>CM027588.2:9530907-10953138 GCA_015852605.2 Populus deltoides | reverse complement strand
GATATCTTTCTGGAAGACTATAAACATGAATAGGAGCTTTAAGATATATGTTTTATCCTCTTGGCCCGAAATGACCCGTTTGCAAATGTACTTTTGCCCGGTTGATTTTGAACCTGGGGCAATTATGCCAGTGAGTTGATTACTTTAAGAAGGCTCTTGTCATTTCATCACAAAAGATCCAGCGAAGACGAACCTTTTCTTTCTTCCCTTCTCAATTTCAAGGTTCGGCATGACCCTAGAGTTGGTGTAGGAGGTATCCAAGATTTCATCAGAGATTACATCTTAATTATGATTCGGAAGTACCCATTTTGAATAGGACAGGTGGAGCTGATCATTTCTATGCTGCTTGTCATTCCATTGGTAGGTCAACAATGGAGAAGTCAGAGGAAGTAAAATTTAATGCCATTCAAGTGGTCTGCTCTTCAAGCTACTTCCTTTCTGGATACATTGCTCCCAAGATGTCTCCCTGCCACAGATTTGGCTGGAGCAAGGAGATCCTCCCTATCTTGCATCATCCAAAAGGTGAAACATAAGCTTTATTCTGGTTGCCTGCTTCTGATTTAAAGTATGCATGGACTAGTTGTAGTTGTGAAATTGTTCTACTAGCAAGCATGCATGGAGAATTTGGTGCAATCATAAAGTACATTGGTTCGATATAATTGCTAGGTTTCTTTCCCCGGATGTCACCTAAGTCAGGTTGTGAAATGTGATTACAGGAAGAAACTTGCTTTTCTTTGCTGGATCAATCAACTCCCCAGTCCGTGAGAGCTTCTTCATTCTTGGAGAGAAATGACTCTTTAAATCTTTGCTCACTTTGGTCCTCTCACAGCACCTTCTGCTTTGATGAGCTCCTAGGAAGCAAATTCTGCCTCCATGTCAAGGCTTTGGAAGTAAGCACAGCTCGTATTGGAGACTCACTATATTATGGTTGTGTTCCAGTTATCGTACCAACCACTATGATCTTCCATTTGCAGACATTCTGATTGGAGAGCTTCTCCGTTGTTGTTGCCCCTTTAGATATTCCATTGCTTAAGAAAATTCTTAACGAATAAGTTCTGACCAATATCTGATGTTTCAAAAAAAAGGTACTAGAGGTGCGAAACATTTCCAGTGGCACTGCCCTCAGTTGATTACGATGCGTTTACATGGTGATGTATGGTATGGCTTCGACGGACTTCTGTGAGGGTCATTGCCAGTGTCTAAGGTCCTAATCATTGATTAAACATTTCTTCGACAGTGATTCAGCAGCTCCCCTGGCGTTGAGATTGTATACATGTCCAATTTCTTTAATTGCTAGAGAAGCTTGCATGATTTTTTTCATGACTTCCTGCAAAATTCTTAGCATATTTCCTAATGTAAAGAATCCCGCTTGTATCTTCCGCATCTGCTCTTTCAAAATTCAACCTGCATGTTTTGTATAATGACCAACTCCATAGTCACAATATCAACAACTTCCCCAGCAACTATTATCCACATCAAACTTCCAGTTACATGGTTAATTGAAGAAAAGAACGTTGAATTCGAGGACTCAATTAAACTGGTTTATAGACTTCCTCGAATATAATTTTTTATCTTCACTTTGTTCCCTGAATGAATGTCTGTGTGTATATATTAAACAAACACCCTGGCATCGTTTTCTTCATGACAATAGAAGAATATCATCAAACCCGGAATTGATTACGTCTATCAATAATTAAATTAAATCAAAATTAAAAAAAGGAAATTTAAAGAGGTGGGAAAAAAAAACGTATTTCTTATCCATTTTAATACAAATATTATAGATTGCATCAATTGTTTTCCTTTTTTTTCCTCCTTTAACTTTCTTCATCTAGTCATTGAATTTTTTTTTTTCATCTTTATATATTGTGTTGACTAAGAATCAGCTTATAATTATATTTCTCTTTACTTTTTGTAAAATTATCATGGTATAAAAAAAAAACATTTAAATATTAGTTTAATGCTCATTTTAGCAAAAAAAAAAAAAAAGTTTGGTTTTATAGTTTGCAGAGAATTAAAAAAAAACAGGGGCCGGAATTGACAATGAGGTAGAAATACAACAGTTTTTTTTCCCTTTTATTTACATTCTTCATGAGACACCTTTCTAAATTTTTCCTGCAAAATTTTTTTTTATTTTCTTATGGTCCATTTTAGAGGTGAAACTGCTACTTTTATTCATATTTGAGCCCCAAGGATGAAATAAGAGAGAGAGAGAGAGAGAGTCATAAAAAAAAAATGATAGGGAAAGAGAAACCGGTTGAGTGATGATGATTTTAAGAATAAAAAAAGCCTGAAGATTATGTTTATGTTTTTTGAACTAATTTAGAATTGTTTTGACTTGAAAAATTAGTTCATTGAGGATTCTAAAATGTTTAATAGATGTTTTTTAAAGTGAAAATATATTAAAAATAATTTTACAAGTTTAAAAAATCCCGAACCCCGGGTTACTCAATCATCTCTTTGGACCAATCAAAAAATCGAACGAAAGCAAATAACATGTTATTTGCTTCTTTATTTTAAAATAAATAAAAAGCAAAGCGATATATCAAAGTGTAAAAAAAATTAAGAGCACTGCGATGCATACTCTTTTGGACTTAGATTTTTTTTTTTCTCGGGCTATGAATCTAACCCTATTTATAGAGAGGTGAAGCGAGAAATATTCCTTATCTTTAATAATATCAAATCTTATCTCTTAATTCAATTTAGAATGATTTCTTTGGTACAGGTGCTTAGCCTTTTTTTTCTATAGTTTTTTTCCATTTTTTAATTTTTTATTGAAATACACTATAAAAAAATTATTTACATAGTATTTAAATTATTATTTAATTTTTCAAGGGTCATAAATAATGTTCAGGGGTTTTATACTAGGAATATTAAGTACTTTTTTTCCACTAGTATGTGCATGATATGCAAAAAAAAAAATAAAAAAATAAAAAATACTTAGAAATATTCATGAAAATATTTTTTTTCTTTCAATTTTTTACATAATTTTATCATATTTATTATTTTTTTTCCTTAATCACATCTAAAATATTGAGAAATTATTTTAATATTTAAAGAAAAACCATTTTAAGATCATGATGGTTTTGATTTAAAAAAACAGTCATACCAAAAAATAAATTTACTTTTTTGATAAATAATAAAAGAAATGCATTAATAAATAAATGAAGCTTAGATTACAGAAATCTCACTTTGATATTTTGTTTATTGCCTTTCTTGTAAATGTTTCCTTTTGTAGTATATATATAACTGTTTAATTAAATAAAAATGAATTCAAAACAAGTTTTTTAAACCGGGTCATGGTTAAGATCTAGATTATAGGTTTAAGTGAGTTAGCTTAAATTGTTTCGAAGTTTATTCAAAAATATCATCGTTTTTTAGTATCAGTCGTATTATTAAAAAAAAATTAAAATAAGATTGTTTTTATATATTTTTTAAAATAGTTAAATCGGGTTCTCGTTAGGCCAATTTGGTATACTTATCATATTAAGATAAGCAATACCAAAGTTAACTCTTACTACGATCCACGCGTTGTAAAACGAACTTGATTTAAAATTTGGTTCCAACGGGTCATTATATTAATCCAACAAGCTTAGCTAGGTTTTAATAATATATTTAAAAAACTTCCTTCGGTAGCACTCACTCAAGCAACTTTCAAATATGATACTAACCTGTACAAATATTTTCCAAATAAACTAAATGGGATTTTTTAAAATGGTGGTTGATATTGTTCAATCACCATTTTCTTATAAAAAAAATCATTGTTTCCCATAAACAAATCAAATGTAAATCTGTATTGCTTGCAAAATATATTATTTTCATCCTTGTATTTGTTTTTTGCTTTGCTGATCCTTATTGTTTGTAGGTTTCAGCATATTTTGATTTTAGAAATTTAATTTTATATTTCAGTCCCTAAATATTGAGAGAAAAGAGAGAAAATCATTGGGGAAGAGAAAGAGAGGTTTGATTGATAAAAAAGATTTTGTGCATCAATGAATTCATCTTGATGAGAAAGTTCTATGGAGTTGGTTTGAAACTTTAATATTGCAAAAAAAAAAAAATTAAGATCATGGCTCAAGAAGATTTTTTTATTTGATATTGTAAATAGAGTAAATGAGGTTTTAAGATTTGTTTAGGTATTTTTGGGTGAAAATAAGTTGAATTTAGAGTTTTTTGAGTTCAAATATCTAGGATCCCGGCTTTTCGACCATTAAAGGTGGTTAGGGATAGCAATGAGTATCCATAGATCGAATTTTTGTACTATCCATAGTCAAATCCCAACATAAAATTAACTCCTTCGAACTTCGATTGGGTAGTAAATTTTTACACCCAATCCGGCCGGATTTAGCATTATCTATAGGTGGGTTAGGGATGAATTATCTATAGGTCGAAGTTTTATTCTATCCATAACCAAACCCCAACCTAAAATTACTATCCTAACCTTGACCCAACCCGATTTTTTATACCCAATCCGATTAGGTTTTATGTATTCATAACTGGACTTCAACTAAACCTTAACCCAATAAAATATGAATTTATGATACATGATCCAATCGGATTTAAGATATTCACTAGATAGATGACTCACGCTACATCGTGGGCTAGACTATTTTTTCTAAACATAAAAACTCCATGCGAAACTTAGGATTTAAAAAAAATCGGAGAATTTGGTCATTGAGTCGATTTGGGTTTAATAACCTCAACTAATCTAATAATACTTGAAAAAAAAGGGGTAATGACAGCAAATAACAAAATTAATAAAAAATGGATATCCAGGATATATAAAAAGCGACAACAAAAAAAGATCCAAGTCAATCCAGGTCAACCTATCAAATCTGTGACTTGGGATATGAGATCGGGATAACCCCAAAGAAAAAAAATTAAATAAAAAAAATAACAAAAAATTAATTCAGTGACTAACCAAATATTGTAAACAGAATTTAAAAAAATACACTAAAAAAATAAAGAGTCAACTAAAGCTAACTTTCTAAACTTGTGACATTGGTTATGAGACTGGCATCATCACATTATAGAAGTCAAACCTGAAAAATTCATAAAGCAAAATCCTCAATAAACTAAATACCAAGGGATGAAACCAAAATAAAATTAATTAAAAACCACGATCAAAAGAATAAGAACTAAATTTTTTTTGTTACATTTTTTCAAAACTCATTGATTTTTTGCTAAATCTTATCAAAAAATATAATTTTGACATTCTTCCGAAAAAAAACATTAATCAATCAATAACCTGGTCAACTTACTTTCGGCCCGGGAGGCTGCTTGGGTCAACCCTTGGGCGGGTCTAAAAATCATGATAAAAAAATGAGGGGATCCAATTTCTTCGTTAAATTCTTTTTTATTTTTTTAAACTGTCTTAAAACCTATTGATTTTTTTTGTAAAATTTTGTCCAGAATAATGTCATTTTACATATTTGTAAAATAAAAAAAATTAGTTGCTTCAGTAACCCCAGCCAACCCACCCAGTAACCGGGATTGTCCTCCGGTCCGTGGTTTAAAACCATAATTAAAAAAAAGTACACAACTTGTTTGTAAAATATTTTAAAACTCGTTGAATATTTTTTTAGCCCAAGTTGATATGGGTAACCTTGACCAACCCATTCAATTTAGGACCCAAAACTTGCCGAAGTCGACCACTAGGGTCAAGTTTAAAATCGGGATTAAAAAAAATGAAAATTAAATTTGGCATTAAAATCAAATAAAATCAAACAATGAGGGATGGATTTGAAAAAAACATCAATTAAGAAAATAAAGGAAACCAAAAGAAATTATAATGAAAAAGAATGATGACAATAATTAAAAAAAAAATCATGTATGAAATTGAAAAGAAAATCAATTAGAAAAAGGATGAAAAACAAAATAAATATCAATTAAAAGAAAAGAGGACCAAATCTAATATAGAAATAAAATAAAATGCAAAAGGGTGAAATAAAAAAAAATCATAAAAAAGAATTTAAAGCAAATACGGAACAACAAAACTATGAAGACCACAATTGAAATAATACAAAAAGATTAGGACACTTTTGAACTTTGAGTGAGTGAAGGAGAGAGAAAAGAGAGTGAAGAAGAAGAAATCTAACCATTGGTGGCCTTTCTGACGGTCAAGATGAAAAATCAACCTGCGATGTTTTGCCTAAGGCGATGATGGGTATTTTTGAATACTAGGGAGATATCACAGCCGTCCAAACAGCACGCACAACCTCTATATATTGGCACGTTCTTATCACACACACTAGATTTTTTAGTTTTTTTTTATATATAAATACAAAACACTCCTTACTCTACATGAAATTTATAAAAAAAACCAAAGTTCATAAGACGCCAATACCGCTAAAAACAAAAGCATTTGTTTTAAAATCTAAGGTTATTTTGGTAATCTCATTGTGTTCAGAAATAGAAAAACCGAAAAAACCCCTCTTCCAAATCAAATGGAAATTTGCTTCTCTAGGACTTTACAAATCATAGAATAATATTTGTCTTGGGTTTCGCTGGATATTGATTGAGGGTTAAGCTATTCAGCATTTAAAGCAACGTTCCCCTCCCCTCCCCTCCCCTCCCCTCCCCTGTCTCAACTCAATTTCAATTCTTAAAAACTAACCATTTGTTCTTGCGTTTGATTACTTGTATTTGCAATCTGAGTTGAAGATTAAAAGAAAAAAAGAAAAAAAAAAGGGTTCATGCTTTTCACTGAAGCTTGATTAACATATGCTCTTTGCGCGAATGCTTGGTTTGGTTGCTAGCAGAATTCTTCGAGAAAAAGCTCCTTGTCTCGTAGTATCATCCTTTCTGCTGCCTGGTTTTTTCTGATAGTATGGCGTGCCCACTACGTGCTTACCTGCACAGAAGTAGAAAGAGTTGTCGGTTCTAATCTTAAATTGGCAAGAAATAGAATCCATCACATAAGTATAAAGAAGACAGGAGCAAGTGCAAAGCCCACTTTGGCACTGCTTGGAAACATGGTTTTAAAAGGTTTTAAAAAGTTTAAAAAGTTTTATTTTTATTTGTTAAAAATTAAATTTATTTTATATATTTTGAATTTTTTGATATGATGATTTTAAAAAAAAAAATATTATTTTGATGCATTTCAGTAGGATAATCAGTTTTAAAAACAACCGTAACTACACTTTCAAACAGACACTTTTTCAGCCTACAATAGTTGTACAGAGAACATAAAAATTCAAAATCAATTTATAGTTTCTATCTCACAAAACCAATAAAAAAATACATCCAAAAATCAATTTACAAAACAACCTTAATTAAATCGATAGATCTAGAAGAAGACAAGAAAAAAATCAGATACAGCTTTACTTTGATCAGATCATATGTTATTATCGAAGAAATCAAGACCGAAGAAAAAGGGAGTGAGGAAGACCGAAAGAGATGGGGTCATTTATTATATATATAAAAAAAACTACAGTCGCCGAGAGAAGTGATGGCCGGAAAAGAGAGCCGTATTCTTCTTTAAGGGCATTAATGAATTTCACGGCGGGTTTTCGGTAGGATAGAGCAGTATCTATATTTATTAATGTTTTATTGTTTTTTTAAATTTTTAAAATAATAAAAAAACAAATTTTAAAAATTAAAAAAGTTCAATGAGAATAAAATTAAAAAAATATAATTTCATAAATTATCTCAAATAAAATAAATAATAGTTAAAATAATACAGATTAAATTTAACAAATTAAAAAAAATTAAAGAATATTATCAAATGATAAAATCATAAAAGAAAATGAGCTAAGAAAAAGGATGTCCAAACCAGCGTTAATATTTCTAACCTGTGACCCGAAGTTATTAGATTGAAAGCACCATAAATGGAAAAATTTTGAAGTTTAATCTCCAACAAATCTAAATGATGAAATCGGGAATAAAAATCAATTACATGAAATGATATAAAATAATAAAAAAAAAATAAGAGTGAAAATCAAAATAAGAAATAAATGAGAAGGCAACTGGTTTTTATTTTAAAGGGTTAGGATTAAAAAGAAAATAATTTTAACAAAAAAATAATAATCAAAAGAATGAAGATCCAATTGAAAAAAGAAATAATACACCATAAAATTTGATTAAATGATGAAATTGAAAACCAATAAAACTTTACCAAAAGGGCCAAGGAAAAAACTTAGAAATCAAAAGAATGAGAACTAAATTGAAAAAAATAATACATGATAAATTTTAATTGAAACAAATAATTTTTTTTATAAAAGGGCCAAGAAAAAATTGAAATAAAAAAGAATAAAAACTAAAATCAAAACAACAAAAAACAAATAGGGACATAACATACTTTTAAAAGGGAGATGGGAGAGAGGAAAAAAAAAAAAAAATTATCACAAGAAACAAATCATCCATCTTGTGATGGAAAACAACATTTGATAATTGGACACCACTACACATGCTCAAAAAGGCGGGTGACATCTGCTCGTTAAGGCGTGCATGTTATACGCCAATAATTTTTTAATATTCTATATTACTAAAAGATAAAAAGCCCCCGAACCCATCTAAAATTAACAAAAAAAAAAAAAACTAGATAAAATGATGAAAATGCTCTCTAATGTAGCTTTAAAATTATTTGATCCCAATGGCATTTAAATATTTTATTGTTCATTGAAAAAGAAAATGACCCATAAGTCCCCGGACAAAAGCTCTTTTTTTTCCCTAAAAGTTTATTTTTCTAATTTTATTGTTAAAAAAATAAAATCAAAAAGGACCTTTTTGCCCCCTAATGATTTTTCAAATGACACTTGTGTCATTTGAAAAGATCAAAATACCTTTATTTCTAATCTTTATTTTTGTGTTGAGAAGGGAAAAATGAAAAAAAAAAAACATTATGGATTCAATGTGGATATCATTAATGTTTTTCCCACACTTTTTGGAGTTTCTTTTAATGTCACTAAAATACAATAAAATTCAAAAAAAAAAACAAATTTAAATTTTGTGTTGAGAAGTGTATCTGGGACTTGCTACTAAATACAATGAGAAAGATTCTTTATTCATAAAGAAAATAAATTTATTGGGTAAGTTAGATGCTAACATGGGACCCAAGTCGTGAGGCTAAAACAACCCCACAAAAAGCAAATTGACAAAACTTATAATGCCCATCCCACAATTCAAATGTAGAAGGATGAAATAAAAAAAAATAAATTAACAAAAAAGGACCTTAAAAAAAACCTAGCAAACCCGGGTAAGTTTGTCAAACCCAACATGCTGGATTATACAAATGAGATAACCTAATAAAAGGCAAAATAAGAAAAAAAAAATATAAAGTCCAATTCTCAAATTAACCAAATATTGAAGGACAAACCGAAAACATATTCAATCTTAATAAACAACTAAAAAAAACTCGGAAGTTAACTTGGACTAACTCGCTAAATCTAGACCTAAATTATGAGATCGGGATAACCTCATAGAAAGGAAAGCAAAGAAAATCATGAAACCTAATTTTAAATAAACCTGATATTGAAGGATGAAATTGAAAAATAAAATACGTGTAAAAAATAATATAAAAAAAGATTGATGTTAACTTGAGTTAGCCTTTCAAATCCATGACTTAGGTCATGAGACCGAATCATCCCATAAAAAAAGTCATGAAACCCAATTTGTTAACAAGTCAATATCGAAGGATAAAATTAAAAATAAAATTTAATTTTAAAAAAGGATCTAAAGCAAAAAATATAGCAATCAAAAAAATGAGGACCACCTTTGACACAAAAACAAAATAATAGGACACCTTTATTTCTTTGACAAATCAACAAATATCGAGGAGAGGAGAAATAAAAGAGAGAGAAAAGAAAAGAAAAAGGTTATCGAAACCTCACCACCCTTCCATCGTCAACCTGTGTGACCTCACTAGAAATGCCTTATTGCGTTGTGTTTGTCACCACCGATAGGGATGGAATTTTCACATTCGTCCTATGGATACCAATACGAAACAATCTAAATAGGTGTGAGATCTTTTTACTTGATCAAGTTTGGGTAAAACCTGAAGGTAAAAAATCAGGTTTTAGATAAGGCATGGATATTGTTAAACCCGACCCAAAATCTGAACCAAAATGAATTTAAAGAAAATTATATTTATAGCAAGCTATGTGTGAAGAAAGTATAGGGTTTCTAGTCTCCATTCCAGTTGTCAGTCTTTTCTTCTCAAATTCAATATCTTTCTAATTATGCTAAAATTACATATGTAACATCGAATTGAGAAAGATGTAATAATATTGATAGAATCTACACAACTATTAGAGAGCTCATAATGCCATTAGATATCAAAGCAGAAGTAGTGAGCTTTTATTTAGCGTGGTTTGGTGCTGAAAATTGAGTTAGGTCAAAGTTTGAGGAATTAGGGTTTAAAATGTTAAAATCAAAATCAAGTTCAGATCTTGTGATGGGGGTGACTATGAAAGAAGTAAAAGAGGTAGTATGGAGTGTTGACGGATTGAAAACCTCATGTTCAAATAGATTTAATTTCTCCTTCTACAAAAAGGCATTGTGTTTATGATATGGTGATTGATTTTTTTTTTTTTCAAAATAGGGCATATGCCTAAAGGCTTTGGGGAGAGGGTGGAGGATGTACCACCGAGGAGGGATTGTCTTCCTTTTAGATTCCATCCTGTTCTTTTGTTAAACGAATCATCAATTTTATTGTGTGTTGACTAGTTAGGTTTAAGTTTCTAAAATCCATGCTCGATGGTTTTTAGGTAGGGTATAAATAGTAATTTAGGTACAAGTTTAAGTATGAATAGTATGAACTTCATCCGTGAATACCTATTGACATCTCTAGCCACTAAGGAAAGAGGCTTTGAGCCACTAGAGGAAGCTGTAAGCGTTGATTGAATGCGATAACTTCTTCAAACGCTGACGCATCGGTTGCACATGCCAACCAGTTTATTTCTGTCTATTCACCCTAACCTGCCATATTTTTTAATTTTTAATTTTGGCCCGTTAATACCAAATTATTTGACATCAATATAATTTTATTTTATTTTGTCAAATTGAGTATCAACCGAACGCATAAAATTTTTCTCGACATTGCAAGAACCCCATATCTAGGCAATTAAAATAACTATACAAAATCAAATCTTAAATAAAGTCAATGTGAAATGATCAAATTAAAAAGAAAAGTTGAGTGACTGAAAAAGAAAACCCTCTTTCTCTGACAATGCAAATTAGTCCCTATGTTGGCAAACAAAATGGATTGAACATTTGTTTAACCTTCAAACCGGTCTTTAAAGCTTTATTTTTTTTTTAAATTAATGAAATTAAATATTATCTTGCCAAACCGAGCATTAAAAAGTGACAAAACATTCCCCCACATTGCGAAATCCTCACACACAAGCATAAAAAATAAATCATTAAGACTAATACCAAATCAACATAATGTAAAAGGATCAAATAAAAAAATAAAATTAAAGGATCAAAATGAAAAGAACAAAAAGCAAAACATTACACGAACAATGTTTTGCCTCACAAGTTGAAAGATTTAAGCCCCATTTGTTTTTCAGGTTAGCAAGTGTTTTTGAAAAAAAATAATTTTTTTATTTTAAATTAAAATTTTTGGTATTTTTAAATTATTTTGATATGTTTATGTTAAAAGTAAATTTAAAAAAATAAAAAAAATATTATTTTAATATATTTTAAATATAAAAAAGTTTTGAATAACTAACGTGTTTATTTTTTTTTTAAATTTAATTATTATTATTTATTTGATGACGGAGACCAGGAGAGAGAAGGAAGGAAGTAGTCCTTTCCGAATCCAAATCCAAATCCACATTCTTCTCCCTGACTGTCTCTTTCACAACTCTTCTCTTTCTTCTCTTCTGCCAGCCCATACCCAACACCTGCCAAACAACAACTCTTTCCCTTCTGCTAACACGAACTTTCTTTTCTATTTTCTCTTCCATTTTGATTTCATTTAGTTCCGCTTCTAATCTTATATTCAATCCCTCATTACTTCATTCCCTTCCTGTATCAGAAAACCACACACTCACACTACATAAAGACAACAACTTTCCTTTCAAATCCTCTCATTTTCAACCAAACGAAACTCAATTCAATTCATGTTTGACTCCATTCGTCCAGGTCCCCGGGGAGCTTGCAAGTTATTCATTAACACTTAAATCCAATCCCTTTTCTTTGTTTGGATTTGATTTCTTCGGAATTGGTGTTGTAGGGGCTTGAGGAATTGTGGGATTCGGAATTTGACAGGAATTGGGCATGAATGAATGAAGATGGCGTTCAAATCCAAGATAAAATGGATTGCACTGTTTGTCTTGATACTATCAATGGTGTCTCTAGTGATTCACCTCTCCATCACAAAGCTTTCGGGGCCTTATTCACTGCAATCTACTTTAATGCCTGCCATTGGATTTAACCTCACTCCTATCTTTGGCGTACAGATTTCATTTTGCGTTCTGCATTGTTTTGTTTTTTTAGCATTTGTTGTGTTCTTTATTTGTTTTTTCATCTGGGTTTTCGTGGTTTTGTAGGGTGATAGAGCTGTTAGAAATAAGAGGTCGTGGGGGCATGTGAAGTCTTTGAAGTCACTGCAGCCTTATGCCAACCCGAGAAGCAGTTATCCTGGTAATGGGTTTTGCTCAACTTTTCTATTTGTCTGTTTACTTTTTCTGTTTCTTTTATATCCATTGAGGTTAAATTTCTTGAACTGGTTTTTATTGGAGGCGAGTGTCTTCTGGTTATTAATTAGCTGCTGTGGAATTTGGAAATGTGAAATGGATTTGATCAGTTAAGTTTTGTAGAAGTGCATTTAAATAAACTGTGGATCGGTAAGTTGTTGAAGCTTTCTTTGAAAGTTTATGTAAATTTATAGCTTGGTTGAGGTAATTTCAAGTTGGATATGGCACCCCATTTAACATGCTTCTGAGGGAGTAATTGACACATCCTTTAGGGAATTTAGTGATCATTCCATTTGGTTTGCTTTCTACTTGTCGTTTCCAATTGGATGATCTTGTATTTTGTTGAGAGTGGTTGAGTCGTAGATGTTCTTTCTTTTCACCTTTTTTCCCCTTTATTTTTCGTTCTTTCTTATTTTTATTTATTTATATTTTGGTAGGGGGGTTGGGGATTCCTTACTTGGTTAGTCTGACCAATTGAATGGTGCAAAAAGCATGTTTTGTGCAACTCCATTATTATTATAACAATCAATGCATGGTTGATGTGTTAAAATTAAGTACCATAGTTTTTTGTGGAAAAGAACTCTACTTATCTAGTTTGATATTGATAATCTTTAAATGGGTTATACAATGTGCACCATTATGTTTATTTGCATAGTTTTGCAACGGAATCTATGTAAAAGCCTGTGAAAAATGAAGGTGGCTTATTTGTTTTAGAGTAGATTGTGGAAAATGGGTTATACAATGTGCACCATTATGTTTATTTGCATACTTTACAGCGGAATCTATGTAAAAGCCTATGAAAATGAAGGTGGCTTATTTGTTTTAGAGTATATTGTGGAACATGTTTGTGACGTTTTTTATATTTTGGATGAAGGGAAACCCCAATCTGTTTTGTGACTTAGGTTAAATTCCTGGTGCATTAAAGTTGCTCCATTCACTTGTACTGGGAAAAGTTTGGACTTACTTTCATGGGCATGGATAGATAACTCTCAAGGAAGAGTTTGCTCCTAATAAGTTTTGAATCATGACCTACCCTTATATTGACACCTCTTGCCAATCAGCCAACCCTTTGCTGTTATTTGTGGAATTATGTAACCGTTACTTCTTTACAAGACTCTATATATAAGCAATATGGTGAAATGGCAGAAAAGAGCATTCTAATTATTTTGATTTCTAATAAATTGTCTTCACCAAAGCTGCAAGCTTTCTTCCCATTTACTTTCATTTCATCAACGAGATACCTATTAACTTGGTGCACTTTCTGTCTTGCTCATTATATTATGATCTTTATAGGCTACATTTGAGAATTTCTATCCTCATTGATTTTTATTTTGCGTACATTTTTTCTTGGGTTACAGTTCCAAATGAAAAGAACAACGGTTACATTTATGCAAAAATTTTTGGTGGATTTGAGAAGATAAGATCCTCGGTATGATTCATTTGATGTTATAAACTTGTTTTAATTTTGATTTATAATGAGAGTTCATAACATTTCTGTTAATTTTCTAGATCTGTGATCTTGTCACCATATCCAGACTTCTAAATGCTACTCTTGTCATTCCAGAGATTCAAGAAAGTCTTCAATCAAAAGGCATTAGGTAATTTACTTTAGCTTGTTTAATGGTTTGCCATTTAACTCCTTGCACTTGAGAAGCTTACAGGTTTTGTTTTTTTCTTTCTAATTTCTGAATTTGGAACAGTTACAAATTCAAGAGTTTTTCATATCTCTATGATGAAGAGCAGTTCATAGCATCACTTAAAAATGATGTAATCGTTGTGAACAGCCTGCCTGAGAATTTGAAGGCGGGCAGGAGAAGGAATGAGATCCATACTTATAAGCCCAAAAGTTCTGCTTCTCCAAATTTCTATGTTAAAGAAATTTTGCCTGAGTTAAAGAAATCCAAGGTTATTGGACTAGTTCTTCATGATGGAGGATGCCTGCAGGTAGGTGAATATATTGCGATGTAGATCATAAAATGATTTATATTGTTCTCTCATCTTGAATAGCACCACCTTTCTACTCATAGTTGTTAACATAATTGATTTTGATCTCTCATGTCATTTTTTCTTCTAGGATATGACCTTTGCTTGGATGATAACTGTTAGTTATTTTCTTGTGTTTCTTGTGCTCATTTCAATAAAAGGACGTGCTCATTTCAATAATGAGACATGCTCATTTCAATTTTCTTTCTTTATTTATTTGCAAAGAATTAATGATTAATAAGCAATTGTATGGAACCAGGAAAAAACCCTAATCAGATGCCTAATGCAGCATCTTTTCTGAAGTGGAATTCTGAACTTGTAATTTTGAGATGTCAACTGCAATTTTAACTAAACAAATTCAATAGAAATTTGTGGCTCAAAGTGATAATTTTGCCAGTCAAAGAAACATGTTGAGCATCGTTTTAACTTGATAGCTACTTTGGTTCCCTTAGTATTTTCAATTCACAAAGTTTGGTATGTGCAATTGTGCAATGGACTACTCAATTTGGGGCATGGAATTTGAGTGTTCATTTATTTTTTATTCTTGATAATGCTTTAATCTCTGTTGGTAACTTTCTTTGCAGTCAATTCTTCCTCCGAGCATGTCCGAGTTTCAGAGGCTTAGATGTCGAGTTGCATTTCACGCTCTAAAATTTCGCCCAAAAATTCAGGTGCTTGGTCAGTTGATGGTTCAGAGGTATAGCTGATTAGTTTCTTACCTTGCCTTTCCAATAAAATTATAATGCCAACTACCAGATTTCAGGATGTGCACAATCTTCATTAGTTTAGCACTCTGTAAGAATATGATCAACATTGCAATAATAAATTACATGCAACTTCACAATCTATGAAGCATTTGTTTGCAGTTGTTGTCTCTAAAACTTTTTCCACAGGTTACGGGCATCTGGTCAACCTTTCCTTGCATTTCATCCTGGCTTAGTGAGAAATACCTTGGCATATCATGGTTGTGCGGAATTATATCAGGCTAGTTGTTCAAGCCTTTTCTCATCTATATCATTGCCGTGATCAAAGTTGCATCGATATGTTTAAGTTTTGTTTCTTTTAATTTTAGTACTTGTTTTGCTGTTCAATTGGTCATAAACTTCAGTAGTTGGAATTTCAATATTTGGATGTGTCTTCTTTGTGATTTTCTACCACAAACATAAATGAAGATGGATTATATAAATACCTCGTTAAATTCTCTATTTTTCCTAGCCCCTTCTTCTAACTTGGCACTTCCTCTAGGATGTTCACACTGAGCTTATACAGTACCGAAGGGCACAGATGATTAAGCAAGGGATTCTTAATGATGAGCTAAGTGTAGACTCACATGTCCGAAGATCCAATGGGTCATGCCCCCTCATGCCAGAAGAGGTACAGACAGAGTTAAGGTTTAACTTTCAAGTCCAAACTGCACAATGCATGCTTCTTTTATCTACACTGGAGTTTTGTTTCTTGCACATTGCTTGAATTATGTTTGCCAAATCATTTGCAGGTTTCATATTAATTCTAGTCCTTAAACTTTCTTTTAGAAGGGATTTTTCATTTTTAGATAGAAGAAAGTATCGATAGAAAAGGGAAGAAATGTCCAACAGCACTTTAGAGAACAAGACATCCTCCAATTAGAGAATGAGAAAAAAACAACAAAATTTCAATATAAAAGATAGTCTAATCTCACTAAATTAGCTTTGAAACTCATACACTATAGTGGTCCCATGCATTGCATTGCAAAGAAGCTAGAAGCGCCATCCTATTCCACAACAATTGTCTTGAGGTTGAGTTATCCTTAAAATGTCGACTATTTATCTCCATCCAAGCTTACCAAATAAGAACCACGTCACCACAAGCTCTTATGTTCCTTCCTCCTCCTTCCAAAACCCACCATGAACAATCTATCCTACATATCTTCCACCACAATTGGGCAGCCCAATGTTGACTGTCTCCTAGCATGGTAGCATATAACACAGATCTTAGGAGGAAGGCTTTTTACAAGAGCTTTCCTAGCTAGCAGCAAATTATTAGTTTTCATCTTATCAAATGTTACTATCCCAGGAATGACACAACTTTGCGGGGCCCTTTTACTTCTTTGAAACATTTTCAGATTGGTCTTCTCCTTAAAGAGATGGGCTATTCTACTGAAACAATGATATACGTGGCTGGGTCTGAAACTTTCGGTGGCCAACGCATTTTGATCCCTCTGCGAGCAAACTTCTCCAACACTGTGGATCGCACTCAGGTGTGCACTAAGCAAGAATTATCTGATTTGGTTGGTCCTGAAACACCTCTTCCATTGACTCCTTTCCAGCCTCCACCTACCAAAAGTGAGGAACAATTAAAAGAAGAGTGGAATAGGGCAGGTCCCCGGCCTCGTCCCCTTCCTCCACCTCCAGACAGACCCATCTATCAGCATGAAAAAGAAGGTTGGTATGGTTGGATTACTGAGTCTGACACAGAACCAGACCCTTCATCTGTAGATCTGAGGAATCAAGCACACAGGTTAATCTGGGATGCTCTTGATTATATTGTGTCGGTGGAAGCAGATGCATTTTTTCCTGGTTTCCATAATGATGGTAGTGGATGGCCAGACTTCTCAAGCTTGGTCATGGGACACCGGCTATACGAGTGCTTCTTCTAAAACATATCGGCCAGATAGGTATGATGGGCAAAAATCTCTTATTATGAACTTCAAATTAATTACAGGATAAAGGTACTGAATCATTCCATGGAAATTGATTGAAGTACAATATGTTTCAACGCAAAAAATGGAAGCATAGTGTGGATGAATGTCCTCAACTACATGATACTTGAGATTCACAATTTTCTGCAGTTTTAAAATGCCAGTGGGGCAAAATAAATTCAATGACTTGTGTTCATTTTTTCAGTATATATGCATCTGATAGTAGGGATTCTCTACTTCCACAATTTATGTTCATTTGATTTTTGATGTTCTGCAAGGAGCAGCTGACTTTTCACCTTCAATTATAGTGCTATGAAGCATTTAAAACTTGCCATACAGACAGAAAGAGAGAAGGATTTGCCAGGAACGTAACAGATGTACTATATTTCTGAGAAAGATTATCAACCTGAATTTGCATTTTCATATGATAATATATATTATATATTTGTGTTGAGTAATGATTTTTTCCCTGCTGCTCTTCCAGAGAGTAATCAGCTTTCAGTTGGCAGCACTTCCCAAATAATAATCATGTTATGTTGAGATAGCCACGAGAAGTATTGTAGCATGCCAGGAAAAAAAAGTGTCTTGCAGTCTTCTATAATCTTCTTTACATTGGTTTCTGCACTGTGGTGTTGCTGTTTTTAAGCAAACAAATCATCTTGAATCCATCTCAATTTTCATGTAATAAAATTTGTTGTACTGGTTTTATCTGCTTCCTTTTGATTTTACACACCTTGTACTTTAGTTCTGGTTTTGGTCAGTCTTGATATATCTTCTTGATGTTCACCTGTATATTATAAATTGAACAAATCATTCTGATGCTTTGTTGGTTCTTCAAACAGGAGGGTTCTTGCAGAACTTTTCAACATTATCCATGACAACTTGTACCACCATAACAATCGTACTTGGAAACGTGTAGTAAGGGAACATCTCAACAAAAGCTTGAGTGAAGACGGACTTATCAGGCAATCCCTTCTGTCAAAACCAACCACATTCCTGTCTCACCCGCTTCCTGAATGCTCTTGTAGAATTCCATCTGCTGAGGTTCCAAAACAGGTAAAAGGTAATGATGGCCGATTCCTATATGGAGGAGAGGATGAGTGCCCAAGATGGATGCAGCTTAGTCAGGAAGATACTCGCTCAGAGTCAGCAGTAGTGGAAGAGGGTAGTGATGATAATAGCGACTCAGAATATGAAAATGATGGTGTTGAACGGCAAGAATCTGATGACAGTAGAGGTAGAAGTAGTCTTACTCAAATACCCATGGATCAGGATGATGAATGGGATCCTAATGACTAGAAGTGGATGTGCTGATGATAGGACTTCTGTTTTTATAACTGAAGGTACTCAACTTTTCAGCAATATCTTCTGGGATGTAGAGTTTTGGGGATGGGGCGATGAGTCCAAGGTCTTTTTTCATAGTTCCAACTTGGTGTTTTGAAGGAAATATTCAGATTTATTCTTTCCTAGTAGATTCAAGAAACCCTTACAGAAAAGAAAAGCATTTGTATACCTTCTTCATACGACACTGTTTTAGCGTGATAGTAGTAGCGAGCCCGACTGATACCTTCAAGATAAGCTTGTTGCAGCCTGTTGCAGAAGCAGAAATGCCCTGTCTTCTGAGAAACATGAAAGATGCTTCAGCACGGAGGAGCTTTGATTTGGGAATGTTGGTATTGGACAGTTTGCAGTTAGTTCCACTTGAAGATCTTTTTGGTATCTGAAACATTAATTTCTGTCCTTGAACTGAATTTCCTGTCGGAGTGTAAAGTTGTTTCGAACAGAAATCAATGAAAAGAATTTTTCTTCTTTTTGTCATAGTTCTAACAATTCCATCACCCATTAGATGTTAACAAATCACATATGCCGATGTTATTATGTCATCATCGTTCAAGTTCAATGACCTGCATGCTCAAATAATGCTGACAAACACGAAGCATCTTGGAAAATGCAGGTGGGCTAAGCAAAGTTAGTTGCAGAATACAAGAGTTGGCAGGTTTTACTCAATGTAAATGTGGCCTGTACCCCTGAACCATATGATGTGAGGTAGGAACTAGGAACCACCTTAAATCAATCATGGGATGATTGGCACCTTCAACCTCCGCAGTTTCAGAGATATGTTCAGTAGAAAAGAATCAGGAATGGCCAGGACGCATGGCCAACATGCAGCGGTTGCGAGACAGAAGCAGGTTTACCGGCCTTTGCAATTACGCTTCAGCACATGATTCAGCTGTTCACCGGCGTTCCTTTGACCTCATATCCTTTCTGAAGGATTGCTCCAACATCATCACTCCATGGGGGGTCGCTTTGCAGGAACAGAAAATAAATACAACTTCAAAATTTAAAACCAATTCAGGCATCAGCCAAAAGGACACTACCCTGTAATATCCATTTCTTTTATATAATAATAATAACAATAATAATAATAATAATAATAATAATAATAATAATAATACATGGTTATAGAAGTGGCACACTCAAAACAAATTCATTATAGAAAATGGACAGACAAGTTGAGTTTCAAACACGGACTATAAATATAAATTGACAAATTGCCGGAGGGTTACAAAGGTCAATCTCACAAACTCATTACATTTGTACATTATACAAGACCACAGAGGCTAAGCGCCCTTGTTGTTTTTCCATGGCTTAAGCACGGTCACAACGATGATGGCAACAATGATAAGAAGGATTATAATGGCAATGCACATCCATTTCCTGGAGTTCCTTTGTAACTTCTTTGCCTTTTGGAGCGCAACATTCCCTGACTGCACATGGTCTACTGCATTTGAGACCTGAAATTGCAGTAGGCTGTTAAATCACAGGGTTCAAGCATTCTAAGAACCATCACCCTACAGCTAAATATAACTATTATTTTCAAGCGCCGACTCATTCCTTTCTCATCCAAGGCAAAAGCATGAAACAGGAATGAACTCGTTACCTTTGATTTATTTTCTGGGAAGTAATTACTCTCTTTTTAGTCACCATAATTAAAATTATTTTATCCAGAAAAGAAGATACCTGTGATTCTATGTTGTCAAGCATGTCCCCTTGTGCATCCACCAAGACAGCCATATCCAGAAAAATCTGCATGACAAGTGAATAAAGAAAAAAAACCCTTGATGTTCACTCTCTCGACATAAAAGAAAAAAAAACGCTTGTATCTTGCTGGGTGCACATGCACAGATGCCATTGCCACTAAAAATAGACTCACTTCTTGTTCTATAACCCTCAATTCCACATTTTTCACTTAACATTCCAATGACGGGAGTTCTATAAGAAGGTTAAAAAAAAGAGAACTCATCAGTGATCAGATACTCATCTTATCTAAATCTGACAAAAGGTGGTCAGATGCTAATCACAGGGCCCTAAATTGAACAAATAACCATAATTTCAGATATAAAAGAAATTAATTTTCCATAGAAAGCTCCTGCATCAACATCTCATCACATCTAAACAAAGACCACACAAAAAACTACTTGACTAAGCTCAAGCTTGCCACAATGCCGGAAGGCCCTCAACATTAATCACCCAGCCCAAGGTGAAAGTTACCTCAAATAAATCAGTGTTAAAAGTAGAACAGCAAAGTTAAGTCAGGATCACTTTCCAGTTTGAGACAATTAAAGCTAAAGTGACATCAAAATTTTTAAAAGTCAGCTGTGGTTGCATATCTGCTTTAATCAAAAGAAAATGTATAATTGTAAGAAGCTACAGAAATACCAATTTAATGCCAAAAGGGAAAAAAATATAATTGTTGTATTGGCACACCTGTTGTAAGTCCAGAAGTTTCCTCTCCAGATCTCTGACTGCATCATGGCGCTCTTGAATTTCTGCCAAAGTATCTGTTATCTGCATACAAAAAAGTACAAAAATGAAATCAGGAATGACCCTTTATGATGATTCACTATCAGGCAAATGATGAGCCAAGTGGCAAAGTATTAACTATGACTATCCAAAAAGCTTCCAATGATTTTCAAGGAAAGAAAAACAAGAAAATTTGGAGAAGGAAAGAATAAAGACACAAAGAAGTATTGATGATGGGAAGAATGAGCAAATCATATACATGGCCTCCTAAGAAACAATATTGTCAAAAAAACTGCAACAAAAACACTCAACATCAAACATTTTTTGGTCCTCTTTCAAAATCTTCCCTAGGGGACATGCCAGCAGTTGAGACTTGGGAATTCAATTTGAAGGTCTCGGGCTTAAAGTCTGGGAGGGGTGGGTGGAAATTTAGGAATTGGAGAAAGAGTAAAGACCACCTCTTGTTGTGTGTTCAAAACCAGTTGGGCTGGCCTCTCATAGAATAAATTAAAAAAAAAAGACCGAAAAAGAAAAGAGCAAGAGGAGGAACTAAAGATCAACAGACCTGGCCTCGCCCTTGTTCCTGAATTGCTTTCTGAAAAATTTGTTCACTGTCTCCAGTCTCAATCAATGTGTCAATCGTCTGTACATTTCGGAATAACAAAACTTAGATTATAGAATTATGAATTTGTTTGCAGTTTTTAAGTACAATAAGTTTCACCTCTTCATCTGCTCTTGTTCCCGTCACTGAAAATTGAGTAAATCAAGAAATATAAAAGATTAGCATTGTATCATGGAAAATATGCCATCAGATTATTGGCATAAGACCACCTAATTACAAACAAGAGAATGGCCTGAACCTGTAAAAACACGCCTCTCAACAACCTCCCGGTACTCTTGATGGATGTTTTCCCTAAGAGTCTATAAAAATTCAGAGATGTCATAAGATCACTGTCACAAAATAGGCAAAGGAGTGCAAGATCCTCATTCAGATATGCTTGTTTACATTTCTTTACCTACCTGAAATTCAGCCATCTTGTCTTTCAATTTCTTTTTCAAGGCTCTGCCATAAAATCATAACACCGAATCAGATACAGCAAAATTATGCATAATTCTTCCAAAAGATCTACAACTCCTACAGGGCTTTAATAAAAATTTGAAAAGAAAAGGAAAGAATAAATGCATAACTCAGACAGCAGCAGGGCGGAGCCAGAAAATAAAATTAAGGGGGGCTACGATTTGTTTTACTATTTGGGCTATAAATATTGTCAAGGGAGGGGCTGGAAAAACAATTTCCTTGCAGGGGCTGGGGCCACTGCCAGCCCCCCCTTATCTCCACCACTGTCAGACAGGGCAATATACATTAACTAACTTTAAATTGACTGCAACTCTAGCATGCCATAACTCGTTTCCCTTTGATTAATCTTTCTAATTTGTTTACAAAAGTTTAGAAAAATAGAGATAACCACTCTCCCAAGGGTAATTTTCGCCTGGCTCTTATCTAAATTGTTTGATTTTCACCTACTCTACAATGGATCTTTTGAAAATGATGATGGTGCAACTATATGGATGTCAAGTATATGCTATATTGAATGAAGAGAATGTCTTTGGAGGTAATACTTAACTTGCATATTAGCTTAGATGTGATATTTTCCTTGAATAAAGTGTAAAAAATTAGTTTGGGGGCACCCAAAACAGAGAGGCCTTTAGTTTAAGGGTTCTATGTATAGACATAATTTCTGGGACATTTACATGTTTTTAAGAAAAAATAATTGCAGACGACAATTTGAAAAAACAAACCCACAATCTTAGCACTCAAAAGGGACAGCTAACAAAAACAGGCACATAAAAATCACCAACTTAAAGACATGTCTGTGATCTCTGTCCTAGGACACTAAACTACAAAAACAGAAGCAAATACTGTCATTCTAAATTAAAACTCCTTTCAGCAAACTGCAGATTTAGACCCATGACCTTCATCATATCCTGACTTTACATAAATTATTGTTGTGAATCCGCATGCATTATTATTGTAAATCAGCATGTGTTCTTTACCCCATCAAAAAGATTCATTGTCTACCAAAAA
The DNA here is from genome assembly GCA_015852605.2 of Populus deltoides. Lineage (NCBI taxonomy): Eukaryota > Viridiplantae > Streptophyta > Magnoliopsida > Malpighiales > Salicaceae > Populus > Populus deltoides. Next base: position 10,929,950 of record CM027588.2, on the reverse strand, counting down.
CAACAGATCAAACACCCATAACTAATACAACTTTACTTATGATTGGAAAGAGAAAGAAGTTTTCCAAACAGAGTTGAAATGCTAATTACATAGTAGTTGAGGTTCTTGATCGGTCTACACCTGTTCCTTTACCACATCCCGGCTTCTGCCTATTAGATAAATTCTGGACAACATAAAGCAGATATTGTTAAAATGCTGTAAATCGATTGGAAAAAAGAAGCAGTTGGCCTACCTCTTTGTCAAGTTCCTCGAGTTTTGACTTTATTGAACGAGCAATTTTTCCAACTTCATCGACATCTTTCTCCATTCGCTGTTTGATTCCTGCAGACAAAAACCAAACCAATCATCAACTTAGAGGTTCTTAAATCATAAGAATCTAGAAAAATACTAAGTTCAACGAGTAAAGAAAATGAAATTGAATCACAGAGGGGTTGGAAAGGAGAAAGAAATCAGAAGTCAGAGTAGCAAACATAGATTCACAAAATAAGTTATGTGTTTTACAATTTCTTTTTGCAGCCATAAGTCATTAAATGCTTGTGGAAGGCTGATTGAAGCACACAAATTGAAGGTACCTGGTTCACCCGATCCATCATCTGGCCCAACCCCGCACACAAATTGAAGCTACCTAGTTCACCAAATCCATCATCTGGCCCACCCCAATCCGGACTTGTAATTTCATTTTTCAATAAAAAACATGAATTTTTTTATCTCATAATTCATGAAGGATATTTATGGTTTTATGCATGGATTTGAGTAGTGCTTGTCATTGTGATAGCAGTTGTTTTTCAAGGTTTTTTCGCTTGGAAATGCATCAAAATAATATTTTTTTCATTTTTAAAAATTTATTTTTGATATCAACACATCAAAACAATCCAAAAACACACAAAAAAAAATCATTTGAAGAAGAAATCAATTTTTTTGAAAAACACAGTCACGGTGCAAAGACAAACGGGACTTTAAAGTTGACTCTATTTTATGGTTTCATGATTTATTGATGGAGATGCGGTTTATTTTTTAATCTTAAATCTTATTTTTCCAAATTGATTTTTTTAAAAAAAATCAGTTAGGTACCTGGTGGATAGCAGCCGGGGGGAGAAAGTCCTCCACCCGCTGCGGAGGCAGGTGATAGATTTAAATATTCCAGGCCAGCAGCAGGTGGAGCAAAATCCAACTCCAATCTGACCATTGCCATCCCTATTCACCTAATCTGATACCGCTAATTTATTTTCCCAATCATGCACATCGCTCAATTTTTCTAACCATTTAATAAAAATTGAGAACATAGAATCAGCCTAAAAGTTGGAAAAATCTTCGTGTATTTTTGCTTTACCCAACTTCATTAATTCTTTTTATCCAATATAATTGTTATTTGAATTTACAAACATAAAAACAAAGAGAAACATTGAAAAATATCAACCGAAATATTCTGATCACCTTTCATGGCAGGAGCCTTGGTCACAGCCTTTGACTCCTCATGTGCATCCTGCATACGAGATTTGCAAGAAATGGAAACCGAAAACACTGCTTAGCTGATTTTTCCACCATCAAAGACATGAATTGCACCTAGCAACACTTTCTTATTGTCTGTGCAACTGTTAAACATATGTTTGGTGTTGCTTAGCACGAATTAAGAAAGGTGTTGTCAGAACACCACCAAGTCTATACATATAAACAGCAAGACTGGAAAAAGGGAGGCCTTATAACATAGTTCAACAGCAATAAATTTTCCAAACATGCAAATCTGAGTTTCTGAAATGCTTCTATTATCACCTAGTTTAAGCCATACATTCTAATTATAATGAAGGGAACCCCTCCACAAACCCCCAATCCACCCTCCAAGAAACAAAATGAAAAAAGACTTTGATGAACCACATGCCATGGAACCATATATGGAATACTGATCCAAATATAATGACCACAAGCATACCAAACCAGAGGATGCCAAAACAAAGATATTGACCTTATTTAAGTTGAAAGTATTATATTCCTTAAGAATTTAACAATTCCTTGATCACAAAACTTTGAAAAAAAAATTTGGTATCTAGACTAGGTGGGATTACTGATAAAGGCATGACATCACAAATTTACCTGTTGACTTAAAATTGGCACAACATCTCCTAGAGGAAAAGTTTTTCTTCAAGGAGATTGGGCAAAAACAGAATAAACCTCAAGTTTATGTGGTCTCTTTGAAAGAAGTATTTTTCAACCTTTTCTCAACCTAAATGGCTTATTAAACAGTTATGAGGCTGTCAATCTTTTTTCTTTGTTTCTTTGCAAGTTAATTAAGAACTTGCTGAATGGGGCTCATACCTGGAGCTTTTTGAGCAACTTGTCCAGCTTCTCATTCTGTTTCTCAATCTCTTGAACCTGGGAAACAGAAGATGAGGATATGGCGTCAACTAATAGAAACGAGATGGAAACAACAAAATATAGGATTTGAATGGCAACAATAGTATCAAAAGGAAAATAACAAGGCATGTAAGGAACAACAGAAACAAAATGAAAAGAAAGGGAGAAACCTTTTTAAAGAAACTCTCCAAGCCCAAGTCTGCAGAATTCATTCCCATCTCAATATCCCCGCCTCTGGAACCCTGACCCCGAGGGATCTCAAAGGACTCCTGCAATTTTCAATCAAGTCATTAAAATTAACATGTAACTCATCTTAACCCAGCCATAAATAATTCTAACAATTAAATTTTACATGCACACAAACATTACAGTCAAATGGTGGTTTGCTACAATTACTGACAAGGAACGACTAATTTCTTGTGTTCAAAGCAATTCAATTTGGCTTCCCATGTTAGTAACATATCCATTATCATCCCAAAGCCTAGAGCGTTAAGAATCAAAACAGCAAATTTGAGCAGTAGAAGGAAGCATCTCCTTTGACAATATAAGTCATTACATAACTAGATTCGAAGGGTAAACTTCGATAATATGTCAGCTAAACTAAGCGAATCGGTCGTGTCATGCTCCATTTACTGACTTTTTGATTTTTCATCTTCTTGGGTCCCCAAAAATAATAGATCCCGTGATTTAAAATTTTGAATTTCCTTCATCTTCCTCCTCTTTCTCACCATCCAAACATCAAAAAAGAAAATAAGATCCCAACTTTTTAAACAACAAAAGGAACCCATAATTGAATCCTCAGTTTCCCAAACAGATCCAACGAAATGAATGCAGATAAAAACAATATAAACAAATTATAATAGCTGTCACCATCAAAAACAAGTTAGATCAAGACAAAGACAAGACAAACAAAAACAACATTAACATCGATACAAGCTAAAAAGAAGAAGATAGAGAACATATGTTTACCGACAAAAGGTCATTCATTGTTGAAGAAACAGCAGCTGAAAAAAAGAAGCCTCCTTTTGTTATTGTTATTGTTTTTCTTAAAAAACAAACAACAATTGCTTGTTAATTAAGACCGGGATTTTGTTTTAACTTTCAACAGATAAAACAAAAAGGGAAACCCCAGGTCTTAATTGAGGGATGGAGGAGGAGGAGGAGGAGGAGTTTTTCTTTCCTTTCCTTTTCTGAGAGAATGAAAATAGATTTGCTGTTCCCGTGTTGAAATTATCGTCAGAGCCAGAGAGAAATAGTTGTCAGGTTTTTTTTTTTTTTAATTCTCTCCATATCATGGGAGGAGGTATTCTATACGATCAAGTACAGGAATTGAAAGTGTTTGTACAGTTGCTTTATCGGTCCGTATAAAATACATAGAGAGTTTATTTGGTAATATGATTCCGGTTGGTTTTTGAATAATTTTTTTTTTGTTAAAATATGTGATAATAATAATTTTTTTATTTTTAAAAAATTATTTTTAATATTAGCATATCAAAACAATTTAAAACATACAAAACATATTAAATTTTAGCAAAAAAATTTTTTTTTAATGTTTCATAACAATCCATGAAGTGATTTTATTTTATAATTTTTTTATTATTATTAATATGAGTATTTAGGTTAGGTTGTGCACATCTAATCCAACAAACTTTAAAGTTAACGATTATGTAAGTTTTCAGTGGCCCTGAAATTTGTAAAATTTAAACTGGTGATTTTTAAGAAACAAATCTAAAATCTGATATATTTTTTGAAGTTTTATTTTACAAATTCTTTACAACCGGGTGTTGAATTTTTTTAAAAGTTAATATATGGATGTTAAAAAAATTTATAATTAAATGAGATTTTAGATAGATGTTAATTAAAGCTGCCATGGAAGCTAAGAGATGACCCGATATATATATATATATATATATATATATATATATATATATATATAAGAGAGAGAGAGAGAGAGAGAGAGAGAGAGAGAGAGAGAGAGAGGAGTGATGATTAAAAATTTCTAAAATTTTTATGAATATATAAAAAAAAAAAAGTCAAACCTCAACTAATATTAATGAATCTTTTCTCTAATCTATCCAAAATCTTAAGATGTTCACTTGATGAAGAAGTCACTAGACCAAAGACCCTATTTATTTTCACTTAGTGAAATATATTTTCTGAAATCTTCTTTCTCATCAAAAGAAAAAAAAAAAAAAATATATATATATATAACTCATGGATTAAATAATATATCTAAAATATACAATTTTGTATATAACTTCTCAGAAAATACAATCTAATGCGAAGAATTTATTATTTAAATAGATAATGGGCTACAGAATAATATTTTAATTTAAAAATTAAAACGTAATTAATATTAAGATCCAACTTCACAGGTCAATTTATTTACTTACTAATGTTTGTGTCAAGAAATACTCCAATATATTGGCAATACCCATCACTCGGTCTTCCTTTAACTTAAATTGAATAAAATGTACTAATAAAAAATCAAATAAAGTTGGTACAATGTAAAATGAAAACATTATAATTGGCTGTTTATTTACGCGATTGCGGTTGCGGTTGTTTTTAAAGCAAATCGTAGTTTTTAAATGTTTGATAACAAAGAACCACAATATACTATTTATGTGGGAGCAACTAAAAATTGGTTAAAACTGCAGATTTGTGGAAAGTAGCTCTCTACTACTTTCTGCAAATTTACAAACGCAAAGGAGAGTTTTCACTCTTCACTATTCACTTAAGTGAACAGTGGAGGGTGACTCCACCATTTACATGAATAGTAGAGCCACTCTCCACTGTTTCGGCTATTGTTTCGACCGGACCAGGTTTGATCTAAAACTAAATGCATTGAATCGAGTCTAACCCGGTTTAAAAAAAATTCAATTTTTATTTTTTTAATTGTGTTTTATTCAAAAAATTAGAAAGAGATCATTTGATGACGTAACATTTGCAGAATTTAATCGCAATCCCAATTTTTTTCTTGCCAGGTCCAACCTAGTTAATAAAAAATTCAATTTTTATTTTTAATTGTGTTTTATTCGATAAATTAGAAAGATATCGTAGCATTTACATAATTTAATCGCAATCCCAATTTTGTTCTTGCCGGGCCGATCCAGTTAAAAAACAATTCATTTTTTTTAATTGTGTTTTATTCAAAAAATTAGATAATTTGATGACGTAGCATTTGCAAAATTTGGTTGCAATTCCAATTTTGTTCTTGATGATATTTTTACTTGATGTTAATGCGCGCTTAAGAAACCATGGAAAATATAATCCTTGTTAGATAAATTTCGTAAGTGATGAAATTGCACATAGTTTAATAGAATAATAAAAAAATATTTGATATCAATATTATTTATTTCATGATGTAATAACAATAGTTAAATCTATAATATTTAAATTAAAAACCATATATATATATATATATATATTAATTATTTTATAACCTCAATTTCAAAAGTATTTTTTTAACCAAATACATTAAACTACTTTTTATATTTTTGTTTAACCTAAATTTCAAACACAGTTTTAACCAAACATATATTTTTTCAAATCAACCTCATTAAAAGTACTTTTTATAAAAGAACTTTTTTTAAACCACCACCACAAGAGCTACCATCCTCTTGGACATGCTGCTCATGTGACATGCTCCCTGGCATGCGAGTCCGGTCCTGAGATTGTGGATACCATTGACCTGGCAATGCTGAATCTGATTGTGTCCCAACAGAAAGGCCATTAAAATTATTTTGAGACTCTGAAACCAACTGATGTGGATGCAACATCTGTTGCATTTGCTGTGAATTTTGTGTCAATGATGAGCTCATGTCATGCTGTCGGTCTGGATGAGGGGGATTCTGCGCATTCCTAGAATGGTCTCCAAGCACATTTTGCTGGAATTGGTTTTGCAATTCAGATATTTGGAAGTGGTCTGAGGTTTGTGAGTGCAAAACATCATTATGGTGCTCCATTCCAGGCTCACGCTTTACTTGACTGCTAGGATCAGATATGAGCAGAGACTGACCAAAAGCATCATTGTTCAGCAGATGCTGATGCTGCTGACTTTGCTACTTCTGTAAACGTTGCTGTTGAACAAGTTGCTGCTGTTGAAATTGATGAGGATGCTGCTGAAGTTGTTGCTGTTGGGGAGGATGTTGTTGAAGTTGCTGCTGTTGAAGTGAAGACTGGAAATTCATCTTTTCAGACTGATCAAGTGATTGAAGCTTTATATGTCCAGCTTGATGCGGGGCATGCAAATTAGACTGATTATTTACAAGAGAAGAGTTAGTTTTGGACATAGACTGGGCATTCATCATTGATCCAACAGATGTTACAGCACCATATATGTTTCCAGATCCAAGAGAATCAGCATTACTCATCCCATATCCATCACCTGGTAAGAGATTCATCTGCCATTAGATGTTTCTTTTTTCCAAAAAAAAGAAAGATTAAAAAAATAAATAAATAACAATTTCTGAAGTTACTATGACATGATAAAACTTCAAAATGAGGATGAAGTGGAGAGGAAGGTTACCTTGCATTAGTTGTCGCTGATGTTGATCAAACTGCTGTGGCAATGGTTTAGGCGAATTCACATGATGTGTGGAAGTCATATAGTCCTCAGAGGTACCAGGCTCATTAGTATGCGGTATATTATTCCCCATCATCCCCATACCACCATTTAGGGCCCTATTTGCAAATCCATAAGATTTCTGCTGCAAACCAGTCCTAATATTGCTACCCATTTGGCTGCCAAAATTCACCAGTATGCGACTGTTCTGGCCGCCAATGTACTGCTTTGGCTGCTGTGTCTGTGATACCATGGCAGAGTCAGCAGTCGAAAAACCACCACTGATATTAGAAGATTCCACATTCATGTAAGACTGATTGTTGTTGTTGTTATTGCTAAATCCAGGAGATGGAATCATTTGGCTTTCCATTATTTGCACACCCATAGATGACATATTTCCACCAGAACTGATGGAAAAATTGGCGGGTGACTGCTGATAGCCATTTAACAGATTTCCTGCAAGCATAGATTGTGTGACATGGTCGCAAAGTAAACAAAGCAACAATTAACAAGGAAGATTACAGGTGCCACAAGGCTTCAAATTACCATCTGGTCTACCAAAGGAACCATTGTGCATGCAACAGATGGCAACAGGCCCCCTGTGTTGGCAGCTATAGGTGCTATGCTATCACATCCACTGGAAGAGATCATAATGGTATCTACAGAAGAAGTCATCATATTCGAATTCCCACTATTTTGACATACCAGGAGTTGGTATCATGGTACCAATGGATGAGGAAGAATTAACAAGCTGTGGATGCCGTTGGTTTTGACTATTCGCAAAGGGGCGCTTGAGCAGACTACTCAGACAACTCTCTAGGGTATTCATGTTCAAATAATCATCCTACAACAAAGATTTGATTGCAGTGTAAATTGAAAGAAGAAAAAAAAAAAACTGAAGAACAATCAAGGAATGAAATCCAGCAAATTTGTATAAAAATCGTATAGCAGTTTACATTTAAGACAATTCTTAGGATACAAAAATTCAGCCTTTTTGAGTAGAGCACTATTTCAGTGATCAATTTATCATCTTTCTTACCAGAAGTAGCATGAAGTTATATCTCTGGACTCGACAATAGGGACACAAAAATAACAGTCTAAATGCACGCATAAATAAAGGGTTAGATAGAGAATGAGAAAAACCTTTGTCTGAGCAGCTTTAAATAGACCCTCCTCTAATCGTTTGGCGAATTCCTTAAACTTTTGTTTCTGTTGATCGCCAACCGGCTGAGACTGCTTCTGCAATATAATTAAAAATCTAGAAAGACAGCAAAAAATAAAGGAAAAGGGTCAGTAATAGAAGGCATGGATATTCCCATCTCGGAGATAAAAAAATTATAATAATAAAAGGGTATAGATGTAAAGTTGGGTACTAAAATAAAAAACTAGAATTGTCATTTCCGATATCTCAATAGCCATTGTGTGTTTGGTAAAGCGGTGCAGGTGCTTTCACTTTTGAGAAACATAATGTTTTTTCCTAGCAAAACACATTACCAAACAGAGCTTCTGCTTCTATAAATAGTAAATACAACGGACATGAACATATACATCAATAGCAATCAAATTCAGATATTACTGAAATAGCTCAAGTTGAACTAATATGGGAAGTAAAAGTGAAACTGACAGTCTTACATTTTTTGTTGCATAAACCAGCGATATCTATGAAGCTCAGGTTCAGCATTGTACACATTAACAGAATGAGCACCGGCAGCAGCAACACCTCCAGTGGTAGGAGCTGATAAATTCTGCATCTGTTGATTCCCATTTTGCTGGGGCTGTAACTGATTCTGAACCTGCCCGAAGATTTGCCCGGACAGATGCGCTTGCACATTCATCTCCTTCTCCATTTTTTTACACCAATAACTGACTATTACTTTTACTACTACTACTACTTGTAATTATCATGCTCTCCAACTGCAACAGCCAAACAAACAAAACAACAAATCAAAAAGGAAACGACTTTAAAACATTAAAAAAGAAAGAAAACATCACTCCTTTGAATCGCCCACTACTCACTACATTGATTGATCACATAAAAATGATGAAATTGAAATTAGGGTAATTTGATGGAATTGATTTTTAAAAAGAATAATAATAAGCAAAGTGAATTGAACTGAAGATAGAACATTGAATGAATAGAAAGTGAATTGAAATGGTAAGCAAGAAAAACCCTAAAACAATTAAACAATTAGGTAATTGAATCGAATCGATCAAATTTTAGAAACCCCAGCAAACCTGAAATTGAGGGAGAGAGGGAGAGAGATCGCAAGCAAAGCGAAGCTTTAACCTTCGAATTGGAACTCGATAACTGATCGTCCAATCGCGCGACAAATTCGAATTTTTTTTTTAATTTTAATTTTAGTTTTTTTAAAGAACGAAGGACGAAGGTGGAAATCAATCAATCGGAGAATTTAGATTATTGATTTAATTCAAAAATAATAATAATAATAATAAGACAAGACAAGACACCAAAACATGGACATGGATTCAGTTTGGTTTTTCGTTCGTTTGGACGAGGAAGGAAGAAAGGCAGGCTTGGGAGTTTATTTAATTAAAGGAGAGAGGAACTCATGTGGTCTAGAGGATAAACCGTGATGGTGGGAAGTGACGTCAGTGCCCCTCCATTTATCTTTAATTTTCACTACACTTCTTTTTCATATGTTCAAGAATGTTTGGATCAACTAATAACACAGCTATTAGAGAGAATTGCATGGTTTTAAGACTAGTAAGATTAATTAAAATATATATAAACTAGTTTAGATATTTATATTAATAAAAAATTTGTTTGGATCAAATATTTTTTATTTAAAAATATATTAAAATAATATTTTTTTATTTTAAAAAATTATTTTTAATATCAACATAATTTAAAAATATATAAAAAATTAATTTTAAATAAAAAAATTAAATTTTAAAAAATTTACTTCTTCTTCTCAAAGCATGATGGAATGCAAGTTGCTAAAGGGAAGATATCCATTAGAGTGTTGCAGAGGGTATTTTTTTTTACTTGACAATATTTCCTGACACTATAATCGAATCAACTGGTGCCATAAACTGAAAAACATAGAGATTTTTTTTCTGATTTCAATGCAAGCAAGACTTGTCTTTGAAATCTTCTAATGATTGATTGGAAAGGAAAGAAGGAAAGTAGGATTTTGAATGATTTGTATATTATAATAAGTGTTTTATTTTTAATCTAAATATAAATATAGATTAAATTAAAAATATTATTTTATTTTTAATAAATAAAACTACATAAATATTATTTAATATTTACGTTGTTATTTTATTTAAATAGACTCAATAATCAACCAATATAATTAGTCGGGTCTCGTCGTTGGTGTTCACATCTAAGACTCATGAAATAATGCTAAAACATGGAATCATTCTATCATTGAAAAAAAAACAGATACATCAAAATGAGATTTATAATATATGAAATTGAATGCAGATTCATGATCAATTTTGATATTTTGATAGAAATGATTCTACGTACAATGTTTTATATTTATATGTGCAAATCACACACACACACACATATATTTAAATATAATTTATATTTATATACACAACTGTATACATAGCATAAAAATTGAAAATGTAACATTAGAGATATATAATCTTATAAAATATTTTCTACATAAAATCATTAAATATTTCTGTATTTTTTAAATGAATATTTTAATTTGGGGTTAAGTTGGGTAATTAAAAAAATATATTGATGGGTTTTTTAGATAAGAATTTTATTCAAAGGAGGTTTAATAATTATCCTAATATTTTTATGTAGAGAGAGAGAGAATAAAGAGAAGACATGAAATCATAAATGTTTTGGGGGTCAAAAAGCTCATTCGAAAAATTTTGAATTTTTTTTTTCAAGTTGATTTTTTTTTTATGTTTTTAAATCATTTTAAGATATTGATTTCAAAATAAATTATTTTGATATATTTTCAAGTAAAAAATATTTTGTAAAGCAATCGTTATCACAATTTCAAATACTATCATGATGTAATATATTATTTTATTCATATGATTCCATTTAAGCACATGGAAATATTGAGTTGTGGATTTTTTTTAATACAAATTTTTCAAGTTTGTGGCTTATGGATTGGAGTGTGATAAACTTTTAACCACGCTAATTAGGGTTGAGCCAACTCAAGATATTTCATTAAACTCACAACCTAAATCATGTGATTGGAATAACCCAATTAAAAAAATAAAGAGATTTATAAAGTTTTTTTTTTCTTTAAAAAAAAACCTCGTATTAACTATTGATTTGAATGATGAAATTAAAAACCAATAAAACTTTTTCAAAAGAGCTAAGGTAAAAAAACTAGAAATCCAAAGCATGAGGACCAAATTAGAGAATATAATATTTGGTAAAATAGGATTCAAGAATGGAATTAAAAAAAAAAACTTCTATAAAAAGACCAAAACAAAAATTGAGAAATCAAAAGGATAGAGACTGAAGTTAAAATACCAATAACCAAGATGACGAAACTATAATTTTCAAGGGAGAAGAGAGAGAAGAACAAAAATGAAAATGTCTATTGGTGATAATTCAGACCACCATCGGAGACACATGCCACAACAAAAGGAAGATAACACATGATACTTTCAACGACACAGTGGAAAGGTATTTTTGGACATTGGGAGGCGCCACACGTGCCCCTGGGTGTGCCACACATGCATGTCCTTTTTTGTTTTTTTTACTAAGCTAAATATAATGCTTATGCTTGACTTTATTTTTTTCTTGTTTTTTGTTTTTCAATTTTTTAATTTTTCTTTTGAGGAAAAAAGGAGTGTTCATCATTGCCCTTTTTTATAATGCTTATGTGACCATAGTATTGGGAGATAAGAGTACTTACATCTTAGCTTGGCAAGCTTGTATAAAAGATATAAGATTTTGAAAGACGATCATCTTTACACTATGACTGCATATGTCTTATCACGAGTAGTGTGAAAAAAAATGGTCATTTTTGATATGGTGACCACATATTGCTACAAGTATGGTCATCTTGACACGATGACCATATGTGTCTTTTGATAACTATTAAAAGTATGGTCATTTAGGCAATATAACCACACATACAACAAAACCTGTTTGACAGTGTGATTGTGGTTGTTTTTCAAATAATTTTTCATGTCGAAATGCATGCCAATGATGTTTTTTCATGTTTTAAAAATTATTTTTGACATTAGCATATCAAAACGATCCAAAACATATTAAATTTTAGCCAAAAAATTGAATTTTTTTGGGAATGCGTTCCCAAACGGTGTCTTAATATTCTTAAAAATATGATCATCTAGATATGGAGAGCATATATGCCTATTTTGAACTACTAGTGACCACATATAAATAAAGTTTAATATTATTGAAAGAATGACCATCTTCACATGTTAATCATATATGCCCATTTTAGGACCCTTTGCTAAAATGATGATCATCCCTACATAGTGATCACATATGTCTACAACTAACTATTACTAAGAACACGATCATCTTTGCATGGTGATTGCATATTTATTTGTGGATGTTAATGACAATATGATTATTTTGATATGGTGATCATATATTGTTCATTTTAGCACGATGATTAGATGTGACTATTAAGAAATGGTCATCTTGATATGGTGACTACATATTGATCATCTTGATAGAGTGATTTCATATGACTATTAAGGAATGATTATTTTTGTCGCACGTCACCTGCATGGCATTGGTTGGCAATTTTCGGCGATTGCTATGTTTGGTTTTTTCTGAAAATCTATAAAAAACATGAGTCAAAAATTGAGTAGCAACAATTTTGGCATGGTGATCACATGTTGATCATCTTAATAGGGTGATCACTTATGACTATTGAGGACTGGTCATCTTGATATGATCACCATATTTTAATCATCTTTATAGGGTGATCACTTGTGACTATTGAGGACTGGTCATCTTGACATGATCACCATATTTTGATCATTTTGATAAGATGATCAAGTACAGGAATTCTATACAATCGAGTACAGGAATTGAACGTGTTTGTACAGTTGCTTTATGGGTCCGTATAAAATACATATAATAATCCATGAAGTGATTTTATTTTACAATTTTTTTTTATTATTAACGTAAACATCAGATTAATTTATGTGCATCTAATCTTATAAGTTCTGAAGCTAAAACTATGTAAGTTTTTAATAATCTTAAAATTTATAAAATTTAAACTGGTAATTTTTTTAAAAATAAAATTAAAATTTTAGTAGCTAAACTATATCTTTTAGAATTTTACAATTTTTTTACAAGGGTCTTGAAATTTTTTTAAAGTTAATATATGGATATTAAAAAAATTTATAATTAAATGAGATTTTAATACATGTTAATTAAAGCTGCCATGGAAGGTAAGAGATGACCCTATATTTCAATACATACATTATATATATATATATATATATATATATATATATATATAATAATAATAATAATAATGTAGGAGTGATGATTAAAAATTTCTAAAATTTTTATGAATATAAAAAAGGTCAAAACTCAACTAATATTAATGAATCTTTTCTCTAATCTATCCAAAATCTTAAAATGTGCGCTTGATGAAAAAGTCACTAGACCGAAGACCTTTTTTATTTTCAATTTGTGAAATATATTTTCTGAAATCTTCTTTCTCATCAAAAGAAAATATATATAACTCATGGATTAAATAATATATCTAAAATATACAATTTTGTATATATAACTTCTCAGAAAATACAATCTAATACCAAGAATTTATTATTTAAATGGATAATGGCCTACAGAATAATATTTTAATTTAAAAATTAAAACGTAATTGATATTAAGATCCAACTTCACAATTCAATTTATTTACTTACTAATGTTTGTGTCAATAAATACTCCAATATATTGGCAATACACATCACTCGGTCTTCCTTTAACTTAAATTGAATCAAATGTACTAATAAAAAATCAAATAAAATTGTTTCAATGTAAAATGAAAACATTATAAGTGGCTGTTTGTTTACGAGGCTGTGATTTGCTTTAAAAGCAAACTGTAACTTTTAAATGTTTGATAACAAAGAATTATAATATACTATTCATGTAGGGCCAATTAAAAATTAATTAAAACTGCAAGTTTGTGGAAAGCAGCTCTCTGCTGCTTTCTGCAAATCTGAGAATGTGAAGAGTTTTTAGGTGACTCTACTATTCACATGTGGAATCACTCTCCACTGTTCCGGCTACTGTTCTGGCCGGACTGGGTCCGATCCAAAGCTAAATGCATTGAATCGGGTCCGACCTGATTGAAAAAAAATTTAATTTTTATTTTTTTTAATTGTGTTTTATTCGAAAAATTAGAAGGAGATCGCTTGATGACGTAGCATTTGCAGAATTTAATCGCAATCCCAATTTTATTCTTGCCGGGTCCAACCCAGTTAATAAAAAATTCAGTTTTTATTTTTATTTTTAATTGTATTTTGTTCGACAAATTAGAAGAAGATCGCTTGATGACGTAGGATTTGCAGAATTTAATCGCAATCCCAATTTTATTCTTCTCGGGCCCGACCGGTTAAAAAACAATTCAGTTTTTATTTTTATTTTTAATTGTGTTTTACTTAAAGAATTAGAAGGAAATCATTTAACGACGTAGCATTTGCAAAATTTAATTACAATCCCAATTTTGTTCTTGGTGATATTTTTACTTGATGTTACGCGCTTAAGAAATATAGTCCTTGTTGGATAGATTTCACGTGCGTGATGAAATTACAAATAGTTTAATGAAATAATAAAAAATATTTGATATCAATATTATTTATTTCATGATGTAATAATAGATAGTTAAATCTACAATATTTAAATTAAAAACCGTCAATATTAATATATATATTTTTCATTATTTCATAACCTCAATTTAAAAAGTATTTTTTTAACCAAACACATTAAACTACTTTTTGTTCAACCTTAATTTCAACCACAGTTTTAACTAAACATATATTTTCCGAAACAACCTCAACTAAAAATACTTTTTTATAAAATAATTTTTTCAAACCACAACCACACTAGCTAATCGTCTTGGACATGCTGCTCATGTGACATGCTCCCTGGCATGCGAGTCCGGTCCTGAGATTGTGGATACCATTGACCTGGCAATGCTGAATCTGATTGTGTCCCAACAGAAAGGCCATTAAAATTATTTTGAGACTCTGAAACCAACTGATGTGGATGCAACATCTGTTGCATTTGCTGTGAATTTTGTGTCAATGATGAGCTCATGTCATGCTGTCGGTCTGGATGAGGGGGATTCTGCGCATTCCTAGAATGGTCTCCAAGCACAATTTGCTGGAATTGGTTTTGCAATTCAGATATTTGGAAGTGGTCTGAGGTTTGTGAGTGCAAAACATCATTATGGTGCTCCATTCCAGGCTCACGCTTTACTTGACTGCTAGGATCAGATATGAGCAGAGACTGACCAAAAGCATCATTGTTCAGCAGATGCAGATGCTGATGCTGCTGATAGCCATTAGACAGATTTCCTGCAAGCATAGATTGTGTGACATGGTCGCAAAGTAAGCAAAGCAACAATTAACAAGGAAGATTACAGGTGCCACAAGGCTTCAAATTACCATCTGGTCTACCAAAGGAACCATTGTGCATGCCACTAGATGGCAACAGGCCCCCTGTGTTGGCAGCTATAGGTGCTATGCTATCACATCCACTGGAAGAGATCATCATGGTATCTACAGAAGAAGTGATCATATTCGAATTCCCACTATTTGACATACCAGGAGTTGGTATCATGGTACCAATGGATGAGGAAGAATTAACGAGCTGTGGATGCCGTTGGTTTTGACTATTCGCAGGGGGGCGCTTGAGCAGACTACTCAGGCGACTCTCTAGGGTATTCATGTTCAAATAATCATCCTACAACAAAGATTTGATTGCAGTGTAAATTGAAAGAAAGAAAAAAAAACTGGAACAATCAAGGAATGAAATCCAGCAAATTTGTATAAAAATCATATAGCGGTTTACATTTAAGACAATTCTTAGGATACAAAAATTCAGCCTTTTTGAGTAGAACACTATTTCAGTGATCAATTTATCCTCTTTCTTACAAGAAGTAGCATGAAGTTATATCTCTGGACTCGACAATGGGGACACAAAAATAACAGTCTAAATACACGCATAAATAAAGGGTTAGATAGAGAATGAGAAAAACCTTTGTCTGAGCAGCTTTAAATAGACCCTCCTCTAATCGTTTGGCGAATTCCTTAAACCTTTGTTTCTGTTGATCGCCAACCGGCTGAGACTGCTTCTGCAATATAATTGAAAATCTAGAAAGACAGTAAAAAATAAAGGAAAAGGGTCAGTAATAGAAGGCATGGATATTCCCATCTCGGAGTAAAAAAAAATAAATAATAAAAGGGTATAGATGTAAAGTTGGGTACTAGAATAAAAAACTAGAATTGTCATTTCCTATATCTCAATAGCCATAAGTGTTTGGTAAAGCGGTGCAGGTGCTTTCGCTTTTGAGAAACATAATGCTTTTTCCTAGCAAAACACATTACCAAACAGAGCTTAGTGTGTTAAACCATGCTTCTATAAATAGCAAATACAACGGACATGAACATATACATCAATAGCAATCAAATTCAGATATTAATGAAATAGCTCAAGTTGAACTAATATGGGAAGTAAAGGTGAAACTGACAGTCTTACATTTTTTGTTGCATAAACCAGCGATATCTATGAAACTCAGGTTCAGCATCGTACACATTAACAGAATGAGCACCGGCAGCAGCAACACCTCCAGTGGTAGGAGCTGATAAATTCTGCATCTGTTGATTCCCATTTTGCTGGGGCTGTAACTGATTCTGAACCTGCCCGGACAGATGCGCTTGCACATTCATCTCCTTCTCCATTTTTTTACACCAATAACTGACTATTACTTTTACTACTACTACTACTTGTAATTATCATGCTCTCCAACTGCAACAGCCAAACAAACAAAACAACAAATCAAAAAGGAAACGACTTTAAAACATTAAAAAAGAAAGAAAACATCACTACTTTGAATCGCCCACTACTCACTACATTGATTGATCACATAAAAATGATGAAATTGAAATTAGGGTAATTTGATGGAATTGATTTTTAAAAACAATAATAATAAGCAAAGTGAATTGAACTGAAGATAGAACATTGAATGAATAGAAAGTGAATTGAAATGGTAAGCAAGAAAAACCCTAAAACAATTAAACAATTAGGTAATTGAATCGAATCGAATCGATCAAATTTTAGAAACCCTAGCAAACCTGAAATTGAGGGAGAGAGGGAGAGAGATCGCAAGCAAAGCGAAGCTTTAACCTTCGAATTGGAACTCGATAACTGATCGTCCAATCGCGCGACAAATTCGATTTTTTTTTTAATTTTAATTTTAGTTTTTTTAAAGAACGAAGGACGAAGGTGGAAATCAATCAATCGGAGAATTTAGATTATTGATTTAATTCAAAAATAATAATAATAAGACAAGACAAGACACCAAAACATGGACATGGATTCAGGTTGGTTTTTCGTTCGTGTGGACGAGGAAGGAAGAAAGGCAGGCTTGGGAGTTTATTTAATTAAAGGAGAGAGGAAATCATGTGGTCTAGAGGATAAACCATGATGGTGGGAAGTGACGTCAGTGCCCCTCCATTTATCTTTAATTTTCACTACACTTCTTTTTCATATGTTCAAGAATGTTTGGATCAACTAATAACACAGCTATTAGAGAGAATTGCATGGTTTTAAGACTAGTAAGATTAATTAAAAAATATATAAACTAGTTTAGATATTTATATTAATAAAAAATTTGTTTGGATTAAATATTTTTTATTTAAAAATATATTAAAATAATATTTTTTTATTTTAAAAAATTATTTTTAATATCAACATAATTTAAAAATATATAAAAAATTAATTTTAAATAAAAAAAATTAAATTTAAAAAAATTTACTTCTTCTTCTCAAAGCATGATGGAATGCAAGTTGCATGATCAATTTTGAACTTGCATGATCAATTTTGATATTTTGATAAGTTTGTTTTAATCTTAACCTGAATATAAATATAGGTTAAATTAAAAATATTATTTTATTTTTAATAAATAAAATTATATAAATATTATTTAATACTTAGATTGTCATTTTATTTAAATAGACTCAATAATCAACAAATATAATTACTCGGGTCTCCTCGTTGGTGTTCACATCTAAGACTCATGAAATAATGCTAAAACATGGAATCATTCTATCATTGAAAAAAAAACAGATACATCAAAATGAGATTTATAATATATGAAATTGAATGCAGATTCATGATCAATTTTGATATTTTGATAGAAATGATTCTACGTACAATGTTTTATATTTATATGTGCAAATCACACACGCACACACATATTTAAATATAATTTATATTTATATACACAACTGTATACATAGCATAAAAATTGAAAATGTAACATTAGAGATATATAATCTTATAAAATATTTTCTACATAAAATCATTAAATATTTCTGTATTTTTTAAATGAATATTTTAATTTGGGGTTAAGTTGGGTAATTAAAAAAATATATTGATGGGTTTTTTAGATAAGAATTTTATTCAAAGGAGGTTTAATAATTATCCTAATATTTTTATGTAGAGAGAGAGAATAAAGAGAAGACATGAAATCATAAATGTTTTGGGGTCAAAAAAGCTCATTAAAAATTTTGAATTCTTTTTTCAAGTTGATTTTTTTTATGTTTTTAGATCATTTTAAGATATTGATTTTAAAATAAATTAAAAAATAAATTATTTTGATATATTTTCAAGCAAAACATATTTTGTAAAGCGACCATTATCACAATTTCAAACATTATCATGATATAATATATTATTTTATTCATATGATTCCATTTAAGCACATGGAAATATAGAGTTGTGGATATTTTTTTAATACAAATTTTTCAAGTTTGTGGCTTATGGATTGGAGTGTGATAAACTTTTAACCACGCTAATTAGGGTTGAGCCAACTCAAGATATTTCATTAAACCCACAACCTAAATCATGTGATTGGAATAACCCAATTAAAAAAATAAAGAGATTTATAAAGTTTTTTTTTCTTAAAAAAAAAACCTCGTATTAACTATTGATTTAAATGATGAAATTAAAAACCAATAAAACTTTTTCAAAAGAGCTAAGGTAAAAAAACTAGAAATCCAAAGCATGAGGACCAAATTAGAGAATATAATATTTGGTAAAATAGGATTCAAGAATGGAATTAAAAAAAAAAACTTCTATAAAAAGACCAAAACAAAAATTGAGAAATCAAAAGGATAGAGACTGAAGTTAAAATACCAATAACCAAGATGACGAAACTATAATTTTCAA
This sequence comes from Populus deltoides, assembly GCA_015852605.2. Lineage (NCBI taxonomy): Eukaryota > Viridiplantae > Streptophyta > Magnoliopsida > Malpighiales > Salicaceae > Populus > Populus deltoides. Next base: position 10,910,637 of record CM027588.2, on the reverse strand, counting down.
GGGAGAAGAGAGAGAAGAACAAAAATGAAAATGTCTATTGGTGATAATTCAGACCACCATCGGAGACACATGCCACAACAAAAGGAAGATGACACATAATACTTTCAACGACACAGTGGAAAGGTATTTTTGGACATTGGGAGGCGCCACACGTGCCCCTGGGTGTGCCACACATGCATGTCCTTTTTTGTTTTTTTTACTAAGCTAAATATAATGCTTATGCTTGACTTTATTTTTTTCTTGTTTTTTGTTTTTCAATTTTTCAATTTTTATTTTGAGGAAAAAAGGAGTGTTCATCATTGCCCTTTTTTATAATGCTTATGTGACCATAGTATTGGGAGATAAGAGTACTTACATCTTAGCTTGGCAAGCTTGTATAAAAGATATAAGATTTTGAAAGACGATCATCTTTACACTATGACTGCATATGTCTTATCACGAGTAGTGTGAAAAAAAATGGTCATTTTTGATATGGTGACCACGTATTGCTACAAGTATGGTCATCTTGACACGATGACCATATGTGTCTTTTGATAACTATTAAAAGTATGGTCATTTAGGCAATATAACCACATATACTACAACTTAGAGCCTGTTTGATAGTGTGGTTGTTTTTCAAATAACTTTTCATGCCGAAATGCATGTCAATGATGTTTTTTCATGTTTTAAAAATTATTTTTGACATTAGCATATCAAAACGATCCAAAACATATTAAATTTTAGCCAAAAAAATTGAATTTTTTGGGAATGCGTTCCCAAACGGTGTCTTAATATTCTTAAAAATATGATCATCTAGATATGGAGAGCATATATGCCTATTTTGAACTACAAGTGACCATATATAAATAAAGTTTAATATTATTGAAAGAATGACCATCTTCACATGTTAATCATATATGCCCATTTTAAGACCACTGCTAAAATGATGATCATCCCTACATAGTGATCACATATGTCTACAACTAACTATTACTAAGAACACGATCATCTTTGCATGGTGATTGCATATTTATTTGTGGATGTTAATGACAATATGATTATTTTGATATGGTGATCATATATTGTTCATTTTAGCACGATGATTAGATTTGACTATTAAGAAATGGTCATCTTGATATGGTGACTACATATTGATCATCTTGATAGAGTGATTTTATATGACCATTAAGGAATGATTATTTTTGTCGCACGTCACCTGCATGGCATTGGTTGGTAATTTTCGGCGATTGCTATGTTTGGTTTTTTCTGAAAATCTATAAAAAACATGAGTCAAAAATTGAGTAGCAACAATTTTGACATGGTGATCACATGTTGATCATCTTAATAGGGTGATCACTTATGACTATTGAGGACTGGTCATCTTGATATGATCACCATATTTTAATCATCTTTATAGGGTGATCACTTGTGACTATTGAGGACTGGTCATCTTGACATGATCACCATATTTTGATCATTTTGATAAGATGATCACTCGTGGCACTCGGACTAACACTATACTATTTTCATAGAGTTTGGATATCCTAATATAACATAACTTGATCATGTGAACCCGATAGATTAAGTTCTAATCATATAAAACTAATGAGATAAGGCTTACACTATTCTAACTAAATAAGGATTCATCATGCGATCTTGATGCGTGACAAGGCTTATACCATATGAACGAACCTGATGGACATGTATTAATTTGAATTTGTTGTATTCTTCAACATTCATCTTCTTTCAAGTGAGATTTTTTACTTTAAGAATGAAGTGGATTTATATGGTTAGTGACCCTACCCTCTATTACCTTTGACGTTGCATAAAATGATGATCTTCCTTAAGGTAACTTTTGACGTTACAACCCATTAATGGGTGGTTATCCCATGATGATTTCTTGAGATGAGTTTTTGTAAATTTTGGCTGGCTTCTTTGATGAAATTCTTTAAAACATTGAAGGATTGAATCATGCTAGGGATTAGGTCATAGTTTCTTTTAACAACGTATATGTCTGTAATAGTGGAAGACTTTTGATCTTATAAGAGCAGTACCTAGACTTATAGAGATATGGATCACACGTTTTTAGAACTCACCTTTTTTGCCTTTAATTGGATTGTCATGCGAGTCACTAATGGTCTTGAGCATCGACTGCTAGGTTGTTTAATAATGTTAGACTAAACTAGACACAACATTTTTGTTTCGGAACATGTTTGTGTTTTATTCATAAATAGTATCACATCTTATTATTTGACCCATTATGTATCATAATTGACTTATATGAAGATCATGGTTATTAAACTGTGCTCATTCCCTTTTGTTAGATGTTAAATTTAGAATTTGATTATTCTTGTGCTCTAAACTGTTGAAATTAATTCAAACTATTATTTAGCTTTAGTCTATATCTTATTTATTGCCTTTTTGTTTAGCTGATATGCTACAAATCATGCATACATTACCTATCATTTTGTTGTCTACATGCCTACAGGTTGAGCAAAATAAAGAAAAGTAGATAAAAACCAAATGGAAGAGATAAAAAAGGAACAAGATTTTCTGGAATATAATATAATGAATTCAATGCAGTCGACTTAAACTTAGTATTACAATGTGTCTGAATTTGGAAAGTATTACCTGATGAATATTAAAGGTACAATGTAAACCCCTTGCTTGAAAATTGATAAATTAGTGCTAAATATGGAGAATTTTTATAAATTTAGGGTGAAAAAAATTATAAAAGTATTTTATATTTTTGATAAAGCAGACATACTCCATGCTATAATGTCTAAATTAGAATATTGTTGATGAATGAATAATAATTACACTGAGAAACTGGTTACTGAAAGGTTGAGTCAAACCACTTAAGATTTTTCTAATATTTTGAGGATCATAGCAGGTTGCTAGACATTGTACTTGATCTTCAAATATAAATCAATCAATTGTTGGATTAATAATAAATTAATTTGTAAATTTATTTAATCTTATTTTATTTAAGATTGTGATTTATATTTATACCAATAACCAAGATGACGAAACTATAATTTTCAAGGGAGAAGAGAGAGAAGAACAAAAATGAAAATGTCTATTGGTGATAATTCGGACCACCATCGGAGACACATGCCACAACAAAAGAAAGATGACACATGATACTTTCAACGACAAGGTGGAAAGGTATTTTTGGACATTGGGAGGCGTAACACGTGCCCTTGGGTGTGCCACACATGCATGTTCTTTTTTGTTTTTTTACTAAGCTAAATATAAAAGTGACTTTGAGTTGACTTTCTAATTATAAAAATCTCATTGTGAAAAACCAAAAACACCCTTAACCTCAGGCTTAATTTTTATTTTCTTTTAATGGTACTTTCATCGTTTTACTGTGCATTTTAATTGTTTATTATTCTTTATATTTGGTTAAATACCAAATTTCTCCTCAAATTAAATTGTAATAACAAAAAAATAATTGTGAAAATATAAAAATACTCAAGTTTAAATTTTTTTACTTTTAAGGGTATTTTGGTCGTTTCACTATGCAATCAATATGAAAAAATACTTATTTGTTTCCGGTCAATTTGAAAATGAGAAATAGGCCATGTGAAAAGACTTTATTTCCCCTTGAAAGCTAGTGCAAAGTTTCTTGAGTGAAGTGACAAAAATGTCATTACACTATTCCGGTAAACAGTGCTAATAGGTCTGGCCTTACAATAATTTTTCAAGGCCAATTAGATTTTGTTAATATGTTATTAAATGTTTTTCAATGTTTTAGTTTTATATTTTGGTAATGATAGAATAATGAAATATGTATAACTAAAGTTTAAATGTGAAACTTTATTTTAAAGATAATCTCTTGTTTGGTATTGCAATGCAATTATTGCTTGCATCACAATAAAAATGACAACTAAACCAATTATAAGGATTTTTGTTTAGTTTTATTATTGTTGCACGAGAAATTGGGCAAAATAAATAAGCATACCTTATACTTAAGATATAACGATTATTATTGCTTCGACCCAATGTTTAGTTTTTAATCTATCAAACCAAAGTTTTCACAACTATAATGATGCAATTGCCACATCTAACTCAAGTAAATGAATGATATCCATAGAAGGATGATCAATAAGAGAATCAACAAAAGACCTAGCATTTTCCTATCTTTTTTATGGTGTGTATTGAAAAGTGAATTCAAATAATCTTTTTTGTGGTGTATATTACAAAGTGAATTCAAATAATGTTAGTATCCATACACACTTTAAAGAATTCATCTATGCAACCTTATTCAATCAAATTATGTCTATAATTCTTTGAATTCAAATAATGTTAGTATCCCTATACACTTTGAAGAATTCATCTATGCAACCTTATGCAATCAAATTATGTCTATAATTCTTTTAAATGAGTATGCTTGGATTGTTATTTAATTACCGTATCATCAATATAAATCTCTATAAAGTGCATAGTCATATTACAATAATCGATGTTTAGGTGATCATGAATAAAATAATTTGTAAAAGTAGAGTTCTAGTTAAGATGGTTGTGTACATAACTAGGCAGATCACAATCGTCCGATGTGCCCTCGACAAGGTTACCATTAATTTCTAACTTAATAAAATTTATCATACAAGTCCATATTATTGTCCAATTTTCTATCTTAATTTATGTGTTGAATCATTGGACCTTTCTAACCATTTTTATATGAGGTGATTTGAAAATTGAAATCAAGTTCAATCTCTCATTCGAAGAGACATTAGGCCATCAAAATCCAATTGGGGCTTCTAACCCGTATTTATAAGCAAAGTTCATATCCCAAGAATTACATCACTTAAAATTAGATCTAGGCTTTAGGCCCAAATCCACGTATCAAACCATGCATCATGATTACAATTTTATAAAAATCTACGATGAAATTGTACAAATAAAAATATAGACCTTAAAACTATATTCATTTTCCTCATGCATCAAGAATACAATCGAGCATATTTTTAAAACTCAGCCTGGCCTGTGACCCCGACCCAATGCACGGGCCATGGGTTGGGTTGGTCAACCTACATGCTAGTTGGTTGACTCAAGTCAATTGTGTTTTTTTTTTAATATTTGTCCAAAATAACGGTGTTTAAAACAAAATTAAAAAAAACTAAAATGACATCATTTAATTTTTTTTTTTAAAAAAGTTGATTGTGGCCCATTTAGGTTTTGACTAAGTCACCTAAGTTTGATTTAGTCAATTACATAAAGTTTTGAAGGAAACCCAGCCTAGTCCAGGTAGTAGCTCAATAAGTGAACCTGCTAGGCCAACCTTCGAAACTATGTATTTGAGTCTTAAGGCTTAAACCTATTTTACTAAAATAAAAATTTTCACCAAAAATTCATCAAGGGCTATATGGAAAAGAAAGTAAAGTAAAAAAGAGAAGTTAAGTACCAAAATAAGGGATGGAAATTCTAAAGATGTTATTAAATTATAAATACTACTATTGATAATAACAAAAAAAAGGGAAAAATAGTACAACAAAATTCAAAATAAAAACCTCATTGTCGGAGTTTAGATGGTCTAAAATCTTATATCTAAGATAGATACAAAATAATATATAAAATTACAAATTATGAACAAATAACATACAATACATCACATATAAAAGTAACACTTAAAAAGAAATAATAAATCCTTAACCTTATGTTTGTTAGGTAATTTTGATTTTTTTTAAGAAAAAAAACTAGACAAAGTTAGCTTCACTAATGACCAAACTAGCTCATTAAAGGTTTTCTATACAAAAAAGTCATAATAAATGTATCATATCATTCAAAATGAATACATCTCGATCTATTTGGTTGAATTTATAGATTACTTATTACATAAAAACTCAAAAGTAATAATATTTTTCAATAAGCTCCTATTTAATTAGATCCATGTTTGAATCATTCAATTTAGTCCTCAATACTTAATTCTCATTCAATAAATTTAGGAACAAAAATAACCAAATATGCAAATAAGAATACAAAATCACATTCAACTCACAAACACATCCATACACGCTAATTAACCAAATTAAAGCTCAAAAGTTAAAATTTAATTACCTGAATTGATTACAAGAGAACTAAATCATAAGAAAATCATATGTAAAGACTCAATTAAAATGAATCAGAGATAAGATGGAGGGTGTATATAGCATATATGATCATCTAGTCAAGTCGTTCCTGGTTGTATAAAGGCAGGTTGGAGGCATTTTTTGTTTTATCTACTAGTGTTTTTGATTGTTTGGCCAAATCCTTAGGTTTTATGCTTGACTTTATTTTTTCCTTGTTTTTTGTTTTTCATTTTTTTTAATTTTTCTTTTGAGGAAAAAAGGAGTGTTGGTCATTGCCCTTCTTTATAATGCTTATGTGACAATAGTATTGGGAGATAAGAGTACTTACATCTTAGCTTGGCAAGCTTGTATAAAAGATATAAGATTTTGAAAGACAATCATCTTTACACCATGACTGCATGTGTCTTATTATGAGTAGTGTGAAAAAATGGTCATTTTTGATATGGTGACCACATATTGCTACAAGTATGGTCATCTTGACACGATGACCATATGTGTCTTTTGATAACTATTAAAAGTATGGTCATTTAGGCAATATAACCACATATACTACAACTTAGAGCCTGTTTGATAGTGTGGTTGTTTTTCAAATAACTTTTCGTGCCGAAATGCATGTCAATGATGTTTTTTTATTTTTTAAAAATTATTTTTGACATTAGCACATCAAAACGATCCAAAACATACAAAACATATTAAATTTTAGCAAAAAAAATTGAATTTTTTGGGAACGCGTTCCCAAACGGTGTCTTAATATTCTTAAAAATATGATCATCTAGATATGAAGAGCATATATGCCTATTTTGAACTACTAGTGACCATATATAAATAAAGTTTAATATTATTGAAAGAATGACCATCTTCACATGTTAATCATATATGCCCATTTTAGGACCATTGCTAAAATGATGATCATCCCTACATAGTGATCACATATGTCTACGACTAACTATTACTAAAAACACGATCATCTTTGCATGGTGATTGCATATCTATTTGTGGATGTTAATGACAATATGATTATTTTGATACGGTGATCATATAGATGAGCTTAATAGATCAAATTTCTCGCCATTAAAAACAAGTTTCCCATTCCCCATATAGATGTTACTTTATTTACAAAGAAGAAATTGAAAGATTAGTGAGAGAGATGCTCTCAAATAGGATCATACAACATAGTAGTAGTCCTTTTGCTTCACCAGTACTCTTGATTAGAAACAAAGACAATACATAGAGGTTCTGTATAGATTACAGAAAATTAATTAATCTCGCCATTAAGAACAAGTTTACCATTCCCCATATAGATGAGCTTAATAGATCAAATTTCTTCTCAAAACTGACTTGTGGCCAGAATATCACCAAGTATGAATAAAGGATAAAGATATAGCTAACATTGCTTTCAGAACACATCAAGGGCATTATGAGTTTAAGGTAATGCCATTTGACTTAAACCAGAATTTAATGCTAATTATTGAGGACGAGAATTCATTCAACAGGGGAGTATTGTTACAACTCCAGTTTCATCAATCATTCGACGGCAAACAAGCTCTAGCAGAAGAAGAAACAAGACATCAAGCACGTGGATTAATAAGGATTCCAGTAATCTAAGCATGTGTAATAAATGGCAATAAGTGAGTAGTTATTGTAACCGTTTCTCACTTGGATCGCATTAGAGAGTTAGTAAGCAACTAGTTAGATGTAGTTAGTAGTTAGCTGGAGGGAAATCTCAGGTATAAAAGCTATTGTAGATCCTAGCTTGGAATACTAGTAATCAATAAAACAGTTTCGGTAAAACTATCTTCTCTTCTTCTTCCTCTTCTTCTTCTTCTTCCCTCTCTACTATCTTTCTTCTGCATTTCTCAGGGTATGCTTTTCTGAGTGCGAATTATACGTTTCTTTTTAACGATAAGATGTATGCCTGTAAGAAAATCAATTCAATTTAATAATTTTTTAAGCTTGTAATTTATAAATTTATATTATTTTATATTTAATTTTCATTATATAAATATCGTTAGATTATTAAAATTTTGATATTATATTAAAAAATCAATTTAATTCAAAAATTTAAATTAATAAATAAAATTTTAAAATATAATTTATATTTCAGGGTTGAAACTGCCTTCGCCACACTTTCAAACATCATCAACTTGGTTACCTTGCAGATCTACTTGTTTTTATCTTGCATTTTGTGTATAAGCTTGTTAAATGATTATATTTGGTTTGATGGTGACCAGTGTTGCTTTTACCATTAAATTTTCCTTGGCTATATGCATGCTTATAACATGTTTTAGATATTTAGCTGAATCTCTTCTTACACCTTTCATTTTCTTAATAACAACCGACCAGACAACCCCCCTACAATCTTCAACCTCCAGCCAAAGCCACCCTTCATCACCATCACCCACACCTCTACAACTCAGCCCACAAACTCCAGTTTCGGTTACCAAACCAACAACCTTCCCCCTTGCTAACTGAAGCCCCACCAAAACTCGAATTAATCTCACTCCTTCAGCCTCCATCTCCAGAACCAGACCCATCCCATGGCCAAAACGACAACCCTTCTCTTCTCATCCTACTGACTGAAAACCATTGCTACGCCACCAATGATGCCCAATCACTCTCTATGAGCACAATTATCACAAACAGCCGCAGCTCCTCAACCACCGTGAGCATACATCAGTCATAGCAGCAGCAACATTTTCAGTTCCAGCAGCATCATTGTGGTCTCTATTGAAGCAACTCACCCACGACAGTTGTATACCCTCAACCCAGTCGTGAGAAGTTCTTCTGCCCCATGACCCGGTGCCTCCTCTAAACTCGTAACCCCCCCTTCAGCAGCGTACATCTCCCACGTGCACCATTAGAACTAATTAAAACCAGTAGAGCTTTAGCTAAAAACCTCCGATCCAACTTTTAATCGTGGTGTTGTGAGAATGATTGATGAGCTAATAGAGAGAAGCAGATTTGAAGGTAGAAAGAAGGAAATGGGTATGGCAGAACCGAACCTTCGAAGGACTAGATCTCTCTCCAGGAGTAGAGTTGCATGTCATCATCGGTCCAAAATTGAAAAGGAGTTAGAGAAGGTTCAGATCTAGTAGCCCACCATCCTCCAACAGTGAAGGCGTGTGAATCCATGTGTTAGTGGTGGTAGTGGCGTGTGTCTAGTAACTCCTAGATACGCAAAATGCCTCGGAAAATTGGAAAGTTGATATATGAACTCAAATTATTTTTGAGAAAAAAATTCTAAATTATTATGAATTTTAGAACTAAATTTGTTTATTATTTTGTATAATATTTAGGATTGTTTGGACTGTTTAATTTGATTTAATTTATGTTTGGATTTTAAAATGATTTAATTATATGTGTTGAGTTATATATTATTTATGATTGCTTTGTGAATGTTAAATATTAACACATGAATTATTTTAGGGTCAATGTTTATTTGGATTAGCATGAAATTTGAAGTAAACATGTGACATTAATGAAATTTGTGTGAATATTTAGTGTTTGCTTGCTTTTGAGTCATTTTAAATAGCAAATAATTTATTTTTAAATTGATATCTTGTTCAATCTAAAACATATTGTGTTTCATTGAATATCGTTTTAGTCAAATTTTCAAAGGTTTGATGACAATTTTGTAATCATTATGGATTTTCTCACTTTTGTTTTAACCTTTTTATATATAATATTTGAAATTGTAATTTACATGTGAGATACTTTTTTGGTATTAAATAAATCAGTTTCCTCTCATAAAAAATAACAAAAAATATTTTCCTTTAAAAATATAATTTCTATTTTTATTTGCATATATTCAAGTCTCTTTAAAATATAAAAAAATCATAATAATCAGTACTTAATCCGTGGAAATTTGGCCAATATTTCAACAATCAAAATATTATTTCATGAGAATTAATGGTTAAATATTCTAGTGTAGAATGTTAGACCTATAAGTGCGGTTGCTATTTGAATATCATGAATTGACCAGAAAATTTTCAGAGTTATTCTAAATATTTATCAATTTTAATTAGGAGTATTTTTCACTATAATATTCAAATTATTAAAAACAATTTCATAAGAATTTATTTGGGTACATAAGCCCATAATAAATTCTTAACATCATATTTATTCACACTAATAAATCCCAATTCTAAGCTATAAACAGACTATCGTTAGGAACCTATTAAAACCCTTAAACCACATTTAAAACCACACAAAAAAGCTTACCTCAGGTAGGGTATGTTAAGGGTATTAATACGTTCTATAGCCACAACTAGTCTTTTACCCTTATATCTCTGATAAAACCAACACACCCAGGTTTCTCAGTAACCCTGAACCAAACAACTACGTGGCGACTCTTACGATCCCCGACGCTGTATGTCCATGTACGATAGTCACCATCATTACACTCTTTTATCTTTAAAGGCTTTAAACTCATTCTATAATATTTTTGTTAACGAATCCACAATATTTTGCTTTGACTTTATATAATTAATAGAGATAATCTCATTCAAGAGAAAATATTTAATGGTATTATGTCTAGATTTACCATTATGCATATTACTTTGTACTCTTCTTATTACTGACTGAATATCACAATAAATATGAATAGTTGGCACTGGTTTTGCCCAACATGGAAAATCCTTTAAGAAATTTCGAAGCCATTTGGTTTCCTCCTCATCTTTATTATGAACAATAAATTTTGATTCCATCATAGATCTTGCGATTCATGTTTGTTTAGATGATTTTCATAACTCAGCTGTTGTACCAAGTGTGAAGACTTATCCACTAGTAGATTTTGAATTCTTAATGTTAGATATCTAATTGGCATTACTATACGCTTCAAGTACTGCCAGGTAACTAGTATAGTATAATTCATAGTCTAAGGTGTATCTCAAATATTTTAGAACTATTTTTGGATTAATTATAAATCTACTCAATTTTCTAATCGAGTAATCAATATCAAGTGTTATGTAGTTCATAATATACATCAAACTCCTAATTATCCAAGAATATTCTAATTGGTCTATTCCCTAGCCTTAATTTTTTGACAATGCAATTGTCACATTTAGAAAATTTGTCAAAAATTTTCTCAAAATAATGAGAATGGGATAATATTGATCCATCAAATATCTTAGAAAGTTTTATTCCTAGTATGACATTTGCAACACCCAAGTCCTTCATGTCAGACTTTTTAGTTAAAATTATCTTAATAGACTTGATCATGTGATCATTACTGCCTATAATAAGTATATCATTCACATGAAGATATATAATGGTATAACTTTTATCTGTGTTTTTCACATAAATAAATGTATCAATTTCATTGGTTTTAAACTTATTTGACAATATAACTTGTCAATTTTTTTATATTATTGTTTAGGTGCTTATTTTATACCATATAATGATTTGACAAGTTTATAGTTTTTTTTCTTCTTTTCCATCAATAACAAACCTCTCGGGTTGTTCTATGTAAACCTCTTTATCTAGGTCACCATTAAAAAAAGTTGTTTTTTACATCATTTTGATATATTTCAAGCGTCTTAATAACAATAATAAATATTAACATTTGTATGGAAGTTATTCTTGAAACATATGAATATGTGTTAAAATAGTCCACACCTTCTTGTTGTCTCAAATCTTTAACAAGTCTAGCTTTAAATTTTCTCAACAATACCATCAACTTTCATATTTTAAAAAATTCACTTATGGCCTAATGGTTTATTTTTAGGAAGAAGATCTATTGGTTTCTATGTATGATTATTCATAATGGATTCAATTTTACAACTGACTGCCTTCTTTTAATAGAAAGTTTCAGGATATTACATTGCCTCAAAGTATGTTCGAGGTTCATTTTTTAACAGGTATGTTAAAATATTAGGACCAAATGTTTTGGTTATTTTTACCCTCTAACTCGCTCAACTTCATCATCTTCTGATTGATGATGATTAATTGAGCTAACCTTATTTATTCTTTTAAGTGAATAATTTTTTCATGCTTCATTCCATGAAAACACATCTTCTAAGAATGTATCATTCTTTGATTCCATAATAGTATTAAGATGAATATCCTCAATACTTGATTTTTGTATAAGAAATCAATATGCACTATTATTGTATGTATATCCGATAGATGGATAATTCATATTTCAAGGTCTCATTTTAACCTTTTAAGGATTGGGTACTACTACCTTTGCAAGACAGTCCTACATTTGAAGGTATTTGTAGAAAAATATTTTACCTTTTCATAATTCATATGGTGTATTTTCTAATTTTTTATGGAATATTTTATTAAGTACATAGTTGGCAATTAAGCAAATAAGTACAATAATATCTTATACAATCATCTATAAAAGTAATATAATACTTTTTATAATCTCTAGTTTGCAAAAACTTTAAATCACTGATATTCAAGTAAATTAAACCTAGAGGTTATTTCTTTCATTTAAATGGAAATATTTTTAATTTTTTTTATTCTACACATACCTTATATTTCCATTACTAAGACACCTCTCTCCTATCAACATTCTTTTTTTAGAGAGTACAAAATTATCACTCTAAAAAATCAATTTAAAATGATTTTTGCTCAATAATAAACTAGATATTAAGTTCATCTTAATATCAACGACATGAAGCATATTGTTGAGTGTTAAAATTTTTTTAGAAGTCATCTTCAGGATGATCTTCCAAACACCTAGTACCTTGGAGGTTGATGAATTCTTCATGTACAAATGTTCACCAACCACTTCTAATATGTGGAGAACATTCCTTTTTTAGTCCATAAATGTCTTATTACACCAATATAGACCCACCACTCCCTAGAATCTTTGATGATAATGAATTCATAAACAACAACAATTATGTTCATTTCTAAAACTTATTAACGAGGTGATCAACCTCATTGATATTGACTTCAACAATCACTTCCTCTCTTAGGCTACTTTGTTGAGCTCTACTTATGCAACCATTGATATATTTTTTTTTGAAAAATTTGTTATCATTTTCCACTCTTATCCGACCTAAACTTTTTAGATCATATAATATGGAGCTTGGAGATACTAATATATAAATGCCCACATTTGCTTGACCGCTTAGACAATTATCACATTTAGCTTATGCTGGCACATCTAGGATATTGGAAGATAGGATTATAGGAATTTATGATAAAAATATGATTAAAACTACATATGTAGATTAATGCTAATATGATTTATTCGATCTTAGTGATAATAAAGATAAGAATGTCGGGAGTTTAGTTGAAACATTAGATGCTGATAATGATGATGATGGTGATGATGATGATGTGATGAGGCCTCCAGTTCTAGAATTTGGTCGTGATACTGGAGTTAATGACATGGTTTGTAATGATTGGTCTGTTTATCATAAAAAAATAAGCTGGAAGTGGTGATTTGGTTATTGGATAAAATTTCAAAACTAAAGATAATTTGGTGAATGCTGTTAAGTAACGACACATTGCAAGTTTACTTGAATATCGCGTTTAATGTTCAAACCAAATATTTTTTCAACTAAAATGTGTTCATGTATCTGGATGTCAATGGTACTTATGTGGGGATACCATAAAAGGTTAGATTCCTTTAAGTTAGCAAAGTTGAAAAGTAAACACACATGTACCACTACATACATAAAAAAAAACCCATTATCAATTTGATACTAAATTTATTGCATCAGCAATTGCAAGTCTTGTCCAAGATAACCTTGCATTATTGTTTCCAGTATAAGAGAAGAAATTAAATTGTATTACAGATTTAAAATTTCTTACTATAAAGCATGAGTTGCAAAACAAAAGATACTTGAGGAACTTTTTAGAAGACATGAGGACTCATTTGAAATATTACTTAGATTGTTTGTGGCTTTACAAGAATCAAATCCTGGAATAGTTGTTGAGTGGAAACATAATGGACAACTTGATAGTGAAATAATTGTGTTTAGTAGTGTTTTCTAAGCATTTGGTCCTGCAATTGAGGGGTTCAAGTCTTGTAGGCCAATCATCAGTATGGATGACACCTATCTGTATGAAAGGTTCAAATAAAAGTTATTAATTACAATTTGCTTTGGATGCAGACAATGAGATTTTTTCTTTGGCTTATACCTTAATTGAAGAAGAAAATAATGATAATTGAAGTTGGTTTTATGACTCATTCAACGTCACATTATAGGTAACCGTAGTGGTATATATATATATATATATATATATATATATATATATATATATATATATATATATAATATCGAATAAACATGCTGATATTAAGTATAAAATGACAACAATTTGATTTGAACCGATTGGATATCATCAGTATTGTGTTAGACACCTAACATGCAAATTCAATCACAAATTCAAAGATTTGTCAACCAAAAAAGAGTTGCTTAGGATGTATTATGAATCTTCAAAGTGTAAATTTTATGAATGATTTGATGTTATGTTGTTTCTAGTCCTTTCCACTTTATAGTTAGGGTTTAAGTGTCGTTGCATGTTTGTATAGACATTTATGTTAAGCTAGCTTTAAGAAATCAAAGCAAGTTAGAAGATTCTGATTACTCTTATAGGTAAAATAAATGTAATAAGTTTATTATTTTTGTATTATGTTAATATATATATATATATATATATATATATATATATATATATATATATATATATATATATATATGAGTTGGTTACTGATTGATGTATGTTTTTTTTCGTATATAAAGCTATGATCATGAGAACATTTACACTTGGGGAGGCCACGAATTAAATCTACACCTGTTATGTATATCAATGTTTTAGAGGTTGATATACAACTTTTGTTAGAATAAAAATAATATGTTATTGAACATATAAATTATGTTGTTTAGATTAAGAATATTTTTTAAAGAAACCTTATTTAATAAATTTCATTGCTTATTTATTAACAGATGATGTGAGAGTAGATATTTTAAACATAATCCAACCCATGTTTTTAATTTTTATCAAGGTGAGTTAGATAGACAACAATCATATGAAGTATGTTAGTAAATTATAAGAGTGAATAATTGTATGTGTTGATGTTGGTAAATGATGAGAATTAATTACTTGTATTGATGTTTAATTTTTTGGATATTGGTAACTCCATTAAAATAATTGTATGTGTTGATGTTGGTAAATGATGAGAATTAATTACTTGCATTGATGTTTGATGTTTTAATATTTATAAATGTTGAGGGATAATTTTCCTGGGTTGATATTGGTAAATGATTAGAAATAATTGCATTATTGATATTTCGATAAATTGTGTGAAATCTTTATTCTGCAGAAGATATGACAACTGCTCATGTTATATACACATTGGCCATGAATTTCTGGACATCAGTTGTCCCCCTTGTATTTTTTAAGCTTGTTGAGTTGCATTGTCTGGACCGTGTGATGTGACAATTTGGCTTTACGCAACTCATCCTATATGACATAGATACGAGCGATCAGTTACATTCCATTAATCATTTGGGTAGACACGCCGATTAAAATTGGATGATCCACCATCTCCAACATATATCAATGTGGGATGCACAAAGAAATTTTAATTTTAGAGAGGTGCATATTATAATTTATGAGGAGGAATACATGGGCTGGTACCTGAGTATAACATGCCAAATTATTACACCTAACTCAGTGCAAGCTCCTCTATGCGAGGAGATATAGTATGAGCCATATCCACAATGGATTCAAAATGTTGTAAGTATTCGTTACTTTTTTAAAGGTTTTGACACAATCATTATATTTTATTTATGGATTAATAATTTTTATTTGCTTCATATTAGGTTGGACAATTCTTCCATGATGATTGACGTGTTATGACTGATGTTCGTGATCTTTATGATGATGATGGACTTTCTCGTTATAATACATCTTCCTGCCTCGAGACATGTCATACTACACTTGACATGTTAGGAGAGACATTGAGCCTAGATGATGTTGTTCGGAGAATGAAAATCACACAGATAAGTGGAAGTCGTGCTACTGATGAAGCTGGTCAATCCACCCATCATCGCAAAAAATATAAATAGGCCCAAATATATTATTATGTTGTGCATAATTATGTTTTTCTTTCTATTTAAGAGTTATTTTTATTATTACTAGTTTTGTAATATTATTTTTGGCAATTATCTTGTTGATTTTAAAGTTGTCTTACATTCTATACATTTTCATACTTGGTTTATTTAAGCATGATTTAATATAAAAAAAACAGATAAACATATGAATATGTTTAAAATTTTGAATCATTCATTAACAACTTAAAATACAAAAATAAAAACAATGTTTAAAATACACACGTATTAATTTAAAATTATAATTAACAAATAAAAATGATAATAATATATCACACTTTAAATTACGGGTATTGTTTGGTTTTTTGATTATGGTGGTTTAGACTTAGTTCTATGTTAAAACTGAATTTGAGAAAATCATTATTTTTAATAGCAATAACTTAGCAGTTTTAAACGATCAGTAACAATAACAGTGATTATTAATAAAACCATATTTTTTAATAATGATTGAGTTAAAACTATACTATTTTTTAAATATTTTTTTCCCCTGCTGTTTTTCAAGAACTTCTATCAAACTATGCTAGTTCGATAAAATACCTTATGTAGGTGTCTTTTCTTATGTTTTCATATATTACATTGACAAATAGGTTGCATTTGAACCATAATAACATAGAGGGTCTAATTTGAGCAAGCATAAAAAGTAGAGGGACCAAAGACGTTGAACAAAATGAAGCAGATGCTAACCCAGATAACATTTGACTATCTTTTTTCATTTTTATCTCCAGATCACTTGTTGCTTCTCTCTTGGCAAGGCACAAGTTTCTGCTCGCATTTGCTATGGTGAATATGGTTTTTACTGCACTTTATGTTGAGTTTGTTCATGGATTTTCGGTTCCCTTAAGCGCTCTGAATTTGAGTGAGGCACTGGAAATCAAGGGACAGCTGGAGAGGCTGCGTGAATCATCAATCCTGGTTCAGGCCATGTTAGAAGATATTGAGGAAAGACAACTGACAGAGGAGTCCTTGAAGCACTGCTTGGATCTGAAAGATAAAGTTTTCGATGCTGAGGATGTGATAGACGAGTTTGTTTATGAGGCCCTCCAGCGAAAGGTTGAGATCCGAAGCCAACTGAAGAAGAAGATACGCAGGTTCTTTTCGCCTTCCAACCCCATTTTGTTCTTGTTGCGACTGAATCTGAAGCTTATGCGGAACAATAGATCGCTGGATAAACTGAAAAATGAAGCCGCTGGATTTGGGCTTCGAGTTGCATCTTTTAGTACAATTCTCGAAAATAGTCCGAACCAAGAGACAGAATACTTTTTTGACCACCCAGAACTTATAAAAGGAAGGGAGGCCGATGTCTCTAAAGTTATCAACTTGCTGACCAGCTCAAGCAATCAACAAGATCTTTCTGTTATTCCTATAGTGGGCATGGCAGGTATAGGAAAGACAACGTTGGCAAAACTGGTGTTTGATGCTGTTGACGACGGAGAATTTTTCGATGAAACATTATGGGTCTCTGTTTCTGATGATTTTGACCATCAGAATATTTTGGGAAGTGTGCTGGTTGCTCTTTCGAGAAACATGGGAAGAGTAGAGAACATTGATGTGATGGTTGACCGTCTTCAGCAGGAGTTGGAAGGGAAGAAATTTCTTCTTGTACTTGATGATGTGTTGAATGAAAATTATGAGAAGTGGGACAGGTTACGGAATTTTTTCTTGGGAATTAGTGGTATTAATGGGAGTGCCATCATTGTTACAACTCATAGTAGGAAGGTGGCATCCATAATGGAGACATCTCCCGGGTGCAGGTACGAGCTGAAACCACTATCTTGTGACGAATCTTGGTCCATTATTAGTGAAGCGGTGTCTGGAAATGGGGGAGAACCAATTACTTCTGACTTGGAAGCTATTGGGAAAGAGATTGCAGAAAAATGTGAAGGTCTTCCATTAGCTGCAAGGGTTTTCGGGAGAATGATGCGCTTGAGATTCGGGATAGAAGAATGGTCATTGCTCAGAGATCTTCATGTTTGGGATGCACCAGTTAATAAAATTTTACTTCCAATAAAGCTAAATTATGATCGCCTCCCGTTGACTGTTAGACGGTGTTTGGTATATTGTTCAATTTTTCCCAAAGGTACTAAAATGGGAAAGGAACAGTTGATCGAACTTTGGATGGCTGAAGGGTTTCTTGGGACATCTAACGGAAGGATGGAAGATAGAGGTAATCAATGTTTTAGCTGCTTAATTGACAATTATTTTTTTGGTAGATGTGGAAAGAGATGAGTTGGAGAATATTAGAAGTTGCAACATGAATAATATTGTGCATGATCTTGCATTTTATCTCTCAAAATCTGAAGTGTATTCGGAGGCTTATCCAGATGTAGATGATTTATCTCATATTCGTTATGCAAATCTTAGTTGTGACACAGAAAATGCACAGGAGTTCTTCAAAACTGGGGGGTAGAAAATTACGTTCTTTGTTTTCACGTGATTTCATTCATGACTCATGGAACTTCAAAAGCTTGCGAACCCTAAGTCTGGATGGTGCTGATATCTGGGAGTTGCAGGGTTCGATCGGCAAGTTAAAACATCTGAGATATCTTGATGTATCGCGGACTCATATCACGGCATTACCCGATTCCATCACATATCTCTACAACTTACAAACTTTAAGACTTGTTGAGTGCAGATCACTTCAAGCACTTCCTAGAAGAATGAGAGACTTAGTCAATCTGAGACATATCCATGTTACTTTTCATCACCAGATGCCAGCTGATGTGGGATGCTTCTCTTTTCTTCAAACATTGCCATTCTTTATTGTGTGTCAAGATAGGGGCCAAAAAGTTCAAGAGCTGGAGTCCTTAAATGAACTAAGTGGGAGATTGTCAATATACAATCTGGAGCAGGTGAGAGACAGAGATGAGGCTGCCAAAGCAAACTTGCGTGAAAAAAAGGGAATATGCATGATAGAATTTGTATGGAGTCCAGAAAGAGAGAGTTTTGACAATGATGATGACGTGATTGAAGGTCTGCTTCCTCACCAAAACATCAAAAGCCTAAAGATTGAGAATTATGGGGGTAAAAAATTTCCATCCTGGCTGCTGCTGAGAACTCCCGGTACTGTTGATTCTTTTCCACTAAAAAATTTGGTGAATCTGAAATTGTTACACTGCAAGAGAACAGAAGAATTGCCAACGCTTGGACTTCTTCGTCACCTTGAAGTTCTGGAGATTATTGGAATGAATACCATACAATGTATAGGCATGGAGTTTTACGGAAATGCGGGAGAAAGCAGGAGGGAGACAATGCCACTGTTTCCGGCATTAAAAAAGTTATCTCTACAGTGTTTGGAGAATCTAGTTGAATGGAGAGCACCGGCATTAGGTGGAGGAATTGACATTATTGTATTTCCTTGCCTTGAAGAGTTGTCCATTATGCGTTGTCCGCGATTGAACAGCATTCCAATAAGCCATCTTTCATCACTTGCACAACTTGAGATCTGCTTTTGCGGTAAGTTGAGTTATTTATCTGACGACTTCCATTCATTCACATCTCTTGAAAATTTAAGAATAGAAGTTTGTCCCAATCTGGAGGCCATTCCAAGTTTGAAGAATCTGAAGTCCCTTAAAAGAGTAGCCATTCAACAATGTCACAAATTGACTGCTCTTCCATCTGGGCTGCAATCCTGCACATCACTGGAGCATTTATGTATACGATGGTGCGTAGAGCTAACTTCAATTCCTGATGAATTGCGAGAATTGCGCTCCCTACTTCATTTAGAAGTCACAAAATGTCCAAGCTTGAACTACTTTCCCGAGGATAGCTTATGCTGCCTCACCAGATTGAAGCAGTTGACGGTTGGTCCTTTCTCTGAGAAGTTGACGACTTTCCCTGGTCTGAATTCAATCCAACATCTCTCGTCCCTTGAAGAGGTAGTAATATCTGGTTGGGATAAACTCACGTCCTTACCAGATCAACTTCAATACATCACTTCCCTGAAATCTCTGTATATACGGCGTTTCAACGGAATGAAAGCTTTGCCAGAATGGTTAGGCAGCCTCAAATGTCTCCAGCAGCTTGGGATTTGGAGATGCAAGAATCTGGGCTATCTACCTGCATCCATGCAACAACTCTTTCTAGCAGAGAGGCTAGAGGTCATTGACTGTCCCCTTCTAAAGGAAAATGGTGCCAAGTGGGGTGGTTCCGAGTGATCCAGAACTTCTCACGTCCTAGGATCAGTTCCTCATATCACAAGCAGTTTAAATAATTATACATATGGAAGGTAAACTCATTTTTTATTTACTCTCTAATCCCTATGTTATTCATCCATTCTCGGTCTCTTTTCCTAATTAATTTGGTCACCCGTTTGGGTTAGATCCGCAGGGCTTTAGGATTGCATCTTGTAAGCTCGGCTAAAATGAAATCCAATTTCTCGTTGAAACTTGAGCCAGGTACTTCAATTCTTTCATGTTCAATTAATTGTTCATCTTTATTAGCCAGTATTACAAACTTTCTCGTTATATTAATTCAGGTGGTCATCATACATTGTTTTCTTGCTAAAATCAAAACATTTTCTTTATTTTGCAGAGTATTTACCCTTTCTTTCTGGTGAAATGTTTAGTAGTTTCATATTAAAAGTTTCCAACATGTTCTAATGAGTTCATTCATGTTAAATCTAATCATGACATTCATAATGTTAGAAATTTTATATGCTTTAGAAAATGATACGAGCATAATTCTTTTTTTTTCCCTCTACTGTGAGAGTTTTTCTAGGACAGGATGTTGACCATGAGCGGATGACATGCTGATGAGTCTTGATGGGTGTATAAATAAATGCTAGGAGATTATTCATGAACGGTTCTCTCTTTTTATTTAGCGTTTAGGAAACATGGTTTAAAATGCTGTGATTTAGTAATTTTATAGTTGACACAAGGAAATAAAAAATTTTGTAAGGAAATAAGATCATATATTTTCAAGATTTGTTGCATTCCATACAAACTTGTATGAATACTAGTTTGGCCAACTGTCTACATGTGAGTATTTATTATTATTATTATTATTTACAGTAGAAAAGAGCGCAAGAAAGCCTTGGCAAAAAGTCGGCAGCAGAGTTCCCTTCTTGAAACCCACGACACTGCTTCACCGACGATTCTCTACAAGACATCTAATAACTTGAACAATCCCCCGCAAGAAACGAGTCATAGCATCAGACCTGGTTATCAACAACAAAGTTTCTAAGGAATCAGATTGTAATATCACCTTTTTTTTTCGAGTTATGCTGGTTCACTTTCCATTTTTCCCCATTTCTCTAGCTGATTGCGGCACAGTTTTTTCTATTTTACTTTCCACTTTCTAAATTGTGTACTTGTAAACAATATCCAAGTCTTATATTCATCCAACTTTAAGGGTTAGTTGTATTGGTTAAAGATGTTGTTCTTTGTTGCACTTATATAGTCGCGGTGATCATTCTAGCATGAATAAGTGTTGGTGAAAAAAATAAGAAATTCTTGTATTTTATTAATGAAATCAAAGGAGTAATAGTTGTCATCTAGAGTTGTCATCTAGTATTATAGTCACTAGAAAACTTATTGGTTTGGATAACGTGACATGTTATCAATAGGAAGAGTGTATTACTCCTAAAACACCTTACCTACAAGTTTATAATCTTAGATATTAAACAAAATAAATTTTTGGTAAAAAGATTTAGAACATATAAAATAAATAATAAAAAAAACACTTATATTTAAAATCAGGAATACGTTTTATGTATAAGTTTGTAATCCCAGATATTGAAAGAAACAAAAATATTTTTTTGATGTTTTTAAAATATAGATCAAATTATCATTACTTTAATAATCTAGTTATTATATCCAAAAAAGATGCATGCAAAGCCTGGTTATTAAACCCGGCTCGGCGGGTTGACTTGAGACCTGGGGTGTGAAGCCTGAGAATAAAGTATACAAAAAAAAGGAGGAAGTTTATAATAATTCAAAATTTTTGTTATAATACAAAAAAAGGGGGCTAAAATAAGAAAAAAGAGAGAAATATGGGGCCAAAATGGAATTAAGAAGAGATGGGACTATAAATACCCATTCCTTCTCTCATCTATGACCGAGAGGTAACAAAAAGAAAATGTAAACCCCGGGAAAAATAATAAATAAATAAAAGTAAAGAAATTCATGCATATGATTAAATAAAAACAGAAATTCAAAAATTTTTGAATATAAATTTCTGAGCAAAATAATTCGAGACATTATAATAAACCCGGTACTGTTGAGGGTTGGATTTAATTGAAGAGAATAATACACTTAAAGGAAAAAAGGGGTCTAAATGCAAATAAGAGAAAATATAGAGTATAAATACTCTATCCTCACAAAAAAAAATCTGTAGGAACCATAAGGAGAGAAAATAGGGAGGTTTATACCAATTCTCGAGAAATCAAGAGAGAAACACTAAAATTTCAAGAACCCATCCAAGACTAAGAGCTTAAAGATGGGATAAACACTTGAGAGTAAAGGATTACCAAGAAATTGAACAAGAAGAAAAGACAGGAGGGAAATTGAACAAGAAGAAAAGAAAGGAGGGAGTTGAAAATCTTCAACTGGTTGAAGATCAAAATCTTAATTTGTACCGGGCAAGGTATTCTAAACATGATCTTAAAAAAATTCATTTTTAAATTCGATAAAAAATTGATGCCTTGATATTGAATCATAGGTTAAGGTTCTCAGATATAAATTGGAGAAAAAGTACTTATTGTTGAGATTAAGTTAATTCATATGTGTGGTATGTAGTTTATGAAAGTATTGTGTGAAAAGGAGGGGGGAGCGAGGAATGTAGAATCAAGGAACGGTCAAATAGTAATAGTTGGAAAAGTCGAGCGAAAGAACGATTGGAAAAGTCAAAGTCAAAGCAGTTCAAAAGTCGAGATAAGTGAAGGTTGTTGAAAAGTCAAACAATAACGGTTGGAAAAGTCAAACAGTAACAGTTCAAAGTCAAACAGTAACAATTCAAAGTCAAACAGTAACAATTGGAAATTGGATAGTAACAGTTCAAAGTTAGACAATAACAGTTGGAAATTTGACAAGATGTGAGACTTTCATGTGAATACTATAAATAAGAATATAAAAGAATTGAGTCATACGAACACTTGTATATTGAGATATTAACTATGAAAATATACATGATATATGTATGTATGTTATTATGAGGAAATGAACATGCATAGAAAATAACATATGAGTAATGGATGAATATGAATTCTCTATAATATCGGCTTGAAAGAATCATAACAAAAAAAAAAACTTCCTTGTGATTCAGGAGGAGCAACCAGGATTGGATCTTCTGTTAGGGGAGGTCACGAGACAGGCGAAGTAGCTGCGTGATTTTCCCTCCTATTTACTCTTATACAATTTAGAATCCTTCTGGTGAATGCAATTATAATAAATATCGTGTTCAATGTAAATAAAACCTAGTGTATTTACAAGATTAGCTTCGATTAATGGCATCCGTGATAGGATTGCCGAGAAATGATTCACATGATTAGCTTCAGCTAATGGCATCCGTGATAGGATTGCCGGGATATGATTTTGGGATATGATTTACACAATTAGCTCCGGCTAATGGCATCAGTGATAGGATTGCCGGGAAATGAATTACAGGATTAAACCTTACAAGGTCACCCAGTTTATGCAAGTAAATAAGATTATTCAATTAAGAATATACAAATGAGTGTTAATTGGGTTTAAAAGATTTACAAGCAAAATATAAGTTCTTTGTTAGAATTCTCATGGATTTGATAGAAAGTTAATACTTCATTCGTATTCATTACATGAGCATACATATATTCTTTATCAACATAATGGTATGTTTATTTATGTAACAGGTCCATCAAACATTCAGGAAGATCATTAGTTTAGGACTCTACTTTGTGAAGCTAATGTAAATATTTAACTTAAAACAAAAGGGAATTAACGTGTTTATGTAGTATACTTTTGTGTAAACCTTGATATATTTATAAAGGTTCAGCTTAACATGTAGTATTTTTAGTTATCCTGTAATTAACCATTTTGAAATATTTAAGAACACTTCTTATATTGTAAATACTTTCTTTGCATGTTAGTATTCCTTTTCCTTTAAATTTTATGATGTGATGTGTTGGACCATGTTAATATTGAATTTACTTATGCGTATATATATATATATATATATATATATATATATATATATATATATATATATATATATATATATTGTGTGGATTGTATAAAGTGTGGAATTATGAGGTTTGATATAAGGTCCGGAATTAAGGGACCTTGTGAATATAACACCTACATTAATGGAGTATGATAGGATCTTGGACTTTTCAAATAACAACTATAAGATCTACTTTAGACAGAGATTAAAAAATACAGCTTATGAGGTAGTCAGATTGTTATACTTGGGAAAAATCAGCCAGTATAGGGTAGTTGATGAAAGATTCAAGTGGAAAGTTATCGAAGCCAAGATGAAAAAGAATGTTCAAGGAAGGAAAACTATGAAAGGAACGATACAAGCTAGTAGCCTTTGCCATATTTGGTTTAGTTTTGTTCCCATATGAAATTAGAGTCATCAGTTTAGAAGTTGCAAATGCATTCGTGATGTATGAGCACACTCAAATCAACCTTTATGTTGTAATCTTGGTCAAAACAATGCTATCACTCAACTATTGTAAGATGCATAGGAAAGGAGCCTTAAGATTTGATGCTTCATTATTGCATCTATGGATTTTTAGTCATATTGAAACACCAAGAGATATTTTCAATAATTTTTGATGGTTTGATCTTCAACCACTCAAAATATATTAGATGAGACTTGGAAGAATTTGGACAAGAAAGCGTGGGTAGAGAAATATGTTGCTTTGCTGCAAAGCAACTTCAGGTGGAAAACATCATGGATGAACGACATGGTTTGCATAATGAGTTGTGGTAGCAAGATATGAGTTCCTCTGGTTGGTGTTATTGGATACATTAGTTATGCACTTACACTTGTATCGAGACAGGTGGGTGGAATGTAGTATGTACCGAGAACTTTGGGATTAACAGATTCCATTGGTCTATTCGGATACGCCATCATCCCCACATGAGATAGAACTTATTAAACAAGATTGGAAAAAGGCTTTTATTAGTGAAGAAGAATGAGGAAATAGGGTGTTGAATCCTCATTTAGTTAAAATTACATGATTTGAAAAAATAAAGAGCTTTCCAAAATGATTGAACTCTTAAAACTTACAAATTCAGAATTAGAATTGAAGCAGCCAAAAAGAAAATGAGCAGATAACAAGAGTTAAGAAAGCAGTTAGAAAAGTGCAGAATTGACCTCTGTCATAGCAAAAGGCAGGAACAACTGGAAAAAAAAAGATAAGATGAGAAACTTCTTGAATCAACAGCTAAAAGGAAAGGATGTGCAATTGGCAACTTTAGCAAAGGATCATGAGATGGCAATAGATTGGTAGAAAAGAAGGATGTGCAATTGGCGACTTTAGCAAAGGATCTTAAGATGACAATAGATTGGTAGAAAAGAGCTGAAGTTGCCGAAGAGGTAACCAAAAGGATCCAAATTGAGTTAAAAACTCGAACAACCAAATATGATAAGCTGGTCAACAAATATGTGCAGACAGAAAAAGAAGGTGTCCAAGTCAAAAAGTCAGTTAAGAGCAAGATGATTTTTGATAAGAAAATGATACTCTTAGTATAAAGAGAATGACAACCTTATAAAGAAATTAGACAACGAAAAAAAAAACCGCCTAGCTGAAATAGATATAAAAGAAAGAAAAAGGATTCAAGCCCAATATATAGAATAGTCAGAAGAAAAAAAAAGCATCAGGAAAGTTGCTGAATTTGACATAAAAGATTATAAGAATAGGCTGAATATACAAAAGAACAGCTCATTATGGTACAAACTGAGTGGAAATTCAAAAGGAATAGTTGATGGATCTAAAAGGTCAATGCTTTAAAATGGAAAAAAAGATGAGCAAATCTTAGCAAGAGTGTCATGAATGTTAAGATTACATCGATAGTTTTGAGGTGTAGATTGACTCCAAGATAACTGACCTTGACATTGAAAAGGAATAGCTACTACAAGCAAATGGGTGTTTCACGCATTTGAACCCTGACCGATAGTTATAGTGCATATTGTTAATCCCCCACCTAACCTAGAACTTTGTGTGTGCTTGAAAAAATTAAGACATGTGTTGCATAAGGCAATATTATATAATGCATGAACATTGTATACAAAAATTAAAGCGTATATACAATAATAAAAAGAAATTTAGTTAAAAATAAACACGCAAACCAAACAATAAAACATAACAATCACATAAAAAACAAAGCTCAATCCACAAGAAGTTCCCAGTGGAGTCACAATTCTGTCACACATGTGCGGCGTCGCGATGATCATCCTTTGGGGTCAAGATGGTCGAGAATGGTAAGGGAGGAAAAGATAAGAAACCATATTTGATCTTAGAGTCTGGATAAGGGGACTGGTTGTGTATAAAGAGGACATATCACCTTTAGTACACCTTATCTAAGGTAAGCTGCATTATTTGTTTGTCGGATATAAACTAGGGTATTGTTGTGCTATCTAGTTGTTGGTCTGTATATGGTTTTAAAAAAATCTTATTCAATAAGGATATCTTTATCTTATCCTTTAAAACCTAGTCATTCTAAAGTCAAAACATACAAATAAAATGATATGTCTTTTTATTCAATATCGGGAATATATCTTGCGTATAAGTTCATAATCCTTAATATTACAACAAACAAAATAATTTTTATGGTATTTTTAAAATGTAGACCAAGTTTTCATAGTTTTAATAAACTAGTTACTAGATCAAAAAATGCATGTACAAAACAAAACGACTATTTTTGATGATTTGTTTTATTACACTAAAATATTTAGATATAATCTATTTTTGAGAGATTGCTATATACAAATTAAAATAAAATTTTATTCTTAAAAAAGATATTTTTGTTGTTGTTTTTGTGGAAGGGAATCAGTTCGTTTGATACCAAAAAGTGTCTCGCGTGTAAGTCACAATTCAAATATTAAATATATGAGAGTAGAAAAAAATAGGGATCAAAATTAATTTCAAAATTATCTTCCAAACATTAACAAATTATTAAAAACTAACAAAGAAAATATTGGACAAGATGCAAATAAAATATTTTTATCAAGATTATTTGAACAACGACATCAATTCAAAAAAAATATTATTAATTTCACCTACTTCGTGAGAAAAGATATCTCCGTCGATGTTAATGGAGTTCATGGGCAAGGGATTGTCTCTTTTTGTTATAATCCATCGTTGTTACTTCTCTTTCACTTATTGACACGACCAAAAGATTGATGTCTTCTCCCAAGTGTAGGAGTGTCGAAGTAATAAATAACCCGGCAAGACCGGGGTCGAACCACAGGGAGGTTAATTGTATAAATTATAAATAACAGTAACATAATAACAACAACAACTATGACAACAAAAACAACAACAACAACAACAACAACAACAACAACAACAATAATAAAGATGATGAAGAAGAAGAAGAAGAAGTTGATGATAACTTTGAGATGGAAGATTAACGTAAGGATTAAACAATGATAAAAACAAATGTCAAGGTTAGAGGATCCACTAATGGTATTTCAAACAAGTATAGTATAAACTCTTATTATTCAATTGGAAACCACGCACAAGGAGGTTCCAATCAGATTATAAATTGTTAACATGATTACATTAGTTATCTTATTCGAATAATGCTAATACTTGTAAATATTGTCAAGCATTCATGATTATAACTTATGTTAACAACAAATCAAGTTTCTGTCATAGCACAGGTGTCAGTTATACCATACGGTTGGGCTATGAAAGTGCCAAGTATTTGTTGTACCAAGGGTTATACAACATAAATCTAGATTAACCATTTAACAAGCAAAGTATTAAAAGTGAACAAGATAACAAATATAAAACATGTTAGTATTCAACATTAAGGTCCATGTTGAGTTTATATTATACTTATTCTTACACCATTAGTGTAATCTTTTCACCTTGACATGATAAACTTAGCTAAACATAATGAAAGAGAGAAACATAAATAAACAAGGAAAGGAAATCAAAAGCATAAGCAAGAGATTAATATAAGCAAAACTTAAGCATTACAAAATATAAAGAGAGAGCAAGAGTATGATCTTGATCTGAACACCAAGATGCCTAAATACATGGCAAATTCCTCCTTTTATAGGCCAAAATTCAGAACTATTGATTTGTTGACTAATTGATGAATGGCTGGCCACATCTTGACTTGGTGACAATTCTTATCTTCTTGCCTGCCAAAAACGTCATTGATAACGTCATAATTTGAACAGACTTAAACATAAAAGTTATAGAAAATTGTCTCATCTTTCCAGGGTAAAACTTTGAGACCATTTGGACTTCTATAACTTGAGATATGGGCTGAACACTGAACAGTGTCTGGGCTGCAGGACAGATTCAGACTTCTTCATTGTTGCTACAATTTGGACTTTAAAAAGGCTTTGTTAAATCTTAGGGTCCTCATGAAAGTTTTAGGTCTATGTCTTAGCTTTCCATCCATATAAAGTAGACCTAAATCCGAGATCTACAGCTCCAGATATGACTCGATTACCAAACAATGTTCCAGTTTGGACTACACTAACATCTCTTTTCTAAGTTTGGCCATCTCTTTGTCCTTTCAATTTCAGTACTTCAACTCATTGTTGTTACTCATTTTTGGACCCCATGTTTGCTGGAAGATTGACAAAAGCAAATGAAAGAAATATTTTTTCAAAACCCTGTTTGAGTTGTTTTCTGCCCTCTTTATCCTTCCCCTTTGCTGCCAAAATCGTCAGGTTTTCTTAGATTGATCAGAAGTCTTCATAATGCCAAATTCATTATTTTTTATCTAGTCTTTAAGGTTGAATAAACCCCTCAGAATTTGCAGAAAAAAATAGTTTTGTTGTTGTCGCAATTTTTTGTTCCAACTTAGGCTCTGATTCTGACTCGGTTTCGTACAATATCTGACCATCTCATGATATGTTAAAAAATTGACATACACCTTTATTAGGTCCTAGGGATCATTGTTCTTAGGGCAAATTCTTAGTCAGATTCGGATGCTCAGCATCGTCAGATCAAGAACCTTTTTGACCAACTAGATTACTGGCAGATTCTGTTCTCTAAAATGATTTTATCTCACCTCAACTCCTTCATCAAATTTGTAGTCCGAGACACGTAGATGAATTTGAGCTTTTGAATTGCTTGATTTCATTATCAGAAACTCAAGATATTCCTGTTTGAAATCTAGCGTGAAAACATAGAATCTTGCCGCGAGAAGGTTTCCAGCCGAGTTTGGTTGCAATTCAGTTATTCAAAACGAATTTATCTCACTTGGAATCCTTCATCGAAGTTGTATTTCGGGACACGTAGATGAATTTAGGCTTTTGAATCACTTGATTTCAATATCAAAAGCTCAAGATATTCCCGTTTGAATATCTAGTGTTGAAAGCAGGGATTCCTGGTTGCGAGAAGGATTTTTGCCCAAGTTCGCGGGACTGATTCGAAGGATTTTTTTTGGACTAACGACTGAATCGAAATGTGCTAAATCGAGGGATTGAATTGAAGGACATTGAAAGCTAGAGAGGGGGGTTGGATCATCATAAATTACAGGATTTTTACCACACCGAATAAGGAAAATAAGACCTTGCAGCTGCACCCTCCAGCTGATTTCTTTCCTTTTTTCTCTGCTGTTTTTCCTTTATCATCATGCTTGATTTTTGGAGCTGCAACCACGTTTTTCTTACCTCATTTCAAAGGGAACAGCTGGCCTTATGGAAAGATAGAAAGAAGCCACACCATCTTCTAAAAAACTGGAAAGAAATCAGACATCAAAATCAGAATATGACAGTTTTCTTTTTGCGTTTTTTTACTGCAAATCAGTAGGGATTTGCATCCTAGAATTAATGCATTAAATCTTTCCTAAATAGAGATATGTTAGACTATATATAAGCTCCTCTAATGACCTAGGAGAGGGGGAAAAACACAGAAAGAAACATCAGGAAAAAGAAGAGAAAACCGGAGAGTAAAAGGCAAAAAAAACACAGCAAAGAGAGACAAAAAACGCAAGAGAGGCAGAGTAAAAAAAACACAGTAAATAGAGAGAGTTTTTTTCTTGCATTCGGGTGTTATTGTGAGGAAAGAGGAGAGAAAATAGACAAGATGGAGAGGGAGATTTGCTGCTAAACCTTGACAAAGAACGTTCACTGGTTTTCCATTTCATCTTTCGCAAAAAAAAAAACGTTGAGACCTACAGGTATAAGTCTTAACTTTCTCCTCCTTTGCTGTCTTTAAATCTGTTGTGTTGACGTTTTGAAAACCAGTTTTATCTTTGCTCTGCACATTTGTTTTCAATTTTAGACTACAATGAACGCTTGCCTTTTGTTGTTCCTGACGTTTTAAAAACCTGTTTCTTCTTTTTTTCTTGTCTTTCTTTCGCTGGTTCATAAGGAACCATGGGTGGGGGGTTGTTGTTTCTTCATCATCAGCTCCCTTTTTTGTTTGTTCTCTTTCCTGCTTCTTGAGAGATTAGCCGGCCATGGTTTTGTTTTTCCTATATACATGAATAGAGCATGCTTTTCTTTCTTTCTTTCTTTCTTTCTTGCTGTTTGTGTGGGGGAGTTAAAGTAGGTTTTAGTTTTGTCAAAGAAAGGGGTTTTGTAGGTATGAACACTGTCACTAAAATGGGTTTATGGGGATGAACACTGTCACTAAATTCTGTTTTATTTCTCTCCAGTTATTTTTTTTAGTTGCTTTAAGCTTTCTTGTAAATTTTAGAATATATGTGACGATTGGTTACCTTTTATTGCGATTCTTGTATTTAATTGTGATGCTTGTGGTTTTTTTAAAAAAATATTTTCTTATGTGTTGCATACGACCAATACCCTAACATGTTTTGAACGCTTTTTTTTTTATATATACAAAAAATATTGGAAGTTTCGACAATGTGTTTTAGCATGGATTTCTTAAACACAACAAAAATTATTTTCTTGCATTTCTGGATTTTACAACATGTTTGTAAAACTCTAAAGGGTATTGGCCAATATTCCAAAAAATATAAAAATCTTATTTTGGGGGGAATTCATCTATTATTCACCGCTAATGTTTGGATAAAGAAATCCTTAAAGGACGAATATCCAAAATATTATTGGGAGTAATTTGTTATTATTCACTGTTAATATTTGGATAAAAAACCTTGATTATAATCGAGGACATTTCAATTTTTTACCCCACGGTTTATGAGCCATGAGAGTATAAAACACTAAGACAAAAAAAATAGGTTTTTAAAGCACCCTAGATTTCTAAATTTTTATCCCTCCTCCTTATGATTTACAAGTCGCAAACTCTTGAAATACCAAAGGAAAAATGAGCTTGTAAAGCACATGGAATCTTCTTAGATTTCTATCTTAATAAATTTAGTTAGAATCAAACCGAGAAAAACTGATGGGATTAGAAAACACCAACACTATAGCAATTACAAAGCAAACCAAACACCAAGCAGCTTACCTTAGGTGGGCGTACTAGGGGTGCTAATACCTTCCATTTATGCAACCAGTCCCTTACCTTAGAATCTCTGAAAGACCAGTTAGGTTTCCTAGTGACCATAATACTAGGTGGCGACTCCCTTATTCACAAAAACCAAAAAGACCGCGAAATCAATCGAGGATCGCCGCGATGTCGCGCTCTGCTCGCGAGGGTGCGACACTCATCAATTAATTCTTTCATTTATGTGATAGGCCTGCATTTAAGATGAACATTTACCATAAATTAAAGGTATCTTATATTATTAGATATGTTATTATAAAACATGCTTTAGTTAAGGAGTTATTGATACTTCAAGTGCAAAATGATGATATAAAACCTTGATAAAAATACACTTTTAAGTACTAATCACTTATGATGGCAGTTGTTGTCATGAGGGTGTATGGTTGTTAGGTTGGTGTTGCTCGTGTGGGCGGCGCTGTGGTTTGATGGCTGTAGGGTTCGTGTAGTTGCAGGTACTGGGTTTCGACCTTGTTGGTGTTTTAGGTAGAGATTGGTTTGGAAATGACGAGTTATTATAGCTAATTTGTTAATGGTGGTTGGATCTTATGGTAGCTCACTACCAGAAAATCGGCAAAAACCAACAAAATTACAGATATAATTTTTTTATTGATAAATATTACCGACGGACATAATTATGTCTCAAACTCTGTCGGTATATACCAATGGCTGATACAGTTTTTTTTGTAAAGTTGCAACTGTGTGATGACATAGATTTTTTTCAGATGATTTTACTGACGGAATTAATGAGGGATTCAAACCGGGATAGCCGTACAGTGACGTGGCACTTTCACTGGTGAAATCATAGACGGGTATACCGACAAAAATGTTCCATCAGTGATTCCATCGGTAAAAGGCATTATATACCCACTCTACTGACACTCTCTTCCTCTGTTTCTCCTTCTTCTTCCCTTTCTTCTCTCTCATCCCACCTCTCCCCTCCCAAACTGCAGCTAACCACCCATCCCAACTCTCCCCCCTTCTCAACACAAGCACTCAAGTTTTTTATACTTTTGTACGTGGTCACAAGATCCATTCTTGTGGATTTTGTCATTTTTTGTAAGTAAATCTATCCTTTTTAGTTTTATCATTTAAATGTGAATATTGTTTTTAGTATATTTATTTTGTTAACGTATGTACTTGTTTGATTGTTATTGTTAAAGAAACTTGTAGTATGAATGTATAATTTTGTTGTTGTTATAGTTCGTTTTTGATTTTGTCAAATTATATTTGTTTGTAAATTGTTGAAATTTTGTTTGAATTACACCGAATTAGATGTGTTGTGATGAAATAAATAATAACTTGTTTAACGGGTCTATTTTAATTCTTATCAATTCTATTGCGAAGTTGTGATTTCCGTAAATTTATATATGTATAAATTTGTATGTATGAACGTTGATAGTTGATAATTGATAATGAATATTTAACATAAGTATTTTTTTAGTTTGTTGGATAATGTTGGGGAAAACCAATATTTTTGTTATGTTTTATAGAGGTTCAATGAAGTCATGGATGATAATTCATGGATGCATCGGGACTCACCCCAAGGATTGTGGAGGATGGATTATTGTAACGGGGTTCAGGGTTTTATTAATTTCGTAACATCTATCCCGAGGAATTTTACTGATGGTGGTATCAGGTGTCCATGCAGGAAGTGTAAAAATTTAAAGTTTCTGCATCAAGATGTTGTAACGATGCATCTTCTAACCAAAGGGTTCATGGAGGATTACCTGTGTTATTATGCACACAGTGAACTATTTGTTCCTAATGAGAGCATGGTAAAAAGGGTAGTTGGGTCAACTTCTAGTGCTGGCAACATGCATGAAGTTGGAAATAAGAACAGTAATCCTTACAGGAATATGGTTATGGATGCAATGAGAATGAGTGAAGGTAATGTCAGTGAATGTCCAATTGTAAAAGAAGAAGCTAATGCAGATGCAGCAAGGTTTTTTCATCTGTTGAAAGATTCTGACGAACCATTATGGGATGGCTACACGAACCACAATAAATTATCGGCTGTAACATAGATGTTCACCATCAAGCCAGATCACGGGTTGAGTGAGGCCAGTTATGACAAGATTATTGAATGGACAAGAAGCATTTTACTTGAAGGGAACAGGCTGAAGAGAACTTTTATGCTACCAAGTCCATGATGAAACCCCTCGGTTTAGGATACCAGAAAATTGACATGTGCTCTAACTTCTATATGTTATACTATCTTGAAAATGGTGAGCTAACCGAGTGCATGACATGTGGGCATTCTCGTTACAAACCCAGAATTGGTAGAGGGAAGATTCTCGTGGCATATAAAAAACTTAGATACTTCCCTATCACACCTAGACTGTAGAGGTTATTCATGTCACCAAAGACTGCTAAGCACATGATATGGCACCAATCACATCATACGGTTGATGGAGTGATGGTGCATCCTTCTGACAATGAAGCCTAGAAATACTTTAACAGTGTGCATCCTCACTTTTCAACTGAATCAAGGAACGTGCGTCCTGGGTTGTGTACAGATGGATTCAACCCATTCGGGTCATTTGCTGCTCCTTATTCTTGTTGGTTGATCATACTAACGATTTATAACTTGCCACCGGGGATGTGTATGAGGCCGGAGTTCATGTTTTTATCTATAGTCATACCAGGTCCGAGCAGTCCGGGGCAGAATATAGATATTTGTCTTCATCTATTGATTGATAAGTTGACGCAGTTGTGGGGTCCTCTAGAGCTTTGACTTATGACATCTCGAGGAAACAAAATTTTGTTATGAGAGTGGTTTTGATGTAAACTATCAATGATTTCCCAGCTTATATAATAGTTTCTGGTTGGAGCACGCATGGAAAGCTAGCATATCCATACTGTATGGAGAACAACAAGGCATTCACGCTAACAAACGGGGGTAAATCTTCTTTTTTTATTGTCACCATCATTTCTTGCCACCGAATCACAGGTACATAAAGAACAGAAAGAATTTCTTTGTTGGCAGAGTTGAAAAAGATGTTGCACCCCCTCACCTTTTTGGTAAAGAATTGCTTGACGTTGTGTCAGAGTATGGTGACATTGTGTTTGGTCTCCAATCAGGTAAGCAGAAGTTTTCTAGTTTTGGTTTGACTCATAACTAGGTGAAGCGAAGTATCTTTTGGGAGCTTCCTTATTGAAAGACCAATTTTCTCCGCCATAACCTTGATGTCAAGCACATTGAAAAGAATGTGTTTGAGAATATTGTCAACACCGTCATAGATGTGAAGGGGAAGACAAAGGACAACATCAAGGCTAGATTTGATGTAGTGCTGTTCTGTAACCGTAAAAATATGGAGTTGGTTTATGATGGGTCACGGGTCGCAAAACCAAGAGCAAGCTTCGTGTTAGAGAAAAACGCACAACTACTAGTCTACAAATGGCTTAAGAGTATGTGTTTCCCTGATGGACATGTCTCGAATATATCAAGGCTGGTTAATACGGAGGAATGCATATTATATGGAATGAAGAGTCATGACTGCCATGTGTTTATGCAAACACTCATCCCATTAGCTTTTTGTAATTTGTTGCCAAAGGGGATATAGGATACACTAACAGAGATCAGTCATTTCTTCAGAGATATATGCTCCAACAAGTTGAATGTTAATCACATTGAAAGGCTTGAAACGAATATCATCGAGACAATATGCAAACTTAAGATGATATTCCTTCTATCATGTTTTGACTCAACAGAGCATCTACCCGTACATTTACCGTTTGAGGTAAAAGTTGGAGGACCGGTCCAGTACAGATGGATGTATCCATTCGAGAGATTAGATATTACAGTTGCTATGTAATTCATAATTAAATGTTTTTTTTTATTTTTTTAATTGATAATCTTTTATTAATTCTATATATGTGTGTGTGTGTGTGTGTGCAGGTACTTGTTCAATCTTAAAAAAAAAAGGTTAAGAACAAGGCGCATGTTGAGGCGTCAATATGTGAGGCCTATATTGTTGAGAAGATCTCAACATTTATCTTATACTATTTCGAACCTCATTTGAGAACGAGGATCAACCATGTTCCACTGCATGATGGTAGTGGTGAAGTGCCTTCAAGTGAGAACTTGTCAATATTCTCCAATCCTGGACGACCCACACCTAAAAATGCCGTGAAGGGAAGATATTTGTCTGAAATAGAGTTCAGACAAGCACACAATTATGTCCTATTTAACTGTGATGAGCTGAGACCTTTTATTAAGTAAGTAGATGTTCGACTTAAACTTTGTCAATAGTGTACTATTTATGTTTTGTGATACCATAAACTCATAAATTGGAACAACCTTGCAAGCAACATCGACGATACTTACTGTCCAATAACTCATAATTGACCGAATCCCAGATCTTTCAATTATAAGATGAACAATTTGCCACATAGTTTAGAACATATGTAAGTCCTATCACAAACTCATTATCTCTTACAATGTAATTAACTGTACATCAATATTACATAATATTCGTTTATTGATTATTGTTGTATTTAATATATAAGGTTTATCAATTGGGAGGTAGTGCTGCTATTTCACTGTCTTTACTAAGCTTGGGCCCTGAAAGAAAAGTCAAGTGTTATAACAGATATTTTGTCAATGGATATGTCTTTCATACTGAAGAATACGGGCATGGAAGAAAGACATACAACAGTAGTGTTTGTATTAAAGGATCGACTTCTAGTGAGTTTGAAGTTGACTACTACGATAGATTGGAAGAGGTCATCGAACTACAATATCATAGCGAGCATAATAGAGTGTTTTTATTCAAATGTTATTAGTATGACACAACTGACAGAGGAATCATAGTAGATTCTCACTATGATCTCGTTGAAATCAACTTAAAAGCTAGACACCACAACATAAACGACGTCTTTATTTTCACAAAGCAATGCCAACAAGTTTATTACACATACACCCCTTCCTTTAGAAAGGACCGATCAAGAGTTGATTCGTTATCCGTTTTAAAAACAAAACCCAGGGGTTGTGTCGAGGTTGTTTAGGATGAGAACAAAGACACAAGTGTGATAGATGAAGTCTTTCAAACTAGTGAGTTGGTTGAACCATACCGAGGTGCTCCTTCAATTGACTTGGAAGAAAATTTAAATTTTCATGTTTTCAACGATAGTCTTGTTGATGTTGACGCAGAGGAGTTGAATGTTGTTTTAAGCTCTACTAGTGGACTAGAGAATGTTGATGAAGAAGATGATAACCACATTGAAGAGTATGATGAAGCTGATGATAACAATTCAATTGAGGACGAAGATTAAAATTCTGACTAAACATGTTGTAAAGCCTTATTTTTATAATTTAATATTTTGGAACATGAAATATTTATTCTTCTTTAATTGCCAGCTCTTGTTATTGTGTTGTGTGTGTTGTAAGTTTGCAATTCAAGATTTTGTGAAGGAGGATAGAGACACATGCGGAGCAATATTGACAGTTTCACCGACGGGTACACCGACGACCTGGTACCTGTAGGTATTTCACCGAGAGTTGAAAAAAATTTACAGTCCATGCCACAATCACCGACGAGTACACCGACGGCCTGGTACCTATTAGTAATTCACCAAGAGTTGAAAAACATTTACGGTCCGTGCCACAATCACCGACGGGTATACCGACGGTTGGCGCAATCACCGACGGCAATACCGACGGACTGAAACCCGTCGGTATTTTACAGAGAGTTGAAAAAAATTTACGGTTCGTGCCACACTCACCGACGGATACACTGATGTGCCACACTCACCAATGGATACATCGAAGGTTGGCGTGCACCCCGAAGCGCACGCCTGTCAAAAGCCTAGTCGGTCGGCACTGATACAGATGGATAGATTAGTCTAGTGGGATTTTTGAAATTTTCGGTGCGAATACCAATTAACTACCGACGGCGATTACCGATGGAATTTAATGCCACCGATAATAATAAATATTCCGTCGGTAATACCATCAGAAAAGGTGCCATATTAATGTCTGGCGGGATTTTTGATTTTTTGGTGCGAATATCAATTAATTACTGACGAAACATTTATTACTGTCGGTGGCATTAGATTCTGTCGGTAATACCGTCGGAAATATTGCTATATAAAACCCCCCCTCTCCTTATTTGGTTCATTTTTTCTTTCGGCTCTTCATCTCTATTTCTCTTCTCCTCTCCATTTGTATTTAGTTTTTGGAAGAGTTTTTATTGTTTTGGTGGTAGTTTTAAACATATTAAAAGGTATGTATTCTTCTTTCTTTATCTTTGTAATTTTTTTTATTTTAATTATGATTATGATTATTTTTTTGGTGTTCTTTGTTTTGTGTATTGTTTGTAGATAAAATCTTAAAATCAACACACTATTAAGGTAAGCATTTTTTATTCCTAAATTTATTTTGAATTGATGTAGTGTTTTTTAGTTTTGTGTATTGTTTGTTTTGTGTTTAGGATGTTTTGTGTAGTGTTCTTTAGTTTTTTTCATTTTATTTATGTTTTAAATGTTAATTCAAATATAGAATTAAATTTAATTAGTTTATCTTAATTTTAGGATATTATTGTTTGTATTGTCGTAATTGTTATTGCTGAATTTATGTTTTAAATGTTAATTGAAATATAGAATTAAATTTAATTAGTTTATCTTAATTTTAGGATATTATTGTTTGTATTGCCGTAATTGTTATTGCTGAATTTATGTTAACTAAAATATAGAATTAAATTTAATTAGTTTATCTTAATTTTAGGATATTATTGTTTATATTGCCATAATTGTTATTTCTGAATTTATGTTTTAAATGTTAATTGAAATATAGAATTAAAATTAATTAGTTTATCTTAATTTTAGGATATTATTGTTTGTTATGTTGTTTGTTATTTTGATTAATTTTAATTGTTATTTATGAATTTGTATTGATGTTAGTTGAAAATATATAGATGTTGAATTTCTATAGATGTTAGGTTGTATAGAGTTGATTTTGCAATATTTGTGTAATTATTAATATTTGTAGGTATGAAAATTGTGGGTAGTTTTTAATATACGGGAGGTGTTGTCGAATTGTTATAAATGATTGAATTTCTATGGATATTAGGTTGTATATATGATGTTGCTGGAGTCAATTGGATTGTGTTTATTGTAAAGATTGCAGGTTTGAAAACTGTGGGTAGTCTCCAGTATAGGGGAGGTGCTGCCAAATTTTTTTAAAATAATCAAAGTTAATTATGTAATAATTCGTATACATTTGTGTACATGCGTCAAATGAAATCTACAGCACGTCGTCAGTAGACGGTTGCAACTAGTTCTTCTAGCAGCGAGGAGGACATCTCCTTAGGTTCTGATCACGGCGATGCATCTACGCCAACTTGTGATGCTGCCTCTTCTAACGCGGTTTCATAGCACAAAGGCAGTGTGCCTTCACAGCGGGGTCAATTCACCCGCAAGTACCAAGCACAATGGAAGGATGACCTCTCGATGTAAGTTTGTTAAGGTTTTGAGTTTGTTTTTATATTTATAACATAATTTATGAACAACTAATTAATTTTTTATTATTTAATTTCAGGTTCACAAACATTGAAGTTGTCATGACAATTACATCGGCGTTTAAATCGTCGATGGAGATTCCATTGTTTCAATGGAGTCAGGTTTCCAGACATCCTGAGTGAAGACCTAATATCGATGCATGGTTTCAGCGATTTCAGGTCGGTGTTAACTTTTAATTTCCAACTTATTTTTAATAAATTATTTTTATAATTTTATATCTTGTACTATTTTTATTTTAAATGAATTACTTATATACACAGCATAAATTTAAGTGGGATAGGGCGAACAACAATGTTGTGAGGAGGGTATGGGAGAATCACGCGGCAACTAGGTAACATCAAAAATAATATTTATTTTTGTTTTATAATTGTATGTTCTTAATTCTAATTTGTTACTATAGAAGTAGGTTGTGTGATTTTTGGTATGACACGCAAAAAAAATCAAAAAGACATGCGAGGGATGACGGTCTTGAAGGATGGAATTAGGTGGCGGTTTGGAGGGAATTCAAACTGCCATTCATCTCGGGAGATATATGGACGACATATATTGAGCACGTGACCTTAGAGCTGTTCTCACGGCGCTCACAGTCCAGCGCCCACAACCAGAATCGGCAAATTCATGGTTCGGTGACCACGCACACCGGCAGCTCCGTCCCGTTCAGCGCACATGCAAAGCGGATGGTAAGATTAATTTTATTAAAATATATCTTTAATTAATTTGTCATTGCTTATAAATATATTTAACTTGCAACCTATTTTTTCCTTACAGGCTATGTCTCTTGGACGTGAGCCGAGTCCAATGGAGCTGTTTGTAGAGACGCATGTGCGGAGTCAAGACCACCAAAAGAGGGTGCAGCAGTTCGTGGACAACCGTGCTCAGCACTTCGTGGCATGTTCGTTCAATCATTTTATTTTGTAAGTTATTATTTTCTTGAATTCAATATGATGATTTTTTTTTAATTTTCAAGAGACCTATAATAGTTGGTTGAGGGAGAGATATGGGGACGATCCTTCGACCCATCCAGATTTCAATTCAGATTTGTGGATGGAAATGGGATCGTCTGGTGGACCCGACAAAAATCAGGTCTACGGGCTCTCCGACACTACGGCCGAAAACTTGCGATCGGCCCGTAGTGTCCAACTGTTGGGAGCTCTCCATCAGTATCGAGCACCCAGTCTGAGGAGTTCGTGGCCTTGAAAAAACAATATGAACAACTCTCGACGAATTATGATCAACTCCATCAAATGGTCATAGAGATTAGATCAAGGATGGGTGATGAGACATATGCAACTTCTTTTTTGTTGTACGGTCCCGAAAACAACCAGCCTCCTCCTCCTCCTCCTCCTCTTCCAGCTTCGCCGTTATTCTAGTTTAATTTTGTTTTTTAAACACATTAAATTTGTAATGAATATTTGGATGAATATTATTTAACATTATTTTTATATTTTTAATGTTTAATACAATTTTATTTGTTTATTAAGCTTTTTTACTATTAATATTTTTATTTATTTATTTTCAATACATACCGACGGCTTTACCGACGGACATATTCCGTCGGTATTTCACCGAGAGTTGCCAAACAATTACCACCTATGCCACAATTACCGACGGAAATCTTCCGTCGGTGTTTACTATTATTATTACCGACGGAATATATCCGTCGGTATTTAACAGAGTTCTGAAACATTTACTGTCATGCCACCATCACTAATGGAGTATCCATTGGTGATTACCGTTGAAAATACAGACGTATTTATTCCGTCGGTAATATTCTCGCGGGAAATTTTTTTGTCATGCATCACCGTTTGTAATTCCATCGGTGGTTGGTTTTTTTTGTTTCCAACAAAATAAGCAACGGAACGGGAAATTACCGACGATTAGTATAGCGACGGACGGATTCTGTCGGTGAGACCGTCGGTAATAATTTTACCGATGAATTTCATGGCTTACACCGACGTAATTAATCCGTCAGTAAAACTGTTTAATGGTGTAGTGGCTGGCTGGAACGGGGGGAGGTGATGGTCTAGTTTGGGGTGGTGGTGCTGGCGGTTTGAGCTGGTTTTGGGGAATATGAGGTTGTTGATTTGAAGGCTGGAGGTGGGGGCGTTGGTGATGGAGTTGTTGTCGGGTGGCTGGTGTCAGGGGATGATAGTGAAGAAGGGAGAGTCATTGTGTCAGTTTGGTAGAGGAGGTAGGTTGCAGACCATCGGTGGTAGGTTGACAGCCATGGGTAGAGAAGAAAGGGGGGATGGCAGTCTGTTAGTCTTGTGATGGGTCTGCTTTGGTGTGTTTTTTTCCTGTGTGGCTGGCGTGAAGGAGAAAGAAAGGGAAGTAAGGGGTCTGTTCCGGGTATAAAAACTAAAAAGGAAAAGGCTGAAGGCTATGGACCGCAGATGTGGCTTTTTCAGAGCTGTTTTGCGAGGTTTCAGGGTTGATTGGTAGCTGGCGGCTAGGCTTCTTCAAAATGGATCTAGATTTTTTTGGTGCATGTATTTGGGAGAGAGAGTGTGAGCTAGAGAGAGCTTGATTTTGTTTTTTATGTTTTTTTTTTTTTTAAGCCCCTCCTTCTTTTGTGTGAGATAACCAACTATAAAATTTATAGGTAGCGAATTATGTTTTCTTTCCTAATTTTTTAGTCTGCAACCTAAATTTACTTTAGTCCCTTGTTTTCTTTCTTTTCATTTTGGTCTCTATGTCCAAATATTTTTTATTTTTTTATTTTTTGTATTTTGATTTTTTTTTTTAAAAAGCAAAATCATTGCCGACTCAATTAGAAAAACCAATGATATTAAAAATGACACACTAAAAGTTGAACGCATTAAAAAGAAACTAGAAATTTGAATCCTTCTAGGCGATGTTAAAAATGTTGAAAATAACACAAATGTATCAAGAACATAATTTTTTTTTTATGTTGAAAATATTTAGAAAAAACATAGGGTCAAAAATTGGGTTACAACACGTCTGATCAAACTTACTCATTAACATCTCCATCATAGCTTCCATTCTATCCTGCCTTTTCTTCATATTTCTCACCCTTTTTTTCAACATTTTTTGAAGACATTGTTTATACCTGAAATAAAGGTTAGTAGCAAAGAAATTTTTTCCTCGCGTGTTTACTCTCATAGTAAAATTCTCTCCTCTCATGTTTCACACAATATTAGGTTTTTCACTCTAATAGTCTCGCTATGCCTTTTACCACTTATTCCCATAATTTAGTTCTTAAAAGTAACATAGCAACTTATCAAACAATTGACCAAACTACGCAATGATTTATTTTATGTTTAAAGACTCAAGAATCAACAATTATTCAAACTTTTTAAAATGAAACTTAAGAAAAAAATAGTAGTGTAAATTTATTCGAATGTAATAACAAAAATGAAGACATGAAATAAAAGTAAGAGTTATTATTAAGAAAGAACAAAAACTATGAAATTCAAGAAAATAAAGAAAATGATGTAAGGAATCAAGAAACTAAAGAAATTGATGCAAGATAATTCTACTCTACCAAAATATACAAGAAATCAATCATGATCACCAAGAATTTCCAAGACAAGTTTCAATTAAACCCTAGTTCATGCAATATCCAAAATTTCTGAATTTCTTTTCCGAGAACCTTTTCAAGATTGCGATTTTCATTCTTCTTTCTTTTGTTCTTTTTTTTATATGTGCTGAATTTTTCAAGTCACAAAGATGAACACAGTTTATTGTTTCATATGTATTTTTTTGGCAACTTCAAGACTGTTCCCTATCAAAATCGATTTTCTTCTGCCTTTTTTTTAAATCGAACACACAACCAAGATTAATCAAGAATTAATATATTTTTTTTTTGTATTAGTTGAAACCACAAAGAGAAAAAACCAAGAAAACAAACCCTAGATATGGCAAGATCTAAAGAAACCCTAGAATTACTTATAACAATGAAAATTAAAGAGATATAACCTAAAATTGCCAAGCTTTGATACCAAATTGATGTGGAATTGTCCCTTAGATTGCTAATATGAGGTTTTAAGAAAAGTTTGCAACTTAACCCAAAAAGAACCTTGTCTTAGAGATCAAAGTTATATGCAATTGATTACCCCTCCCCTAGACTTATAACGAGACATAAACAAGATATATAAATCAAAATGAAGATGATCAATCATTCAAAGAGTTTGCAAGTTCAATTAAGAATTTAGTATGAGAATCAAGCACACAATATACAGCAACCTTAAAGAAAATTTTCATAAACTAAAAAATAATGTTAACAATTGGTTTATATAGTAAAAAGCTAACTCTAATTTGACTTAATGGACCCAAACTTAATAAATAGACATTAACACATTAAAAGCTCAAAATAAGTAAAATAATAAAATAAAACATAACCCAAATAAACCCTTAAATGTTGTAG
The DNA here is from genome assembly GCA_015852605.2 of Populus deltoides. Classification (NCBI taxonomy): domain Eukaryota; kingdom Viridiplantae; phylum Streptophyta; class Magnoliopsida; order Malpighiales; family Salicaceae; genus Populus; species Populus deltoides. The sequence continues at coordinate 10,867,017 of CM027588.2, read as the reverse complement.
ACCCTAAAATAAACTTAAAGATAAATATCTCAACTAAATAAAACAAGATCAAAGTTGAACTTTGTAATCCGCTGGCAAAATCAAAGCTCAACTTCAAACAAATGGTTCTCCCTCGTCTTGATGAATTAGAAGATCTATCATATATCACTGAAAATATATGGATATCTAGTTTTCAATACAACTAGAATCTCATCAAAATTCATTATGTAGCTTCAACTATAGCCGAAACAGTAGTTAAAGGTCAAAATTAGCTAATTTGGATCTTTTTATTCCAATATTTCTGTAATATCTTGATGCTCCCCTACATGTCGTTATTGAACATAAATTAAATTAATCAAGGATTGTTTTTTATTTTTTGATATCCTCTCGAACTCTACCTTAACTCATGTATCTTAAAGAAATCTATTAATTGTCTGTCAAAGAACCATCTCAACCCAATAACTTAAGATGTTAGGTGAGGTCCCAAGATATGATTTATATTATTCTCCAACACACACCCTTAAGTGAAAGCCCTTTGGACTTGAAATTTTCACAGGCTCATATTATTTTGTGCTTAATTTTTATCAAATAAATGGGGATGGTGAGATTCGAACTCGTGACCGCTTAGTCATCAAGGCTCTAATACTATGTCAAAGAATCATCTCAACCCAATAGCTTAAGCCGTTAAGTAAAGTCCTAGGATATGATTTATATTATTCTCCAACATTGTTTCCTTGAATCTCTTTGCTTTAAGTCTTATGACTGAACCCAATAGAACTTCTAATGGATTTCTTGATGTTGAAGCTAAAATTACATCAATTTAAGTTCACGAGAGTAGTTTGGTTTTTTTATTCAATTTGAAAATTTATGTTCATCCAGGATGTGAAAAATGATGACTTAAATAATGTTAAGGGTAAATTTTCCTTTATTTTATTTTGTTTTCTTCTCGTATTTTTTAGTCATTCTCTCACTTTTTTTCTCTCTTTTAGCTTTACTTATTTTTTTCTCCCTCTTTTTTCTTTTTGTTTTCTTTTAACTCTAAATAATGATAACAATATTCGGTTAAAACTTAAAAATGTAGAAAAGAAATGAAAGTGTGTTTTGTATATTTTCAAATCTTGATATTTTTTACAATACGGATAGAATTGCTTTTAGGGTACAAAAACAATCATTAAAGGTCTTAAAAACAATTTATTGATACATATATCTTAATATCAACCTTACATGATTAAAACGGACTCTTTAAAATAAAAAGAATTTGTAAAAAAAAAATAATTGTAATATTTCTCATATTAAAAATTAGTATAATTCTAAAAAAAAACTTTTATTTACATATCTTGACCTTGTTTATTTGAGTTATGTATAGATTTTATTCTTATACACGACTTCTTTAGATAAATAAAAAAATAAAAAATATATTATATAGTAGAATTATAATTTTGTTAGGAGAAGGCATTATAATTATAACAATATACTAGAAGGAGACATTGTTATTAGAGGAAATTACTCTAAGTATCCTATGGTATAGTTATTTTTTCACTTTGTTTTCATTTTTATAGAAATTATCGAAAATATCATCTGTTAATAAAAAAAATTATTCTAATCAATCAAAATAACCCTATATATATTGTACCATAAAATCTCTTTCTTCACCTTTCTCCTCCATCTCTTCCGCTCCTCACCCCACCACCACCATCACCACCACCAACCTAGTTCAATCCTAATGGTATTTTTATTATTTTGATGCACCAAGGGTTTTTTAGTCATTAAATGAAATATAATGACAATCTTATAAATGATTAATCCTTTTTTGTTGATTTTTTTATATCATGTAAAATGTTATGAATATATAAAATTCATGATGTTTTGTGTAATTTCTAAAAGAATAGAGGTAAAATAAAAAAATAATTAAATTATAGGAGTATAGAGTAATTTTTCCTTGTTATTATACCAAATTTTATTGATAAAAATATAAAAACATAGTTAGAATATAATTATTTATCATATTTTAATTTCATATTTGACTAAATTTATTTTCATCATATAATCAAACTAATTTTTTCTTGCCTTCAAAAAACTGAACAAATTTGATCACCGCTGTCAGATTTTAAATAAAATAATTCAGATTTTAATTATTAAAATATATATATATATTAAATCCATAAATGTCCATTCTTTTCTCTCATTTTTCTCATTTATAAGAGATTTATAACAATAAAGCATATTAATTTTATAGGTTAACAATACACATGTCAAGCACATGAGAATAAAACTAGTTCTTTGAAGGAAAACATAATGGACATACAAAATTTGTACATACTTATCAATGTGAAACCAAATTGGATGTGCTTGGCATGTGCCTTTTGTAACAATCGCCTGGCAGAGCTCGTCGATCGTTTATTATTGTAGTAATGATTATTTTTTAAAATATTTTTTATTTATAAATATATTAAAATAATATTTTTTTAAAAAAAAATTTTAATATCAGTACATCAAAATATTTAAAAATATCAAAAATATTAATTTAAAACAAATAAATAAACCCTTTTAAAATACAAAACCAAAATGGCTATAGCTTGTGATATGCATTTGCATGTGGGTATGCTTGCACATGTTCGTTTGTCCAGGAAGGGGAAAAAAAACATAAGAAGAAAGAGAGATTTTCAATCGTCTTCTTGCGTGAATGTGTTGGAGTTGGACAATATAATTGTGCAGTTGCCTGAACGATGGTGCATGTAACAATCACGCGTCTATGACTCCCTTTGCAAGTTAAATGTGACAAAAGATTAATAGTTGAGGGATGTATGCTTGCTGCCATTAAACCTCTTTGATTGTTTAAAAATAGAAAAATCTTAAGGCGGAATGCTAGGTATTCAAGGACAGTGCAGCACGATAGTACCAACAATGGAGGAAACTCATACTGCCCCGCCAGGTCTTTTCATTTATGAATATTGCAAACAATTACAAAGGATAATACTTTCCTATCACAGCAGCTGCTCATGCCATGCGACAGGAAATCGAAAGAGTGTTCTGTTTCTGTTAATTAGTAGTTGAAAACAGTATATTCTTTTCTTTCTAATCAAACTTTCCCGTCTTCAGACATGCGGGACTGATCCATTGCAGCACAGCAGGAAAATACTGTTCAAATACGAATAGCTGAAGTAAGAATACTCGTAATAAAAAGAAATCCAAATAGACTTAAGCAAATAAGCCCTGGAGCTTAGCCCAATAGCGATCAATATTGCAAGCTCTATCCTCTGTCTCTCGTTCTTGCCTCACGGCTTCTGCAAGAGCATTCATGTTTGTTTCTAGTTTTCCTTTTTGGCTAACGAGCTGGGCATAGAGACCTTCCATGTTTGCTCGGATGTGATCTTCTTCTTCTTCAATTTCCCGAAGCTTTTTACTTAATGCTTCCTTTTCAGCACTAAGGATGTTGATCTTTCTGGTAAGTTCTTCATAAGATGTCTTCAACTCAGTAATTCCCCTTTTGTCATCTTCAATACAGAACTTCACTGCTTTGGTCCAGTCAATTTTCTGCTCATAAAATGGGTGGCTTGTCACCAGGGTCTGAAAATTCTCAAGGTAGAATTGAATGATTTCTAGTTGCTGAGAATTCAGAAAAGGACAGTTCCTTAAATTCTTCAAACTGGACAGAAGCAACAGGCGATCAGCAGATATGGCCACTTCTACTGGGGATTTTCTTAAGATCCTTTTTATCAAGGCCATAGAATAACTGTATGTCTCCTCAAAGCTCACACTACTGGACTTGGGAGATTCGGTATGAGAATTAGAGCTTGACGCAAGCTGAGAAGAAGACTCTGGACTTGAGTTTATCAACTGTTCCATGCTGGCAAAGACAGACTCAAAATTCAAAGCAGGCCGAGTTTTGGTGACAGAAATTGATGGAATCTCTATAGTTGGTTGAGAAGCAGTGGTGAGCATGAGCTCTTGAGAAGACGTTGAGTTGGTTAAAGATGCAGAAGTCCGTACAAGGACTTGTTCAACAGGTGCGGCAGGAGATGAAGGAATGGTGTCTCTCTGCAGAATTGAAAAGGTAGGCATAACACGGTCCTCTGAGTTCTCATACTATAAAAAAATTGAAGCTTTAAGTAAAGCATCACCTAAAGTACAAGGATATATAAATAGCTTAATTTCAAACATAGAATCACCTTCTCAGTTTCTTGAGAAGCCTGTTGAACTTGTTGAGAGATCTGAGGTCCAATTTCCGTGTGAGCTGGCAATTCTTGAGCTTGTATAGGATCAGCCTGGTCGTCTGGGGCTTCATTCTGCAGTAAAATGGAATTTATGTAAAGCATCACCTCAAAAAAAGTGAGCATACGAATAGCATAATTCCAAGTATGAACATTACATTATCATTTACTGGAGGCTTTCCATCGTATTGATTAATTTGGACTTCAGAATCTGTGGGAGTCGTGGAACTCTCTTTCTGGAATCAGATGCCATTAGCACTTAAAAATCTTTTTATAAAATGTTTTTTTAAAAGGAGATAAGAGTTACCTCATCATTTGAAGCAGTAAGAGATCCAGAGGCCAATTGAATGATCTCAGGTTCACTTTTGATGACATGCTCTTTGGTGTTGAATGCTTTTTGAGGGACTGGAGGGTATTCTTTAGTGCCATCTGGATATTCAGTGACATGCAAATTCTCAGAAGCTTGTCCCTCTGATCCAGTATGCTGTCCATTTTTATCTTGTGTAGGCTCGTTGGGTAAGCTCAGCAATTTGGACTGTACCACTATATCACTCTGCAAACATGAAATTAGTTGATTTTGAGTCAATCAAAGACGTAACATTATAAAATCAGGGGTTAATAGATATGGAGAGGATTGGAATGTGTTGGGGAACTTATTTTGTGTGATTCACTGGATGAAGTATCATGAAGATCATATAGGGTACTTGAGGTAGCCAGAGTTGGATTCTGATTCTGGGGAAGGCCATTTCATAAATTTTGTATGGTGTAAAGTGGGAAAAAAAGAGTTGGGAGTTTGAAGTGTAATTTGGCCTTCTGTCCATATTGGTTTATGATAGCAAATCCCTAATTCATGCAGGGGTAACAGAGCAAGATTTCAGTTGCTTATGTTTATTGGTAGAAAAGAGATACATAATACAGAAGAAATTAGTAAATTTGGTGAATCCGTACCATTTCTATGAACAACTTGTGTATGGTGGCATTAAGGTCGTGTGCCCAAAGTACGCTATCTCCAAATTCTTTCTGTACTACTTTCCGTAGCTTTGGTGTGCTTACGACTCCTTGAGAAAAAGTTTTCATTTGGGGGCGCTCTTGCACTAGCACGCACTCTAAAGATGGAAGCTTGATTGCACAATAACCCAAATGAAAGCTTGCAAGGCGTGGCAAACAGACAAGTGCCAAATGTTTCAATTTGTGAAACATAACCTCAGTTTCTGCTTCAGTTCCCTTGTTAACTACTATTTCGTCCATCAAAGCACAGTTTCTTATCCCTATCCTCTCGAGTTGCACAAGACCTGATGCCATGGATGGTGAAAATATGTTTCTCAAGCTGCTACAATTATGAACTTTCAACCTTTTCAGGTTTCTAAAGTCCAAAATTCCAGGAAGATCCCTGTTCCATATATGCCTCAACTCAGGTAGGTCGACCAAGTGCAATTCTTGTAAATTGGGCAACAGCCTATCATACCCCGCCTGGGCACTGAGCCCTTCCAAATCAAATACTCCTTCAAGAGACTCACAGTTCTTCACATGCAGATATTTCAAATTATTCATGAACTTTATTAGATTGGATGGAATAGCAGTAGACACAATTGCACAGTTATCCACTGTGAGATTTCCTAAATTGCTAAAGCAGTTGAGAGGAAGTTGTCCGTGCCATCTATCTTTCAATTGGGGGAAGTCAGAGAGCTTCAAACTCCATATGCCATTGCATCCAACCTGACCAATCCAATCCAAATTGTCGCATTAGTTAAGAACACAAAATAATACCTACCAAGTACTTAGCCATTCTCCATACTAAAATAAATACTTAACTCCAATTGCAAGACAAATGGACAAGTTGTTTAAGATTGAAAAAGCAAGAATTAGTACGTACCATTTTTGTGTACAACTGTTGTAAGGTGGCATTAAGGTTGCCATGCCAACACTTTTCATTCATAGAATCCTTTTTCCAATATACTCCCTGTAGCTTTGGTGTGCTTGATATTCCTTGAGAGAAAATTCTCATCTTTGGGCATTGTTCAACCACCATTCCTTTCAAAGATGGGAATATGAAGTTGTAATTTCCAGGGCAGAAGCTTGTGAGATTTTCTAATCGAACAAGTTCCAGATATTCTAGTTTGCTGAATATGATATCATCATTTATTTCACCCCCCTGTTTTGCCACAATTTCTGTCACCAATTTGCAACTAACTACGATCAACTTCACGAGTTGCCCAAGACTTTTGGCTGTTGAGGATGTTAATAGGTTCGATAATCCATGGCAAGAGTGTACATCAAGAGTTTCTAAATTATGAAACAATACAGTTGACGGTGCTAAATTGACCAAACTGTTACAAGACTGCATTTTTAGAGACTCGAGATTCTGAACAACTGAAATCAGCCTGTATTTTGGCTCCCATATGTGTGCTATATCTTGAACTGAATCTATAACTAAATTTTTTAACCTTGCACGCATCCTAGTATATTCATCTGAATCAACAGGCACCCGAATGTCTTCATCTTTATCAACACATCCTTCATTCAAGAATATCTTTTCGAAAGAACTACATGACACAGAGAGTGTTTCTAGATTGCGTATGCTTTGCAGGAAACCAAAAGGAATAGGATCTAGCTTTCCATAAAAGTTTTTCAGCTTGATAACTTTCAACCTGGAGTAGAACTTCCCTGGAAATTGGCAGCACCAAATAATTGAAGTAGCTGGGTCTTCCCCATTCAATGACAATTCCTCCAAGTTGGAGATTATCTGCAAAGTACTCAAACAAAATCAAAGTGGGAGCTGGTATTCCCTTATAATTAAACTAATTTCAGCAGCAGTAATTTACCACTTAGAAAGAGAACGAAAATTTTTTGCGCTCATGTTCCTATAAAGTGGTCTAATCAGTGAAAAGTGCATTGAAAAGTTTGACCACGTGTAGGACTTCTTTCAATTGACATCTACTATTGCAAGTCCAGTTTTAGGGTGAGAAGAACCATTTGGCATGAAATGGATCAGACTTTAGAACATTTGTTTGTATCATATTTCATATTCATTTCTATATATATTACTTTATTTCTTTGCAAGTGTAATATTTTATCAACAGTCCACTTCATTGAAAAACCACCCATTTCCATGTACAAACTTTAAATAAGATGATAATCTTGTTTGGATGATTCTTGATTCATTATATTAATTTCATCTCAACTACCTGCAACAACTCCAGTATTTACCTATCAACTCTTTACAACTATTTCAACTATTTACTTTCTAGTTTCAACTAGTCAACCATTATCTGACGATTCAACTATTCTTTCCATGCCATGGTGTTTTCAAGGCCGTCTTTGGATGTAAACCAAAACAAATTGCCTTTTTTAACATGTACATAAAGGAATTTTTGCAACATTCTCTTATATCTCCAAGTACTGTTCTGACTCCTTATTTATTATGATCACAAAATTAAGTTGAAACCAACTAAATTTCTATAGGATCTTCTCTTTTAGGAGCAGAAATGAGTCAAATTAATCAAAAATCCGCTTCAAGAACCGATGACGCAATTGAGCTATGGTTAAAGAAGATTCATCTGCTATGAAAAAACCAAAACCAAGTTATGCAATTCTTCATTAACAAAGACGTTTTCCACTCTTAAGAATAATTTATAATGATAGGTTTCTTAGTTTAGGGGCTAAAATGTCAGTGATGGGATAATTTGCAAGCAGGGGCAGAATATACATAGTAATTTTCAGAATTACTTAAGAGACTAGTCTTATTTAGGAGTTTGGTGTCTTCCTCTTTAATAGTTTATTCTAGTTTAGTTTCTTTCCTAGTAATAATTATTGCGCAAGAACCTATTGAAGACAAACACCAAATTTCTGAACAAGTCTAGAGCACAAGTAATTCTGAAAAAATTACTAAGATACCCAAGATTCGCAGGAACACACAAGAACTTATTATTCTACCCCTGCTTACAAAATAACCCATGACTGAAATTCTAGTCCTTAAACTTGAGTACATCATCAATTCATCATGAGCATAATATATTTGCTACACTACCAACAACCAGTCAAAGCAGCTGCTTTAAACCAAGGCTCGCAGTAGATGCCACATATCAAATATCAATCTATCTAAGCAAAACCAAAAAAAAAAATTCAGCATATATATCAACTAACCAATGCAATGAAATTTTAAGCATTTTTTGAAAAACAATTATTACTAATTATGCAAGCTAGACACTGATGCTTAAACTACCCCCTCCCTCAACAATAAAAGCTTAGGTAAATTGAGGTTTGAAAATGTCCATCATATCTTGAGTACTAAAAAAGATAAAGTTTAAAGAGAAAATCCTGAAGCAGACTCTTACCTCTTCATCAGAGAAGAGAGGTTGCTGTATTGGGACAGTGGGATCAATTTCACCTTGAACTTCTTGTAGGTAAAGAAATTTTGAATCGAAGTACTTGATATTGCCACAGCCCGACACTGCTAAACTTTTTAACCTTGGACATTCCCATGTATGTTTCCCTGGATAGAAGTTCCTGAATTTTCGTATTTCAATAAGATCCAAGGAGGTTAACCTAGGAAACATAAAATAAGGGAATGCTTCGCCACCTTCTTCCTTGGCAACAATTTGCTCCACCCCACAATGCACTATCTCTAGCTTTTCAAGTTGTCGAAGAACTCTAGCAATGGAGAATGGAAATAGATTCTTTAAAACACCACAACTAAAAGCCCTTACAATTTGTAGATTGTGAAATTTGTGCTTTCCTTGAGGATCTTTATTCCATATATGCTTCAATTTAGGAAGACTGTTCAAGGACAAGTCTCGTAACTGAACAACGTTGGAAGGTTGAATTTCATCAACACTTGGTCCTTTGAGGTCAAATATGGTTTCTAACAGATCACAAAACCCAATCTCCAACACCTCTAATCTCGTGAAACTCCGAATCAAAACTGCTGGAAAAATATTCACTATCTTTTTGCAACCTCTAATTTTAATTGATCTTAGTTCGCAAAAGGAACCAGCAGCAAGATTATTATGCCATATCTTTTCCAAGTTATCAATATGGAAGATCTCAATTTCAGCTAAGCTAGGGAATATTACCTGCAATATCCATCACACTTTGTTAATAGTGGATACACCCACATATAAGATAAAATTCTATAGAAGGGACACTAGGAAGAGAATATTGGATGGAATGAGAAGCCGTGAATTGAATCAGACTAAAAGCAACAAATTGGTAACTTGAATCAGGTGTTTTTGTTCGTTTTTTAGTTTATATTTTCTTAAATTTTTTATTACATTATTGGCATTTGAACTTTATGAATCATATCAATCTTAATTTCTCATTTCCATGTCTCCCCTTTTAATAATGTCCACACAAGTGCATAAATAGAAGTTTGTTGCAAATTTCTTTAAGCAGCTTATGAAAGCATGCAAGTAAGCAAATGCTTGGACATTTTAGCAATAACCCAAGGACTGACCAACTTACACTCACAAATTTCTGCATCAAACCACCTAAGAAAACCATAACCCACCATCATTGCATGTCCAATGGCGAGAGCTTTGGTTTAGAGATTTTTTTTTTTTTTTTTTTTTTTGGGGGTGGGGGGGTTTCATAATCCAGGGATTGTTGAGAAAAGTGTTGTCAACATGTGCTCATTTGGATGCTGGAAGATCTACATGGCGGAAACTATCAATACACATCCAAATATGTACCTTGATTGGACAGTCTTAAAGAGTTGAGACACTAAAAAGAAAAACATCTAAGGTGAAGCACATGATAAATTAAATCAATGAATCAAACAATCATCATGAAAATAACCCACTTTAGTGCATAAATGAGATTTTACGGAAAGAGATTGCTCATTTAGCCATCAAAATTGAATCTTCATAAACCTCGCAAAGTAGAACTAGTGTGAAATGTCACTAAAAAAAGAAATAGAAAAGGTTTGGAAGCGTTTGCTCACTAGTCGACCGATAGTTAATAAAAATAATTTTACAAACAAAATGATAAAAAAAAAAAAAAAAAAGTTTCTATAAATACAAGAAGGCTAGGAATAGTTTCCTCAACCATGTTGTACCTAAAGAGTAAGGCAAATTTTTGGGCAAACTTTTAAAGGGTGCTTGTTCAACATAAAATATTTTATAAACTAATTTTATTGTGTTTGATTCTCATATAATATTTTACAACAAAAAAAATGATTAAAATAAAATATTTTACAATCAATTTTTAAACTTAGTTCATTTATAAAAAAAAATATTTTATGCTCATGGAGTTGTGTAAAATTTTATAAATGATAATCTACGCACAGTATCGCCAAATAATTTTAACATCAAAAACCACCACCACCATCTTCACAAATCATTGTAACCACCACCGTACTGCTACCACCAACACCACCATCTTGTCAATCCACCAACACCATTATCTTATCACCAGAGCAAATCATTATTATTCTACTATCACCATACTTTTCACATCATTACTTATCAAATATCATAAAATCTTTTTCATATCAAATATCATAAAATCCTTTACAAACTATATAACTCCAAATTTCGGTATACAGTTTGCTTTTATGGAAGACCAGTCAAGGCAATCACAAATAATTCAATGAAGGAATCATATATATTTACGCATTAAAAATCATAATTTGATTGGCTTGTTCTAGGTTTCAAAATGTTTGTGAATTTAGTCATTCCTCAAAAACTTTCCTTTCCAAGGGCCAAATTGTAAAATCAGTGTAAATTTAATGGCACAGATTTTAGAATCTAAAGTACAGCAAACTGTGATTATTAATTGGAATGATGCTAGAAATACTAAAAAATTACAAAACTTTCTACTAACTGATTTGGCCACATCTCATAATTACTAATTTGTTAGTAGCACTCTAAAAAAAGTCAAGGAAGAAACAGAAAGAATGAAGTAAACATCACCTTTTCACCAAAGAGAGATTGAATAACATTGTTGTTGTTCTCCTCCGAGTTCACTTCTTCAAGTTCATTGCCATCAGTGATATTTGCACATGAAAAATCAGCAGCAAATGTCTTAAATTCAGGACAAGCACATATTCTCATCCGTTTCAGCAAAGGACACTCAATTGAAGAGCCAATACAGAATCGTCTGAGTTTTGGAAGATCAGAGAGCTCAATGAACTCTAGTTTAGGGAACACTGTACTTGTTGTTTCTTCTTCCTTTAATCCTCCAATTGCAATTATTTCTTCCACTGACATACAATTGGTTATAGAAAGATGTTTGAGCTGCACGAGAATATTCACCAAAGAAGATGGAAATAGATATTTGAGGCTGCCACATTGATTCACAACCAATCTTTGCAAATTTTGAATGGAAACTGAAATTGATGGGTGCTGGTCATTCCATAGCTTGTCAATGTTAATTGCATACAAGTTCAAATCCTCCAAGTTTGGGAACAAAATCTGCATTAACAAATTTTTTCATGTAGATTCTCTAGTTAGGAAATTAAAACAGGCACAGTTCAAAATGAACTAAAATGATGAGCAATTTTTCTATTTCTTATTTTTTCGCTTAAAGATCACAGGACCTGACCCCAAAACTTCACTCCCTCTGCTTTGGATACCACTAAGCCAAAAACAACAATTAATGATTGTGGATATAACTGCAAACAAAAAGATTTACTAAAACTACAAAAGAAATCATCAAACAAATTGCAAGTTTGGAATTGAATATATAGTTAATAACTGTAATCCATAGCATTTTCCACTGCTAGCTTATTTCACGTTGATGGATGTCTATTAAGTTTTTATTCCCCTCTTGCGATGTTTGCTTTTTTTCTTTTCTTGTCAGCTGTGATGGTAAACTAAAATCCAAGATAGTTGGGAACCACAAATAACGACTTAGTGAAAGGATGGCCCTCTTTTGACAATCAATAGACTATAGGAATATGTGTATTCTATAGTTCAGTGATTACATAGATTCTCCTTTCTAAGAAAATGATGCTTCTAGATTCTCCTTTCTGTTACTTCTTTGCTTAAAACTTACCCAAAAATTCTGAAGAATTAATAGTGACACATAAATTGCTTGATAAAAAACATCCAAATACCTTTTCATTGAAAAGTTGTGTAGGGGTTCTCAGCTCATCCTCTGAAATGATTTCTTCAGATCTTGCTTCAGTTATTGACGGCTTTGGTTGTGTTCGAGATAAAGAAGATGGCTTCACTTTGGAGTAGAAGTTCATGAGATGTGGCAAATACTGCAGTGATAGGGAATACAATTGAGTGAACTGAATCACATCAACTACTTCATTCTGGTCGCCAAGTTCATCACTTTCCTCAGCAACAACTTCTTCCATTTTCATACAAAAAGCAATTTTGATCTTTTGTAGTTGTGAGAGGCCTCGTGCAACAAAGAAAGAGAAGAGGTTGGTCAATTTATTGCAATGTTCCACTGCTATGATGCGTAATTTAGCAAAAGACTCTACTCTGAGAGCACCATGGCAAATCTTCTTCAAGGATGACAAATCATAGAGAATTAAAGACTCCAAAATAGGAAAGGCATTGGAAGAAACCATTTCCATCGTGCTGATTATATATTGAACCTCAAAGCTACTACGCAATTGGAGGTGCTTTAAATGTGGAAAACCTTCCCTATCCAGTTCTTGAATGATGTTGACACCTTCAATTTCAAACAAATAAAGATCTTCAGTTCTGTTCAACAACATCCGGATTCCATAGTTTCGATGATCAATTTTTGTGTTAAGCTTGAGCTTTGCTGTTCTTAACATTTCATATGCCCCGTCCCAGTCCCAATCATCTCCTATACAAACTCTATACTTTTTCAATCTTTCAAAGATTATGCCATATGGCAAAACCTGGGAATCTTGAATATGTATCTCTGCATCGGTTAGGTGAGACAAGTTCTCCAACTCTGCAAGACTCGCATTGTTCTTTCCTTCAGCATCCCACTGATGAAAGCTGTTTCTCATATACAATTCTTCTAACATAGATAACTTTGAGAAGACATCTGGTGGAATCACTTCGAGTTCAAAACAATCACTTAAATCTAACAACCTCAACTTTGTCAGCTGGGCTATTTCCCTGGGTAACTGTTTGATGTTAGATTGAAAGAAACTTAGGATTTCTAATCTCTTTAGATCCCCGATAGCAGATATGTCGTCCAATGTGGAACGATCCAGACACAATGTTTGAAGATTCTCCAACAAAGAAACAGAAGAAGGTAGGGATGATAAAGACAAATTACTCAAACCTAAGACTCTGAGTTTGTGCATTCTTGAAAAAAAGTTATCAGCTATTTTCAGATAATGATTATCATTAAATATTTGAAAAAGGTCAAGCTGGGGGCATTCCAAGTCTGCTGGAAGCTCGCTAATATTGCCATGTAACCAGATTTGTCTGAGCTGCTTTTGTGCATCTTCATCAAGCTGCTTCACTGCAATTTCATTATCTGTTGTCAAGACATGGTGGTACCTATCGGCTATTGATACAGCAGCATCATGAACAGCAATATGCACGGCAAATTGCTCACCAACATTAGGATCAAAAGAGTCTCTTAGTTTATGCACCAATGACTGTGCTATGTACTGTGCTTCTTCCAATGAAACAGCATCAGGAAACAAGCCCAAACCAAGACCATATCTGAGCAGATTGCGTAAGGAAGCATTATGACCCAATAGACCATAAAGAAGGAAAGCTGACTTGAGCTGGTCACTTTCTAAATAATTATAACTCATTTCTATATTTTGTGATGTTGTTGAGCTTGTTAGGGAGGAACGTCTTAGTTCTTTCAAGGCCTTCTTAAACTCAGGTAAACTCTTCTTCTTCAAAGATCTTGCAACTGATACAATAGCAACTGGCAAACTCGAACACTCCTTCGCTATCTCAACAGCAGTGGACCGCATAAAAGGATTTTCAAGATCATCACCGATAGTATTCTTAAATAACTCCAGGGCTTCTTCGGCAGACAAACTCAAAACTTCAAAGGTCCTTCGACAACCCATTTGATTTGACAGAACATCACGAATTCTAGAAGCTAACAATATCTTGCACCCACTGTGTTCATCCTTGGAAGGAATCCCAATTCTCTTCAAATCGAATATCTCCCGCAAGTCATCCAGAATCAAAAGAAACCTCTCACGCTTCAACTTCTCATATAACTGACATGATCTTCCCTCGTCAGTATCTGCATCTAGGTGTAAGCCCAACATGACTGCAATCTGTTCTTGAATTCTCCTAATATTCAAAGCCTCAGATGCAACAACCATAAGCACCACATCAAAAAGCTTCTGCTCCTTTGCTTGTACGGCAACCTGTTTCACCAGGGTGGTCTTACCCACGCCAGCTATCCCATACACACCAACCATGTTGATATCATCATCTTTCAAAGCATCCATGATTGCTTTACAAAGCAACAATCTTGATGGTAAGGACTCGTGATCACCGTCAAACATCCACTGTGGAGCAGAGCGGAAGGAAATCGCATCAAATTTACCACTCATCTGTAGTTCAGAAACTTCATAGGCTAGCTTCTTGGCTTTCCTGCCAACCTGGTAGTGTGACTTGATGCTTAGACACGATCCAAAAGGAAACCTCCTTGCTCTTTCATTTTCAACACTGAGCACAAGGTCCGCTTCTTCAATAATCATATTCACATCTTGCAGCCAACATTTGACATCAATTGTTATCATTTCTCCATTAAGCTCAGCTTCCTCAACTGTGCCCCGCACTCTGTCTCGCATTGCTTTTAACTTGTCAATTTGATGGGTTAGCTTCTCGGCATTTTTCTTGTACTCGAAAGGGTATCTAATATGACGGCTGAGGTCGGTAATAAGGATATCGAAAATAGTGGATAAAACGATTTCCGCTGCCATTGTTCTTATGAATTGAAGATCAGAGGCAAAAGAGGGCAAAGACAATATAATAACAGGAAGCTATGCGGATTCCAGAACGTACAACCAAAATTATTTTCTTCTTTCTTTCTTTTCTACGATATATGACAACACAAACAAAAACGAATTAAGGAACAAGAAACTAACTGCCGATTAAATGACGTAGAAAAAGACCAAACTATGAGAAGTGCTTCTAAATGAACGACGAACAAGTTACAGATGGGAACAGGCAAATTTCTTTTTTTTTTCTGAAAGATTTGTAAACAAGAAAAGCAAAATAGACCCAGAAGCAAAAGAAACAAAGCACGGACCTAGAGCTGAAATGAAGGTGCTGTAGGACTCTCTGTGGCTGGTCCAGAGAGCACAGAGGAAAGATGACCACTTGTGAAAATTAGAAAGCTGAAACGAGTGAATAGTGAACACTGAACACTGAACACTGATGGATGGCAAAGCAGACTAGCAGGAGCACAAGAGAGGAGGGGCTGATGGTGATGATATGGCGAGTAATGGGATCGTGGGTTTTGCTCTTAGAAATCAACTCACTTTGGCAATTTCTACCATGCCTATTGCCTAACGAGACGTTTTTTTTAAGTTTTTTTAAAAACAAAATAAATTAAAATAATTTTTTTAAAATTAATTTTTGATAATTTGAAGTGAAAGAATTTAAAATTTAGGAAAATATTGTTTGGAATGCAGTTGGAAATAACGTTTTAGAAAATGTTTTTTTTTTTTGTGTTTAAAAATTAATTTTTAGAATTTAAGAAAAAAAATTCTTCAAGTTAATTTTTTTATAAATCTGGAACGTTTTGATATCCTAATTGGAAAATAAATTCTAAAAATTAAAAAATACATTTTTTTAATATATTTTTCAATAAAAAATATTTTAAAAAATAAATTTATAATTTTAAACATTAACTTGAAAAACTCAGTCCTGCCAACCCATCAAATTTAAGATTTCAAGGATTGTTTGTTTTTATAGGAGAAATCATATTTCATGATTTTTTGAAAGAAAAAAATTTACTTGAAACTAATTATCAATATAAAAAATAATTTTTAAAAAAATATATTATTTTTATATATTAAAAAAAATATCACGCTTTTAAGTACCATCTTAAACTTGTCTTGATTCTAAGTACTATCTTAAACTTGTCTTGATTGAATAAAAGAAAGTTAAGAATTGACCCGATCTCACGGAGGAATCCAATCAAAGCTTAATTATTGACTTGTTGACTTTTTTAAAAAAATAATTTTGTAATAAACCCGATCTAACTTTTTTTACTGGATCGACAGGCTGTCGGATAAAACCAAAGGCATGATGATAAGCTGGCAGGTAGGCCCACTTACAAAACAGATTAATTTATAAAATTATTAGAAAATGCCCCCGGCGGGCGAGGGAGGGGGGGAGGGGGGGTGGGTTGTATTTTTTTCATAGACTCAACTAATCCTTTTTTAAATGTGCAAGGGGTGGCAGAACTATGGTGTGACATTGAAAGTAATGATAAAGTTAACATTTTTATCAGATTAATAATTATTATTTTATTAATAAATCATTAACAATCTAATGAAGCTGAGAAACAGACATAAATTAAAATATTTGATTTAATGTAACTGGTTTAAAGATAATATAAATAATTAAAAATGTCTTTGTTCTTAAAAAAGTTTTTGTAGTTGTGGTTTAAAAAAATAGAGATACGTGTTTGGTAAAAATTGTGGTTGAGATTTATGTGCAGCAAAAAACATTTATAAAATGTTTGGTTGTGATTGTTTTTTAAAAGTATTTTTCACTTGGAAATGCATTAAAATAATTTTTTAAAATTTTTTAAGAATTATTTTTGATATCAGCGCATCAAAATGATCTGAAAATACAAAAAAAAAATTGAAGTAAAGAAAAAAATAAAAAATTTTAAATTTGGAAAAAAATACTTTTGAAACGCAAAAACAAACAGAGTTTTACAAAACTCAGTAAAAAAATACATGTAAAAACTGCTTCACAAAAACTGCGTTTCAAACTCAATTTTTTTGTGGACTGTACAGTATAATAAAACGCAGTTTGGTGTATTACCAAACACCTAACTGCGTTTTTTATACCGCAAATGTAAAAGCTACAACTAAACAAACGGAACCTAAATAATGATGAAAATTAAAGGTTTAAAATAACATAAAGATTGTTTTATTAGTAGTAGTAGTCGTAGTAGTGGTAGTAATGGTGGTGGTGATGGTGGTGGTGGTAGAAGAAGTAAGGCCAGTAATTTTATAATACAAAGATTGTCATAATATCGCTCTAAACATTATAGAGACAACAAGAATAATATAGATAAAATTAATGATTTTTATTATCATTTCACATCCATCACCAACTCGTAGTTTTTTTTTTAGTTTAACGTGGGTGTCCTGGCCAGCTTGCACGCACCTCGACTAATCCCACGGGCCCCGAAGTTAACGACCATGTAAGTCTACAGTGGTCATCATATGAGCAACCAGAGGGTTTGAACCTAAGACCACAGAGGAAGCAAACCTCTTAATCCCAAGTTCTTACCATTAGGTCACCACCTAGATAGTTAACCAACTCATAGTTTTAATGGAGTTGGTGATGGATGTGAAATGATAATAAAAATGATAGAATATAGTGGATTGATAATGACATTATGACAATGTTAATAGTCATAATTATTATAATAAAGTGGTATAGTGGTGGTTGTAGATAATAATATTGATAACATGACTTTTTATCAATAAAAGAAACTAAAAAATTATTTTTATAATTTTTAAAAATTTATTTTATTTTTAAAATTATTCTATAAAAAATAAAAAATAAAAACAATCATACAATGGATAAGGATGTGATTAAACTTTTATAGTTTATCTAGTCTCCTTAGATTTTTTTTATTATTATTATTATTAATCTGGGTGTTTAGGACAACTTATGCATACCTCAACTGATCCACGAGCTCTAAAGTTAACGATCATATAAATTTCCAGTAGCCCTAAGGTTAGTCTTCTTAGATTTTCTTGTGATTAGACGGTTTATATGATGTCTAAATAATCTCTTATTGGCCTTTTTTTTTTATGTATATATGAAAACGGTAATCTTGTATTTGATAATATGATTCAACTTTTTTTTTTAGAAAATGTTAAATTAATATTTTAAAAAATAAATAATTTTTATATGCTAATATTAAAAATAAAATAAAATAATTTTAAAAGGTATTATTTTAATTTATTTTTAATTAAAAAGCATTTTGAAAAATGCATTGCATCTTATCACCAAACACAATGAATCATTAAATCTCTTCGACAAAAATGAATAAAATAAAAATAAATTTGAGTTATTCTTCCACAAAATATTTAAGATCGAAGGGGTCTTGATGCGCTATAATAATTTGGATTTTTTTTGTAATTCAACATGTATATATAAAGGAATGCCATAGCCAAATAGCATAAACTAGTATTGCTTGCTCACGCGCTATTGTACAATACTTTTTAAAATGTAATAATAATAATAATAATGAAAAAATATTTGTAGGAATATAATGAATACAATCATAGAGGAAAAATATTTTCTTCTCAAAATTATCTTTTCTTATTCATATAATTTTATTTTTTTATAAAAAATGGTTTTTTTTTTATCAACAACAAAGTTTATTGAATAAAGAATAACAAGAACTAAAAAATGAATTGGCATTTCCATCTCCACATTGTGACATGAATTTGGCAATATATTCTCTAGTGAATTGATTATCCTTTTGAGTACATTTAGACATCTTAATAAATTCATATATGAGCTGGTGGACTTTATATATCTATTAAGTTGGACTTGCAACATGGTCAATGGCAGTTTTGATATGTCAAAGATGTTTGAGCAAAATGCATTTTGTAGAAAAGTTTTGATAGGTCTTATTCTCTCTAAATTAATTACATTATAGTTTCCAATTCTTAAAACGTATTTCCAATCAAATCATACTTAATTAATCATCCTAACAAGGCTGTTAAAATCACGAGTTGACTCGTAGTATCGTACGATTTCACGAGTCAATATATGCTTAACATGCGAAATCGTTTTAAAAACTCGAAAATGATTGAAATCGGGTTAAAATTGGGTAAAATTGATAAAATCGGGTGAAATCGTATAAAATCACGATTTTAGAACCGTTTTTACAATTTCATCAAGAATTATATACTTCAGGCTCCAGCCCTCCAGCTCATATCAGCATGACCTTGGCTGTACCTTAAAGACTATATTTATAGCATGACATGGCCAAGTAAAGTTATAGAGACTATACTTAAAGTTGTAAAGAGTCTAAAGACCATACTTATAGCATGATGTGGCCAAGTAAAGATGTAAAGACTATTTATAGCATGATGTGGCAAAGTAAAGTTTTCAGAATCACTCATATTAATAGGTATTTGGCAACTGGCATAGTTTTTGTTTGAGTTTCTAGATTTTTAAAAAAATGTTTTTAACATCAAAGAATAATTTTATGTAATTTTAATATATTAATATAAAAAAATATTTTCATATATTTTTAAATAAAAAATTATTTTAAAAAACATCAGTCATTATAATTTTACATAAAATGATTCGTATTATTCTTATACTATAACAATTAATTAATCAAATTCTTTCATTAATCAATTTAAATGATGTTTACGTGCTCAATTGTACATATAAATAATAGTTTTTTTTTGTTTTTTACAATTTATTTTTGATATCAACATATTAAAATGATCTAAAATCATAAAAAAAATAACTTGAAGAAAATAAAATAAAATAATCTATAGTTTTTTAAAAACACTTTTAAAATACAAAAATAACTTTTTACGATTTTATAATTTCACGATCTGTTTTTACGATCCGAGTTTATTTTGTATTTTCTGTGCTATGTTAAAAATGTGTTTTTAACAACTTTGCATCTTAGTTTAATTTCTAATCAATTGTTTTTATATGTGTGATGACACGACCAAAAGATTGATGTCTTCTCCCAAGTGTAGGAGTGTCGAAGTAATAAATAACCCGGTAAGACCGGAATTGAACCATAGGGAGGTTAATTGTATAAACTACAAATAAAAAAATAAATAATAACAGAAAAGGAGTTGAAGAGAGTTTTGAGATGTGATTTTGATATAAGAATTAAACAATGATAAAAATGATTGTCAAGGTTAGAGGATCCACTAATGATATTTCAAACAAGTATAGTATAAACTCTTATTACTCAACTGGAAACCACACATAAAGGAGATTCCAATCGTATTATAAATTGTTAACATGATTACATTAGTTATCTTATTCGAATAATGCTAATACTTGTAAATGTTGTCAGGTATTAATGATTATAACTTATGTTAACAACAAATCAAGTTCCTTTCATAGCATAGGTGTCGGTTATACCATACGGTTTGAGTTAATGAAGGTGTCAAGTATTTGTTGTACCAAGGTTATATAACATAAATCTAGATTAACCATTTAAGAAGCAAAATATTAAGAGTGAATAAGATAACAAATACAAAATATGTTAGTATCAAACATTAAAGTCCATGTTGAGTTTATACTATACTGATTCTTACACCATTAGTGTAAGCTTTTCACATTGAAATAAGCGTACACCTCGACTAACCCCACGGGTCCTGAAGTTAACGACAATGTAAACTTTTAATAACCATCATATAAGTAACTACAGAGCTCGAACCTGAAATCACAAATAAAGCTAACCTCTTTGTCGTGAAGGTGAATGGAAGATAAATATTTCCTGTCTGGTGTCGAAAACGTGGGGAGGTGTTGGCTGAGATTGGAGGTCACGGGTTTGGTTTTGGTAATTTTTGGGAGAGAGTGGGGCTTTTAGTGTAAAAAAGGGGTTTTTTTTTTTTTGTAATGGCCTCTTTTATGTGAGTTAATGTCGATTGAATAAAAAAAAATAATTAATGATTTTGAAATGAATATGTTAAAAATTGAATGTATTGATAGTAAATATTTTATTTTTTAATTTTTTTGAAATGATGTTGAAAATGCTAAAAACGATGTAAATATATCAATAATATTTTTTTGGATTTTTCAAAAAAAATAAGAAAAATAGGGAAAATTTTGGGTCATGAGAGATAGTTGTAAATCAAGATATATGATCGCGTAACACAACCTATTTATCCATTTGTGTTTAATGACTTTGTTTATTAAAATTATTTTTTTGTTTGAAAAATATGACGAACACTAGTTATTTGACTCGTGCTCCGCTGCAGGCTGAATATTTTTTTCCAACAAAACAATTTGAACATGTAGAATTTTTTTGACACATTTTTTTTACATAAAAGTTTTAAGTATAAATCAAAAAGTTTATGTACACATCTATTTAAATAAGTCAAGAACCATCTAAGTCAATATTAAAAGTCATTAACAATAACTAAAGAAATAATTGGAAAAATCAAGATATTTGATTTTATAACATGGGCTATTTACCAATTTGTGTTCAATGACTCTATTTATTAAAATTATTTTTTTATTTAATTGAAGTAGTGTAAAAATAGATATACACATAAAATTGAATGAATAGAATAAAAGGGAAAAATATTATGCAAGGTTGAACTTATCAAAAATACTATCAAAAAATAAATATATTTTATTTTAGAAATAAAGTTCATTGATATAAGAAAAAATTATTGATGAATTATAATAATCTTTTAAAAAATTAAATACATAAAAAATAATTAAAAAACAACAACCATTATTTTAAAAAGGCTAAATAAAAAACAATCATAGAGAAGAGGTACTAATTTAAATATAAATTAAAAGATTATTTAAAAAATACATATTAGAAAATGCATAAATTTGTTTTAAAAAAAAAATTAGAAAAAGAAAGAAAGAAAGAGGTCAATAATTCCTAGTTCTGGCAAGCCAAGCCAACCTGTATGACCCATTTGAAAAGGGCTCACACACTTAAGTCCTCATATTTTTTTTAAAAAAATCCTAATGGGTGGACAATTACAAAGGAAAACTAGAAAATAATAATAATTATGAAGTACAATTCAAAAACAACCCAATGTTAAAGGATAAAACATAAAAAATATTAAATTAAATAAAAAAAGCCTAAAATAATTAAGCCAACTCAAGCTAACCCGTCAAATCTGCAGTCGAAGTGATGAGACGAGATAAACAAATAGAGAGGAACTTAAAGAAAATCATGAAGCTTAATATATATATTGGAACTTAAAGAAAATCATGAAGCTTAATATATATATATAAAATCAACCTTAAAGGATGGAATGAAAATGAAAATTAATTCTCAACCAATTTAATATTGTAAAATAAAATAAAAAAAAATTAATTTAAAATATTTATCAAATAAATTCAACAAAGGACAACAAATAAAGAACCAATATAATCTAGGTTATTTTTAAAATTAGTGAAAAAATATATAGAAGCAAATAAATAAAAACAACGAAGTAAAATAAAAAATAAAAATAAAAAAGAAGAAGGAAGAAGAAGCAAAATCAGGAGAACCTCCTAAACTTGAGTTAATCTCTAAAATTTACAACTCATGAAATCCTAAATCTGAGCCCAATCAAGAAGTTAAATTTCCAATCAATTTAATGTTGAAGGATGAAATCAGGAAAAAATCAATTTCAAAAAAAATTCCAAAGTGAAAAAAAAACAATTAAAAGAATGAGGGTCAAATTTTATAGAAAAAGAAACTTAAGGAGGATGAAAATGTAAAAAAAAAAATCAATTGAAAAAATATATGAATGAAAACAAATACAATCAAAAGAATAAAGACCAAATTTGAAATATGAAAAAAATTAAAGGGGCATGAAATTGTAAAAAAATTCTAATTTTATAAATTATTTCAAATAAAACAAATTGTTATTAAAAAATAAGGACCAAATATGAATGAATAATAAATGAAAGGTTGTTTTGAAATTTTGAAGGGGCAGACATGAAAATAGAGCATGAAAGAGAAAATAAAGGGAAAAAAAAAGAACGTTCATGCCAAACTGAATGACTAGTGGTCACATGCATTGCGCATCACGGAGGGGAGGTTGAGACGATTCCAATACCATTGCGGAAGGTGGTGTTTGGTAATTGGATAGCCTTATAAATATCTCCTGAAGGGCACGGGGCTGCCCACTTACTGACTCGTGCAACGCAAGAGTCAACCATTCTTTTAATAATATTTATATTTAGTAAATTATAAAACTGCCACCAAGCTTTAAATATTTTTGAATCTAAGCGTAGAATAGTCATTTTACAGCACATAATAAAACTGAAAACACTTAATTGCTCCATTTAAATTTGGCAATAATAAATGGAAGTTCATAGATTTTGTTTTGGAATAGCAAAATGAGATTTTCGCGTGGATTGCTAAAGTAAAAACCCTTGTGCCTTTTAAATTTTATTAATAGGTGTAATTGTAAAGGAAAAAAAAGGAAAAAATAGGTATTTAATTTCGTTGTCAATAATTTAATCAATAGAATAGATTGGACACAAATTTAAATGTGTAGAAATGACATATAACATGATGAGGATTAGTGTTTTTAAATCTGAATCGATGGTTGATCTGATATGAGACTTGGATTATGAGTTTTGATCGGGTTATCAGGTTTTAATTGATCATCAGGTTAATTTTAATTTTTTTTTTAAAAATCAGAACTACATTGTTTTGGTTAAAAAAAATAATCAACAGGTTCTAACCGGGTTTTATCGGGTCAACCAAATCACCGGGTCAACCCACCAGTCAACTAAAGTTTCGTGAAAAGAAACTCCAAGGTTCTGACAGTGCAAACCAATGATGGAAGCATAGTTGATAAATTGCAACAACGTAATCGAGACCAGATGAGAGAAAAATGCAAAACATTCTTGGGAAAAGATAAGATAAACAAGACTTGAGATGCATGGCATCATCCCATTATCAAAAGCAACGTACAGAAGTCAATAGTCTCCATAGAAATACATAGAAATAAGAAGTTTCTAAAATATAATTCCATTGCAAGGGAGGGAATTCAAACAGTTTGAGCAGTAAGAACAGATCTATACAATGAGACCATATGCTTACTGCTCAAACTGTAGTAGCGCTGGCTAAATGGTTAGCAGCAACACTACTGCGAATGATGATGATCACGGCTGGAACTGGCTTCTTCAATCGCACTTCCTGACATTATTTCCTTCCCCTTGCCTTTATTAATCAATACACTTTCCGCAGATTTTCCCTCCTCGCAAATTTCATTTTCTGCTGGCATGGCATTCCTCTGTTCCTCTTCCGAATTCCCTTTCTCCTTGAAGAACTCTCTAATTTCATTTATGTTCCTTAGCACAAAATCTTCTTTATACTTCGTTTTCTGATCCCCACTCTGATCACATATGACATCCAAGTAATCTAGCTTAGGGAATGCTTGCTTCAAACTTTTCCTGTCTATCTTGAAATCCTTGAGATACCTGAGACGCAATATAGTTACTTCCCACACGTGATCATCCTTTTCTCCGTGATTCAACTTCTGAAGTTTCCCCCCTCTTATGTAGAGCTTTTTTAACTGCTTCAGTGAACCAGGTTTCAGTTCTTTTAGTGGATTTGGCTGAGGAATGCCTCTCAGATCCAACTTCTCTAACCCTGGGGGAAATGACAAGTCTGTCAAGGCAATTAATTTCGGAGATTTTTCTTCAGCTTTAACTCCCCACCACATTGTCAGGCAGCGAAGTTTTTCAATGGCCTTCAACTTCGCTAACTCCCCCTCTTTGACTACTGCCTCATTCCCTATATATATGCTAAGCCGCTTTAGTTCCTTCATATCAGCAAGATCAGCTATCTTGCACGGAGTTCTTTTCGAGTTCCCAATCACAAAACCCTTGAGCACTTGAAGACGAGTGAGCTTCTGAAGCTCCTTTGGCATGCTTTCTAGGAAGGGACAGTCAGATACATCAAGATGGGTGAGGCTTGTCAATGATCCGATCTCAGAAGGCAATTCTTCTAGATTGTGGCACGCTTTGAGATCAAGAATTTCAAGGCTAAAAAGCTCGCCAATTGATGAAGGAAGTGTGGTTATCAGAGATATTCCTCGGAGGCAAAGATATTTCAAGTGCTTCTGAGCCCACAGACCTCTCAAAAACACCTCATTTTCAACTTCAATGTGATGCACAGGTGAGTGATGCCACAGCCCAAGCTCCTCGTTTTCAACTTTAATTTGAGGCACAGGTAAGTAATGCCACCGCCCAAGCTGAAGCACTGCAACCTTCCTCAACTTCAGTAGCCAGTCAAGACTGAAATTAAGATATCGCTTGCTCACATTGAACACAGTTAGCAAATTCTCTTCATTTGGAGTACCGCCACTGGTGTCGCTGCTCAAAACCAAGCACGCACGTCGAGATCGGTCGTTACCATAAGATGGTGTTCCGGAGGAATCGAAGCCGAAGAGGCCGGCCTCCAGGGCTAAACTGATTGCCATGTGACGAATCCAAGGATGCATTATGCATGCGTTGACAACTGGGCTTGGTTTATCTGGTCTTTCATGGTACGGTACTATGAGGTCTAGCTCTATTAGCTCCTGAAATACACTTTCTCCTTCCTCCTCAGCTGTCTTTTTTTCGTTGGCAGTGATCAAACCCTCGCCAATCCACCAATAGATCAATGGCCTCTTTTTTATCACAGCTTCCTCTGGAAAAACAGATAAAAAGAGAAAGCAGAGTTTCAAATCTAGCCTCTCCAGATTGTGATAACTTGCCTGAAGATTGAGCATGGCTGAGCTTTCCAAGATAATCCTTTCCACTTCTTGCTCTTTCCACTCTTTCAACACCTTTCTTTCCAGAGCTTCCTTATATGGATTTATCTTCACACGTGATTCTGAATCTGATGATTGTGAATCTGATTTTTCAGGGACCAGCGGTCCCAACCGACGATTTAGCTTGTCAAGTTTCCTGTCAACCCAATGTAGATGATCTTTGATGGTATTGGCATTTTGTCTGGCGCCATCAGCTTGGTTCTTGGCAAGTGAGAGAGTTTTGTAAATCTTGAGTCGCAGCACGTTGAACTTTCTAACAACTGTGTCTTCCCAGCGCTTGTGGCGAGAGAGAAGATTTTTCAATTCCTCAAACTTGGTCTCAGCGCTTCGAAATTTTAACACCAGTTCATTTTCTTTCATTCTCTCGTCAATCCCCCCTGTTGTCAGATCAATTGCTTGATACAGACGATTCTTTAATGTTGACACAACTTTCTCTGGATCTCTTTTGATCGACATCCTTAGGTACTATGGACACAGAATCAAAGGCAATGAATTGCAGGACAGAATAAAGATCAAAAAGAAAACTGATGATTACAAAGATAATTTAGATGTTGGCTGACCTATTGATTGAATTATCCTTAATTAACAGGAACAAACAAAGCAGTAAGTACTTCGAACTGAGAGCTGCTCTTGGAAGATGCCCACGAATCTTGGTTCTGATTCCTACAGCTAGTCTTGTAACTAATGCAGAGTCAACGCTGTAGTCTTTTTTCTCTTTCTTTAATTCATCATTGGACTTGTAATTTTACTCCTCAGTAAGAGATTCATCCCCCCACCATTGTAGATACGGGGTCACTATTTCACCTTACAACTGACTGAGACAAAACAAGGGAAATTACTCAGACGCTGTGATTAAGATAAGGTAAGGGGGGAAAATAATACTTCAAGTGTTATTTCTATATTCTTTTTGAAAAACAACTAATTGAAGATATCTGTATCTTCTCAAGTTCAGAGCGAGCAATGAAGAAGAAAGAAAGTGTTTGCTACTTCCAAGACAGCTCAGTGATGCACAAGAATTATTGGAAAAGTTAAAGACGAGGAGCGGGAGCTGAATTATTGGACCCACCTCCATCATCTTTTTTGCCCCAATCATATGTCCAGTGTTTTCCCTTTTCTATTTTTTTTTTTTTGAAATTAGGAGAGGAAGACTTTGTTGAGTTTTTTAATATTATATATGCAGTAAAAATTATAAAATCAATTATTGATCTAGAATTATTAAGAGATTTATATTATATGAAAATTTAATTTTTTTTATTCTAAATAATTTTTTTAAGGTTGGGTTGTCGTGAATTATCTGATCTCTAATGATAATCCACATTAACTACTCGTGAGAAATCTTCTAAATCTTTATTTAGGAGATAAGAATTTCTATGTCTAGAGTGCTAGCTCTAATTTTGTATTTATGTATTTTTTTTTAACAAAAAATATTTTTTCTCTCTTCACTTAATTTTAATAATAGGCTTAACTTTATATTTAAAGGAAATCCTAAAAACCCTAAAAATAACAAAATATCTATTTGTCCCTTAAATAATATTCATATATTATTTAAGGATAATTTTATAATTTTAATCAATCAAGTCCTTGCTTGATTTTTCTAGGTCAATATATACAATCCCTATATTAATTATATTATAATCCTTAATTTATAAAATATATTTTAATTAAGTCATACTTAATTAAATCATCTTAGTTTAATTTCTAACTAATGGTTCTTAATGTGTATGACCTATTATGTTCTAATATGTTAGCCCAAATATAAATTATAATTCTAATTACATAGAATTAAACAATTTAATTTATTATCAATTCAAAAATTAATTAATTTATATTTGAAGATCGAATGCATCGTTGAATAACGTGTCATGATCCCTTAAATATTAGAAAGATCATTAGTGATTTGACTTAACATTTCAGTGACCGGTTTCTCACTGTAATTAATATCCTTTCATTAATAATTTTTTGATTTAACATTAAAGCATGAAGTATGTCTGCCATATTAAATCATGTTTGTTCTCTACATAATAATCATTGATTGTTTGAAACTCTTTTCAAATCTCATTCCATCTTGGCTATGGTTTGACTTAACCTTTCAATGACCAGGTTCTCACTGTAATTAATATCATTTAATTAATAATGTTTTGATTTAACATTAAAGCATGAAGTATGTCTGCCATATTAAATCATGTTTATTCTCTACATAATAATCATTGATTGTTTGAAACTCTTTTCAAATCTCATTCCATCTTGGCTAAGGATTTCTCAGTCAAAACTATTTGGGAATAAATGAAATATTTTTCTTAATTCACCTAGGATGATGAATCCTTTCTTGATCATTGAAGTACCTTCATATAGTTTATGTTATACTCAATGTCTGTCATTTTATCACCTCGATTAAGATAACATGTAGTAGGATCAAAACATAATATTTTCTGTATAAGATAACTTAGTGATCTTAAGTCTAAGGATTACTTACACAACCGTTATGTGAGCTTTTCCATAAATATAAGTGATCTCTCTATATAAAATTATCATGCGGGTCAGTTTAGTGTACATGTCTTATGCCAAGTACCTACATATTAATTCTTGGTATCCTTTATATCTCAGCTTATGAGAATAGCTGGTTCCTTTTATAAATGAAAGAACATGGTATGTATCAATCTCTATGACTCTAATAAATATCCAATATTAAAGAAAACATCGACCAAGAACATTTTAGAAATAATGCTTTGGTGCAATAATATTTTCATAATTATAACAACTTTATAATTTCATTTGCAAAGAATTTTTGTCTCATTAACTTTATCTTTACTCCAGATTTATAAATCAAATATTAGATTCATTAATCTAATATTACATGAATATTAAAGATAAATTAAGCCTTTATTAATAATAAATATATATTTACATTAATATAATAATATAACATGTAACCAATCGATTAGCTGCATGACATATTAAACTAACAATCTCTCACTTGCACTAAAGCAAATCGCTCATGTATGTAATATCATATTGCTCCATATAGCAGTAATGTTTCTGCATGGATAATGACTTAGTAAA
This sequence comes from Populus deltoides, assembly GCA_015852605.2. Classification (NCBI taxonomy): domain Eukaryota; kingdom Viridiplantae; phylum Streptophyta; class Magnoliopsida; order Malpighiales; family Salicaceae; genus Populus; species Populus deltoides. The sequence goes on along the minus strand of CM027588.2, from coordinate 10,838,160 downwards.
ATGATCTTTTAGATTCTCTTCGGTAGCTTCTCGCTTTATATTTACATATTTTATTTTATTAATTTATCAAATCAAATGGAGTTTTTTAAGTACTTATTTGGATCATTGATTAGACTTTGATTCATTTGCTTATGTAATGACTCCATTGTTATCACAATACAGGGCAACTAAATCAACAATGCTAGGAACCAACCTAATTCATTGATAAACTTCTTGATCCAAATCTTTTTGTTTCCTCAAACGTAGAGGTGTACTCTTATTTAATTGTAGAATTAGTTGTGCTCTCTTCTTTGAAACTTTTCTAACTCAGAGCACTATCATTTAGAGTAAAATATATATTGATTCATATTTATAATTTTTCAATTTTCCATTAAAAAAATCTTAATTCAAACAATTTTTAACTTCTAGTTTATCTTTTTCATTGATAGATCATATAACCAAATATAGGATATCATTTTCATCATATCTATCTCAATCTGTGTCTTAAAACACATGTATTTAAGATGAGGTGTTTTATGCAAAAAAGATAAAAATCCAATCTTAGATTCTTCAATGCTAAGTTATTTTAGCATTTAGTCTAATGCATGAATTGGAAAAATCTAAGTAATCTTTAAAATCTATCTCTATAGATCTCTATATTCAATATATAGATTGCTTCTCCCAATTTTTTTATAAAAAAGTTCTTGGACAACCAAAACTTTACTGATTAAATTAAAAATATATCATTTCTTAACAATAATATGTCATCCACATATAATATTAGGATAACAACATCACTCCCACTATCTTTTTGTAAACACAAGATTTATCCATATTTTTGATGAAATCAAATATGTTAATTATACCATCAAAATTGAATATTCGTACTCATTAAAGCTTGTATTGTATATTTGTACATTGCTTTTCATGTTAGTTTTTCTCTTAAAGACCCATTTAGATCCATTAGGTTTTATCCCTTAAAGTGGATCAACCAAGTTCGAAACTTGGTTAGTACATGAAGTCCATAACTTCAAGTCATTTCTTGAAATAAATATCCTATATTACTTCCAAGTAATCAGTAAGCTCATGAATTATGAGCAACATGTCTTTCACAGCTTCTAAGAGAGGTTCTTATCTCATTGATGCATAACATGTCCAATCAAATTTATAGAAAATTTGTATTTCTTAAGGTTCAAGCTAAACATCCAATCTTTTAGCCTTGAAAATATATTTCATCTGGATGTAGTGTTCTAAGTGGTTTAGAAAATCTCATTCTCTTTTAGATAATCTTTAAAATGTTTGGTCAAATATTAACTACCTCGATCCAATCGAAGTTTATTAATATTTATTCCAATCTATATTTCAACATTGAACCTGAACAATTTAAATTCAGGTATATACAAACTATTCGTATAATTTTGGATCTATAAAAACATCATTATTATAAAACAACAACATATGTCCTTAATAATAAATTTAATACTAAATAAAATGAAAAGAATGTCTTAAGACACTAGAACATAATAACAATTATAAAGTTCTAGTATCAGCCCATTACACAAAACAAAATAACTAGTTCCTACAACTAATGCAACAACCCTTGCTTCATTATTGAGTCGTAAGTCCACTTTGACTTTAATTAATATTCTACTTTTCTTTAGTTCCTACATGCAATTGCAAAGGTGAGAACTATATTCGGTATCTAATACCTAAGAACTACAATGCAAAGTAGTAATATAGTTTTCAATTATAAACATCACACGAGTGTTTACAATAGAACATTTTATTATCATATTTAGAAACAATTCGATAAAGGTCTCATATCCCTTAACATCAAATAACTCTTTAAGATGCTTAATCATATTATAGCCATTCATATTCTCATACTATATTTCAAGTTCAGGTGACATGCTGGCTAACATCATATATGCTATCTGCTCATCATCATCAATATGACAATGATATTTTGTCTTAACTTTAATAAGAGTGTCCTTATTAGGGACACGAGGAATATGACTTTCAAGCACATACAACCTCTTTTCTTGTTTAAGAACAACTCTCACATTTCGGTGCCAATCTAATAAATTTGGTCTCATCAATTTGTTAGCATCAAGTATGCTTTGTACGGATATATTACTATTTATTTTGATCTACCAACCTATTTATATAAAGATAAAGAGTATTAGTTTCATGCATACATATTTAAATTTCAAATTTAGATAAGGTCTATAATCCTAATTTGGTCTCTTATTATTTTCTTGTAAATTAATAGCTCTACCTATTAATTCAGGAAATAAATCTCGTTTAGATTTTTCTAGTGGGCTATGATCCCATTTTAATTATCTGACCTTGAGTGACTCAACAAATAAAAATAAATTAAATTAAATTAGGTAGATAATATAATTTATCAATCACATCTCTATGTGACTTTTAGATAAGTTAGGTGACAAGTTTTTGTCTAAACATATCATATATGTTTCATCTAACTCATGCCTCTAACTTCATATGATCATAAGTGACTCATCCAAATTATATAGGTTAGTTAAATAGAACTTAATTTTATAGCATTAAACATATTCAATTAATGGTAACCTTGAGTGACTCAATAAATTATCCATGAATAAAACTATGATTTTATGCATATAAAATTAAAAGGCAACTATTCATGTTTTCAACGTGTACTTAATATATTAATGGGGGATTTATTATTAATTAGGTCTCATATATAATTTGGCATAACAAATATACATTTCATACACAACAATTTATATATAAACATAAATTAAAATGTCATTCTTAATGGGATAATTAAAAAAATATCGTGAAACCAATTCCTTCGAGCCAAAAAACAAAATTAGAAATCAAAACCAAAATAGTTAGAAACAAGTTTTTTGTTTTGTCCACTACAAACACTTCAATCGTAGCCTTCATCATTCACTTATTTCTAATACTTGTAATTGTAATTCACAAAACAACTTCCTATAAAACTAAAATTCCTAGGCAAATTCTGAAAAAATAAAAAAAAAAACCATGGGAATGAACAATAATTTTAAAAAAAAAATTCGAGCTTTTCACATATTATAACTATAATTTTTAAATTCAATATTAAAAATAAAATAACAAAAAATAATCTTAGAAGAAAAACATGGAGAAATAAGACAAGACACACAAGCCTTATTTAATAAAAAATTACAAAACCATTCAACCACTCAATATAAAAAAATCAATCAAATATAATTTCTAAAATTAATGAAATCCAAAATAGAACAACTAAGTGGATAAAAAACATTTTAATATCATGATAAATTTTAAACGAAAAAATTACTTCAAAAATTCTAATTAGTCAATATTTAAATGTACAACAATAAAATAATATTTCTAAAACTTAAAAATATTCAATCAAATCTAATTTGATAATTTCCCGAACAAAACAAAATTTATTTAACATAAATTCCATGAAAAACATTTCTTAAAATTTCATAAGAAAATTAATCACACTAAAATTCTTATTAATATCCTAAACTATTTTAGGATTGATTAAATAATTTTTTGTATAAAAAAATCTCATTATTTTAGAAAAACCATTTTTATAAAAATTATTTAATTAAATAAATCTTAATCCCATTAGAATATCATAAATTCAAAAAAAATGAATTAAACAATTTAATTCATTCCTAATCCTATTATGAAAATAAATTATTTAATTAAAATACTTTAAGGTATAAAATCTAAATTTTATTTTATTTAAAATTTTTTTTAATTAAATCCTAATTATATTAGAAAAATTAATGCTATATTTAATGTAATTTGAGTTTAAATTAAATTAAAATAAAACTTTTATTCGCGGGATTAAAAAAACATAAATAAGAGGGTAAAATGATATTTACCTTAAAATAAGCCCTACGGTCATCACACACAAGAGAAGGGGTGAAGGGGTAAATTCCATGTGTCGCCAGCAAGACATTTTGCCCTCTTATTTATGTTTTTTTAAGCTGGCATAAAAGTTTTATTTTAATTTAATTTAAGCTCCAAGTCCGTAAACTATGCATTAATTTTTCTAATAGAAGCCGGTTTAATTAAAAATTTTAAATAAAATAAAATTTAGTACCTTAAAGTATTTTAATTAAATAATTTATTTTCATATAGGATTAGGAATGAATTAATTGTTTAATTCATTTTTTTGAATTTATGATATTCTAATGGCGCTTAAGATTTATTCAATTAAATAACCGCTTCTATCAAAATGCTTTTTCTAAAACAATGCGAGGTTCCTATGCGCAACAATGGTATTCAAGCCAACCGCGGTCAGCAACAGTTTGGCGCATGTTACTAAGAATCAGGACAACGGCCAACCCTCCCAGCGCTGCCATTTCACGACAATGCTTTTTCATGGAATTTATGTTAAAAAATTTTGTTTTTTCCAGCCATTATCAAATTGACTTGATTGGCAATATTTGGAAATTCCGTTCCAAATATTATTTTATAGCAGAACAGTAAGCTAATAATGGGTGATAAAAATCAATTTTTTTTTAAATTAAAATGTTTTTAATAAATAATTTTAATTTTTATTGACCTGTCTTGACTACATAATTAAAACTTAAAATGCATTTTTTAAATTAATGAACACCAATAATAATTAAACATGTAATCAACAATAATAATTGTTTAACAAAAGCTTTAATACAACTATTGAATTCCTGAATATCATACATGCAACGAAAACTATGAAACAAAATTATTTGGGAGTCTTTAAGATCCAGTTAGACAGAACTAAAATTATTTAGAGATTTATTATTTGAAGATTTGATTTTTTTCAGCTTCAAATAATTTTTTAAAGGATAGTTTATCGCAAACCACAAACCGTCCAATTATCCAGCCTCTAATGGTAATCTACACAAACCAGCCATGATAAATCTTTTAAATCCATATTTAGGATATAGAGATTGCTATGCTTAGAATACTAGCTCTAATTTTATGTTTACATAGTTTTTCTATCTAACAGATAACAACTCATCTCACTTATAAAATAAATAGGCTTAGCTTTATATTTATAAGAAATCCTAAAAACCATATAAATGGAAACATATCTATTTGTCCTTTAAATAATATCAGTATATCCTTGATTTTTCTAGGTCTAAAAATATAATCCTTGTATTAATTATATTTCAGTCATTAATTTCTAAAATATATTTTAATTAAGTCATGCTTAATTAAATCATCTTAGTTTAACTTCTAACTAATAGTTCTTAATGTGTGTAATCCATTAGGTTCCTAATATGTTGACCCAAATATAAATTATAATTATAATTATAATTAAATAGAATTAAATAAATTAAATAATTTAATTATTATCAATTTAACAATTGATTAATTTATATTTGAAGATTAGATGCATCGTCAAGTAACATGTCATAATCCCTCAAATATTAGAAAAGTCATTAGTAATTTGACTTAACCTTTCAGTAACCGATTTTTCATTGTAATTAATATTCTTTTATTAATAATATTTTGATTTAACATTAAAATATGAAGTATGTCTGTCATATTAAATCATGTTTGTTCTCTACATAGTAATCATTGATCATTTGAATAAGATTTGAAATTCTTTTCAAATCTCATTCCACCTTTGTTAAGGTTTTCTCAGTCAATAGTATTTGAGAATACATAAAATATTTTCTCTAATTTACTTAGGGTGATGAATTCTCTCTTAATCACTCAAGTACCTTCATATAATTCGTATTATATTCGATGCTTATTTTTTTGTTACCTCGATTAAGATAACATGTAACATGATCAAAATAAATTATTTTTTATATAAAATAATTTAATCATCTCAAATCTAATAATTACTTACATAATTATTATATAATTTTTTTTATAAGATGATTTCTATATATAGAATTTTTAATATAAAATTCTGATATGGTGATGATCAGTGAAATAAATATGTGAAATACATATGTTTGACTTCCTCTTCAAACATTGCCATTCTTTGTTGTGGGGAAAGACAGTGATAGTATTATTAAAGAACTGAAATCCTTAAATGGCCTCGGAGGACAATTGTCGATATACAATCTTCAGGAGGTGAAAGACAAAAAAGAAGCTGAGAAAGCAAACTTACGAGGAAAAACAAAGATTTACAAATTGGAATTTGTATGGAGATCAAGAAGAAAATGCTTCAAGAATGACGAAGAAGTTCTGGAGGCCCTTCAGTCTCACTCCAACTTAGAAACCTTAAAGATTGAACACTATGGAGGTGAAAAGCTGCCATGCTGGCTATTGATGGAAATCCCTAGTCATGGTGATTCCTTGCTAGTCAACAGTTTGGTGAATCTGAAATTGATAGACTGCAAGAGTTGCGAATTGCCAATGCTTGGACGTCTTCCTCGTCTTAAAAGTCTTGAGATAGATGGGCTGGATAATGTAAGAGCTACCGACATGGAGTTTTACCGAAGCACTGGATTCAGTGAAACAATGGCAGTTTTTCCAGCATTAAAAAAACTGTCTCTGCGTCGCATGGTCAATCTAGTTGAATGGATGGTGCCAGCAGTGGGTGAAGGCCATTCAGTTGTGTTTCCTTGCCTTGAAGAGTTGTCCATCATGTCCTGTCCTCTATTGGCAAGTTTTTCACTGAATGTTTCATCACTTGCTCAACTGGAAATCTGCTTCTGTGATGAATTGAAATATTTATTCATGGAGTGCAGTGCTAGCACACCTCTTGAAGATTTAACCATAAAATGATGTCCAAACCTGTAGTCCATTCAATCTGGCGAGTGCCTCAGATCTCTTAAGAGACTCCATAATGAAGGTTGTCACAAGTTAATCTCTCCTCCAATGCCAAGTGTGCAGATCTTCAATTCTCTTGAATATTTGAGACTTGAAGGTTCTCCCGATCTATATTCTCTATTCCAGGTCTGCAAAACCTCTCTCTTAAAGGTCTGGCAATAAAACTTTGTCCAAATCTAGAATGCATTGCTAGTTTGCAAAACGTAACAACTCTTGAAGATTTAAGAATAGAAGTTTGTCCTAATCTGGAGTCCATTCCAAGTGTAGGGGACCTATCATCTCTCAAAACACTCAGCATTCAACGATGTCATAAATTAACTTCACTTCCAACTGGGCTACAGTCCTGCTTGTCTCTGGAAAATCTGTCTATACAATGGTGCATAGAGCTAACCTCTATCCTGATGAGTTGCAAAAATTACGTTCCCTTGTTCAATTAGAGATCACAACATGTCCAAGCTTGACTTCCTTTCCAGAGGACAGCTTGGAATTGGTTTCATCTAATGTAAATTGTCATTTATTAATTCAAATTCATCTTTGGTTTCCTGAAATACAGTTTTGATAGTATGAAACTAGCATTCAAAATTTCCATTATCTAAGTTTTCTCTATATTTTTCCAGAGGGCTGTCTCACAAAAATAATAAAAACTGTCCTCAGGACTCTATCTAGCCCAAAACTTTCTACATGGCGATGTGTCCACTAGATGGAAATGTTTTCAGCTCCAGCAGCCTCAAAGTCATATTGGAGGCTAGCAAGGAGAAAGGCCAACAACTTGTTAGTATTCCTAGCAATGGACTGGATAGCCTTTTCCGGTCCATCTCGGATAAACAAGTAGAGGCTGAGCCTTTCTACATTCTAGATTCAGGGGTTGTGGCAAGACTCGTGAAGAAATGGAAGCAGAACATGCCCAATGTAAAACCTTTCTTCGTTTATAAGTGCAATAACGAGCCTGCATTGATTGTGCTACTAGGGATGAGATTAAATCCATACTAGGCCATGGTGTTAGAGCTGATAAGATTGTTTATGCTAATCCATGCAAGGCTGAGTCTCATATCAAGTATGCAGCAAGTGTTGGAGGGCGACTCACTACTTTTGATTCTAAAGAAGTCAACAAAATCAATAAGTGGCATCCAAATTAAATGTGGACTGCTGCTACGACTTTTGAAGTCAACGATGAGACTTCCTGGCGTCAGCTGGGAACCAAATTTGATGCTTTTCCTAAGACGATGGTGCCGCTGCTCCAACATGCACACCAAGCAGGCATGGAAGTAGCTGGAGTAGCTGGAGTCTCCTTTCACGGAGGTTCTAAAGCATCAACAGCCCAAACCTATCGTGATCAATAGTTGCAGCAAGACCTGCATTTGATGCAGTCGCCCAGCACAATATGCCCCCAACGAACATCATTAACATTGGTGGAGGTTTTAAAGCAAACCCATTATCTGATGAGATTGGTGCCACAGTTAATGATGCAATCCAGGAATTTTTCCCAGGCGATAAATCCTTTGAAGTGATGGCAGAGCCCAGAAGGTGCTTCTGTGAAACTGCATTCACTCTAGTTACTGATGTGCTTGGCAAACGACTGAGAGGAGATAAAAGATAGTATTGGATTGATGATGGGATTTATGGTCCTTTTAACCTTCCGGCCTATGATCATCGAACCTCTGTGTTGCTTAAACCAATAATAAGAAATCCTCAAGGTGGTGGTGTGGTTTTTGCATCAACAGTGTTTGAACCAAGTTGTGATTCACAAGACGTTGTGGCAAGAGATTGCAAATTGCCAGAGCTTCAATGATTTGATCTTATTCTACAACATGGGGGCGTACACAACCTCTGCTGGAACCAAGTTCAACTCTTTTGTTGTGCCTATTTATCTTGCATATTCAGCTCAAAACTGTAGCAGGAGAATATGCCAAACTTAAGTTTGAGGGTCTCATATCCATTTATGTAAATTTATTTTCCCCTTCTATTTTTTTTCCTTTTTATATTTTTCTTTTCTTTCCCCTCACTAATTTGTTTTTCAGAAAAAAAGATTTTTGAATGAGAAGAAAGAAAAGAAAAAACTGAAGAAAAAAAAATTAAAGGGAAAAATCTAAAAAGGAAAAAAAAAATTAAAAAGGAAGATATTCCTTAATTTTAATAGCAGGCCTAAAAATTAAATCCTAGCATTATAAATAGATTGCTCCCATCAGTTGAAAAAGACACACCAAAGCTCTCGTCCACCAAGAAATCAGATTTTTTACAATAATTAATACACCTAAAACTTAAGAGTGAAAAATAAAATTATTAACCATGGTTTAATTAATTTTAAGAGGTTGATTTGATAATTAAAAAAATCTTTCTTTAAATTTTGAGATTCAAATCAAGTTGTTAAAATTACAAGTTGACATGTAAAATCATACAAGACAACATTATAATGTAAAATTACATAAAAATTTGAAAAATAATAAAATCAGATCAAGATTGTATAAAATCATGTAAAATCAATAAATTTAGGTAAAATTATGACTTTACAATTGATTTTATATTAATTCTAAATTTTTATCTTCCTCGTTTCAAATCATTGTGTTGACTCACTAACACACGAGCCCCTCAAAGACTTGTATCCATAGATTCTTTCTTCATTCAATAGTTCAAGGATTAAGGAAATATGGTCTTTCTTAAACTCTCCTTAACAAATAAAAAATTGTCTATTACAGGACAAGACTTTGAAAATTGTCATTCTATAAGGATTTCTTTACACACAAGACAAACTATATTCTGAAGTCTAATCCATTATGTGCTTGTGTCTAAATACTATAGTCTTTTTAACAAGTTTATAACATTATTATTTCTTTATAAAAAAATCTTATAATTTGTATAAGATATGATATAACAAAAAACTAGACTTCAAGACTAAAAAAAAAAAGATCTTACTTTAAATTATATGATTCATTTGTTTTAGCTTATACAAAGCTTACAATTCCTTATTGATTCACCTTTTCAATTCATGGTGTGTAAAACAATATCTAAAACTTATAAAAGCATAATAATATCTAAAAATGATGTATTATTCATTAAAGCAAAAGACATCACATAAACTAAAACTAACACTATAAATGATTACTCATTTGAAAGGAGCATTATAACTAGTGTTCGCCAACAAGGAAATATATTTACGAAGATATAGTTGTTTTCAATATTTTTTTTGACGCAGAGTCTTACTAACCATTTTCATTTTTTTTCCATGGATCTTAAATGATAGGATTTTATCATGCAACAAAAAATACACTACATATTTGTTGATGAAATTGTTTATTGTTTGGTGTGAACTATGTATGAAATAAAAAATTTACTTTATATTTTTATGATTTAAATTTACATTATATTTTTTGTGTCATGTAAAAAAATAACATTAAGAACCTTGATTCGAACTTTAAATTTAACATTTGAAAAAAAATATTAAATTTTTTTAAACACACCGATACATCAATAGAAAAATTATTTTTAAAATATTTAAAAATAAGATTTGATTTTAATTTCCATGCAAGTTATGTACAAGATACTACTCGATGCTTTCAATAATAAAAAGAAAAATAAAGAAAACAATTCACCGCGTAGGGGTGGGATGGAGAGGAAAGCAATGGAGTCGTGTTGTTTGCGCGTGACCGACATGCCTTTATTCTTAGCGGGTGAGACAGACAATCTAGCTGTTAATAATGGCTGATACCCAAGAAAGAAAATTATATATGTCCGAACTCTATAAATGAAAGACAAGACATCTCCATCATATTCTAGACACATCACCAAAGCCAAAGCTATCAAAACCTTAATAGCTCTCTTCTTCCTTGTCAGTTCCTGCCTTAAATTTTGTTACTTTCAGAAAAATTAAACTAAGGTACAGATTCTTGGCTTCTTCTTTTATGTTTCTTGTGTGTGTATGTGTGTGTAATTCCACGTATCAACCTGAAACTTTTAGCAGGTATCTCTTTTTTCTTCATAATTTATCAATATATTATATTAGATTTTTATAGGTTGTTCCTAGATTTCTTCTTCCCTCTGATCTGTTGTTTCTTGATTTGTTGGGCTTACAAGATTCTCTTCTTGCCATCTTGTTTCTGTGATATTATTCATTTTGTGATTGTGGAGTGTTTTGAGAGAAATCATCCATACGGGTTATTCTCTGTGTTAGGTAATTGAATAGCTCTTGGCATGGACTAGGATCTTCATTTTCGTCTCATATTTTGACAATGCTTTTTCTTTAGTCCTTCCAGATGGGAGAATAATGTTTTGATCTTTGGTCTATGCGATTATATTTGGAATCTTTTGGGATCTCTGTATGCATATGTTTGTCTTTTGCAATGGAGACATATTAAACATCAATGGCATTTTTTAGATCATATATAAATTGAAGAGCTTTTATGTATCAACAATTTGTTCATTTTGAAGCTGTGAACAGAAAGTAAATTGAGATGTTAATGACATTTGGAATGGGCTGTGGGATTGCGTAGAAATGGAGGGATTCTGCAATGAAAATTGAAAAGAAATGAAATAATTTGCAAATGCCGAAGCATTAACTAGGCATTTTACTATTTACCATGTTCCCTGTGTTTATATTGCTTGCAGCTTGCAAGAATTTGAGAGGATGAGCATCTATAACAGCTTTTCTTTTGTTGGTTAGGAAGGAGGTAGTTTTGGGGGTGGGCATTAGAACTTATGGTTCTACCTAGCTTAGGTTCTGTGCTCTATAGGCTACTCATAATTGCTGTTTTAGTTTCATTTGATTCATATCAGAATTTCTCGTTGCTTATTTGTTACAATTGGTACCTTTTTTACTTAATTGGTATGCCACTTTCTTCAGGAAATTTGAGCTTAAGCGAGAAAGGGTCTACATTTCAATTTCAATTTTTCACAGAATCCTGAGATGGAAAATACATCTGAACCTGTCATTTCTGCTGCTGGGGTTCATGAAAAGGTTGTGAAGGAGGAAATCCATCTGAAAGTCAAGAGCATGGATAAAGAACCAAATGACGAGAAGGGAGCTGAGGTGAAGGCCAAATCGGTAGAAAAGGAAAAGCCAAAGGAGAAGGAGCAGCATAAAGAGAAGGACAAGGAGAAATCAGAGAAAAATAAGAAGAAGGATGTAGATGAGGGGGGGGACAAAAAAAGGAAAGATAAGAAGAAGGGTGAAGAGCAGGAGAAGAAAACAAAAGAGAAGGACAAAGAGAAGGAGAAGAAAGGAAAGGAAGGAGAGGATAGTGTTGGTAAAGAGTCAGAGGTGGACAAGGAAGCTGGAGAGGCTAAGAAAGAGAAAAAGAATAAGAAAGACAAGGAAAAAAATAAGAAGAAAGATGATGAGGCTTTAGGATATGACAAGGAGGACAAGAAGAACAATAAAGAAGAGAAGAAGATAAAAGATCATGGGGTTTCAAGGGATGAACAGGAAGATAAGAAAGAAGAGAAGAAAAAGAAAGATAAAAAAGAGAAGAAGAAAGACGAGGATAAAGATTTGAAGGATACAAAAAAAGCGATCGAGGAGTACAAAGATCAAGGTTTGAGTGTTGAGGATGAGGATAAGAAAAGTGAAGGGGAGGAAGAGAAGAAGAAAGGAAAAGAGAATAAGGTCAAAGATAAAGGGAAGAAGATCGATAAAGAATCTAAGGAAGAAACAAAAAAAGACAATGATGGTAAAGAGGACAAAAAAGAGGGAGAAGTGAAGGAAAAGAAAAAAGATAAGGAGAAAAAAGAGAAGAAGTGCAAAGATGAAATTAAAGAGGAAAAAGATTATGAAAATGAGGGGAAAGAAGAAAACAAGAAGGATAAGGAGAAGAAAGAGAAAAAGCACAAGGATGGAGCAAATGATGACATAAAAGATGGAGATGAAGAGAAAGAAGAGAAGAAGAAGAGCAAAAAGAAAAAGGACTAGGAAGAGAGAGTAGAAAGTATTGGTAAATATGCTCTGTAGCCAATCAGTTGGTTACATGTAGCTTTGATTATATTCATATAAAACATATTTATTATTAATAAATGATTTCTTTATTTTTAATATTTATTTATATTAATTAATGAATCTAGAGTAAAGATAAAGTTCATAAAACAAAAATACTTTGCAATTAAAATTGTAAAGTTGTTATAATTATGAGATTTATATTGTATCAAAGCATTGTTCCTAAATGTTCATGGTCAATGTTATATTAAAATTGAACATTAATTAGAGATGTTGAGATTGATGTATATTATATATTTTTTTTATAAAAGGAAATAGACGCTCTCATAAATTGATGTATGATGGATACATGGAACTAATATGTAGATACATGATGGATGACATGTACACTAAATTGATCCACAAGAAAATTCTATATGGAGAGATCACCCATGTCTATAAAAAGGCTCTCGTGATGGTTATGTAAGTGATAATTGGATTTGAGATCACTAAGTTATCTTATATATGAAATGTTATGCTTTGACCCTAACCACACGTCCTAATCAAGGGTAATAAACGAGCATGTATTGATTATACATAAACTATATGAAAATATTTAAGTAATCAAAAAAAGATTCATCACCTTATGTAAATTAGAGAAAATATTTCATTTATTCTCATATAGTATTGATTGTGAAATCCTTGATCAAGATGAAATAAATTTTGAAAAGAGTTTTAAAATGTTATTCAAAGAATCAATGACTAAAATATTGAAAACTAACATGATTTGACAAAGCAGACATACTTCGTGTTAAAATGTTCAAATCAAAACATCTTGATAAAAGAATAATAATTATACTGAGAAATTAGTCAGTAAAAAGTTAAGTCAAACCACTTATGACTTTCGTAATATTTGAGGGATTATGACAAGTTGCTAGACATTGTACTTTATCTTTAAATATAAATAAATCAATTATTAAATTGATAATAAATTAAATTGTTTAATATGTTTAATCTTATTTTATTTATGATTATGATTTATATTTGGGTCAACTTATTAGGAAACTTAATGAGTCACGTACATAAGAACAATTGGTTAGAAATTAAGAAAAGATGATTAATCAACTGTGATTTGATTATAAATATATTATAAAAATTAAGGATTAGAATGTAATTAATACAAGAGATTACAATTCTAAACATAGAAACAATAAAGTAACGATTTAATTGAATAAATTTCTAAAATTATCCTAAAATAATAAATGTAATATTATTTAAGAGACAAATTAATATTGTCATTTATAAAGTTTTTAGGTTTTTTTTATAAATAGAATATTTTGCCTCTTATTTAAAAAAAAAAAAAAAAACAAAAACAAAGAAAGGTGAGAAAAATACAATACATAAAAACTTAAAAAAAAAAAAAGAGAACTAGCATTTTAAGATATAACAATTTCTCTCTTCTAAAAGTGTACATGAGACTTTTCACTAGTGATTTGTGTGAATTACCGTTAGAAACTGGATTTTTTGATAGCTTGTAGTTTGCAACAACCCAACTTTAAAGTAAATATTCAAAATTAAAAAAAAATGTGATTTATAAATAATTTTTATATAAATCCTAAACAATTCTAAATTTATCTAATATAATCCTTGAGATTCTATATATTTTTTCTTGTATATATTTCAGTAAACTCAACACAAAGAACATAGGGATGAAGCTACTTAGTCAAGGTGCGAGGCTGAGGTTACCACCAGGGAAATTGGCATAAACAAGGACTCACGAGCTGAAGAAGAGGAGAAGCAGAAGAAAGATAAGGTACAACAAGAAAGAAAATGATAAGAAGGAGAGGAGTGATAAGACAAGAAAACCCAATGAGAAGGACAAGAGCAGAGACGTTGACAAGCTGAACAGAAGTTAGAGAAGATCAATGGAAAAATAGAAGCTCTTCCTGAGAAAAAAGATGAAATTGAGGCAGATAAAAGAAGCCGGGAGTGGGAACAGCACTGTTCCTGAGAAAGAAAAGGATGCCCCGAAGCCTGGTGCGGAGTAATCCCTTTTGGGAACAGCATCGTTCTATAGTTTTTTGCGAGTATGATCCTTTTCCATTGTAATTATATGTTTCTTTTCATATAACTATGGATTAATGAGAATAGAATGTGAATTACTAACATCTTTGATGAATAAAACTACTATGCAGTTTTACTTTTGTTCCATTGCCTATAATTTCTTTTATGACACTCGCATTTAAAGCAGCCTTCATGTTGCATTTGCTTCATTAAGTAGAATCCGTTTAGTATCTTCACTCCGCTGTTGTTTCATATCATACATCATTTGAATCCATCAATGAAACTATTAGTAGTTCATCCTAGGCATTTAACACTGATATTTTGCTCTTGGTTCCCTGTTTGATAGTGCTCGTTAGTTTTAACATGGCGTGCCAGTGTCCATCTGGCCTGCCAGCTAGACGTGCTGTCCAAACATGATATCGATTGTCCACTGCTGTCAGTCTTAATGACAAAAAAAACTTCACATTATACCTGCACATTCTTTGGACATCCATTTTCCGCGATGGTTGTTCTTGCTGTGGACGATGTCTTTTAGTGTTCCAGTGTCATCATCATTTAAGTTTTGCAGAATTTAGGAGATATATTCTCTCGCGTGCAAAGCTAGTGTCAGAAATGAGGTGTTGAACAAAATCTACCAGTGGCTAAGGCATTCGATGTCTAATTCAGGTTTTAGACTGTTCTGTGATCACAAGGTGAATGATTTTGTTCAAGGAGATGTTGCGTATAGATCTATGCATTGTCCTGGTAGTCTGTGGTAGGTATTTTTCATTTGCACTCTACAGAGGCTTTTTAACAGTAATAATTTTACTTGAGAAAAATAAGACAATGTTTATATGTGTGTATCCCTCTCGAAAGCAGAATCCCAGCAAATTTTTGTGACAAGGATTCTTGATCATTAGGTTTTACAGTATCAGGTTAACCCATTTATCTTGCAGAACCTGCAAGCAACAGAGATTCCTGCAAGGTTTTTTTTTTTTTTTTGTTAGAATTTGAACTCAGGATGTGTTGTATGCCCAACCACAGTCTCTTTGCTAGGATTTGAACTGAGGATGTGGTGTGCTTAATCAGTATCCCTGGTCCGAATCTTTGGGCATCCATTTTTAGCGATAGTTATTCTTGCTGTGGACGTTGTTTTTTAGTGTTTCCAGTGTCATCATCATTGTAAGTTTTGCAGAATTTAGTTCATATATTCTCTCGCGTGCAAAGCTAGTGTCAGAAATGAGGTGTTGAACAAAATCTACCAGTGGCTAAGGCATTCGATGTCTAATTCAGGTTTTAAACTGTTCTGTGATCACAAGGTGAATGATTTTGTTCAAGGAGATGTTGCCTATAGATGCATTGTCCTGGTAGTCTGTGATAAGTATTTTTCATTTGCACTCTACATAGGCTTTTTAACAGTAATAATTTTACTTGAGAAAAATAAGACAACGTTTATATGTGTGTATCGCTTTCGAAAGCAGCATCCCAGCAAATTTTTGTGACAAGGATTCTTGATCATTAGGTTTTACAGTATCAGGTTAACCCATTTATCTTGCACAACCTGCAAGCAACAGAGATTCCTGCAAGGTTGTTTTTTGTTAGAATTTGAACTCGGGACGTGTTGTGTGCCGAACCACAGTCCTTTTGCTAGGATTTGAACTGAGGATGTGGTGTGCTTAATCAGTATCCCTGGTCCGAATCTTTGTCAACACTGTAAATAAAGGCGGAAATTTTGTAATCTTTTTGCTATTTTTCCTTTATTTTTGTGATAATGACCAAACAATATGCAATGTTAATGGCTCTTTATCTACCAGATTTAACAAAATGATGTCTAGATGGTCTTGGTAGGTTTAGTAGTGAGGCCAAATCCAAATGGGAAGAGGGGATCATAATGCTGATCGCCAATGTTCATAGGCAGCTGATCAACAGTCTTGAACCATGTTCGTGAAAGCGTGCCGGTGAAACCATAGTCACCAAATAGAGCATCAGCAACACCTTGGCCTTCACTTCCAGGGAGCCAGGCAGCAACAAGAGCATCCATCAAGCTTACATATGGTTGGATTACAACAGGACGCCCGGAAATGATGACAGTAACGCATTTTACAGTTCCACAGACGTTTTGAATCGTGCTTGGACCAGGTTCTGATATTGTCAAGTTCAAGCTGTCTCCAAATGTCTCTGCATATGGCGGCTCTCCTACTACAACGATGGCGTAAGAGAAGTTGTTAGACTTGACGAAGTCTGCATCAGGATTCTCCTTGTACACTACTTCAGTGCTTGGATCAACAGTATTTTTTATGGCGGTTAAGATCGTGGTACCTGCAATTCATTTTTAGTTAACCTCATTAAACGGATTACAGAGCTTAAAGAGAGGTTCTATTGCCAGGAAATATTTCAGAAAAAACCCCCCTAATGACTATTTTCCTTCAGATACTGTTTTAGCAGTCACTGATATCGAAAATTTAGTTTCTTGTTGGGGAATCAGAACAGAACTTATCAGGTTTTATTCCATTAAAACAGATGGATGCTATTAGTAGAATCTGAATTGGGGGATGAAATGAGAATGTACCACTCGTGAGGTTGTTGCCACCGAGTCCCTGCCACTCAATTGTCCACCCACCACATTGATAACCGAGATTATCTGCATGACTGCCGGCAACAAGTATTTTTGTTGCCTTTTTAGGAAGGGGTAGCAATGGCTCAGCAGCAGATTCGCCATTCTTTAGCAGCACAAGTGATTTCCTCACAGCTTCCCTAGCCAATTCTCTGTGCTCCTGTTATCATTACATAATATTTTTAAGTTCATTTCTATCTTCTTGTTACTCGTTATACAAGGCAGAGAATATCTTGGTTTAGGTAATTAACCTGGCTTCCAAGCTCATTGACTAGACTATTATCAGCCAGGGGGTTCTCAAAAAGACCCATCGTAAATTTAACTCGCAAAATTCTCGTCACTGCATCATCGATTCGGCTCATGGGGATGACTTTGTTTTTCACGTGGGATGTTAGGCCATCAATAAACTCTTTGTAGTTGTTTGGAACCATGATCTGCAGCATGCGATTTCCAGAACAAGTATTAGAATTCTAAAGCACAAATAATGAATACTGTTGAAGTAAAAAACCATTAATAAGAATTACCATGTCAATTCCAGCGCTGATTCCTGCTTGAATGGAATATGAGTAGTTAGCATGGGGTGGAGAAGTGATCCTATCAATACCCTCCCAATCTGAGATGACAAAACCCTGAGGCAATCAATAGGCATTAGAACACAGCTCTTGGATTTTTATTCTCAAATGGTTTAAGATGGGAAACCCTAAGCTAAGGAAATCACTTTACCCTGAAACGAAGAATGTTCTTGAGAAATCCAGTGACCATGTTACGGTTGGCATGCATCTTAACTCCATTCCAGCTCGAGTAAGAAACCATAACAGTTGACACACCCTTGATAATTGAGTTATAGTAGCCTGGCATGTGGATGCCAAGCAAACCGTGTCTGCTGATCTGTGTATTGTTCTCATTGATGCCCTTTGTTGTTCCACCATCACCCACATAGTGCTTGGCACAAGCAGCAACTTTTGTTCTGTAAGAAGCCCCCAGATCATCAGGATTCAGGAATTAACAAATATTAGAGTGAATTCATCCAAAGATTTTACAGGAACTATGAAATCGATTACTATGAATAAAGATCCTCTCCCCTTAATGATGTGTTTTCTATTTGTTAAAATGGACAAGATACCTCAGTGAAATGAAGGGTTGTGGGAATGAGAAATATCATAGTACCGCACTGGTGGTAGCTTGATAACACCAATTATCTACTTTTCCCACTTCCCCAGTTGCCTAATTGCCTTCCCAACCAAGAAGGGGAAAGAAACAAGATAAACAAAGAGAGGGGCCACTATGTGTGGAGACTGGAGATCTCAGCAAGTTGTTCCTAAGAGTCAAAACTTGGAAGTTTGATAATACCAAGTGGGCATATTTTATCTTTATCCTTTTGAAGCTTTTCTGCTGTTTTCTTCACAGGTTCCTTTCATATGCTAATAAATAATAATAATAATAATAATAATTAGCGGAAAGCATGTCTCAACTCTCATGCCACCAACAAGGGCTTCAACCTAACACAAAGTCCAAAAAGATTTCCATCAAATGAATAATTAACATATCCATTATCTGATGAAGCTAGCAGCAGATCCACTCCATCCTCGAGGGGGGATACGGCACTTATATTCCTCTAATTAATCTAAGTGAGAAATGGCCTCATTTTCCTTTTCAAATACAGACATCAATGATTGAGCTGTTGACTGATTCCATGTTTTAAATAGAGCAAAGCAAGTTTATGGACCAAGCTTGGAATCTGATAGCGTGGATCAAAGTCAAATTTACTATATAAGCACGCGAAATTCCTAATGTTCTGTGAAAATTACTATTGACAGTTCTCTGCTCCTTGGGACAATTTTCTTCATTGTTTCACGGCGATTATAGAAAAAGCCGCCGCTGTTGAAGACTTGAGGGAAAATGTACACTATCTAATTATTGTTCTTAGAAACTTAACTTATGTTAACTGCAAGCAATATAAATCATATAGGCAAAAGAATGTAACATGAAGATAAGATTCCTTACTTTCCAGCAACGAAGGGAACACCCTTTGAGGAGTTAGCAGGGATGTCGCCTTGTAATCCTGATACCATCTCAGTCATTGCTTGAACAAGCTTAGGATCTTCACTGTAGCTTTCATAGCACCGACCCCATCTTGGATCTCGACAAACCTGTATAGCCAGAAGTTATAGAGGAAATCAGAATTTAAGAGGAGATGATTTTGGTTATCTGAACAGCTATTAGTAGTTGGATTAAAAAGTTACCGCAATACAAGGTGCAAAAACATATGGAATGCCTGTAGCTCTAACTTCAAGTGCAGTTGCAGCTCCAATCCTCTTAACTAGGTTAGGGTCCCTGCTCGATGACATGCAGGTTTAGTCATGAATGCCAGATATATGCTGAGACATATCGTTACATCAAAAATAAAATCCATTACATTTTCCTTTTCTTCCCTAGGTCCCTAATGTCTTGCTACAGTTTCAGCAGATGGGAATAATAAGAAGAAGAAAATTCAATTATTAGTTACATGTCAAACATCTGAATTAGCATTACATCACAGAATTGATCAAAAGTATAAACCTAAATAGGCATCAATAGCAGACTAAAAGCCAGCCGTAAAACTGCAAGGACAAGTGAATATATAATTCTATCTGCTGATAGAGATGCACATCATCATAGCCTATTGTGGATCGATGCAGATGTCATCATATCACTACTTTCCTTGTGAAATCTCCAAGGAGATGAAAAGGGGTCCAAGTTTTCAATGGATGACACTCGCGATAATGATTGCTGTCTCAAACTGAGAATTTAATCATCCTATCTCAAAGATGACCCGTCCTCTTTCTTGGTTACTTGGCAGACAAATATGACCACATGAACTTCTTTCAGATAAAATTTCAGGATCTGGATACCCTATGGTAACTGATAGAAGATTTTCTTTCTAGATGAAATATCAAATTAATTTGGACAGAACTTCAATGTATCTATACTAATTGCATGAAGCAAAAAGAAGAAAAAAACTTCAGTTCATAAACTGATGGTTAGTATGAGTGAGGAATAATCTTCACTTGCCTGGTAGCTCCAAGCCCAACATTGTGAGGAAATATTGTTGCCTTGTAAACATTGTTATGTCCATGAACAGCGTCAATTCCATAAATCATAGGAATTCCTAATCGGGTCGATAAAGCACCCTTTTGAAGTTCGTTCACCATGTTAATCCAAGTCTCAGCAGAAGCCTGTTTAGAGGGAACACTCCCTCCTCCACTCAGTACACTCCCTGGCAAAAAAGGAAACACAATTCTTCAGCTTTCCTACACAACACAACCACATCACGTAACAGTTCCTAAACCAAGTAAAGGCACGAGTGACGCTCTGCTTACCAATGAAGTAGTCCTTCATCACCTCAGCTGATGCAACGCCGCGTTCAATCTGTGTCATCTGGCCAATTTTCTCCTCTAATGTCATCCGGCTCATCAAGTCCTTAATGCGAGAATTTAAAGGCTTTGTTGCATCTTTATAGATCATGTATTCTGCTTCTGCCAAGGCTGCCCAGATGACAACAAGCCCCATCAAGAAGATGGGAATTCTAGCCATTTAGATCTTCCTGTAATGACCAAAGTAGAAAATATAAAATACTGTAATGGAATACTTGTTTAATAACAGGAAAGAACTTTCACTTTTAACAGCAACACGTAACAACTGCATCTAATTCACTCTGCCTCTAGCATTAAAAGAAGCAAATCAAACAATTCCCATCAGTTGAGTGAAGCGCATACACACACATAGTTGTCATTTGTTTTTCACATTTTCGAAAGGACCAAACAGTCGAGACAAAGCATTGCCAGAAAGAACAGAAACATGGAAATGAGAGAAAAAACTCAGGACTTACAGAGAAACAACAAGAATCCAATAACCTCTCTGTTCTGAGAGAATGAGGGAGGGGTTAAGTTTTGGAACTTGGTATGCTATGGGATGGAGGTGGCATTTATAGAATGTTCATCTCTTGATTTATCACTCTGTTCTATAAATAAAATAAAGATTCATTATCCAGGACAGGACAACTGTACAATTCAATCTTGCACGTCGCCCACCATTGTTTTTCCCTATATTAATAATAACCTTTGAAATTTGAAGTGGAAAGGACGACGGAAACAAAATAGTGGTTTACTTTATTTTTCGAACTTGACTTGTCACTATTATCATCACTTCTATTTACTAAGCAACAAAAAAATTCGGCCAAAACATGGATATATACTGTCCGCATTATTTGAATTTGAAAATGTAGCTATTTTTTAGAGTATATTTTATTTAAGATATATTAAAATAATATTATTTTTTAAATTTTACTTTTGAAATTAGTATATAAAAATAATTTAAAATAAAAAAATTCTAAAGCCAAAATTTGCAATAGCACATTGTTTTGAGTAACTTTATAAAATAATATTGAAATGTTTTCTAGTATTTTGTCATTGGATTTTTGAATTTTTTATATTTGATAGAAATAGATATTTTACTTGTACACCAATCAAGATTGAGTTATTTTTTTCTAAACAAATTAAAACGTACTCCACCTCTATATCATACATTCAAAGAAATTAATAGATTTTTACAATAATGGTCTTAATATATATATATATATATATATATATATAATTAATTGAGAACCTCTAAACAAAATAAAAAAAAATTGAATTTTGGGAAACATTTATATATATATATATTAATTAATTGAGAACGTTAAACAAAGACCCAAACGTTCTCTAAAAATGTATGATCCCTTTATACACACACACACGGTACAAATCGCGTTCCTTAAAATTCATTTTTTTTTGTTAAAAATTAATTTTTTAGTATATTTTAAATTGTTTTGATGCACTGATTTTAAAAATAAAAAAAATTATTTTGATTTATTTCGACACAAAAAACATTTTAAAAAGCAACCGTAATCACACTTCCAAACAGACTTCTCTCATATAAAAGCCAACTTTTCTCATATAGCATGAACATATAAATTATAATCATGTGTTTCCATTACCCATATCATTTTATTATAATATGAGTTTATTTGTTTTTGTAGTTAAAAAATACTAATATTAAAAATAATATTATTTTAATATATTTTTAAATAAAAAACACATTAAAAATTAACTTCCATTTCAACACCACATAAAAAAAATAACTTCTATAAAAAAAAAAAGATTTAAAAATTTATATGGATTTGTTTGTCACATATGGATATAATTTATTTATGATATAATCTAATAAAAGATAATCAGTATTTAATATTGTAATTAATCGATGAAATTGGATATGCTGAAGTTTCAAATTCGAATTTATTCTTTAATCACAGTCTGATGAGATAATGAAACCGTAAGCTTATTCTAATCAAGTATTCCCGTGTTTGCTGGGTAGAGGAGTTGTTTTTTACTCTTCTTTTCATCCTCTTCTCCCACTTTTTATTTTTATTTTTTTTTGTTTATTAGAAGATTATTATTAACATGAAATAGCTAGCAAACAACTATATCATTGGCTGAGTTACGCTGTTAGTTGGATTATTTTTTTAATATAAAAAAATATTCATGCTTTGCTAATATATTTTTTAACAGAAATTATTTTTAATTATGAATTCAAAATTTTATACATATTAAATGACATCTCTTATAAATATTAAGATAATAATATGGAGACTGACATCGTTTTCAAAATTCATATCATGATAGCACCATATTAGTTTGATTTAGATCAATCCAGATTAACTTGTCATACCAGTAATCCAGATCATAAGATTATAATAATCCTATAAGAAACATATAAAAACAAATTATGAAGTCTAATTCTTAGTTAACCCAATATTAAAGGACGAAATTGAACAAAAATATTTAATTAAAAAATAACAAAATAATAACCCGAGTGAACTTTGGTTAACCTACTGAATCTGCAATCCAAGTCATGATCCACTAGGTTTAATAATTTTTTTTTTAATTATAAGATAATAAAAATAAATACTCACAAAATTAACCACCAATCAAATGTCGTGATGTTCATCTGAGACCAATAATCTTACAGAAACCAAATCGAAACAAATTTCAAAAACCAGTTTAAAATCAATCAAATTTGGTTGGATTTGGATGGCCTAGTATGCTTGGACCTCCAAAAAAAAAAATAGACCAATGATTTTGTCTCTCTTCAATAAGAATCTAATGACTTTTTGTTTTCTCTCTCGAGTATAAAAATAAAAAAATAAAGTTTTGAACAAAATTAATTTTTAAAAAACTAAAACAATCAACAACATATTAATTTTGGAAAGTAGACGGACCAAAGTGAACTTTTAACATTATTTTCTAAATTACTACCCTAGTTTTCCTTTGTTTTTCATGGTGGTCCTAAATCATTAAATCTTATTATTTTTTAACAAATCAGAAGTAATTGACAATCAATTTAGCCACAAAAGGATTCAATTAAGGAGAAAAAAAAGTTTCGAGAAACAAAATGAAAACAAAGAATCATTGCTTCCATTCACATTCTTGATTCTTGAGAGGGTATAGAGTGAAATAAAGTAAAAGCACCAATGATTTTAGGTTTCTTATAATGAGAATGCATCTTCTGTTATTTTTTTTTTCAAAAGAAAATCTTGGATTTTTTTTATTAACACCCTTAAAAAAATTAGAAAACTAGCATAAATGGGAAAATAGTTTAAAAAAACACAGCAAAGCTATGTCCACCCAACATCTTAAAGAAAATGTTGTGTGGACCAGCATTTTTTTGTAAGAAAATGGTGGTCCGATCGGTTTTTGTTTTTTTATATATGAACCCCATTCTCTCTTTTTATTCCCGGAAAAAAAAAGCTGACGCTCCCATCCCCTCCCCTCCGCTAAAAACTTTCACCGGCGATATCTTCTCTCTCTAAACACAGCCAAAAACATCCGTTCTCTTGCTTTCTCACACCAACATCTCGTCTTCTATTCGTCTCCTAGCCTCCTATCTTCTCTTTCATCATCAAAAACCGCCGCCCCCTCCGTCCCCTTTAATTTTATAGCATGGTGTTCTTTCAAAATAACACAGGCGAACTTGGTGTTTATGTACCTAAACTCTCACATTCAGCAGACAGACACTCTGATTACGACTCCAGTACTTGTATGATACACGACAGCATAACTAAACACATGATAGGCGTCAAAAGGCTTTAGAATTCATTCCATTTGTCTCTTTTCCTTTTTTTGAGATTTAATTTGTCCAAAAATGAAAAATATTAGAATATTTTCAATGGCGTGCAAGTACGTAGTTGATAAACCATGCCATAAAACTACTAGGGCACGAAAGAGACACTCCCTTTCCACATCGTGCTTCGAATAATATATCCTTTTCACTTATATATGGTTCTTAACCTTGAAATATGTCTTTGTCAATCAAATGTTGAGTTAATTCTTGGAGGAAGGGAGTTTTTCAATTATAATAACTGTTGTTTTTAAAAATATTTTTTATTTAAAAATATATTAAAATAATATGTTTTTAAAATTTATTTTTGACATCATATATTTGAAAATGATATGTTGAAAAAATAATTTAAAATAAAAAAAAATCAATTTTAACTAATCATTATTTATTTCTCTTAAACAAGATTTTGAAATTTAAGGGGCCACTTGATCTAAGGTGCTGTCAAAAGTCTATGTTTGTGATGAGTTGCACTATAAAAGACCCACGATTGATGTACAAGAATTCACCCACGTTTAGTATTGCGTTTCATGCAGGGAGTGACCCACGATTGATGTACAAGAATTCACCCACGTTTAGTATTGCGTTTCATGCAGGGAGTGAGCAAATTTTAATCTTTTTTTTGTTTAAAATTAATTATTTTTATATTTTTGAATGATTTTGATGTGATGATATCAAAAATATTTTTTTTAAAATAAAAATAAAAATATTATTTTGATATATTTTTGAGTGAAAAATACTTTAAAAAAACAATCGTTATTATATTTTCCAAACATCCCCTTTAACACTAGAAAGTTTGGATATTTATATATGAGTTATGATACGATAAATTTAATAATACGATAAGAATCTTTATATCAAAATAATTTAATAATACGATACAATGACCCATATCAATAGTATACTTATATAATATGATAGATTTAATAATTGATGTTATCACATATATCATAATCCTTAACTGTTTTGGTAAATTTAATGTAAGAAAAAAATATCAAAATATTAGCCTTTTAGCATTATGTTTTTAGGTTATAGCTTTCTAGTAGAGTTTCATTTGAGCTAAAAATGCAAATGAATCATTTATATTTATATTGAATTATTTCAATTTGATACATAATACTAGCTCATGTATTTTTTATGTTTCTTGTCAATTTTAGTACATATTATTAATTTTATATAATTGATTTCTTTACATATTGAATAATAAAATAGTTAAATTATTAAAAAATACGAAAGGATGTAGTTAAATAACTATAGACTGTAGTCACACCCACAAAATAATATTTATAGGAATAATGTGTTTTTGTTTTTGCTTTTGTTTTTGTAGTTTTTTTTCCTTTCAGTTTAACCCTTCAACAATTCAATCTTTTTTTTATTTAGTTTTTTTTTTCAATTTCATTTTTCAATATTAGGTTGTTTTGAGAATTGTACTTTATAATGTTTTTTTTAATTTCTTTCTATTGGGTTATATACCGATCTCAAATTGATTTGTTTTCTCGATTTCAACCTTTAATATTATATTTGTTAGAAGCAATGCTTTATAATTTTTTTTATTTGTTTTATATGAATTTATCTTGGTCTAATGATCTATATTATAGATTTAATAGGTTAAATGGGTAGACTCAAGCCATTTTTTTACTACTTTTTTAATTGATTTCTTTTTCAATTTTATCCTTCAACTTTGAGTTAGTTAAAAATTGAGTTTAACAGGTTTGTCTAGGCTGACATGTTTGGAAATTGGACTTTGTAAAACTTTTTATTTATTTATTTTATGTGGAGTTATCCCGATCTCATGAATTTGGTTTTTTTCTCTCGGTTCTAACCTTTGACATTGAATCTTTTGTAAATGGAGCTTTGTAATTCTTTTTTTTTATGAAGTTGTCCCGATCTCATGACCTATGTGATGGGTTTAACAAGTTAACCATAATTGACTTTTGTTTTTTTGTCCTTTTTTAATAGATTTATTTTTTATTTCATCCTTCAATATTAAGTTATTTGGAAATTGGGCTTCAAATTGTTTTAATTTGATGTTTTATGGGGTTATCCCATTATCATAAACTGAGTTATAGATTTGATAGGTTAACTTAGGTTAACTCGAGTATTTTTTTTGTCTTTTTTAATTTAATGTTTTTTTTTAATTTCATCCTTCAACACTGGGTTGATCATGAATTGATCTTTATAATTTATCTTGATTTGCATTCTATAGGGTAATCATAGTCTTATGATCCGAATAATAGATTTAACAAGTTAACTTAGGTCAATCTAATTAATATATCATTGTCTCAATATTTAAAAAGAATGTCATCCAAGATGTTGTATTAATATTTTAAAAATGACATCCAATATGCATCATATATTTAAGTTCATGATTCTTGTTTTTTTTTTAATTAGAAAACACATCAACAATGCATGAACATTTTTTTACATAAAAATAAAGTTGATCCATTCCGAAGTGCAGTGTGGGCCAATGATCTAGTTCATATACTAATAATCACATAAAGAAAATTTATTATTATTAAAAATATATTATAAAAAATACTAGATAAAACCTTTTCGTATTCCGTGGTAGCTATTTTTTTTTTATCCTAGAACTTTGTTTTTCTAATTGTAACCTTCTAGACCCAAATTAATGGCCAATTTACTAAAATTTACTAGGAAAGAAAAAATTCAACAAAAAAGTATTAAAGTGTAAAACAAGGCGAAATCCCTTGGACAATCTCAAATTTGCTAGAAAAAGTTTTGTTTAGTCCATATACTTTCCTTTTTCTAACGTTGTAGTCCCTTTAGATTTTTCAATTTTAGTTTTGGTCTAAAATTTTATTTTCTTAACATTTCAGTAATTTGAAAGAAAATAAAAAATTGCTTGAAATGAGAGAGAAAGTTGGCGAATGATCACTTTTCAACGACAAAACTTGTAGTCTTGGTGTCAACTAGTTCTATTCGATGAGGAAATTTTGATGATGGTATTTTTTTATTTATAAAATGCCTAAAAATAGATCGAAGTTGCTCTCAGTGATGAAGGAGGTCTACAATTCTTCCACTTCTCAAAGTCATCTAACTCGACGTATCTCTTAGCATAGTATTCAACAACTAATTTTGGAAGTTTTCTTAGTTTTAATTAATTGGCAGTAATATAATTTTTAAGTGTGGCAAAAATTCCTTTAATGTTCCAATATCCTTTTCTTATAAGGATTTCTTATTTATCCTAGCTACACAAGGAAATGAGAGCTTGTGGTAATTAATGGCATGATATTTTAGAATTTTCCATATTCTACAAGGAAACTAAGGGGTGACAACTATTACAAATATTTCCATGCTAATTTAGGAGAGTTAAAGTCGGTTTTAGGCTGATTTTTTTTTTCTATTATGTAGTTTTATGCTAATAAGAATATTTTAATCTGACCATTGAATCGGGCTAAAATTTTGAGAGGTATTATTTTATATTGAGTTTAAATTTCAAATCAATCAGAATTGAGTAAGTCTTTATAACAAGGTTTAGAAGCCATTGTACGGGAATTACATTATTTTCCTATTTGGACTAGTAATCTTTTATTATTATTTTTTCAGAATTTTCTAGGATTTTTTGTTACTTATTATAAATAGGGTTATTTAGGTTGTACTTAGGTTTGCTTTTCAACCATGGATATTGAATAAAATTGGTGTTTTCTTTGAAGCAACATGTTTTTTTCTTTGTTTAAATAAAGAACAATCAAAATTATCAAAGTATAATAAACTTTGATTTTAGAATAATATTGCTTGTGTGTGTGAGAGGATACTCATATTCTTTGGTTCTCTAACGAATTAAATTTGACTTATTGAAGAACAACTGTTTTTGTAGCAATCTTCCTTATATTTCTCATTCACGATTCACTAATCGTTAGGTGGGGGGTTCATATTCTATTAGTGTTGGCGTCTCATTTTAAGGTAATTGTTGTGTCACACTCTTTTATTGAATCAGATTTTTGGCTTTTTGAGATTGTGTCAATCTTACTTGTGGGTTTTTGGATTTTTATATTTAAGGGGCTCACATCACTCTTTTATTTTATTTGTTTAATCCCTTTCATTAATTATTTCTATTGAATTAACTTTGTTTTTAAATAAATGATTGGTTTATATATATTGTTGTATGATATTTCAAAAAGATTAGTTTGATTTCTCATAAATTGTTTCTCTTGTATTTTATAAGAATTAGCTGTATTTGTATCATGGTTTTATATATATATATAAATCATTTGTTATTAGCAACAACAATTAGCTGCTAAGATAAAATGAATGAAAACTTTTAAGATAAAAAGGATAGTTGGTGTAAAATATTTGCATGCGTATCAATCTTTTATTTCTACTATGAGGATTAGCTTTTCATTTTAATATTTATATATCATTTTTTTCTCATTAGAACAAAAAAGTATGTTAATACTTGGACTTCATCATTTGTTTCAGTTTGCTTTGTATAAAGATACTATAATCTCAAACAAACGTCTTGACATTAGATTATTGCTTAATTTTTTGAGCATATATTTTTTTATCATATAATTAAATAAAAAATTATTTCGCAAAAAAAAATTATTAAACTCAATGAAGTTTATGACCCAGGTTATGAGTTTAGAGAGTTAACCCAAGTCGATTCAACATGTCGCCGACTAATGTTAAGAAAAAAAAGATGCATTCTTGAAATTTTTAAAAAGTCAAACCATATTTTTATCGATAATTTGGGTTACTTATAAACCCATCAAGTCAACTAGGTCATATCAAAGCAACTCTCAGATGATTTGATTTGAAGTCTAACCGCTAGATCAAGTTTAATATTATTATCAAAGAATTTCCCGCATCTTAGGCATTTTTTTTTTACATTCAATTTTTTTTTTTGTCCAACTTATAGTGTAGTATGTACTTGTTATTTAGTTGTTCCATAAACATTTAGGAATTAGTGCTGATTTATAAAGGCGTAATTGAATAATCATGTTGTGAAAACTTGTTGTCTCCATGAAGTGAACGCGAGATATTAAGGATAATTAATATATCCTAAGCTCGTGAATCTCATGATCATATATAGTTCTTCATGGATGGACTAATTAGTATAAAATTTGTCAAGGTTGCTTCGATGAAATTTATCAGAAAGAAGAAGAAGAAGGTAAGCCAGTTAGATAAAGGAAACATGACAATTTAAGTGAGATGAAGTAAGACGATGATGATAAGATTAAAAAAGAAATAAATATATAATTATGTTTGGTAAGGATTAATAAGATAAAATAATTATTTTTATTTAATGTCTAGATGAATAAAACAAAAAAAAATTAATAGTTTTGAATTCCACGAACTAAGTTTCCTGGCCGAAAAAAAGGAGGTCAGATTAAAGAGATTTTAAAGGATAATGTCGACACTGCAGGAGCAGATTTGTTTTAAGAGAAAAAAGTGTGAGGAGGAGAACATGCTAATAATATGGATGACTAGCTCCATTCAAAGGATGCCAATGGCGGCATTTGACGAGATACTAATCATCCGAAATCTCTTCTGATAAACTATTATATTATCAATGAAATGGAATACAAGTCAAAGATCTTTTCTATCCTGCATGGTCGTCGTGTCTTTACATGCTTGCATGTTGCTCGACGGATCGGCTGTCTGTGTGTCTCTTTTTTTAAATTATTTTTTTATTTATTTTAAATTATGCAAATTTTAAACACACATGCTAAATTGTTGTTGAAGTATCACATACCCTACTGCATTTAAAAATTTTAATGGCTGAAATTTATATCGGTATTTATACTAATAGTCCATCAATATGTATAATATTACTGACATAATTATGGACAGAAACAACCTGTTTGAAAAACTCTCACAACTCTTAGGGTGAATTTTTATACATGCATCAATGATTATCCATTATTTATATCAAATTTATATAAAATAATGATGACAACATAGAGTAATTAACCACGTTAACTAAATGGTTTGCATAAAAATTGATTTAGCTCAAACTTATTCAATTTATTCTAATAGTACTCTTAATTCATTATCAATTATCTACATAAATTCAAATTTCTACATATTTACTGAAAATTTTAACTCAGCAATAAAATTAACAAAATATAAAACAAACCCGTTAAATAAGCTATTGTTTATTTCATCACAAAACACTTAGGTTAGAAATTCAACATTGCCAAATTTCTAGTAATGTTTGCTTGGGTGTTTACTTGTTTTATTGTTTTTTTCTTATACAATTTTGTTGTATGGATTTATGATTTGTAAATGTTATGGTTCGTTTTAGATTTTATCAAATTGTATTTCTCTTACTAAATTGTTGAAGTATCACGTATGGATAATTTGATGTTATTAAAAAAGGTCTTAAAACATACCTATGATAGATTCTCAAGCTGTTAGTAATGTATTTTATAAGGATCATCATTTGGTCACTAAAGCTTGTATTTTATATATATATATATATATATATATATATATATATATATATATATATATATATATATATATGGATTTAATTATGGCAAACTTAATGTAATTTAGTGGTTTAGTTCCAACCAGTTCGTTGTTCAACCAACTACTCAATGGCTTGTGATGGATGACTCATGCTAGATAGTGTTCGACCTTAGATTCTGGATCGTAGTTATAGAGATGCTATAAACCTGATTCCTATCAGGTCCATCAATTGCTCCAGCCTCCAACCACAGCTCTAGATCGTATTCTGGATGGGTTGAAAGGTCTTCCTTGTGTTTGACATGCATGCCAGTGTTATATTGTTCCCAGAAAAGAAAATAAGGAAGTTAAAGATATGGATAAAAAACATTAGTCCAAACAAAGTACAAAATGTTTAAGAGATGACTTATAATAAATGCCTAAGCTTTGCTATCCACGAACTGTTGCACTCTATTTTTGTTTATCCTCCCTTCTTATATATGTTTCCATGTATAACTTCATCGGATAGATCACGCCCAAGCTATATAGCCTTCAAAATAAATTCATAGTTAAATGTTATCACAAATAATAACTACCATTTTAAAATATATATTTGAAATTAAAACGGGCTCTCTTACCAAGCGCTTTATATGGTTAGTAAAAGGAAGCGACCTGCCTGTATGCTTGCTAATGAAACTGTAATTCTCTTTATTTTTGTTTAAGGACCCACTCTAAGAACGTTTCCTAAAACCCTCCAACGTGAACAACTCTAAATATTTCTCCTAGTTGCTCTTAGTGATATGGGGAGGTATACAATCCTTCCACTTTTCAAAGTCATATGACTCGACATATCTCCTAACAGAGATGTGCGTGTCATACCAGAAATCGCACAATTTGGTTTAGAAATTCATTAAACAAAAGTATATAATAAAAAAAATATTACAATTCAACAAAAAGTTTTAAACTTCACATGTTAAAATTTACCTAGTTGTACTGTAATTTTTCCAAAATGTCTTGCCACCCTAGAATTCGCCTCGGCCCACACAATTTGTTTCTTGTAATCATTTTCATGAAATAATTAGTTTTAGATTTAAAAAACATCTTTTATTCAAAAGAAGTATTGATATTATATATATATATATATATATATATATATATATATATATATATATATATATTAACCTTAAACTTCCCCCATCAAGCCTCAACCACGGGTATTTATTCAGGATGCTCTTTAAGTTGGCTTTATTGAAACAAAGGAACTTTTATTGATGATTTCATCGTCGATGTTATCGTTTACACAACTTTCATATTTGCAAACCTCAAAAATCAATTAATTAATAGTTGACTATATAAACACATGATCATTAATTTAATGGTGTGTTCAAATTAAACAAATTTTCTGACATGCTTATCCAGCTTCCATTCCACTATTAACTTACCAGATGGGACGCCAAATCTCCAACTTGTAGTCGACGAGCTTGTGTCATTAGAACGTGCATTAGGTGTTTGTTCATGAATTGCACCTTAATGCACCGTAGGTTCAGGAACACCACTGCTTCAAGACGCACAGCCACACCATTTCAACTCTAAGCTTTTCCCGGACATCTAAAAAATATAACTAAATAATTAAGAATATTCGATTAAATTATTAATATATGGTTTATGGTTTTTTATGGTTTATGCTTTTCCTTGGCAATAAAACCCTATATTCAATTGAAATTAGTTTTTTCATAAACACATGATAATCATGACTTTTCATTTCATATAATATGCATTTCTCCAAGTTCAACAATCTAGCTATGTTCGAAGCATATCTATCAAAAAATCATAGACTCTTAAACCATTTATAAACAAAATATTGTGCTTTTTTTATATATATATATAAGGCAAAGGTGACTTTGGACTTTGCCACTCATAACTCATCATTAAGCAACTTTATATTCTGATGGTCACAAAATAAAACTATATTCATTCTAGTTTTTATGCTGTCCTTTTCCCCCCCTTCAACGTCCATTACCATGTTAAGAATGTTTACAAACACATTCTTCTCAATATGCATGACATATAAATTATGACAGAAGACATTAGTCTTCGAATAGAAAAGCTTTTAAAGAACACTTTACTTTACCCATTATGAATTACACCAAAACTAGTAAATTTCTACTTACCGAATTGAAAATTGAATACAATATCCTCCCTCATATTGCTAAATCGAATTATAAAATTCTTCACTCGACAGTACTAGAGGTGCAATATCCATTTCAACTTTACTTTTCAAAAAGTTTTTTTTTATTGTTTTGTATCGATAATGACTTTACAATAGCTTCCAATGAAAAAAAAAGATTTACCCTATTCATTAAGTTAAAGTTGTTATTGTTTTTCATATAATATGGGCAAACTGATTTTCTATATGTGTGCTCTTTTAAAACTATTATATATATATATATATATATATATATATATAAAAGAAAATAAATTATAGTCTACATCAAAGCTAAGATTTGCAAGTATTTACTTTTTCCTTCAATAGTTTTACAAATTACAACTTAAATGCCATTGTTTATAATAGTTATAATAATTTATATAATGATTTGAATATGCGAAAAAATAATCAACAAAAAATTTCTAAAAATTACAGGACTGCTGTTATAATTGGATTATGACTAATGAGTCTTTTTAAATAAAAATATACAACTGTCAACAAGTTAGAAAAACAAAAAGCTCTAGTTGTCACCATCACCCCTTTTCTCCTCACTGGAATCCGGTCAAAGTTAGAAAATAAATGATTAGTGCCCAGCTAATGCTAGTGACAGGACCATCTTCCTCGTTAAAAGTGTCTAGTTCTGAGATAGAATTGTTTGAAGCATTCCAAAGATACGTCGTTGGTTGTTTCAAGAGTTATTGCAAGCACGTTATCGCTGCCTCAATCTAGCAAATCAATTAGAAATCAGAGTTTTTTTTTTTTTTTTTTTTGAATCTAGCATAAAAAAGAGAGATAAAGTAACACACTATAAAAAAAAAAAAAAAGAAGCTAGTTTTAAAAATAGTAATATTTAAAAAGTCGTAAGTACATGTATGTATTTTTTTTAATTATTAATATTGATTTTCTGATTAGCTTGCATGTACCTAAACTAATTTTGTAGATTCTAAAGTTAATGATTATATAAGTTTTCAGTAGCTCTAAATTTTATAAAACTTAAATTGATGATTTCTAGAAAATATATTTAAAATCTAATCAATTAGATTGCACCTCGTAAATTTACATGTGTGTGTGTTTTTTTAGATTAACGTTAGTGTTCGGGTCAACTTGTGCGCACCTCGACTAATCCCACAGGCCCTGAAATTAACGACAATGTAAGCCTCCAGTGGCCTTAAGGTTTGTGGAACTCGAACTGGTGATCTCTAGGGAATAAACTTAGAACCTGACCAGTTGAGCTGTATCCTTCTAGATTTGATACGAAGGACGTAGTGCATTGATGATATGAATGTCAAGTTGACATCTATTATGTGGTGCAGTCCCTTGCCTATGTATCCTGGGTTCAAGCCTCAGCGTGCACGCCTGTCACCCTCGCGGTACCTTACCTGCCTACTAGGCTTGTAGGGTGTTTAGTGGGTCCGGGGATTAGTCGTGGTGCGCGTAAGCTGGTCTGGACACCTCGGGTTATCAAAAAAAAAAAAAGAAGAATAATTATAATATTGAGTGCACTCTCTGTTGGTTGATGCTACAAATATTTAAAAACAGCATCAATATTTCATTTTTCATCACAGCATCTCACATATGTAAGGGAAATTTGAAGCAAAGTTCCAAACAGGAATTAAAGTATATATATACCCGACATTAATTATATGTATTCTTAATATTTCCGATAAAAGAATCATTCGTACATGTCTTGTATTGTATTGTTTGTCTGCGAATCTTTGATGTTAGTTAATGGAGAATATTTCTGTGTGTTGGAAGGGAAATAAGTGGGGAGAAGAAACAAGCGGGATGTATTAATTACTACTACATGTGTTTTTCTCAAATTAAAAACATTATTGGACTCCATCATATTGGGTATTTCTGATCAAATTCATGCCAATGAAAAGCTTATAACACTTCCTACTCTCAATTGTTTATGTTATTTGTAATTTTTTAAAATATTTTTTATACTATATTATTTGATTAATTTTTTTAGTAAGATAAAAAAATCTAGACATCATCCACCAAGTCAGGGGCATCCATTGTCATTTCTTGTCTCTGCAAAATCAGTTAAAACATCCCATCAATTTAGAAACATGTGAAATCTAAAAATCCCTATCAACCTATGCTATTAAAAGTCAAACCCATGATTCTAAAAGTATTAAAAAACAAATAAATTGGATAATTAGCCGTCAAGATTAAAAAAAATTAACAAATTAATATAGAAACAAAAAGTTTTGGTGAAATAATACAATTAGACTATGTCGCACTTTATAAGCATGACATGGTTAAACTATGCTATTTTTTACTCAAAAGATTGACCGGTTCATAATGATTAGTGAAATTGATCGACCGATTCCTAAAATAACAAGGAAAATCTCAAAATTATCAAAACTGAGGGGTCTTGATGAGATTAATTTTTAATATCTAAAGATCTAATAGTCCACTTGGTGACACAATGACCTTTAAAGGAAAGACGTCCTCTAGAAACTTCTGTAAATTATTGAGCATGATCCAACGATCGGATCAAAAGTTATAATCATTTTGAGTTTTTATTCTGATTTGACGTGACAAAATCTTCTCTTGGGCCTAAAATTATCCCAATGGTCCATAAATACTTCTACTAGACTATCAACATAATCTGTTTAGGAAAGATCTTCATTTTGTTATGACAGATTCACAATTTATTACTCAGAATCACTCAGTATTATACGAACATTAACTTTTTAAAATTTTAATTGAAGTATATTTTTTAATCAACAAGTTAGATAAAGATATATATTTTAACTAAAAAAATATATTTTAAAAAAACCTCATAAAATTATGGTTCTTTGTGTTAAATGTTTTGAAGCCCAACATGGTTAAACTGGGCTATTTCACCATATATTTTTAAAACAGTGTTATTATATCAAATTTGTACGTTTAGAACAATCCAAAGCAGACGAGAACAATCACGGACCTGAGGGATGTGTCGCTGGGGCTTGACAGGTTTAGAAGGATGAAAAGATGATGATGATGAAAACAATGGGATAGGGTCTGCTGGGTGGGTGGTTTGTTCTTCGAGGCTAAAATTTGTCTCCCGTTCATATTGAAAGGCCTCTGCCAAAAGCTTCTGGTCTAGCGATTGCGAGAGTGGATTCTCCTTGGCTTTCCTCCCTTCAACGAGCATAATCCATGTCC
Organism: Populus deltoides; assembly: GCA_015852605.2. Classification (NCBI taxonomy): domain Eukaryota; kingdom Viridiplantae; phylum Streptophyta; class Magnoliopsida; order Malpighiales; family Salicaceae; genus Populus; species Populus deltoides. Next base: position 10,801,875 of record CM027588.2, on the reverse strand, counting down.
ATAGCTGGCCTATTTGGTATAAATCGAGCCAACTATCCAGAACAAGAAAATCTGAATTAGAACCCTAAAAGAATATAATCATTTGCAACTGTAGAATTATTAATTAATCTTTAACTTGATAAGAATATCCTTAAATAACACTAACTTATTAGAAACCCAAAATAGAATATAATCTTGCTTTGATTCATGTTTGATTTTCTGTTAGTGGAGAGGGAGAGAAAAGTCATGGAAAAGAAAACATGATGGGATTGATTTATACATTAGAGGTAATATTATGTAAGAAAAAAAAATATGTTAATAATTGGAGTTCATAATTTGTTTTGGTTTGCTTTTTTAAAGGATATTATGATCTCAAACAAACGTCGTGACATTAAGTTGTTGCTCAATTTCATGAGCGTTTATTTTTTATCATATAATTAAATAAAAAATTATTTCACAAAAAAAAGTTATTAAACCCAATGGAGTTCATTACTCTTGTTACGAGTTTAGGGAGTTAACCTAAGTCGCCGACTAATGTTAAGAAAAAAAAAATGTCTTCTTCAAATTTTTTAAAAATCCAAACTATATTTTTATTGATTATTTGGGTTATTTATGGACCCGTCAAGTCAATTGGCTCATGTTATGACAACTCTCAAATGATTTGATTTGAAGTCTGATAGGCAAGGAGCCAAGTCAAGAGATTTTAAAATTAATTTCTAGATCATAATATTATCAAAAAATTTCCCGTATCTTAAACATTTTTTTAGTTCAAGTTTTTTGGACCCAGCAGATTCCATGTGAGATGAAGTAAGACGATGATGATAAGATTAAAAAAGAAATAAAGATATAATTATGTTTGGTAAGGATTAATAAGGTAAAATAATTATTTTTATATAATCTCTATGATGAATACAAAATAAAAATCATAGTTTTGAATTCCACGAACTAAGTTTCCTGGCCGAAAAAAGGAGGTCAGATTAAAGAGATTTTAAAGGATAATGTCGATACTGTAGCAGCAGATTTGTTTTAAGAGAAAAAAGTGTGAGGAGGAGAACATACTAATAATATGGATAGCTAGCTCCATTCAAAGGATGCCAATGGCGGCATTTGACGAGATACTAATCAGAAATCTCTTCTGATAAACTATTAAATTATCAATGAAATGAAATACAAGTCAAAGCTCATTTTCTGTCCTGCAAGGTTGTCGTCTCTTTACATGCTTGCATGTTGCTTGACGGATCGATTGTCTGGGTGTCTCTTTTTTTTAATTATTTTTTTTATTTGTTTTAAATTATGCAAAATTTTAAACACACATACTAAATTGCTGTTGAAGTATCACATACCCTACTGCATTTAATAATTTTAATGACTGAAGTTTATATAGATATTTATATCACTACCAGAAAATTGGATAACACCAACGGAATTACCGACGAAATATTTTCGTTGGAAATTTTTACCGATGGAAATAATTCCATCTCAAAATTTGTTGGTATTTACTGACCGATATATTCCGTTGGCGATACAGTCGGTATATACTGATGGAATAAGTCCGTCGGTATATACCGACCAGATCACTGACGGCCGAGACACTTTTTTTTAAGTTGCAATGGCGTGATGACGTGGATTTTTTCATACGATTTTACCGAGGGATTCAAATCGGGATAGCCATACAGCAACGTGGCACTTCCATCGGCAGAATCATCGATGGTTATACCGACAGAACGTGTCCGTCGGTGATTCCATCGGTAAAAGCTAGTATATACTGACTCTGCTAACTCTCTCTTCCTCTGTTTCTCCTTCTTCTTCCCCTTTTTCTTCCCAATCCCCTCATCCCACCTCTTCCCTCCCAAACTGCAGCCAACCACCCATCCCAACTCTCCCATCTTCTCAACACAAGTACTAAGTTTCTTATACTTTTGTACGTGATCACAACATCCGTTCTTGTGGATTTTATTATTTTTTGTAAGTAAATCTATCATTTTTAGTTTTAACATTTAAATGTGAATTTTATTGTTTTTTTAGTATATGTATTTTGTTAACGTATGTACTGGTTTGATTGTTATTTGTCAAAGAAACTTGTAGTATGAATATATAATTTTGTAGTTGTTATAGTTTATTTTAGATTTTGTCAAATTATATTTGTTTGTAAATTGTTAAAATTTTGTTTGAATTACACCGAATTAGATGTGTTGTGATGAAATAAATAATAGCTTGTTTAACGGGTTTGTTTTAATTGTTATCAATTCTATTGCGAAGTTGTGATTTCTGTAAATTTATATACGTATAAATTTGTATGTATGAACGTTGATAGTTAATAATTGATAATGAATATTTAACATAAGTGTTTTTTAGTTTGTTGGATAATTGATAATGGATATTTAACATAAGAAACCAACATTTTTTTTTATGTTTTATAGAGATTCAATAGAAGTCATAGATGTTCGTTTATGGATGTATCGGGACTCACCCCAAGGATTGCGGAGGATGGATTATTGTAACGGTGTTTAGGATTTTATTAATTGGGCAACATCTATCCAGATGAATTTTACTGATGGCGATATTAGGTGTCCATGTAGAAAGTGTAAAAATTTAAAGTTTCTGCATCAAGATGTTGTAACGATGCATCTTCTAACCAAAGGGTTCATGGAGGATTACCTGTGTTGGTATGCACACGAAGAACTATTTGTTCCTAATGAGAGCATGGTTGAAAGGGTGGTCGGGTCAACTTCTAGTGCTAGCAACATGCAAGAAGTTGGAAATGAGAACAGTAATCCTTACAGAAATATGGTTATGGATGTAATGATAATGAGTGAAGGTAATGTCAGTGAATATTCAATCATAGAAGAAGAACCTAATGCAGATACATCAAGGTTTTTTGATCTATTGAAAGATTCTGACGAACCATTATGAGATGACTGCACGAACCATACTAAATTATCAGCCATAGCATAGGTGTTCACCATCAAGTCAGATCACGGGTTGAGTGAGGCCAGTTAGGACAAGATTATCGAATGGGCGAGAAGCATTTTACCTGAAGGGAACAGGTTGAAAGAGAACTTCTACACTGCCAAGTCCATGACCCCTCGGTTTAGGATACAAGAAAATTGACATGTGTCCTAACTTCTGCATGTTATACTACCTTAAAAATACTGAGCTGACCGAATGCATGACATGTGGGCATTCCCGTTACAAACCCAGAACTAGTAGAGGAAAGACTCTTGTGGCATATAAAAAACTTAGATACTTCTCAATCACACCTAGACTGTAGAGGTTATTCATATCACCAAGGACTGCTGAGCACATGACATGACACTAATCACATCATGCGGCTGATGGAGTGATGGTGTATCCTTCTAATGGTGAAGCCTGGAAACACTTTAACAATGAGCATCCTCACTTTTCAACTAAATCAAGGAACATGCGTCTTGAGTTGTGTACAGACGGATTCAACCCATTCGGGTCATTTGCTGCTCCTTATTCTTGTTGGCCGGTCATATTGACGGTTTATAACTTGCCACCGGGGATGTGTATGAGGCCGGAGTTCATGTTTTTATCTATGGTCATACGAGGTCCAAGTAGTCCTAAATTTAATTTTGAAATCAATACATAAAAATAATTTAAAATTATAAAAAAATAATTCAAAACAGTAATTGGAAACTACGTTCTTTTATTTTTAAAAGGGCCAAAATTTCCAATAGCATATTGTTTTGAGTAACTTTATAAATTAAAACATACTCCACCTCTATCATAATACATTCAAAGAAATTAATAGATTTTTTTACAATAATGGTCTTAAAATATAAATAAAAAATTGGACCTATTTGTTTTTGCGTTTCAAAAATGTTTTTGAAAAAAATTGAAATTTTTTATTATTTTCTTTCCTTCAAATTAATATTTTTTTGTGGTTTTAGATCATTTTGATGCGCTGATTTCAAAAATAATTTTTTTAAAAAATAAAAAAATATTATTTTAATACATTTTTAAATGAAAAGCACTTTAAAAAATAACTGTAATCACACTCTCAAATAAACACTTAGTCATTATGCTAACCCCATTAAAATTTGAAATTGAAATTTTTTATAGATAATAGAAGCCAACTTTTCTCACATAGCACAAAGATATAAATTATAATAATGTTCCATTACCCATATCTTTTTATTATAATTTGAGTTTGTTTGTTTTCGTGATTAAAAAGTATTAATATTAAAAATAATTTTTTTAATATATTTTTAAATAAAAAATATTAAAAAATAACTTCTATTACGATTTTAGCTTGTTTGGGAGTGTGATTGCAGTTACTTTCAAAATGTTTTGTGTGCTGAAATGCATTAAAATAATATTTTTTTTAAATCACTTTTAAGATACCGCATTAAAACGATACAAAAAATATATATATAAAATTTATAATTAATCTCTGCAGTCTTGAACTCAAGGCAATAAGTAATCTATACAGTTTTAAACTTTCAACTCTTCTTTGATTAAGTTAAAGAATTATATATTTTTTAATATGTATTTGCTTCCAAGATTAGAACAATAAATTAAATACAACTTATAATTAATTGAGAACCTCTCTTATTAAAAAAAGAAGAAGATAAATTTAAAAATTTATATGGATTTGTTTGTCACATATATGGATATAATTTATTTATGATATAATCTACTAAAAGATAATCAGTATTTACTATTGTAATTGATCGATGAAATTGGATATGCTGAAGTTTCAAATTCGAATTTATTCTTTATTCACAGTTCGATGAGATCATTAAACCGTAAGCTTATTCTAATCAAGTATTCCCGTGTTTGCTGGGTAGAGGAGTTGTTTTTTACTCTTCTTTTCATCCTCCTCTCCCACTTTTTTTTTTTATTTTTATTTTATTTTATTTTGTTTATTAGCTAGCAAACAACTATATCACTGGCTGAGTTATGCTGTTAGTTGGATTATTTTTTTTAATATAAAAAAATATTCAAGCTTTGCTAATATATTTTTTAACATAGATATTTTTTTAATTATGAATTCAAAATTTTATGTATATCAGCTGACATCTTTTATAAATATTGAGATAATAATATGGAGACTGACATCTTTTTCAAAAATCATATTATAATAGTAGCATATTGGTTTGATTTAGATCAATACAGATTAACTTGTGATACCAGTGACTCGGATTATAAGACTATGATAATCCTATGAGAAGCATATCAAAACAAATTATGAAGTCTAATTCTCAATTAACCCAATATTAAAGAATGAAATCGAACAAAAATATTTAATTAAAAAATAACAAAATAATAACTTTAGTGAACTTTGGTTAACCTACTGAACCTGCAGTCCGAGTCATGATCCTCTAGGTTTAATAAAAAATTTTTATTTTTTAATTATAAGATAATAAAAATAAATACTCACAAAATTAACCACCAATCAAATACCGTGATGTTTCATCTGAGACTAATAATCCTACAGAAACCAAATCAAAACAAATTTCAAAAATCAATTTAAAATTAATCAAATTTGGTTGGATTTGGGTGGCCTGGAATGCTTGGACCTCTAAAAAAATAGACCAATGATTTTTTTTTATTAACACCCTTAAAAAAAATTAGAAAACTAGCATAAATGGGAAAATAGTTAAAAAAAAACAGCACAGCTATATATAAAAAACGTTGGTTCGAAACTTGTTTTTTCAAACAAACGCTGGCCCACCCAACTTTTTTATGTTGGGTGGACCAGCATTTTTTTATAAGAAAATGGTGGTCCGATCGGTTTTTGTTTTTCATCTATGAACCCCATTCTCTTTTTCTTCCCGGAAAAAAAAGCTGACGCTCCCCTCCCCTCCAAACTTTCACCGGCGATATCATCTCTCTAAACACAGCCAAAAACATCCATTCTCTTGCTCCTATCTAAGGTTCCAATTGATCTAAGGTGCTGTCAAAAGTCTATGTTTGTGATGAGTTGAACTATAAAAGACCCATGATTGATGGACAAGAATTCACCTCTATTTTGTTCCATTGCCTATAATTTCTTTTATGACACTCGCATTTAAAGGAGCCTTCACGTTGCATTTTATTCATTAAGTAGAATCCGTTTAGTATCTTCACCCCGCTGTTGTTTCATATCATACATCATTTGGATCCATCAATGAAACTATTAACAGTTCATCCTAGGTATTTAACACTGATATTTTCTTCTTGGTTCCCTGTTTGATAGTGCTCGTTAGTTTTAACATGGCGTGCCAGTGTCCATCTGGCCTGCCAGTTAGACGTGCTGTCCAAACATGATATGGATTGTCCAATGCTGTTAGTTTTAGGAACTGTTATGACAAAAAAAAAAAAAACTTCACATTATACCTGCACATTCTTTGGGCATCCATTTTTAGCGATAGTTGTTCTTGCTGTGGACGTTGTTTTTTAGTGTTCCAGTGTCATCATCATTGTACGTATTGCAGAATTTAGTTCATATATTCTCTCGCGTGCAAAGCTAGTGTCAGAAATGAGGTGTTGAACAAAATCTACCAGTGGCTAAGGCATTCGATGTCTAATTCAGGTTTTAAACTGTTTTGTGATCACAAGGTGAATGATTTTGTTCAAGGAGATGTTGCATATAGATCTATGCATTGTCCTGGTAGTCTGTGATAAGTATTTTTCATTTGCACTCTACATAGGCTTTAATTTTAACAGTAATAATTTTACTTGAGAAAAATAAGACAACGTTTATATGTGTGTATCGCTTTCGAAAGCAGCATCCCAGCAAATTTTTGTGACAAGGATTCTTGATCATTAGGTTTTACAGTATCAGGTTAACCCATTTATCTTGCACAACCTGCAAGCAACAGAGATTCCTGCAAGGTTGTTTTTTGTTAGAATTTGAACTCGGGACGTGTTGTGTGCCGAACCACAGTCCTTTTGCTAGGATTTGAACTGAGGATGTGGTGTGCTTAATCAGTCCCTGGTCCGAATCTTTGTCAACACGCTAAATAAGGCAGAAATTTTGGAATCTTTTTGCTATTTTTCCTTTATTTTTGTGATAATGACCAAACAATATGTAATATTAATGGCTCTTTATCTACCAGATTTAACAAAATGATGTCTAGATGGTCTTGGTAGGTTTAGTAGTGAGGCCAAATCCAAATGGGAAGAGGGGATCATAATGCCGATCACCAATGTTCATAGGCAGCTGATCAACTGTCTTGAACCATGTTTGTGAAAGCGTGCCGGTGAAACCATAGTCACCAAATAGAACATCAGCAACACCTTGGCCTTCACTTCCAGGGAGCCAGGCAGCAACAAGAGCATCCATCAAGCTTACATATGGTTGGATTACAACAGGACGCCCGGAAATGATGACAGTAACGCATTTTACAGCTCCACAGACGTTTTGGATCGTGCTTGGACCAGGTTCTGATATTGTCAAGCTCAAGCTGTCTCCAAATGTCTCTGCATATGGCGGCTCTCCTACTACAACGATGGCGTAAGAGAAGTTGTTAGACTTGACGAAGTCTGCATCAGGATTCTCCTTGTACACAATTTCAGTGCTTGGATCGACAGTATTTTTTATTGCGGTTAGGATCGTGGTACCTGCAATTCATTTTTATTTAACCTCATTAAATGGATTACAGAGCCTAAAGAGAGGTACTGTTGCCAAGAAATATTTCAGAAAAAACCCCCCCTGATGACTATTTTCCTTCAGATACTGTTTTAGCAGTCACTGATATCGAAAATTTAGTTTCTTGTTGGGCAATCAGTACAGAACTTATCAGGTTTTATTCCTTTAAAACAGATGGGTCTATTAGTAGAATCTGAATTAGGGGATGAAAAGAGAATGTACCACTCGTGAGGTTGTTGCCACCGAGTCCCTGCCACTCAAGTGTCCACCCACCACATTGATAACCGAGATTATCTGCATGACTGCCGGCAACAAGTATTTTTGTTGCCTTTTTAGGAAGGGGTAGCAATGGCTCAGTAGCAGATTCGCCATTCTTTAGCAGCACAAGTGATTTCCTCACAGCTTCCCTAGCCAATTCTCTGTGCTCCTGTTATCAGTATATAATATTTTTAAGTTCATTTCTATCTTCTTGTTACTCGTTATACAAGGCAGAGAATATCTGAGTTTAGGTAATTAACCTGGCTACCAAGCTCATTGACTAGACTATTATCAGCCAGGGGGTTCTCAAAAAGACCCATCGTAAATTTAACTCGCAAAATTCTCGTCACTGCATCATCGATTCGGCTCATGGGGATGACTTTATTTTTCACGTGGGATGTTAGGCCATCAATAAACTCTTTGTAGTTGTTTGGAACCATGATCTGCCGCATGCGATTTCCAATACAAGTATTAGAATTCTAAAGAACAAGATAATGAATACTGTTGAAGTAAAAAACCATTAATAAGAATTACCATGTCAATTCCAGCGCTGATTCCTGCTTGAATGGAATATGAGTAGTTAGCATGGGGTGGAGAAGTGATCCTATCAATACCCTCCCAATCTGAGATGACAAAACCCTGAGGCAATCAATAGGCATTAGCACACAGCTCTTGGATTTTTATTATCAAATGGTTCAAGATGGGAAACCCTAAGCTAAGGAAATTACTTTACCCTGAAACGAAGAATGTTCTTGAGAAATCCAGTGACCATATCACGGTTGGCATGCATCTTAACTCCATTCCAGCTCGAGTAAGAAACCATCACAGTTGACACACCCTTGATAATTGAGTTATAGTAGCCTGGCATGTGGATGCTAAGCAAACCGTGCCTGCTGATTTGTGTATTGTCCTCATTGATGCCTTTTGTTGTTCCACCATCACCCACATAGTGCTTGGCACAAGCAGCAACTTTTGTTCTGTGAGAAGCCCCCAGATCATCAGGATTCAAGAATTAACAAATATTAGAGTGAATTCATCCAAAGATTTTACAGGAACTATGAAATCGATTACTATGAATAAAGATCCTCCCCCCTTATTGATGTGTTTTCTATTTGTTAAAATGGACAAGATACCTCAGTGAAATGAAGGGTTGTGGGAATGAGAAATATCATAGGACCGCACTGGAGGTAGCTTCATAACACCAATTATCTACTTTTCATACTTCCCCAGTTGCCTACTTGCCTTCCCAACCAAGAAGGGAAAGAAACAAGATAAACAAAGAGAAGGGCCACTAAGTGTGGCGGCTGGAGATCTCAGCAAGTTGATCCTAAGAGTCAAAACTTTGGAAGTTTGATAATACCAAGTGGGAATATTTTATCTTTATCCTTTTGAAGCTTTTCTGCTGTTTTCTTCACAGGTTCCTTTCATATGCTAATAATAATAATAATAATTAGTGGAAAGCATGTCTCAACTCTCATGCCACCAACAAGGGCTTCAACCTAACACAAAGTCCAAAAAGGTTTCCATCAAATGAATAATTAACATATCCATTATCTGATGAAGCTAGCAGCAGATCCACTCCATCCTCGAGGGGGGGATACGGCACTTAAATTCCTCTGATTAATCTACGTGAGAAATGGCCTCATTTTCTTTTTCAAATACAGACACCCATGATTGAGCTGTTGACTGATTCCATGTTTTAAATAGAGAAAAGCAAGTTTATGGACCAAGCGTGGAATCTGATAGCGTGGATCAAAGTCAAATTTACTATATAAGCAAGCGAAATTCCTAATGTTCTGTGAAAATTACTATTTACAGTTCTCTGCTCCTTGGGACAATTTTCTTCATTGTTTCACGGCGATTATAGAAAAAGCCGCCGCTGTTGAAGACTTGAGGGAAAATGTACACTATCTAATTATTGTTCTTAGAAACTTAACTTATGTTAACTGCAAGCAATATAAATCATATAGGCAAAAGAATGTAACATGAAGATAAGATTCCTTACTTTCCAGCAACGAAGGGAACACCCTTTGAGGAGTTAGCAGGGATGTCGCCTTGTAATCCTGATACCATCTCAGTCATTGCTTGAACAAGCTTAGGATCTTCACTGTAGCTTTCATAGCACCGACCCCATCTTGGATCTCGACAAACCTGTATAGCCAGAAGTTATAGAGGAAATCAGAATTTAAGAGGAGATGATTTTGGTTATCTGAACAGCTATTAGTAGTGGGATTAAAAAGTTACCGCAATACAAGGTGCAAAAACATATGGAATGCCTGTAGCTCTAACTTCAAGTGCAGTTGCAGCTCCAATCCTCTTAACCAGGTTAGGGTCCCTGCTCGATGACATGCAGGTTTAGTCATGAATGCCAGATATATGCTGAGACATATCGTTACATCAAAAATAAAATCCATTACATTTTCCTTTTCTTCCCTAGGTCCCTAATGTCTTGCTACAGTTTCAGCAGATGGGAATAATAAGAAGAAGAAAATTCAATTATTAGTTACATGTCAAACATCTGAATTAGCATTACATCACAGAATTGATCAAAAGTATAAACCTAAATAGGCATCAATAGCAGACTAAAAGCCAGCCGTAAAACTGCAAGGACAAGTGAATATATAATTCTATCTGCTGATAGAGATGCACATCATCATAGCCTATTGTGGATGGATGCAGATGTCATCATATCACTACTTTCCTTGTGAAATCTCCAAGGAGATGAAAAGGGGTCCAAGTTTTCAATGGATGACACTCGCGATAATGATTGCTGTCTCAAACTGAGAATTTAATCATCCTATCTCAAAGATGACCCGTCCTCTTTCTTGGTTACTTGGCAGACAAATATGACCACATGAACTTCTTTCAGATAAAATTTCAGGATAGAAGATTTTCTTTCTAGATGAAATATCAAATTAATTTGGACAGAACTTAAATGTATCTATACTAATTGCATGAAGCAAAAAGAAGAAAAAAACTTCAGTTCATAAACTGATGGTTAGTATGAGTGAGGAATAATCTTCACTTGCCTGGTAGCTCCAAGCCCAACATTGTGAGGAAATATTGTTGCCTTGTAAACATTGTTATGTCCATGAACAGCGTCAATTCCATAAATCATAGGAATTCCTAATCGGGTCGATAAAGCACCCTTTTGAAGTTCGTTCACCATGTTAATCCAAGTCTCAGCAGAAGCCTGTTTAGAGGGAACACTCCCTCCTCCACTCAGTACACTCCCTGGCAAAAAAGGAAACAGAATTCTTCAGCTTTCCTACACAACACAACCACATCACGTAACAGTTCCTAAACCAAGTAAAGGCACGAGTGACGCTCTGCTTACCAATGAAGTAGTCCTTCATCACCTCAGCTGATGCAACGCCGCGTTCAATCTGTGTCATCTGGCCAATTTTCTCCTCTAATGTCATCCGGCTCATCAAGTCCTTAATGCGAGAATTTAAAGGCTTTGTTGCATCTTTATAGATCATGTATTCTGCTTCTGCCAAGGCTGCCCAGATGACAACAAGCCCCATCAAGAAGATGGGAATTCTAGCCATTTAGATCTTCCTGTAATGACCAAAGTAGAAAATATAAAATACTGTAATGGAATACTTGTTTAATAACAGAAAAGAACTTTCACTTTTAACAGCAACACGTAACAACTGCATCTGATTCACTCTGCCTCCAGCATTCAAAGAAGCAAATCAAACAATTTCCATCAGTAGAATGAAGCGCATACACGCACATAGTTGTCATTTGTTTTTCACATTTTCGAAAGAACCAAACAGTCGAGACAAAGCATTGCCAGAAAGAACAGAAACATGGAAATGAGAGAAAAAACTCAGGACTTACAGAGAAACAACAAGAACCCAATAACCTCTCTGTTCTGAGAGAATGAGGGAGGGGTTAAGTTTTGGAACTTGGTATGCTATGGGATGGAGGTGGCATTTATAGAATGTTCATCTCTTGATTTATCACTCTGTGCTATATCTGTTTTCTGTTCATTTACTGTTGTTTTTCTTGAAGGATTTTATAAATAAAATAAAGATTCATTATCCAGGACAGGACAACTATACAATTCAATCTTGCACGTCGCCCACCATTTTTTTCCCCTATATTAATAATAACCTTTGAAGTGGAAAAGATGACAGAAACAAAATAGCGGTTTCCTTTATTTTTCGAACTTTGACTTGTCAATATTATCATCACTTCCATTTACTAAGCAACAAAAGTTTTTGGTAAAAAACAAGGATATGCACTGTCCGTATTATTCTCTTACAATGAATTTGAAAATGTAAACTGTTTTTTAGAGTATTTTTTATTTAAAAATATATTAAAATAATTTTTTTTATTTTTAAAAATTTATTTTTGAATAGATAAAAATAATTTAAAATAAAAAAATCCAAATACGTTCTTTTATTTTCAAAACGACCAAAATTTGCAATAGCACATTGTTTTGAGTCAAAACAAGGATGTATACTGTATGCATTATCCTTATGGATTGAATTTGAAAATGTAGTTATTTTGTAGAGTATTTTTTATTTAAAAAATATTAAAATAATATTTTTATTTTTTAAAATTTATTTTTAAAATCAGTATATAAAAATAATTTAAAATAAAAAAATAATAATTTAAAATAAAAAATATTAAATAGTGTTTGAAAACTATGTTAGTTTATTTTCAAGACAGCCAAAATTTGCAATAGCACATTGTTTTGAGTAACTTTATAAAATAATATTGAATTTTTTTTTTGCATTTTGTCATTGGAATTTTGAATTTTTAATATTTGATAGAAATAAATATTTTACTTGTACATCAATCAAGATTGAGTTATTTATTTCTAAACAAATTAAAACATACTCCACTTATATATCAAACTTTCAAAGAAATTAATAGACTTTTTACAATAATGGTCTTAAAATATAAATAAAAAAAAGAAGGGATCATACTTTTTTAGTCATTGTGCTAACCCCATTAAAATTTTGAATTTTTTTATACAAAATAGAAGCCAACTTTTCTCATATAGCACGAACATATAAATTATAATCACGTGTCTCCATTACCTATATTGTCTTGTAAAATACGCGAGTTTGTTTGTTTTTATGGTTAAAAAAATATTAATATTAAAAATAATTTTTTTTAAAAAATATTTTTTAAATATATTTTTAAATAAAAAACATATTTGAAAATAACTTTAACTACACAGCCACGTTATCCTCAAGAACCAAATATTGTTGAAATAAATAAATTCTAAAGTAAAGACCTTTAAAGTTCTCTTAAGTTTATCTGTTAATTAATTAAATGAAAGGGAATTGACTTATAAAGCCATTACAAATAACTTAATAGCAAAACCATAGCCCACGTCTTTTACAACCTTAAAATTGTGGTAAACAACTAGAAAGTAGTCAAACACTAACCTGAAAAATATGAGTTCCTAAACACTAAAAATTAGTAACAGATTCAACTAGAGATTTAGCATGCCATAAATGCTAGATATTTGAAACTTTAAAACATCTAATGTGTCTAACATTTCCTCCCCTAAACTAAAATTATCAAAAGCAATCAATTTACTTCAGTTAGAAACTTCATTACCAGCAGCTCTCGAAGCTTCACAAAACTCTCCAGTTTTAGAGGCTTGGTCATAATGTCTGCAAGCTGCTCACTCACTATTACCATAATACTTCAACTCAACCACTCCATCCCTTGTGAGATTACACAGAAAATGAAACCTCACATCTATATGTTTGTTCATCCCATGTAAAACTAGGTTTTTATACTACTTAATGCATATGAGTTATCTCAAAACACAGTAATACACTTACTTTAAGAAGGGCGGGAACGATTGAACACTCTCTTCATCTAAATACTATGACAAGCACATGCTGCTACTGCAACATATTCCGCCTCTGTTGTAGAAAGAGTTACAATAAGCTGTTTCTTTAAAGCCCAAACCACAGCTCCTCCACTCAACTTAAACACATACCTTGAAGTACTTTTCCTATCATCATAGTCATCGGCATGATCATTATCCGTATATGCGAACAACTCTATTGCATCTTCTCTTACATAGAACACATCAAGCTCCAGAGTTCCTTTTAGATATTGAAGCACCCTCTTTACAACAAGCAAATGCTCCTTCGTTAGATATGCTATATATCTTCTAATGAGACATACATTGTACATCAAATCAGGTTTGGTAGCCATCAAGTTGGGCTACCAACCAATTGTTTGAACTGAGTTGATTCGACTTTTCTTCCCCTCACCTTCACTTGTCAGTTTTGAACTAGACACTATGTGATTCTTTACTAAATTGCACTCCCTCATACCAAACCTATCAAGAACATCTTTGGCATAATTTTTTTGACACAAATGAAAACTCTTTGAACTTTGCAGAACTTCAACGCTTAGGAAATATCTTATTTTTCCTAGATCTGTCATCTCAAATTCAGACTTCATTGAACACTTAAACTCCTCAATCAAGCAAGCATCATTACCAGTAAAGATTAAGTCATCTATATAGAGACTTACGATTAAAATCTTACCTTCAGCTTCTGTTTTGACAAACAAAGTAGACTCATAATTGCATCTTTCAAAACCTTCATTGAGAAAATAATTCTCAATCTTACCGTTCTAGGCTCAAGGGGCCTGCTTTAGGCCATATAAAGCCTTTTTGAGCTTGAACACCTTCTCTTCTTTGTCTTTTTGCTCATATCCTTATGACTGCTCAATGAAAATAGCTTCCTTCAATTCTTCGTGCAAGAATGCACTCTTTACATCTAGCTAAAACACCAACCAACCCTTCTGAGCAGCCAAAACCAAAACCATGCGAATTGTATCCCACCATGCCATTGGAGTAAACACCTCATTATAATCTATCCCATGTTCCTAAGCATAGCCTTTTACCACTAAACAAGCTTTGCATTTATGAACCTCCCTACTTTTATTTAACTTAGTTTTATATACCCATTTAACACCAATCTTCTTTGCTCTAATTGGCAGATTTACCAATTCCTAAATTTTATTTTTCATAATAGCTTTATCTCCAAATCCATCGCATTCCTCCACTTCTCACTCTTCGCAGCCTCTTCATAGCAGGTTGGATCTTCTTGTGAAGTGAACAAAACAAGATTCTGTAAATTTTCCTCTTCTGACAGACCTTCTCCACTTTCATAATCTTGCATCCAATTAGGTGCTCTTCTAATTCTTGGTCCAGATGGACTAGATGAAGATGAACTTTCTTCACTACCTCCATATAAATTAGTTTGAGTAGTTGATTCATCTTGGTTACCTTCTACATTTTCTTCATCCTCATCTAAGTCATTGAGATCATGCTCATCATCTTTATAATCATCATCTCCCCAGTCAAGTACATCGAGCTTCACCTCTTCTTCACTCCTTCCCCAATTCCAACTTTCACCTTCATCAAACATAACATCTTTGCTAATTACAATCTTTTTGGCAATGGGATCAAACAACCTGTAAGCTTTAGACTCGTCATTGTACCCGAGAAGCACACATTTATAACTCTTGTCATCCAGTTTTGATCTCTTAGTATCTGGTATGTGAACATCTTCAATGCATCCTCAAATCCAAAAGTAATCCATAGTTGGCTTGATTCCACTCCAGCACTCTTCTAGGGTCTTACCTTTTATCACTACTGTAGGACTCCTATTTAACAAATTTACTGTCCATCGAACTGCTTCTGTCCAGAAGACCTTGGGTATTTGCTTCTCTATCAGTAAGCATCAAACCATATTCATGATATTTAGTTCTTATGCTCTGCAACCCTGTTCTGATGAGGTATGTATACTGCCATAAGCTGTCTTTTAATGCCATAATATTTACAAAAATTGTTAAACTCATACGAGGTGAATTCACCACCTCAATCAGTTCTTAAACAACATATATCACTCTCTACTTCCTTTTTAACAAGACATTTAAAATCTTTGAAAGATATAAAAGCTTCACTCTTTTTAGACAGAAAGTAAACCCCGATACTTCCTACTATAGTCATTAATAAAACTCAAAATGTACTTCTTGTTGCTATTTGAGCTTGGTGTGATGGGACCGTAAATGTCAGTATGTATTAATTGCAATTTTTATAAGGCCCTCTACTGACTTTTCTTTGGTATAGTCTCACGATGTTGTTTTTTGACGTTGCAAATGGTATACACTCTTTTCACAGCTTTGAGTTTTGGCAGCCCTTTCACATGTTGCTTGTAGTGCAAGGTTCTAAGGCCCTTCTTATTCAAATGACCATACCTTTGATGCCAAAGATTAGTGGTATCTTCAGTTGTGACTCGAAGACAGTTTGAGCATTGCATTTTTGCATTGACGAGGAAGATGAATATCCTGTTCGTTATCATCTGAGTATATGCTATGAGACTGAACATCCTGTTCGCTGTCATATGAGTATATGCTATAAGACCTCTCCCGAGATGATAAATTCTGCACGTTCCATCTTGAATAAGAATGGCCAGCCTCTTCTCTTGTAACTAACCAACGCTTAACAAATTATTTGTAAGCTTAGAAGCATAAAACACATTGGTCACTACCTAAATTATTCCTCTGATCTCTATTTTGATGTTTCCCCTTCCCATTACCAGCTTCCTAGAATTGTTCCCCAACTTCACTGAATGCCAGAATTGCTCATTAAAGTCCACAAACCACTGTTTGTTTCCTGACATGTGATTTGAGCAACCTAAGTCAAGAAACCAGGCTCCTTCCCTCTTTGCATTGTTGAGTTCATCATGAGCCATTAAGAGAATCTCTTCTGATAAACTATTAAATTATCAATGAAATGGAATAATCAGATATCTCTTCTGATAAACTATTAAATTATCAATGAAATGGAATACAAGTCAAAGATCTTTTCTATCCTGCATGGTCGTCGTATCTTTACATGCTTGCATGTTGTTTGACGGATCGATTGTCTGTCTTTTTTTAAGAATTATTTTTTATTTGTTTTCAATTATGTAAAATTTTAAACACACATGCTAAAAAGTTGAAGTATCACCTACCCTGCTGCATTTAATAATTTTAATGATTGAAATTTACATCAGTGTTTATACAAGTAATCTATCGGTATGTATATTATCGATATAATTATGAACAAAAATAGTCTATTTAAAAAACTCATAACTCTTAGGATGAATTTTTATACATTTATCAACGATCATCCATTATTTATATTAAACCTATAAAAATAATAATGATAATATGTATCAATTAACTATGTTAACTAAATGGTTTGCATAAATATTGATTTAGCTCAAACTTATTTAATTTATTTTAATAGTACTTTTAATTCATTATCAATTATCCGTTAAATCAATTATTATTTATTTCATTACAAAACACTTAGGTCATAAATTTGACATTACCAAATTTCTAGTAATGTTTGTTTGGGTGTTTACTTGTTTTATTGTTTTTTCTCATATAATTTTATTGTATGGATTTATGATTTGTAAATGTTATGATTTATTTTAGATTTTATCAAATTGTATTTCTCATACTGAATTGTTGAAGTATCATGTATCGATAATTTGTTGTTATTAAAAAAGGTCTTAAAACATACCTATGACAAATTCTCGAGCTGTTGATAATGAACTTTATAAGGATCATCGTTTGGTCACTAAAGCTTTTATTTTATATCTGATATAGTGTGTGTGTGTCTGTATATATATATATAGGGATTTAATTATGACAAACTTAATGTAATTTAATGGTTTAGTTGCAATCAATTAGTTGTTCAACCAATTGCTCAATGGCTTGTGATGGTGACTCAAGCTAGATTGTGGGTTGCCTATGGTTGAGACACTAAAATTCAACCTCATATTTCGGGTCGTAGTCATAGAGATACTATAAACCTGATTCTTATTGGGTCCATCGATTGCTCCAGCCTCCAACCACAACTTTAGGTCATATTCTGGATGGGTTGAAAGGTCTTTCTTGTGTTTGGCATGCATGCCAGTGCTCTATTGTTCTTGGAGAAGAAAATAAACAAGTTAAAGATATGGATAAAAAAAAAGCAGTCCAAACAAAGTACAAAAAGGTTTAAAAGATGACTTATAATAAATGCCCCAGCTTGGCTGTCCACAAATTGTTACATCCTTTTTTGTCTATCCTCCCTCCTTATTTATGTTTTCATATATAACTCCATCAGAGTTGGATCACGTCCAAGCTATATAGCCTTCAAAATAAATCCATAATTAAATGTTATTACAACTAATAACTATCATTTTAAGAAAAATATTTGAAATTAAAACAAGCTTTCTTACCAAGTGCTTTGTATGGTTAGTAAAAGAAAGCGACCTGCCCGTATGCTTACTAATGGAGCTGTAAGTCTCCTTGTTTTCGTTCAAGGACTCACTCCATGAACGCCTCCTAAAATCCTCCGCCATGAAGAACTCTTAATATTTTTCTTAGTTGCTCTTATTGATGTGGGGAGGTATACTATCATTCCACTTCTTAATGTCATCTGACTCGATATATCTCCTAGCATAGTGTGTGTGTCATACAAAAATTACATAGTCTGCTTTAGAATTCGTTAAACAAAAATACATAATAAAAAATATTACAATTCGACAAAAAGTTTTAAACTTTACACATTAAAACCTACCTAGTTGCACTGTGATTTTTTTTTTCAGAATTGTATTGCCACCCTAGAGTTTGCCTTGTCTCACCAAATTTTTTTTCTTGTAATCATTTTCATGAAATAATTAGTATTAGATTTAAAAAACATCTTTTATTAAAAAAAAAGTATTGATTATAAATGTATTAATGTTAAACTCTCTCCATCAAGCCTCAACCACGGGTATTTATTCAGGATGCTCTTTAAGTTGACTCTATTGAAACACAGGAACTTCCATTGATGATTTTGTTGTTGATGTTATCGTTCACACAACTTTCATATTTGAAAACCTAAAAATTAGTTAATTAATAGTTGACTATATAAACATGTAATCATTAATTTAATGGTATGTTCAAAATAAATAAATTTTCTTACATGTTTAAATCCAGCTTCCATTTCGCTATTAACTTGTAAGAATATATGTCTCTAGCAGATGGGACACCAAATCTCCGACTTGTAGTCAACAAGCTTATGACATTAGAATATGCATTAGGTGTTTGTTTATGAATTGCACCTTAATGCACCGCAGGTTCAGGAATACTATTGTTTGAAGATGCACAACTACACCGTTTCCGACCCTAAGCTTTTCCTCGACATCTAAAAAATATAACTAAATAATTAAGAATATTCAATTAAATTATCAATTTATGGTTTATGATTTTTTATGGTTTATGCTTTTCCTCGGCAATAAAACCCTATATTCAATTGAAATTAGTTTTTGTATAAATACATGGCAATCATGACTTTTTATTCCATATAATATGCATTTCTCCAAGTTTACCAATCTAGTTATATGTTCAAAACATATCTATCAGAAAATCATAGACTTTTAAATCAGTTATAGACAAAATATTGTGCTTTTATATATATATATATAAGGCAAATTAAGGTAGCTTTGGACTTTGCCACTCATAACCCATCATTAAGTAACTTTATATTCCGATAGTCACAAAGCTATAATTATTCTAACATCTATACTATCCTTTGTTTTCCCTTCAACATTTATCACCGTGTTAAGAATATTTATGAATATATTTTTTTAATATACATGATATCTAAATTATATAATAAGACTAGAACCAGTCCAAGTTTGAAAATAAATGACTAATGGGTAATGAGTCTTTTTAAATAAAAATATACAACTGCCATCAAGTTAGAAAAACAAAAAGCTCTAGTCGTCACCATCATCCTTTTCTCCTCACTGGAATCCAGTCAAAGTTTGAAAATAAATGACTAGTGCCCAGCTAATGCTAGTGACAGGAGTCACAGGACCATCTTCCTTGTTAAAAGTGTCTAGTTCTGAGATAGAATTGTTCGAAGCATTCCAAAGATACATCGCTTGGTTGTTTCCACTTCCAGAGTTACTGCAAGCACGTTATCGCTGCCTCAATCTGGCAAATCAAGTAGAAATCACAGGGTTTTTTTTTTTTTTTTTTGAAATCTAGCATTAAAACCGATAAAGTAACGCAGTATAAAAAACCTAGTCTTAAAAATAATAATATATAAAGAGTTATAGGTACATGTGTTTTTTTTTTTATTAATAGTATGGTTGGGCTAGTTTATATATATTTTGATTAATTTTATAAATTTTAAAATTAATAATCACATGAATTTTTAATAAACTTAAAATTTATAAAATTAATTAGTAATTTTTTAAAAAATAAATTTAAAATTTAATTAGTTAAATTAAACCACTTAAAATCTCATGTTTTTATATGCAAGGACGTCGTGCATCTCCTATTATGTGGGGCAGAATAATTATAATATTGGGTGCACTCTCTGTTGGTTGATGCTACAAATATTTAAAAACAGCATCAATATTTCATTTTTCATTACATCAAATCAAATATGTAATGCTTATAAACCTGGGACGGTACAAAAAATTAAGGACTCCCTCTGTGTGTGTAGAGCAGCTTATACACGTATATAAACTAACCTACATGATGCACGCATATAGACATAGATAAAGATATTGTCAAGAAATATATTTATTTTATTTTATTTTATTTTATTTATTAAGAATAGGATAATATTTTTAATTTAATTTATATACAATCTCTTTATATGTAGATTAAAAGATATATTTTAAAATAAATAAATTAAATGAGAACTCTAATCTTTTTTTCTTTTTTTTTTGTTTATACTGTTTTTGTATTAATTTGAATTTAAATCATAGGTCCCAGTTAGGGTTTGTACTTATGCTCAGGGCTAGAGGTGTTGAAGAGTGAAAAACACTTGGCACATTAATGGGAAATTTGATAGAAAGTTCCAAACAGGAATTAAAGTGTAAGTATATATATACCTGACATTAATTATATGTATTCTTAATATTTCCGATAAAAGAATCATTCGTACATGTCTTGTATTGTATTGTTTGTCTGCGAATCTTTGATGTTAGTTTAATGGAGAATATTTCTGTGTGTTGGAAGGGAAATAAGTGGGGAGAAGAAACAAGCGGGATGTATTAATTACTACTACATGTGTTTTTCTCAAATTAAAAACATTATTGGACTCCATCATAAATATTGGGTATTTCTGATCAAATTCATGCAGTCGTGCAAACCTAGAACAGGCCAGACTAATTTTCTCTATTTCAAATTAATGTCCTAAAAAATGTTTCTCTTTACTCATGAAATGTGCATATATATATATATAATCCAAAAGAATCCTTTGTAATATGCGGCAACCTGATGTGATCGTTCTTTCACTTCTCTCATTCTCTGTTTCCTGCATACAAAATTCGTAACATTTTCTCTTGTTTATGTAATCATTTACTTAATTATTGTATAATAACAACAAAAAAAGAGTGTTCAATCACATGAATTTTTCTCCCTTCCCAACATTTTACCGAATGAAATCAATCATATCTTGTTGCTTAATTGAGCAGCACATCTATATGTAATGGAGCAGCACATCTATGTAAGCCCTCGATCATTTATCTCAAAAAAATTAACTCCATAAAAAATCCACTTCATCGTAATTTCAAAATTCACTCAAGGAAAAAGTGGCAATGTTGATGATTTTGGGGTTCTTTGAATTTTAGTTCTTAAATTTATAGTTCTTTGGTTTACAAATTTGATTTGGTAAACAAAATTATTTATATGTGCTTTTGTTGAAGATTACAGTGTTAGAGATTTAGGGTTTTAGTTTTTAGATCTCAAATTTTAATAAATTTATAGTTCTTTTTATTTATGAATTTGAGATTTTTATGATTTGGTATAAGAAATTCATTTATATTGGAATTTGATACAAGTGGCCATGTTTTTGGTTTGAGTTTCTTTCCTTTTAGATTTTTATTAGATCATTCTCCATCACGCTACTGCTAGCTGGTCATATATAAAAAAATTTAATATAAAAAAGGTATATGCGTTGCTAATGTTTTTTATAGTATAATTTTTTTAAATATATAGGGAATTAATTCGATGTGACTCGGTTATCTTAGCATCTCTAAAGAAAATTTAGATTATCCATAAAAATAAAGTTTGAATCAAAATAAATATTTAAAGTGAGATCTTTTTAATAAACATTTAGGAAAAAAAAATGTCGGATCGATTCGGGTCAACTTGAGTTAACATGTCAATTCACATACCAAGTTATAAGATTATGATAACCCCATAAAAAGCAAATTAAAAAAAATCATGAAACTTAATTTTCAATAAACTCAATATTAAAGGATGAAACTGGAAAAAATCAATTAAAAAATGACCTAAATAATAACCTGAGTCAACCTGTCAAACTCACAACTCGAGTCATGAAACCAGGATAACCCAAAAAAATAGATTAAAACAAATTAGTTCTTGATAGCCTAGCATGCCTAGGTCTTCTAAAAAGAAGCCTATGCACGTGGGTCTTCTAACCCAACCTGCGTGCTTGGTCCTATTTTTTTTTTAATTTTTTCATGGGGTAGACGTCTATTATTCGCCTCTAGTTTTTTTTAATATAAGGTGATGACATGCCGTTTTTTATTTGAAGAATCTGGTGACCAGAGGGTCACTGAAAAATTAGAGCTTTGTTTTTTCTTTTTTTTTGCGCTAAAAAACTCATTCCCAACTCATTTTTACCAAAAACATTAAGAAAAATACACTAAACACCTAAGAAATCTATTTTTAGCCTTAAAAAACCCAAAAATACATTGAAAATCTTCCTGTGGGAAGATCGATAAATGAGAAGAAAAAATAACACACCTAAATGAAACTTTTTTCATGAAATAAAACTCATTGTCATTAAAATCAATTATTTTTGTGGTTGAAATCAGCATCAATAATGATATTTATGCATGTTCTATCCAACAACTCTTTCTCTCCTTTCATGTAATCATATAAAAAGAGGATTGAAAAATATTAAAAGGATCGAAAATTATATATGTAGAAAACCAAAACAAGAAATAGCTAACTGGTATACGTAGAAAACGAGCCTCCATGCCCTAAAACAATATTTTGTCCATGATAAGAGCCTGATCAATTAAAATATATGACTCTGAAACACCATTATTTTCGCCACTGGTAGAAGATCAAATGTGAACAATATACAAGATATTTAATCAAGAATGAATTTGACTGTATATAATATTGTAAACTGAGCATGAAATTAAGGTAATAATGAAATAAGCAATTGCAGTTAAATCGGCTGAAGAAACAAAATTGGTCGAAAATTAATTAAAAATATTTAAAAACAGCATTAATATTTCATTTTTCATTACATCATGTCAAATATGTGTATATAGATATATGATCTCAGGCCCCAGTTAGGGTTTATACTTATGAAATCCATAACACAGATGAAGCAGACCTTTCAACAGGCCAAGATTCAAAATATTTGCCTAGGGCTAGAGGCGTTGAATTAAGAGTAAAAAACACTTGGCACATTAAAGGGAAATTTGATAGAAAGTTCCAAACAGGAATTAAAGTATATATATACCTGACATTATATGTATTCTTAATATTTCCGATAAAAGAATCATTCGTACATGTCTTGTTTTGTATTGTTTGTCTGCGAATCTTTGATGTTAGTTAATGGAGAATATTTCTGTGTGTTGGAAGGAAAATAAGTGGGGAGAAGAAACAAGCGGGATGTATTACTACTACATGTGTTTTTCTCAAATTAAAAACATTGGACTCCATCATACTAATTACTAGGTATTTCTGATCAAATTCATGCAGTCGTGCAAATAGGTCAATGAAAGGCTTAATAAGTAGCAGTAACAAAGGAAAGGAATATGGAAGGATCTCAGCAGCCATTCAACTATTGAAGTGCATGGTAAGATCAAGATCAGTGAATTATCAGTTCAAGCTCTTCACGTTAATGATTGAAAATAAAGCAACAAATGCAATAAACAATCTATATATACAGACTTAAACAGGTAGAAAGATGTACTGTTGTTTCAGGACCTTGTAAGAGGATGGGATTAGAAGCATACCTTAATTAGGTTCTTGTAACCAGATAATAAAAGAAAAGCAAGGTGTAAGGAATGAAGCCTGGTCCGAGATCATTTTATGATATTTCCCAAATATAATTACTTGCAAGATCAAACCTAAAAATTAACAAGAAGTAGGGGATAATTAAGACTACTACAGATTAACAGCTAGGACACAAGAGAGGTATAAAGAGAAGAGTCAAATGGATCTTGAATCAAACCCTATGATCACCAGCACTTCCTCCCCTCATGATGCTAAAATCAGACAAAGGGGCTGCAAATACACTCAGTAATGAAAACCTAACAGTAACAGAGACTAAGTTAACGGGAGAGACAAGGATCTTGGATCAAACTTCATTCCAAACACCCCTTTTCCATCTTTCATGGTTTCTTCTCTATATAACTGAGTCATGATTTCTTTCTCATGATTCAGCAACCAAAACCTAACAAGGCTGAAATATACTCAAGTCTCTATATTATCTTCGTCTTTATAGTTACAAGCACACAATACCACTCACTCTCGCCCACAAAATGATAAAGAAATAGAGATGAGACGAAGGGATCAGTAAATGGAGGTAAGAGAAAAGATAAACAAAGAGATAAAAGTGGTAAAACGCATGATAGGTTTTGGAGGGATGATGTTGTCTTCTTCTAAGGAGCTTTTTAATAGAAAAGAAAGTGAGTGGCTTTGGAGGCTTTTACAGGCTCTCTCCGTGAACAAAAAAGAAAAAGAAAAAAAAAAGATTTAGCACTGAAATAACGAGGACCCAAAGAGAAGCATGGGAGAGGGGACATGGGCCTCCACAATCCCCAATTTATTTATAGTATGGTTAATTTTGGTTATTTATTTTAGTTATAATCTGAGAAAAATAACATTCATTATTGTCCTATCAACCAAGTTATTGTGAATGATTGGAAGACGGTGATTTTTTATTGAATAAAGTATGAAAACTATCTTGAAGCTTGTCCACCTCTGAACATAAAAAATGGGCAATGACATAAGGAGTCTTGTGTATTATAGCACTTTGTTTTGGGATTATTATAGGATTATTTTAGTGTTGGCTAAAATCTTCCTAACCTGAATGTCACCCCTCTACTGCAACCTTCCTTTGTAGCTGTCGTCCACCAATAAGTGTATCTTCCCCAATAGCCACCATTGTTATGTGAAATCTCGCACAGGACACCATTGTTCCTCTCTCTCACACTCACCAAGTTATCTCTCTAAAATTAACAAACACAAATTATTTGTATTTGTGAATGCAGATGAAGTCATATCTCCTAGGCCAAGGAATTTTTCAATTTGTTAATGGCTCAATCTCGTATCCTCCTCCACATGTGTTTGTTTTCAATGGTACTTCTCTCCAAGTAAATTGGTCTTTTCTTCGTTGGAAACAATAAGACCAACTCATTCTAAGTGCACTGCTTTCTTCACTCTCCATGGATGTTCTCCATCTTGTTGTTGACTGCCAAACTTCACACTCTGTTTGGTGCACGCTTGAGCAAGCTCTAGCCTCTCCGTCTAATTCTCGTATTATACAACTCCATGGCTCCTTTCAAGATCTTCGACAAGGTGATGATTCGGTCATTAGGTTTATGCAAAACGCTAAGGCATTATTTGATGAGTTGGCCGATGCTGGCCAGCCAATTTTGCTAGAACATTTTAATTTGTATGTGTTTCGTGGTCTTTGGGGAGAATCTAAAGACTTAGTAACAAGCCTTGTGACTAAGGCAGAACCTCTCTCATATGCCGATCTTTATAGTCATCTTTTAATGTGTGAATTTCTTCATAAGACCTCCCTTCATTCCATGAAATCTGTTGTCATCAATGCTCCTTTACTGTCCATGCCAAACACACTACCTTCAGCTCTTGTTGCCTAACGTCAAGCTTCTAGTGCTATTGGTAGAAATAGAGGCCAATTTCATGTAGGATGACGTCCCAACTATGGCAATGACATAAGGCACAGGTCTGATTTCCACAGCTTCAGCGGGTCTTCCAGCAATGACAAGAGGCAGGGAAATTAGCAACGAAATAAGGGGCATCCCGCATCCTCACAATGGACTAATATACGCTGCCAGTTATGCCAAGCCTTTAGTCATGCATCCCCTCACTGTCCTCAATTCTAGCTCCATGGATATGGACAACAACCTAGTGAATATCTGGTGTTGAGCAATGTTTTCTTAACAGGTATTGCCGATTGGTTTCCTTACATTGGTGCCAATCAACATGTCACACCTGATCTTACAAATCTAATAGGGTCAGAATCATATCTCGGTAATGATCATTTGTATATTGGTGATGGTAAGTGACTTTCCATAACTAATATTGATCATACTAAAATACATTCACCACATTGTACTTACACTTTATCTAACGTTCTTCAAGTCCCATATATTACAAAACATTTTCTTTCTGTTTAGAAGTTCTATCTTGATAATAATTTTTATTTTGAATTTCACCCATTTGTGTTTTATGTCGAGGATCTCAACACCATGGCAATTCTCTTTTTCAGTCAGAGTAAGGATGTTCTTTATGTTTTGACCAGGTCTTTTATCACGTCAGTTCCTCAAGCTTATTGGTCTCCTTGTATATCTGTCTCTGCTGATCTATGGCATCATCGACGGGGTCATCCTACTTCCCGTGTTCTCAATTTTTTTAGTTTCGAAAAATAAGATTAATTGTAATAAAAAAACATTTTAATTTTCAATGTTAAGCTATCCATTAGAAAAATCATCGCATCTGTCTTTAGGACCTACATGTCACAAAATTTTTACTCTACTTCAATTAATTTTTAGTGATCTTTAGGGTCCTACTCCTCTTTTTTCATCTGATGTTTTTTTTCTATTTTTTATCTTTGTTGATGCATAAATAAAATATATATGATATCACTCTCTTGTTACCAAGTCTGATGTTTACTCTGTTTTTCACCAATTTCAGACTCTCGTTGAACGCCAAATTTCACTAAAAATTAAATCTGTTCAAACTAATTGGGGTGGTGAATACCACAAGTTATCCACTTTCTTTTAGACCATTGGTATTCGTACTCATAAACAAAATGGTATGGTAGAACATCGTCATAGGCATATTGTGGAAATTGGACTTACTCTTCTAGGATAGTTTAAAGCACTATTACGATTTTGGAATTATGCTTTTGGAACCTCAATTTATCTTATCAATCATATGCCTACACTTGTCCTCGACAATAGATCTCCTTTTTATTGTCTATTTCAACGGTCTCCATATTATCATTTTTTACGTACCTTTAGGTATTTCTGTTTTTCATTTTTGCATCCCTATCATAATCATAAATTAGACTTTTTTTCCTCTCCATGTGTGTTTTTTAGGTATAGCTCTTCTCACCTTGGTTATGATTGTCTTGACAACGCATCTCAACGAATTTATATCTCTCATCACGTTTGTTTTCATGAACATGTTTTTCCTTTTAACAAATCTGAATAGATTGAAAATTTTAGGTCTCCTTCCTCAAACCAACCCGCCATGCCTTTTTACCCAATCTATTAAACTCACCACTGTTTCACACCTTTGTGGACTCCATAGGCCATTTGTGTGCCTCTGCTTCTTATCGCCCTGTTTCTACTCACCCGTAACAGCCACACACTTTACCTTTCCCATCACCACATATATGTTTATCTAACTATCCTGCTGTAAGTACAGAAATAAGTTCAACTCTGTTTTATTTATAGCGAGATAGCTCTGCTGTTGTTGGGTCTCCCAGCTGTCCTCCTTCTACTTTACCATTCTCTGCTAATGACTCATTTAATGTCAGCTCTACTTCTACTGCAAGTCTTCTAACTGCTGCATACTCTACCTCTACTTGTCCGATTGGGCTAAATCTAGTTGTTGATTTCTCTTTTTATCTATTGTAGAAGGATAGCATTTTTCCCTCCTCTCTCTCTGCCTCATCACCCATAGTCAGCAAGCACCCTATGGTCATTCATCCGCGACAGCTAAAGACAACAAATTTGATTGTTTCTACCACCATTGTCACTCCTACCTTTCGAGTAATGTCCTCTCCTACCTCTAAACCCATTGCATTCTTTGATGTTGATAGGTATGAGGCTTGGCATGATGCTTGCGCGATTAAATTCAGGCCTTGTGCTCTAACCACACCTGGTCTTTGGTTCCCTTTCATCATTCGATGAATGATATTGGCAATCGGTGGGTGTACAAAATAAAGCATCATGTTGACAACATTATTGAGCGATATAAGGTGTGTCTGGTTCCTAAAGGTTTTACTTAGCAAGAAGGCATTGATTACTCTGAAATGTTTTACCTAGTTATTAAGCAAACAACCGTCAGATTAGTCTTTTTTATTATGGTTTCACGTAATTGGAAGATCCATCAACTTGATATTCATAATGCTTTCTTGAATGGCGTTTTTGTCGAAGAGGTTTACGTGAAACAACCTCCAGGTTTCGTTGACTGTGCTCTTCCATCTCATGTGTGCTGATTGTACAAGTCTCTATATGGTTTAAAATAGGCACCACGAGTATGGTACACTCATTTAAGTGATTTTTTTGCTCTCTATTGGCTTTTACACCTCCAAGATTGACACCTCCTTACTTATCCTATCTGTTGGTACTAATATATTTTATCTTTTAGTTTATGTTAATGATATCTTGTTTACGGGCAGTAACTCTACTATGCTTCACCTCCTATTACAGTTACTGAGCTCAAAGTTCAAGCTTTGTGACTTAAGTGCAGTTCACTATTTTCTAGGTATTAAAGTTTAATCCACCGGTTTGGGTTTGATACTACGACATCATCAATATATTATTAACATCCTTAGTCGAGCTTGTATGACTTCATGCAAGCCTGTTGATACTTCAATCTCTACCTCGAAAGTTACCATATTACCAAATGCCTTATTTTCTAACCCTACACGATTTCTTCAAATCATAGGTACTCTTCAATATTTCAACTTTACGAGACTAGATATCTGCTTTGTTGTTAACAGAGTCTGATAGTTTATACATACTCCCACAGATTCTCATTGGGTCGCTGTTAAATATATTTTGTGCTATCTTAAAGGTAAGACATCATATGGCTTCCATATCACTCGTAGTTTGTCTTACGCTTTACATGGTTTTACGAATGCAAATTGGACAAATTGTATTGATGATTGCAAGTCTACAGGTGGTTACCTGGTTTTCTTTGTTCAAACACCGATTTCATGGAAATTAGGCAAATAATGCATAATTGACTGCTCTTCTACTGAGACTGAGTATAAAGCCTTAGCAAACAACATTGATGATGTTATCTAGATTTAATATTTATTAACAGATCTGGAAATTTTGTCTGCCTTTGCTCTTACCATTTAGTGTGATAATCTTAGTGCTCCTTATCTATCTGCAAATTCTATCTTTCATACTCGTGCTAAATATGTTGAAGTTGATCATCATTTTGTACGAGATCGGATTGCAAAGAAAGAGATTCAGATTCATTACATCTCCTTTCAGAACCAACTTGCAGATGTCTTTATTAAGCTCCTTCATGTTGCTTCTTTTACTACTTTTCAATTCAAGCTTCGAGTCGATCCTCCACCCTCAGCTTGAGAGGGCATATATATATATAGGAATTACTATAGGATTATTCTAGTGTTATAATTCCTACAGT
This sequence comes from Populus deltoides, assembly GCA_015852605.2. NCBI lineage: Eukaryota > Viridiplantae > Streptophyta > Magnoliopsida > Malpighiales > Salicaceae > Populus > Populus deltoides. The sequence continues at coordinate 10,772,363 of CM027588.2, read as the reverse complement.
TATTGTTGTATACTGCCTTATACATATAAATAGGAAAGGTTGGCTAAGAGATAAGTCAAGCCTTCAATTATTCTTAACTTTGTGAAAAGCAAATCTTGTAATAGTGGAATAACTAGAACATCAAGCACGATGTGTGAGGAAACTTAAAAGGTGAAAGCTTAGAAAGAAAAGTGTTATGAGCAAATAAAAAATTAAAAACACATGCAATCAGTATTGAACAAAGTAGGTGTAAGATTATGATTTATAGCAACAGACCAACCAAAGACGCTAATAAAAGGAGAAACACTTAGTAAATGCTAATAACAAACAAAGTGAATAAGATAACAGATCTGAAATTGTCTTCCACATTCTTATGCATTGTCCTGTGATTTAGAAACTCTGGAATAAAATTATAGCTTGGAGAGGCTTGTACTAGGTAATGCATTATGCCCTAGATGACTTTCAATGTCAATGACAGGACCTTTTTTAGGATAATCACTATAAGTTTGAAAGATCTATTTGAGAGGGTTTTATGTTTAGCATTATTTAGATACCAAAAATAATTTGGCATTCGAGGAAAAGCAGCCTATTTGAAAGGATATCCTATGACATTTGTTCTATTTTTTCCACAAGTTTGATTAGAAATTTGAATGCCTTATTCTAGTACACAAGTGCTAACCTATGTAGAAACCAAAAATGCCTCTCGTCTTGGTCTGTTAAGTTTTGATTCTAGCTGGATTTTTTGGTTGATATTCTAGCAATAGGATTGAGATTTTCTTTTATTTTCATATCGTTAGACTTCGACCTTAGCTACAATCTAAGTATCTAACCTCTGCTTCTTTGTTCTTGTTTCCCTATATTTATATATTCTCAATTTCATAAAAAAAAAGGTAATAGGCAATAAAAAATTAGGTTCAAGTAGATAATAGGCAAAGATAAAGCGATGAGCCTCAACCACTAAGAAAAAGGGAAAGAAATAGTATGAAAACAACAATTTAGTATAAAATGTCAAGAGAAGTAATATATAAAGCATACCAACAATATACGAATGATCTAACAAAGAGCATGATGGGGCAAAGTCTAATGCAAAAATGGCATCAAATTGTTGGTTGCCTTCTTGGAAACCATAATGATAATATATATATATATATATAGACATTTTGTCAATATAATTGATGGATTCACCTGACATCTAGAAGAAATAGCGTTGTGTTTTAAGGATACGAGTTTTGTTATAACTCTTTCCAACATACATGAAGATTGATGCTAGTTATTAGTAATTTCTAGTCAAGCTACTGTTTCAACAGCCTCCTAGGAAATTTCCTCCTAGATAGGCTATGTATGGCCCTGTAACATTTTATTTTAGGGGGGGAGGGAGCAAGAATTTTTAGCCTTCATTTCTTGAATGTGTTGGAACACCATACTAAATTGCTTGTCATTCATTCTCTCATCATGTGTGTTGCCTAAGAGTTTATAGTGAGTGATTCCGAGCTCCAATTAGGTTAAAAAAACAAAAGGAAAGGTAAAGAAATTAATGACTATTGGAAAACAATTATCCTCGTATAACAATTAGGAAAACAATTATTTATGACTTGGAAAGCAAGTTATAAATAATAAATAAATAAAAACTAAAATTAAACAAGGAAAACAACAAGCATAATGCTTTGCTTTCCAATTTGCTTTTAACCTAATTGAAAATAAATCATAAAACAAAACAAAATTTTATATTATTGTAAGCACGGTAAAAAAAGAAAGCAACGTAGATGAAAAAGGTAAAAGTAAATAAATAAAATAAAAGGGTTAATTACACTGACCTTTTATAATTACCTATTTTCCAATTAGCTTTTATTTTGTTAAATAATATTTTATATTTGAGTCAACTTGAATTTTTAAATTGAATAAAAATAAATTACTCTTATAAAGATACAAACAGATAAGAAAAAAAAGGTTTGACTCTTGTAGTGATGACTATAATTAATCTCCACTTCACTTTCCAATCCAAAATGTGCAACTTTTTTTAAAAAAAATATTCTGCTTCTTTATTCAATGCATATGTCTCCTCTAGATCTCGCTTACTTGACTATTAACACTACACCATTAAACAGTTTTACCGACGAACTAATTCCATCGGTGATAGAAATGAAATCTGTCGGTGAAATACTTACCGACGGAAAATATCCGTCAGTATACTAATCGTCAGTAACTAGCACTTTCATCGCTAACTCTGTCGCAAATAAAAAAAACATCCACTGATGGAACACCGACGGTCTTACAGACGGATACGCGTGCGCCAAAAAAAAAGATACCCGCGGGAATATTACCAACGGAATAAATCCATCTGAAATTTCAACTGTAATTACCAACTGATAGTCCATCGGTAATTATGGCATGGCTGGTAATTGTTTGCCAACCCTCTGTGAAACACCGACGGATATTATCCGTCGGTAAATCCATCTGTATGTCATTTGGCATTACGGACGTAATATATCCGTCAGTAATTATGGCATGGCTAGTAATTATTTGGCAACTCTTTGTGAAATACCGACGGATATTTTTCGTCGGTAACTCCGTCGGTATGTATTTAAAATATATAAAAAAATAATTTATTAATAGTAAAAAAACCTTAATAAACAAATAAAAATGGATTAAACATTAAAAATATAAAAGTAATGTTAAATAATATTCATTACAAATTTAATGTGTTTAAAAAACAAAATTAAACTAGAATAGCGGCGGAGCTGGAGGAGGAGGAGGAGGAGGCTGGTTGTTCCCGGAATTATATGGTCAAAAAGAAGCTGCACAAGTATCGTCACTCATCTTTGATCTCATCTCCATGACTATTTGACGGAGCTCATTATAATTCGTCGAGAGTTCTTGATATTGTTGTTTTAATGCAATGAACTCCTTAGACTGGGTGTTCGATACTGATGGAGAGCTTCCAACAGTTGAGACACTACGAGCAGAACGCAATTTTTCAGCCGTAGTGTTGGAGACCCCGTAGACCCGATTTTTATCGAGTCCACAAGACGATCTCGCCTCCATCCAAAAATCTGGATCGAAATCTGGATGGGTCGATGGATTGTCCCCATATCTCTCCCTCAACCGGCTATTATAGATCTACTGAAAATTCCGTCGATAAAAAAATCATCAAATGCAATTCAAGATGCAATTCAAGAAAATAATAACTTACAAAATAAAATGAATGAATGAACATACCATGAAGTGCTGAGCACGGTTGTTCCTAACGCTATCGCACCCCTTTTAGCGGTCTTGACTCCGCACATGCGTCTCTATAAACAACTCTATTGGACTCGGTTCACGTCCAAGAGACGCAGCCTGTAAGGAAAAAATAGGTTGAAAGTTAAATATATTATAAGGAACGACAAATTAATTAACGATATATTTCATTAAAATTAATCTTACCATCCGTTTTGCATGTGTGCTGAATGGGACGGATCCGCTAGTGTGCGTGGTCACCGAACCATGAATTTGCCGGTTCCGGTTTTTTACGCCGGACTGGGAACGTCGTGAGAACCGCTCTAAGGTCACGTGCTCAATATATGCCGTCCATATTTCTCCCAAGATGAATGGCGGTTTGAATTCCTACCAAACCGCCACCTCATTCCATCCTTCAAGACCGTTATCCTTCGCATGTCTTTTTGATTTTTTTTTGGTCTCATACCAAAAATCACGCAACCTACTTCCATAGTAACAAATTAGAATTAAAAACATAAAATTATAAAACAAAAATAAATATTATTTTCGATGTTACCTAGTTGTCGCATGATTCTCCCATACCCTCCTCACAACATTGTTGTACGCCCTATCCCACTCAAATTTGTCCTGTGTATATAAATAATTTATATAAAAGAAAAATAGTACAAGATATAAAATTATAAAAATAATTTATTAAAAATAAGCTGAAAATTAAAAATTAACACCGACCTGAAATCGCTAAAACCATGCATCGATATTAGGTTTCTACTTAGGATGTCTGGAAACCTGGCTCCATTGAAACAATGGAATCTCCATCGATGATTTAAACGCCAATGTTATAGTCCTTGCAGCCTCAATATTTGTGAACTTGAAATTAAATAAAAGTAGTAATATTAATTAATTGTTCATAAATTATGTTATAAGTATATAAAAAAAAACTAAAACCTAAACAAACTTACATTGAGAGTTCATCCTTCCATTGTGCCTGGTACTTCCAGGTGAATTGACCCCGTTATGAAGGCACACCGCTTCTGCGCTGTGAAACCGCGGTAGAAGAGGCAGCATCACAAGTTGGCGTAGATTCCTCGCTGTGATCAGCACCTAAGGATACATCCTCCTCGCTGCTAGAAGAACTAGCTGCAACCGTCTTCTGACGACATGCTGTAGATTTCATTCTACACATCTACACAAATTTATACGAATAATTACATAATTAACTTTGATTATTTTAAAAAACAATTCGACAGAGTCTCCCCTATACTTGGGGGGGTCCCAAGTTATCGATAAAATCATATTACACTTCAAATTTTATTTCACATCCCGATCCAATCATCTTGGATCTCAACCCAACTCATCATCATCAACACAACATTTTATTTAATAACATCATATAATGATATTCAAGTAAAAGAAGCAATTTCAACTATGAACATTCATTGCTAAATTGGTACTTAGAGTTACAAACATTAGATTAAAGTCATACATTCAAATTTATGGATTAATATTATATTTCAAAATTTAGGACACAAGACTCTTAATTTATAAATAATTACATGGTCAAAAGAAAAAGGTAACTAAATCAATATCATTCCTAACACGATCGACCCTAATATAACAAGCAATAACAATAACATGTAAATAATAATATCCTAAAATTAAGTTAAACTAATTAACATTTAATTCTATATATAAATTAACATTTAAAACATAAATTCAACAATAACAATTATAGCAATACAAACAATAATATCCTAAATTAAGATAAACTAATTAAATGTAATTCTATATATATAAATTAACATTTTTAATATAAATTCAACAATAACAATTATAGCAAATAAACAATACACAAAACTAAAAAAACACTATATCAATTCAAAATAAATTTGGGAATAAAAAATGCTTACCTTAATAGTGTGTTGAATTTAAGATTTTATCTATAAACAAATACACAAAACAAAGAACACAAAAAAAAATCATAATTAAAATAAAAAAATACAAAGATAAAGAAAAAAGAATACATACCTTTTAAAACTACCACCAAATAAGGGTAGACTACCACCAAATAAGGGTAGATCTCTTCAAAAATCCAAATGCAACCGGAGAGAAGAAGAGAAATGGAGAAGAAGAGAAACTAAGCCGACAGAAAAAAATGAATCAAATGGGGGGCAGGGGATGTTTTATATGGCAATATTTCCGATGGAATTACCGATAGAAATTAATTGTTGTCGGTGGCATTAATTTTCGTCGGTAATTAATTGAAATGCGCACCAAAAAAGTTTGAAAATCCCACCAGAGTTTTTGATCCGTCGGAAAATCCGTCGGTATTGTTGTAGACGAACACGTGTCAGACATGCGTGCGTTTCAGGATGTGCGTAAATCTGTCGGTACGTCCGTCGGTGATTGTGGCACACTCCCGTAATTTTTTTGCAACTCTCTGTGAAATACCGACGGACAATAACCCGTCGGAAAAGCCGTCGGTGAAAGTAGCACAATCCTGTAATTTTTTTGCAACTCTCTATGAAATACCAACGGATTATATTCCGTTAGTATTCCTGTTGGTGAAACCGTAAATTTTTTTTTGTAACCCTGTCACAAAATCTTGAATTGCAATCTTACAGCACACACAACACAATAACAAGGGCTGACCATTAAAGAAGAATAAATATTTCATGTTTCAAATTATTACATTATAAAATAAGGCTTTATAACATATTTAGTTAGTCGGAATTTTCATCTTCGTCCTCTATTGAATTGTTATCATCAGCTTCATCGAACTCTTCAATTTCGATATCATCTTCTTTAACAACATTGTTTTTTCCACTAGTAAAGTTCAGAAAAACATTCAACTCCTCTGCGTCAACATCAATAAGACAATCGTTGAAAACACGAAAATTCAAATTTTCTTCTAAGTCAATCAACAGAGCAACTCGGTTTGGTTCAACCAAGTCACTACCTTGAAAGGCATCATTTATCACACTTGTGTCTTTGTTCTCATCCTGAACAACCTCTACACGACCCTTGGGTTTTGTTTTTAAAACGGATAACCAATCAATTCTTGATCGGTCCTTTCTAAAGGAAGGGGTGTATATGTAATAAACTTATTGGCATTGCTTTGCGAAAACAAAGACGCCATTTACGTTGCGGTGTCTAGCTTTTGAGTTGATTTCAATGAGACCATAGTGAGGATCTACTCTGATTCCTCTGTTAGTTGTGTCATACCAATAGCATTTGAATAAAAACACTCTATTTTGCTCGCTATGATATTGCAGTTCGATGACCTCTTCCAATCTACCATAGTAGTCATCTTCAAACTCACTAAAAGTCGATCCCTTAATACAAACACCGTTGTTGTATCTCTTTCTTCCATACCCGTATTTTTCAGTATGAAAGACATATCCATTGACAAAATACCCATTATAGCACTTGACTTTTCTTTCAGGGCCCAAACATAGTAAAGACAGTGAAATAGCAGCACTACCTCCCATTTGATAAACCTAGCTTGTAAATTAAATACAACAATAATCAATAAACGGATATTATGTAACATTGACTACAATTAATTACATTACAAGAGATAATGAGTTTGAGATAGGACTTACATGTGTTCTAAACCATGTGGCAAATTGTTCATCTTGTAATTTAAAGATCTGGGATTCGGTCAGCTGTAAGTTATTGGACAGTAAGTATCGTTGATGTTGCTTGCAAGGTTGTTCCAAATTATATGAGTGTATGGTATTGCAAAACATAAATAGTATACTCTTGACAAAGTTTAAGTCAAACATCTACTTACTTAATAAAAGGTCTCAGCTCATCACAGTTAAATAGGACATAATTGTGTGCTTGTCTGAACTCTATTTCAGACCAATATCTTCCCCTCACGGCATTTATAGGTATGGGTCGTCCAGGATTGGAGAATATTGACAAGTTCCCCCTTGAATCCACTTCACCACCATCATCATGCCGTGGAACACGGTTTATCCTCATTCTCAAATGAGGTTCGAAATAGTATGAGATAAATGTTGAGATCTCCTGAACAATATACGCCTCACATATTGACACCTCAACATGTGTCTTGTTCGTAACCTTTTTTTAAGATTGAACAAGTACCTGCATATATATATATATATTAATAAAAAATTATCAATTAAAAACATTAAAATAAAAATATTTAATTATAAATTACATAGCTCATGTAATATCTAACCTCTCGAATGGATACATCCATTTATACTGGACCGGTCCTCCAACTTTTACCTCAAACATTAAATGTACGGGTAGATGCTCCATTGAGTCAAAAAATAATGGAGGGAATATCATTTCAAGTTTGCATAATGTCTCGATGATATTCTTTTCAAGCTTTTCAATGTGATCAACATTCAACTTGCTAGAGCATATATCTCTGAAGAAATGACTGATCTTCGTTAGTGCATCCCATATCCCCTTTGGCAACAAATCACGAAAAGCAAATGGGATGAGTGTTTGCATAAACACATGGCAGTCATGACTCTTCATTCCATATAATCTGCATTTCTCTGTATTAACCAGCCTTGATATGTTCGAGGCATGTCCATCGGGGAAACGTAGACTCTTAAGCCATTTGTAGACTAGTAGTTGTGTGTTTTTCTCTAGCACGAAGCTTGCTATTGGTTTTGCGACCCGTGACTCATCACAAACCAACTCCATATTTTTAGAGTTACAGAACAACGCTACATCCAATCTACCTTTGATGTTGTCCTTTGTCTTCCCCTTCACATCCATGACGGTGTTGAAAATGTTCTCAAACACGTTATTTTCAATGTGCATGATGTCAAGGTTATGGCAAAGAAGATTGGTCTTCCAATAAGAAAGCTCCCAAAATATACTTCGTTTCACCCAATTATGGGTCAAACCAAAACCAGGAAACTTCTGCTTACCTGATTGGAGACCAAACACAAATTCACTGTACTCTAACACAACATCAAACAATTCTTCACCAGAAAGACGCGGGTATGCAACATCATTTTCAACTCTGCCAACAAAGAAATCCTTTCTGTTCTTTCTGTTCCTGTGGTTATATGGCAAGAAACGACGGTGACAGTAAAAAAAAAAGCTTTACCCCCGTTTGTTAGTGTGAATGCCTTGTTGTTCTCCATACAGTATGGACATGCTAGCTTTCCATTCATGCTCCAACCAGAAACCATTCCATAAGCTGGGAAATCATTGATAGTCCACATCAAAGCCACTCTCATAACAAAATTTTGTTTCCTCGAGATGTCATAAGTCAAAGCTCCAGAGGACCACAACTGCGTCAACTCATCAATCAACGGACGAAGACAAACATCTATATTCCATCCCGGACTGCTCGGACCTGGTATGACCATAGATAAAAACATGAACTCCGGCCTCATCCACATCCATGGTGGCAAGTTATAAACCATCAGTATGACCGGCCAACAAGAATAAGGAGCAGCAAATGACCCGAATGGGTTGAATCCGTTTGTACACAACCCAAGACGCACGTTCCTTGATTCAGCTGAAAAGTGAGGATGCATACTGTTAAAGTGTTTCTAGGCTTCACCGTCAGAAGGATGAACCATCACTCCATCAACCGCATGGTGTGATTAGTGCCATGTCATGTGCTCAGCAGTCCTTGGTGACATGAATAACCTCTGCAGTCTAGGTGTGATTGGGAAGTATCTAAGTCTTTTATATGCCACAAGAGTCTTCCCTCTACCAGTTCTGGGTTTGTAACGGGAATGCCCGCATGTCATGCACTCGGTAATCTCAGCATTTTCAAGGTAGTATAACATGCAGAAGTTAGGGCATAGATCAATTTTCTGGTATCCTAAACTGAGGGGTTTCATCATGGACTTGGCAGCATAGAAGTTCTCTTCAGGTAAATGCTTCTCACTCATTCAATAATCTTATCATAACATGCCTCACTCAACCCGTGATCTAACTTGATGGTGAACACCTGTGCTACGGCTAATAATTTACTGTGGTTCGTGCAGCCATCCCATAATGGTTCGTCAGAATCTCTCAACATATTAAAAAAACCTTGCTGTATCTGCATTAGGTTCTTCTTTTATGATTGGACATTCCCTGAAATTAACTTCACTCATTCTCATTGCATCCATACCCATATTCCTGTAAGAATTATTGTTCTCGTTTCCAACTTCATGCATGTTGCTAGCACTAGAAGTTGACCCAACCACCTATTCTTTCATGCTCTCATCAGGAACAAATAATTCTCCGTGAGCATACCAACACAGGTAATCTTCCATGAACCCTTTGGTTAGAAGATGCATCGTTACAATATCTTGATGCAGAAACTTTAAATTTTTACACTTCTTGCATGGACACCTAATACCGCCATCAGTAAAATTCCTCGAAATAGATGTTGCGAAATTAATAAAACCCTGGACACCGTTACAATAATCCATCCTTTGCAATCCTTGGGGTGAGTCCCGATACATCCATGAACAATCATCCATGACTTCTATTGAACCTCTATAAAACATAACAAAAATAATGGTATTATCGACATTATCCAACAAACTAAAACAACACTTATGTTAAATATTCATTATCAATTATATATCAACTATCAACGTTCATACATACAAATTTATACATATATAAATTTACAGAAATCACAACTTCGAAATAGAATTGATAACAATTAAACAAGACTCGTTAAACATGCTATTAATTATTTATTTCATCACAATGACACATTTAATTCGATGTAATTCAAAAAAAATTTCAACAATTTACAAACAAATATAATTTGACAAAATTTAAAACAAACTATAACAACTACAAAATTATACATTCATACTACAAGTTTCTTTGAAAAATAACAATTAAACAAGTACAAACGTTAACAAAATACATATACTACAACAATAAAATTCACAATTAAATATTAAAACTAAAAATGATAGATTTACTTACAAAAAATGATAAAATCTACAAGAAACGAATATTGTGACCACGTACAAGATATAAGAAATTAACTTGAGTGCTCATGTTGAGAATAGTGGATAGTTGGGATGGGTGGTTGGCTGCAGTTTGGGAGGGGAGAGGTGGGATGGAAAAGAAGAAGAAGGAGAAATAGGGGAAGAGAGTGTCGGCGGAGGGGTGGGTATATAATGGCTTTTATCGATGGAATCACCGACGAAATTATTCTGTTAGTGATTCCATCGGTGATTCCATCGGCAATAGTACCACGTCACTGTACGGCTATCTCAGTTTGAATCCTTCGGTAATTCCGTCGGTAAAATCGTCTAACGTCACCACGCCGTTGCACATTTCTAGACACTGTTTCGCCGACGGATTAATAATTACCGATGGAAAAATTCCGTCGGTAATTTCGTTGGTTTTCTCTGGTTTTCTGGTAGTGTAATAAAATTTTTAACCTTTAATTCTTTATTTATTTATTCTTTTCTTTTATCAAAACCCTAAAAATCTCAAAACTTATATTTCCCATTAATAACTTTAAGAATTACTTTATTGATTAATTACCAAGCCCATTGATGGAAAGATGAAGAAATCCAAAGAAGTTTCATTTGAGCTGTCATCAAGGCATTGCTTTTTTTTTTCTTTCTTTATTTCACTGCTCTTGGGTCTCCATACATTGGTTTAATTAATGACCTTAAAATTGTTTAAAAGATCATATCATATGATCTGGACTTATGACCAACTAAAAGCTACAATGTTTAATTTATGAAAGAACATAAACAAACCAAAAAAAAAACTATAAAATATTTAATGTAATTAATTAAAAAAAAGCGAGTTAATTTATCACCCAACTAACAAAATAACAATCCCCCAACACAATTGAAAAAAAGAAAGAAAGAAAGAAAGAAAAAGTTGAAAGTGACTAATCAAGAAATTATTGAAATTTCTCCCTCCAAAAAACCTCCCATGAATTGTTCGTGCAATTATATCGTATTTGGCTTTCCACCAAACACTCGAACTTCTTCTACACTAAAGGGTCTACTATATTTTAGATTTTTTAATTATTATTTGTTGTTTGTTTTTGTATTTTAAAAATTATATTTTTATTTTAAATTAATTTTTTAAATATTTTTAAATGTATTAATATCAAAAATATTTTAAAAAAATTATTTTAATATACTTTTAAAATTAAAAAAAATTAAAAAGAATCTCGACCTAACTTCCAAATACCTCGTATTCTTTCAACTCAGAAAAGCAAAAGAGTGCAAGTTCCATTATTGTCCCCATGATTTGTTGACTGATCATGTCTTCCCTTTTCAGCCAATGGGGGGTCCTGCCACTTTCTTTCCTATCGGGGACATGCATGATTCCTTTCTATTGTGGGTCCAGCAACAGTATGCTTGGTTTCACTGTCCTTCATTAGCCACAAGAGCATTTGAGAAATTACGGTTTTTGTATTTCAAAACTTTTTAAAAAAAATTAATTTTTTATTTTTTTATTTTAAATTAATATTTTTTTAGTATTTTCATATTGTTTTGATGTATTCATGTCAAAAATTATTTTAATATATTTTTAAATAAAAATTTTTTTAAAAAACAATCATAATTACATTCTAAGCATCAAAAATCTCTTATTTTTGCACATTCACGTCATAAAAGATAAAAGATGAAAGATGATATATCATATAGTTGATGGTATTCAAGTTTATTTATGGTGATGCTTAAGAATGTAATGATAATTTTTTAAAAATATATATTAAAATAATATTTTTTTATTTTAAAAAAATATTTTTGAAATTCATACATCAAAACGATTTAAAAAAAAAATATATAAAAAATAAATTATAGTAAAAAAAATAAAACATTTTTATAATCCAGAAACAAACGGATCTTATTGTGCCCCCAAAAATGCAATGCTCTCGGGCATTCATCTTGCAGAACGCTCCTGAAGAGTTTCATTGTGGTTTATGTGATTTCCCATGGATTAGCTCTTTTGTCTAATTAAAAAGTCTTGCTAGAAGGCACAACCACTACCTCCACACAATTGAAAAACTCATTTGAGTTCCAAAACATGTGTGATGAAAGTTTGGCAGAGAAAAGATGCTGATGCACTTTCCAAAATTCGTCAAGGTTTCTCAGACACAATCTTCCTAAGAATCATGAATTCTTCATCGACAAAGCAAGTGTGGGGCACGTTACGAGATGAATTTCAAGGTTTATATCATTGCCTATCTCAAGAACAGAAGCGTCACCAAAGTTATACCAGAGATTACCCCACTTGAAGCATGGTCAGGACAGATACCTTCAGTCAGACATCTAAAGGTATTTGGATGCCAACTCAAGAAGATACACCAACAACCGTTTCCCACAGATGATCAGGCATGGCGTGCGCCTCGTAGAAATTCCAACTTGTGCACACTGATGTTTGTGGTCTAATGAAAACCCCATCATTAATGGACAACAACAGATTTTTCATCTTGCTCATTGATGATTACTCAAGAATGACTTGGGTCTATTTTTCGAAAGAAAGATCCGAGAATTCAGGGCATTTTAGAAGTTTTAAAGGTCGGTGGAAACCCAGAGTGGTTGTCAGATTCAGGCTCTCCGCAGCAGCAGCAGCAGCAACACATAATACGCTTCTTCCCAATGCATCAAATTTTATGAAGAAAAAAGAGTACATCGTCAACTAACTAATACGTACATCAGTACATGCTGAGAGGAAGAATAGAATAGTGATGGAAATGGTGAGATCCATGATTAAAGAAGGTGTGCTAAATAAGTTTTGGGATATCTCAAGAACAGAAGGGTCGCCAAAGTTATCCCAGAGATTACCCCAAAGCTCAACACACTATAAGCTCAAAAATCAACTCTTCCAACGTATTTCAACCTTTTTTTAATCCCTCTCATGCTAACTTTCAACTGCTACAGTTAACAGCTGTGACAGGGATTTTGAAAGGGGCACGAGGGCATCATATGATCTTGGCCGACAAAGTACATACAACTTTCACCCAATGAAGCGTTTAGCATCATTTGCGAGCACGCGCATCGTAAGTGAGTCTGTCCCTGTCAAATTTATAGTTGCTAGGCGTGACAGCCAATGCTCTGTTTTGGTCTTTTTCATAAACTGACATGCAGAAACAGCTCTGAGATCTCCTACCATCAACGTCCTTGTGAATTAAGATTTTATTTCTTCTTTCTTCTTTGGCTTGAGTTTTTGGGATACATGTACGAATTCTTATACATACAAGGTTGTGATATCAGCTGAGCTGTCGATGAACAAGAATCAAAACGATTAACGGTTAGCATTTTACCTGGCTGGACTGAACTTGATCAGAATAATAACTTTCAAAGAGACATCTATTCTTATCTATTCGATGGATTTGATCTTTTCGTCCACATGAAAGAAATGCCACAACAATTTTCTTCTTTTTCATGTGACTGGCAAAGGAGCAAGCAGAGGAGGATATGTCAAGCACAGTCAAGGAAGTTGGAGTTTTAAAAAAGAGGAAGCTGGGTCCTTTGCGACAGCAGCACCACAGGCCATAACCAATAACTCTTGTAAAATGCGACACAAAAATTTCACCCTGCTCATTATGTCTCACACATACTTCAATTATTACAAACACTGAAAAAAAAAATCCCAGCTTGCCTATCAAATTTATCCTACAACAGACTTCCATTTCAAAACAACTCTAGGATAGTTCAAATAAATAGACTTGGTGGAAGACAATGAAGATAACAAAGCCATAATTGGTAACAGGAAGAGAAAGCATTCTCTCTTGGTGAATTATCGTTGTGACTTGGAAACAAACAATGTTGCAAACTGCAAAATTACAAGGAAGCCATAGGCATAGAATACCCTTGGAACCAAAGAATATTGAAAGATATATAAGTATTGAATTGAATTGACACGCATGAACCAAACCATAGACGAATGCATTATGGGGACACTACACAAATTGCTCTCATCCTTCATACCGAACCAGAAACTCCAAATTCTATATATCCTTTTCTCCAAATTTGGTGATTGGAGCAACATAGAAGTTAAATGCACGCAACAATACGTTTGATGAAGCAATTTCATCTGACACTGAATTTCTGGCTCATACAGCAATTGGAGATTCCTGCAATTCACAAAATAAGGATATTTACGCTTCAACAAAAAGAAAACCAAGACAACAAGTAATTATATGTCATTGCCTCTTATTTCTTAGACTTTGTATTGACACCCTCTTTACAATCGGAAACTATTAATAGACCCTTCATATTACCACCTTCCATCCACTTTCTCTCAGGTAAAAACTCACCTTCATGTGCTCATTTACTTCTCCACTCATTCCCACCCCAACAATACAACCTTCCCTCCATTTTCCCTAATTATACGAAGATGCTTTTCTCCTAAGGAATTGAAGGAAGTGACCTGTAGACAGAACACTTCAAGTGAAGAGAAAAGGGACCCGGAATGCCCAATGAAATCTATTAAGGTTTCTTAATTTTGCAGACCTTTTTCTTTTCTTTTTTGGTCTTCGATCAAAATCCCTCCTTTGCTTGAGATTTTAATGGAAAATCTTAGCACTCCCTCTTATTATTTTCAAACTCTAACATCACTCTCTCTTTTCCCTGTCTTCATCATATTCTTTTTGTTCTACTTTTTCTCTAATTTGCTCATTTTACTGATATATGTGTGTGTGTGTGTGTGTGTGTGTGTGTGTGTGTGTGTGTGTGTGTGTGTATGGTGAGTCATGTAAGAGGTGGTTAGTAGTAATTTTAATTACGTGTTTGGTGTTGTTAAACACTACTGATGAATTTTAATGGAGAAAGTAGATGAAAGCTACCAGAAAGATTTACCAATAGTTTCACATGGTAGAGGGAGTCTCAATCTAAACCCAAATATAATAAGGGATCTCTATCCAAATAAACTATAATTCAAGAGATGGTGAATGTATTTCCATAAACAAGACTAAACAAATAGATTTGATATAAAATAGAATTAACAAATTCACTCTCCTCATCTTAAGCCTCAATCAAAAACTAGTTGAGGGATGGGTACAGAGGTTTGCTTTCTCCATTCAGCACTGTTATGGGCTAAAATTCTTTTAGGTAGTTGTGATACTAAAGGTCAATCCCCTAACTTTACAACTCCGAACCCAAACTTCCAATTATAACATTTCTGAGAATATACCACCATATAACAATTTTCTCTCCCTCTCATTCCCTACCCAAACAAAGAAAATACTTCAACTTCCATTTTCCAATTATGAATCCAACCAGGGAGAGAGACTTCCCTTCCCTTGATTCCCCTGCCCCCATGAAATTCCCAAACGCACTAAAAATGCTTCTATTATCCTCCTCTACGATGCATTTGGGTGTCATTTTCTCGCTTTTATATTGGTGGTTCTTAATTTTGGGCTTTAGCTGGCCACCTCCTCTCCTCTCTCCCAATGCTTCAATTTGACGATTGACTTATCCTTGACAATGCCAGACTACAACTAACAGTAAAGCTTTTGAAAATTTGTGTCACCCAAAGCACATGAATGGCTTCATGGCCTTTTGACATCAGCATGAATGCTATGCAGGTTCTAAATTTTAAGTGACATTGAACTATGAAGATATTATATGTTATGATCATTATCTATGAATAAATATATATAGAACAGATTATTTTCAAAGTCCATCTAATATGCTAGCTCCGCGAGTAGAACCTACCTTAGCAGTCAAATTCGAAACAGCCATATTGAACTTTTCTCTTGTTTTTGTACCAGCGACCTGCCCAGCCCTCGCCACCTTACTAAAGGCACCATTTAGCCAGGCTGTTCCAGCACTCACATACCTGTCCCAAATCAAAACAGAACTCTAATGTTTCAATTTTTTTCTTTCCCGGTGTTGATTCACTTCTTCAATTACATTATTAAAACCAAAATCAAATGTCAAGGATAAAATTGTAGTGAAAATAAACGAACATCAAATAATACTAATTGATAAGCCAAAGCTTGTTTAGAGGAGAAAGAAAAGGCTGAAATTGATGATACAAGGAAGGTAGAATGTAGATAGATCACTTTTGGAGTCATCTGACCAATTTCAAAAAAGCACGTAATTTTTGTGTATTTTTCTAATAGGGTTAGTTTCTACCTAGAGACAGATCTCATCAAGGATTCAATAGAACAAGAAAAGGGCATTCGACCAGATTTAAATGTGTGCAATAAATATGCAAGATGCATCCTCAGAATAAAATTCCTAGAGATGATATGTGACAGTATATACTATTGAAATGGGAAAGTAAGGGAGCAATCATTGAAACCATAAATAGATCACTGGCTTGCACAGGCATGACAAAAATATCTATAGCAGTTGCCAGTTTACTACCCTAAGTATTCTGAATCACCAGAGAAACTCCTTCAAGCAAGTTAGCAAGCGACTGGGATTGTTACTAAGGCTAGCATGACAAGACTCACAAAAAGGCTCTAACTTAGTAGAAAGTAGTTTATTCTATAAAAAAAAAAAAACTTTTTTGGAATTGAATTAATTCTCAAAATCACAGAATTATGCATTGTGTGATATATAAAAATAAAATAAAATATAAAAGACATCACAATTCATTTTATAAGTCATGCCACCAAAGATGAAATCACTACTTCTAAACTTTCCACCACATCTTCCATGATGCAGTCAGCTTTAGAAACAGCAAAATCAGAATTGTTGAAGCACGTTTCTTCTAATATCCATTGTTTTGAAACAACAAGAAACAAGGAGCAAGGGAAACATGCCATGAGGGTGGAAAAATCAGAAAGAAGGACATCAACCAATCCATTCAAACAAAATGCTAGTGTCAACACCTGAGAAGTAGAGAATATAATCTCAAGGAAGAGAGTCTACCTGCTTGATTTTACAGCTGATCCTGTGTCATTTAGCTTCCTTTCTGCTGCAAATATAGCTGCCATTGTTTTATCCGACACATGAAGCCTTTGGTCAACAGACTTCACTTTCTCATTAACTACTGAAATTCCAATCGTCAATTTCTCCGTTAGCCCAACTCTCCGGTCAAAAGAAGTTACCTTCTCAGATGCACTCGCACTCAATCGATGTTTCTCATCAAATGCCTTGGCCTTATTCATTGCATCTTGGCTAATAGCCGAACCTTTTGCTAGCACATTCGTGACTACTTCTTGTGCTCTGCTGACATAGACTCTTCCACTGCCTGAAGGGCTAGTTTTCCCCTGCTATGAGAGACAGGACAGCCTTAATTTACTCCAAATAAAGTTGAAAGCCAAATTTTTAAGGCCTAAATCACTAAACAAGAACCAAGGGTATCTTATTTACTCCAAATCACCATAATTTTTTATAACCAAACAGGCCCATGGCAAGACAAAGACACAGGTCGCAAACCACCTGTCACCCTAAAGCACAAGTAAAATGGCTCCTGGCTACTAAAGACAAAAGAGGTAAGAATATTGACAATCAAGATTCAACTCGCTCAATCATAAAGATAAGCAAGAAGCAACTAGGTATTTCCAGTATTTAATCAAATCCATTTGCAAATAAACAACAACACCAGTCACAAATATGATTGTTCCATAGCAGCAAAAGAAACTTTATTCATGAAAAGTCTCTCACATCCACCATAAATAGATGGATATGTCTAAAAATATGTCAAGTAAGATTATTGCAGATGATTTTGACTACCTCAACATTTGAGGGGAAGTTTTCCGAAGGAACTACAGAGACAGCATTTTCCACGTTCCTTACTTCCTGCATAAATTGCACATTTGCAATCAAGAACAGAAATATTTAGCAAAATCAGTTGAAAAGAGATTTGAGTAATGGGATAGTGGAAAAACCTGTAGCTCACGATTCAGTACATAATTTTCAGCAGGGGTTATAGTCACTATCCGGTCTACTAAAGTTGCTCCCTGCATCACAAACACACAACTCTTACTCTCTACAGCTTCACTATCATCGTGATTACTCATATGATCAATCAACAGATTGACTGGCACCCTCTGCTTTTCTCTATTTCCTCATACTCATTGGAGCCACTTTCCTTTCTAAGGGCATATCCTTCTTTTATTAAAACAGAGATGATAACATAAGACAGACTGGGACCCTCTACTTTTCAAAGCAAAAGTCTTCGTCAAGGAAAAAGCTAAACGAGAATCAATATACTTTCCATAATTGATACTATATTGAGAAAAAAATGTACATTCACATCAGAATGGGAAAGAGTTAAAGAAAAGCATTCCATTGCTTAAAGTTTAGAGAAAAAAGAAACAAAGAAACCAGTTCTTCAAATTCAAATTAGAGGGATTAAAGTGCATCACATAACTCATCTGATTTCCCAATAAAAAACAACTCGGATATACAAGTAAATGAAAAGTAGTGAACCCACCGATAACAACAACGCAATTTCAAGTGCTTTAGGATCTTTGAATGTGACAAACGCAGTTTTTGATTGCCCATTTTCACTGCACCCAACAAAACCACAACTTCAATTCAGCAAACATAACAGACAAATAACTCAAGCTCCAATCTTTTTGTATCTCAACTACAAAACCCTGAAACTAGTTTAGCATAATAATTCCACTTTCTTCTTCTTTACAAAGAAGAAGAAAGAAAGTCTAAAGAAAACAAAGATAAAGAACCACTCAAGAAACACTAGGAGTTCAAGACCCATGATGCAGTTTTGCATGTTCTTTCCAGTTTCCAACGTCTTCTCAGCAACCAAACATAAAAAGAAAAGCATAAAAAAGTACCGCTGGATGTGAATGTGTTCGATTTCGCCAGAGAAGGAGAAGAACTCGTGAACCTCTCTCTCACTTGCTAGATCTGATACATTCCTCACTTCTACTGTTCTTGTCTACATAAAGAAGAAATCATTATCTAAGATAAATAAAATAAATCAGAATAGAAGGTTACAAGATTAGAGTTTTTTTTCTTTCTTACTGATTCATCAAACTTCCAACTCAAAACTACCCTACCTGCATTGCTGTAACAAGCATCTTTCTCTTCCGTTTATTTGTATTTCAGAGAGGGAGGAAGAGGGAGGGAGGGAGGGCTTTAATAACTATAAAGAAGCAAGACACCTGACTGACAGGTTACAGTCAATGAAGAAGAATGTAAGCAGAGAGAGGATGCGGTGGTTTTATTATTTATTAGCCTTTCGTTGTGCTAATATTTACGTCTCCTGAAATTGCTCATTAATTTCTTTCTTTATCTGACAATTTTATTACCCTTTTCAAGTCGAGGAACAGTTTAATTGATGCTTCGTCTTATCTTTCAGTGCTTGCCGGCGGTTATGATAAATGTCTGATTTAATGTTTGTTTACAGTCGTAGTTTTTTTTCTATGTGATTTTGAAAAAAAAATTAGAACAAGACTGTATTATGTGATGGTTAATTAAATATTTTTAAATTTATAATTAAAAAAAATGTACACCTGTTCCATAAAAACAATAAAATCTAAGTTGGTATTACAAGGATTGTTTTATAAAATTATTAAGTTCATTAACTTTTTTTTTTATATTTTGTTATTTATTTTTTTGGCATCTCATATAGTGCGGTATCAAATATTAAATATTATTTTTAAAATTTTTATATTTTAGTTGGTATGTGTTTATTTAAAAGGTGCGCCGCTCATGAAAAGCATAAAATGCATGCTTTTTGTGAGGCAGGGCACCTTGTAAACAAACAATTTCTTGGTAAAAAAGAAAATGGTATTTCCATTATTAACAAAAAAAATATAAAAGAGAAAAAAAAACATTATGGCTATGCACTCATATGCATTATGAATTTTAATTGTATAGTGATGTTTTTGTCCTCAAGTTTTTTTTATGGCTTAGTGGTTTTGAAATATTGTTTTTGGTTCTTACCTCTTCTTGCTTTTGGTTTTTTGCCATCAAATTTCTTCTTTTTTTTTAATCTTTTTGCCAAGTAAAAAGAGAGAGAGAAGAGTCTATAAAGAGGGATGAAAAGCCTTGTAAATCCTAAAATGAGAGAAAAAAAAAAGAGAGATCAATGATTTATTATCCTTTTTGTAAGGCTGGAAGAAAGGGTAGGAGACGCGTGCGGCCTTAATTAGAGTGGTCTTGGTGGAAGCCACTCATTTTCTTTTAGTTCTTCATCTAGTTTTAAACTTCATGTTTTCAAAAATCTTCACTGATTTTTTAGTTGTTTGGTTTGTTTTCAAGAAAAGTTAGTTGTTAAAGATTTTTTTATTTATTTCTCTTTTCTTTTCTTTCATTCTTTTTTTTTAATATTATTTTTTGATATAAGATAAGATAAAGAAATGCGACTTATGAGGTATTGTGGAAGTGGAAGATGTAGAGGGAAGAAGGGGGTCAGGCATGAAGATTAAGAAGTTAAAAAGTCTTTTTTTTTTATTTTTCCACTTTTTTCAATATAATTCAAAATCTTTAAGCATGTTAAATTCAAACCATAGTATTACAGGGTTTTCGGCTGTTTGTTTATTAGCTTATATTGATGTTGGGTTTTGCTTATATAAATATAAGGAAAAGTAGTTGTTTAAGCATTGAAAAAGAATAATCAAATGTTTTGTATCTAGGATTGATGCAAGCATTAATTATGTCAGTTTTTTTTATGGAGTTTTGCATTTAGGTCTGTATGAAACCCTAGAAGTATGTTTATAATTTGGCTTATAGGTCCTCCAATGTCCTACTTAAGATAATGCTCATAAGTTAGTGTTGTCTGCCTATTTTATTTTTATTAAATCTAAATTATTTTATGGCATAGAAAGAATAAAGCTCTTTAAAAGGGGGTTGTCCCTGTGATATTGACAAACTTGAAATGAACTCAACTTAAAATGGTATTCATCTTCATAAGCATGGGATAGAGTATCGTCTAATTAAAAATCAAAATGCAATGATCTCCTTAAAAAAATGGTATATTAGAGAGAGATAAATGAACTTGACCAAAATGACAATCCTTCTTTGAAAAAGTGAGCATCGTATTTGAAGCTTTAGATGGGGTGAAGTATGTTAGATGACTAGCAATAAACATTACAGTTTTCAAATACAAGATTTTTTAGTTGGAGAGAAGTACTTTATGTATAACATTGTTTCTTATAATTTTTCAATATAGTTATTGACTCTATATGTTAATGATTGCCCATCAAAACTAGACTCATCTTAAGAAAACATAAGTTTGTGGTACCAAGTACAAAAGAAAATAAAAGTGTTAAATATCTTGAAGCAACAAAGAATTTCATGTAAACATTTGCGAGGAATAGTTGCCTCTAACTGGATTTTACAACCAATAAAATGTAAAAAAGTAAAGTCCTCTTTGGTTTTGTGCTTCTTTTATGCTTCCTTCTCTTAAGTTTTTTCTTTATATTAATTAATTAATTAATTATTAATAATAATTGCATCTCTCTCACTTATTCATTAACTCACTTTACTTTTTTCACATGTAAAGTTACACGAAAGTTGGAAGTCCTCTTTCTTTTATGGGTCTTTTCCTTCTCATTTTCCCTAAAAATCCTTTTCATTTTATTTATTAGTTACCATGTTTTTATTTTTATAGGAGTATCAAATTTTTATTTTTATAGGTTTTTTTGCCTTTTTTTTATGATTTTTATTTGTTTGGTTATTGAGAAAATGGTTGAAAATAAAAGGAAATATTGTTAAGTTTTAAAACTTTTATATAATTTAATTCAAGAAAATACAATGTTGTGTTTTTAAATATGTTTTACAAATCAAAGAAAAGCAAAACAAGATTTACATTCTTGCATGCTAGCAAAGAAATGGTGATCAATTAGGTTAATTATTTGGTAATTTATTCAATTTGCCTTTTGCATTATTTGCATCATGCACCTAAATTTATTTGGTGGAATTGAGAAATTGCTTGATGTATTATAGGAAAAGAGGCCATTTGATTTAAATTCCACAATAGCTTATAAAAGGCTAGAAACTGATTGACTTTGTAAAAAATATTTTTAGGTTAATTGCTCTAAGTTATGACAACTCTTTAGTACTATTATTGTGTTTTACAAATGAAAAAAAAGTGTTGAGTTTTCATGAACAAACTATTTTATCAGATTTTTTTAATAGAAAATAACAAAAAATTTTAAGATTTTTATAGAAAACACCGAATTGAGATTTTAAAAGAAAAAGGTTTTTTCTTTCTTTCTTCACTAATTCATAAAATTATTTTAACTATTAACTTGCAAATTATCTGGTCAAGCATGTTTTTTTTAATCTAAAATTGAGGTACATGGTACACCAATTGACAATGAATAATCTAATAAAGATGACATTAAATCTTGACACTCTTCAAAAGATATTACCGATAAAAATTGCATTTGTTGATAAAGAATTGTGCTATAAACTCTCTCTAAATCCTAAACAAGCCTACATTATCAAGATATTGAATTCTTGATATAGGGTTTTCATTTCCATGCAATCTGATTGGGATTGTCATTAAATTATGATTCTTAACATTGGTTTTCTATATTTGTCATAATCAAATAATTTTACAATAGGCATTTTATAAAGGTAGTATTTTATTGTGCAGGATCTATTAGGTATTGAGTTCTTGGTTTGTTTGGTTATGAATGTAGAAGGATAATAAATGGATTTGTTGATTCTTAAATAGTTGAATTATTATTTATTAGCCATTGATTGGATGATTTATGGTTGAGTAATATGAGAGAACTTGCAGATTCATTTTTTCATTTCACTCTAGTGGAATGTATGTTTCTTGTTCTTATTTTTGATATAATTTTTTCTTTTCTCTTGGTTTTATTTTATTTTCTTCACAATTACAAAATTGAACAATGGTACTAGAGAAAAAGATATTTCATTATAGATTGAAAAATTAGGCCTAAACACATTTTTTTGGGAAATGTCTTTAGTTCTAATGGGTAGAGGATTAGTCATAATTCTATAAGGATTTTTTTACTAGAAAAATCAATTATAACACTATAAAGTTTTTATTGCTTTATGTGAAGTGTTTATAAAATAAAGATTTGAATTTGTATCATGTCTTAACAAATCTCCACCATGGCTTAAAGTTTCTTAATAGCCAAAACTCTTCACCTTTATCATTGAGCCTTTTGATGTGAAGTCATGATGTTTTAACTTAAACAATGGAAATGACTTTGTTAACATGTTAGTTAGATTATTCTCGGTATCAATTTTCTTCACAACAATATCACTCAAAGTAGTAATATCTAGAATAAAATTGAACCTAATATCAATATGTTTTATCTTCTCATGGAACATATCTAGCTAGATATATGAAATTTTGAATATTACATTATATAATAATCATATCTTGATCTTAATTGAGCTCATCAAATAAACCCTATAACTATATAGCTTTTTGACTGCTTCAAGCGTTGCCAATAATTCTAACTATTATAAACAATACTATAGTATAATATAAAGTAGTCTTTCAACTAATAACAAAACTATTAATGTTATATGTGTGTGTGTACCTTTTGATAGATCTCCTATGATTATAATTATAAGCATAATTAGAGTCAATATAGCTATTAACAGAACCAATTTATCTATTATATACCATACAAGTATGCAAAATACCTTTTAAATGCTAAAAGATCCATTTCATAACCTATCGATATTCCTTATTCATATTAGTTATGCACTTGCTAACCGCACTAACTACATGGGCTAAATTTGGAAGAGTGCTTACTATGTGTACATAAAATTTTCTACTACTTTAGATATTATTGAACACAAGATATAAATTGCATATCCTTATATAACTACAGATATTATACAACTAACAATTTGAAATGAGAAATAAGTAGTTACCAAAAGGTTTAGCATTTTGCATGCTAAAACACTTTTATACTCTCTCCATGTATTTTTTTTTTAATTAAGTACAAGTATCCCCTCGACCTATCTCTTTTGATATCCATCCCAGGAATCCTCTTGACTATTCCTAAATCTTTCATCCCAAACTCCCTTCTAAGTTATGCTTTGACTTGAGAATTTATGAAAAGTCTTTTATAGTACCAAGCATATCATCCACTTATAGTAATGAATACATAAAGGGAAAAAAACACTAATCATACTTACTTCTACTATAACTATTACCAATTATAAAGGTATTAAACCATAGTTGAGAGGACTATTTAAGTACACATAAGGACTTTCATAGTAGGCACATATGATCTTCATTGTCATCAACCTTAAACCTTTTAGTTGTTGCATATAAATATACTCATTCAATTCTCCTTGTAGAAAAGCAGTTTTAACGTCAAGCTGTTTTAATTCCAAGCTTGTATAAGATTCAATGATAATAGAATTTGAATAGAGCAATGCCTAACTTTAAGGAAAAATACCTTATTGAAGTCAACATCAAATATCTAATTATAGCTTTTTACAACCAACATCTTTTAATTTTAAAAGACCATCATTTCTTTTGGAAATTCATTTAAAACTCGTTGTTTTATTTCCTTTAAGAGGTTGGACAAGCTCTCAAGTTTGATTTTTTCTGTAAAGATTTCATCTCTTTATATGTGATAACCAACTATCTATTAGAATCAACACTAATAATGACATCCATATAAAAAGAAGCCTCATCAATTTACACACATATATCATTTAATAGATAATGCGAAAGCAACTATATTAGTATAATAAGAGTAAGCAAAATTAGTATATATTGTTATTTTTTTCTTAGTCCATGTTTTCTTTTTTTGGTAATACCATAAAATACCTGACCTTTCTTATTATCAACTTGAATATCTTATACCTTTTTAGGAATATATATTTCATTTGAATTATAGTGATCATAAATAATATTTTGCGAAAGGATAATAATCAATATAATTCATAACCACTAATTTCCTTGAATTGAATATTTCTATCTTATTAAAAGTAACTTCTCTAGTAATAATAAATATTATTCCTCTAGATAAAAAAAAAAAACTAAAGTTTGTATCCATTCACTCCATATATTTAGCCTAAGAAATTTTTTTTTCTTTTGGTTGCATTTTCCATCATATATATATATATATATAATAAAAAAATAAGTAGAACATAGACATATAAGAAATCTCAAATTAAAATAATCAGAAAGGCTATTATACCTTAACTTTTTTCATGATTTTCAAACTCCAAAGCTGATGTAGAAGATTGATGAACCAAATAACAAGTTGTAGAAACATTTTTTGTCTAAAAATCTTTAGATAACCAACATTCCATAACATACTTCTTGCTAGGGGTGAATATTTTTTGTTCAGTTTGGTTTTTATCAAAAAAACTAACCAAATCGAAATTTTTTTTAAAAAAATCAAAACCGAACCGAAAACGGGTCATACTGACCGGTTTCAGTTCGGTTCTGTTTTTTAGGGAAAAAACTGGTTCAAACCGGTTTGGCTCAGTTTTTCCGGTTTGGCTCGGTTTTGGCTCGGTTTTCTAGGTTTTGGCTCAGTTTTTTCGGTTTTGGCTCGGTTTTTTCAGTTTTTTGCTTATAAAATTGAAACCGGACCGAACCGGCCAGTTTTTTCAAAATTTTAATCGGTTTAATTGGTTTTTTTCGGTTCAGTTTTTTCGGTTAGTTTTTTTCCAGTTTTCTCGGTTTAATCGGTTTTTCGGTTTTTTTCTCACCCCTACTTCTTGCTCTTTTTAATAAATTTTTATTCATCATTATATCTACTTTATTTTGTTGGGATGTATACCTAACCATCCTGTGTCTATTAATACCTTTTTTCATATAAAACTCACCAATCTATAATGAAAAAAATGCAAAACCATCGTCTGTCGTAAGTCGTTTCATCACTTTTCTTGTTTGTTTTTCAATTATGATCTTCATTTGCTTAAAATTATTAAATAATTAATGCATGTATTTAATAAAGTAAACCCAAATCTTGTTGAAGTATTCATAAATCTTAAAGATCAAAATAAATATAATTCAAAATACCCTTGGTTTTATGAACCACAACATCAAAGCAAACCTATTTTTATTTACCCAACTTTAAATAACTTGTAATTTGACAATTTAGTAAATTCTTTTTACTCATCGTACCCATTCCTTGCTCATTCATGTACTCTAGTCTCATATGCTATAACTTGTTTACATATGGAAAACATGGCTGGCCATGTATTTCAAAATATTTTAATTTTTTTATTTTAAATTTATATTTATATTTTTTAAATTATTTTAATATACTATTAAAAATAAATTATAAAAATAAAAAAACTTTAAAAATCAATCGTTTCCCCCCATTTCTTTCCAAACACGCTATTAAATTCTTTCGGTGGCCATTGGTCAATTATGCAGGGAGACATGTAACTTTACCTGCATTGGACTTTGAGTGCTTAACGGGACATTAGTTGGACTTTTTGTCCCCTCCTTTGCTTTGGAAAAACTGAACCAAACTGTACCATCTCTCATTATCCTTCATGTGTTGAAATAATACATGTTTTATGAGGATGTCTTCTATATTGAGTTTCGGAAATATTTTTAAAAAATTTAATTTTTTTATTTTTTTTATTTTAAATCAATATTTTTTTTATTTTAAATCAATATTTTTTTTATTTTTAAATTATTTTGATATATTGATTATATAAAAATTATTTTTAAAAAATAAAAAAATGTTATTTTAATGTGTTTTAGAATGAAAAATACTTTGAAAAGAAACCGCTACCACTCCCAAACACACTACATCTAAGGGTGCAGTTTAACTAGATATATATATTCTAAATTTGCTTTTTAAAAATTATCAGTTTGAGTACTGCAAATCTTAGAATCACTAGAGATTTACCTGATTGTTAAATTTAGAATCTTGAAAATTAGTCGAGATACGCGTAAATTAACCCCGATACCCACGGTTTTCTACAAAATAATACATGCTTTCTATTTTCCCACGCTTCACGTAAGACTCTGGGGTGCCAATTTTTGGGTACAATAGGAGTATATATTTCAACATAAACAAGACCATACCAAGATCCTCTTCAAAAACAAAATCATCCCACATGGAGGGACAAGTAATTTATTCTACATCATAAGAATTCCACATGTTTCCTCTAAGAATAAGGTTGCCTAAATTTAGCACATAGAGAGGATCTTCACTCATAATATATAGTTTATCGAAACTAATGAATTAGTCCCCATAGTCTTAAAAACTATATATTTAATTATTGTGTTTTTGAATCCGCTTATAACTTTATCATGAGTTAATAGAAAAATATATAAAAAAAACATCATGCGAGAAGATTAATGAGAAAAGAAAACATCTTGTGGAGCAAAATATCACTAAATTAAGTATGATTATTATTGATTAAAGGAGTAATTGATTAGTTTTTCAGATTACAGGGACTGTTTGGGAGTGTAGTTGCAGTTGTTTTTAAAGTATTTTTTATACCAAAATGCATTAAAATAATATTTTTTTTATTTTGATATCAGCGTATCTGAAGATACCAAAAAATTAATTTTTAACAAAAATAAAATTTAAAATCTTAGGAAAACACGGTGCAAACCGCGTTTTCAAATACTCTCTTAAATGTTTTCCAAACCTGGAGGGGCATATTTATGATTTAATCTGAAAAGAAAATGATATAATTTCAAGATTCAAACGTTGCTAGCAAGACTGCTGGAAACCTTATGATGAACAGTATTCAAGGCTCATGATATGATGGGAAAGGACCCAGAAGGGATAAAGGGAATGAACCGAAGAAGCACAGAAGGGAGGGTTAAACGAGGAAGATCAGCTTTCTGTCTTAAATAGTCAAACCGCATCTAACACCAACGTGGAGCTCACATGTGAGGCAATGATTTTTCTTTAGCCAATCTACTTCTTTTTAGATTTTAAATCTCTCTAAAAATTAATATTAAAGAAAGCCTAATCAGTAATTAGCGCACAGAGACAGAGAGGTAGCATGCAATGATGGCTAGCAAGCAACCGCATGCAAAAGGGTATCTTTAATTTTTCATGTGAACGACCACAAAAATTAACTTTTCAGTGAGGATCCAAGCCCAATTATTTATTATAATTAGGCATTATTTAGGGGCATTTAAAATTGTATTTTTTTAATATTTTTAAATTGTTTTGATGTATTGATATTAAAAATAAATTTTTAAAAATAAAAAAAAAATTATTTTAATATATTTTCAAGTAAAATATACTTTAAAAAATAATTATTCTCGTATTGTTAAACATCTCAATAATGAAAAAGGTACAAAGGACTCTTGGTCTTATTTATTTTTTTGGTGAGGAACAATCCATCAAAATTTTAATCAGTCATATTAAACCTAACCCAATTAGGAAGCGGACCCCAAATAGATGTATACTGCCACAAGACACATTTTGGGCCACCTGATTTTCAGCCATTAGACTCATTGATTGGAAAATGAATTCTTAATTTAATAATAAAAAATACTCCACAAGGAAAAATCAAACAACTCAAAGCTTCATCACAACCAAAATTATATTGGGTTTTTTGAAACATATACAAGTAGCGGAAACAATAAATATAAAGTTTTATAGGAGTTGTAAGGGTCTCGTTAGACATATCTAGAGTTGTTTAGGGTTTATGCGAAGATTAGCTAAAGATTAGATGTTCTTTTCGGCTTTAAGGATTTGCTTCAAGGCTGAGTTATCGCAAATCACAAGTTGTCCAAGTATACGGTCTCTAACAATAATCCACAAGAATCACCAATGAGAAATCTCCTAAACCTTTTTAAGAGAGAGACATTGTTATATCTTAGAGTGTTAGCTCTTTTCTTTTTGTATTTTAGATGTTTACATATTGTACTTTTTTCACTATTCTCTTCCTTTTCTTTTGGAAATCAGGTGTTGGACCAGATCACAAGCCCGAGCCCAAACAA
Source organism: Populus deltoides (assembly GCA_015852605.2). NCBI lineage: Eukaryota > Viridiplantae > Streptophyta > Magnoliopsida > Malpighiales > Salicaceae > Populus > Populus deltoides. Next base: position 10,743,416 of record CM027588.2, on the reverse strand, counting down.
TACCCAATATTGGGCCCAAGTCGCGGCACCTAATTTCATTGAAAAAATATTGAAAAATCTTGATCCATCAGAATGAAAAAAATACATAATATGAAATGCTTTAAAAACAGTACATAGAAAGCTCTGGTGATTAAGAACGAACATCGAAAAGTTGCTAAAGGAGACCATTTCACACTTATAGTCCACTAGGAAATATATGAAAGACTTAGCTATAAAAATCATAACTCACATGGAAAACATATACCCTTTGCACATCAGCTTCATCTCAAATATACAGAAAATTTTTATTTTCACTATATGTCTCACACTTCACTTCTATGGATTTTATTGAAATAAGCACACATATGCCTTTTACCTTCTCTTTTAAGTTTTTTCAAAGAAAAATGAAATCAAAATCACCATTTTTTAAAAATATATGTACTATGTCACATGTAACAAAACATCATAATAGTTTAGTTGACTACTTATGGAATTTAATCATGGTTTATAATTACTTTCATTTGATTTTCTAACTCAAAGATTAAACTATCTAAAACATTAAATAATGTTCGTTTCAAAAAAAAAAGTGTTAGAAAAAAAACTAGCTAAATGATGGAACAACGTATTTTATACATGTTTTTTTACCTAAAATCCATGTTCAAAACAAGGAACCAAGGGCAGAGTGATAATGCAACACCTTTTGGGCTTAGCCAAATGCTGAGCTTAATCATATATAGGCCTGACAAGTTACTAGACCCATCACTTTTGGGCTCACCTAATAGCTGAGCCCAAGTATAAGTGGCTTTGGCAATCATACCAGGCTTTATATTGGACCCCGAGATTTTGACAAGTCAAAGATATTTTTTCTCTAATGAGTCAAAGATATTTTCCCTCTTTGGAATATAAGAAATGTTTTAATACTATCAGAAAAAGAGAATTTTTGAGTCAACCCTCCACCAAAAGGTAAGAAAGATTGGCTATAAAGACCCATTGGATCTTTAAAAGCAATAGGTTCTCAATTTTTATTATTGACTGTATATTTATTTTAAGATTCTCTATTTAGAATATCATTTTTTTTGTCTAAAAGAAAGATACTTACTTAAGCATTAGAGAGTCCTTATACTCATAAAAATAATCTTTTGCAAGTATCAGACACCATCCACCAATCACTTTGACTAGGGATAATGAATCAAATTATTGGAACCAATATATTAATTGATTATCCAACACATAAGCTTAGTTCTTAAGCTACTTGGATTTTTTAGGACATCATTAATAGTGCCTTATGTGGGAATTGATAAAAAAAGCCATCGATTGGTCTTCCAGAACTAGTTTATTGACATCCCTAGTCACTATCAAAGACATATAATCAAATCACTCCTAGAATGAAATGTATGATAGATGTTCCTATAATTGTTGGAACATCTGCTTCATCAAAGCTTCAACAACATTTCAATAAGAAGTAGGAAATGCTATGCAATAATTTGATCATTTTAAGTCAGAGTATGATTTCTTTTACTTACCTATGGGCCTAATGAGATGAGCAAATTTGGGTTAGGTGTTTTCCAACTTCATGAATGTAGGTGGAGCCTCGAGATTTGAGAAAGCTTCCAATAAGTATAAGTGGAATGTTGGTTCAAACCATAAAACATATGAAGTCTATTTTGCAACTACCCAAAAGACATCTACTAGAGAAACTCTATTATCTCCTCATTTAGAACTAAGACTATGATCTCAACAGAAATGTCATTGAATTGATTATACCTTAAAAGATAATAAAAATATACCATGGTCAAAGACTAAGAATGCAAGTTCTTATATATGAATTGAATTATTCAACGTAACGATGTTTTCTTTTCACCAGGTGATATAAAGGGAAATAACCTTATAAGGATGAAATAAAATTAGTCGTTTTAGTGCAATTACACAATTTACCTTGGAAGAGATCAAATTCTCCCTATTGTGATTGTATAATTTACCTAGGAAGAGATTGACATGGTCTCCCTAGTGCAATTGCACATTTCTTCAATGATGGGGTTGACATGACATCTCTCTAGGACAATAGCCCTACAACTTTCTAAGAATGAGATGAAATTAGTCTCTCTAGTATGATTGTATAATTTACCTTAGAATTGATTGATATGGTCTCCCTAGTGAGATTGTATATTTCTCTAATAATAAGATTAACATGACATCTCTTTAAGGAAATAGCCCCACAACCTTTTAAGAATGAGATAAACCCATTCTTCCTAGAGAGATTGCATAATTTACCTTACAAGGGTTTAAAGTCATCCTAGTGTGATTACACAATTTATCTTGGAAGAGATTGATATAGTTTACTAGTGCGATTGAATATTTCTTCAAGGATGGGATTGCCACAACATCTTTTCAGGGCAATAGCCTCACACTTTTTTCAAGGATGGGATAAACTCAGTCTTCCTAGTGTGATTACACAATTTACTTTGGAAGGGATCAAAGTCTTCCTAGTACAATTACACAATTTACATTAGAAGAGATTGACATAATTTCCCTAGTATAATGACACATTTATCCAAGGATGGGATATACTATCTCAGTAACGATGCTTTTTCTAATAACATTAACACCAATCTCCATCTCATGCTTATAAGCTTTTTAACAATACACTACAAATTCATCCAGACCGATAGGAATATACCAAAAACCAAGATTTCCACTTGGTTCCAAGCAAGGGGCAGATCCCTCCTAAATCTTGATTAAGATTAGACAAAGTTCAAATTTGATAAATGTTTTTCTAAATATGGGTGTTAGACTTATATAAATTTTCAACAATTTACTAATTGTTTTTGGACCCTACATGAAATTTTTAATATGGGTGTTAGACCCACACTGATTGTTTAGGGAATTCCCTTAATATTTTTTCAAGTATGGGTGTTGGACCCATATAAAATTTCAAAGTTTTTTTTTTAAAGATCTTGAACCTCGCATGAAATGTTTACTATGAACATTAGATCCTTACACAAGTCAAAAGAGAAATGAAAAGAATAAAATTTTTATAAAATAAGAAATATATGTTATACAAATAAACCCTAGAAGACCGAGGTTGTGTATATGAGTAAAAGGAGATGGGGGAAAAAAGGCTTAGATATATAGCCCAAGCTCTTTAGTTAGATATTCCTCATGTTGGGCAGTGACAACCTTGATTGAGAACACATCCATAAAATTAGGCACTGGGATTGGATAAAAGGCAGCGCTAAAGTCTACCTGATTTCTCTTGATTCATTGAAGAAATACAGGTTGGATATGACTAATAAATCTTGTCCCAAGCCATCTCGGTCAAAGCTTAAGACCTGTTAAAAAAATTCTTGGAACTCTTCAGAAGAGTTCCTTAAAGACTTTAGCTGAGCCTAAGAACTTCGGGCTTCATCCTTAGACCCTTTTAAGTGGTTTTTTCCTCAAGGATCTCCTATTTCAGAGTATCCACTTGGTTATCAGCGACTTAAAACAATTTATTATTGGAGCATAATTGAAGAAAAATGCCTTGTATTTATTCCTTCAGCGATGAAAAAGCCATCTTAAAGCTCCTCATTTTGGCCTCCATAACAACCTTCTCCTCTAGTCGCTCAAAGACAACTTGATTAGCCTTATTTTAGGGCCTTACATGGTTCATCTAGATAATTTAGGGCCTCTTAGAATGAACGCACATCATGAAAGTCTAAAATAATATGTTAGGAACAATGGTCGTAAAACCAAACTATAAGGAAAACGAAAAAAGTTCTTTGCATTGAAGGCTATTTGTCGAATTAAGAACAAATAACGGTAATAGCTCTCATCAAACATCATTAAGATGTCTAATGGAATGGTGATGATCTTCTATAGTAGGCTCACTACCTCGAGGCCATTCTTTTTAAAGCTTAACCTCTCACTAACAATAGCGTCTATGAGTTGCCTCTCCTCATCAAAGGAAAATGAAGAGAGTCTAACCAAAAACAAGGTTAGCAAAAGCATCATCGAACTTTGCTTCTTCAAGAACAACCTAAGTAGAGGGTCTAGTTATTGCAACCTCTATTAAAAAAGCTGGAAGTTAAGGCATAAGAAAGGCCACCATAAAAGCCTTTACGATTGATGCTGGAACACTAATCTCTAACATCAATCATAAAGGCTCACTATAACACTCGTAAAGAATAAAAAAGAATATGACTACCCTTAACTACCTTTTATATAAGAGTTCTGACTCCCGATGTTGTTTCTTCATGAACAGAGAGTTCATCAATAATGATGGGAAAGTCCGTCACGTTTTTAGGCCCACCTCCACTCATGATAAAAGATGAAGACTTCCTTTAAGACCTCTCCTATATAAACCTTGCTAAAGTTTCTTCTTCTTCTTCTTCAACTGTTAGTCCTGTACATAAAAAAATAAGTCAGCAATAAACTTATATACATAGAAAATAAAGAATAAGGAAGTTGTATATTTTGTAGTGCAACTTGATAATATCATTTGGTCATTCTATTGACTTCGTACTCGGTCGAGGATGAGGCCAACACAACACACATTTTCTCCTTGTCTGAGTTTAGACAATGTTTGTTGTTTACATTAGGGGTATGAACCCTCCAATAATGGAAACATCTCCATACCTATTGCATTCCATCTTTGGGACTGACTAGCCCACTATATTTCATTACCAGTCATCTTCCCCTTAATTTCTTGACATGTGCAGACTTCCTACACAGAGTTCCTTTTATGGCTCTAGTGAGTTTATTGGCAAAAATGAAAAATAAATGCATGTCATTGCTATCATCTGTGCCAACTAGATGGTAACAATTTTTAAAGATATTAACCGAAGGCTCGAATTTGATGAGCCTAGAAAACTTATCAAAGGTGGACAAAGTTATCCACTCATTAGAGTGCAACTGACCTCCATCATAAATCCTTAGAGAGGGAAGGAATACCCCCATATATACATGTAAAGGTCGTAATCTCAAATTGACCCTAGGTTAAGCCCAAAGTCTGCCAATTGACACGCTCAACATGTTTAAACATTTGAGATATGAACTTTCCTGACTGTAGATGAGTAACAAACTCTTTATCATCTACACCTAAAGTACTAGAAGCGTCATTGTTAGGGGCTGAGGCAGTCTGTCTGTCTGTCTCTCTCTCTCTCTCTCTCGTAAGATTCCTAAGTAATGATAAGAGAAGAACTTCTCATGCAATGAAAGCTATTTTCTTCCCTACTTGATTTGGATGTTAGGGTGCTACCCCCCTCTAGTTTTGAGGCCTAGTCTGATCGACCCTTGCCCCCCTGCTGCTTCTTCCAGTCTTAGGTTAGAACCAGAACTCCTTTTCAGAGGCAGCAATACCCCTCTTTCTAGAGATAGATTTGACTTCTTTTAGGTTTATATTTCTTTTTAAAGTAGAAATGAAAGAAGCTTGTAATGAAAAAGGCCTATAATGATTATTTCTTTTTGGATTAGAATAAAACTAGTTCGGGGTTTATTATAAAGTAGTTTTTTTTAGAAATTACAGAAAAGAAAAGAAAAGAAAGAAGTAATAAAAGCTAGGGTTATAAAGAAAACATCTTTCCACCTTACCGTTAGATGAATGACTTTTCATGTCATCTCAGATCTCTAGAAACTCACTCAATCACTACATTAAATGTAAGTTACCATTTCGTTTTCAAGGACACCTCTTTTCAATAGAGACACGTGACCATAAGGAATCCTAACAATTTTATAAAGACAAATCTCATGGAGAAGGTAAAAAACCTCTTACTAATAGAACAATCAACTCTCAAGTAAAAACATTTTCTTTTAAACTGGAAATCGATCAAAATCTTTGCGTAATAAATACACAAAGACTTGGGGGCTACTAATGGAACAACATATATTATACATGTTTTTTTTTGTGCCTAAAATCATGTTCTAAACAAGAAACCGAAGGTAGGGTGATATCCCAACATCTTTTGGGGTCAACCAAGCATTAAGCGTAAGCATATATAGGTTTGATAAGCTGTCAAACCCATCACCCTTGAGCTCAACCAAGCATTAAACCCAAATACAAGTGGTTCTAATGATTTTATCAAGCTCCATATCGTATCACAAGATTCTAATGAGTTAGAGATATTTTTCCTCTTTGACACATAATAAATGTTTTAATATTATTAGAAAAAGAGGATTTTTTAGTCCATTCTCCACCAAATAGTATGAAAGATAAGCTATAAAAACCCACGAGATTCTTAAATGCAAGAAGTTCTCAATTTCTATTCTCAACTACATATTTATTTTAAGATTCCCTTTTTAAAATATTATTGTCTTTTCTCTAAAAAAAAAATATTTACTTAAACATTAGAGAGTCTCAAAATCCACCAAAGGGATTTTTTGCAGGTATCAAACACCAACCATCAGCCACCTTGGTTAGGAAAAATAGATTGGATTGCCAAGATTAAGAGATTAACTAATTATCTAACCTATAAGCCTTGTTCTTAAACTACCTGAATTTTTTGAGACACCATCATTAAGTATTTTTTAAAAGAATAATTTCACACATATAGGTTGTGCCACGAGCAATCAAACCCATCATATAGTTTAATTGGCTATTTATGAAATTTAGTTATGGTTTAGAATTATATTCCTTTGATGTTCTAACATGTTAATTAAATTAAATTATATTTGAGAAAATAATATTTGTTTACAAAAAAAATTAAAACCTTTTCATAAAAATAATTTATCTATAGATTTTTTAAAAGCATGGTAGAAATGCCAAATGTATAGTTGTTAAATCCTGCTAGACCCAATAGATTGATCTAGAAAACCTGTGTTATGCAACCTAGTCGAGGTAAGATTTTAAGTTAAATTAATTTTAATTTTAACCCTGTCAATTCTAATTGATCTAATCTAATCTGATCAAGACTTGACGAGTTAGCTTAAAAAGAATTTTAAAAATAAAAATATCATTTTAGATAAAAATATGTATGCAAGTTGACTTGGTAAATTAATCAAATAACCCAAGCACCTGAGCTTTTTCAAGTCAAACCTATGTGAAAATTATGGCTCCAAGCCTTGGCCGCATATATTTAAGTTAAATGGGGTCTTTATGCTCAACTTAGAAACCAGAATTCTGACACCTCTGCTGTGGGTACCAAAATCTTGACCTTTTCTATCCATTGCCTTGAAAATGAAAGCAAAAAGATTCATGATTCTTGGGAAAGGTTAAACCAGTTGGTTCGATTAGTGGCTGGTCGATCCAAGCTTGAAAAGCAACAAATTAGAGAGAATTACAAGGCCATGTATGGAGAAGAAATGACAATTCTTTTCCAAAAGATGCAAGCCCAAATGGGATCAAAAGAACGTGCAGCTTTATGACACACATGAACGTGATATGCTATCGTCGCAAGGGAAGCTTTTGGACAAGCTGATGCTAACTAAAGGGCTCTTGTTGAGATTTTTGTCGGTCGAAAATCAAGTCATATTGTGCTCATCAAATAGGCTTATTATGAAAGATTTAGAAGGCATTTGGACCAAGATATTACCAATCTTGAGCCACCCCATCCATACCAAAAGGTAATTAAGCTTGTTCAATGTTAAAAGTGTTGAAATAATTAAGCTCAAACACAAAAAGAAGACTAGAATTCTGAATAATATGTATATTATGAGTGCTTAGTCTTAACCTAAATACAAATAAAGTATATATAGGTTAAATTAAAAGTACTATTCTACCCTTAATAAATAAGACTACATAAATATTATTTAACAAAAAGCTCATCAAACAATAAATACTGGATTCAATAATATATATATATATAAAGGTAGCATTTTCTGTATGTGTTATTTGAATTGAAGATTTTTGTAGCGTTGGCTGCATCACACAAGGCACACGAGGACGATGTTAGCCAACACATTACAAAATTCGTCTACTTGAATATTTTATAAAAGATGATACTAAAAAGAAGGTATCTATTGACAATGCAACAGGCTAATGGCGGTGAGTAGTGTGTTGCATGCCATTTCTCAAGGTAATTATTAGCCAAGACGATCCATATCCTGAATTACATTAGTATGCAACTTTTCTTCGTCTGTATAAATGTCTATGCAACACATACATTAAAGATTAAGAAAATATAATCACGCAATCTTGATGGGTGTAGCTTAAGTACTGGTCAAGTTAAGTTTGTTTCCTAGAAATCATCAGTTTGAGTCTCTCAAACTTCAGAGTCACTGGAAGCTTACATGGTTGTTAATTTTAAGGTCTGTAGAATTAGTCGAAGTACGCGTAAACTAACTCGAATATCATCCACGTTAATATATATATATATATAAGCATGCCTAAAGATTAAGAAAGTTGGGCTCATGAAAGGAGGAATAATGTGTCATCCACGTAGAAGGAAATCTTCGACAGCTGAAAGAAAACAGAAAGACACCAAAAAACGTAAAATGTCAAAGCATCCGAAAAGGAAATATTCCTCTTCAAGAGTTAACCCAGAAGAAACCTCCAGAATTTTCATACAAAAGAGGAACAGGAAAGACGCACCCTTATAAAAAACAACAACAGTGTATTTCTTTATAGACATGAATGTTTAAGAGTATACTAAAAATTATTTTTTAAAATATTTTTTTTATGAAAATATATTAAAATAATATATATTATTTAAAAAAATAATTATTTTTGATATCAGCGTATTAAAATTATTTAAAAACATAAAAAAATTTAATTTGAAGTATAAAAAAATAAAAAAATTCATTTTTTAAAAAATTTTAAAATGCAAAAACAAATATGTTTTATAAAAAAAAGAAAAGAAAAAGTAAGCATTGAATAGAAATCATGGCTGGAGTTGACGTCAAGCCCTCTTACGAGGATTCTGAACCCTATTGCAAGTAGTGGAGAATAGAAGATGGACAGGACACTCTTGAGACTCATCTCCATGGTAACAAGATTTTCATCAAATTCTACATTTCATGTTGTCTGAAATAGTAAGATCTCTTCATGGAAATCTCTTGTCCAATGTTACAGTTAAGGAAGCTGAGATGGCTATTATATAAGAGATAGCAAAAGTATGTATAGGTAGGTCACCCTAAATTGGACTCCGTAATATGAAATTTCCCATATTAGGGTTGTTACAAATCCCATATTCATGGCAGTGTTTTCTTCACAATAAATTCAAAAGCAACAAATTATCTAATAAATTATAAAATTAGTAATCAATAATAATTTGTATTGTTCATTCTATATGCATAATCTTGGCATTTCGAACTACATTATTATATGGTTTTGGTTCAATTATTGGACCATCCTAGACCTGGGCAGTATCTTATTCTCCAATTATTTGTGGACAATTTCCTTATAATTAGTCCTCCATTAAATCACCTGGTTTCTTCAGCAGTGAGTTACCCTTTGATCTCACTAGAGTTTTTGATGCATGTCCTCCAAATTCTCGTCCATAAATAAATGATGACAGACTTGAGAGGCTTTTATTTGTTTCTTGTTTCTTTTTTTTATTTGTTTTTTTTATGACAGAGACTTGAAAGACTTCTCTAATATTCCTATCAAGTTTCATGGCTTGAACATTGATGAATCATCTAGATATAGTCATACATTTTGTGTAGATTAGGATCTTGTTAGAAAATAATATAAATCATATCTTGGGACCTCACCTAATAGCTTAAACTATTGGGTTGAGATGGTTCTTTGACATGATATCAGAGCATTGATAACCAAACGATCACAAGTTCGAATCTCATCATTCCCTTTTATTTGATAAAAATTAAGCACGGGGTAATATGGGTCTGTGCAAGTTTCAAGTCCAAAGAATTTTTATTTAAGAAGGTGTGTTAGAGAATAATATAAATCATATTTTGAGACGAAATTAGTTTTGCTTAACCCTCATAAATTTGCACATAGTGAGTCAAAACAAATATTTAGAAAAGGAAAAGAGAAATACAAGCAAACGTATACCCAAAGATAATTAAAGGAAATCATTTCCTTTGAAACTGAAAAAAGAATTCATTCTTTTCCGAGATGAAACTCAAAAGGAACCTCCAATTTGTTTCTCATGCATGTGTCTCAAAACCAATGTATATATAACAGCTCATTTCATTTAGTTAATCAAGAATTCACTTCGTCATCAATCTCCTTGATTCAAGAATAACCCTCGACAAAGCCAAAGAAGCCCTCCGATGGAAACCAAGGTTGAAGAAACCCTGAACCTCTCTTATGATGATTTTGAGCCCTTTTGCAAGTGGACAAGAGAGGAAGGACATGACAAACTCGAGGTCCATGTACAAGGTACTTCATTTAGTTGAACAGAATTTATATTTTCAATCCTTTTATTTATTTATTTATTTGTTTGTTTGTTTGTTTCCATAGATTTCAAAATGGAACACATGAGCGTCCAAATACAGGAACCTGGTGTTGTGACAATTACTGGAGAGAGACCTCTAGATGACACTCGCTGGAGCCGGTTTCGTAAACAAATCAGAATTCCGAAGGATACTAAAACAAATGAAATTCAAGCAAACCTTTCTGGGGATATTCTTCATGTAGTTGTGCCTAGGAAAACTCCTGCACTACCTGCCAAAAAAAGCAGCACCAAAACTAGTACAATAACTGCAAGTATGGCATCAAATTATTTGTTTGGCTTAATAAAGAGTGCAATTTCGAGGCTAGAAATGAACACCATGTTAGCTCTACCAGTTGCAGGAGTGCTTGCTGTGGTGGTGGCTTTCGTAGGTTATGCTTACAAAGATTGTCACTGTGGAGATGCTGAAAGCTAATTGTTCCATATTTCATTATTGAAATATACTTCTAATCCAGATTCTGCATTATTTGTTTGAATTTGAAATAATATTAATGATGCCGGTCCTTTGTTTTTCCACTATTAGAAAATTGGAAATTAAAAAACAACGAAACGCCGATGGAAAACATTTCATCGCAAGTTTCAGATGGAAATTGTGATGACGAATTTCTTTTTGCAGTTTCCAAGAAAAATAAAAATTGTTTACATCTTTTCGGTTACCTGACAGAGTAAAAAAATAAAAAAAATCAATTAAAAACCATTCAACAATTTTGATAGTAATTTTACCCGTCATTATTTATCGATAAAATTTCCAATGAAGTATTTCCATCCGTAAATGAATTATTTACCAATAATTCCTCCCTTCATTATTCCATTTTCTTCTTCCTCCTCCTCCTGCGAAAAAAAAAAACCTGCCACCCCCGCCCCCCATTTATTACAAAGCTGATCATCCCAACCCGCCAGCATCGATCTACATCTATTGATAGTGTCAACACCGATCATTGATTTTTTTTTTTATGAAGCTTCAACAACCATCTATTTTTTGTAACCCATTAATGTTTTAGTTTAATTTATTGAATTGTTTTTAAAGTTTGCTTGTATATTTAAATGTTTTACAGCCTTTTCTTAGTGAATTTTGTTGTATTAATATATGATTTGTATGTTAGGATTTGTTTGAGATTTGAAGGAAATTGAATTTTGTTGTCATTTGATGAAATTGAGTTTGATATTATAATATAGGTTTGTTACATTAATTGAATAAATGATGGGTTGTTTTAATAGGTACCGATCATATTTTATTAATTTTATTGTTAATTTTGAAATTTAGGAAAAATTAATTTCTTGTGGAATTGATTAATATTATTCTATAAAGGTTTTGTAATTAAGCAATGATTGATTATTTTTAGATGTATCGAGATTCAGTTGAAAGGTTGTATAGGCAAGATTATCTTCAAGAGGTTGAAGGTTTTATTAATTTTATACTCTCTAAATTGAAGAATATTAGTGCAAATGAAATAAGATGTCCATGTGTGAAGTGTAAGAATAAAATGTGTCACCATAAAGATATTGTGATGATCCATCCATTTAAAAAAGGATTTTTCAAGAAATATTTATGTTGGTATACATACGGAGAAACCTATGTTCCTTACGAAACCTTGTTAGAAAGGATGACTGGCTCAACTTCTAGTTCTAGCAATATATATGGGTTTACAGATGATAATAGTAATTCTTGTACGAGTATCGTGATGGATAAAATAAGAATGAATCATGGTTATTCAGGTGAAGGTTCACGTAACATCATTTTAAAAGAAGAACCAAGTGTAGATGCAACTAGGTTTTTTGAACTTTTAAAAGATTTCGATGAACTATTATGGGATGGGTGCACAACTACCAGTAAATTATTGGCGATTGCATAAGTGTTTGTTATCAAGCCAAATTATGGTTTTAATAAGGCCAATTATGATAACATCATTAAATAGGCTAAAAACATGTAACCTGATTGGAATAGGCTGAAAGAGAATTTTTATGTTATGAACTCCATAATGAAACCTCTTGACGTAAGATTCCAAAAAAATTAATATGTGTCCAGATTTTTGCATGGTTTTAATAGTGTTTATTATCAAACCAGATTATGGTTTTATTAAGACCAATTATGATAGAATCATTGAATAGGCTAAAAGCATATAACCTTATGGGAATAGGCTGAAAGAGAACTTTTATACTATGAACTCCATAATAAAACCTCTTGGTGTAAGATTCCAAACAAAATAATATGTATCCAAACTTTTGCATATTGCACTATGGTGAATATGCAAACTTTATTGATTGCAAATCATGCCAGCATGCTCGGTATAAACCCAATAATAGTCGAGAAATGACACTTGTCACCTATAAAAAACTAAGATACTTTCCAATCACTACTATGTTATAAAAGTTATTTATGTCTCCAAAGACCACTAAGCACATGTCATAATATCATTCACATGATGCAGTGAATGAAATCATGATGTACCTTTTCGATAGTGAAGTTTAGAAGCTATTCAATAGTGTGCATCCTCAATTTTCAATTGAACTATGGAACGTATGTCCTGGCCTGTGTATAGATGGATACAATCAATTTAGATCCTTTATTACACCATATTCTTATTTGTAGGTCATACTAAAAACTTATAACTTGCTCTAAGGAATGTGTATGAAGCTAAAATTCATGTTCTTGTATATAGTCATACCTAGTCTTTACAATCTAGGTAGGAATATAGATTTTTGTCTTCAGCAGTTGATTAATAAGTTGAATTAATTATGGTCATGTTTTTGACATATGACGTTCAAAAAAAAAATATTTAGATGAAGATAATATTGATGTGGACTATAAATGATCTTCTTGTGTATGAGATGGTTTCGGGTTGGAACACATATGAAAAATTATCTTATCCATATTGTATGGAAAATAAAAAAGCCTTTACATTCATGAATGGTGGTGAAGCTTGTTTTTTTTATTGTCAATAGAGGTTTTTACCAAGTTATCATTGATACAGAAACAGCAAAAATAACTTCTTAAAAAGTAAAGTTGAAAAGGATGTTGTTCTTCTAGTACTGTCAGGTAAAGAATTATATGATATAGTTTCACAGTATGAGGACATTGTATTTGGCTTTTATTATGATAAGTAGAAGTTTTCTGGTTTTGACATGACCCATAATTTGGTAAAATAAATTATATTTTGAGATCTTCCTTATTGGAAGACAAATGTCACCCGTTATAATTTGGATGTCATGCATATTGAAAAGAATGTGTTTGCCAACATTTTGAACATGGTTATGGCTTTGTATTGTGACCATCATAATATGAAGTTACTTAATGATGAGTTAGATGTTGTAAGGGCCAAAACCACCTTTGCCTTATACAATAATGCACAATTTATTTTGTCTATAAATGGCTTTAAAGTCTTTAATTTCTTAAGAGATATGCTTCAAACATAGCTAGATTAGTAAATTTAGATAAATATGGATTGTATAGAATGAAAAATCAGGACTACCATGTGTTTATGAAATACTTATTCTAATTTGTTATAGGGATTTATTGCAAAAAAAGGATATAAAATGCATTGACAGAGATTAATCACTTTTTTAGAGATATGTTTTCGAGTAAGTTGCACACCCATCATATGAAGCAACTTGAAACGAACATCATTGAGACAAATGGATATATTTATTCGAGAGGTTAGGGATTACATACATCATAAGTAATTGTCAATTGTTTTTTTATATATATATATATATATATATATATATATATATATATATATATATATATATAAACATTTAGTTATTCATCTCTAATTACTCGCATGCAAATACTTGTTCAATCTTAAAAAAAATGGTTAAAAACAAAGTATATGTTGAGACTTTGATATATGAGGCTTATATTATTAAAGAGATTTCAATATTTACCTTATATTATTTTGAGTTGCGCATTCTAAGACACGATGATAGTGGTGGACTGCTTTGTAGTAAGAATTTGTCAATATTTTGCATCTTGGAAGATCATTATTGAAGAATACAATAAGGAGAAGATACTTGATAGACATCAAATTCATACAGACACGTAATTATATGCTATTCAACTACAATGAATTGAAACAATTTCTTTAGTAAGTTAATTTTACAATTATATAATTTTGAATCATTTTCGCTTATATTCTCATATAAACTCAATTCAACTTCTTATATGCAACATCATCAATTATTGTTACCTAAAATTCCAAATGCAATTAAAACTCAATTTTTTTAATTACAAGATGAATAATTTATCATGTGGTTTAAAACACATGCCGGTATTTAATAATTCACAACTCATAAGAAAATATTTAATTATGTTTTGACCTAGACCATTACCGATCATTAATTAACTTTAAACAAGTTTTCAACATGGGAGGCAATGCTAGTAGACTGAAATTCATATCTCTAGGTCCTGAAAGAGAGATCTAGTGTTAGTATGAGTATTTCGTCAATGTATATGTTTTTCATACCGAAGACTATTGTGAGGGTAGAAAGACATATAATAATGGGTGGAGTTTATGTAAAAAGGTTCAACTTCTAATAAATTTGAAGTTGATTATTATAGCAAGTTACTAGAGGTTATTGAATCACGATATTATAATGAGCAAGATACATTTGTTTTATTGGTATGATATCGATAGATGAATTATAGTAGATCTTTATCTTGGTATGCTCAAAATAAATAAATAAAGGTTGACATTGCAACATCAATGTTTTTATTTTGGTTTTGCTCCATATTCTAAAAAAAATCATTTGTTTGGCCATAAAATAAAATAAAAAACCTATAAAATCCCCCAAAAAACCACAAAATAATAAAAAAGTTTTGCTAGTTTTTACTCTTTAAAATACAAACCAAAACTAGTTGGTTTGAACCAATTTTTGATTAGGTATGGTTCTATATATATATATATTTAACCAATTTTTGATTAGGTATGGTTCTATATATATATATTCAGTTTGGTTAGTTTTTTTTTTTTTATCAAAAACTGAACTGAAATGAAAATTCTCACCACTAATTCATCCTTTCAAATTTACTTTTTTCACGTTGTCTATAGTCATTTATTTTTCTTTATGGTCCCTAAAGATTTTTATTGTTTCATAATTTTCAAGTTATATTAACATGGTTTTGTGTTGGGATTTGTTTTTATTTAAATGTTTTTACATATTCAATGTGTCATAGAATATTTTAATGTTAAATTAAAGCTTTACTTGACAAAATAGAATTTTAGGGTATTGTTAAATGAAAATTTGAAAAAACAAGGATCAAAATTAATAAAAATAAAAGCTTTACTTGACAAAATAGAATTTTAGGGTTGTTATAAATGGTATTTAAAATAAGAGGTGTTTTATAATAAGTCATAAAAAACATAGATTTGGTCTCTAAAATTTAGAATTATACATAATTGGTTCATGTTGTTTAAGGTTTCACATTTCAATCCAAAACTTAAATGTTTAAAAAGAAGAGAGAAAGTCATTGACAAAAAGATGAGGAGAGATAAAGTGTTTAGCTAGTCATATTTCATCCATAAAAAAAGCCAAAATTGTTATGAAAGAGTTAGTCTTCAAGATGAGAGTTTAATGAAGATGGTTTGATCTTTAAATTAAAAAAAAAAATTGACTAAAACCTAAAAGTTTAGTTTTGCTTTGGTTTAATTTAAAGTTTTTGAAGTAATTAGAGGGTTTTATGATTGTAATGTTTTTATCAATCGAGGTTAATTGGATTTTTTTAAATATTTTTATATTAAAATAAATAGGCTAAAAAAATAATCTTTTTAGGTTTTAGAGCTCAAACCCTATTTTTTATAACTAGAAACAATTGAAAAATGTTGAAGCAAATGACATATTATCTAACAAAATGAATAATATGGTTTGCTCATTTAAAAAAAAAAATCAGGTATGCGAGCACCTATGCTTTTTCAATTTTAGTCAGTCATATATGTCTAGCATGCCTATCAACACTTGACCTCTTTATTTTTCTTTCTTATATTAACATTAATAGTTTTTTTTTAATTTAAGTTTTGATTAATACTTAATGATACAAGGCATCGAAGATTCAGATAGAAGGGTTAAGGGAAGAGATCAGTCGTCCCAAGGGGCGTAGCGTGATGGCAAAAGGTTTGGGATCTGCACAGCAGGTCTCGAGTTCGAGTCAGGGCGTGCATCTCTTATAAAAGCCTGGGACAGCCGGGGTTTTTCTCCCTCACCTGGGCCCACAAAGTGCGCTTTCCGGAGAGGTAAGGTTTCCTCGAATCCAAAAAAAAAAAGAAGAGATCAGTCCTCACAGAATTCACAATAATTCCCGATCAAACTCTTCGTACATCCATAGGTTATTATATATTAATGTTCATTTGAAGGGATATGCATAGGCCATCTTTCTGGGTTCTGCAGAAATAAAGAGCTCCTGTAATCATAATTCTAGATCATAGTGGGCACAGATGAACATTAATATCTTAGATTAATTAAACTAATAAATAAATTTGTTGCTTTGTTGTGTGCGCTTGTGTGTGCATGTCATGCCCTCACATTGGGCTGCGTACATCTGTAATTTATGAAACTAAGGCTTGACTATGCTGCATTTCCAGGATAGTCAAAATGCCCCACACTCATGAAACCTTTATTTCTTTGCTTGAAAACAGAAATTACATCATATCAGTGGTAAATCATGCCGCGATCATTGCCACGACAGCCACCGCTGCCGCAAAAATCTGATAGCAGGAAGCAGCAAGTCCATAAGCAGCATTAGGTTGTGGAGTTGGTGCTGGAGTTTCAGCCTCTACATTGATGACTAGCTTCTGGCCAAACTCAGAACAATGTTTGCCATAGCCACAGATATACCACTTCTTTCCTGGGCTGCTAAGTGTTATTATGTCGTTTCCGCTGGCCATGGGTTCTCCTGTTGCTGCGCAGTCCTTGAAGCCGGCGCCGTCCACCTTGAAGAGATTGTGTGGTGGCTTGTAGTTGAACACTGCAAAAATTTAGCAGAAGATCAATAGCATCAAAACTCCCCCATTTTTCTATAAATACATAGCAAAATAAAAACAAAAAACAAAGAAAATAAAATGCACTTTATTGTATTGATAAATTTACCTAGTGTATCACCAACATGAAATACTTTGCCACTAGCCCAAGTTGTGTAGTTAAAATTAACGGTCCACCCTTGTTCATCACCAACAATGTGCTCGGCTGCCATGGTGAGCGTGGGAAGAAAAATTGTGACAAGGGCCAGGGCAATAAGCTGATAAGAAGCCATTGGAGATTAGTTAATATAATTGTTAAGCTACGATGCTTGATCTCTAATGTCAGCTCCAATGTGGGTCTGGTGAAGGGAAACATATAGGGCCTTCGGAAATGCATAGAAAATCCCGACGTAATACCACGGGCGACGGTAGGCACTAGAAACAACTTTGGGTTATACGTACTTGGCACCAAAAGGTTAGAAATAGTTTGAAGTGTATGTATGCTGTGGAGAAACTGGCCAGAAAACGGTGATTACAAGTTAAATAAACGTACTTCTGGAGTTGTTTATGTTAATATTAGAATGTTTTGTGTATGTCTTATTCATCTTTTTGTAGATGGTTTTGATATGATCAAAACCAATAAATTTTCACCTGTTGACGAGGTCTAGATTAGCTGTCGTAGAGGAGGATATCTGTCTCCAAGGAAGTATCTTTTCTTTCTTTGTCCGTCACTATTTTGTTTTTTGTGCATAGAGAATTGAAAATTGTGTGCATGCACGTCTCTAATTCAGTTAAAAATAAACTTTATATATCGGAATTAAACGATTAGTGAAAGTAATATTCCTTATAATTCAAATTTTAAATGATTTGGTGCCTTGAAAAGAAGTATACCTTCTGCCTATCATATTAATCTCCTAAATTTTTTTTTTACCACCTCAATCTAATAGTTTAAATTGTTAGGTAAGGTCCCAAGATATAATTTATATTATTCTCTAACATATCCCTCAAGTGAAAACTCTTTGGACTTGAAATTTGCACAGACTCACATTACATTGTACTTAATTTTTATCAAATAAATGGAGAATGTGAGATTCGAACTCGTGACCGCTTGGTCATCAAGACTCTAATACCATGTTAAAGAACCACTTTAACCCAAAAGTTTAAACTGTGAGGTGAAGTCTTAGGATATGATTTATATTATTCTCTAACACACCCCCTCAAGTGAAAACCCTTTGAACTTGAAACTTGCATAAGCTTCCGTTACCTTGTGCTTAATTTTTATCAAATAAATAAGGATAGTGAAATTCGAACTCGTGACCGCTTGGTCATCAAGATTATAATATCATGTTAAAAACGTTAACAAAAAGAAGCATCTTTTGATTATATATGACAATTCCAATCTTTACACAAGAGTATATTTCGTTTTACATTTGAAAAGTGTTTTGAAAAAAGTTAATTTGTTTTTAAATTAATTTTTTTATTTAAAATTATTTTAATACACTGATATAAAAATAAATTAAATTTCAAATAAACACGGTCAAAGCTGAGGTAAATATGCGTTGGTAAGTATGTTTTATCTTGCCCGCCATCAGAACAAGGCTGGATACATAAAGTCAAGTCGGAAAGAAGAAAAACAAAGGCTGGACACATTCTCACAGTTGCTATCAAGAGAGAAGTTTCCAATAAAAAAAAAAGGAAAAAAGAATAGACTTTTATAAAACGAATACGGTGTGTATAAGGATAGTATGAAGTTCTAAAAGAATAGTGGTAATCCAAAAAAATATATTTCCTTTAGTGTTTATCACAGTAATTGGTACACACTTCATGGTAGGTGATATTATTGAAAAAATAATATTTGATCTAAATTAGAATTTTTAATGATTAAAATATTAAATGACGATTGCATCTTTTTTTTACTGATAAGAAAAAAGAATTTCTTGTTCTTTCTGCTGATCATCAAAAAATCTCGATCTAGAAGGATAATTATTGTGACGCCATATATATGCGACATTATGCATCAATGCATACAAGTTGCTTTTTCTATAAACTTGTTAAAATAATCAAAACAAAAGGAATAAATATACCATACAAAATTGTAAAATTACATACATAAACTAAATGAAAAAAACATACAAAGGATAAAGTCTTAATATTGTAAACCAAAATAATTAGACAAGTGAGTATGAATGTTTAGTTTATCACTAGACTAAGGGTCACGTTACGCTGCGGGCTTGCACTATTTTTTTAGTAAAATATTTAAGTGTGGCAAGCACATTTTGAAAAAAAGAAGAGAAATCCAACAAGCTGGGTTATAGTCCTTAGCAACTAAATAAGCTAGTTTTATTTCAATTATATGAAAAAAAAAAAAAGCATTGATAGAAAAAAGGTAAAATACATTTATATAAAAAAAAAAGTGATCACAATAACATTGAAAAAATTAACCTTATCCATAAGTAAAAAAAAAAAATTGATGTTGTTTAATTTTTAGCCTATTAAATATGAAAGGAAAAAATACGGTAAAAAAATTAAAAACAAACTAATATGAACCAACCAGAGCTAGTATGATAGATATATAATTTGGATATTAAAGGGTAAGATAGGCTGGATTAACCTAACACACCCGCATCCTAGGTTATGAGATCGAGATAATTCGACATAAAAAGAAATTGAAGAAAACCACAAAACCATTTTCTTTTTTTAAAAAAAAACAATATTGAATGACAGTATCAGAAAAGAAAATAAAAAAATGATGTCAACCCCTATTAACTCTTCAAATTCGTGACTTAGGTCATTAGACCGGAAGCACTATATATTAAAAATCATGACACTTAAATTCTAAGAAATGAAACGTTGAATGATGAAATCGAAAACAATTACACAATAAAATCCAAACTAAAAAATAAATAAATGAAAGGGAAACAACAAATTTTCAATTTGATAGTTAAATTGAAAATAATAAAAACATTAAATAAAGGGGGAAAAATCAAAAGAATAAGGACCAAAATGTAAAAAATACACTATAAACTTTGATTGAAATGTGAGATTAAAATAATAAAACTTTTATAAAAAGATCAATGAAAAAAATAAAAATCAAAAGAATAAGGATTAAATTGAAAACATCAATAAATGATAAAAAAAAAGAACATGTAGAATTCTTTATCATGTTTTTTTACATAAAAAATCTTTAAATGTAAATCGAAACTTATGATGACATCTAATTAAATAAATCAAGAATCATTATGTAAATAAAGGGGAAAAAAGTTATTAATGAAAGTGGAAAAATTGAAGACAATATATATATATATATATATACAATATATATATATATATCAAGATATTTAATATCGCAACACGGGTCATTTACCCGGTTATGTTTAATGAATTTGTTTATTAGAATCAATTTGTAATAGAAATCAACACACAAATAAAATTCATTGAATAAATAAAAGGAAAAAATATTATGCAACTGTACATATTAATAATATTATAAAAATAAATTTAATTTATGGAAAATATAAAAAAAATTACAAACTAACACTTAAACACATTCAATATAATTAAAAATAATTGTTATTTAAAAAATACTAAATAAGCAAAAAGAAAATCATAAAGAAAGGTTATTAATTAAAATATAAAAAATAGTATTAATTAAAAAAATTAAAATTAAAAACAAATGAGGCTAGGTGTTGTTAGGCCTAGTAAGCGAGGTCAAGCGCCTGGACCATCAAGAAAGGGCTTGTGCGTGGTCCTGCAATGTCAGACCCATGTACATGGGTCATTAATTATTTTTTAAAATTATCTAGAGTTTGTAAGATTCTCGCAGTGACTAGAAAAAAAGGTTTCCTGCTTTTTTTCACCCAAAAATTCATTTGCAAACCTATTTTTCATCCAAAATATCTAGAGAGCACCCTAGAAACCTAGTTAAATCAATTCATGACCTCCAAAAAACACAAGAAACCACCTCAAAATCCAAAATAAACTTGAAACTAAAAATCTTCCCGGGCTCAGATCTATTTGTTAAGCACTTTTAAGGTAAAAAAAGAAAACTAATTTGAACTCATCTCATCATATGGAAGTATTTGACACAAAAATAGATTATTTTGATGGCCAAAATCATCAACAATGACAATTTTCTCTTTCTACGCTAGAATCTAGTGAGTCATCTCTCTTCTCCCACCAAAAAAAGACTAGAAAAAAAAAATTGGTACCAAAACTGAATTCTTAAAAATTAAAAGGACTAATTACCTAGTAGCTAAAAAAGATAGGGGGTTAAAATGAACTTTTCAAACAAATCTTCAAGTCACCACCTATTTTACGTGATTTTTTCAATTCAATCATTTGTCTTTCATTCAACTCTCACTCCCAAAATAATATGATATTGAGTGCTAATTTAAGGTCAAAATAGCTAATTGTACAAAATAAAAATCTAAAGATTAGATTAAAAATTAAAAAAAAAAACCGCATTACACTAGTCCACTATGCAACACCCCCTTTCATTTTAGTATATTTGTTATAACAAATGCATTTTGAATAAATTAGATGTTCAAGAAAAGTATAGTGTCCATACATGTTGAAACTATAAACATGTAATATTATAAATTATATCAAACTTGTAAACAATATAAAAACAATTATAAAAATTGTAGTATACATACTGAGCATATATCCAAAGACACAAAAGAGATTTAAAAAGCAATCCTAGCATGCATTTAATGTATTAGATTAAACACAACTAAAGAAAAATAATTACATGTTGAAACACTTTGATGGAGCTTTGTTATTTTCAAGGATAAATCCTTGATACTTAAGATTTTATTGCTCTTAACTTGGTGCTAAATTTTTTTGAAATTATAATAATTCCACATTATTTAGATATACTTCTAAAGATATGTGAACAAGGTCTACGTACGAACCAAGAGTACTACAACTCAAGTTTCTCTAGAAATCTAACTCTAGATATGAGAGGAAAACCAAGAATTAAAATGAAGATGAAAAAAAGGAGAAAACACTTAAAATAGAAGGCGAGAAAAAGTTTGAAGATTCTGGAAGAAACAATGTAGAAAATTCTTTCTTTGCCCTTTCTTTGCAATGGAATTTGGAAAAAAAATAACAGAATTAATTTTAATAATTATTGGAATTAATTTCCAGTCTTGATTACCTATCATAAAACAATAATTAAACACTTTAAATCTGATGTTTTTTTAACTAAACAAATTAGATGTTGAATCTCTAATCTCTTAAGAGTTTTTAGATGGGCAAAATAAACCGTTATGCTGGAATCTTCCATGAGCGAGACCTTCAAAAAGTCACCTCTCGTTCAATGTTTTCCATAAAAATAAAAACTTTCAAAACAAGTTTTTCTAAAACAATATCGAATGCCACCTCTGTAAAAACTTCCCACAGAGATTAGTTTGCGTGATGTAGTCAATCTTAATGGTCATGTTTCCCATTGCACTAAGGATTGTAGGATGATACCAGTTTGAGGGTAGATCAGGATGATTTTATTTGACGAAGCTCTAGTGGACCTCTAACAGGTAACGGTAGGATTATAATTATGGATAAAACGACAAATAAAACACCAAGCATAAGCTGCTGCCGAGTCGTTTATTACAAACGTAAAGTCTTTCTAGCGTTGTCCTAAATTTTGGAGGGCAACGATTAAAAATAGAAGGCACCCATCATTCACGTGGAAAACAAACATTTACCGACTCCGTTGAGGTGGCAACTCCACTGCAGCCCATTTGTCATCGCTGATGGGCAACACAGTGCTGCCTGCAGGATATGTCATTTTGGTCCCACTTGGATGAATCAGAACCCTAATCCCTCGGACCACAAACTCGATACTTGAGCTTGTGGCTAAATTAGTGGGGGAATCAGAAGGCAAAGAAGATGAAGTCAGGTCATGTTTAGGCGAGGAAGAGATGGCTGCGGTAGGTGAAGGTGTGATGCTTGCCATAGCTGAACAACTATCTTGCCCTGGAGATGCAGTGGAGGGATTGTGATTGCTAACTACAGAATTTGCTGCCAGCAATTCAAAAGCTAAATGTTATGAGATATGGATGCCATTAAGATATCATGCAAGCATGAATCGCAATTTTGCCTATGAAAGAAGAAAAAAAATACTTTGTAAGGAACATGGATGGAAATTTTTGTGAGTTCATCTTATATCACAGTTAAAGCTTCTGCATCGATGTAGGTTTTATTCATGTCAAATCATCTAAAATAGCATGAAGACGCAAAGCTTGAGTTACTCTCTATCCTGGCTTACCGACTTGTACTCTAAGAAACTAAAAAACGTTTGAATATCTGTACACTATGTTATATGTTGTCATATGAATGCACACATCTGCCATGGATATGCATAAATACATAACATAAACCTGCGTCCCCATTGTGCAAATGAAAAGGCTTAACTTCAACCTAGTCAAGAGACTTGACAAGTCTGAAAATTTATCACCACCTACAAACGCATCTGCTAATTGTGTCCCTCCAAATCAAATATCTGAAAAATCTAGTCACCAATCTAGATGCTTTCAGATTTCAATTTCCACCATATGTTGGCAGAAAGCATTTGCTCATGGTTTTGGAGATATTAATGAAAACTTATAGAAGAGATATTTATTATAATATGAAACCATCTTCTAATGCCCACTAATAGAAATGCAAGATGCTTGGGGAATGTTTAGAAACTCACCTCTGTACTCTTCACCTTGTTCATTGGACACAGGCAATTTAGGTTGGATGTTTTGTTGAAGATAAGCAGTGAGACCTGCACGCAGGTTAGAAACTGAGAACTGAGGAGTTTCGCTCTGAACAGCTTCTTGGGATTGGCAAGCAGGGGAGAGAGGTGAGCTCTGAGGAGCTTCTTGAAATTGGGAAGAAGTAGAGAGAAATCCAGGGCTCTGACTTGAGTAACCTGACCAAAAAAGCCATACAATCTGATCAAGCACTACAATATAACCTTTACTGTATGATTAGTTTTAATACTTTTATTGCAGCATCTCTATTCCCCTCTGCTTAGTAAAAAGCTTAGAAGAACTATGAAGGGCATATGTTAATCATAAAAATGAGTATCAATTTAGAAGCTATAGTAAGAAAGTCTCCACACAAATAAGTTGATTAACCGGGTACCTAAATCATGAAAGACTAAATAAGATTAAAATAAAGCATATAAGAAAAGTACGCTGTTGTAGAGCTGTGTATGCAATCTTTGCTGCACTCATCTCTGCTTGCTTCTTAGTTTTTGCTCCTTGTCCTGTAAAAATCTCTCCTTCTATCTCCACTTTTGAAACAAAAGTAGGCGCATGAGCTTCACCAGATTTGTCTGTCCAATAAGTTGGCAAACCACAACCTTCTCTCCGAGCCAGTTCTTGTAAAAGACTCTTATAGCCAAACCCATCCTAAAAAGTAAACAAAAATTACATAAAGAAGAGTAATCATGTGTCTAAATCTAAAAGATACAAGCACAAAAATCACATTCGTAGCCAACATATTTTTGCATCTCAACAATGAAGTGATAACAATCTCAGAAAACTAACCTCTTCAACTCCATTTGACAATAATGACATCAATGCAGCTTTTGCAGCTGCAAGTTCAGCTTTAATCAATGTGGGAAAATATTCTTGACTCTCGTAGGTTTGTCCATTTACTGTGACCTTGCACTTAAAGCGACTAGCATGAGGAGGACCCACACGCTCACAAGAATACACAGGTAGAGTGAAATTTCTCTTTTGAGCATAAGTTTGCAGCTGGTTTTTAAACAAGTGCTGCATACCTGTAAGCCAGGAGAAAATTCAGATAAATGTGTCAGATACTGACTTATCATGAAAACACAAAATACACTGGAGTGTTATTTAAGACACAAAATAAGGTGATTCAATATCAGGTTTCCATGGTCAGTAGATGCTACCACCTTCTTCAATCAGAATTCAGTTTCTCATTTGCTGCAATAACTTGGCAACCAACAGTGCGTTAAATATAAATGTCCCTCCTTTCCCCTTTTATACTATACAATACAAACCTACAAGCTACCAAATGAATTAAATTACCCAATTACAAATGATTTTGATTACATGCAGCAGATTTTCAACAGCCAAGCGAGGCACAATTGAGTACAGAGAAAATACAATAACAATAATAAACAAAGAAAGGACTGATAGAACAATTGAAGTAGAAGTTCTTATGTTTTCCTCCATTCTATATTCCCAAAAAAAGCATTAAATGAGACACAAGGGAAATAGACAAAAGAGAAGTTATCAGAGCAAGCTTAGCAGCATCTTAAAAGATAAGTTATCTAGCTCTATTTGTTGAGATTTGGGCATGGGGAAGAGTCCATTCACCACAAGTATGGCTGGAAAGCAAGATTCACGATCTAACCCATCGTCAACAAACAAGAATTTTCATTAACTCTGTTATATATGGCAGCTCAGCCATGTGGTTATGGTTATTATTTAGTTCCTTTCATTTTTCTCATTTCAGTTCACTTCATTTCTACAATTTTTTTTTAATGCGTGATAGAATTTTTTAAAAATGAAGAGTTAAGTTTCAGGTACAGAAATATTAGAAACATTCTAAGACTCCAATGTATGTCAAAGAAGGTCAATTCTAAAGATCATAAATCCTCACACTTAAAATTCAGATCCAAAGTACGAGCAAAAGCTCAGCCAGAAAGAGAGCAGACTTGATGCGGAAAAGTATAATATAGAAAACCTAAGAAGGTAAGCATCAAACGACAAAAAAGCTACATCCATCGGAAGAAGATAACAATTTCCATCCCAAGAAAAGCCATAAAAGTTATAAACATTGCAAGAGTGAATTTCATAATGATTGTGAAAATTGTCTCTAAATTAGGTTTTCAATAATCTCACCAAAAATTATACTATTTAACTATGATAATTTTTACAGATACATGAATGACATGGAAGAAAATAGTTAATCTAAAGATAACCAAGAAAATTTATTCCTAAAATAAAAACAAAGATGGACCCACACACGCCTGTAATTGAAGTTATACACAGATCTGTCAAATTTAAAAGATAAAGAAGAAAAACTGATTCCAAAACTTAACATATTTAACAAGACACAGGAGTAATTGAAGATAAATAAATAGATATCAAGCTATTTGTAAAGCTAAAATGCATACAGCACAAACTAAGGGATTCCATCATTATTTTTTGCAGAAATTGTGTAAAGGCAACATATTTGAGATTTTTACCTCAAATTTTCAAATCAAGAGTTAGAACCTTATTGTTCACGTATGAAGCAGTTGATTTTGGTTTATAGTTAGTGAATGAATTAAAGTGGCTACAGAGAGAAGGTTATTGTCAATGAGAGCCCATAGCATTTCCTTAAAAAAGATCCCATTAGAAAAATTGCATGGCAGCAGCACCAGAAAGACCATAAGAGGGGGAGCACTGATGATAATTAAGCTTGAGATGCTGTATATATAACCTGTTTTCATGCCTGTCAATTTTGAGAGGAAAACCTATTATTTCCATAACAAATGGTTGCCGTTTTGGAATGCAACCATGAGTATCAAGCACATCCGACTGACTCCACTCCAGCATTAAGAAACGGTAATGATTTTGTAAGGAAAAAAAAAAAAAAAACTATACTATATTTGCTCTCACCTCCAAAAATCTCATCATTTTTGGCATTTGCCACGGCTTCATTTGACAGGGGAGTTGGATTTGCATCTTGTAGGTTTAATTGCAATTTCCCTCCAGGAGATAGACGAGTATTCTCCCCAGCGCTTCCACTGGAACAGCCTGCAGAAACTTCAGCATAACATCAGTTTCTTCATTTCATGATGCAGTGTAAATAAGCATAGGCACCACTAGATTGATTTATCATAAAAAGCTTCATGATTACACACATCAATCAATCATTCTATTAACAAAAAATAAATAAATTATAATAATCAAACATCAAACGTTATTATGCAAGCATTCATTCTGAAACAAACATTAATTTACAAAGTAATTTCATTTCATTAAAATAATTACATCCATAGGAAGAAGATAACAATGTCCCATCCCAAGAAAAGCCATAAAAGTTATAAACATTGCAAGAGTGAATTTCATAATGATTGTGAAAATTGTCTCTAAATTAGGTTTTCAATAATCTCACCAAAAATTATACTATTTAACTATGATAATTTTTACAGATACATGAATGACATGGAAGAAAATAGTTAATCTAAAGATAACCAAGAAAATTTATTCCTAAAATAAAAACAAAGATGGACCCACACACACCTGTAATTGAAGTTATACACAGATCTGTCAAATTTAAAAGATAAAGAAGAAAAACTGATTCCAAAACTTAACATATTTAACAAGACACAGGAGTAATTGAAGATAAATATATAGATATCAAGCTATTTGTAAAGCTAAAATGCATACAACACAAACAAAGGGATTCTATCAATATGTTTTCCAGAAATTGTGTAAAGGCAACATATTTGAGATTTTTACCTCAAATTTTCAAATCAAGAGTTAGAACCTTATTGTTCAGGTATGAAGCAGTTGATAGATAGTGAATGAATTAAAGTGGCTACAGAGAGAAGGTTATTGTCAATGAGAGCCGATAGCATTTCCTTCAAAAAGATCCCATTAGAAAAATTGCATGGCAGCAGCACCAGGAAGACCATAAGAGGGGGATCGCTGATGAAAATTAAGCTTAATACAACATTTTTTTTTTAAAGGAGGTTGGTTATATAGGTTATCTTTTGACACCAAAAAGACAATTGATTTAGCAAAATAATTTCTAGATGCTGTTTATATAACCTGTTTTCATGCCGGTCAATTTTGAGAGGAAAACCTATTATTTCCAAAAAAAAATGGTTGCCGTTTTGGAATGCAACCATGAGTATCAAGCACATCCAACAGAGTCCAACTCCAGCACTAAGAAACGGTAATGATTTTGTAAGGGGAAAAAAAATCAATACTAAATTTGCTCTCACCTCCAAAACTCTCATCATTTTTGCCAACTGCCACAGCTTCATTTGACAGGGGAGTTGGATTTGCAACTTGTAGGTTTAATTGCAATTTCCCTCCGGGAGATAGACGAGTATTACCCCCAGCGTTTCCACTCGAAAAACCTGCAGAAACTTTAGCATAACATCAGTTTCTACATTTCTTGATGCAGTGTAAGTAAGCATAGGCACCACTAGATTGATTTATCATAAAAAGATTCATGATTACAAGTCTATTAACAAAAAATAAATAAATTATAACAATCAAATGTTATCATGCAAGCATTCATTCTTAATCAAACATTAATTTACAAAGTAATTTCATTTCATTAAAATAATTACCCTAAAAAAGTCTTTATAATATCTGATACAGTGCAATTAAAGCACAAGGAAATATAAAAAAAGGAAGAAATGAAGCATTGCAAAGAAACAAAAGGAATTCAATTACCAGAAAGGGGGGAGGAGGAAGGGTGAGAGAGGAGGGAGAAGTGGTTATAGGTGAGCTTAGCAGCGTCATTTTGAGCTTTCTTAGAGGAAGAAGAGGGGAAAGGAGAGGAAAAGAGGGCGGCGTTGATGGTGACGGTGGCAAAAAAGAGAGGGCTGTGATCTTGTCCAGTTTAGCGACTTCATAGGTAGGGAACTCCCATCCTATGATTCTTGTTTATAGTTAGTGAATGAATTAAAACGGTTACAGAGAGAAGGTTATTGACAATGAAGAGGAAACATGAAAGAAGAGAAACTGGGGCACAAAAACCTTGTTTCAAGTGGAATGCCATTATGCTCCATTGCCAAACAGGCTATCAAACCCCAATATGACCATATTTTGGACCCAATTACAGTTTATAATTTATTATGCACCCCACATATATGGTTATAACAATAAATGGAATGTTTCCATAAAGTTTTGTTTAGAAAGAGAGAGAGCATCACAGGCACTTGCGGGTATCTGAAACCTGTGAGCTAGGCTATGTGTGGACTACAAGCACCATGGACCCAACCAGGATATCTGCGAATCAGGTGTTAGGCACTCATGTGTGTCCATAGCATTTCCTTAAAAAAGATCCCATTAGAAAAATGCATGGCAGCAGCTCCAGGAAGACCATAAGAGAGGGAGCACTGGTAAAAATTAAGCTGAATTCGAACAAAATTTTTTTTTTTTTTTAAAGCAGGTTGATTATGTAGGTTATCTATTGACACCATAAAGACAACTGATCTAGCAAAAAAAATTCTAGATGCTGTGTATATAACCTGTTTTCATGCCTGTCAATTTAGAATGGAAAACCTATTATTTCCATAACAATTGGTTGCCGTTTTGGAATGCAACCATGAGTATCAAGCACATCCAACTGACTCCACTACAGCACTAAGAAACGTTTAATGATTTTTTAAGGAAAAAATCAATACTAAATTTGGTCTCACCTCCAAAACTCTCATCATTTTTGCCAACTGCCACGGCTTCATTTGACAAGGGAGTTGGATTTGCATCTTGTAGGTTTAGTTGCAATTTCCCTCCGGGAAATAGACAAGTACTCCCACCAGCGCTTCCACTCGAACAGCCTGCAGAAACTTCAGCATAACATCAGTTTCTTCATTTCTTGATGCAGTGTAAATAAGCATAAGCATCACTAGAATGATTTATCATAAAAAGC
This sequence comes from Populus deltoides, assembly GCA_015852605.2. Classification (NCBI taxonomy): domain Eukaryota; kingdom Viridiplantae; phylum Streptophyta; class Magnoliopsida; order Malpighiales; family Salicaceae; genus Populus; species Populus deltoides. Next base: position 10,713,535 of record CM027588.2, on the reverse strand, counting down.
TTCATGATTACAGGCATTAATCAATACATTCTATTAACAATCAAACATGATTATGCATGCATTCATTCTTAATCAAATCAAACATTAACTTACAAAAGTAATTTCATTTCATTAAAATAATTAACCTAAAAAAGTCTTTAAAATATCTGATACAGTGCAATTAAAGCACAAGGAAATATAAAAAAGGGAAGAAATGAAGCGTTACAAAGAAACAAAAGGGATTCAATTACCATAAAGGGCGGGAGAGGACGGAGAAGTGATTATAGGCGAGCTTAGCAGCGTTGTTTTGAGCTTTCTTAGAGGAAGAAGAGGGGAAGGACAGGAAAAGAGGGTGGCGTTGATGGTGACAGTGGAAAAAAAGAGAGGGCTGTGATCTTGTCCCAGTTTAGTGACTTCACAGGTAGGGAACTCCCATCTTATGGTTTATAGTTAGTGAATGAATTAAAGCGGCTACAGAGAGAAGGTTATTGACAATGAAGAGGGAAGATGCAAGAGGAGAAACTGGGGGAGAAAAACCTCGTTTCAAGTGTAGTGCCATCATGCTCCATTGCCAAACAGGCTATCAAACCCCAATATGACCATTTTTTGGACCCAATTACTGTTTACAATTTATTATGCATCCCTCATATATCGTTATAGCAAGAAATGGAATGTTTCCATAAAGTTTTGTTTAGAAAGAGAGAGAGCATCACGGACACATGGGTATCTGAAACCTGTGAGCTAGGCTATGTGTTGACTCCAAGCACCATGGAGCCCACCAGGCTATCTGTGAATCAGGTATTGGACACTCATGTGTGCCCATAGCATTTCCTTAAAAAAGATCCCCTTAGAAAAATTGCATGGCAGGTGCACCAGGAAGACCATAAGAGGGGGAGCGCTGATGAAAATTAAGCTGAATACGAACAATATATTTTTTTTAAAAAAAGGAGGTTGGTTATGCAGGTTATCTTTTGACACCATAAAGACAACAGATTTAGCAAAAAAAAAATCTAGATGCTGTTTTCATGCCTGTCAACTTAGAGAGGAAAACCTATTATTTCCATAACAATTGGTTGCCGTTTTGGAATGCAACCATGAGTATCAAGCACATCCAACTGACTCCAATCCAGCACTAAGAAACGGTAATGATTTTGTACGGAAAAAAATCAATACTAAATTTGCTCTCACCTTCAAAACTCTCATCATTTTTGCCAACTGCCATGGCTTCATTTGACAGGGGAGTTGGATTTCCAGCTTGTAGGTTTAGCTGCAACTTCCCTCTGGGAGATAGACCAGCATTCCCCCCAGCGTTTCCACTCGAACAGCCTGAAGAAACTTCAGCATAACATCAGTTTCTTCATTTATAGATGCAGTTAAATAAGCATAGGCACCACTAGAATGATTTATCATAAAAAGATTCATGATTACGGGCACCAATCAATACATTCTACAAACAATCAAATGTTATTATGCAAGCATTCATTCTTAATCAAACATTAATTTACAAAGTAATTTCATTTCATTAAAATAATTAACCTAAAAAGTCTTTAAAACATCTGATACAGCACGAGGAAATATAAAAATGGGAAGAAATGAAGCATTACAAAGAAACAAAGGGGATTCAAGTACCATAAAGGGGGGGGGGAGGAAGGACGAGAGAGGAGGAGAGAGGAGGGAGAAGTGGTTATAGGCGAGCTTAGCAGCGTTGTTTTGAGCTTTCTTAGAGGAAGAAGAGGGGAAAGGAGAGGAAAAGAGGGTGGCGTTGATGGTGACAGTGGCAAAAAAAGAGAGGGCTGTGATCTTGTCCCAGTTTAGTGACTTCACTAAGAAACGGTAATGATTTTGTAAGTAAAAAATCAATACTAAATTTGCTCTCACCTTCAAAACTCTCGTCATTTTTGCCGACTGCCACGGCTTCATTTGACAGGGGACTTGGATTTGCAGCTTGTAGGTTTAGTTGCAATTTCCCTCTGGGAGACAGACGAGCATTCCCCCCAGCGCTTCCACTCGAACAGCCTGCAGAAACTTCAGCATAACATCAGTTTCTTATTTCTTGATGCAGTGTAAATAAGCATAGGCAACACTAGAATGATTTATCATAAAAAGCTTCATGATTACAGGCATCAATCAATCATTCAATACATTCTATTAACAAAAACAACATGAAAATGATAATTAATTAATCTAAATATAAATAAATTATAATAATCATATGTTACTATGCAAGCATTCATTCTTAAACAAGTGCAGCATCCATGTAAGCCAGGAGAAAAATCAGATGCATGTGTCAAATACTGACTTGTCATGAAAGCACAAAATAAACAGGGGCGTTATTGAAGACACAAAATAACGTGATTCAATATCAGGTTTCCATGGTCAGTTGATGCTACTACCTTCTTCAATCAGAATTCAGTTTCTCATTTGCTGCAATAACTTGGCAACCAACAGTGCGTTAAATATAAAAGTCCATCCTTTCCCTTTTTATACTATACAATACAAACCTATAAGCTACCAAATGAATTAAATTACCCAATTACAAAACAATGATTTTGATTACAGGCAGCAGATTCTCAGCAGCCAAGCGAGGCACAACTGAGTACAGAGAAAATACAATAACAATAATAAACAAAGAAAAGACTGATAGAACAATTGAAGTAGAAATTCTTATGTTTTCCTCCATTCTATATTCCCAAAAAAAGTATTGAATGAGACACAAGGGAAATAGACAGGATAGAAGTTATCAGAGCAAGCTTACTAGCATCTTAAAAGGTCTTCCTATAGTTCCACTAGTAAGCTTAGTAAACCTATTATTTCCATAACAATTGGTTGCCATTTTGGAATGCAACCATGAGTATCAAGCACATCCAACTGACTCCAATCCAGCACTAAGAAATGGTAATGATTTTGTCAGGAAAAAATCAATACTAAATTTGCTCTCACCTTCAAAACTCTCGTCATTTTTGCCAACTGCCACGGCTTCATTTGACAGGGGAATTGGACTTCCAGCTTGTAGGTTTAGCTGCAATTTCCCTCTGGGAGATAGACCAGCATTCCCCCCAGCGTTTCCACTCGAACAGCCTGAAGAAACTTCAGCATAACATCAGTTTCTTCATTTATTGATGCAGTTAAATAAGCATAGGCACCACTAGAATGATTTATCATAAAAATATTCATGATTACGGGCACCAATCATTACATTCTACTAACAATCAAATGTTATTATGCAAGCATTCATTCTTAATCAAACATTAATTTACAAAGTAATTTCATTTCATTAAAATAATTAACCTAAAAAGTCTTTAAAACATCTGATACAGCACGAGGAAATATAAAAATGGGAAGAAATGAAGCATTACAAAGAAACAAAGGGGATTCAAGTACCATAAAGGGGGGGGGGAGGAAGGACGAGAGAGGAGGAGAGAGGAGGGAGAAGTGGTTATAGGCGAGCTTAGCAGCGTTGTTTTGAGCTTTCTTAGAGGAAGAAGAGGGGAAAGGAGAGGAAAAGAGGGTGGCGTTGATGGTGACAGTGGCAAAAAAAGAGAGGGCTGTGATCTTGTCCCAGTTTAGTGACTTCACTAAGAAACGGTAATGATTTTGTAAGTAAAAAATCAATACTAAATTTGCTCTCACCTTCAAAACTCTCGTCATTTTTGCCGACTGCCACGGCTTCATTTGACAGGGGACTTGGATTTGCAGCTTGTAGGTTTAGTTGCAATTTCCCTCTGGGAGATAGACGAGCATTCCCCCCAGCGCTTCCACTCGAACAGCCTGCAGAAAATTCAGCATAACATCAGTTTCTTATTTCTTGATGCAGTGTAAATAAGCATAGGCAACACTAGAATGATTTATCATAAAAAGCTTCATGATTACAGGCATCAATCAATCATTCAATACATTCTATTAACAAAAACAACATGAAAATGATAATTAATTAATCTAAATATAAATAAATTATAATAATCATATGTTACTATGCAAGCATTCATTCTTAAACAAGTGCAGCATCCATGTAAGCCAGGAGAAAAATCAGATGCATGTGTCAAATACTGACTTGTCATGAAAGCACAAAATAAACAGGGGCGTTATTGAAGACACAAAATAAGGTGATTAAATATCAGGTTTCCATGGTCAGTTGATGCTACTACCTTCTTCAATCAGAATTCAGTTTCTCATTTGCTGCAACAACTTGGCAACCAACAGTGCGTTAAATATAAAAGTCCCTCCTTTCCCCTTTTATACTATACAATACAAACCTATAAGCTACCAAATGAATTAAATTACCCAATTACAAAACAATGATTTTGATTACAGGCAGCAGATTCTCAGCAGCCAAGCGAGGCACAACTGAGTACAGAGAAAATACAATAACAATAATAAACAAAGAAAAGACTGATAGAACAATTGAAGTAGAAATTCTTATGTTTTCCTCCATTCTATTTTCCCAAAAAAAGAATTGAATGAGACACAAGGGAAATAGACACAAGGGAAGTTATCAGAGCCAGCTTAGTATGCATCTTAAAACGATTTCCTCTAGTTCCACTAGTAAGCTTAGTAAACCTATTATTTCCATAACAATTGGTTGCCGTTTTGGAATGCAACCATGAGTATCAAGCACATCCAACTGACTCCAATCCAGCACTAAGAAATGGTAATGATTTTGTCAGGAAAAAATCAATACTAAATTTGCTCTCACCTTCAAAACTCTCGTCATTTTTGCCAACTGCCACGGCTTCATTTGACAGGGGAGTTGGATTTCCAGCTTGTAGGTTTAGCTGCAATTTCCCTCTGGGAGATAGACCAGCATTCCCCCCAGCGTTTCCACTCGAACAGCCTGAAGAAACTTCAGCATAACATCAGTTTCTTCATTTATTGATGCAGTTAAATAAGCATAGGCACCACTAGAATGATTTATCATAAAAAGATTCATGATTACGGGCACCAATCAATACATTCTACTAACAATCAAATGTTATTATGCAAGCATTCATTCTTAATCAAACATTAATATACAAAGTAATTTCATTTCACTAAAATAATTAACCTAAAAAAGTCTTTAAAATATCTGATACAGCACGAGGAAATATAAAAAAGGGAAGAAATGAAGCATTACAAAGAAACAAAGGGGATTCAATTACCATAACAGGGGGAGGAGGAGGAAGGGCGAGAGAGGAGGGAGAAGTGGTTATAGGCGAGCTTAGCAGCGTTGTTTTGAGCTTTCTTAGAGGAAGAAGAGGGGAAAGGAGAGGAAAAGAGGGTGGCGTTGATGGTGACAGTGGCAAAAAAAGAGAGGGCTGTGATCTTGTCCCAGTTTAGTGACTTCACTAAGAAACGGTAATGATTTTGTAAGGAAAAAATCAATACTAAATTTGCTCTCACCTTCAAAACTCTCGTCATTTTTGCCGACTGCCACGGCTTCATTTGACAGGGGAATTGGATTTGCAGCTTGTAGGTTTAGTTGCAATTTCCCTCTGGGAGACAGACGAGCATTCCCCCCAGCGCTTCCACTCGAACAGCCTGCAGAAACTTCAGCATAACATCAGTTTCTTATTTCTTGATGCAGTGTAAATAAGCATAGGCAACACTAGAATGATTTATCATAAAAAGCTTCATGATTACAGGCATCAATCAATCATTCAATACATTCTATTAACAAAAACAACATGAAAATGATAATTAATTAATCTAAATATAAATAAATTATAATAATCATATGTTATTATGCAAGCATTCATTCTTAAACAAGTGCAGCATACATGTAAGCCAGGAGTAAAATCAGATGCATGTGTCAAATACTGACTTGTCATGAAAGCACAAAATAAACAGGGGCGTTATTGAAGACACAAAATAACGTGATTCAATATCAGGTTTCCATGGTCAGTTGATGCTACTACCTTCTTCAATCAGAATTCAGTTTCTCATTTGCTGCAATAACTTGGCAACCAACAGTGCGTTAAATATAAAAGTCCCTCCTTTCCCCTTTTATACTATACAATACAAACCTATAAGCTACCAAATGAATTAAATTACCCAATTACAAAACAATGATCTTGATTACAGGCAGCAGATTCTCAGCAGCCAAGCGAGGCACAACTGAGTACAGAGAAAATACAATAACAATAATAAACAAAGAAAAGACTGATAGAACAATTGAAGTAGAAATTCTTATGTTTTCCTCCATTCTATATTCCCAAAAAAAGTATTGAATGAGACACAAGGGAAATAGACAGGGTAGAAGTTATCAGAGCAAGCTTAGTAGCATCTTAAAAGGTCTTCCTATAGTTCCATTTGTTGAGATTTGGGCATGGGGAAGAGTCCATTCACCACAAGTATGGCTGGAAAGCAAGATTCGCGATCTAACCCATCTTCAACAATCAAGAATTTTCATAAACTCTGTTATATATGGCAGCTCAGCCATGTGGTTATGGTTAGTATTTAGTTCCTTTCATTTTTCTCAAAAGCTGAATACGAACAAAAAAGAAATTAATGGAGGTTGGTTAATCTTTTGACGCCATAGAGACAACTGATTTAGCAAAAAAAATTCTAGATGCTGTGTATATAACCTGTTTTCATGCCTGTCAATTTAGAGAGGAAAACCTATTGTTTCCATAACAAATGGTTGCCGTTTTGGAATGCAACCATGAGTATCAAGCACATCCAACTGACTCCACTCCAGCACTAAGAAACGGTAATGATTTTGTAAGGAAAAAAAAAATCAATACTAAATTTGCTCTCACCTCCAAAACTCTCATCAGTCTTGGCAACTGCCCCGGCTTCATTTGACAGGGGAGTTGGATTTGTATTTGACAGGGGAGTTGGATTTTCTTGAGATAGACGAGTATTCTCCCCAGCGCTTCCACCCGAACAGTCTGCAGAAACTTCAGCATAACATCAGTTTATTAATTTCTTGATGCAGTGTAAATAAGCATAAGCAACAATAGAATGATTTATCATAAAAAGCTTCATGATTACAGGCATCAATCAATCATTCAATACATTCTATTAACAAAAACAACATGAAAATGATAATTAATTAATCTAAATATATATAAATTATAATAATCAAATGTTATTATGCAAGCATTGATTCTTAATCAGACATTAATTTACGAAGTAATTTCATTACATTAAAAGAGACAAAATTACGAATTCAATTACCAGAAAGGGAGGGGGAGGGGGAGGAGATGAGGGAGAAGTGGTCATAGGCGAGTTTAGCGGCGTCGCTTTGAGCTTTCTTAGAGGAAGAAGAGGGAGACGGAGAGGAAAAGGAGGTGGCGTTGACGGTGACGGTGGCTGAAAAGAGAGGGTTGTGATCTTTTCCTTGTTTAGTGACTTGATAGGCAGGCAACTCCCATCCTCTCTGCTGGCACATTGCTTGAAGATTTGATTTGTACATTGTTGGCGTCTCTTGCTCTCTGCTTCTTTTTAGTGGCATTGGCCTTTTGCCTTTGCCTTTGCCTGTGAGTGATGATTAAATAGAATGCATCAACACACGTGTACGTGTTGTGCGACTTCTTGTCAGTTAATTAATTCCCTTACAAGGGAAGGTTTCTTTTTCTTTACTTTTTTATTTTTATTTTTATTTATTCTTATTCTTCTTTTTTCTCGTGATTTTCTAGAGAAAATGTCAAGAATCATTCTTGCTTGCATTTGCTCACAAGCTAATGTCGGTAAAAATTCATTTTTTTAAGTTTAAAATTAATTTTTTTATGTTTTTAAATTCTTTTAATGTATTAATATCAAAAATAAATTTTAAAAAATTTAAAAATATATTATTTTAATATATTTATAAAAAAAAGTACTTTAAAAAAATAATTGCAATACTTTCAATCACCTTCTTAAAAAACATGAGATGCTACAGGTATTTTTTTTTACTTAATTGTTCTATTTTTTTATATTAAGTTAACTAATACACCCTTACTTAATTATTTTTACTAATAATTATATTATACATAAAAAAAACTTGGGGTGGAAACAAGCAAATCAACTTCAAAGGTAAGGTGCTTCAAAGGCGAGGTGGAGACAAGGATGTGAAATTAAAGGGACATCATTTACTACTACATAATTTTCTTTTGAAATTTTTTTCTAGGTTAGGTGGGGTTTGGTTTTTACTATTCAAGATTAGTAGTACTATTAAATGAAATTTGTTGATCAAAATCATGAAGAGGATTTAATTCATAATTTATTATGTTTAGCAAAGATATTTGTGGTAAATTTTATCCTGTTTGTTTTTATGTTTTAAAAGTATTTTTAAAAAAAATTGAAAATTTTTTATTTTTTTCTTTGCTTCAAATTAATATTTGTTTGGTGTTTTTAGATCATTTTGATGCGCTGATATCAAAAATAATTTTTAAAAAATAAAAAGGTATTATTTTGATACTTTTCTAGGTGAAAAACACTTTAAAAAATAACCGTAACCACACTTCCAAATAGAAATCAGTAAAAGTATTAATCTAAATATATTAACATCCAAAAGTTCGCTTGAGTGCACAAACTAGTAATGGCATTGATTTTCATCCTAAGGTATTAGGGGTGAGAAAAAAACCGAAAAAACCGAGAAAACCAGAAAAAAATAACAGAAAAAACCAAACAGTGAAAAAAAACTGATTAAACCGATTAAAATCTTGAAAAAACTGGCCAGTTTGGTTTCGGTTTTATAAACCTAAAACCAAAAAAACCGAACCGAACCGAATCCAAACCGAAAAAAACTGAAAAAAACCAAGCCAAACCGGAAAAAATCTAGCCAAACCGAAAAAATCAAGCCAAACCGAAAAAACTGAGCCAAACCAGTTTGAACCGGTTTTGTCATAAAAAATCAAATCAAACCGAACCGAAACTGGTCGGGAATCGGTTTCGGTTTTTTTAAAAAAACTTTCGGTTTGATTACTTTTTTTGATAAAAACCGAACCGAATCGAAAATGATCACCTCTATAAAGTACACTAAGCAATTTTATGCCTTTAAAAAAAAAATAAATGCAGAAACAAAATACAATATGGAATGAGAGAGGAAAAAAAAAGAAAAGGAAAAGGAATCATTGTTAAGCCAATACCTTAACCACCGGTATGTCTATCTTGAACTTAAAGTAAATAATTTGATTTAAAATGATAGAAAATAATAAATAAATAAAATAAAAAGGTTGTTGAATAACAATGCAAGAGATTGAATTAAAGAGTGGAAAATTTTCATTAGGAATTTCAATAGTCTCTTTAAGAGAAGAGTATTGTTACATTTTGTAAATTCTACTCATATTATAATCAAAGATGTAGATTATGGAATGAAAGGAAACAACATCAGCAGCAGCTGGAATGAAGGATAGTAACAGTTGCAAATTAAAAAAAATAAAAATATATATTCAAATTAAAATTAAAAAAAATACATAAACTCGATTTAAAATAAATTAATTGTTTTTATACACTTTGAATACATATAAGCCTGCCAAGTGTTAATTTAACAACTACATTAGCATTTGCATTAGTAGAATCAAACAAAATCACTTGATTACAAAAATTAAACGATTACACACTTGAATATTAAATTGAAAGTAGAAGACAAAAACTCAAATACTCGGTCACCATATTTAATCGGAGGAAAAGTTTTTAATGGTGATCACATCAGCATCTATATCAATAATTGATCGGATAATCTAATTGAAATTGGAGTAATGCACATGAGTATGGATTATGGATGAAGAGTGAGCCACTGCATAAATAAAAAGGAATTAAATAAGAAATAAGATATACTAATCAAAGTTAATATAAGCTCTAGATTTAGAAAAGAAATCTAGATTTAAAGTAAATTTAAAAAGATAAAAAAAAACCTAAAAATATGATATTTAAAAAAGTTTATAAATTTTTGAAAAATAGTATTGAAAACTCTTCCTTCACTCCATCCTCTTTTTATAGTGGATTTTTAAACCAAAACTAATACAAGAATTAATTCTCATCATTAATGACTTTGATTACCCTTCATAAAACCATAATTAAACCTCAATATTTTAGCTTTAAATTTGATTTTTTTTAGCAAAAAAACTTAAGAGGTTTAAAAAGACTCTTTTGAAAGAAAACTGGTCAAATTCATGGGCTGAACTGAATGAAATAATAAATTGGCAAAAATAGATCTTTCAAGGTCACAAAAAAACCTTAACACCCTAGCTCGAGTCGAGCCAAGCACTTACATGTGGGCTAAACCCATACCAAATTGCTTAGGTTTATTTACGTCCCTACAACTTCCCCTTAAATAGACTTCAAGACAACCATGTATATTTTCTATGTGTGATATAAGTTTTTGGGTTTTAATAAACATGTCAGCCAAGGGTTTTCAGATCAATTTTTTATTCACCCATAATTTGTTTTAATCATGTTAATAAATTGGATTTTTGGATTTCTATCTTAATAAATTTAGTTAGAATCAAACCGAGAAAAAACTGATGGGATTAGAAAACACCAACACCATAGCAATTATAAGACAAACCAAACACCAAGCAACTTACCTTAGGCAGGGTGTACTAGGGGTGCTAACACCTTCCCTTTACGCAGACAGTCCCTTGCCTTAGAATCTCTGAAAGACCAGTTAGGTTTCCTAGTGACCATAATACTAGGTGGCGACTCCCTTTTACACAAATAATAAAGACCCCGAAACCAATCGAGGGTCGTCGCTCCGCCGCAAGGATGTGACAAAACTATTGATAAATAAAAAGTAAGACTTATTGTTAAAGGATTCAAATAACATGAAGGTGTTGATTATTTGGACACTTATTTACCGATATCAAGAATAACTTTCATTCAAATGTTAATAGCCATCACAACTAACAACAAACTTGAAATACATCAAATAAATGTAAGAATATCTTTCTTAAATGGCAACCTCCTCAAAGTCTTCTTGTCGATTTTGGATGCCCCCATGGGATATGTCTGGTTTTGGATGAAATTCTTGAAATCATAGTACCAAGGGTTTCCATCTATTTCTCTTTCAACAATGAGCTGGGTTATTTCTGATATCAATGTGTACCGATTTTACCTTGTGCCCAAAGTCTATTCTAGCCATGGAAGCTAACGTGGCCAAAGCATCAACAAAATGGTTTCCATCATTTCCTAGATGGTGAACTCTATTTCCTTAAATTCTCTAGAGTTTTGACAGGTATTCTTGGTAAGGTCTCAACTAATCGTTCTTGGTTTGCCATTTTTCTTTCACTTGGCAAATAATTAGCATTTTCCTTTCACAGCTTTCCTTGTCATATATATCATGTCATATTCAGCCAACAGAACTTGTCATCTTGCAATTTGGCTTGACGATAAGGCTTTTCACAGATGTACCTTAATGGGTCTAATTTTAAAATCAACCACGTAGTATGATATAACATATATTGACACAATCTCTTTGCAGCCCATGCTAGTGCGCAACACAGCCTCTCAATCACTGTATACTTAGACTCACATTCCATGAACTTCTTGCTTAGGTAATAAATGGTCATTTCCTTCCTTCTTGTTTCATCGTGTTGTCCAAGCACACTTATTTAACAAATGCAAGATTGGGTCACAAGTCGTGGTTAATTGGGATATAAACCCAGCAATGTAATTCAACTATTTAAGAATATTCTTACATCCTTCTTAGTCTTGGGAGTTGGCATAGTTTGAATAGCCTTTACTTCATTGGGGTCCACTTTTATCCCTTTGTCACTCACCACAAATCCTAACAACTTCCCAGATTTCCCCGAATGAACACTTTGCATGGTTAAGCCTCAACTTAAACTTCCTTGGTCTTTCAAATAATTCCTTCAATATTTGGACATGACTCTCTTCCTCTTCAGATTTAGCAGTCATATCATCTCTTTGTGCATCATGTCATGAAATAAAGTCACCATGGCCCTTTGGTAGGTGGCCCTGACATTCTTCAACCCAAATGGCATGACCTTATAACAAAAGGTTCCCCATGGTGTTACAAATGTTGTCTTCTTCTTATCCTCTTACGCTATTTTTATCTGATTGTAGCTTAAAAATCCATCCATAACGGAATATGTGGAGCTACGTGTTGCATTGTCAACTAACATATCTATGTGTGGTAGACAAACTCTGATTTTATCTTCCTTTTTGGGTAATACCACTATATTGGACACCCATTGTGGATTTTTAACTACTTCTAGAAAATCGGTGTTCCATTGCTTTTCAATTTCTACCTTTACTTTAATCAAGACATCCGAATGGATTCTTCTCAACTTTTCCTTAATCGATTTGCATCCTTCTATCAGCAGTACCCTTTGTACTACAATATCCGTATCTAAGCTAAACATATCTTTATAGGACCAAGCAAAAACATCTATATAAGCTCGAAGTAACCAATTCTTCTCTTTCTTCAGGAGTGATCAAAATCCCTATCTTCAGCTCTCTTTTGATTTCTTCATTACCCACATTTATGGTATCAAGTTCCTTTTTAGCGGGCCTCCAAGCTTGTTCATGTTGTCCTATTTTTATCACATTCTTCCTCTTCTACAGCTACTATGTATTCTTTAAAGTTTGGTCATTCATTCTTAGTGTAAAGTGCAGGTGTTTATTTTGGAAGATCCACTTTGAAAACGGAAAGTGATGTGTAAAAACATCAAGATGAACTTTTGAAAATGCATGATCTCATTAAAGGGAAAAAGTTGTCTCAAAACATTTGCTCGAGCAAACCGATTAGGTGCGCAACATCATTTCAAATTCCTTCAAGCTCTTTTTGGTAGTAGGTGTGACCTTTCTTCATTTTTCATCATTTTTCTTAGTCAAGTGTTTTGGATTCTAGAAGGGGGACCTATGTTTCTAGGTCTGCAGATGCGTGCATAGATGTATAAGAAAATGCATGATTGTGATAAGAGCGTATTTGTATATTGGGTATGGATGCAGCCTTCTTGTGAATGAATAATAGCCACCACCTTATAAACACAGGTTCTCTTGTCACATTACTAGGAGTACTGCCTTTCAAGTCGTTTGCTTAAATCATATTCACCAAGAGACAGATTTTGCATAAGAAGATGGGTCAACGCCCTTTTCATTAATGCTTGATAAGTTTATTACATTTATAAATAAAAAGGAAATACAAAATATATTAATCCCTTTCTTCCATAAACTCTCTAGCCAAAGGTAAAAAGGCAAAGCCGCGGTTCTCAATCTTCCCTGGAAAGGCATCGGTTTCAACTAGGATTCGGCGATAGCGAATGATGTCCCCTCCCACATTTCGCACATTGATTGTAATAATCCGAGCATGTGCAGCAGCTTTGTCCATTTGCTCATCTGTCTTGGTCATCTTTTCTATGAGCAACATATTGGTTCTGTTCAAAGCAACATTGTTGGCGTCGATTTAATCCTTGTGTTTTTCTATTGCTACTAGCTTCTCGTCCAAATACTTTACCTTTTCATGTTTCTTGTCAAGTTTTATCCTCATAACTTTTATCTCATTCTTCTTAACCACTAACTCTGCTTCAACACCCTCAAAACCTCTCCTTTTACTTTCTTCTTTTGCAATCCCCATCGAATGGCTTTCCAACTTCATATATTTCTTGTTCAAATCCTCATACTTCCCAATCCTATCCATCAGTTCAAACTGAACTTGTGCAAGTTTTTCTTGGTAATATTTTGCACTTCCTTGGCAATCATTAAAGTCAATCTCCATTGCTTCAAGTTCAGAGCAACTTTGCATCCAATCCAAACTCATCCCTCTTAGCTCATTCTCACTTTCTTCCCTAGCAATCTTCTCCCCACCTAGCTTTAACTCAAGCTTTGTTATTCTCGCGTCTCTAGATTGTATTTGCTCATCTAGAAATGCTCTTATTTTATCCCCTTCCAGCATTATTTCTTCCAACATTGCCTTGTCTTTTCTACTTTTGCTCAACTCTATTCGAAGTTTTTCAACTTCTCTTCTCAACTCCTCTTCATTATTAACCCCTTTTCTCTTAATAGGCTCTTCTACAGTCTGGGGAGATTTGGCTCCTACACAAGGCATGGCTGAAGCAGCTAAGTCTCTCTATCTTGCATATCCTTCACTTGCACTTGGATCCTTTAAACCTTCTATCTCAACCAAAACCAGATGTTTCCAATCTTGTTTGATGATCTCCAAAACTTCTTGTGTAATGGGATCTTTGAACAAACCAAAGAATTGAGCAATTCCCATAGTCCTTGGAACAAACTGCTTGCCCCCAAGTTGCCTTACCACTAGGGCAGGAGCATAACTCATATAACCTGTAATCCCTACCAATGGCACCCAACGTCTTTGTCCACAACTCATTAGGACTTTCACTGTCGTTACTCATGGGGCTCTCCACTTAAAAATCACTATTAGGCAAACCTTCTAATTTGTCAACCCAACCTTGGTTGTCTAGATCTCTCATTCTTCTTCTTCTACCAAGTTCAGGGGTCTTTGGGTGAACTATAAAAAATTATTGAAGACAGGTTTTTTTTTGTTTCGATATGGCTAACCATCCAGATATACAACAACTGCATGCAGCATCTCATCGCTCCTTTTCCGGTCCTCCAACAATGATTAAGTGTCAAGATGGTTTCAGCTAAAATAGCAGCTACTAAATTGATTTGTGTATTCTCATACTCTACATAAGCAGCAGCGGCCTCCAAACTCACTACACCCGTCTGACTTGGGAACAACACAAGGCCAAATATGCCTAAGGCAATCAATCTCTCTTTTTCTAATCCTGACTTCTTTTCCATTTGAATTTCTAGCATCCTCCATTTCAGACCAATAGCACTCTTTTCCAAAAACTTTTCCAAGTTGGCGATTTTGAGTAGTTTTGACAGTTCGGGGATGATCTTGTCATATCTCAAAGGAAAATAAATTATATACAGATTGTTTGAAAACTCAGTCAACATCTCATATTCCTCCATAGTGGGACATAGGTCTATGCTTCCAAAAGAAAAACAGCGGTAGTCTGGATCCCAAAAATGAACTAAGGCTCGCACGGCTAGGTTTAAAACTTTTACCCTTACAATCTCTACCAAACGTCTGTATTTCCTAAAAAATGCTTCGTTATCCACATTCTAAAAGTGAGTCATTAACTTTTTCACCTCATTCATAATGCAATTCAGGTTCTTGATTAGAGACAGCTTCTTAGCATCGCTTTTAAAGCAGTCTCCTTCAGTCAATTGTGACAGTTCAGAATTTTTCCCATATTCTATGATGGAAAATTTAGCAATGGTGGCCATTTTGTTCACAAGTCTTGCAATTCAAGATGTCTTGGGGTTAGACTTGTTCTGATGCAAAAGATATTATAGAGCATACACCCTAAGGATAGGTTCTAGTTCCTTTACATGAGACATATGGTAGGTTTACTACTTGGTCTCTAAAAAGGGTTTCTTGTTGTCCCAGTGATCGCCCTCGTAAAGACAATATGAGGGTTCAGCAGATAGTGGGATGGCATGTGTACCAATCACCATCAGTCTAAATACTGAGCAAAGAGTTGGGGTTTACACAAACTTAAACCCTGACTTAAGTCATAAGGCAAGCTGCTAGTTCTTCACATAACTTAAAATTAAATGTGTGTGCCCTAAAAAAGATAATAATAATAAAGTGATGCATGACTATACCATGTATGACAAAATGTGAAGATGCATGCTAAAGCTTTTAAACAAAGTATCATTCATAGTTAAAAAAAAAAAAACAACACATAGCATGAACTAAAAAAACAATTACCAAGCCTAGTCCTAGGTTTCCCAGTGGAGTCACCATCCTGTCGTACCCTCACGGCGGAGCGGCGACCCTCGATTGGTTTTAGGGTCTTTGTTGTTTGTGTAAAAGGGAGTCGCCACCTAGTATTATGGTCACTAGGAAACCTAACTGGTCTTTCAGAGATTCTAAGGCAAGGGACTGGTTGCGTAAAGGGAAGGTGTTAGCACCCTTAGTACGCCCTCCCTAAGGTAAGCTGCTTGGCGTTTGGTTTGTCTTATAATTGCTATGGTGTTGGTGTCTTCTAATCTCATTAGTTTTTTCTCGGTTTGATTCTAACTAAATTTATTAAGATAGAAATCCAAGGATATTCCATGTGCTTTAAAAGCTCATTTTTCCCTTGATATTTCAAGAGTTTGCGACTCGTAAATCGCAAGGAGGAGGGACAAAAATTTAGAAATCTAGGGCACTTTAAAAGCCTATTTTTGCCTTAGTGTTTTATACTCTCACGACTCGTAAACCGTGAAGTAAAAAATTGAAATGTCCTCAATTATAATCGAGGCTTCTTTCAATGATGTGTAATGACTTATTATTCCTAGAAAATTATTTGGATATTTATCACTTAGGGTTTCTTTATCCAAACATTAACGTTTTCTTGTGCTTTTTTTTTAAAAGAAGCATAGCTTGAAAAAATATAATATTTATTGATTCTATTTTAGCATTCGGATGAATATCCTTTGTTGCACTTGACATCACAACGATCTTTATAAAAAAAAATTCTAAAAATGCGAAAAACTGATATCTGACATCTTATTCTTAAGGGAAAATATCTAGTTTAAGGAGTCGACACCTAGTATTATTTTGGATATTTATCACTTAGGGTTTCTTTATCCAAACATTAACGTTTTCTTGTGCTTTTTTTTTAAAGAAGCATAGCTTGAAAAAATATAACATTTATTGATTCTATTTTAGCATTCGGATGAATATCCTTTGTTGCACCTGACATCACAACGATCTTTATAAAAACAAATTCTAAAAATGCAAAAAACTGATATCTGACATCTTATTCTTAAGGGAAAATGTCTAGTTTAAGGAGTCGACACCTAGTATTATTTTGGATATTTATCACTTAGGGTTTCTTTATCCAAACATTAACGTTTTCTTGTGCTTTTTTAAAAGAAGCATAGCTTGAAAAAATATAACATTTGTTGATTCTATTTTAGCATTCGGATGAATATCCTTTGTTGCACCAGACATCACAGCGATCTTTATAAAAAAATTCTAAAAATACGAAAAACTAATATTTGACATCTTATTCTTAAGGGAAAATATCTAGTTTAAGGAGTCGACACTTAGTATTATGGTCACTAGGAATCCTAACTAGTCATCAGAGATTCTATGGTCCAAGACTGGTTACGCAAAAAGAAAGATATTATCACCCCTTACGAGTCCTACCTGAGGTAAGCTGCAATGCTGGTTTTGTCTTGAATTGCTAAGGATTTGTTATATTATGCTTTAAATGGTTTGTTTATAATATGTCTGACTCTAATGTTAATGAATAAATTGCCTATGAATATTTTCAACTCTAGTATTGGTAAATATTGTGTAACCTAAAAAGTATAGTATTCTTGACTTTGGTGTTAGTGAATAAATCCGTAAAATTTGAATTAAAAGAAAAGGAAACATAATTTTTTATTTTTTATTTTTTTATTATTACTATCCTTTAAAAAAAAAAAGATGTATTGCATATCATACTCGCATTTAACGGTAAGAGTCCACAAATTATATATACCGTAAAAGCTATAAAAAAAAATGTAATGGACCTATAAATAAATCAACGAAGATCCCTAGTTTTTATTGGAATTTTTTGATATCCAAAAATGGCTCATTTGGCCAGATATCAAAAGAAAAGGAAAAGAGCTGGCTCTTTTTTCAAAAAACTTGTTGTCCTTTTTTATTATTAACCTTGGAATGATATCTTCAACTCTTATTTTCATATGCTTATTCTTAAGATAATTCTTAAAGTCCTTCCAAGATGGTGGTAATTTTTCAATTATTATAGCCACTTGGAATGATTCACTTAGTAGCATACCTTCAGCATGAATATCATGTAAGATGAGCTAAAATTCTTAAACTTGGCTCATAACAGTACTTAAATCAACCATTTTAAAATTTAAAAATTTATTGACTATGAATTTTTTTCATACAGGCACCTTCAGCCTTGATTGAACTACACACATCATATAATGTATTGTCTATTCCAATTAAAATGTAGTTTTTGCAAACAAAATCACTATGACTTCATGCATCCATAGCTGCCACAATAATGGGATCAGATTATTATTTGGCAACTTTGACTCTTCCTCGGTCAAGAACTTTATCAAGTTCAAGGTGGTCAAATGAAATAATTGTTTTTCTACCACCTGTTAAAGTTTAATCCATTGAGTTTTTCAGGTTTCACATTAAGTATCTAGAAGATGTTGTGAAATCTTCATAAGTAGTAATTGTTGAAACTACTTTGGTTGGGACAACCAATTCTTGAGTTAAAGTCATCATAAAATCTATATAAAAAAGGTAATAGCCATATATTTATAAATAAGTTTTGGATCTTCACATGAAAATAAAAACATCTAACATAAAGCTTGTAAAGCAAGTAAACAAACAAAAATATTCCAACTATACAAGATTAAATAAATACTTTAATATTATTTTAGTTCTTTTAAACATGCATCATATCATTATAATTTAGAATAAAACTAAATGATATGCATGAACATACAAACAAGCATACACTAAACAAAAACAAATTTTTAGATGTCTGGGGAAAAAATGTGGCATGCATCATGCATAGAAATTGCTTTAAATGGAATAAATATATCATACAAGATTGTGAAATTACATGTATAAACTAAACAAAAAAAATACAAAGAATAAAGCCTTAAGATTGTAATCCGAAATAATTAGACAAGTAAGCTTTCATGTTTAGTTTATCATAAGAAAAACATTCTAAATAAATTATATGTTCAAGGATTGAAACTATAAGCATGCAAATTTATATATAATGGCAAACTTGTAAATATTATAAAACATATAAAGCTTTTCAAGATTTTATTACTCATCACTTGGTGCAAATGATATTTACAATAAGCTTTTCAAGATTCTAACAATATCACGTTGCTTAGATGGACTTCTAAAAACCTCTAAACAATGTCTACGAACCAAAGGTAATGTAACTGAGATATCTCTTAACAAGGATGGACCTAAAATCTATATGTAGGAGGAAAATCAAAGCTTAAAACAAAGCTAAAAAGAGAAAAATACATTAAAAATATGACACAAAGAAGAGTCTAAAAATTCTAAAAAATGGTGTAAAAAATTCTTCTTCCACACCCTTTTTTTTTATAGTGGATTTTGGAACCAAAACTAATAAAAACTTAATTTTGATATTTACCCGGATTAATTTCCAACATTACCCGCTTTGATTACCTGTCATAAAATTAAAATTAAACCTGAACATTTCGGCTTTAAATCTGATACTTTTTTAGTTGAAAAACAATGTTTAGATTTTTAAAAATCTAATATTTTTTAATTGCAAAAAAATGTTTAGATTTTAAAAAAAGAAACTCTCTTGAAAAAATAATACTCAAATTCATTTGTTGAACTAAACAAAACGGCTAGCAAAAATAGTTTTCTTCATGTCAAAAAATTATTTTAAAATAATAAATTTAAATCCAAGACTAAAATAGATTCAGGCTCGTGGGTTAAGCCTAAGCCAAGTGCACACTTATGATTTAAACTCGTACTATATACTCGGGTTATTCATAACTCTTCAACTTTCAATTAAATAAACTATAAAAAATTCTTGTATATTTCATACGTGAAATAAAAGGTTTTATGTTTCACAACAAACATGTCAATCAAAGATTTAACTTATTATTTATCTATAATTTATTTTAATCATGTTAATATTTTAGGTTAAATAACTTATATAAAAAATAATTTTCAACCAGGTTTTAATTCAAAAAATAAGTTGAATCCTTTGACTGGTTTGTTAAACAATGACCATAAGTACTGCTCAAGGACCACTAACCAAAGCATGCACATAATCAGCTTGTTCCAAAAATTGAAGAAATAATCATTCTCTAGGTCAATCACTCGGAAAGGCTTCTCGTCAACAACATCTCCATCCTCCACATCAATATTGTCAATGAGATTGCCCCTAGAAGGCTAGTACTGCTACTGCTTCAGATTCATTCCCCTCTATCACCACCTTCTTGTAATCTATGGTGTCCACTTGCAAAGAATCAATCATAACAAGACCATCATCAGTTCCAACCTCCAAATCTTTCTCTCAATTTCACTTTCCTGGTTCTTCGACTCGATTTAGGGTTTTCAGAGTTATCAGTCTCTCTACGGGGGAGAAAGCCTAAAAAGCATTCGGAATCCATGATTAATGTGATCTTTTTTCTTTTCTTTTTTTACTTTGTGACGACAGTTACTATAGAGTAACCTTGCGGTTACCTCCTCCCTCAGTGAAGATTTTTGTGAGTTCATCTTATATCACAGTTAAAGCTTCTACTTGGAGGCAGGTGTAATTCATGTCAAATCATCTAAAATAGCATCAAGACGCAAGTTTGAGTTACTCTCTATTCGATTACAGGCAGCAGATTCTCAACAGCCAAGCGAGGCACAACTGAGTACACAGAAAATACAATAACAATAATAAACAAAGAAAAGACTGATAGAACAATTGAAGTAGAAGTTCTTATGTTTTCGTCCATTCTATATTCCCAAAAAAAGTATTGAATGAGACACAAGGGAAATAGACACAAGAGAAGTTATCAGAGCAAGCTTAGTAGCATCTTAAAGGACTTCCTCTAGTTCCATTTGTTGAGATTTGGGCATGGGGAAGAGTCCATTCACCACAAGCATGGCTGGAAAGCAAGATTCGCGATCTAACCCATCTTCAACAATCAAGAATATTCATGAACTCTGTTATATATGGCAGCTCAGCCATTTGGTTATGGTTAGTATTTAGTTCCTTTCATTTTTCTCATAAGCTGAATACGAACAATTTTTTTTTTTTTTTTGAAGGAGGTTGGTTAATCTTTTGACGCCATAAAGACAACTGATTTAGCAAATATCTGAGGAGGGGAATTAAAGCACAAGGAAATATAAAAAGGGGAAGAAATGAAGCGTTACAAAAGAAACAAAAGGGATTCAATTACCATTAAGGGGGGAGGAGGAGGAAGGGCGAGGGTGGTCGGAGAAGTATTTATAGGCGAGCTTAGCAGCGTCGTTTTGAGCTTTTTTAGAGGAAGAAGAGGGTAAAGGAGTGGAAAAGAGGGTGGCGTCGACGGTGACAGTGGCATAAAAGTGAGGGCAGTGCTCTTGTCCCTCTTTAGTGACATCATAGGTAGGGATCTCCCATCCTCTCTGCTGGCTCAGTTGTTGAAGCTTTGATTTGTACATTACTCTTTTATTATTCATGCGGATCCTTCCACTCTCTCTTTCTTTCGTTGTTATTGCCGTTGCCTGTGAGTGATCACATATATATATAAAGACACGCTGTGTCTTTTTGTCAATCAATTCCCTTCCTTGGGAAGGAAGCTCTCTTTTCTGATGATTTTCTAGAGAAAATGTCAAGTTTGATTTTTCCAAACTGGGTAGTCAGCAGTCACGGGTCATCTTCTTTATATCTATACTGTATATTTTTGGTATAGATAATTTCCACACTTTATCTGTTATGCTACGAGTATCTATATAGATATTTATTTTATAATTATTATTTATTATTAACAAAAAAATAAAATAGTAATGTTTATATGTATATATATTAAATGATAAAATTATAAATATTATACATGCATAAGTGTATAATATACACACACATATGTCTTGGGTCAGTTTGATAATATACATATTATATACATTACACATCAAGTAAAGTAACTATTTAAAAAAACTCAGGATAGTTTTAATTGATATCAATTGAGTTTAGATTAAATTGTTATTTTTATTTATTTTTGTTAATAATTATCTTACTACATAGAAGATTTTTGTGACTTCATCTTATATCACAGTTAAAGCTTCTACTTGGAGGTAGGTGTTATTCATGTCAAATCATCTAAAATAGCATGAAGACGCAAGTTTGAGTTGCTCTCTATCCTGACTTACCGACTTGTACTCTAAGAGAGTCAAAAACGTTTGATATCTGTACACTGTTCTATGGTGTCATATGCATGCACACATCTGCCATGGATATGCATAAAGACATAACATAAACCCGCATCCCCATTGAGCACCAGTCAACGTCTTCGAGCTGTGTATGCAATCTTTGCAGCACTCATCTCTGCTTGCTTCTTTGTTCTTGCTTCTTTTCCAGTAAAACTCACTCCATCTATCTCCACTTTTGAAATGAAAGTAGGCGCATGAGCTTCACCAGATTTCTCTGTAAAATAAGTTGGTACACCACAACCTTCTCTCCGAGCCATTTCTTGTAAAAGATTCTTATAGCCAGACTCATCCTAAAAAGAAAACAATAAATTACATAAAGAAGTGTAATCATGTGTCTAAAAGATACAAACACAAAAATTGCAAGCGTAACCAACAGATTTTTGCATCTCCACAATGAGTTGATTAGAAAAATAACCTCTTCACCTCCATTTGGCAACAATGACATCAATGCAGCTTTTGCAGCTGCATTTTCAGCTTTGCTCAATGTGGGAAAATATTCCCGACTCTCATAGGTTTGTCCGTTTACAGTGACCTTGCACTTAAATTGAATAGCATGAGGAAGACCCACACGCTCACAAGAATACACAGGTAGAGTGAAATTTCTCTTTTGAGCATAGGTTTGCAGCTGGTTTTTAAACAAGCGCAGCATACCTGTAAGCCAGGAGAAAATTCAGATGCATGTGTCAAATACTGACTTGTCATGAAAGCACAAAATAAACAGGGGGGTTATTGAAGACACAAAATAAGGTGATTCAATATCAGGTTTCCATGGTCAGTAGATGCTACCACCTTCAATCAGAATTCAGTTTCTCATTTGCTGCAATAACTTGGCAACCAACAGTGCGTTAAATATAAAAGTCCCCTCTTTCCCCTTTTATACTATACAATACAAACCTATAAGCTACCAAATAAATTAAATTACCCAATTACAAAACAATGATTTTGATTGCAGGCAGCAGATTCTCAACAGCCAAGCGAGGCACAACTGAGTACACAGAAAATACAATAACAATAATAAACAAAGAAAAGACTGATAGAACAATTGAAGTAGAAATTCTTATGTTTTCGTCCATTCTATATTCCCAAAAAAAGTATTGAATGAGACACAAGGGAAATAGACACAAGAGAAGTTATCAGAGCAAGCTTAGTAGCATCTTAAAAGGACTTCCTCTAGTTCCATTTGTTGAGATTTGGGCATGGGGAAGAGTCCATTCACCACAAGTATGGCTGGAAAGCAAGATTCGCGATCTAACCCATCTTCAACAATCAAGAATTTTCATGAACTCTGTTATATATGGCAGCTCAGCCATGTGGTTATGGTTAGTATTTAGTTCCTTTCATTTTTCTCATAAGCTGAATACGAACAATTTTTTTTTTTTAAAGGAGGTTGGTTAATCTTTTGACGCCATAGAGACAACTGATTTAGCAAAAAAAATTCTAGATGCTGTGTATATAACCTGTTTTCATGCCTGTCAATTTAGAGAGGAAAACCTATTGTTTCCATAACAAATGGTTGCCGTTTTGGAATGCAACCATGAGTATCAAGCACACCCAACTGACTCCACTCCAGCACTAAGAAACGGTAATGATTTTGTAAGGAAAAAAAAAATCAATACTAAATTTGCTCTCACCTCCAAAACTCTCATCAGTCTTGGCAACTGCCCCGGCTTTATTTGACAGGGGAGTTGGATTTTCATGAGATTGACGAGTATTCTTCCCAGCAGTTGGATTTGCATTTGACAGGGGAGTTGGATTTTCATGAGATTGACGAGTATTCTTCCCAGCAGTTGGATTTGTATTTGACAGGGGAGTTGGATTTTCATGAGATTGACGAGTATTCTTCCCAGCGCTTCCACCCGTATAGCCTGCAGAAACTTCAGCATAACATCAGTTTATTAATTTCTTGATGCAGTGTAAATAAGCATAAGCAACACTAGAATGATTTATCATAAAAAGCTTCATGATTACAGGCATCAATCAATCATTCAATACATTCTATTAACAAAAACAACATGAAAATGATAATTAATTAATCTAAATACAAATAAATTATAATAATCAAATGTTATTATGCAAGCATTGATTCTTAATCAGACATTAATTTACGAAGTAAATTTCATTACATTAAAAGAGACAAAATTACGAATTCAATTACCAGAAAGGGAGGGGGGGGAGGGGGAGATGAGGGAGAAGTGGTCATAGGCGAGTTTAGCGGCTTCGCTTTGAGCTTTCTTAGAGGAAGAAGAGGGAGACGGAGAGGAAAAGGAGGTGGCGTTGACGGTGACAGTGGCTGAAAAGAGAGGGCTGTGATCTTGTCCTTGTTTAGTGACTTGATAGGCAGGCAACTCCCATCCTCTCTGCTGGCACATTGCTTGAAGATTTGATTTGTACATTGTAGGCGTCCCTTGCATTCTGCTTCTTTTTAATGGCAGCGGCCTTTGCCTTTGCCTTTGCCTTTGCCTGTGAGAGTGATGCTGTTATATAGAATGCATCAGCACACGTGTACGTGTTGTGCGACTTCTTGTCAGTTAATTAATTCCATTAAGGTTTCTTTTTCTTTACCTTTTTATTTTTATTCTTATTCTTATTCTTATTCTTTTCTCGTGATTTTCTAGAGAAAATGTCAAGAATCATTCTTGCTAGCATTTGCTCATAAGATAAGGGTGATAAAAAAAAAATTAAATTAATATTTTTATGTTTTTAGATTATTTTGATAAAAAATCAAATTAATATTTTTATTTTTTAAAATTATTTTGATTTGCTGATATTAAAAATAAATTTTAAAAAAATTAAAAAATATATTATTTTAATATATTTATAAACAAAAAATACTTTGAAAAACAATAACTACAATATTCTTAAACACACCTGGAAAAACTTGAGATGCTACATCTATTTATTTTTACTTGATTATTCTGTTTTTTATATTAAGTTAACTAATACACCCTTATTTAATTATTTTTACTAATAAGTATATTATACATCAAAAAAAACTTGGGTGGAAACAAGCAAATCAACTTCAAAGCTAAGGTGCTTCAAAGAGGAGGTGGAGAGGAGGATGTGAAATTGAAGGGACATCATTTACTACTAAATAATTTTCTTCTGAAATTTTCTTCAAGATTAGGTGGGGATTTGTTTTTACTATTCAAGATTAGTAGTACTATTAAATGAAATTTGTTGATCAAAATCATTAAGAGGATTTAATTCATAATTTATTATATTTAGCAAAGATATTAGTGGCAAATTTACTTGAGGAATCAATAAAAGCATTAATCTAAATACATTAACATCCACGAAGTGCACTTGAGTGCACAAAATAGTAATGGCATAGATTCATCACAAGGGAGGCCAAGCAATTTGATGCCTTTCAAAGAATTGAAGGCATAAATAAAATAGAATATGGAATAAGAGAAAAAAAAAGAAAAGGGAAAAGAATCATTGTTAAGCCACTACCTTAACGACCGGTGGTATCGGAGTCTATCTTGAACTTGAAGCAAATAATTTGATTTAAAATGATAAAAAAATAATAAATAAATAGGTTGTTGAATAACAATGTAAGAGATTGGATTAAAGAGTGGAAAACTTTCATTAGAAATTTCAAGAGTCTCTTCAAAGATGTATATGATGGAATGAAAGGAAACAACAGCAGCAGCTGGAATGAAGGATAGTATCAGTTGCAGAATCGTGGAAGGTTTGAAGACTGAAGAACATGTTAAACATGCGATTCATGTTGTTAAGCTCAATTAGTTAGCTGGTTGAAATTAATTGGGAGTTAGAGAGTTAGTTAGTCAAGATAGTTGAAGCCTGCAGAGGTATAAATTTGAAAACAAACATTTCTTGTAAATCAAATAATAATAAAACAATGCATTTCTTCTTCTCTATTCTTTTCTCTGATTCTTTCCTTCTCTTTTCTCTCAAATTCTTTCCTTGTTAAGCAATTAGGGTTAGCTTATAAGATGTTTGTCTTAAGAACTGCAAATATTTTGTTAATTATGTTAGCAATCTGGATATCACAGACATGAGAGCACCATATTTCACTCCATCATGGAAGACTTAGAAAAGCTTTTCATCAGAGGGAATGTTTTTAATGATGATCACATGAGCATTTATATCAATAATTGTTTGGATAATGTCATTGAAGTTAGAGTAATACACATGAGTATGGATCAAGAGTGAGCCATTACATAAATAAAAAGGAATTAAATAAGAAATAAGGTATACTAATCAAAGTTAATATAAGCTCTAGATTTAGAAAAGAAATCTAGATTTAAAATAAATTTTAAAAGGTAAAAAAAACCTTAAAAATATGATATTTGAAAAAGTTTATAAATTTTTGGAAAACAGTATTGAAAACTCTTCCTTCACTCCACCCTCTTTTTATAGTGGATTTTTAAACCAAAACTGATACAAGAATTAATTCTCACCATTACCGACTTTGATTACCCTTCATAAAACCATAATTAAACCTCAATATTTTAGCTTTAGATTTGATTTTTTTTTTGTAAAAAAACTTGAGAGGTTTAAAAAGACTTTTTTGAAAGAAAATTGATCAAATTCATGGGCTAAACTGAATGAAATAATAGATTGGCAAAAATAGATCTTTAAAGGTCACAAGAAAACCTAAAGACCCTAGCTCGAGTTGAGCCAAGCACTTGTATGTGGGCTAAACCCATACCAAATTGCTTAGGTTCATTTATGTCCCTACAACTTCCCCTTAAATAGACTTCAAGACAACCATGTATATTTTCTATGTGTGATATAAATTTTTGGGTTTTAATAAACATGTCAACCAAGGGTTTTTAGATCAATTTTCCATTCACCCATAATTTGTTTTAATCATGTTAATGTTTTTTATTAAAGAACTTTTGTAGAAAATAATTTTCAACAAAGTTTTAACTCTGAAAGTAAATGAAACTCACTTTAAATCTAAACTCAAATATGTCCATTAATTATATTTTATTAAAACAAATCTCAATATTCCCTCACATGAATGAAATTATCTTACTAGTATAAAAGACTCAAATATATATAGAGATATAATAATTTGGGGAATCATTACAAAAGGATGAGTAGTTTTTAGCTTTGAACATTTCTTAATAAAATACTATTAGATTTACTCGGTTAAATAATGAATTTAATGTATTGAACTATTCGGCTTTTTGTGTAAACCAATATAATATCTTTCACATGGTTTTTCATCTAGATATTTTCTTTTATTTTTCACTGTTATGTTTATTTTAACATTGAACAATTCTTGGATTCATGAGTACTTTAGGGAATTCATCATTTTATCAAAATTTTCAAAGAAATGACCATATTAATGACTCATATAAGCAATCTTTCATTAAAAGTATTTCTCTATACTTTATATGGCATACCAATATATAAAAATTATCAAAAACATAGCTCACCATTTATCACCTTATAACTAGTGCATGTTTCATTATATGAATAAACAGGAAATAATATTTTCTGAGTTCTACCAAAAAAGTTATATAACTTAGTTTTTCATTTTAATATAGATCTTAGAATCTTTGATAAATTAAGTATGGTTATTATTATTATTATTATTATTATTATTATTATCTTTAAAGGTTTAAATCTCATTCCCCTCGATGAATTATAAAAAATTTCTCTCGATAAACTTTTAGTTAGCAGATCTAATATATATTTTCTTTAAAGTTACATAGTTAATAAAAATAATTCAATTTAAAAGCAAGTGTTTAACAATGTGTTTGTGTGTGTGTGTGTGTGTATTATACATACTACTTTGTGTCTTTCTAATTGCAGACTGACTGTTGCAATTGAAACAAATTGATAACATTGGTTTTGGTCAACATGAAATATCTTCTAAGAAATTCTGAAGTCACTTAGCTTCCTCTCTAAATTTATCAAGCACAATAAACTCTAATTTCATTATTCATCTTGTGATGAGTTTTCTTAGAGGATTTTCATGACACAATTATGTCATCAAATGTGAAGATATATTAACTAGTGGATTTTAAATCTTTAATATTAAATATTTTTTTGGCATCACTATACCTTTCTAGTACCGTTAGGTAAATAATATAATATAGTCTATAGTCCAAAGTATATCTCCACTACTTGAGTATCCCTTTTATTACTTTTCAATGATCCATACTCTCATAATTGGTAAATCTACTCCATTTACTAATTGAGTAAGCAACATTAGGTCTTGTACAATTCATGACATACATTAGGCTTTTTAATTTTTTTGAAATATTTTAATTAGTTTATTTTCTTATTTCTATATTAAATAGATGTAAACTTATGTCAATTTGTATTTTGACAGTGCTATTATCACTTTTAAAAATTTATCAATAATTTTCTCAATATAATGAGATTGGAACAATACCAATTCATTAGATGCACTAGAATTTTTTATTCCTGGTATTACATTTCCAACACCTAAATCTTTCATGTCAAACTTATTAATTAATAATTTTTTAGTAGAGTAATCATGTGATCATTGCTACCTAACATTAGCATGTTTTCAACATAGAGACATATAATGACATAATTTATATCTATTTTTTTATATAAACATATTTATCAATTTTATTAATTTAAAACTTATTTGACAATAAAACCTTGTCAATTTTTTCTGTCATTATTTAGGTAATTATTTTAAACCATATAATAACTTCACAAACTTATAGACTTTCTTTTCTTGTTCACTTACAATAAACCGCTCGAGTTGTTCTATCTTTTTGTCAAGGTCACCATTTAAGAAAGATATTCTTACATCTATTTGATGTATTTCAACTTTGTTGTTAGTTGTGATGGCTATTAACATTTGAATGAAAGTTATTCTTGATATCGGTAAATAAGTGTCCAAATAATCCACACCTTCATGTTGTTTGAATCCTTTAACAATAAGTCTTACTTTTATTTATCAATAGTTCTATCAACATTCTTTTTTTTAAAAAAAAAAAGATCTATTTATGTCCTACTGGTTTATTTCCAAGTGAAAGATCCATTAGCTTCAATGTATGATTTATTCATAATTGATTCAATTTCACTATCAATTACCTTATTTTAATAAGAAGCTTTAGGATAAAACATTGTCTTAGAACATGTTCGAGGTTCATTTTCTAACATGTATGCTAAAAAATCAGGACCAATCATTTTGGTTTTTATTTTTTTTTGTTTTTACTCGTTTTAAACTCAACTTCATCATCTTTCAATTGATGATGACTACTTAAGCTAGCTTTAATCGTTTTCTTCATTGAACTGTTTTCTTGTGATTTTTTTAATGGAAGCATTTCTTGAAAAAATAAAACATTTATTGATTTTATTTTAGCATTAGGATGAATATCCTTTGTCTAGTTTAAGGATAATATCACTTGACATCGCAGCTATCTTAAAAACAAATTCTAAAAATATGAAGAACAGATATCTAGCATCTTATTCTTAAGAAAAAAGGTCTAGTTTAAGGATTCGACACCTAGTATTATGGTCACTAGAAACCCTAACTAGTCAACAGAGATTCTTTGGTCCGATATTGGTTACGCAAAAGAAAAGTTATTATCACCTCTTACCCGTCCTACCTGAGGTAGGCTGCAATGCTGGTTTTATGGTCACTAGGAACCCTAACTAGTCAACAGAGATTCTATGGTCTGAGACTGGTTACACAATAGAAAATATATTATCACCTCTTACGCGTCCTACCTGAGGTAGGCTGCAATGCTGGTTTTGTCTTGAATTGCTATGGATTTGTTATATTATGCTTTAAATGGTCTGTTTATAATATTCATGACTCTGACGTTAATGAATATTTACCTATGAATGTTTTCAACTCTAGTGTTGGTAAATATTGCGTAACCCAAAAAATATAGTATTCTTGACTTTTGTGCCAATGAATAAATCCGCAAAATTTGTATTAAAAGAAAAGGAAACATATTTTTTTATTTTTTATTTTTTTAATTATTACTACCCTTTTAAAAAAAAATAAAAAAAAAGATGAATTGCATATCATACTCGCATTTAACATTAAAAGTCCACAAATTGAATATGATATTTTTTTAGCTGAAAAAAATTATTTAGGTTTAAAAAAATCTCTTTTGAAAAAACAAATACTTAGATTCTTTAGTTGAACTGAACAAAACAAGGGGCTGACAAAAATAGTTTTTTATAGGTCAAAAAATTATTTTATAATAATAAATTCAAATTCAAAATTAATTTAAATTCAAAATTAAAATAGATTGGAGACATATGGTTGAGCCGAGAGTGAAGTGCACACTTATGAATTAAACTCATACAGTATACTCAGGTTGATATTTCATGTTAAACAACTTATATAAAAAATTAATTTTCAACTAAGTTTTAATCCAAAAAAAAATAAGTTGAATCCTTTGACTGGTTTGTTAAACAATGACCATAACCAAAGCATGCACATAATCAGCTTGTTCCAAAAATTGAAGAAATAATCATTCTCTAGGTCAATCACTCGGAAAGGCTTCTTGTCAACGACATCTCCATCCTCCACATCAATATTGTCAATGAGATTGCCCCTAGAAGGCTAGTACTGCTACTGCTTCAGATTCATTCCCCTCTATCACCACCTTCTTGTAATCTATGGTGTCCACTTGCAAAGAAGCAATCATAACAAGACCATCATCAGTTCCAACCTCCAAATCTTTCTCTCAATTTCACTTTCCTGGTGCTTCGAATCGATTCAGGGTTTTCAGAGTTATCAGTCTCTCTACTGGGGAGAAAGCCTAAAAAGCATTTGGAATCCATGATTAATGGGATCTTTTTTTTTTTACTTTCTGACGACAGTAATAACATTGAATTTTGAATATTGGATGATGAGAGAGGAAGCTCATCCATTTTACTTGAATTGTTCATCTTTAAGGTTGTAGGCTGTGTTTGATTCTCGATGCTTGAGCTTGTGGCTAAATTAGTGGGGGAATCAGAAGGCAAAGAAGATGAAGTCAGGTAAAGTTTAGGCGAAGAAGAGGTGGCTGCGGCAGGCGAAGGTGTGATGCTTGCCATTGCTGAACAACTATCTTGCCCTGGAGATGCAATGGAAGGATTATGATTGCTAACTACAGAATTTGCTACCAGCAATTCCAATATTTTTATTCTTTTGGAAAGAAAAGGCAAAAATAGTGCTCATCAGTTGAAACCAGCAAACCTTTTTCTCTGGAATTGGAAAGCAGACAGGAAGGCATTTGGTAAATATATTGGCCCATTAGAATATAGGAACAGGTAGAAAATGACATCAAAAGAAGGTTCTGAAACTAGGACTGGTTTTCTATTCTTCAACAAAACTATAGAGTAACCTTGCGGTTACCTCCTCCCTCAGTGAAGATTTTTGTGAGTTCATCTTATATCACAGTTAAAGCTTCTACTTGGAGGCAGGTGTTATTCATGTCAAATCATTTAAAATAGCATCAAGACTCAAGTTTGAGTTACTCTCTATCCTGACTTACCGACTTGTACTCTAAGATAGTCAAAAACGTTTGAATATCTGTACACTGTTCTATGTTGTCATATGCACGCACACATCTGCCATGGATATGCACAAATACATAACATAAACCCATATCCCCATTGAGCACCAGTCAACGTCTTCGAGCTGTGTATGCAGTCTTTGCTGCACTCATCTCTGCTTGCTTCTTCGTTCTTGCTTCTTTTCCAGTAAAACTCACTCCATCTATCTCCACTGTTGAAATGAAAGTAGGCGCATGAGCTTCACCAGATTTCCGTGTACAATAAGTTGGTAAACCACAACCTTCTCTCTGAGCCATATCTTGTAAAAGATTCTTATAGCCAGACTCATCCTAAAAAGAAAACAATAAATTACATAAAGAAGTGTAATCATGTGTCGAAAAGATACAAACACAAAAATTGCAAGCGTAACCAACAGATTTTTGCATCTCCACAATGAGTTGATTTAGAAAAATAACCTCTTCAACTCCATTTGGTAACAATGACATCAATGCAGCTTTTGCAGCTGCATTTTCAGCTTTGTTCAATGTGGGAAAATATTCTTGACTCTCATAGGTTTGTGCATTTACTGTGACCTTGCACTTAAAGTGAATAGCATGAGGAGGACCCATACGCTCACAAGAATACACAGGTAGACTGAAATTTCTCTTTTGAGAATAGGTTTGCAGCTGGTTTTTAAACAAGTGCAGCATACCTGTAAGCAAGGAGAAAATTCAGAAGCATGTGTCAAATACTGACTTTGTCATGAAAGCACAAAATAAGGTGATTCAATATCAGGTTTCCATGGTCAGCAGATGCTACCACCTTCTTCAATCAGAATTCAGTTTCTCATTTGCTGCAATAACTTGGCAACCAACAGTGCGTTAAATATAAAAGTCCCTCCTTTCCCCTTTTATACTATACAATACAAACCTATAAGCTACCAAATGAATTAAATTACCCAATTACAAAACAATGATTTTGATTGCAGGCAGCAGATTGTCAACAGCCAAGCGAAGCACAACTGAGTACAGAGAAAATACAATAACAATAATAAACAAAATAAAGACTGATAGAACAATTGAAGTAGAAATTCTTATGTTTCCCTCCATTCTATATTCCCAAAAAAAGTATTGAATGAGACACAAGGGAAATGGACAGGAGAAAAGTTATCATAGCAAGCTTAGTAGCATCTTAAAAGAGAAGTTATGTAGCTCTATTTGTTGAGATTTGGGCATGGGGAAGAGTCCATTCACCACAAGTATGGCTGGAAAGCAAGATTCACGATCTAACCCATCTTCAACAATCAAGAATTTTCATAAACTCTGTTATATATGGCAGCACAGCCATGTGGTTATGGTTAGTATTAGTTCCTCTCATTTTTCTCAAAAGCTGAATACGAACAATTTTTTTTTTTTTTAAAGGAGGTTGGTTAATCTTTTGACGCCATAGAGACAACTGATTTAGCAAAAAAAATTCTAGATGCTGTGTATATAACCTGTTTTCATGCCTGTCAATTTAGAGAGGAAAACCTATTGTTTCCATAACAAATGGTTGCCGTTTTGGAATGCAACCATGAGTATCAAGCACATCCAACTGACTCCACTCCAGCACTAAGAAACGGTAATGATGTTGTTAGGAAAAAAAATCAATACTAAATTCTCTCTCACCTCCAAAACTCTCATCAGTCTTGGCAACTGCCCCGGCTTCATTTGACAGCGGAGTTGGATTTGCATCTTGTATGTCTATTTCCAATTTCCCTCCGGGAGATGGACGAGTATTCTCCCCAGCGCTTCCACCCGAACAGTCTGCAGAAACTTCAGCATAACATCAGTTTCTTCATTTCTTGATGCAGTGTAAATAAGCATAGGCACCACTAGAATGATTTATCATAAAAAGCTTCATGATTACAGGCATCAATCAATACATTCTATCAACAAAAAATAAATAAATTATAAGAAGCAAACGTTATTATTCAAGCATTCATTCTTAATCAAACATTAATTTACAAAATAATTCCATTTCAATAAAAAAAAATAGCCGAAAAAAGTCTTTAAAATATCTGATACAGTGCAATTAAAGCACAAGGAAATATAAAAAGGGGAAGAAATGAAGCGTTACAAAAGAAACAAAAGGGATTCAATTACCATTAAGGGGGGAGGAGGAGGAAGGGCGAGGGTGGTCGGAGAAGTATTTATAGGCGAGCTTAGCAGCGTCGTTTTGAGCTTTTTTAGAGGAAGAAGAGGGGAAAGGAGTGGAAAAGAGGGTGGCGTCGACGGTGACAGTGGCATAAAAGTGAGGGCTGTGCTCTTGTCCCTCTTTAGTGACATCATAGGTAGGGATCTCCCATCCTCTCTGCTGGCTCAGTTGTTGAAGCTTTGATTTGTACATTACTCTTTTATTATTCATGCGGATCCTTCCACTCTCTCTTTCTTTCGTTGTTATTGCCGTTGCCTGTGAGTGATCACATATATATATAAAGACACGCTGTGTCTTTTTGTCAATCAATTCCCTTCCTTGGGAAGGAAGCTCTCTTTTCTGATGATTTTCTAGAGAAAATGTCAAGTTTGATTTTTCCAAACTGGGTAGTCACGGATCATCTTCTTTATATCTATACTGTATATTTTTGGTATGGATAATTTCCATACTTTATCTGTTAAGCTCTGGGTATCTATATAGATATTTATTTTATAATAATTATTTATTATTAACAAAAAAAATAAAATAATTATATATATATTTAAAGCATGTATATATATTAAATGATAAAATTATAAATATTATACATGTATATGTGTATATTATATCAATATTTTACATATTATATTGAATTTATATATATATGTATGTATGTATATATGTATATATGCATGCGCGTGTGTGTTATAATCTTGGATCAGGTTTGATAATATACATACTATATACATTACACATCAAGTAAAATAACTATTTAAAAAAAAATTAGGTTGGTTTAGATCTTTATATGTTAAAATTAAATTATCATCTCTATTTATTTTTGTTAATAATTATTTTATACATTAAAGAAACTTGATGTTGAAGTTGTTGACCCCCCCAAATTTTTTTTATTTACTTTTTTTTTTTTGAATGGGGTCTTCCAAACAATTTTTTACCCCCTTACCATTGGTTATATAAATAATAAATCACTTCAGATATATTTGGATGTAATCAATAAATTTATTATAATTTATTATTATAATATTATAATTCTTAATTTGTTTTATTAAATACAAATATAAAATTTATAATTAATTTTTTTCTTGATGAAAAAAAAAACACTCAGCACTCCTTTTTATGTTGATAAAAACACAATCCTCCCTCTCACAGCAGCATAGCGTTAAAAATAAACAAGTAATAATAATAACGAGATAGCATGTCTGCGCGCTGCCACAGGTTTATAAAAAAAATATACTTAATAATGTTATAATTGTGAATTAACGCTAAATAAGTAATAGAAACTAAATATACTATTGAGCCAATAATTCATGACGGAAAAAAAAAAGTTGTGTTGTTGATCAAAAACTTAGAGACTGAACAAAATGATTTGTAGCAATTCACAGTGTTTTGTGATGAAAGATACAGTGCTTTCCCCACATGACTTAGTTTTTTTGTTAATAAAAAAAATTACAAAGCTAAATTCTCTACCAGGTTAATATTAAAAAAAATCGACAAAAATAATTTTGGAAGGAAAAAAACCGATGAGAAAAAACGTTGCAGCAATTGACAATGTTTTGTGAGGAAAACTACAGTGTTTTCCTCACTAAAATTGACAAATACAATTTTAGAAAAAAATCATTAAAAAAAATCCTTTAGAGAAATACTATAACAATTCACAGTGTTTTGTGAGGAAAACTACAACGCTTTCCCAATATGATTTAGCTTTATTTTAATTATAATTCTTAACCAACTTAATATTAAAAAAAATTGACAAGATAAGTTTGAAAAAAATAATTAAAAAATCATATGGGAAAACACTATAGCAATTCACAGTGTTTAAAAAAAATTACAAAGCTAAATTCTCAATCAGCTCAATATTAAAAAAAAATAGACAGAGATAATTTTAGAAAAAAAATATAACAAAAAAATAACAGGAAAAAAAACCATGTTGGGAACATTGTAGCAATTCACAGTGTTTTGTGATGAAAGCTACAGTGCTTCCTCACAATATTTAGTCTTATTTGTAATTACTTATAATTCTTATTCTCAACCAGCTTAATGTTAAAAAAAAATTGACAAAGACAATTTTAAAAAAATCATAAGGAAAAAAACTATGTGGAGAGATATTTTAGCAATCCACGGTGTTTTGTGAGAAAAGCTACGGTGCTTTCCCTACATAATTAAGTTTTATTACAAAGTTAAATTTTAATCAGTTCAATATTAAAAAAATAAAATCGACAAAGATAATTTTGAAAAAAAAAATTAAAAAAAATAAAATACAAAAAAAAATGGAAAAAAACCATGTGAGGAAAAACTTTAGCAATACATAGTGTTTTGTGAGAAAAGCTATAGCGTTTTCCCCACATGATTTAGCCTTACTTGTATTTACATGTAATTATAATTCTTAACCAGCTAAATATTTAAAAAATAAAATTGACAAAGATAATTTTAGAAAAAAAAAACCATGTAGGAAAAAACATTATAGCAATCCACAGTAATTTGCGAGGAAAGATACAGTGTTTTCCTCACATATTGTAACTGTAATTCTTAACCAGCTTAATATTAAAAAATAAAATCGACAAAGACAATTTAAAACAAAAAAAAAACCATGTAGAGAAACACGATAGCAATCAACAATGTTTTAAAGAAAAAAATTACAAAACTAAATTTTCAATCAACTCAATATTAAAAAAATAAAATCGACAAATATAATTTTAAAAAATAACATAGTAAAACCATGTGGAAAAACACCATAGCAATCCACAGTATTTTAAAGGAAAAAAATTACAAAGCTAAATTTTTAACCAGCTCAAAATTAAAAAAGTAAAATTAATAAAGATAATTTTTGAGAAAAACAAAAAAAACACAAAAAAGAAAAAGAAAAAAGAAAAAAGGGGAAAGTACTGTAGAAAAATCAAAACAAAAGAGAAAGCACTGTAACAATCCACAGTAACATGTAAGGAAAGCTAAAGTACTTTCCCCACATGTTTTAGCTTTATGTATAATAAAATAGAAAAATCATGTGGGAAAATACCATAGCAATCTACAATATTTTAAAGGGAAAAAATTTCGAAGCTAAATTTTTAACCAGCTTAATATTAAAAAAGTAAAATTGACAAAAATAATTTAAAAAAAAAACAAAAAAAAGCACTGTAGCAATCCACATTAACATGTGAGGAAAGCTACAGTACTTTCCCCATATGTTTTAACTTTATGTATAATGGTTTTTTTTTCTGAAACTATTTTTTTTAACTATATGGGATAAACGATAACAAAGTCAAGTTCAATTAAAAAGAAAACAAATCTCACCAAACTTGTAAACCGGAACAACTTGGGTTACCCTAGCAAAGAGAAAAACCATTTTAACCCTGTAAAAAGGCAAAATGAAAAGAAATAAATTACAAAACTTAATTTTTAATTATATCAATATTAAAAAAAATAAACAAAAACAAATTTTAAAAAAAGTGAAAAAAAATAAAATAAAATTTAAAAAAACTGCAAAAAAAACTGCAAAACAAAAGTGAAAAAAAAAACAATAAAATGACAAAAAAAGAGAAGTAATGTACTGTAAATTCTATTACAATCCACAGTGCAATAAATGTGAATGAACAGTAAATTTCTCATATCCTTTAATTTTTGTATTAATGTTTTAGATAGCTAGAACACATTTGTTAGCGAGGAAATGAATTTAGATAGTTAAGATGTCTTTTAGTGACTTTAATAATCTAGTAACAAATATTTTATATAATTTAATTTTTTAATAAATGTATTATATTATTTGGTAAATATAATTTGATATAAGGTAATTTATTGTAAAAATGTAAAGTTGTGAGGGTAAAATAGTAATCTTATTTACATTTTCAACTAAATATAATAAACATATATTATATAAAATTTTTATTTCAATTAAACAAAACACATAAATATTATGTGTTTCAAAAGCACATTTAATAATCTTCGAGTATGTTTGGGAATGTGATAATAATTGTTTTTCAAAATGTTTTTTACTCAGAAATGCATTAAAATAATATTTTTTATTTTTTAAAACTCATTTTTAATATTAGCACATCAAAATAATCTGAAAATACACACAAAAAATTAATTTGAAATAAATAAAAAAAATTATTATTTTCAAAAACATTTTTTAAATATAAAAATAAACAAACCCTTCATATATATATATATATATATATATATATATATATATATATACACACACACATATATATATATATATATATAACACGTATATAAAAAAGGAGATATTTTTGTTTTCTAATACTTTTAAATTGGATAGCCCACTACTAGCTCATGTTCGTAATTAATTTTCTTTATTTTCTAGTTTTAATTCAACAATATGATTTGATCTACGTGGTTAATTAATGATGTAAGAAACTTTTAGTACAACTTATTAACTGTGTGCCCTAATTTAGAAATTCCTTAATTTAATGAAATCCTAAATAAAAGTGTGAGGTGAATATATGGTCCACCCACCAAACTTCTCTAACAAGCTTGCCTATCGTTACTATCAAACTTTGAAACCTACCACCGTAGAGATGCTTTATGGCTAACGAATCCAACGCGTTAACTTAACGGAATAACTTAGTTCCTCTATATATATATATATATAGCCTATCGTTACTATCAAACTTTGAAACCTACCACCGTAGAGATGCTTTATGGCTAACGAATCCAACGCGTTAACTTAACGGAATAACTTGTTATATATATATATATATATATATATATATATATATTGAGCTGATTAAGAATTACAGTTATAATATGTGGGAAAAGCATTGTAACTTTCCTTGTAAATTATTATGGATTGTTACAGTGTTTTTTTTCACATGGTTTTTTTTATATAAAATTATCTTTGTTAATTTTATTTTTTTTAATATTGAGTTGGTTAAGAATTACAATTACAAGTAACGCTAAATCATGTGGGGGAAACACTGTAGTTTTCCTCACAAAACGCTATGTATTGATGCAATTTTTCCTCACATGGTTTTTTTCAGTTTTTTTTGTTTTTTTTTGTAATATTTTTTCCAAAATTATCTTTGTCAATTTTTTTTTTAATATTGAGTTGGTTAGAATTTAACTTTGTAATAAAGCTTAATCATATGGGGAAAACACTGTAGCTTTCCTCACGAAACACTGTGGATTGCTACAGTATCTTTCCATATGGTTTTTTTTCCTTATGATTTTTTTAAAATTATCTTTGTCAATTTTATTTTTTTAATATTGAGCTGGTTAAGAATTACAATTACAAGTAATTACAAATAAAGCTAAATCATATGGGGAAGCACTGTAGCTTTCATTACAAAACACTATGAATTGCTATTATGTTTCCAACATGGTTTTTTTTCCCTGTTTTTTGTGTTTTTTTTGTTATATTTTTTTCTAAAATTATCTCTATCGATTTTTTTTTAATATTGAGCTGATTGAGAATTTAATTTTGTTATTTTTTTCTTTAAAATACTGTGGATTGCTACAATGTTTTCCCACATAATTTTTTTATGATTTTTTCCAAAATTATCTTTATCAATTTTATTTTTTTAATTATTGAATTGGTTAAGAATTATAATTACAATAAAGCTAGATCATATGGAGGAAATGTTGTAGTTTTCCTCACAAAACATTGTGGATTACTACAATATTTCTCTAAATGGTTTTTTTATGATTTTTTCTAAAATTATCTTTGTTGATTTGATTGGGGAAAGCACTGTAGTTTTCCTCACAAAACATTGTCAATTGCTACAACGTTTTTCCTCATGAGTTTTTTTCCTTCCAAAATTATATTTGTTGATTTTTATTTAATATTAAGTTGGTAGAGAATTTAGTTTTGTATTTTTTTTGCTTTTTATTAATAGAAAAGCTAAATCATGTGGAGAAAACACTGTATCTTTCCTCATAAAACATTGTGGATTGCTACAAATCATTTTGTTCAGTCTCTAAGTTTTTGATCATCAACACAGCTTTCGTCATGAAATATTAGATCCATCATACCTTTAATTTTTATTACTTATCTAACGCTAATTTATAATTATAACACTATTAGTATATTTGTTCTATAAATCCGTGGCAGTGCTCGAGATGCCATCTCATATGTGTGCGTGGAGACACGCACGTGTGCTGTGTCTTTTTGTCGATCAATTTCCAAGGAAGGAAGCTCTCTTTTCTTTTCTGATGGATTTTCTAGAGAAAATGTCACGGGTCATCTTCTTTATATCTGTACTGTATATTTTTGTATAGATAATTTCCATACTTTATCTGTTAAGCTCTGGGTATCTATATAGATATTTATTTTACCATTATTATTTATTATTCAATAAAAAATTATATATATATATATATATATATATATATATATATATATATATATATATATCTTGGGTTAGGTTAGATAATATACATACCATATTCATTACACATTAAATAAATTAATTATTTAAAAACACTGAGGCTAGTTTGGGTTGATACTTATTAGGTTCGGATTAAATTATCGTTTTTATTTCTTTTTGCTAGTAATTATCTTATACATTA
The DNA here is from genome assembly GCA_015852605.2 of Populus deltoides. Classification (NCBI taxonomy): domain Eukaryota; kingdom Viridiplantae; phylum Streptophyta; class Magnoliopsida; order Malpighiales; family Salicaceae; genus Populus; species Populus deltoides. The sequence goes on along the minus strand of CM027588.2, from coordinate 10,673,502 downwards.
AAAAACTTGTTATGAAAGTTGAACACCTCATATTTGTTTTTATTTTTTTATTTTTTAATTGGATCTTCCAAACGTTTTTTTACCTCCTTAACCTTGGTTATATGAATAATAAATCACTTCAGATATATTTGGATGTAATCAAGAGATTTATTATCATTTATTATTATTATATATAATTCTTAATTTATTTTATTAAATATAAACTTTTTAATTTATAATTAAATTTTTTCTTGATGAAAAAAAAAAACACTCGGCACTCTTTTTTAGGTTGATAAAAAAACAATCCTCCTTCTCACAGCAGCGTAGTGTTAAAAATAAACAAGTAATAATAATAATAATGTTTTAGAATTTAGATAGCTACAATACATGTGTTAGGTAGGAAATGAATTTAGGCAGTTAATGTCTTTTAGTGACTTTCATAATCTAGTAACAAATATTTAATATAATTTAATTTGTTAATAAATATATTATATTATTTGGTAAATATAATTTGATACAAGGTAATTTATTGTAAAAATGTAAAGTTGTGAGGGTAAAATAGTACTCTTATTTACATTTTCAATGAAATATAATAAATATATATTATAGAAAAATTTTATTTTAATTAAAAACACATGAATATTATGTATGAAGAAATTGTTTCAAAAGCACATCTAATAATCGTTAAGGATGTTTGAGAGTATAATAATGGATTGTTTTTGAAAATAATTTTTCTTAGAAATATATTAAAATAATATTTTTTATTTTTTAAAATTCATTTTTGATATTAGCACATGATCTAAAAACACATACAAAAAATTAATTTGAAATAAATAAAATAAAATAAAAATATTTAAAAAAAAACACTTTTAAAATATAAAAATAAACAAACCCTTCTTTTTTATATATATATATATATATATATATATATATATATATATATATATATATATTACACGAATATGAAAAAGGAGATATTTTTGTTTTCTAATACTTTTAAATTGGATAGCCCACTGCTAGCTCTCATGTTCATAATTAATTATCTTTATTTTCTAGTTTTAATTCAACAATATGATTTGATGTATGTGGTTAATTAGTGATGTAAGAAACTTTTAGTATAACTTATTATCTGTGTGCCCTAATTTAGAAATTCCTTAATTTAATGAAATCCTAAATCAAAGTGTGAGGTGAATATATGGTCCACCCACCAAACTTCTCTAACAAGCTTACCTAACTTTGCTATCTGTTTTTGTTTCTACGTGTTTAGTTGCGTGATTGCTTCCGCGTTTAAAATAATCATAACAACTTAATCATTTGGTAATGCTTCAATAACAAATTTATACTGGTAGGGCTTATTATTAATTATAGCACAGTCACAGGTTTACAAGAAGCAGCTAAGAGCTAATTCTTGTGCTGGGAAAACTCATAAACAGTGGAGCCATGCTCCACTATTCATGAGTTTTCTTCAATGAACAGTGGAGCACTCAACTGTTCTGACTGGACCGGTCCGATTCAAAGTTAAAAATACATTGAACTGGGTCCGATCTAACAAAATAAAAAAATATTTTTATTTTTAATTATGTTTTATTCGAAAAACTAGTGTTAAACATTATTCAATGACACTATATAAATTAGACAGAGATCGCTTGATGACATAACATTTACAGAATTTGATCGCGATCTCAATTTTATTCCTGATTATATTTTACTTATTTTGTTGAGCTCTTAAAAAATTTAATGGAATAATAAAAACTATTTTATAAAAAATATTATTTATTTCATGATATAATATTAATAGTTAAATTTACAATATTTAAATTAAAAACCATAAATATTAATATATATTTTTTAAAATTATTTTATAATCCCAATTTTAAAAGCATTCTTAACCAAACACATTAAACTACTTTTTGTTCAACCTCAATTTCAACCACAGTTTTAACCAAACATATATTTTTCCAAACCAACATTTGACTAAAAGTACTTTTTATAAAACAACTTTTTTCAAACCACAACCATAACAGCTACCGCAATACCAAACACACTTTTAAGACTATTCCTCCTACCAACGTAGAGATGCTTTATGGCTACCAAATCCAACTCATTAACTTCATGGAATAACTTAGAGTGTATTTGGAACTGTGATTGTAATTATTTTTTAAAATATATTTTACTCGTAAATATATTAAAATAATATATTTTTTATTTTTTAAAAAATTATTTTTAATATCAGTGTATCAAAATGATCTAAAAACACTAAAACATTATTAATTTGAAGCAAAAAAAAATATTAATTTTTTTAAAAACACTTTTAAAACGCAAAACAAAAACATATCTATTACATTTTGTTAAATTCAGTTCGGTCGTTCTAGCAGGTTAATTTGAGATTCAGAACATGATTAAAAATCAAGTTTTTAATTGAATAGAATAAGATGTTAACCTGATTATATTTTTAGTAATCTAGTTAACTAAATAGCTAAATATAGTAAAAACTTAACAGGAAAAAAAAATACATAAGGGTGGGAGGGATCTAACTTTTAACATAATTTTAGCTGTATTATTATTCATCAAAACAAGTAAAACAACTTCAAATGTAATGTGGAGTCTAGGTAAGGTGCTTGAATGGTAAGTTGATTGAGTTTTAATAATCATGTCAATCAAGGTTTGTAGATAAATTTTTTATTTATGTATAATTTATTGTAATTATTTTAATATTTCTTGTTAAAAAGTTTTTGTAGAAAATGATTTTCAACAATGTTTTAATTTTAAAAGTGAGTGAAATTCACTTTAAATCTGACTTTAAATATGTTCATTAATTATATTTTATTAAAAGGAATTTTAAAGCCTATTTGAAAGTATAGTTAGATTGTTTTTCAAAATGTTTTTTGTGTTGAAATTCATTAAAATAATATATTTTTTTATTTTTTAAAAATTACTTTTAAGATCAGCACATCAAAACGATTCAAAATATATCAAAAAAAATTAATTTTTAACAAAACAAAATTAAATTTTAAAGGAACGCGGATTGCAACACGTTCCAATCGCTCTCTATATTATGAGAATGAAATTATTACTATAAAAGACTCAAATATGCATAGAGAATAATCTGAGAAATCACTACATAAAGATGAATAACTTCTGGCTTTGAATCTTTATTACTGAAATAACTTCAACATGACCCACAGTTATTCAAACAATAAATTCCTTTTTTGTTTGAATAAAATTCAATGGACAAGGGAAGATTAAACTCTCAACCTTCTATGTTTTGAATTTTGAATAAAATTCATTAGACCATGGAAGATTGAACTCTCAAAATATCCTGGTTGGCTCACTTGGCACTGGCAAGCTGGGTGCGGAGCAGCTTGGCAGCATCAACCATGTTCTTGAGAGCTGGCTTCACCTCGGTGTACTTGCGAGTCTTGAGTCCACAATCAGGGTTAACCCATAAGATGTTTGTCTCGAGCACTGCAAGCATCTTGTTAATTCTGTCAGCAATCTCCTCGGTTGATGGTATTCTAGGAGAGTGGATATCATAGACACCAGGGCCAATTCCAGCACCATATTTCACTCCCTCACGGAAGACTGAGAGAAGCTTTTCATCGGAGCGAGAGTTCTCAATGGTGATCACATCAGCATCCATGTCGATAATTGATTGGATAATGTCATTGAAGTTGGAGTAGCACATGTGAGTGTGGATCTGCAGGAATTAAAAAAGAGTAAGCGACTGCATAAATGAAAAGCAACCGGGAAAGAGATGCCTAGTTTGAATTTGAGTTGTGAAATTCCGAGTGAAGTGGACAACAAACCTGAGTGGTGTCCTGTACGCCACAGTTGGTGATCCTGAAGGAGTGGACTGCCCAGTCCAAGTAGAAAGCTTGCTCAGACTTCCTAAGAGGCAAGCCCTCTCTCAAAGCAGCCTCGTCAATTTGGATAACAGTGATACCGTTCTTCTCAAGATCCTCCACTTCATCCTTAATGGCCAAAGCAATCTGGTAGCAAGTCTCATATCTGAAAATTGGAAAATGTATTCACATTAAACCAGATTGAAACTATGATAGATAAACCAGCTAAAAGCAACATCTTCTTGTATCTTATTTTCCCTATGTTGCTCCTTCTATTTTCTATACCTGGGTTGATCATTTCGAACAAAGGACCAGTTGAGAATGGTGACAGGGCCTGTAAGCATTCCCTTCATTGGGCGGGCAGTCATGCTCTGAGCCAAGGTAGACCAGAAGACAGTCATTGACTTGGGGCGGCTCACATCACCATATATAATTGGTGGCTTCACACAGCGAGAGCCATAAGACTGCACCCAACCATTGGCAGAGAATGCAAAACCTGACAATTGCTCTCCGAAGTATTCAACCATATCGTTTCTCTGCAGTAATTAATGACCACATAAGTTGGATGTTCAAGATTAGTAGTTGAAGATACAAGCAATCTCTAAAGAAAGAGTTTTCTGTAACGGAGTGATCACCCAATAATGCCTTATACTATATGAGTTTGTGTGCACGTGTGCATGTAAAAGTAAAAAGGCTAATTTGATGAGAAAAATTCACCTCAGGCTCTCCATGAACCAAAACATCAATATCAAACTCCTCTTGAAGTTTGACAACTTTTCTAATTTCCTCCTTGATGGCTTTAACATAGTCATCTTCGGTTACCCTAAAAGAAGAATCATAAAAGCACATTAATAAACGAATTCTCGCCATAAAAACCGAACAGGTATGAAAATAACGAAACTTTAACTCACTTTTTGGCTTTGTATTCACGGCGGACTTTCCTTAGTTCCATGGTTTGTGGGAAGGACCCAATTGTGGTGGTTGGTAGGATGGGAAGGTTAAGCTTCTTTTGCTGAGCATCAAGTCTGGCACTAACATTTGTAGCACGGCGGTGATCAGAACCCTTCAAAGCAGCAGCCTGCGAAGGCCAGAACAGAAAATCAAAATAAATACAAAAGAATACCCCTGCTTGAAAGCATCAAAGCAAAAAAAAAAAAATCTAGCGAAGTACATACAGCCTTTTGAACAGCCTCATTGTTGACTCGTGGGGAGGACTTTCTTGAGGCCAGGGCAGCAGCATTAGCAGAGAAGATTTCCTGAAAATTGAACCACAAAAATGAGACTTGCGATGATGATAAAAAATTTTTGAAGTATAAAACAAGAAAACAAACTCTCCGAGCCAATCTAGCAACAAATTCTTCATAGTTGTTCAAGCATGGATAGAAGGAAGATACCTCGTCCTTTTGACCGGCCAAAGCCTTGGCCAATGCATTTACTTCAACAACTTTTTGAGCAGCAAATGCAAGCCATGATTTTATTTCCTTGTCAAGCTTGGTCTCATTGACAAGATCAACAGCAGTGTGGAGAAGTGAGCAGGAAGTGGAGACTACAAGCTTGTCTGTGTAGATAAAACATGAATTAGTATTATGTCTTCAAACATATTTATCATTGTGCCACAAATGCATGCAAGAAAAAGAAAAAAAATTACCTTTTCCAACAATGCCCTCAAGAGTTTCGAGGGTGCTGAAAGAAGCAGCAAGATCATTAGCCCAGATGTTCCTTCCATCTACCACTCCAGCAAAGAGATATTTTCCCTTAGGGAAATCACCCTTGATCAAGTCAAGGGTCTTGGTTCCACGAACCAGATCAAAACCAAATGCAGTAACACCCTTCAAAGAGGTGAGGGTCTTGTATTGCTCGGCAGGAATATCAGCAAAGTAGGTTTCGATAAGAACATTCAAGCCAGAAAGAGTTGACTCTAGTGCAGAGTAGGCCCCAGTAAATGCTTGCAATTTGTGAGATTCAAGATCCATCACGAGTGTAGGCTCATCAAATTGAATCCAGGATGCACCAGCTTCTTTAAGCTCTGAAATAACCTCCCTGAAGATAGTAATGGAATAATTACACCAATAAACATATAGAGACCCGATCAATGATAAATGTAGAATATCATTTATTTACTTGTAGATTGGAAGGATTTTTCCGAGAAGGGAGAGGAGAGAAAAGCTTTTCTCCACACCCTTTGCAGGTTTGGATAGCAACAAGTAGGAGACTGGGCCAATAAGGACTGGTACAGTGTCTACTCCAAGCTAAATAAGAGACAGAAAAACTATCAGTTTATACGGAATTTGTCAGGTAGTGCAATCAGGAATTTAGTATTAAGAAGCAAGTATAATCATGGTGAGTATAGGCTCTCCAAATTCCATATCAATATCAGGCCATTCTGAAAGTTAGATGGCTTTAAATAGACCGACTAAAAGATTTCAAAATGATTCTATCAACATTTCAGCAATATTTTGAACTTCGATTTTCAGATTGAAAGCAAATCAAAAACCATTTTGCAAACCTTGCAGCTGTGCCTTAACTCTGTTTATGTTGCATTTATACTAGCAGTTGACAGATCATGATGATTAAATATCTAATTTATTAATGCATGAGCTATTAGACGTCTAGCACTGATATTATATAGAAAGATGTCAACAAAGGAAGGTAGAACAAGAGCACTTACTGCCTTAGCCTCCTTGTATTCAGTCACTGCTTTGTGAGAAGCATATGAGAACTTGACATCAGGACCCAATTCGGGGACAATGAAATGGCTGAATCAAAACATCATCAAATAGTTCAGTGACCTTTTCTCTTTTTTTCCCCTTTTTCAGGAACATAATTTCAAAACACAATTATCATATCAAATGACAGAACTAGTCACAATACCAAAGTACGAAGAGGAGGGTATCACTTACTAGTTGGTGTCAAACCACTTGGTCATTTCCATGGCGGGAACAGAGGCATTTCCTCTAGCCATGGAGAAATAAACATCGAATCCAATCTCACCACCATTCCAGCCATATCTTGGTGGAACTGCACCGAGCATTGCGGTGGTGTCGAGCATCTGGTCATAGTAAGAGAAGGTGTTGCTCGGGATGTATTTGATCCCAGTATCAGCCATCTGCTTCCAGATGGATTCCCTGAGATCAGCTGCAACCTTTTGCAAATCCTCAGCACTGCTCTTCCCATCCCAGAAAGATTCCAGTGCAAACTTGAGCTCTCTCTTGGGACCCATACGAGGATATCCAACAATGTGTGATGCCATTTTTCTGCTTCTTATGCCACACCAAAATCAAGATTCAGTTTTTCTTGATCCAAACATTCAACTTTCATAGATCTATCAAAATTAAACTCTAAAATAACAATTAAGCTGCAAAAACTAATCCGTTCCATTACATAGAAAACGATTTCCAATTAGAACAAATTTCCGCTACTTTGTTCATTACATAGAAAACAGTTTTCAATTGGAACAAATTTCAGCTACTTTGAACAAGACAGGCAGTCACTAGTAGCAAACAATAAATACAGATCTAACACTCGACAAATGTTGAGAAACACAACAAAGAAATGAAACCCAAAATGCAATCAACTTCTAATACGTGAATTAAGGAATGGTTTCCTCTAAGATTGAAACTTTATAACTTGTTGTCTGTTTTTATCATTTGCTCTATCGACAATAAGCATAACCCATGTATCGTGCATTCATTCTCACTTTTCTTCTTAAACACCACTTCCAAAAAAAACCACTTACTACTTCAAATCAGATCCAATGCAATAAAGTAAAAGATTGAATCAGAATGAGATCAACGAATCCCAGAACGGCAGGGGAAAAAATCAGGCACTTCAAACATCGTTAAAGTCTAAATGGGCATGAGAGAAAACACAAAAATACATATTTGCATGAAACAAATCAGTAAAAGCAGATCTTGTATGCTACTTACGCTTTGTTTCAATTGAAACTTACGTTTAAAGAGAAAGAAAGAAACGCAAGAGGAAGAGGGGGGAAAGGAAACCAATAGGGGGCTATCAGGTGCTTATTGTTGTTGGATTATAATTGCATGGGAAATGAAGGAAGAGGAGAAATAAAAGGAACCGCCTTATCTTACGGAGATAGAACAGGAAAGGTGATGAGACTTGTTCCTTCCTTCCTTTGCATATAACACAGAGAGAGAAGGCAGAGAGGAGAGCTTGACACGAAGAACGGTGTTTGAGGTTATGGTTATTTATAGAGGGAGGGAACTGCTCCTCTCTGCAACTGGTACATCTGTGAGATGTCTTTTCTTCTATTAGTTTAATTTTCAAGGTAGATTGGTAATTTTCTTCCTTCCTTTCTTCTATAGTTTGGTACCTAGTCAGTCCCCCTATCGATGTCGCGGGTCAATTATTTTTTACATTTAAAAAAAAGTTAAGATTTAAAAATGTTAGGTTTTTTTGCAAAGTTATACTCTAGAGTCTTAGATTTGGTTGCAACGCTTGACTCAAAAGTAATATTTATAATATTAATAATAACATTAAACCTGGGTTAACCCTTAGCATAAAAGTGTCTGGAATGCAATACCAGACCCAATAGCATTGGACGTGTGTCTGACTGCAAGGTCGTGTTATAAAAGTGTAATAATTAAAAAGAAAAAAATAAAAAAAAAACCCACAGGAAGAAAAAAACTAATGAAAAAAAAGAAAAAAAATATGAATTAACTGTGTTAACCCTTCAAATCAGGTTAACCCGTCATACCTTGAATTCGCATCGTGAAAGTTTGATAATTAAAAAGGAAAAAACAAATTAATGGGTTAACCCAGAATTAACTGGGCTAACTTGTCAAACCAGGTTAGCCTGTCAAATCCGGAATCCGTGTCATGAAAGTTTGATAACTAAATAGAAAAAAATTTAACATTAACAATTTAAATTAAACAAAAAAAATTAATTAAAAAAAAAACAAAAGGCATAAGCCTTTTCACTATGGACTGCACTGTGCAGTCCACAGTCAAAGGCATAAAAACAACAAAAAAACAAAAATAAAAACTAAAGGCATCAGTCGAGAACTACTTAGAAAAAAATTTAATATTAATAAACTAAATTAATTAAATAAAATTAATTAAAAAGAAAAAAACCTCTAAGAAGAAAAAAAAACTAAATAAAAATAAATTTAACATTAACAAACTAAACTAAACGAAATAAATTAAAAAGAAAAAAAAGCAAAAAAAAATACAGGTTAATTTGTCAAATTAGGTTAACCCGTTAAACCTGAGATTCGTGTCATGAATATCTGGTAACTAAATAAAAAAAAAGCGAAAATTAAGAAACTGAACCAAACAAAAAAAAATTAATTAAAACGAAAAAAAATTCGGGTTAACTCGTCAAACCATGTAAACCCGTTAAACCCAAGATCTGTGTTATGAAAGTCTGATAACTAAATAAAAAAATTTAACATTAACACACTAAATTAAACAAAAACAATTTATGAAAATAAAAAAACAAAAAAAATTGACAGTCAACCCATAATTAACTGGGTTCACCCGTGAAACCAGGTTAACCCATGAAACTCGGGATATGTGTCATGAAAGTTTGATAACTAAATAGAAAAAAAAATAGTATTAACAAACTAAATTAAATGAAAAAAATTAATTAAAAAGCAAAAAAAAATTCTTGGTTAACTTGTCAAACCAGGTTAACTCGTTAAATTCGGAAAACGTGTCATGAAAGTCTGATAACTAAATAAAAAAAATTAATATTAATAAACTAAATTAAATTAAACAAAAAATTTTGTTAAAAGAAAAAAACAAAGAAATAAGCAAAAAAATAATCCCGAAAGGCATAAAAAAAGCTAAAAAATAAGACAACTTAAAAAAAAAAACCTAAAGCATCAGTGTTTTTCTTGTGGATCCTTTGATGCGATCCACAATAAAACACTAATCTCTTTTAGTATATGTTACAATTAATTAAAAAAACAAAAAAAATTCAGGTTAACTCGTCAAACCTGAGATCCGTGTCATGAAAATCTGATAACTAAATAAAAAATTAACATTAACAAAAAAAATTAAACAAAAAAAATTCATTAAAAGAAAAAAACACAAAGAAAAAAACAAAAAAAACCCATAAAGGCTAGAAAACGAAAAAAAAAAGAGAAAAAAAAAAAGACAACTCAGCGTTTCACTGTGGACTTGCACAGTGAAACACTGAGCAATTTTAGTTTAGTGTCAATTAACAAACTAAACTAAACAAAAAAAATTAATTAAAAAGAAAAAAAAATTCAGGTTAACTCGCCAAACCAGGTTAACCCGTTAAACCCGGGATCCGTGTCATGAAAGTTTGATTACTAAATAAAAAAATTAACATTAACAAACTAAATTAAATAAAAAAAATTATTAAAATAAAAAACAAAAAAAATTGACAGCCCGTGAAACCAGGTTAACCCGTGAAACCTGAAATATGTGTCATAAAAGTCTAATAACTAAATAAAAAGAAATTTAACATTAACAAACTAAAGTAAACAAAAAATTTTAATTAAAAAGAAAAAAAAGCAAAAAAAAAAATTTGGGTTAACTTGTCAAACCATGTTAACCTGTTAAACCCGGGATCCGTGTCATGAAAGTCTGATAACTGAATAAAAAAAATTTAACATTAACAAAAAAAATATTAAAAGAAAAAAAACAAAAAAAAACTCTAAAAGTGTAAAAAGAAAAAAACCAGCTCATCTTTTACTAAATGGAAAGAAATTTAACATTAACAAACTAAAGTAAACAAAAAAAATTAATTAAAAAAAAAAGCAAAAAATAAATTTATGGTTTAACTCGTCAAATCATGTTAACCTATTAAACCCAGGATCCGTGTCATGAAAGTCGGATAACTGAATAAAAAAATTAACACTAATAAAAAAAATTATTAAAAAAACTCTAAAAACGTTTAAAAAAAAGAGCTCATCTTTTACTGTGGACTACACTGTGCAGTCCACAGTAAAAGAATGAGCCATTTTAGTTATAGTTTAATGGTAGATCTTGTGATCCCATTATGGAATTGGCTTTTTTTTCCTCTTTAATTAGTTTATTCTTGTGGTTGTATTTTTTTTATTATGTTGTTATAATATATGCTAATTAGCAAAGAAGCCTCGATTAAATTCACAAGTTAATAAGTTAATTATTTTTACCAAAATAATATTATTTTATTTTTTAAAAAACAAATATGGAATTGACCTGTCTAGATTTGGCTAGATCAACCAGGTCATGAACCGACCCGACTATGTTAACTTAGTTTTATCAGGTCAATGTATTTTTCAGGTCAGACTCCAATTATAGGTTTTTTAAGTCAACTCATGAAGGCAAGTCAAGTCTAACTATAGTTCTTTTTATTGTAGTTAATTTGATAGTAATTTTTTTTTGTTATGTATGGTAAATTTTATATTAGTGAAAAGCAATAGTAAAATAGAGTGAACTTAATAACAACTATAATTAAATAATTTATCTAATTAATATTGTATTTGTATTATGTTTTTTTTTGTATATGCACCAATAAATGATGAATTTTTAATTAGTTATATTAATCACATTATTATAAGGTAATAATTTGTTGCTTCCTAGGCATGTAAATAGATGTTTGATATCATTTGGAAATGAAAAATTTAGATGCAATTAGATAAATGTATAAAACAAATCAATACAAGCTAAGTAAACTATAATCAAAATGCATTTGTTTGTACTAGCATTTTAAATTCAATTATATAGTTTTGAACCTAGTTCTATACTCAGCTTCTTCAACTTATGTACGAAGTTGATTGATTATTTTAATACAAGTATATATGTCAAAAAGAGTTGAACTAAGCTCTTCACCATTACTCAATGAAAAAGAAAAAGTATCGCGATATATTTAAAAAGATTCAATAAGAAGATGCTCAAATAGAAGGCTTGTTTGAACAAATTGCTACAAAGGTTCTAATTAGAGGAATGCATAACTACTCCGTACAGGAAAGATTATATGCTCTCCTAGAAAGATCTCTTCTCAAAATCAACAAGCAATAAAAAACCATATTTAGATGAAAGAAACAAAAGTGCCTATGTTTTCATAGACAAAGAGATAGAGTCTCCAAAACACAAGCAACCTCCTGTCACTTCTTATGTATTTAGAGGTAACCCTAAAGGTCTAGTATGAATTAGGTTGATATATCATGAATTAATTTCCACTCCTTCAAATACCACCAAAACTAAGGTACTAACAACTATAAAAGGAAAAGACTTTGTCCAATATCCATCACCAATAAAGGGAGATGTTGGTAAACAAATCCTAAAAATATTTTTTTCACAAAGATAAAGGGACATGACCGAGGAATGTTATACTCTTAAAAAAAAGATAGAGAGACTTATCATCAAGGGATAACTCTATTAATTTATAAAAAAATAAATAAAATATAAGCAAGGAGAAGAAGCTAACCCTTCTCATGAGGCATTACTAAATATCAACGTGATCTTAACATACAACTAGATACTCAACTCGTGCTTTGCAGCAGGTTAAATATATTTTTTTCAAATAAAAAATTATATACACGGGCTTTTTCAACACATTTTAGCAATTAAGAAAATTTTAAGTGAAATTCAAAAGTTTATACATACCTATAATCAAATAAATCGAGAACTATGTGTGTTAATAAATGAAAAAAAAACAAAAATGAAAACCAAAAATAAAAATTAAAAAATTAAAAGATAAATATAGATCAAGATATTTAATCTCGCAAGCCGGGATATTTTCCCAGTTGTGTTAGCTAAATTTATTTATAAAATAATGTTTTCTTTAAGCAAACGATAATAGAAATAGAGACAAAAAAAATAAATTGATTGTATAAAATAAGAAGGAAAAAAACACCATGCAAGGTTGCACATATTATAAATATTATCTAAAAATAATTTTTTATTTTTAAAAATAAAGTTCATCTATACAAAAGATTAAAAAAAATTTATAAATGAATCAAAAAAAAAAACTTTAAAATTTAAATGTATAACAAAAAAAATAATTGTCATTTAAAAGAGGCACTCTAAACAAAATAAAAGAGAGAATAGATAGTAATCTAAATATAAATAAAAAAATATTTAGAGAAAAAAAACCATATAAAAAAGAATTAATTTAGAAAAATAGAAAAAAAAATTAGAAAGAAAAAGGCGCTGCTGGGCCTGACCTATTTTATCAAGGCCCGTGCGATTAGGCCCTTATTTTTTTTCGTTGCAATTGGGGTGGACAACATGTTGTCTAATTTAAAAAAAGAAAATCAAACAACGTGTCGCATACTGAAGCAAACAATGCATCATATGATTTGCCTAGATTCTTGCCACTGTGGTGGTTGAAAAATCAGAGCTTATGTTTTTTTACCCAAACCTCGATTTTCAACCCATTTTGACACAAAACACCATAGAAATTATGATAAACTTATCAATGGCCTAAAAAAATCAAAAAATCATCCAAAAAATAAAAAATAAAACCAAGCTCAGATCGGCGTTTTCATGAACTTTAAAGGTTCAAAACACTTCATATGAACTCTTCTTGTCAAATACAACCATTTGACATAAATATCAACTGTTTTGATGGTCTAAATCAGTGTTAACGATATTTTTCTCTTTCTATCGCCGAAACTTGACGACCTTTCTCTCTCCTCTCTCAACTAGTGACTAAAAAATAACAAAAATAAACTTTTGTATTAAAATTGAATTTGAAAAAAATTTAGGCATTGAAATCGTTTAATCTACGTTATTTTTAAAGTTAGAAGACCAAAATATATCTTTCATAAAACTTCTAGCACGACACCAATGTTTGGCGTCTTTTTAATTTTGGTCCATATTTTTTCAATTTCATCTTTACTTAAAAAATTCAAATTAATTAACCTTCAATCAATCGGGATCATATTACTCAAAATAAAATTTTGAAAACCACAATAATTTTTTAAAAAATAAACAAGATTATCCACTATATTTTAGGATGAGATGAATAGTGTCAGCTGCACAATATATGTTTTAATTTTAAAGTTAACGATGAAGTTATACTTTTTATGCCCACAAGCACTAGATTAGTGCGCCTGCTCGTACGCCCGTATAACTGGACATAGCACAAAAGCACATATTCAATTTTAAATTTAGATGAAATGGAAAAGTAAACATTTTCTTACACGTGAAACTATGAAGAAGCTGCAGGGAGTTGGTGGGAGGTTGGTGACTTGGTGGCGGAGTTGGTGGAGGTTGGTGGAGGTTGGTGGAGGGGACTCCAGTGTACAGTTTAGACCGAGGTTAATGATTAATTATTATTTAAAAAAAAACAACCAAAAATGGAGGTGGGACCATTTTTATTTTAACATTCTTCGACGCCTTGAAACACCTGACGAAATATATACATGTCGATGATGGCAACTAGCTAACTGGATTTTTTTTTTAAAAAAAAAATTGCAGTTTCTGTAGCATTTTCCAAATCAAATATCACTTGATAGATCGGACCTTGGAAGTCTAATTTAATTTAATTATTACTATATATACTAACAGAGTTGGGATCGGTTTCAACTTTCAAGTCGTTCCCAGCTTTTTTTTTTCCTTTTTTGTTTTTTTTTTAAATTTTATTCTTAAATTTTTTTAATTCAATCCTTATGATGTGATTTTATGAAATAAAATTTTAATTATAGTACAAAGAAAAAAAAAGAGAAAGGATTATAATGTATGACACGAAGAAAAGGCATGGATCTCAAAGTTTCTAGAATTTTAATTTTAGTTTAAAAATTAATTGTCTTGTTCTTGGTTATTTTCCAATCCCTGGGTTTTAGTGAGGAACGGGAAATTATCGAAAAACAGCAAGAAAAAAAAAGTTATTAATAGATTATTTTTTAAAAATAAAAAAAATCAATTTTAAAATCAATGAGTTTTATTCAACAATTATAACACTTTCTTTTTATGCTTTAAAAATAACATTTGATCGTCAACAAAATATAGTACAAATCTATGGCTGTTTTTTAAGAATGAGTAATTGACTATTTGCTGGATGGTCCAAAAACATAACGCAACTAAGGTGATTAAAAAAAACAAAGAAAAAAAAAGGTGATTGTATTTTACTACAACTTGTATTTAGAAGAAAATAATTATCTAATAGGTGGTTCAGTAATAAGAATTTAGGATTAAAGAATTTGCCCCTTTTGTAGTTTCAAGTTCGAGTTATGTGATTGTTAATATAATGATCACTGGAGATATAGATGATCGTTAATTTCAGGATCCGTAAGATTAGTTAAAGTACACGCAAATTAATCCAAATATCTATATTAATAATAATAAAAATAATGATCATGTTTGGTGGTCCATTAAGTTAGTGGTGGATTGTGCCAATGTCCCTAGAAGTCATAACACACAGTACTTTCATTTTCATTTTTTTTTTTCTAGGGTTAATGCCACATTTTATCCATGTAAATTTTATTTGTTTTTATGGATTTTACTCATATATATATATATATATATATATATATATATATATATATATATATATATATATATATTCTTAGCTCCTGCATTCGCAAAATGTGATTTAATATACCAAAGTTACATTAATTCTTTAACATTAATTTTTAAAAGTTTTACTAATATGTTAATTTATGTTCATGATTTTACCATTTTTTTATTTTTAATAATTAAAGTATAATATTTATATGTTTCATAATTAACTTGAAAGTATTCATCCTCACGGGAGATTTTTTTTAAAAAAAATATTTAAAAGGAACAATGAAAATATTAGTGGATTAATTGTATTTACATTTTATTTTACAAATATGTATATAAAAAAGACGCGCATCACGATTTATGAAACTATCTTATAGCTATCACAGAATAAGGGTGAAATAAAATGAATTTAAACAATTTTTTAATTGAAAAAATAATAATTTAATAAAAAAATTGAAAATTTTTTAAGAATATTTATGAAATAAAAAAATAGACAACTTTAAAAAATAAATTTAAGTACTGTTTAATACATGCCTTTTTAGCCTAAAATATTAGTAAACTGGGAAACACAGCTCGGAGTCCGTTGCCTTTTGTGCAAAATAATGCCGGTGTTGGACGCAGAGCATGGAAATGTGCAGACTCAGATTCTGTTTAAGTAGGAGCAGTGTCCGATATGCTGCCGTACAACTGGCACCTCTCGTCACTCACTTCCATGCATACACACGATCAACACGATTCATCAAAAGCTAGTTTCACGCGAGTTCTTTGCCGTGAAAACCACGTTGCATCATGGAACGTATCGATAAGCAAAATAACTTGAGGGATTCGGTCCTCATGTGGTAACATTCATTGTCTTCCAAAGTTAAGTTTTTGTTATTTTCCGAGCTTGGATTTATTTTTCCTTTTCTTCGCTCTTTTTTGTGAGTATTTAAATGTCTTACTGTTTAATTAACAACTATTTTTTTGAAATACTATTTTATCTTTCTTTAAAAAACCAAATAGAGATATTAATGATCAATAAAAGATGAATCTAATGCAGACAGGACCACATTTTTTTAATCTTAGACTCTGACGACTCATTATGAGATGAATGCACAAATCATAGTAAATTATCGGTCATTGCATATGTGTTCACCTTTAAATCACATCATTGATTAAATGAGACCGATTACGACAAAATTATTTAATGAGTGAAAAACATTCTACCTGAAAGAAATAAGGTGAAAGAGAACTTTTATGCTATGCTAAATCCATGATGAAACTCTTTGGCATAGGATACCAGAAAATTGGTATATGTCTAAACTTTTGCATATTTTACTACCTTGAAAATGCAAAGTTAACTGAGTGCAAAACATACAAGCATGCTCGTTATAAACTTAAAATTGGTAAGGGAAGGACTCTTGTCTCATATAGAAAACTTAGATACTTCTTAATTACACCTAGACTGCAAAGGTTATTGATATCACCAAATACTGTTGAGCATATGGCATGGCATCATTCACATGATACGGTGAATGGAGTGATGGTGCACCCTTCCGATGGTGAATCCAAGAAATATTATAATATGGTGCATCCTTAGTTTTCAGTGGAATCAAGGAACGTACGTTTTAGATTATGTACAGACATATTCCATCCATTCGGGTCATTTATTGCTCCTTATTCTTGTTGGTCGGTGATACTCACGGTTTACAACTTGCCATTAGGAATATGTATGAGTTTAAAGTTCATGTTTTTTCTATAATCATACCCTGTCCTAATAGTCCGGGTCGAAATATAGATGTTTATCTTCGTCTGTTGATTGATGGGTTGAAACAATTGTGGTCATTTGAGGCTTTGACATATGATGTCTCAAGGAAACAAAATTTTCAAATGAAGGCAGCTTTGATGTTGACTATCAACTATTTTTCCGTGTATAGAATAGTTTTTGGTTGGAGCACGCATAGAAAACTATTGTATACATACTGTATAGAAAATAACAAGATCTTCACATTAACAAATAGTGGTAAAAGGTATTTTTAATTGTCACTGACGTTCTTTCCAATGGATCACAAATATAGAAATAACATAAAAGACTTCTTTGATGGCAAAGTTCAAAGGGATGTTACACCACCACTACCGTTGAGTTAAGAATTATATGACTTGGTGTCAGAGTACGATGACATTGTGTTTGGTTTTCAATTCGGTAAGAAGAAGTATTCTAGTTTTGATTTAACCTATAATTGGATAAAATGAGTATTTTCTGGGATCCATTTACCTGGAAGTACTAAGCTCAATGGAAGAACGACCTTTCAATGTAAGTTTGTTTTCCCTTCACAACGACATGTTAATAATTTTTGAAAAATTAATTTCAATTAACAAATACAATTTCAGGTCTACAAACATTGAGGCTGTTAGAACCATAGCATCGGCGATGATATCATCAATGGAAATTTCATTATTTCAATAGAGTCAGGTTTTCAAATATCTTGAATGAAAACCTATGATTCATACGTGGTTTAAAGGGTTTAAGGTTAGTATTAACTTAAATATTTTAATATTATGTTAATTTGGTTAGTTTATTAACTTATTAATGAAATTTTCCTTTTATAAATTTTAACTGCAAGGAAAAATTTGAATGGGATAGAGCTAACAACGTTGTTGTAAGGAGGGTTTAGGAAAATCACGTTGTAACTAGGTAAGATTGAAATCAAGATAAAAAAAATTTAGTCCTTTTATTCAATTTTATTATTCATTTACTAACATATAATTCATTTGTACCATATAAGTTGTAGGATTTTTGTATGAGACACAAAAGAAATTCAAAAAATATACAAAAAAAAGAGCTTCCAGACTAGAAGAAGGTGCCAGTTTGGAAAGATTGTAGACTATTGCAGGTCTTGAAGGTCATGTGGGGGGAATATATTCAGTACGTGACGTCTGAATATCTTGTGCGACAATCACACATGTGCAAAATTGATGATTGCCAAAGAGGGTGCAATAACTCGTGGATAGCCAAACTCATCACTTTGTGGTTGTTTTCAACCATTTTTCTCTTAAGTTATTATTTTTTTGAGTTTGTTGACCTTTTGTTTTCCAGGATACATATAATACCCGGTTGAAAGAGAGATACGATGACTACCCTTTGACTCATCCAGATCTCGATTCGAATTTGTGGTTAGAGACAGGATCATTTGGTAGACCCGATAGAAATAGGATGTATGATCTCTTTAACACTACGGTCGATAACTTGCAAATTGTCCAAAGTGTTTAAACCATTGGATTCTCACAATCAGTTCCGAGCATTCAAACTCCAGAGTTTGAGGCAATTTTAGACCAACTAGTTTAAGTTCTGATGATCCATCTTGCTGCGGATTATGAATGACTCAGTGTTAAGACGATCGAACTCCGCTAATTGATAATGGAGATGAGATCACAGATGAGTGATACATATGCTCTCTTTTATTCACCCCACGGTTTTGGCGAAGACCCACCTCATTCTTCTTCTCCTACTCCAACGCCTCTATTATAGATTAATTGTATTTGAACATATAATTGTTTAAATTTGTAATACATACTTGTTTTTCTATATTAATTTAATTAAATTATTTTTTATTTCTGTTTAATAGATTCTTATTTTAAAAATATTGTTAGCGTGGTTACTGATGAACTTCATTCGTCAATATATTCTAGAGAGTTGAAAAAGAATTACTACAAATGCTATAAATTTTCTATTTTTTTAATAATTTATTTTAAAAAATTCTAAATTATTACTAATGGGGTTAATGATGGCTTAATTCCATTGGTATATTCCACAAAGTTAGAAAAGAATTACTGCAAATATCATTGCCACTGATTACTCACCAACAACACAATAGATGGTCTGTTTGACAGTTATATGCCAAATTCACTGAAAGAAATACCAACAGATAAAAACAAATCAC
Source organism: Populus deltoides (assembly GCA_015852605.2). Lineage (NCBI taxonomy): Eukaryota > Viridiplantae > Streptophyta > Magnoliopsida > Malpighiales > Salicaceae > Populus > Populus deltoides. Next base: position 10,654,334 of record CM027588.2, on the reverse strand, counting down.
TGATAGAATAACATATAGTTTTCTATCGGTGATAGTTTATATTCATCGATGGAAATACCAACGAAATAAAGCGGGTGAAAATTTTTTTTACGCGCCTTTTCCTTTAGTAAATCCATTGGTAAAATTATTACTGATGAACTCACTGAAAAACCACAAATCATTGACAAGAGTTTTTCAATGAATGATTTCTGCCCGTGAGTCTGTTGGGAAAATTCGTGCTGATAGACTATGAGTATAAATATCAACAGAAAATTTGTGTTTTAATGTGATTTTGTGTTTTTAAATTAATTAAAATGTATTTTTGTTTTCAGAAATAGGGTTTTAGAGGTTACTATGATTTGTTTTCGTGTTTTTGTGTAAAAAAGCAGTTAAAATTTATTTATTTTTGTTCTAGATGCTATACCTTAATTTTCTAATCACTAGAGACAGGTCCAATAATTGAAAAACTGAACAAGTAGCGACTTATTATCTAGCTAAAAAGATGACTTCTCATTGTGAGTTATTTAAGAAAACTAGGAAGACAACTTGTCACCCGCTTGGTTTATAAAAAAACAATTGGTGCCTAAGCCTAGTTTGCCAATCATAAGCGCAAGGGTTTCTGTTTGTCAAAGAAAGGCTCGTGGACCTGGCCTTTTTTTTAATTCACTTTATTGTATAATAAAATACTTTTTAATTAGGATTATAAAGATGAAATTTATAAATCAACCAATTATGCCTTGCTTTCCAAAGAAAATTTGATATTTCTAGGGTAATATTATCAATTAATTTATAAAAAGAAATTACATAAATTTAATATGCATAGTTTTTTAAAACTTGTTTAGTTAATTTTAAAATTTAACACGTGACATTTAATTTTTTTGTGCGACGATCACACACGTACAAATTGATGACCGCTAAAAAGGGTGCAACAGCTTGTGGATAGCAGAGCTTAGCACTTTGTGATTGTTTTCAACCATTTTCTCTTAAGTTATTATTTTTTTGAATTTGTTGACTTTTTTTTTTCTAGGATACATATAACACCCGGTTGAAGGAGAGATACGATGATGATCTTTCAACCCATCCATAACTCGATCTGAATTTATGGTTGGAAGCATGATCGTTTGGTGGACTCAATATAAATTGGGTGTATTGTCTCTCTAACACTACGATCAAGGACTTACAGATGACCCACAATGTTTAAACCGTTGGATGCTCGCAATCAGATCCAAGCATTCAAACTTTAGAGTTTACGGCAATTTTAGACTAGCTAGTTCAAGTTCAGATGACCCATCTTGTAGCTAATTATAAATGACTCGGTGTTGAGACAATCGAACTTCGCTGATTGGTAATGAAGCTGAAATCACAGATGAGTGGTACATATGCTCTCTCTTACTCACCCCACAATCTCGGCGAAGACCCACCTCCTTATCTTACTCCAACGCCTTTATTCTATATTAATTGTATTTAAACATATAAATGTTTAATTTTACACGTTTTTTCCTTCAGTAAATTCATTGGTAAATTATTACTGACGAACTCACCGAAAAACTATAAATCACTGGCGAGAGTTTTTCCGATGAATTATTTCTATCTGTGAGTCCGTTGGGAGAATTCATGCTGATGGACTGTGAGTATAAATATCGATAGAAAATTCCATCAGTAAATCTAGAAATTCTGGTAGTGTTCTAGACTTCTTTATTATGACATTTTAATCCTTGAAAATTTAGAGAACATATTAAAAGTCATCTAAAAAGTTGTTGAGAGAGAAATTTCTTAGAAGATTGAATTTCAGTACTAATAACTTTGATTTTGAAGTCTATAAATTCAGTTTTGAGAGAGGAACTCATTAGAGGTAGTTTTCACCTTTAATTACATTGAAAAATGTAGATCAGGCTTCAAGAAAAATTTTCTATTTTAATGTGATTTTGTGTTTTTAAACTAATTAAAATAATTTTTTTTTTTAGAATTAGGGTTTTAGAGTTCACTATGATTTGTTTTCATGTTTTTGTGTAAAAAAAGTAGTTAAAATTTGTTTCTTTTTGGTTCTAGATGCTAGACCTTAATTTTCTAGTCACTAAAGGCAGGTCCAATAGTTGAAAAACTAAACAAGTAACGACTCATTATCTAGCTAAAAAGACGACTTCTTCTCATTGCGAGTTATTTAAGAAAACTAGGCGGACAACTTGTCATCTGCCTGGTTTATAAAAAAAACAATTGGTGCCTAGGCCTAGTTTGCCAAGCATAAGCGCAAGGGTTTTTGTTTATCCAAGAAAGGCTCGTGGATCTAGCCTTTTTTTTTATTCATTTTATTGTATAATAAAATGCTTTTTAATTAGGATTATAAACATGAAATTTATAAATCAACCAATTATGCCTTGCTTTCCAAAGAAGATTTGATATTTCTAGGGTAATATTATCAATTAATTTATAAAAAGAAATTACATAAATTTAATATGCATAGTTTTTTAAAACTTCTTTAGTTAATTTTTAATATAATTTTAAAATTTAGTTATTATTTAATTTTAATATTGTTGAGTTATAATTATCACAACTTGATTTTTTTTCTGGATTGAGATTTACTTTTTGTATAATAATAATTTTTATTTAAAAAACCATTATTCTAATAAAAAAACATATTCTTACTAGGATAATAACTTGATTAAGAAAGGAGGGTTTTTGGCTATAAAAATAATTTTTTTCTCACATTGATTAAAATCATTTGAATTTTTACAAATATTTATTTCGATTGTGTTAGGGTTTTATTCAAAAATCATGTTATTTATATATAAAAAAAATGCATATGTTTTTCAACATAAAAAAATGTTTCTGATAAAAAAATGAAATTTGGACTTAAAAAATATTTTTCTATAATTTACATCATTTTAATTATTAACAGAATTTACTTTGACTATCGCATATGCAATAAAATAAAAATAGATTTTGAAAATTGTTACCCGGTAGCATGCAAGTACACGACTAGTGTATTTTATATATTTTACCTTTTTAGTTCATGATTACAAAAATTTACTATATGATTATTTAAATAAAAAAAAAAACTGAGATCATATCATGGTAGGCTTACATTTTCAAGAAGTCATTTTTAATTTATATTTAGTAATATTTTAAAACAAAGACAGGTTTTCTTATACAATAGGAGTGTAGTGGCAAATAACACGTTAGGTAGACCTTTCGTGTGTGGCTCGATCTCTTTCTCAGTCGAACTAGTTGAAAATAAAGAGGTAACGTCTCTACTCCGCAAGCAGAACAGATGTTGCCATCCCTAATTATTCATGCACAAAATAGACATTTGTTGTGTAGTGTGATGTTTATCATATATTAAAAGGATTTTGTTTTTTTAATATTTATACAAATGATTTGTTGTTTATTGTTGATATTTTAAGTGTAACGGGGTGATGATTTTTCAATGCAACATGATATGAAAGAATCATTTCAATCTAATATCTCAAATGAAATTTCATTGAATTTTAAATTTACATATATTTACGTTACTTTATATTTAATTTTTATTAAATAAATAAGGATGATGAGATTTGAATTCGTGATCGCTTACTCATTAAAACTCTTATACTATATCAAAAAAACCATCTTAATATAATAACTTAAACTATTAAAAAAAAATTTCAAAATATTATTTATAATATTCTATAACCTTTCTTTTTGTTTGACAAATCTTCTAATCACAATCAGCACTAGGTGTGCCCAATATGTCAAGAAACACAGCACTAAGAAACAAGACTCAGAAGACAGCTTCAGTAGGTGAAGACTACCAGAAACTGCCACCAACCCCAACCTAGAGGGAGAGATTTTGCGGGTGGTGGACTTCGATAAAGCTCCCTTTCACCACCAACCCCAATCTAGAGGGAGAGATTTTGCGGGTGGTGGACTTCGATAAAGCTCCCTTTCACCACCAACCATCGATGGCTACATTTTACAACTCCCCCTTCGCTCTTTTCTACACAATCTCGACCCCTAAAGTCTAAAGTTTAAGCCTACCAAGTGCATCATGTTTCTTATTCAGTTAAATGGCCAACAATTATCTATATAATAAAGGCATCGGCTCCTCCTAGCCTCTAGGATTTTCCAATAATATTTCTGAATTTGCTCGGAATTTCTTTTTCTTTGAGATGACACCACGCCAATGCCTCTTGGCTACATCACAATATACACCACTGCATGCTTCTGAGTTTAATTTCGTGCATGTTGCTCTTATGGGCTGATCCAAAGTCAATGTGGGCATCTCCTTCGGCTATGTTTATGAGTTTAGGTGGTCTTTATGCAGCAAGCACCAATGGATCGTTGCACATATGAAGGATCGCTGTCCAGACCTGTCGTTTTCTTCTTTTTTAGCTATGGTTAGGTCATCCATAGCTCTCGGGTTCGAGAGACCGTGCAACTGTTTTTCTATGTTTTTGGGTTCAGTTATGACCAAAGTATAATTCACTCAAGCCTGTAGGGCTACGAACCATAGTCTATGGGCTTCTAAAACCTAGTTGTATTTTGTGTCGGCCTTCGAAAGCCCATTTTGATTTTGTCCGCTTGAACTTGGATATACAATTATTCATTTAGAAGTTATTAGTGTGTATTTGGTATTTTGATAACTTTTATAATTGAGGTTTTAAAAAAATAATTTTAATTATAGTTTTAAAAAATATATATTTAGTTTAAATTGTTGTTAGATGAATTTTTATATGTAAAATAAATAAAAACAAGTATACTAATATTTTGTTTTTAAATGGATAACAACAAATCAAAAATCAAGTTTCATATCCTTGTGTTTGTGCATGTATATAAAAATAGGTTAAACCCATTTTTTCCTTGTGTTAATCCACTACCAGAAAACCGGAGAAAAGCAACGGAATTACCGACGGAATATTTCCGTCGGTAATGTATACCGACGGAAATAATTCCGTCTCAAAAACCGTCGGTATATACCGATGGACATACACCGTCGGTATATACCGACTGAATATGTCCGTCGGTATATACCGACGGTGTTACCGACGGAGAATGCAGTTCGTCTGGAAATACGCAACGGCATGGTGACGTCAGGTGATTTTACCGACGGGCATTACCGAGGGATTCAAACTGAGATGACGTGGCTCTTTCACCGACGGCATCACCGACGAAATACGTCCGTCGGTGATTCCGTCGGAAAAAACCATTATATACCCCCATCCGCCGACACTCTCTTCCTCTGTTTCTCCTTCTTCTTCTTTCTCATCCCACCTCTCCCCTCCCAAACTGCAGCCAAACACCCATCCCAAACTCTCCACTATTCTCAACACGAGCACTCAAGTTTCTTATATCTTATGCGTGGTCACAATATCCGTTTCTTGTAGATTTTATCATTTTTTTGTAAGTAAATCTATCCTTTTTAGTTTTAATATTTAATTGTGAATTTTATTGTTTTAGTATATGTATTTTGTTAACGTTTGTACTTGTTTAATTGTTATTTGTCAAAGAAACTTGTAGTATGAATGTATAATTTTGTAGTTGTTATAGTTTGTTTTAGATTTTGTCAAATTATATTTGTTTGTAAATTGTTGAAATTTTGTTTGAATTACACCGAATTAAATGTGTCGTTGTGATGAAATAAATAATTAATAGCTTGTTTAAGTGTCTTGTTTAATTGTTATCGATTATATTTCGAAGTTGTGATTAATTCTGTAAATTTATATATGTATAAATTTGTATGTATGAACGTTGATAGTTGATAGTTGATAATTGATAATTGATAATGAATATTTAACATAAGTGTTGTTTTAGTTTGTTGGATAATTAATGTCGGGGAAAACCAATATTTTTGTTATGTTTTATAGAGGTTCAATAGAAGTCATGGATGATCGTTCATGGATGTATCGAGACTCACCCCAAGGATTGCGGAGGATGGATTATTGTAACGGTGTCCAGGGTTTTATTAATTTCGCAACATCTATTCCGAGGAATTTTACTGATGGCGGTATTAGGTGTCCGTGCAGGAAGTGTAAAAATTTAAAGTTTCTGCATCAAGATGTTGTAACGATGCATCTTCTAACCAAAGGGTTCATGGAAGATTACATGTGTTGGTATGCTCACGGAGAACTATTTATTCCTGATGAGAGCATGGAAGAACAGGTGGTTGGGTCAACTTCTAGTGCTAGTAACATGCATGAAGTTGAAAATGAGAACAATAATCCTTACAGGAATATGGTTATGGATGCAATGAGAATGAGTGAAGCTAATGTCAGGGAATGTCCAATCGTAGAAGAAGAACCTAATGCAGATGCAGCAAGGTTTTTTGATCTGTTGAGAGATTCTGACGAACCATTATGGGATGGGTCATGACGAACCACGAAGAAATTATCACCGTAGCACAGGTGTTCACCATCAAGTCAGATCACGGGTTGAGTGAGGCCGGTTATGACAAGATTATTGAATGGGCGATAAGCATTTTACCTGAAGGGAACAGGCTGAAAGAGAACTTCTATGCTGCCAAGTCCATGATGAAACCCCTCGGTTTAGGATACCAGAAAATTGATATATGCCCTAACTTCTGCATGTTATACTACCTTGAAAATGCTGAGATGACCGAGTGCATGACATGCGGGCATTCCCGTTACAAACCCAGAACTGGTAGAGGGAAGACTCTCGTGGCATATAAAAAACTTAGATACTTCCCAATCACACCTAGACTGCAGAGGTTATTCATGTCACCAAGGACTGCTGAGCACATGACATGGCACCAATCACACCATGCGGTTGATGGAGTGATGGTTCATCCTTCTGACGGTGAAGCCTGGAAACACTTTAACAGTATGCATCCTCCCTTTTCAGCTGAATCAAGGAACGTGCGTCTTGGGTTGTGTACAGATGAATTCAACCCATTCGGGTCATTTGCTGCTCCTTATTCTTGTTGGCCGGTCATACTGACGGTTTATAACTTGCCACCGGGGATGTGTATGAGGCCGGAGTTCATGTTTTTATCTATGGTCATACCAGGTCCGAGCAGTCCAGGGCGGAATATAGATGTTTGTCTTCGTCCGTTGATTGATGAGTTGACGATTGTGGTCCTCTGGAGCTTTGACTTATGACATCTCGATGAAACAAAATTTTGTTATGAGAGCGGCTTTGATGTGGACTATCAATGATTTCCCAGCTTATGGAATGGTTTCCGGTTGAGCACGCATGGAAAGCTAGCATGTCCATATTGTATGGAGAACAACAAGGCATTCATACTAACAAACGGGGGTAAAGCTTCTTTTTTTTACTGTCACCGTCGTTTCTTGCCACATAACCACAGTACGAAAAGAACGAAAAGAATTTCTTTGTTGGCGAGTTGAAAATGATGTTGCACCCCGCGTCTTTCCGGTGAAGAATTGTTTGATGTTGTGTCGAGTACGGTGAAATTTTGTTTGGTCTTCAATCAGGTAAGCAGAAGTTTCCTGGTTTTGGTTTGACCCATAATTGGGTGAAGCGAAGTATATTTTGGGAGCTTCCTTATTGGAAGACCAATCTTCTCCGCCATAACCTTGACGTCATGCATATTGAAAAGAACGTGTTTGAGAACATTTTCAACACCGTCATGGATGTGAAGGGGAAGACAAAGGACAACATCAAGGCTAGATTGGATGTAGCGTTTCAGAACCGTAAAAATATGGAGTTGGTTTGTAATGGGTCACGGGTCGCAAAACCAAGAGCAAGCTTCGTGCTAGACAAAAACGCACAACTACTAGTCTATAAATGGCTTAAGAGCCTGCGTTTCCCCGATGGACATGCCTCGAACATATCAAGGCTGGTTAATACGGAGGAATGCAGATTATATGGAATGAAGAGTCATGATCGCCATGTGTTTATGCAAACACTCATCCCATTGGCTTTTCGTGATTTGTTGCCAAAGGGGATATGGGATGCACTAACGGAGATTAGTCATTTCTTTAGAGACATATGCTCCAGCAAGTTGAATGTTGATCACATTGAAAGGCTTGAAAAGAATATCGTCGAGACAATATGCAAACTTGAGATGATATTCCCTCCATCATTTTTTAACTCAATGTAGCATCTACCCTTACATTTACCGTTTGAGGTAAAAGTTGGAGGACTGGTCCAGTACAAATGGATGTATCCATTCGAGAGGTTAGATATTACAGTTGCTATGACATTTATAATTAAATGTTTTTGTTTTTATTTTAATGTTTTTAATTGATAATTTTTTTTATTATATATATATATATATATATATATATATATATATGCAGGTACTTGTTCAATCTTAAAAAAAAGGTTAAGAACAAGGCGCATGTTGAGGCGTCAATATGTGAGGCGTATATTGTTGAGGAGATCTCAACATTTATCTCATACTATTTCGAACCTCATTTGAGAACGAGGATAAACCGTGTTCCACGGCATGATGATGGTGGTGAAGTGCATTCAAGTGGGAACTTATCAATATTCTTCAATCCTGGACGACCCACACCTAAAAATGCTGTGAGGGGAAGATATTTGTCTGAAATAGAGTTCAGACAAGCACACAATTATGTCCTATTTAACTGTGATGAGCTGAGACCTTTTATTATGTAAGTAGATGTTCGACTTAAACTTTGTCAAGAGTGTACTATTTATGTTTTGTGATACCATACACTCATGTACTTTGGAACAACCTTGCAGGCAACATCGACGATACTTACTGTCCAATAACTCACAGCTGACCGAATCCGAGATCTTTCAATTACAAGATAAACAATTTGCCACATGGTTTAGAACACATGTAAGTCCTAGCACAAACTCATTATCTCTTGCAAAGTAATTAATTGTAGTCAATGTTACATAATATCCGTTTATTGATTATTGTTGTATTTAATTTACATGCTAGGTTTATCAAATAGGAGGTAGTGCTGCTATTTCACTGTCTTTACTATGTTTGGGCCCTGAAAGAAAAGTCAAGTGCTATAATGGATATTTTGTCAATGGATATGTCTTTCATACTGAAGAATACGGGCATGGAAGAAAGACATACAATAGCGGTGTTTGTATTAAGGGATTGACTTCTAGTGAGTTTGAAGTTGACTACTACGGTAGATTGGAAGAGGTCATCGAACTGCAATATCATAGCGAGCAAAATAGAGTGTTTTTATTCAAATGCTATTGGTATGACACAACTGACAGAGGAATCAGAGTAGATCCTCACTATGGTCTCGTTGAAATCAATTCAAAAGCTAGACACCGCAACGTAAACGACGTCTTTGTTTTCGCAAAGCAATGCCAACAAGTTTATTACACATACACCCCTTCCTTTAGAAAGGACCGATCAAGAGTTGATTGGTTATCCGTTTTAAAAACAAAACCCAAGGGTCGTGTCGAGGTTGTTCAGGATGAGAACGAAGACACAAGTGTGACAGATGAAGTCTTTCAAGCTAGTGAGTTGGTTGAACCATACCGAGTTGCTCCGTCGATTGACTTAGAAGAAAATTTGAATTTTCGTGTTTTCAACAATAGTCTTGTTGATGTTGATGCAGAGGAATTGAATGTTGTTCTGAGCTCTACTAGTGGAAAAAAGAATGTTGTTAAAGAAGATGATAACGAAATTGAAGAGTGCGATGAAGCTGATGATAACAATTCAATAGAGGACGAAGATGAAAATTCCGACTAACTAAACATGTTATAAAACCTTATTTTTATAATGTAATAATTTGAAACATGAAATATTTATTCTTATTTAAGGGTCAGCATTTGTTATTGTGTTGTGTGTGCTGTAAGATTGCAATATAAAACCTTAATTCAGGATTTTTTGAGAGGGTTACATAAAAAAATAAGAAAAATTTACCTTTTCACCGACGGATATAACGACGGAATATAACCCGTCGGTATTTCACAGAGAGTTGCAAAAAAGTTACGGATTTTGCCACATTCACCGACGGATTTCCGACGGCTTTTCCGACTCTAATACCGACAGAATATAACCCGTCGGTATTTCACAGAGAGTTGCAAAAAAATTACAGGATTTTGCCACACTCACCGACGGATTACCGACGGCTTTGCCGACGCGACTACCGACGGAATCACCGACGGGTTATCGCACGCATGCCTGACACGTGTCCGTCTGCACGTATACCGATGGAATTCCCGACGTTAAATACCGACGGCATTACCGACGGATCACGCATGCATGCCACGTGTCCGTCTGCACTAATTCCGACGGAATTCCCGACGGTCAATACCGACGGCATTATCGACGGACCACGCATGCCTGACACGTGTCTGTCTGCACGAATACCGACAGCACTTACCGACGGAATTGCCGACGGAATGAAAAAGTTTGGCGGGATTTTCGATTTTTTTGGTGCGCATTTCAATTAATTTCCGTCAGAATTACCGACGGAAATTAATTGCACCGATAGCAATTAATTTCCGTCGGTAATTCCGACGGAAATTAAGCTATATATACCGCCCCCCCTCCCCAGGCACCTCACTTTCTCCTCTCCTCTTCTCTCCTCCCTTTCTCTTCTCCCTTTCTCTTCTCCCTTGCTCTTCTCCTCTTCTCCCTTTCTCTTCTCATTTATATTTAGCTTTTAGAAGGATTTTATTGTTTTGGTGGTAGTTTTAAAAGGTATGTATTTATTTTTCTTTATCTTTTTATTTTTTTTATTTTAATTATGATTATTTTTTTTGGTGTTCTTTGTTTTGTATATTGTTTGTAGATAAAATCTTAAATTCAACACATTATTAAGGTAAGCATTTTTTATTCCCAAATTTATTTTGAATTGATATAATGTTTTTTAGTTTTGTGTATTGTTTGTTAATTTTGTGTTTATGTTGTGTGTTGTGTAGTGTTTTTTAGTTTTTTAATTTTATTTATTAATTTTAGTTTTTTAGTTTTGATATTATTGTTTGTATTGCTATAATTGTTATTGTTGAATTTATGTTAAAAATGTTAGTTTATAAATATAATTGTTATTGTTGGTTTATTTTAAAAATGTTAATTTATATATATAGAATTGCATTTAATTAGTTTATCTTAATTTAGGATATTATTGTTTGTATTGCTATAATTGTTATTGTTGAATTTATGTTAAAAATGTTAGTTTATAAATATAATTATTATTGTTGGTTTATTTTAAAAATGTTAATTTATATATATAGAATTGCATTTAATTAGTTTATCTTAATTTAGGATATTATTGTTTGTATTGCTATAATTGTTATTGTTGAATTTATGTTAAAAATGTTAGTTTATATCCGTAAATTTGAATGTATGACTTTAATCTAATGTTTGTCACTCTAAGTACCAATTTAACAATGAATGTTCATAGTTGTAATTATATATGATGTTATTGAATAAAATGTTGTGTTGATGATGATGAGTTGGGTTGAGATCCAGGATGATTGGATCGGGATGTGAAATAAAATTAGAAGTGTAATATGATTTTGTCGACAACTTGGGACCCCCCAAGAGATGGGGAGACTCTGTCGAATTTTTTTTTAAATAATCGAAGTTAATTATGTAATTATTCGTATACATTTGTGTAGATGCGTAGAATGAAATCGACAGCACGTCGTCAGAAGACGGTTGCAGCTAGTTCTTCTAGCAGCGAGGAGGACGTATCCTTAGGTGCTGATCACGGCGAGGAATCTACGCCAACTTGTGATCTTTGCCTCTTCTGCGGTTTCACGGCGGGGCGTTGTGCCTTCACCCAAGGGGTCAATTCACCCGCAAGTACCAAGCACAATGGAAGGATGACCTCTCAATGTAAGTTTGTTTAGGTTTTAGTTTTTTTTTATATACTTATAACATAATTTATGAACAACTAATTAATATTAATTACTACTTTTATGTAATTTCAGGTTCACGAACATTGAGGCTGCAAGGACTATAACATTGGCGTTGAGGGAGAGATATGGGGACAATCCGTCGACCCATCCAGATTTCGATCCAGATTTGTGGATGGAGGCGGGATCGTCTGGTGGACCCGATAAAAACAGGGTCTACGGGCTCTCCAACACTACGGCTGACAACTTGCGTTCGACTCGTAGTGTCTCAACTGTTGGAAGCTCTCCATCAGTATCGAACACCCAGTCTGAGGAGTTCATTGCGTTGAAACAACAATATCAACAACTCTCGACGAATTATGATGAGCTCCGTCAAATAGTCATGGAGATGAGATCAAAGATGGGTGACGATACTTGTGCAGCATCTTTTTGGCCGTATGGTCCCGGGAACAACCAGCCTCCTCCTCCTCCTCCTCCTCCTCCGCCTCCTCCTCCAGCTCCGCCGCTATTCTAGTTTAATTTTTTTTTTAAACACATTAAATTTGTAATGAATATTATTACTTTTACATTTTTAATGTTTAATGCATTTTTATTTGTTTATCAAGGTTTTTTTACAATTAATCAATTATTTTTTTTAAATATTTTAAATAAGTACCGACGGATATACCGACGGATAATATCCGTCGGCATTTAACAGAGAGTTGCAAAAAAATTACGTGATTTTGCCACATTCACCGACGGATACTAACCGTCGGTGATTTACTACCGACGGAATTACCGACGGATTGCCGACGGATACTATCCGTCGGTAATTCACAGAGAGTTGCAACAAAAATTACAAGCCATGCCATCATTACCGACGGGTTTTCCGTCGGTAATGCCGTCGGTAATTACCCTTGACATTACCGACGGCTATAGTCCGTCGGTAATGTTCCCGCGGGAAACTTTTTTTTGGCGCGCGCGTATCCGTCGGTGTTTCCGTCGGTGGGTGTTTTTTTTATTTGCGACAGAATTAGCGACGGAAATGGGATTTACCGACGACTGTTATACCGACGGACGTGATCCGCCGGTATTATTGTTACCGACGGAGTGCATTGATGTCACCGACAGAATTAGTCCGTCGGCAAAACTGTATAATGTTGTAGTGATCCCAATCCTTAAGTTTAGCTCATAAGATATCAATTGAGTCAATTAATTCTCCTATTATAATTTATATAATTGCAATCATCTAAAGCTTATTGAGGTGTTGGACATTGTGTTTCAACCTGCTTTTTTTTCAAGATGTGTTTTTTTAAAATTATTTTTTTTAGTATTTTCGAATCGCTTTGATGTGCTAATGTTAAAAATAATTTTTTTTTAAAATAATAATATTTTGATGTAATTTTTAGCAAAAAAAACTTTAAAAAATAAGCTGTTGTCATACTCTCAAACACCTCCGAGTCAATTAGCAATATTTTGAAGATGATGGATTGATTTGTTAATGAGCATATCTATTGATATGTTAAATATAACATTGACAAATTAATGAGCATCTATATATACAAATTTACCTCTCAATAAAATAAAATTTGTAATGGATTATTAATACGCTTTTTATAAGTTGTTAACTCTGGACAAGTCAGTTGTATTTATTATTTATGTCACGCACCTCATCGGAATTAACGACTTTTTATTTTTGAAATTGATTTTCATTTAACTATACTCTAATTTGATGCATGGTTTTTTTTATATACAAAACAACAAAGAAAAAATAAGGGTAAAAAATAGGTCTAAATTTTTTAAAGTTTGATAAAAAAAAATTTGAAAAAATCAAATCAAACAAAAAAAAATACAATGATATTTTTATAAATCTAAGGGCTTGAAGATACCATCATTATAAAACCCGAGTCATATTATCATTATAAAACCTGAGTCAATTTAATAGGCTAACCCGCAATCTAGTTAGCTCGGAACCTAGGCTAGGTTGAGTATGAGAAAATAAAAAGAGCAATTAATCAGGTATACCTGCTCAAAAACCGAAGTTAACTTAAGATTAACTCCCACCTATTTTATCCGTCCTTCATAATTTAACTTAAGCTAGCCTTAAATTTGGTCTTTTAAATTAAAAAGAAAAAGAAAAAAAACATTGAGTACACAGTGAGACCATAGCACACTCAGCGCACTGAGTGCGTGTCCATAGTTAAGCACCATAACAATTCACTACAAGAAAAAACGCCAAATCGTCTACTGTTTTATATGACAATAATGGAGCCATCCATAGTTAAGCACAATAACAATTTAGTACAAGAAAAGACCGAAATCGGTTCAAACCGGTCAGATTTAGTTGAGTTCAGTTTTTTATGACAAAAATAAGTTTGGCTCGGTTTTTTTCGGTTTAAGTTCGGTTTGGTTCAGTTTTTTTATTTTAGGCTTATAAAACTGAACCGAACCAATTGGCTTTTTTAAAATTTTAATCAGCTCAGTTTTTTTTCTCTGTTATTTTTTTTTTGGTTTTCTGGTTTTTTTCTGCTCTACCCCGAGAACACATGAATAATATGGTGAGCATTCATGCCATTATTGCTTATAGACCTTCTGTGGTGAATAAAGGGATGCAAATATGCAATCCAACGTCATTTGGCAGAACAAATTGAGAAGGAAGATACGTTGCCTGTTTGTGCTCATTTTCAGCCATTAGAGACATAGCTTCAACGTAGAGAACATGTCTTTTTTCTTAATTATATGGTCAAATCCATCACATTTTGTTCCATATAACATATATATTCCACATTTTCGAAGATGTTTAACAACATTCAGCAACAAAAATCACAGACACAGAACATTATGTTTATTTATTATTAATACCATTTTGGATTTACTCCATAGAATATTGAAATGGACAGGCGTTTTGTTCTTCTTGTGATAATGTATCTGTAACACTGGTAGACAGGACCTCGACATCTTTGACTCCAACACGCCGCCTGCAAAGACAAAACCACATTTTATTTTAAAAAAATTGCTCAGATGATTTATTACCGGTGATTTAGCATCTATACACAACAAAAGCATTGCGTGATGGTAAAAAATTTAAGATTTATATAGTAGGTTTTAAGTTCGAGTGAGGACATGCATTTTTTATAAAAGCTCGGAATAATCAGGATTTTACTTTCTCACCTGAACTCACAAAATACAATTTATAAAAGATAAAGTTTCCTCAAATCCAAAAAAAAAAAAATTATATACACAACAAGGGGTTCGCCAGTTTTATTTTTATTTTATCTTAAAACTTTAAGTTTTGACCTTGCAATAATTTAAGAAGCACAGCGTGCCACGAATCCTGCATATAATTTATGATGTGAACGAACACCTACCGCATAAATAATGTGCAGCGGTAGAGAAGAAATACGTATAGATACCTCATATTTAGAAATAGTAGAAGATTTTTAATCACTGTCGCTGTCACTGCTGCTATGGCCATCATGACCATGCTTCTTCTCCTTCTTCTTTTTCTCCTTCTTCTCCTTCTTCTTTTTCTCTCCTTCGCCATGGCCATCACCATGGATCTTGTCAACAAATCCTTCCTTGTGTTCACCTTTGTCCTCACCAGATTTCCCACTCTTGTGCTCACCAGATTTCCCACTCTTTTGCTCTTCTTTTTTGCCTCCAATGTGGAGGGTCTCCTCAATCTTGTGCATGATTCCTGACATGGTGTCTTTCCTTTTTCTCTCTCCTTGAAATGATTTTTGATATGAACGGAAGGAAACAGGTGACTAGGGTGCTTCTTTATAGGCTCGCAATGGAAGTGAAGGGACAAAGGGAAAAAAAAAACTATGGTCTAGTTTGAAATCACAAAAATGTCCACACACGGGGTGTACACTGAGTCGGTGACAGAAGTAATAAACTCACACGTATTATTTCCTTCTGGAAGGCCTTAGATCTAATCTCTAATCTGAAAGGGTCAAAGTGATTTTGGAAGTTCCTAGGCCACATTTAGAGGCACCACTTGTGGTGTCCACAATGTTCATCATTTGCTCCATTTTAGGTGACGTTGATAAATTTTCTATGGGCAACGTGGTATGCACGATGTTTAAATGATAAAAAAAAAAAATCTGGATCTCGAAACTTTTGATGTGTTGGGAATAGTAATGAAATTATAATTTAAACCGTAAAAATTCCTCAACTAGTATTATAATTATTAAAAAATATATTAATTTATAAGAGTCTGGGTAAAAAAATTAGTTGTACATGATAAAAATATATAACCTCAATGCACTCTACTTATGATAAACTGTATTATTGATTGATAGTTTCTTCCTATGTCATTTTTTTTTTATTAATTTGTTTAAGGTTCAAGAAAAATCTTCTTTGATAATGAGGTCACTATTTCTGGGAACTCAAGATAAATCTCCTAATAAGAAGGTATATGTCTTATCAGGCTAAAACCTAATCATTATAAACTCTAAATTTTAATAGTGTGTTTATATCTATTTTGTATATTTAATACCTAAGGATATATTTTAAAGTATAATTTTATACCCCTAAATATTAAAGTCTAGAATTAGTTTCTAAAATTTATTTTTGTCAATTCATTTAATTTAATACTGAAAATATGCATTACATTGTAAAATTCATACCTCAAATATTAATTAAATAAATTATTTTTTTTGGTTTTTTTAAAATTTTGACCAAATCCTAAAAGATAATCACAAACTTGTTATGATACTCATTAATTAATTTTTGTATTTTTTAAAGTATGATAAAAACACAATTTGTTTTTTTATAAAATATGCATAAAAAATTAGAATTTGGTCGTATACACACAAATAAAAACATGTATTTATATTTTTTAAATAATGAAATTTTAAAGAAAAATAAATATATTTAATATTGGATCAATATTTTACAGTGTAAATTTACAGCTCAATTATTAAATGAAATGGTTGAAAAATATATAAGGGACCCATAAATAATTTTAAAATGGTCCCTAAAGTTTTTCAAAATTCTTGGAAATCATTTGGGGCTTATTTGGCAAAATTTAAAAAAAAAACATTTCAACAAAGAAAACTGTCAAAAACTCGTTAAGACATGTTTGTCAAACACATTCTAAGAATCAAAAAATACATTTTTTCCTTCATAAAGTTTTGCACAACCAAACATTAATGGACTCGGCCTAGCTTCTCGATCCAAAACCTAAAAGCCCAAAAACAAAACCCACACTTGGAAACAAAGAAAAAGAAGATTAAAGGAGATTTTTGTTTAAAATTTTGCCAATAACACAATAAATAAGTGGAAGAATCCAAAGACTAAATTGAAAATTTCAACCAAATCTTGTCAAATAAAAGGCATATACACATTAAGTATATGGAACAATGAAACATAAGTTGCATCATACAAGAAAAACAAACT
This sequence comes from Populus deltoides, assembly GCA_015852605.2. NCBI lineage: Eukaryota > Viridiplantae > Streptophyta > Magnoliopsida > Malpighiales > Salicaceae > Populus > Populus deltoides. The sequence goes on along the minus strand of CM027588.2, from coordinate 10,637,210 downwards.
AAGAATGACTTGAAATTGAACCCAACAATTATAAATGTAAACTTAGATATTCAAATTTTAAAAGGATCAATTAGCAAAAATCATGCTTCAAATGAACAAATTGATGGTAGAGAATAATCATACATAGATCTCACTTTCAATTTATATATACAAGGCAAGCCAAAACATTGTTTTGTGAGAAATCAAAATTTGTAGCTTAAGAACATTCAAATAAAAAACCTATAAATGTCTAAACCCAAAAAACAAGCATAAAACTAGAAAAAGAAAAAAAAGGACTTAAGCATTGTAATTATAGCTTAGACATGCTACACATAACTTATTTGAAACATTAGAAACAATAAGAAACTTCAGAAGCAACAATCAAAACCTATTATGTATAACAAGTCAGAAATGCATTCTTTTAAGAATAAATCATGTTCTATTGATCATTCCCTTTATTTCTAAACTCAAACCTCATCCTTGGAACTTCAAACAAAATTAGCAAGCTACACAAAATAACCTAATCAATGACAACATCATAATTCAACATATTTATATCCATACTATTGATTAACTAAATATTAAAGCATGTAAAACAACATTTTACACTAACATTTATCATCTTAAACAATAAATAAGGCACCAAACAAACTTGAACATACACAAGCTAAATTCTAAGGTATGATTAAACCCCTCAAAACAAAAATTCATGGCATTTAAACTAATAAATGACTATAACAGATGCATAATAAACATTTTAAACAGAAATTTAAAAGATAAAATAGATAGGGAGGGGGTGTGCTCATTAAGCCATACCCCTTCATCAAAGTTTAAAGGTATATTTTGTAAATGGAATATTGATTCCTTCTTTGGATTATTTTCTTCTTTCCTTTTAATTTTCAGCTTCTTTTCTATCCAAGATTGATCTTGATTCTCTTATTTCCTTCTTTCTCAACTTAGCATATAATTATTATAGCTTCTCTCTTAATCTTTCTATGTTTCCTCTTTTTTCTCTTTGTGATTTTCTTCTAAAAAATTCATCCCTTCTTCTTAAGAGCAGATACCCTTTTATGGTGGCTTTTGGTAAGAGGTTGTTAGGGAAGATTCTTCTTCTTTCTCTTCCAAAACCTTCCTCTTAAAAAATAAGTGGTATCTGGTCCCTTTTAGTCTTCTTCTTAACCAAAATCACACATAAGAAAACAACATTTGAGTCTTTTCTGTAAAGGTAAGATTTTCTTCGATCATAGATGATTAGGTTGGATACTTTGTCAAAATCATTGTGAAGATTGAGCCATAAATGTGTAATTTATTGACCAAAACCTTGTAGTGAGGATGTAGATCTGTATTAGAAACAAACTACATCAAATTTAAAAGTCTAAAACTCTACATTCATTTATTAGAAGGTAGGCTCTCAATTAGCCTGAATCTGCCAATAAAAAGGAGACTGATTAAGGATAATATGTTATCAAGTTCATTAAGACAAATGAGGTATAAATGTGTGATAATGATAGTTAATCCTTGTAGAGGAGATTTTTCTCGGTCAAAAGATGGTGGTTGGAGCCACTAAGATGGTCAGAGATATCATATTAATTCGCTTGAAAGTGGCATCTCGATCATCTTTTGTTTGTTGAAGAAGATGATAAAAAGGGATAAGCGATATGTCACTTGGTTTCTTTATTAAAAACGAGTGACATGTTGTCTGCCTAAACCCTAAAAATTAAGGTTTTTTAATTGGAATTTTGTAAGTTTTAATTTGGTCCTTTTTTTCCAATATCTACACACCCTCAATTGACCATACAATTACCCAATTTTTGTAATTGCATTTCTGAAAACCTATATTTAAGTCCTTTAAATTAAGCATCTTTTGCACTTTGATCCTTAGTTTCTAAATTATGCAATTTGACCCCTATTAATCATCAAAACTTTCAATTTCTTTCAAATTGAGTTGTGATTTGCTTAATTTCAGTTCCCGAACTTACATGTCTTTTGTGCTTTGGTCTTTGGTGTTGAAATTCTTCAACCTGACCCTCAATAAGCCTTCAATCTTTTATTTTTTTTCAATTAAACCCCTGACTGCACTAATTTAGCATTTCCAAGTTTTAATTGTGTCCCTAATCTTCTAATCTTTGTGAATTGATCTAAATTAGGCCTCCAAACTTGAATTTTCTTTAATTGAGTCCTTAATTGAATCCATAAAACCTATAAGATGTTAAATAAAGTCCTTGAACATAATTAATTCTTCTAATTTTCGCTAAATTGACTATTCAACTTAATGTTTCTAAATTAAGTCTTTAATTAAGCCAATTAAACCCATGAAAAGTTTAATTAAGTCCATAAACTTAATTAATTCTTTTAATTTTTATCAAGTTGGATTTCAAACTTCACTTTCTTTCTATTAAGTCTTTCTTTATCCCATCTGTCAAAATATCCTAATCTAGTTATTTTGATCTATTATAGCTCGAGAGCTTGTCTCCTTATGTCCCAAAAATATTCTTAGATTTTAATTGTTTATTATTTAATAAAAAAAGAAAATGTATTTTTTATAAAATAATTTTTTTAGGGATCCAAAATTGGATTTTGACAATGGGTTTATACAATTCAAGCATTTTTTTTTCCAGCTAATTTCCATATCTAATTTAAACAATACATAGAGTGTTACACATTGAGGTGACTTTTACGGTTGCAGTTTTTTTTTTAAAAAAAAAAAAATAGGTCTATGAAAAATATTTTTAGTTGTTGTTTTAAAAAGGTAGGTTTAAAAATACGTGTTTAATTAAAATTGTTGTGAGATGAATTTCTGCTTGTAAAATAAATGAAAACCAAGTTTCTATGAATAAAAAGCAGATTATTTTAACTTTTACAAAATAAGGTTTGAAATGAAATTATATATGAGGCCGAGTGCAAAAAGATAAAATTATTTAACTAAATGAACATTTTTTTTCCTCTATTGCTGGATAAAATACATAAGCTACCACAATAACAAACATCTCGTAGCCAAATAAAAATGAGCCACTTGATAGTTAGCCCATGAACATGCCTTTATTTGAGATTATCTGCACTGCTTAGATGACTTTTATTTATTTGGATATTATAGAAAAGAAAATAAAAGAGATAGATGTTTCATTATGCAATAAACATTATGTACACAATCACAAATCATTGTGGATTTCATATGCGTTTTTTTTTTTTATCATTTTGATCATTGAATTTTTTTTCTCTATGATTGGATCTTTTATGGTTAAATTGATGCTCAATTTGTTAAAAAATAAAAACATTAAAACTCACGGAACCAAAGCGAAAAACTTTAGGAAACTAAGTGATAATTTCAAATTTAACACGAAAAGTTAACTTTATTCCTTCTCCTTGCTAATTGATACAATTATAGTCCCTTTAGTTTTCATACATTCACTTTTGATCCACAACTTTATTTTCTTTACTTTTTAGTCTCTTGGTTTAAAAGAAGAGAAAAAAAGAGAGAGTCACTAGATTTCTATTGAGGAGAGAGAAAATCATTATTGGCATTATTTCCAGCCAAAAAAAAGTTTGGTGTTAGTGTCAATGGGTTCTATTCAATGAAAGAAGTTCCACTTGGTTATTCCTTGCCGTTAACTTTGTATAGGAGGGTAGATATGAGGTTAGTGGGATTTTTTTTAATACAGGTTGATTTTGAATTTTTGATCGATATTTGGGTTATTTGAGTCCATAATATCCTTTTTTCCCAATATTTTACACTTAAGTCCGTTCAAATAGATTGGTTAAAAAATAATTTGACAATTCTTTTATTAGATACTGTTAAATTTTCATTTTTTATGAGATCACAAACTTTATTTATTATGTTAGCAAGCACTTTTTTATGCAAACCCTCATGAATTTGTTTTCTTTTTTACAAAAAAAAATTATTTGATTACTAATTGTTTTTAGTGTTGTTTGATTCAATATCATTTGACTTTTTGCTTATTTTTGAGAAATTTTCTAGCATAATTTTTTTTAATATTAGTAGAGGTTCTTTTCAGAAATCTTCTTTTCCTTTATATCAAATCGGGTTTTAACCAAGTCATATCTACTCAACTCCAACCCCAATTTGAAACCTGAGCTAGGTAAGGATCGAGGTCAAAGGGTCTCTCAACTTCTCGAGTTTGTATTTAGTTATCATTAACAACTTTTTTAATATTTGCTAACCCCTTTAATCCTTCATTAATTGTTTAAGTAGACGCATAATTGTTTTGACTTGCTACAAAATACGTTGACAATGACTACACTTTTTTTGTTAACAAAAACTTTATATGAACCATGGGTCTACCCTTGACATCAAGGATGTCAAGATATATTTTTTCTTCTCTATTTTCATTCTTTTGTTAACAAAACGTTGATATGAACCATGGGTCTATCTAGAGGTGAGCATTTTCGGTTCGGTTCGATTTTAGGTCAAAATAAATAATCAAACCAAAAAAAATTTTCAAGTTTTTGAACCGAACCAAAAACCGGTTCGAACTGACCATGTTCAGTTCGGTTCATTTTTTTCCCTTCCAAACCAATTTAAATCGAAATTATTTCGGTTTAAAACTATTTTTGTTTTATTTCTAATTTCACATATTTGTGCATTCTGTGCTTATTTTCTGAGAAATCTTGGCTTTTTCAACAAGTATGGCTATTTTTTAAACTGGTTGGGCATGCATGATATCCAGAAATTCAACCCCGATTTTCTTTTTGTAAGATCTTCGGCCAAAAATTAAACTTTGCAAAAAGATACACAAAACAAAAGGAAAAGGCAGAAGTCATTTGACTAGAAAAAAAAACAAAGCAAAGATCAAAAGATATCTATTATTAAAATATAAAATCATCAAAACATTATTATTTGAACAAGAGGAAACAGATCAAGGAGGAAGGGTCAAACCCTTACACACTAAAGAGTCAAAACCCTTACACGCTAGTTTAAAAAATCCCCTTCTTTTCCTCTCCAATCCTCACTCCACTTCATTTTGGAGCCATCGCCACACAACCGCAAAGAAAAAACCCTAAACTCACTCTCAATGGCTACCGATCCAACTCAGTTGCACCAACTCAGTCTCCTTCTCCAATCAAAGAGGAGAGATGCAGAGAGCAAAGGAAGGGAGAGAGATGCAGAGAGAAAGGGGGTAAGGGCGGCTGCTTTTGTTTTTAGGGAATGCAGAGCACAAAGTTTAAGCTTTAGGTTTAAGGTTAGAAGAAGCATCCTATTTATAGTTATTGTTTTTTTAAGTGTTGGACTAGTTGAACCGGTTCGATTTGGTTCGATTCAATCGGTTTCAGAATTTGAAAACCGAACCGAATTGAACTTTTTTATGATTTTTTAATCAGTTAATTCAATTTTTTTTTTGGTTTGGTTTTTTTGATTATTTTTTTAGTTTTTTCGGTTTAATCGGTTTATCAGTTTTTTTGGTCACCCCTAAGTCTGCCCTTGACATCAAGGATATCAAGATGTATTTTTTCTACTCTATTTTCATCAAACTTTAATTTATGCTCTAGTAAGCTGTTGTTTTAAAAAAATTATGGTTAAGCCAAATGCAAAAAAGAAAAAGAAAAAGGAAGTTGTTAGGTAATGGGGTTTTAACTAAAAAGAAATCTTTTTTTACCTTACTTCATATCATTTAGTTTTTTTTTATTAACTCTAATTTCTTTACCATTTTTATAAGATTATGAAAAAAATATTTAAAAACATTATTGAAAAAAAATATATTAATTCATAATTTTTATGAGATTATGAAAGTTTTTATTAAAATAAAATATATCAATTCATAATTTTTCATGACAGTGTAAAACGCTTTGTCGATGCTTGCATCTTTTTCTTGCATTAACAAAAAACAATGTTCTAACCAGCGGTGGAGCCCTGGCAGAACCTACTTAAAAATCAATGTAATGTAGAATTCATATTGGTTACATAAAATTAGATACGAAACTTTATTATCTATTGAAATATCTTGTATTCGAAATACTAGTCAAATTAGTTGTGTAACTGTATTTGTGCATGAGTAATTTTTGTGCAAAAAGTTTAATTTGAGTTAATAACAATAAAATTGTATATCTTTGTTTGATGATCAAATAATCATTTAGTATTTTTTTTCCAACAAAATTCTATATATTTTTTCAATCAAATTAATTGTGATTGTTTTATATAAAAAAAAAACATTTTTATATATAGTTAGAACTAGTCTTGGTGTCTGTGCTTTGCCGACAAGTCATACTATTTTTTAAACCGAACGGCATAACATTCTACTTATATCCAAAAGGAACTGTAAATTCAGTTTTGCAACAGTCTTTTGGATGAATTTGGATTTGTCAAAATCTTAACTTTATATCAAACTTTGAAAATATAATTAAATGCAGAAAGTAATTTTTATAACAAATCTATTTTTTGTTTTGGAATCAGATAGTTAATCCATTTTAAATATTTCTTCAAAGGTTTGTGATTTATAACCAGCATTTGTGTGCCTTATTCAATTTCAGAATTTTTGTTAACATAAAAAGCTACACGCAACCAAGGTAGCCTAGACTTTTGTATAAGACATTTAGACTCTAGATACTGAATTTTGAGTCTACAATGTTATTCTAATTCAGCATTCATTTGAATAGATCTTACTTTTGTAAGTATTTGTTTTTCATTAAAACTTTTATCATATAGGAGATCATCATGTTTCCTCTTCCAAAAGGCATTTGGTAAATCAAGAAAAAAAATTATTTTTCTATTTTAAAAAAAATATGAAATTCTTTTGTAAAATAAGACTTTGTAACTAATTTTTAATTTTTTTTATAAAAAGACTTCTTGTTTAAGATGCATGAGATAAACTTATTTTTCTTGAATCAATCTATTGATGTGATGAGTATGAATAGAACATGTTTTGATCAAATTTAAATTCCTAGTCTTTGAATTTTCTACGAAAGAAAAAACAAATTTCAAACCATTGATTTTTAAAAGAATACTTTCATGACAAGTTTTGTAAGAAGTAATCATGTTAATAAAAGAATTAAGAAGGATAACGGTATAATTAATATTATTTGTAACAACAAAGAAATTTTTTAAATAAAATTCATTATTAAAAATTGATGCTTGAGTTTTGTATTTAATAACTAATTTCGTATAATTTGTTGCAGAAAGTTTTTCAGAAGTGCTTTATAAAAATCATTTTGGAACTATTCTTTGTTTAATACTATTCAAATTTGCACTTGTAACAAACATGACAATAGTGTCTATTTTTAAATCATTTGAAAATATCAATGTAATTTTTACGATATATTTTTTTGAAGTTTTTTAGTTAAAACATGCAGAAAATCTTCATAAACATGCTCAATATTTGACAATGCATGACGCTCTAGGGTTTGTTCTTCTAATTCTGGTTCAGAATCAGACTAACTCTCTAACTTTGTAAGAAGGTGTTGTAAAATAATAGATTCTTTTTGTTGGGCTTGTTTGAGATTTTGTAGTTCAATCTTAAATTTTTTTATTTCAGACAGTAGTTCTGGGATAGTAACAATAGGTTGAAATTTCTTTTTCTTGTTAAGAATTTTGGTAAAGTCACAGGTATTTATGATGGTTGATGGTAACAATAATTTTTTTTAACAAGTTGTGGTGTTTCTGGTTTATCACAAATACTCACAAGTTTGTCTAGATAATTTTTTTGTAATTGAGAATCATCAAGATTTTTTATAGCTTCAAGAATAAATTCCTGATATTCGGATAGGACATTTATTTGTTTTGAAGTAGTATGGGTTAAATGTTTTTAGTCAAAACTAGATGTTTATAATTCATCTATTTGGAATGGTTCTTCAGAAAAGTTGGAAGAGCTTGTCTTAGAATTGGTGGCTTCAATCAAAAGGGTTTAAATATAATTAATAACTTCTTATTCTAATTGAAGTTCATGGAGTTTGGTATTTATTCAGCAAAACCTAGAGGTATGACTTTTTTTGTCATATTTGTAACAGGTAATGTTTTTAGGTCAAATTTGGGCTTGGGTTTTAACTAAGAATGTTTTATGGGCTTTCTATTGGTCTTTTTGTAGTAGGGCTCAGTTTTGATATAAAAACTTTTTATGTATTTGTGTGGTGGTTTATTGAGTTTTATGTCAGGCGAGTTTTATGTCAGGTTTGGGACAATTTCCACCATAGATTGGCTTCTGTATGGATAAGTCAAATTGTTGACAAAATATACCTAGTTCTTGTCTAGATCGTCTCATCTCCCAATTAAGGTGTTTTTGGAGTTTAAGGTCTTGACAGATCTGAAAACCTTCCTTTTATGTAAAGTTAACAAACTCATCATAAGTCAATTGGTTATTTGGAATGGTTTTTGTAACAAAGATGTCTTTGATTTTATTTTTGACTCTTTCTCCTAGAAGGGTTAGTAAACTAACACGGAATTTTTCTTTCCAGAATGGCTAATTTGAGTCTTCTCGGAGCATAACACGGGTAAGAAAAGTATTTTTGTATCATTGAAAATCATTGAGTTTTTTGCATCTAAGATTTGAAAGAAGTCCAGCATTTTTGTTTTTAAGATGAGAAAGATCTCTTATAAAATGTAAGGAAATGGTTAAGATAAGGGTTAAAATTGCATCTTGTATGGTGTTTCCATCAAAGTCAATGATAGGTATTTGGTCTTCAGTTATTGGGATAGAGTTTATGATTTCAAGGTGTTGTATTTCAGTGAGAAGGTAATTCTATCATCCTTTTAATTGGCCAGAAAAATCAGCTATAAGGAGTTTAGCTATAGTTTTTTCTAAAGTTCTAGTTGGGGTTTTATAGGCATTGGTAGTCATAATCATTTGTTATAAAGTGTTTAGGATATTGTATTCAAAAATTTTATATATGTTTCATTCATAAAGGGAAAAGGCATTGAATCTGTGTTGGTTTATGATGGTTGGTTCATTTTGGATTGTTATATCTGGAGCAACAGATGTTTTAGTGTTTCTCCAACTCAATTTATTAATTTTAGAACTTTCTTCCTGAAAAGCTTCTTCATTTGAAGTTTGGATTTGGTTATCATAGATAATGTTGATATGGCTTATGAAAGTTGAATGATGGTTACTAATTTAAGATACATCAGGAGCAATTAAAATGAAAGATGAAGCTTTAAGGTAGTTGAGATGATATTTGACAGTTTTGAGGAAAGTATTTTTGTTGTTTTGTAATTGGGTTTTACTAATATTGGTAACATGATATGGTTTGAAAATTAGGTTTTAGGTTTTTGGTCAACATGTTTTGATGAAGTTTTAATATGAAAGTCAAAAGACTTCTAGATATGTTTTTCTAGTCTAATCAATTGCTTTCCTATAGTGTTTAGTTGGTAATTGTTAAGTTATTTTATTGGATGATGCATTTGGTATTGATGGTAACATCTTCATTTGGGAATTTGTAAGAAGAAACTTGTACTGTCTAGTTATTGTGAGGGATTTTGAGGTTTCTCAAAGGAGGATGCTCGGACTTAATGGAAATGCCATTTACTAACTCCTAGATATGGCTTTTATTTCTATATGTAATGGGACATGCATAAAATCAATCAAAGAATAAGATTTGTATTATATATAATGCAATGAAATCATAAAAACATTTTTGTATTTCCTTTCTTTGTTGCATAAAATTTTTGGAAAACTAAGATCTCTTTTCAGAGTTATGGCTACCATAAAAATCATCAATAAAATATTTTTTGTTTACAGCAAAATTTGTTTCAAGAACATTCAGCTCATTTTGATATTTTCTGTTACAAAAAAGAATGTTGGAGGTTGGTGAAAAATGTTGGTCATTGTTTGTATATAGTAGCTTAGGCATATTTGTAGTATAATCTGTGTTTTGAAAACTGGTACTAGAAATATCAGAGGTTGATTTCCTATATGGGTTTGTATGGTAAAGCACGTTTATAACAGGGGGAATCTTAGAAATTCTTCTAGGATTTTATTATACTTAATGTAGAAGATTCATCTAAGAATCTAGAACTGGTTGAATGTCTACGAAATGATAATTTAAATTTAGCATCATTATACTGAGTTATTTGTTTAAGTTGGATATTTGGTTGTGGTGGTTGTAAAGATTCAGGTTGGGTGGCGCCTTTAAAGATTCAATCTTCTGATACAGTTACATCTTTTCACTAGATAGATTTAGGAACAAATGTATTTGATCTATAAAGGTTTGTTTTGATGAGTAAGGTTTCACTTTTCTAGGATTGGAATTTATGTTTACTGGCAAAAGCAGAAAACATTGCTTTATAATAGATTTTGAATATCAAAGTTATAGGTTTTGATCTATAGAATCATACTTTATAGGATTTTTTTCTTTAAGGAATCTTTAAGGAATATAGTAAGATTTGAATAATAGTCAAAAGAAACACCACCACTATATAAACTAGATTTTATAGGACTTAGTAATAAATCTGGAAAATTTTGGAATCTAGCATCTCTAAAAACAGTTAAAATAAAAGTATTAAAATTCTTTTTTTTTTTGTAAGGGGTTTGATCCTAACATATACAATATCAATATGAATATATTTATAGTTTTTGTATTGGTGTTTTTGTAAGGAATTTTTAGGAACGAGTTAGATGGTTTCAAAATGCTTTGTAAGTTGAATATCACTTTTAAAATCAATTTTGAAAATATTAAAAGAAGTTTGATAAATCTTGTTTATTTGGAATTTTCCAATCAATATTTATTGTAAAATCTTATTTATATACACACGCGCATATATTCATCATCCTATTGGATAGGTCTTGATATTGTCTTATAAATTTTCTATCAATAAGTATTTACATGAAATTTTAAAAATGTTGTAATTTCACTAATATGCAAGTGTAAATAGTGTCTCATTATACTTCATATTTACGGATAAAAATTATTGAATGGTGAGCTTATGACTATTTTTATGATATATAAAAAATAATTACCCATAAATTTCACATACAAGACAAATTAAAAGATATAAATTCGCAAGGGAATTTTAGGGCGTTACAAGACATGTCATAAAAACCGAATATATCCATATATCAGTCAACACATATGCACATGTCATAAAAACCGAATATATCCATATATCAGTCAACACATATGCAAGAAAATCAACAATGAACGGGCAAGTACATCTATGCGGATAAAATCAACAGCACATCACAAGTTAATCAAAACAAATAAATCAATATGTTGAGGTTTGAAATTGACATTTAGAGAGTCGCTAGAGTGGTTGCGAAGCTGCTGGAATGGCGGTGATAGTTATGGACAATGTCGGCCAGGATTCACGTGCTGCCACCACTGCTAGTGCATGAAAATACGTGTTGTCGCTATTAGGGGTGCATCTTTGGGCAGATCTAAAACACCTCCTCTTCCTCTTTCTTCCTATATCGACTGTGTTTCACAACGCTACTTGAGAAGAGGGATCTAGCTAGGTTTGTCGCTTGCTTTCTCCTCCTTTCTTTGCATCACTGCCTTGTCTAATGTTGTTTTCGTTGCTTCTTCTTGTATTGCTCGGTCCGTCATGTTAAAACTGGAAATCAAGTGGTTGACGGTGGTGCATGGTTTGGTAGTGGAGAAAGAGGGAAAAGAGGGTTGTTTTGTTGGAAGTACAGGAGATTTGGCCGGAAATCACCCAGGTTGCAAGAGAGAGAGGGTCAAACCCCATTTCTTCTTCTTTTTTTCCAGAAAGAGCTTTCCTTTTCTTTCTTTTTTGGCCAAGTCTTTTTTTTTCTTTGCTCTTGTTTTTTCTTCTCCTGAATTTTTGTTTTTTGGTCTTTCTTTATATGTTTTTCCTATCTCTGGTTTTCTCTCTGTTCTCTTAGTGTGTTCTTTGTTTTCACGTGAATTCTGAGGGTGTTTGGCTTAGAGATGTGGTGGTATTTTTTAAAAGCACAATACATTTAAGCACAAATCACACCCAACCACACCTTCAAAAGCTATAAAAACATGCTTTTTACTAAAAAAAAAAAACACAAGCTACCTCTTCTCCAAACACACCCATGTGATCAACTTGTGAGTTCGGGGCGAATTTCAATAATTATATCCTACGGTAAAGGATTCTAAGCCCCATCTTCTTCAACCTTCTTCAAGTTGAACACATTAAAGCTTTGCAACACATCTGAACAACCTCTTCAACCTTTGTTTCCTTCTGTTCTGCGGCTGATTCAAGCATCAAAAGATTTTCAATCTCTGAAAGAAACTTGTTTTGCACGAACACCAGCACACCAATCACCATGCTTCCATGAAGATCAAACCACGTCAACTGCAAGAAAGAAGCCACTCTAGAAGTTTTTTGAACCCGTCGCAGCTATTCAAACACGACGACTTCAATGACAGAGCAACTGTGATTATGCAACCAGACTGCATATGAGCAACATGCTCAAGCACTGTGTTCAGCACTGCTCTTCATTTGTTTAGCATTACTCTTCATTAAAAAAAAAATTATTTGACAATTGGGCTTTCTAAAAAAAAATCAAATGAATTGAACTATTAAGTTCTCTTCTAAAAAGTTTTATAGCACTCACAATTTTCTTGGGATATGAACTAATATTTTGATGGATTGTCAGCGCAAAGAAACTGCGGCTATGAAGGACAAACTTGGGATAGGTTTCCACTGCAAAATAACTTTAAATTTCAACCAAAACGAGATCTTATCCAACTGAGAAATTCTTTCCTCGGCACATTGTTGATTATCCAAGTGGGTTACTTCTATCATTTTGAACTGGGAATGCATTTCTATTAAAAGGGTCATTGTGGGCATAGCTTGAACCTAATTATAAATGCATAATGGGTGAAGTCATCCAATTTACAGCAGAGGTTCCTTTTCCCAGCAGCTTTGGCCAGCCAGTACGCTGCTGCATTTATTTTTCCTATTAAGAAGGGGGTGAAGTCTCCAACTTGCTGATTTGTATATAACCATTGACACGATCCAAACAACTGACAGACATGAACTTGAACTAAGAAAAGAAATGGAGTATAACCAAGAGAAAAACCTCGTTTTAAAGGGCCTTGGGACTAAATATTCATGCCAAGTTGTCATATTACCACTCTAAACTCAAATTTTGGTACCATTAGTCCTTGAAATACCCTTGGCAACTCTCCACCAAGACCATACAGCTAAACAACAGGAAAAGTTTTCACCAGTATCATGTAACATATGACAACACATCTGTGGTCACAATAATCCAAGTACTGCTTAAATCCTAAGTAAAGGGATGGCCTCGGAAAACAATTGTGGTCAACCATGTTTTATGAAATCTTTCCAATTCATTTTGTCAAACTATCCAAAAATTGCACATAAATAACTTAGCACATATATCCATTTCTGAAGACAAAAAGGATGGAAATGAAATAGATCACTCACAAATGAAAATACATTCACGTATTCTGGCACACAGTCTTGCACCAATTTTATCGAATTGCTCCAACCAAATTGGCACCATCAAGCCTTGCATCTTCCAAATGCTGTGGTAGAAACAAGATATTAGATGTTGGATTGCAAAGCAATCCCTGCAAATGCGAATCAAGACTGGAGATCTAAACCAGAATATGCACATGGTGACCAAACTCTGGATCACATTAAATCTTCTTTGACCTTAGAGCTCTCAGCTCAAAAACTCAATCTTAATTTGTTTATATAAAAAGCTTGCAGCCAGTCTCTTTCACAAAAACTAATTTCACGTAGGATTATGCAACTTGAGGAATTTGAGGACGATCCATAAAAAGCGTTATTTATTTATTTTTATAAAAATGAAAACTGGTAAGCAGAGAAATTCCAGCACACTGAGATGTTACGCGTAAAAATCAGTGTTCTTAATATCATTGTGGTAATGGCACACTACATTGACAAACATTCTAATTAATTATCTGCTTGCTAGGTAACGGAACTCACACATTGTCTGAATGGTTAGAAAGTCTAATTAATCTAAATTATCGATCCCTACACTGGACAGAGAACAATTACTAACCAACAATGCCATGTTCTTGTTCTTTGACATTATTGCACTTCAAATGCACCATCAAAATATCTTTGATTCAATGCAATTTATTTTCTGTATATATAATTTCATTATACAAATTTCTGCATGTACAATTTGGTTCAGTGGTGGCAAGTTTTGCTGATATTCATGACCTAAGTAAGCACTATCATAAGTTGTGACACAAATGATTAAATCTTTATTCTGTCTCTGTCAATCTCTCTGCAGAAATATTATTTATCTTGTGAAAATATTGATGCAATCCAACATGCAGTACAAATTTTAGCATTCCCCATGCATATTGCACATGTTTAAATGTTCACCATTATCAGCATTGATATCAACATCAACAGACCTTTCTTTTTTCCTTTCCAGGAATTGGGATCGCAATAGGTTTAAAGAAAAAGAGGTGTTCACCAAATGATGCAAACGATCACTTAAGCAGATTAAGAATCTAAAAATCATTGACATCATAGAAGCAAATTTACTTTAGGCACCTCGGAGTTCAAGAACAATGCCATTCCATCTCCAAGTAAAGCACATATTGATTGAGAGGCTAAGTAAAAGTAAGGTTTTCTAAACATACAAATCAGTTGTTACTTACTGTATTTTGAAGATTGACATGTCGTAGATAAGCCCGTTGAAGATTTGCACCCTTTAGATTGGCATTATTCAATTTTGCACCCTGAAATATACCAGTTTCAACAAGTTAAACTTAACAGCTACACCAGTTGGGAAAGAAACTTGATTTTGCAGGGACATCCCTTCCTGCAGCCATTCATTTTCTGCTACATCCACTAATAAACTGGTTCAGGCCCCATTTTTTTTCACACATTTGATTTCGCCTCAAAAGCACGCCTTATTATCATTTTATATTTACATTCATGGTTTCCACATTGCAAATGTTTCTACCTTCAGATTGGCTCCTTCTAGATTAGCTCCTTCCAAGTTGGCATTAGTGAGATCAGCAGTCTGAAATTAGGTAACTGAACAGGTTAATATATGAAAACAGCCTCCAGGCCAGAAACAAATATAGGCTCATGCCTCATGTTTTACATTATGCATAAATCCATAAACCATTTCAATTAGATTTGCTTCTATGAGCCATAAAGAGCAATATCAAATAACCAAATTATGGTAAAAAAAAACACAAGGAAGAAGAGACCCATTCCTATTGATATTTCTTCTCCATATGAAGCACGTTATCATTTTTGCCTCCCTAATAACAATATGGACTTTTGTTTGATAAATAAGAAAGTGAATGTTTCTAGCAAGTATTTTACACATAATGACAATTGAGTTCAAGGAATAACAAGATGCTTTAGATATTACATTAGTTGGTGGTACACAATGATTATCATACGATTCTGCTCGCCCAATATTTTACTTATTGGATCCTTTAATCGGCAGGTTTAACTAGATTTCCTAATTCAAGCAACCAAAGCACAGAGTGTGAACCAGAATCAAGCCCTGTTCTCACAGTCAATGAACATTGAAGGAATCACACCAGAATCACCAGCTAATTAGTATGGTCAATCAATAGAGTGAAGAGAAAACAGGTGCAGATATGAAATCCAGTTACTTCAAAGATTAACAGATGCTGAACCTGTAAGTGTGCAGAACTCAGATCTGCTCCACAAAAACTGCAATCAACCAGACAAGCATCTGCAACAGAACATGAAATGAAAGTACGAAATAGTTTCCTACAGAGATTTCTATGAGCATTACAAATTAAGCAATAGCATCTTTGATAATTATTAAAGCAAATCACACCAAGAGGATGGGGAATTTCGAGGAAAAAAAAAGAAAAGCAAAATTTTAATGTCAATAATATTAAGCAAGCCTTAAATGGTCAGGTCAAGGTTTCCACTTGAAGGTATGAAGAATTTGTATACAAAAAATAATAATGTTCAAGAAAATCTAATTAGGTTAAATAAGATGCTAGAATAGTCACATAAATTAGTGATTGGATTCGAGAAATAAATTATATGTCATGGAATTGAAGCCACATGCCTGTTAATATGCAACAGTGCGATTGGCGACAGTCATAGTAGCCTTGAGTAGAGAAACTGGTTAAAGCATCCTATTCAATAATCAATATCATAAGAATTACTAAAAATATTACCCTGTAGGTTTGCACTCTTAAGGTTGGCACCTGCTAATAAAGCTCCTCGGAGATTTGCACCAGTAAATTCACATCTTCCCTAGGCATGAAACAGTCATCAAGAAAGCATTCTATAACACTAGTTTTACAAACGGATCCAGTTTTGGTTTGAGTGTCTTACTCCCGCAAAGTTGCATTGTGGAATATGGAACCCTCAGCATCCACATCCTGTGATATCAATTTAAAGGTTTCTGATCCATTAAAGAGATAAAAGTGGTAAAGGAGCTGATCACAGATAACAACTATGTGATATTTCTCAGATAGCTAAAAGCAGCGTGTGGTAAAGGAGCTAATCACAGAGAACAAATATGTGTGTGTGTGTGTGTGTGGGAGTGTGTGTGCGTGGGCGTTTGTTCATCAAAAAAAACACATGATCATCAATCCAGAATAAGACTGCCCTCCCCAATCTTGATTCCTTTTTTCCCTATCTCAAATTGAGTATCCACAATGATAAAGTCAAATCATAATTTATACCCAGTTATTATATGAACCCTGCTAGAACTTTTGTTCTTACTTAGAAAATGAAAGTAAACATGTAATGGGAAAGACCAGTGACTGCTTCAGCTTAAACAATGAGCACAAGAATTCAAGACATGCATTATAAGGTAGAGGGAATTCATTGCAGTGACCATAGTGTGAGTTCCAGGGAAGTACAGTGAAAAGACAATAATGAAGTTGTTAGGGACAGAGTGCATTACAGGTATGTGAAATTACACTTACCCGGAATTTTGCGCACTGTAGGTTTGCACGAGAGAAGAATACATTTTTCAGAGATGCATAGCTGAAGTCAACATATGAGAGGTCCTGCATCTCAATAAACCACACATCAGAGGATACAATCATTTACTTTAAAATCTAAGCAAGCCAGCTTTCTGTAATTTTTTATTTATTTAATTTTTTTTTTTTTTTTGTCCTTCACAAGGTGTTCCTGAAACAGTTGAAGTTGAAGAAGACAGCATGTAATCACAACTGTCTTTTGACAAAAGTTATACTTTCTCTAAAAAAACTCCAACAGAACAAATAACAAATGAATCTATTGGTTGATTTCAGAGAGACACATCTGCCAAGGATAAACATAAGAAAGCAAGAGATAACCTTCCAAGAACTTCGAACCCAAAAGACTTACCAGTTTAGAGAGATCAAGGCCAGAAAAATTAACTCCTCGAAACTTCACTTTCTCATATTGTAAACATTTGATGATATCCGCCCGTGTCAATTCAGCTTCCAACTCGTCACCTTCCCTTCTCCTAGTCAGAACAGAATTGATTCCTTCTACGAGCCCCTGATATATAAGGTCACAGAGGGGCAAAAAAAGGAAAGTCAGAAACATTAGGGATATGGTTGACATTTCTTTTCCTGAGCATTGCTATACACATGAATCTAAATGCATGCATATGGATCTCACAATTTTCAGGGATGAGCAACGAAACTCATTACAGAACGATGCAAAGTAAAAACAGATAAGCAGAGAAAATAGAAAACATAAAAATTTGACTCCACCAATATAATAATTGGAAACAACTTTCCTATCAAAATCTCATGAACTGGGACAGCATAAGCATACAACGCATATGTTTGTGAAAAAAATCCATTTGTTGCTTGGATCCAATAACAGATGAAATTTAGGACACACAAAAGCATCTTTCAAACAAAGGTTTATAGGGAAATGGCATGAAGAAAAGTGCGTGCTCCTTTTTGAAATTCCTGTGTGCCATCTCAGGGTCATACTTTCCCACATGTCAAGAACTGCAACCTAGCACTACATGTCACGCAATGACTTCCAGTTCTTTCAAAAATTTGTGCAGATATTTTAAAAAGGGTGTTGACAGGGGAAGTCGTGTGAAGTTTCTAAAATCTGCATGCTCCTTCTTGAAAAAGCCTGCATGTGAACTCAGCACATCAACAAGAGGCTTGTTCATAACACACCATCCTTCTATGAATAGGCAGGACCCAAAGGACCAGAAAATGGAATATAAAAAACGAAATAACCACAAAAGAACAAAAGTCTAGTTATAACCACATACAAGTAGCTGATAGTATACTGCCTCTCGCATAAGCTCTGAATATGCAGCATCAGTTAGTGTGGGAACCACACCATCCCTCAACCAATTCAAAATATGCCGAAAGTGTTTCCCATCCCTATCAATGAAGACGTATCCCTGCAGAATCAAAGTTCAGAAACAATTGATTACTTAACAAGTAACATCGTCCAACATGAAACTTACTAAAGCAAATTTATAGTCTCCATTTGAAAAAAAAAAAAAGTAGAGGCAAGGGACACGGATGAAACCAAAAGGGAATGAGCGAAAGTCATTTCCCTTGTTCCTTGTGCCTTCCTTTTCTTCTCAACATAAATAAAATATATGTTTCTTCCCGCATTAGTTCCTTCCCTCTAAGAAAGAATGAGCCATTCCTTAAGCAAGAAATAATAATAATAATAATAATTGGCCTGGCAACACTTCTATCTTCAACAACCTAGCCTAGGCAGTCATCCCCCTCGGAGTTACAATAAAAGCCATTCCACGAAACTTAATGGAAAAAAGGCAAGTTGCTAACAGATATGAATCAATTGTTAACTGGGGAATCCTTAATTCCTCATAGCTGAGGCATTTACTGCACATTATTTCTCTAGACAAGATCAAACAACAAATGATCATAATTCAATGTTACCTTATCAGGATCCTCAGACACAGTGTGTCTTCCACTGAACATGGCCGCAAGCATGGAATCAGGCTCACGCTGTGTTAATGTATCAATTGTGGTGAAAAATTTCTTCCCTCCTGTAAAAATTATTTTAACCGCATAATTGACTTAAATCTCCATGCTAAACTATTAATAATCAAGCACAATGAATTAAACCGATCAAAAAAGGCAAAAGCAAGCAGTAACAAATAAATAAATCAATAAATAAACTTGATCCAAGTGCTGAAGTTGAAATTTGGGAGTTGAGAAATAAAACTTATAACAGTGTGTGAGGTTAAAATAGAGAGGTAGAAGGAGTGAAATTGTTTTAACAGATGGGTTTATTCAAGGATCTGAAAATGAAGATCTCCTACAAAGACAAATTCATAGATAATTGAGAGAGAGAGAGAGAGGTGACCAATGTTGAGACGAATTAGAGAAGAGAAAGGGTGGTCTTTCATCATTTGCTTTTTGCTGTGGAACTTGCTAGAGATAGAGAGACAGGGAATTCAGAGATGGGTAGTTTTGAGAAAGGGAAGGTTTTCAGGCAGACGTGATGAAGACAGGCAGACAGATACACAGGTTTTTTTTTTTTTTACTTTTTGGGAATAAAAAAAATAATGAAAGATGAATATGATAAAATTGGAGATTTTGATGACAAAATAATGCATTATTAAAACCATGGTTATAAGAAATGAATTAATACTTGACTTATCCTGTGTTTAGACTGTGACAGTTACGTGGGTTAAAGTGTTTATTATTTAAAAATATATTAAAATAAAAAATTTTATTTTTTAAAAATTATTTTTAATATTAATAATTTAAATATTAAAAAATCAATCAATATATAATATTTTTAAATTAAAATAAATTTACTTGTTTGGCAGTATGATTACGGTTGCTTTTCAAATAATTTTTCGTGCTAAAATACATGTCAATGATATTTTTTTTATTTTTTAAAAATTACTTTTAATATCAACACATTAAAACGATTCAAAATATATAAAACATATTAAACTTTAATAAAAAAGATTAAATTTTTTTAAAAAAACATGATTTATACCATGTTTCTAAACAATTCTATCCTAACTTTGCAAACTTCAAAGGGGGTTTGAAAGTTAATAAAAAACAATGAGTTGTCTGCACAAGAAGCTTGCAACTGAGTGGTTTTGGTAGGTTTTGCCATACTTATATGTCCTGGGTTCGAGCCTTCACGTGTACGCATGTCACCTCACGGTGTTTTATATATCTACTGGACTTGCTGGGTGTTCAATAAATCCGAGGATTAGTCGTGGTACGTGTAAGCTAATCCGGCCACCTCAGGTTATAAAAAAAAAATTAAAAAGAAAACAAAAACAAAAAAGAAGATAATACAGCATCTCCTATTTTAAAAACAACAATTGGAGAGATAATTTGTTATTCCTCCATTTTAAAAAATCAAGCGTCCGAGTCTAGTTTTATGAACCCAAGGACACCTAGCTAGTTTTTCTAAGGCACTTGGACTGGAAGGCGAGGCTCGGCATGTTTGAGTTTTTTTATATTTTTTAATTTTATATAAAAAATTATTTTAAATAAATTTCATAAGATAATATTTAAATGATTAAAGTTTTTTATAATGATATTTTCAGTTTTTTTATTTTACGAATAATTATATAATAGCCTAACATAAAAAAAAAACAATTAAAATAATTTGCTCATTAATATTTAATATAAATATAATACCTATTTTTTAATTTTTTTGAAAATATTTTATATAATTTTCTCAAAATTATTTTTCTTAAACAGGTTTTTATATTGGTGTATAAAAATAATCTATTCATGATTTTGTTTTTTATTTTTTAATTGAAACTTGCTTTCATAATCATAATAAGTTTTTATTTAATAAAGAATAATATTTTTCATTAAAAAGCATTTTTATCAAAATAAAAAAGAAATGCATGAATAAATAAATTAAATTCTTAATTAAAAGTATACTTTTTTTTAGTTCAAGTATTTTAGAATTTTTTTTCCTTATTGCTATTGCTTTTTAAATAATGAACTATGATGCTAATAAAAGAATTATTTTATTATCAAAATATAAAAAAAAACATGAGAAAAAAAAATTCTAATGAAAAAAACATTTATTATCTAGAATTTTATTTGTTATCTTTTATGTGAATATTTATTTTTATTTTCATATAATTAAATAAAAATATTTCAAAAACAATTCATAGCAACACACTTAGGCAATATCACTAGCTAACTTTATAATGGATAAATGTGTAGATCATGGCTTGTTCTTATATTTGTTCATTTATTTAGGTAGCACACCAAATTTAGGAGATATTAGCTATGTGATCCGTGTTTTGTCGTGGGTCAAATAATTAATATTTTATAAAGGAAACTCTTAAACAAAATAAAAAAGAGAAGGTTTTGTCTATTTTTTTAATTTTTAGTTTTTTAACCCGTCACATCACTTTATTTTTTATTTAAACCAAAAATATTTATTATCCCACGTTGATAAAATATAATTTTTTTTCTTGTGAACATAGAGCATACACACTAAAGTGCTTCAAATCTCATATAGAAAAAATAACACATTATTTAGTAACCAACTGAAAAATATATATAAAAAAAAGGTCTAGGGTAAGAGAAAAAACATGTTTGAAAAAAAAGGTCCCTTCCAAATTTTACAGGATCACCCGAGTTATGGATTGTCCTGACGGATCGACTGGTTTACTCCGGGTCAATTACAGACCTAAATTTTGAATGAAATAGACCCACTCGATGTTGTTGGGTCTAGCTTCATAACAAGACTCAAAGCGTTGAGTCCAGTTGCCTAACAATACCCAACAACTTTTGACAAAGAAAGCAACGCTTCCAAATGCAGTTCTTAATCAAAAACACAATAGAAGAATGTCCCCCCTCAAGCGCTACAGCAGGACCTAACACTATTGACACTTGTTGGAAGTGTTTTGGACCTACCTTGACAACCAGACCCAACAACATTGGATCCAGCTGCAAAGCAAGATCCAACACTTTTGGCAGAGAAAGCAACGCCCCCAGCCGCAATTCTTGACCAAAAACATTATTGAGTTCTGGTGTGGTGGGAGGCAGGGCCCAACATTATTGGGTCTTGCTTACTAAAAGGCCCAATCCTATTGAGTCCTGGTGGAGATAGGATACAAGATCAAATATAGGTCCTGGCTATTGGGTCCTTGTTAATGGGAGGCAGGGTAGAGCACAAAACTATTAGGTCCTGCTAGGCAGGAAGGCCTAGAAGCCTATATATTTGTAGGATATATTAGCATTCGGTCCTGATGAAGTAGGATTTAATCTAAATATTTATTTTTTTAAATAAAATTTAAAAAAAATATTATTTGAAGTAAAGAAAAAAATTAATGTTTTCAAATTTTCTGGGTCTTGCTTGCAGTTACTCACAATCTCAATATATTTCTAAAAATATTATTTAAAAAACTAATACAAAAACTTCAAAACAATATTATTTGAAGTAAAGAAAAAAAATTAAAATTTTTAAATTTTTTGGGTCTCACTTCATAGCCACACACAAAATCAATATATTTTAAAAAATATATATTTAAAAAACTAATACAAAAACTTCCAAAAAATATTATTTGAAGTATAGAAAAAAATTTAAATATTGCCCCACGTGAATATGATGCCCTGAATTAAAAGGGAGGCTAACCCGTTCACTTGGGGGAACAGAATAGGAAATAATGAAGTTCGGTTACAACCTAGACAATAGTAAAGGAAAATGTGAGATTCCAATTCCCTGTCACAATCGAATTCCATGTTAGCCCCCAAATAAATGACAGCAGTCCTCCTAATGCTGCAGAGAAAACCAAGGTAAGGGCAAGTATGTGTATATAATGATGTCACTGTCACCTTCATTTAATGCACAATGATTCTTAATGGACACGCAGACCCTGATACAAATTCCACAGCGAAGCCAAGATCAAAGCCACTGCTTGTGGAAGTCAAATGCTTTCCACTGCTCAAGAAAAAGGAGGGCAGCTAGCTCTGCATATATTTTATCCCCATGCCTAAGTCTTCAGAAAATCCGAAGTGTTTCCAAGCCTACACGAAAGGCAACTCCCTCAACTGCAGAGAAGAAGAAGAGACTCAATTGCAACGAAAGAAAAAAGACACTGGTAAATTTTCAAAGTATTTATGGTTGTCTTGGCATTCCTCTCACCACACTGCTTTTTGATGCAGTGCGACCTGTTGCATAGTGGATTGAGGAAGCATTCTAAACAAGCCACAAGCATGAAGATTCACTTTCACGCAATCCATTATTTGTTCCGAATGGTGATGGCCAGCTATCAGCAGCTTACTGTCATTGACGGCATACAGCTTATAGAGAGGAAAATCTTACTTGAGGGATTTTTAATTTTGGCCTTTGTGTTTGTATTTGGGAAGTTCTTGATCTTATGGTCATAAAATCTTGAGGGGAACACATTTTTTCCCTCGTTTTCACAAGCATTATGGGGTGAGTTCTTTTCAGTTTGAATCTTGATTCGTTCAATCTCAATGAACACTCAAAATGTTGTGGATTCTTCGACTAGTTTCAGCAGTCCAGGAGCAAAATTAATGCTTGTAGACGATCGATTGGAATTTTCATGATCTTTATGTCATCCATCTACAGCTAGCTTTATATAGTGTGATATATTAGCAATGGATCGACAAAAGTAAGGCTTGAAACAGAGAGTTTAACCCTCATAATTAAGTGATCATTAACAAAACTTTCTTTTATTTTTCTGGAGATTTGTTCAGCAACCTCAATGCAGTTTGCTCTGATGTTGGCTTCAAGTCCAAACTACCATATGCTCACCAGTCAAGAGGCGGCTCACTGTTCATCTTACTCTTAAACATGGAGGTCGGGCCTCTCACTATCCTCATAGTTTATTCTGAAATCGGGATTCTAGGCCGAATACCGTATGACATTATGATTGTTTGAGTGAAGCCTCTCTGTTAATTCATGCCCGGATAGTTTGTGGACATTGAAGAACTTGATTGCTATTCTCTAGGTGCTTAGATTCTGAAAACAACTAGTAAGCTAATGATTGTAGGAAAAAAAGAAAAGAATCATTTGCAAGATTGCTTTGGAACACATCTCATTTCATATTAATTTCTTAGTTACATTACATAAGCCTCGATCTTAATCTTAATCTGGGAAGAGCAACTACAATGACAAAAAGTGTTTTATAAGAACCGAAGTTACAAGAGAAGGTGGGAAAACTGACATCACAGAAGGTGATTAATTAGGCTTCAAGCTAGAAATCTTCTGTTTTCCTTTAATTAATAAGATTGTTTTCAAGGTAAAGTATGTTTAATGCCTGCCACTATTACCATTGCCAGAACCAGTACCAGATCCCTGGCCGGCACCTGCACCAACTCCAACTCCCACTCCTATACCAACGCCAATTCCAACTCCCAATCCTCCACCACCACCTCCTACACCTCCACCACCACCAGCACCACCTCCTACACCTCCACCACCAGCACCACCTCCAACACCTCCACCTGCACCAAAGCCACCTATGCCTCCACCTCCTCCTCCTCCTCCACCAGCACCACCTCCAAGGCCACCACCACCTACACCACCTCCAGCTCCAAAGCCCCCGCCATGACCTGAACCACCACCAATACCACCACCACCTCCTGCTCCTCCTCCACCTCCACCAGCACCGCCTCCAATACCACCACCTTCACCACCTCCTGCTCCGAAGCCCCCGCCATGACCTGAACCACCACCAATACCACCACCTCCTCCTCCTCCTCCTCCACCACCTCCACCAGCACCGCCTCCAAGAGTGATAGCACTCGAATGAAGAACAATGCACATGAAAAGTAGAAGCAAATAAACCCATTTTGAAGACACAGCCGCCATTAATGCAACTTTCTGTTTATGCCAAGATAAATTGCTAGCTAAACAAGCTTCTCTGCAATGTTTGCTTGCTTTGTTTGCAAGGAGAAACTCCTTTATATAGGGTTTATCCAGTGGTCACTTTGGCAAGTCAACCAAAAAGAGCTTTAATGCACCATCATGATCGCAAGTCAAATACTTTCGAAGCCCAAAGGAAAAGCAAAGCAGATAGCTACAGTGTAGCAATAATATAATAATAATAACAAAAACCAAAAAAAAATAAAATAAAATATGGGGGAGCACTTTAGCAGCGCCCAGTGTTTTGCAGGAAAGCCCACATGTTTTAGAGGGTGGTTTCACTATTATTTGAAAGGTTTTCATTTACGTTAAAAAGATATTATTTTATTTTTTTAAGTTAAAATATTTAAATTAAAAATATTTTTTATTTTATATTAAAAATTCATAATTTTTTTATTATGAATATAAAATATATATATATATATAATTGCTTTAAAGTCCGATCCGGTCCGGCGGTACGATCCGGAACCCGGTCAATCCAGAGCTAGAACCGGGCCGGGTTTAAGAAAAAATAACCAAGAATTTGACCCGGCTAAACCCGGTTGACCCGGGATCCCGCAGACCCGGGTAAACCCAGACAAGACCCGATTGATTTTTTTATATGTATAGAAATAAAACGTTAGCGTTTTAGCTTTTAACTGTCGATTTATCAAACCATTTGCAACATAAAAAGAATAAAAGAAAACCTAATCTTTCAATCTTCAAAGCCTGCCTATTTGCCTTTGCTTCCTCATCTTCTCAGCATGCAATGAGGAGAGAGATGCTGCCAAAGTTAAAGGGTGCAGAGCCGACAGATCCTAGGTTATGGGTAATACACAAATGACAAAACCATTTGTTGTTACATGTTTCTCTTCAGTTTTCTGTTCTTCATCTTGATTCTTCCGAGTAAAACAATATGATGGTTATTAAATCACCAATGGATCTTTGTTGTGGCTTTTTGGCTTTTTTGGTTTCTGGCTTTTTTGGTAATTAATTTGTTGTTATTTAATTACATGGGTAATTCATGTTTCATGAATTAGTTCTTTACCTGCATCTCCCCAGTTTTGGGCAAACTAGTCTCTGATTCGCCATACCTGTTTCAAGAAGCCATCAAATTGTTCACTTTAATTGCTGGTTTTTGTTTATGTTGCACAAAGGTACGAAAGTAGGAACTCTTCAATGGAATAATCTAAACACGAAACAAGGAGATCTGAACCATTTTATTACAAGGAACTCATCATAGTTTCAATTTCCGTCTTCAGCAATAAAAGCCTGCATTTTGCAGAATATATAAGATGTAGTTTAATAATTTGTTATTGTTTAAAATGAACATATTGATGAAAGCGTAAAATGACTAACACTAAGACCAGGAATGCTTGAAGCTGCTAGTAAGGCGTTGCATTGGAATTCCTTTTTTTTTCTAGGTTGACCCGGGTCAACCTATCTGACATGTGACCCGATTATTATACCGGGTCGATCACCGGGTCGGGTTTAAAAACTATGGTATATATACTAAAAGGCTTCAAATCTCACATTAAAAAAATAAAGCATTCTTCTAGTATTTATATAATGAACTTTGAAATGAGTTAGAAATCAACTAAAAAAATATGAATAAATAACGGTCTCTAGGTAGGAGAAAAAACAAATTTGGCAAAAAAAAAAAGACTACCGGTTTTTTACTAGGTCATCCAAGTTCCGAGTTGACCCGGCAGGTCGACTGGTTTCCTCTGGCATAATTGCAGGCCTGAATTTTGAATGAAACAGACTCAATCAATGTTATTGGGTCCTATTGAAAAACAGAGCCTAACGCTTCTTGGTCCTGCTGACAAACAAGGCCCAGCAATGAACAAGGCCTATCATTGCTGAGTCCTAATGGCTGAAGGGCCCAAGCTAGTGGGTCTTGGTGAAAGTTGGGCCCATCTTTAGTAGGTCCTGATGAAACCTGGGCCCACTGCTACTGGGTTTTAGTGTAAAGTTGGGCCTACCATCATTGGGTCTGACGGAAAAGCAACACCCAATAAACTTTAGGAAGCTAACCTACTATCATTAGTTCTCGCAGCAGAGCTATACCCAAGAAACTTGGGTCAGACTGCAAATCTAGTTGCCCTCTACTGCAGGGTCCTAGTAGAGCAGAGCCCAACTTTATTGAGTCATGCTTGTTGCTGGGCCCACCACCGGCGGCCAGACCCATTATCATTGGGCTTGCACAGCTGACCCATACTCAATAAACTTGGACCTTGACAGAAGGATCCAACAGCTGAGTACCCATATGGGCCCACCGTTGCTGGGCAATAGGGCTCAGCATCATTGGTTCATGCTTGTCAGAAGGACCCAGCAGCGGTGGATCCTGTGATAGGAAGAGCCCAACGCTGCCAAGGGTCTGGCTACGCAACCAGACACAATTTTAATATAAGTTTTTAAAAAATAATATTAAAAGAAATAATACAAGGATTAAAAGAATATTAATTTGAAGGGAAGAAAAAAAATAAAACTTTATAAATTTCTTAAATCTCCTCTCTCAGCTAGACACAATCTCAATATTTTTTAAAGAAATATATTTTAAAAATAATATAAAAACATAAAAAAAATTATTTTGAAACACAAGAAAAAAATTAGAATTTTTAAATTTCTTGGGTCTAGTGTCGCAGCCAAACACAATGTCAACATTTAAAAAAATACAAAAACATAAAAAAAATATTAATTTGAAGTAAAGAACTAAAAAGAAAAATTGTCAACAAAATTGCAAAAAAATTTTGAAACGCAAAATCAAACATGATTTAATTAGAAAATTCAACTCAACCTGAAATGGAAAAAAATTATCATTACTCAACTTTTGGTCAATATAAAAAGTCTCATCAATTTAATTCAAAAAAAAATTAAATCAGAGAAATCTAATTTCGGTGCCTAAAAATATTAAAAGAAATAATACAAAAGGATCAAAAGAATATTAATTTGAAGTAAATAAAAAAAATTAAAAATTTATAAATCTCTTGGGTCTCCTCTCTCAACCAGACACAATGTCAACATAAAAAAGAAAGATCAAAATTAATTTTAGTGTCGCAGCCAGACACAATGTCAACATGTTTTTTTTTAAATAATACAAAAACATAAAAAAATATTAATTTGTAATAAAAAAATCAAGAAATTGTCAAAAAAATTTCAAATTTTTTTTGAAATGCAAAATTAATTAGAAAGTTCAACCCAACCTGAAACGAGAAAAAAATTATCATCACTCAACTTTTGATCGATATAAAAAAATCTCATTAATTTATTTTGAAAAACAAATTTAAATCAGAGAAATCTAATTCCAGTGCCTATTGGAGTGCCACTTCCAAGCATTTCTAGTTCCCTATAAGCCCGCAAGCTAGCCGGTTCTAAGAGAAATGCACATCCTATTTAGAAAGCAATCAAATATGCAAGCAAATCAGGATATCCCTTTTCAGTTTTGAAGCTTTTCTTTGCCTTGTAATATTGATAAGAATGAATCTCTCTTTTAAAGAAAAAAAAGACTTATAGGCTTATTTATAGCATGTATAGTTGCTGATGTCCGCTACCTGTCAATTACCCTTAGCTGACCAGGACCAATTAGCCTTGGGTCTAGCAACACATATTCGGTCCTGTTGCGAGGTTGGGCTCACCACTAATGGGTCCTACTGCTTGGCATAGCCCAAGCTATTAGGTCCTTGTTGCAAAGAGGCTCAACGATGTTGCACCTAGAGGCAGCATGACCCATTTGAGTGATGGGTCCTGCTGCGAGGAAGGCCCAACGTTGTTAGGTCTTGCTTGTAGGCATGGCCTAACGCAGTTATGGGTTTGGCTACGCAGTTAAACTCAATCTCAATATAATATATTTTTTAAAAATATATGTTAAAAAATAATGCGAAATTATCAAAAGAATATTAATGTGAAGTCAAAAACAAATTTTTAATTTTGGGTTCTATTGACATTTGTTGGAAGTGTTTTAGGCCTAGCTTTGCAGTCAGGTCTAACATCATTAGGTCCAGTTGCCAAGTAAAACCCAACAGCTTTTGGCAGAGAAGGCAACACTCTCAATCGCAATTCTTGACCAAAAAACACAATAAAGAAACACCCCCTCGGGCGCTACAGCAAGACCCAACACTATTGACATTTGTTGGAAGTGTTTTGGGCCTAGCTTGGCAGCCAGACCCAACAACGTTAGGTCCAACTGCCATGCGAGACCCAACAGCTCTTGGCAGAGAAGGCAATGCCCTCAGGCGCTACAATGTCATCCACAATGCAAACACTTTATGTCCACAGTGCAAAAACAACTGTGCAATTCCACAGTGAATTGTCTCTTTGTCCATAGTGCATGTACAGTAAATCCACAGTAAATTATCTCTTGGTCCACAGTGCATGCATTTATTGTAGAAATCTCACATGTTTTAGAGTTTTATTAATAATTATGAATATTTTGAAAAAAATACTCTTAGAAGTTCCATCTATTGAAGGAACAACTTTCTCCTATGTGGCAAGGGTAGTATAAGACAAGTTTATCTTTGATTTAGGAAAAATTAGATATTTGATTTATGTTATGTCATGAATCGGATCATTTAAAAAAAATAGATAAAAATGTATAAGTAAAGGACTTGTTAACATGGTTTTTAACATAAAAAAAATCAACCATGAATTCAAAATTTGATGCATATTAGATGATATCCTTTTTAAATACTGAGAATATAACATATTAGATGACATCGTTTTCTATTTTAAAAAAATATTGAGATTGCAACATATTAGATCAACCTAGACCAGCCCTAACTAACCTGCAAACCCTACAACTTGGGTTATGAAGCCATGATAACTCCATATAAAGTAAAGCAAAATAAACTATAAAGTCAAATTCCCAATAACCAAAAATATTAAAGGATAAAAATTTAATATATATTAAATTTTTATCCTTTAATATTTTTGGTTATTGGGAATTTGACTTTTAAATTTTAAAAAAGAACAAGAAAAGAGACTTAAATTAACCAGAGTAAACCCGCACCATCCAATTCATAAGAATAAGATTATCCCATAAAAAACAAATTAAAAGAAAATATGAAGCCGAACTTTTAAGCATTTCATTTTGAAAAACGGATCATAAAAGAAGCAAATTAAAAAATAAAATAAGTCAACCTAAGTTAATTTATTAAACTTGCGACTAAGATCATGAGACCTGGAAAACTTAATAGAAAACAAATTAAAAAAAATCATGAAGTTGAACTCTCAATCAACTAAATGTTAAAGGCCAAAATTGAAAAGAAAAATAATTATATAAAAAATACCCAAAAAACAAACTGATTCATCGGGCTTACTCTTCAAACCGGTAACTCGCTTCGTGAAACTGAGATAACATGTAGAAAACAAATTGAAAAAAAATTGAAAATCTCAAATCTCAATTCTCAAACCAACCTAAAGTTGAAGGGTAAAAAATAAAAATAAAAATCCAATAAAAAAACTTGAGTCAACTTGGGTTAACCAGTCAAACATGTAGCCTAAATCATAAAACTAGGATAACCCCATGAAAAATAAAACAAAATAAAATTACAAAACTTAATCTCCAACCCACCAATGTTGAAAGATGAAATTGAAAAAAAAAATCAATTCTAAAAAAGGACCTAAAAAGAAGACTAGAATCAACCGTGACTAACCTTCCAAACTCGTAATCTAAATCATGAGA
Organism: Populus deltoides; assembly: GCA_015852605.2. Classification (NCBI taxonomy): domain Eukaryota; kingdom Viridiplantae; phylum Streptophyta; class Magnoliopsida; order Malpighiales; family Salicaceae; genus Populus; species Populus deltoides. The sequence goes on along the minus strand of CM027588.2, from coordinate 10,606,842 downwards.
CTGAGATGACTACATAGAAGGTAAATAAAATTTTTTTTATAAAACTCAATTCCCAATCAACTCAATAATGAGAGATGTAATTGAAAAAAAAATCCAAAACATAAAAATAAAACAACAATTAAAAAAATAAGGACCGGATTTGACATTAAAATAAAATGACAAGACATCTTGCTATTTTGGAGAAAATAGGTTTGAAAACTGAGAAGATGAGAGAGAAAATAAAGATGAAAAGAAAAATTAAAAAAGAGTCACCATGTGCCTCAACTAACAACACGCACTGCACCACCGTGACAAACTCCGCAAGATGCTTATAGAAACACCAAGGATTAAAGAAAGCAGAACATGTAACAACAGTGTAATGGGTTCCTTTACGCTTACGCACTAGCACATGCAATGCTCGCGTTAGCCTTTTTTCCACCACCTGTTTACCCCAATCTCTATAATTATTATTATTTTAAATCAATAAAATTGAATTTTTTTTAGCAAAATCGAGCATCAACTATTTGTCAAAACTTTTTCTTGACATCGCGTGATTCTAATTTCTAGGCAGTCAAAAAACATTGTTAAAAATAAACCCAATTCTAAAGAATGAAATTTAAAAAAACATTACAATAGGGTGGAATCTTCCCCTAGCCTTACAATTCAATCCCTGATTTAACAGCCTATTTGAAATCATATTACATGCTAAATTGAATTCAATTTATAAGCAAATAAATTCAATTCATAAGCAAATTTGAATTTAATTGTAATTAGGTTAACTGAATGGTTAATTTTGGAATACAATTTAGGGGATTTTATAAATCTTTGGCTGAATTCTACTTAATTTCTTACCCAAAAAGGGCATATGCTATACAAGAATTAAAGTTCCCGGAAAAACTACATGCATTGTTTATTCGATTGCCTAATTTTCTTTCCAACCATGTGAGTTTATTCCTAAGCCACTTAAAGCTGTGTTTGTTTCTCGAAAAGAGATTTTCAGGAAATCACTTTCCAAACTTTCTTGTGTTTGTTTGTCATTATAAAAGTTAGTCAACGGAAAACACTTTCCGGAAATTGTAAAAAAATTAAAAATATCATATTATTTGCTAATTATATCAAATTTGATCCTCAAACTTTTGATTGATATATATATATATATTTTTTGTTTTGAATATTTATTTTTCAATTTTATCTTTTAAAATTTAATTTTTATATTAACTTTGATCTTTGTTTTTATAATTATTATTTGCTAAATTAACTTTGATCCTTATTTTTATAATTGTTATTTGCTTATAATATTATCATTTTTTTATTGAAATTTTTTATCTATCAAATTTGATTCTCATTCTTTTGATTGTTACTTATTTTATTTGACATAATTTATGAAATATTAATTATTATTATTTTAATTTCTTTTTCTTTCTTTTTTTATTATTTTTTAGATTTGATCTCTATTATTTTGATTATTATTTATTTTATTTAAAATAATTTATAAAATTATATTTTTTTTCAATTTCATTATCATTCAACATTTTAATTTGTAAAATTTGTTCCTCATTATTTTAATAAACTTGAGAAAAATAAAACATTAATAAGTTATTTTCCATCTCATTTTCCATGACATAACCAAACACTAGAAAGTGTTTTCCAACTTATTTTTCATTACACTACCAAACATCAGAAAATAATTCACTTTTCTGGAATTCACTTTAAAAAAAAAATTACTTTCCAGCAAACAAACAAACATGACCTAAATAAATCTAATCTACATTGCTAGTAAATCTTCAATTCAATTTGATCTCAGCGGAACACTGAATGGTTCTGTCCACTTCTAAGCTTCAAGTCTCTGTTAATTGAAAGAAAATTTGCAGGTTGGCACCTGAACATTTCCCGGCGAATCAATTTCCAATTGCAAACATACATCAAAAACTGAGAAATCAACATTACTTAAGGCAGATTATAGGTGAGAGTGGTCAAATCATATCCTTTATCCAGTCAAGCAACTGGTACCATGGTGTCCAGTACCTGAAAGTCCCTTAGTGTTGGCAAAGTTTTGAAAATTCCCGTCAGCCTCAAGACCAGGGAAAGGGGGGGATACAAGTCAAACCTCAGATAACTCGAAGTAGTTTCAGAAGAGTTCAATCCTACAAGTCAGCCTCTATTTTACTAAAATTGCACATCTAATATATAGAGTCTTCAGTTATAGCAGTTCAGCAATGTGCATATTTTTAACTTCGATCCCCTTGCATACCTTTAATTGATGCAGTTCGGTGATCCCTGGAACTCCAGTTCCTTGTCATTAACAACACTGATCCTTGATTGTCATCAATTTCCCCTTGCCTTCTCAAGATCAGGAAGATCTGCAAGCAATGTCTCATACAGTCAGATATGGCATCACAAGCAATAGAAGAAATGAAATTAAAGGTGAAGTTGCACAGACAAAAGCAATTTATTCTTTTGTATAATGCATAATTTGACACTTGAAATGATATGGACTGCATAATAGTGGAATAATTTTTTAAAAAAAAACATTGTCTTCGTGGTTTTGGAATAAAAAAACTCGAATTTTCCATGTGGACTGAAAGTCACAAAGCATTCTTTTCATTACATGCACTTAAAGGTTTGGAAGTTCATAGATGATAATGCATATAAAGATTATGAAAATTAAGCACGCACTGCATACTACATTGTTGCAGAATCCTATATATGCACGTGAAGTACACTCAGAGGATGGTAAATATGATGCAACCAAGGTCTAACTTACAAAGCATTCCTTCATCCTCACTGCTCCCATCATCTTTTTCATACTGCAAAAGAACAGGAGTTAAAAAATCAAGCAGACTTGAAGCACTGCTATAATCATTCTTTATATTAACAGAAAACCAAACAAAAAAAGAAAACAAATTACCCCAGCATTATTGTCATCAGAGGCATCAGCTGCAAGGGACAACAGAAATTTGATCAGATTCAATCAGAAACTGAAGCTGTAAACTCTTGCATACTGAACCATATATTCTCGAGTTATTTAATACAAATCATAAAGCAGCCACGTTATGCAGTGAACAAAGAGAAATAAGGAAAAGTTCATGCATCCCAGATTGCTAAGGATTGTGTTGGGATGCAATAATGGTTGAAAGAATAGACTTTATTTTCATTGAAGAGCACAAGTACTAACAAAACTCAAAAGCATCACCATCATGGTATTGCTAATAAACTTCAAGAATTGTTCAGTCATTTCATGCCACACAGACCCATGGTGCACAAAACAGTCAAGACTGCAAACACTTCAAAAGGTGTAAACTAATTAATTTTTATATAAACATCGGAATTACATATTCTGCACATTACGGCATTCATTGTGAGAGATAATGAATGTCAACCATACAATAGCAATATCAACATCCATGGTTAACACAATTCACTGGCTAGAATCAATCAAAATGACTCTTGAGAGTCTTTTAGCATACAATTCTTCTTCAAGCTAGGAAGATATCTAATTTCCTCACTAGCAGAACCTCACTAATGTGCACTCCCATTTTACATGTGAGGATAGAGCAATTCCTGTTCATCAAGAAAAAGAAGCCAAAAATACAACCCAAGAGAAAAACACTAAGCTATTCAAGGGAATCGGGACCACACACAAATTAGAGGAAGATAATTTAACAAGGCAAGTCCAACTTGTGCTAAGCTTTTAGATATTAAACCACTCAAGTTAAATGCATTAAACAATCAAATGACAGGACTTTGGGACAGGATTAGAAATCATGAAGTTCAATCAATTATACTATACCCTAACTAAGGGCAGAATCATGTTTTGAAAACTTGAGCCCCATAGAGAACTTTGAGAGACCTCATATCATAACCCAAAGAACAGGTCGTGAGAACTTACAAGCTGACTTTTCATCATCCTCATCAAACCACTTGTTCCAATCCACCTTAATGTAAGGAGCAGGCTTCCCTTCAGATTTTAACAGCCTTTTCCACCAGACTTTCTCTTCTTTCTGGATTGAGCATATAATGTTCCTCAACCCAACCTTAGTTTTAGAACCCTGCATAGTTAACATCAAAGCCTTAAAGCATGAACATTATAACATTTCAAAAGTTTGCAATGAAAAAAACAATGGAGAAAATTACTAGGAATTTTCATATTTAAACATTGCAATTACAAATACTACACGTTGAAATGTCATATGAACAAAATTCTCAATTATGTGGCACCAGGTTTCTCTAACTTGAGCAGGTCAGTTACATGACAAAAAAGTATAAGACGTAGCAGACAATTCTAAGTATTGGATATTATATGCTACATGAAAACCTTTTGAGTAACAGATCAGGAATGGCATGAAAAAAAAATGAAAATTTTAAGATACAAGCATTTTCTTATATTCAATGCTTATGGACACTCAACAATAATTCTAGAAAATATTCCTCATGATGTTCTTGACGATGTGATGTACATGAAAACCTAAGGAATGTCTGTGAAAACACAACATGGAACTTATCCTGAGTAGTAATGTTTCATCAGAGTGAATTGGAAGCCTGGCTTCAAAATGAGGTTTCATGCTAACTTGTCGATCAGAGTATAAGTGGAAGACTGACTGGCTCTATGTTAATTCATTCATAAATAGTTAATCATTTACTTGTAAGCTAACCAGAGGGAGGGAGGGAGGGAGGGAGAGGAAGGAGAGGGAGTGACATCTCTTTGATTAGAAAGGCGTTGCTTGATATTGAATTAGCAGCAAGAAATTTTTTCTGTGTTTAAGTTTTATCCTTCTGTTTCCTTTTTTCCCAGGGGGCGTTTAAGCAAAGGCATCACATCGGAAATGGTTCCAGAGCTAGTGGCAACAAAAACAGAATGACAGAGACAACGATGGAGAGTCATTAAAAGCAAAAGCGATAGCAGCAGATAGAAAGGAGAACTATTCTAAGGGGAGCAGTACTGATGGTTAAATAGATCGAAATTGGATCTCCTGTCAACTATTCTAACTTAATCCATAAATTTTCCCACCCGAAAGAAAAAAGAAAAGAAAACAGAGCATGAAGCAAAACATGCATGAGTTATTTTCTCCAAACTAAGCCAATTTTTTACACAAAAATGCATAACATGAAGATGCATTAAAAAGTATGGCCAAAAGAAATGCAGCAATTCCCAACTTGGCTTCAAATCTACCAAATTCAAGTATTTTTTCCTTCTTGAGAACAGTAAAACTGGCAAGCAGCAAGTGTTACGACACCACAGATATTAAACATGATTTTACCTCCTCTAACACAAGGACCAGCAACTTCAAAAAGAACCCATCATTAACATCTTCCAATGAAACAAAATGACTGCAAACCATCAACTACACAACTGTTCTCTTTCCCATAAAATGACAAGAACCCGCAAAAGATTTCACAACTCAATGCCAAAAGAGTGAAAATACAAAGAGAAATTAAATAAAATAAATAAATACCTCAGGAACAATGTTTCCAAAGAGTTCCAAACTGAAATCAAAGGACTCGCCTTGAACCCCAACAGCAGAGAAACTAAATAACCCTCCACCTTCACATTTCACTGATACGTCTTTGGCATCAGGTAATGCAATCGTCAAGTAAACCTTGTCTGATCTCTGAGCCCACAGAACCTCTGGGTGCCGCCTGCACATACAAACCACCAAAGTAAAAAATAATTGCAGAGTCAGAGTCAGAGAGAAAGGGAGGACAGGAGAAATGACCTGACCTCATTGTTTCTATGGAGGGCGGGTGACTGATGGCGGAAACGAGTGGTCGTTTGAGGGTAATGGGAGAGGGCAGTAGCCAACAGTAAAACCCTACAAAGAAGACGACTACTGTGTCTTTGCCTGCTCTTGTCAGTGAACTGTATAAAAATAATTGTCTTTTAAGAGATGGTAGCGTTATTTTTAAAAATATTTTTTTTATTAAAATATATTTTTTATTTTTTTTAAATTAACACATTAAAATAATTTAAAATATATAAAAATTAAAAAATATTTAAATTTTGATGAAACAAATTGAGTGCGTTTCTAAAAAAGATCTTGCTAATGATAGCATGGGTCGAACTATAATTTCTTTTTTAAAAAATAATATTAGATATCAAGATAAAAAAAATAACATGAAAAATCAATCATGAAAAATTTATAACCATAATAATTAAAGTCAAGTCAATCTAACATATTTTGTTAAATTTATAGCCTATATCATTAGATTAAAATCCAATAAAAAATAAAAAAAATCATAAAGTCTTAAAAAAAAACATGTAAACTTTTCAAACTCATAACCTGAGTTATTAGACTTAAAGCACCTAATCTAAACAAACCATGAAATTCAATTTCAAATCAATCAAATATTGAATGATGAAAAGAAGGGAAAGAAAGGCTCACAGGTCACAAACCGAATCACCATTATAAACACACACTGCACCAATAAGAAGAAAACATGATTACGTTTCTAACAATATAAAAATGTATTTTTGGATGTCGGGAGGCACCACATGCACCTTCTGGGGCATGGGTGCCTCTCACGAGCCTTTGGCGCGCCACACGCGCAAGTTCTTATTTCTTTTATTTATCCAAATACTAAAAATGCCCTTGAGCTCACTTTATAATTACAAAAAAATCATTATGAAAAGACTAAGAGGACTCTTGACTCTAGGTTTAAATTTTTTGCTTTTACAAGTATTTTTGTCATTTCACTGTGTGTTTTAATTGTTTATTATTTTTTATATTTGGTCAAATAACAAATTGTCTTCGCATTATAATAACAAAAAAAAATCATTATGAAAAGACAAGAATGCCCCTTGACACCAAATTTAATTTTTTGCTTCTAATGATTTTTTGATCGTTTTACTATGCAATCGAGATGAGAAAAGATTCATCTATCCCTGATGAATTTTGTAATAATTAATGGGTATGTGAAAAGACTTTAATGCTTTTGAAAGATAATGTTAAGTTTTTTGGATGAAAGGATATAACGACCATTACACTGTTTCTGTTATAGTGAACAATGCCAGAAGGTCTGGAGCTAGAGTGCTTTTCCAACGCCAATTAGGTTTCGTTAATATGAAGAAACAAATAGTAGAGTCCCTCTTATTTTAAAAATTTTACAACAAAATCATTTCTAATTCAATTCTTAAAGATGCATTCTATCATATTGCACCTTTTTATTAATAATTATAGTGGGATCATCACTTTAAAAGAATAGATGATTATTTGAAGAAGTTGATGAACTAAATATTGCATGTTATATTCACCAAGCATCAACACAGAAAAAAAACTAATATTCAAAATTAGTGAAATGCATTGAACTTAGAGGCTCCAAAAATAATACCAACATGATTCATAAGTTCTTCATGAAACTTAACGTCTAAATTAATTACATAATTGAGATCCAACTTTAATATGAAATTAGAGGCTATTTCTAGGAAAGACAAAAAAAACAGTTCTTTTTGGAAGCCCTGCAGTCGAACCATCAGCACTCATTGTTTGCAGGATATTGATTGAACTTCAGAGATCAATGTTTCTCTCTTTCTTTTTTATTCACATCAATAAAAAAAAAATAGTCAAGACATCCTTCTTTTACGCTAGCGATCCTCACGCTTTAGGATGCATTAATGTTTGGTTTTTGTTTAGGAAAAAAACCAGACTCGTAAACAAAACATCCAACTCTAGTTAGTGGTTTTTTCTCCTTTTCAATTGCATAATCTTCATTCTTCTTTCTTTTGCTCATGGTTAAGACTTCATACAACATCTGGTAGTGTAATTTTAGGTTGACAGTTTTCACTATTAACAAGTTCAACTGAGAATTCTTAGGGATTAGGGAACATTTCTTTTGAATATTGATGTAGGGCATATTTCTCCAGTGCCCACCTCCTACCAACACAGACAACTATAACATGTAGACATGGAATCCTAGCCATCTCAAGCAATCTATAAGTATATATGTCTGACATTATCATTGTAAATATTAATGACCTTATACCCATAATCACCATTATGCAATGCTCTAGATTTGAAATAAAGTTCTTTATCCTTCATTTTTTTCACAAATCTGAGGACCAAAGCTCTTTTTAAACTTGACTTCTTTAAACAACACTTATGTTTTTCAATATATGCTTACTATTCTTCAACAATATGACAATATTTTTATAACCAACTTTTAATACTATCTATTTGACCCTGTCATATAGATCAAGATATTTGATATCGCAATATGGTCATATATCCATTTGTGTTTAATATCTTTATTTTTTTAAATAATTTTTTTTATTGAATCAAACAATTATCTATACCAATAAAACATTTTAAAAAAATCATTAATGATAACTAAAGACTTAACTAAAAAAATAAGAGATAAATATAAATCAAGATATTTGATCTCGCAACACAAGTTATGCTCACAGTTGTGTCTAATAAATTTATTTTTAGAATAAATTCTTTATTTAATCAAAAGATAATAGAATTGGCTTGTGCAATGCCACAGATAGGATGAAAAAAATTCACGAACCCTAAAAAAAATGTCTAGACAAAACCAACGTGTTTTTTAGAAAAAAAAATAGATTTTAACCATGAATATTTTTATTTAATATTAAAAAAATATACTGGATTTACAAGGGTAAACCTGGGTTGACCTGTAAAACTCGTTAGGATAATCTTCCAAAAAAATTTAGAAAGTTAAATTCTTAATTAACTCAATGTTGGAGGACGAAATTAGTAAGAAAAAAAACAATACTCAATTAAAATAATTCAAGTAAACTCAAGTCAACCAACCAAACTCGCGACATAGGCCATGCACGTCATTGGACTCAGTAATTTTTTTATCCTAAAGATTGTTTTACATTTAATTATACAACAACAAAGAGCATGAGATTTTTTTTATGAAATAATATTTTTAAAGAAAAAAACAGAACATATTTGTGGAACTGAGATAACAAAGTAGATAATTGATAACAAAAGATGAAATTGAATTTTTTTAGTTTTAAGTTAAACAAAAAAATAATGAAAATTGTATTTTGTTTTAAATTGAGGGATAAAAAAGGCATTAAACAAAAAAAAAAGTCTAAACATTATGACTTAACTCATCTATCCAACCAAGTTCAATATTTTTTTTCTTAAAATTATATTTAACCTAAATATAAAATAAATTTAAAAAAAAAGAAACAAAAAAAGCCAAAAAGAAGCTCACTGTACCTGGGTAAAGGAAATACTCAGATGCATGGGCATTAAAGCCCAGGCCATACACTTGAGATTAGTTTTTTTTTAAATGAGCAAATGACATTTAGCCTACTAAGAAAAATAACATGTCAGTCCAGATTCGAGACATTGTTACTATGGTTAAAAAAATAATGGCAATGGCTTTTTCTCACCATAAAAATCTCAATTTTTAAGTCATTTCAACCTACAAACATCTTACCAACACTCTTAAAATACCTATAAACTAAATCATCAACCTAAAAATATAAAAAAATCCAATAACTCGAAATCAAACCAAGTTATTTTTGTCTTCCTCAAATTAGATTTTTTTTAGGCAACATTAAGGCTTCAAACAATAACTATCAAACTCCTCTCATCGCATGGAACTGGTGGACACCAATAACAACCATTTTGGTGATCGAAAATGACATGAACAGTGACTTTCTCTCTCAACTTAGAAATCTAACAATTTCTCTTTCTTTCTCCTCTCTCAAACTAGGAACTGAAAAAAAATTGTATCAAAATTAAATTGCAAAACAATTTAGGGATCGGATGTGTAAAATTTTTAAAGTTAGAAGACTAAAGCGAACTTTTGTGAGAACTTTGAACCTACCACCCATTTTCGATGCCTTTTCCACATTATTCCTCCTTCTTTAAATCTTATCCTTGGTCAATAAATTTGAATCAATTGCCGTTTAATTTGGCCTCAAAGGAATGCAATTTCCTTTAAAAAAAAAGTTTGGGAGTCAAATTAAGAAATTAGAAAAAAATTAAATAATAAGTCAATGGTGAAATGTGAGAACATGAACAGTACAAATGTGTACAATAATTCCCCCACATGTTTTATAATTTTTGTTAGTAGAATCATTTTCATGTTTCATACAAATTATTGTAAACTACATTAGATTTAGCATTAATACTAAAGTAACCGCCATATTATCATTCTCGATACTTTTCTACTTCTACCTTGTTATATTTCTCTAATTACTCTGGGTATTCATCTAATTCTTATATGGTACTTGATTTGGCATAAGTTCAAAATTGTTTTTTTATGTCTTCACTATGATTGGTTTTCCTCTAATTTACAAATATATGTCTGACACACCACCTCTATTATAGTCTAATCTAGACTCTAAATTATATAGAAAAGAACATAGACCTTATCAAACATAACAAAAGCAGTAAATGATATTAATTCATGCAAATAACATAACCTTATAATTAATAAAATGATAATATATTATCTTATAGGTTTGATAAAAGTGGCTCAATTATTTATTCTTGAGGATACACAACAATATGCTTTGATAATTGAAAAACATAAATGACGATATAATTTTAAGAGTTTAATGTTCAGAAGACTTGATGAGAGTATGCAAAAGGGCATTAAAGCTTATACAGTAAATATATTTTCTTATTAAACATATCAACCTATCTATAAGTTTTATTAAAAATTACTTGATCATTATAAAATTAAGGTGAAGATTATTGGCTCAAATGTTATTCAATCTAATATGTTGTAAATAATACTTCTCCATTTTATACCTATAAATCCCAAAATAAAAACTATTGTTACCCAATTTTTGACCTATCTTTTTGATAAAATTTTTGAAAAATCCAAAATAGCGAAAAACAACGAAAATCCAAAAAATACATTTTTTAATATATTTGCATCATTTTTAGCATTTTTAGCATCGTTTCAAAAGCATTTAAATTTTCAAGGGTCTTTAGAACGCGTTCGACTTTTCACGCGTTATTTTTAAAATAAATGATTTTCCTCATTCGAGTCGATGTTGATAAGAAAAATCCAAAAAAATAAAAAAAATCAAATTTACAAAAAAAAGAAAGAAGTTGAGGGACTAAGTTTGGGAACTTAGCAATATTTTTGCCTATAAATATGAGTTTTCACAAGACACACAAGGAGGGGGGTAATTTTGAGAGACTAAAAAAAATATAAAAAAAACCCTAAACCTAAACCTATCTCTACCAACACAAACCAGCCGCTCAAGCCCTTCCCCCCAGCTTTTTCCTGATCTTCTTCTCCTTTCCACAAACCTCCCTCACTATCCCCTTCTCCCCTCATCCCATCTCCATTGTCATCTCTAAAAACCAATAACCTTGCACACATACCTCCCCCTCTTCAAGCCAAAGCTTTTGCCCCCCCACCCAAAACCATTTTCCCCTCGGCCATTTCAACATCTAAAAACCCAAACTAGCCTTATTTTTTTTTTATTTTGTCCCCAGTCGTCTCTTTCCTTAGTCACTCCCTTCCTCCAGATACGGTCGCTCTCCGCCCCCTTCTCTTTTGCAGAAACGAGAGAGAACCTTCTCTTTCTCTTTCCTCGATCTTCACTCTTCAACTAGCCATAGTCCCACGGTCTCCCTCTTTAATCGCAGGCATCGTTTCTCCTCCCCCTAACTGGACAACCATCCCATCTCCACCACAGCTTCAGCAGCCACAAACAACAACAACCGTCAGATCTTCCATTGACAGAAGAGAAACAAATAGAGAAGGGAGAAGGCAGAGAAACGAGACCAATCTAAAAAAAAAAACCGAAGCAGATATGAAAAACAAAGGAAATAAAAACTAAAATCAACTAGTTGTTGTAATTTTACTGTTTGTACAGATCACCGCCGGCAAGGAAAGGAAGAGAGGAGGAAGCTGTTCCGGATCCCCTTGCTTTCTTTGATTTTCTTGTGGCGGCACGTGAACACACGCCCACCAGTGGCGTGGCGCGTGGAGAAGACACGTCGCCACTGTTCATGCAGTTCTAGGAGGTCTTCCCTGCAATTCCTGGAGTTTTTGGGGTTTATTTTGTAAATTTAAAATTGTTTAATGTACTTTTTGTTTAGTTTTGAATTTTTATAATTTGTAGTGTGCAAATGTGGATGTAAAAAAGGAAAACAAAAAAGGGAAAAATATAGTGAAAGTGAATCTGTTGTTTGTATTTTTTTATGGATTTTTTTATGATAAAATTGCAAAGAATAAAGAATAATTTAATATTTTAATTTGCTCACGGTTAAAGATTATGAACTTAAACATAAGTCGTATTTTTAATATCTGATGAAAGAATAAAATTTTTAAAACTTCGTTATCACATCAAAGTCACGAAACAGCTGAACTCAGGTAGGGTGCGTTACGGGTGCTAATACCTTCCCTAACCACAATCAGTCTCTTACCCGTGAATCTCTGATAAGACCAGTACATCCATATTTCCTAGTAACCCTCAATGAAATACTAGGTGGCAACTCCCAACAATCAAGCAAACATAACGAAAATCACCAACGGACGCCACGCAGAGACGTGTGACAAAAACAAACAAAGTATATAACCTTATGCTCTACTCTTCAAATACGTTACCTCAACTAAGATTTCAAAGCAAGAGGTTTGCTTAATTTAACCTCGATGCAAACCCTAGCAAAATTATCACAAGTTTTATATAGGGTTGCCTTGTCCATCTTAATTTATGTCCCAATTTATCACCAATTTAGGTTAGGATTATTTTATCATATAAATTGTAGAAATTCAAACCTAAGCTTGTGCTTCATCAATAATAACTTTTTTTTATAATTAAAAAGCAGTTGCTATTGTTGAAAGTAAGCTAGTGATCCACTATTAATTATGGACCTTTAAATAGAACACTTGTACAAATTCCTTAAGCAAGTTCAACAAATGATAAAAATATTGTAAATTGACTTTTGATTTTGCCAATAATATGCCACACTAAAATTACCTATAATAATCTTATGGGTTACTCCTTATTTTAAATTCATTAAAACTAATACTAATAGGAGTTTATTAGACATCCCAAAAATAGTTAGGATGAGAGGTGTTCTATGAGTTTATTGTGGCTTATGAACTTTAATAGCATCAATATTAATCACTCACTTTTCAACTTTTAATAGGATCAATATAGTTATGGTTATAAAGTTGCAAGCCATTTTGTTGCATAGGATGTTGAATATTTAATGGTTATTCTTGGATTTAATTCACAAGAAACGATTCACACTATCATGATTTCTAAAAGTTTATTACTTTCTTATTATGCTATTCTTATTGATATTAATGTTCATAGGTAGTGTTTGGTTTTTATCTCGAGAAAAACTTATTTTATGTTTTTGTCTCTATTTATCCAACCAAACATGTTTATGTCATTTTTATATATGTCTTTTATATCTTAGAATACTAACCAAACACAACCTTATCAAATGACATTGACATTGACATTGTTATCTTTATCATGTTTCACAAGAGAATAATACTATAACAAATTATTTATCAAGGTAAGGATCTTTAAAAAATAGTTCTTTTTTAATATGAGATTAGCTAATTACCTATGGTATGTTATGGGTGGGATTTCAAACTGATTTTTAACATAAAAGAAGAAGAAGAAGAAGAATATGTTAATATCAAGGGTGAACGAAAAAAAACCAATCAACTGATCAAACCAAGAAAATAAAAAAAAATAACCAAAAAGGCTGAACCAAGAAAAAAACTGAATGAACCAATAAGAAAATCTTAAAAAAATTCAGTTCAATTGGGTTTTGGTTTAGAGTCCAAAACAAAAAAAATAGATCGAACCAAACTGGTTCAACCCAAAACTAAACCTAGTATAAAAGAAAAATAGGTATAAAGAAAAACTTTTCTCAAACCCTACCTCATTAGCAACTAGCAGTTGCCCCCTCTCCTTTTACTCTCTTAATCTCCCCCTAAAGTTTTTCTTCTTCTTTTATTTTCAAGAATTCCATAATCTTTGGCAGAGACATATGGATCTTTTTCTATGTTTAAGAAGTATATGATGTATGGACTTATTACTGGTCACTATCATTATAATGTGTGTTACCATTAAAAGGTGTCATCTAATGTTATTGGGTCATTTAAAAATTCCATACTATTCAGTGCATTGAAGGCCTACTGACATTTTGCTTGCTTTTATCTTCGAATAGGTATGGGGACTATTTGCTCCAAAATTTATTTTTAATTTGGTCACCCTTATTCTTACTAATGCACTGATTAGCCTATCTTTATTTTTTTTACACTGATCGACTGGAGGATGAGACATAGGGGGTTAAAAAACTGAACAATAAATTTCTCACAAGTCACAAGGGATTTATCACTTGTCTTTCCATAGGAATTTATGTGCAAGGTTAGTAAGAGAGAGAAAAAATCAGATATCCAAGTCAAATTTACTTGAGCCTAGAAAAAAGCTGAACTGAAATAAATTCAGTTTGAAAAGGAAAAAACCAAACTAAACTAACAAAGGTTGGTTTGAACTAGTTTTTGGTTCAGTTCGATTCAAAACCTGGAAAAAACATAAATTTAGTTTGATTGTTTATTTTGGTTCAAGACCGAACAAAAAATAATCATCCCTAGCTAATATCATGAACATATTTTCTTGCATCATGAATAAATCTAATTGAAAAATAAAAAGTTGCTACATGTATTTAAAAATTACATGACAAATAAATCATGCGCTAACCAAAAATCAAAACAAGAAACTAAAAGATAGATGCATGTGATGATTTTTGACATCATGACATGTGATGTTCTTTAATTTTTTTTATCTATCTAATTATATAGTAATAAAAATGGAGTTTCATCATAAATATAGTAATTTAAATTTTATAGAAAAATATAATTCTTAGTATAATATTTTTATTAATATATTTTTTAACAAAAAATATAACTTTCATTAGTTATGTTACATGAAAATTATAAGCAATTAAAATTAATATCCAAAAATATTATATCATAATATCTCTTTAATTCAAACCTCCTTCCCTTATTAATTTATTATTCTTTTACAAAATATTTTTTATCAGAATTTTTGTTTTTTAAACAAAAAATTATCATCATCAAAGCAAGTTTTATAAAATAAAATAATAAATTAATGATTTCGACATGAATATATTAAGAAAATAAAAATAATAATGTTGAGAAAAATCATATGAAAAATTTACAACAAAAAAATTAGAAATAAATATTTTATCCATATTTTAGAAAACTATGCATATTAGGTTCATACATAATTATTTTGAAAACAATTGTTAATATCACCATGAGGATGCTGGTATTATTTAAAAACAATGGTTTTATGTGGATTGTTATTTAAATATCATTTAAATAAATTTATTTTAAAATAACTCAATTACAAAATGTAAAAAACAATGAGATTTTAAAAAATAAAATTAAATGACATATCATTCATCTATTATTTTTCTAGTCATCAGAGTAAGGTCCAAGTTTTTGAATCTCAGAAACCCATATATCAATATTTTTTCACCAAAAAAAAATGATAAAGGACATTCCATGAACCTTAATAACTATGTTTTTAATAATAAAACACATTCTAATGGACCTAAGACCTCATAATCAGATAAAATTAATTTTTTTTTCTAAACTTTGATCTATTTTTTTTAAGATTATAGAAGGTGGAAACCACCTCCATTAAGTTCTTTATTAAAGTTATTAGTGACTGAAATCTAATTACTTAAAAGCTTTCTCTCACCTTAATTTTCTCTAATCATTAGAAGGTGGAAACTACCTCCATTAAGTTTCTTATTAAAGTTATTGGTGGCTCAAAACTAATTACTCAAAAGCTTTCTCTTATCTCTCTGACCATTTTTTTTTATTTTTTGGGACATAAATGAAAAATCTAAAATGTAGATTTTTGTGTCCTTTGAACAATAAATATTTGAAAGAGACTGTCATTTTTACCGATGTTAATTTTAAATTTTGGTTTTTTTATTTTAAAATAATTTCAAATTCCTCCATGAAAAAATGGGATGCCATTCAATATTGAGACAACTCACAACATCTAGGGCTCGTAGAAGATTAAATTGAAAGAAAAAAAAATTTGATGACCAAAACGGAATGAAATCAAAATTCATGGAAATAAGGCTATAAAAATGCAAATAAATAATGCTATAAATAATAATAAAAATATAAGATGTTGAATAGAAACGTACACCTCCTATTTTAGTTTCTTTTTTTTAATTAATGTCAATATTCGCAAAGCATTTGGCTAAATGATATTATTAATATTGCTTTTCATGCGAATGTAACCAAGGAAAAAAAAATGAAAAAAAAATGAAACACATCACATGAATTGCATTTATAATAATAATAATAATAATAATAATAATAATTTCTCCTAAATTTCACAAGGAATACATGTGTCCATTGCCCATGCCAAAAACCGCCCCCTCCTGCAAAAAATTCACAGAATGCACATTCTCTCCCTGTTTTTATCAGTGTCCACGTGCTGTTCACTCATGTCACGTGACACAAAACTACTCCTTTCATAAGTTATAACACTGAAACAGACCACTCTCATGGAAAATGTCACGCGCTTAAAGCCCAAGCTCTAACTAAACCCCCGCCTCTAAAACCCTAACAAGAGTCTCCTACCCTTCTCCCTCATCACTAAAACGATGACCCAAAACGACGGCGAACCGGCAGAAGAAGAATGCCCCCCAAAACCCCAAACTTTACAAACCCTTACCGCTACCCATTTATCCAGTTCAATCTCGAACCTCTCCGCCTCCTCTCGCTCTATTCCGTCGAACAAAGACTTCCATTTCTACTACAACTTCGACGAATTCAAGGTCCCGATTCAGGAAATCGCAGCGAAATCTCAGTCGCTACTCGAATCAATCGGGTCTTCCTCTTCAAATGATTTATTCAAAGAGAAATTACAGTTCCCTAGCGATGTTGACATCGACGAGGCTTATGATTGGTTGGTGAATGTGAACGACGAGATTTTTGAGCGTTTTGACACTTCAATTGATGAATTCAAGAGAGTCCGAGAGGAAACGGGTCGGGTTGTGGACGTGGATAATGAGGATGGGTTTCAATTGGTGCTTGGGAAGAAGAATAAGAGGTTAATGAAGGAAGCGTTGAGTGATGACTCGGCGAGTTGTGCTGGTGTTGACTCAGGAGTGAAAGTGGCGGATAACAAGAAGGGGATTTTGGGAAATAAGGCGAAGGTCCCGTTTCATATACCTACGATAAGAAGGCCGCAAGAGGAGCATAATATTTTGGTTAATAATTCGAATAGGGGTTTTGAGCATGTTTGGTTGGAGAGAAGCGAAGATGGGTCGAGGGCTATTCATCCACTGGTTAGTGATTTACACATTTTTAGATTTCTAAATTGTGTTATAGGGTTTGATTCACATTGTTAATCTGCTTTTTCACGGTCATTATTATATTTGCAATGTTAGACTTCTGTAAAGCATGCATTCAGAATTGTGTATCTTTAAGGCTTTTCTCAAGTATTATTGACTAAAAATGTTACCAATTACAATATAATGTATGGCAGGGTTAACCCATGTGGTGGTGAGTAGTCAATTGGATAGTAATTGTAAGGAAGGGCTGAAGTGTTAAAAATTAATTTAGATAAATTCATATTTTTGAGCAGTCTGTTGATTGTATTTGGTAAAAATTGTGCAATGTGGCTAGCATCTGCATACATGGTTGAAGAAGTGAAAAATCCACTCCCTCTTTCAGAAAATTTTCTATTCTAATGGTTCTTCTTTTACAAATGTTTTGGGAAGTTAATTTGATCTCTATGGTTGTTTCCTTATCAAGCACATTGAATGACTTCTGATCAGTTAGCATCTCTAAATATTTTGATTACTATATAAAATGTAATCTTTGTATCGTGTCTGTATTCAAAGAAGTTTTATTGATCTTTACCATCAAAAGCATCTCTTGCTGCAATCTTTACCAATGTTATCCAGATTGCTTTTTGGATCACACAATTCTACACCTTTGCATTCCAAAATTCACCTGACAATTTTACCCTCTAAAAAATTGTACTAGAATGAGAACAGTTGAAACACCAAACTCTTTAAAATCTCTGGCAGTGCATTAACTTATTCTCGTTATATTCTCAATTATTTGGTAATTGAGCTTTGGATATTTGACCAAATGGTTTGAAAAACTTCAACACTGAAGAAATGTCATGGGCTTGATTTGATTATGGACCAAATCAAGTGTTAATTTCATGGCCTTGATCAATAACTTATCTTATATATAAGAACTGTGTTTTATTAACCAGCTGATTTTTCTACAAAAATCCTCTTTATATGTGACTTAATATTAAGGAATACTGGAATTCAGTAGTTTTAATATTCATAAAAATATAGATCAAAAGTGTGGACATAAAACTCAAAGACGGGATGGGTGAGGGAAGGATGGAGTTGCACATTTTAACTTATTCTAGTTATATTTATATTTTTAAAACATAATTTAAGTTGTATGTAAAATTTTTCGGTATTTATGATTTGATATTTTAGACACTCCATCAAGCCTTCTTAAGAAAGTAATTTGAACAACCTTGATCTTTACCTTAAGTAGCTCTGAACACCTTAAATATCTAGCTTTTATTTTTAGTTCTTTACAATTATTTGATGTTACTATTTCCTGTAAAATGATTCCCGAGCTGCAGACATAGTGAATGAAGTTAATTTTAATTGATTTGCCTGAAACTCAGTCTAATCTGTTCAATATTTACCTCTACCCTTTCTCCACTTTCCTCTTTTTGCTTGGAAAGAGTTCCCAGTTATGTCCTCAGGATTCATTTGTTACTTTACTTTCTAGGTGCGGAACTGCCCCCCATGAGATCTGTTGGGTGCATTGCTTACAAATTGCCCTGGCTTGTCTAGTAACATGCATAAGAGCAGCATACCTTCTAATTTGCTTATTTGGCAATATTCTGTGCCAGAAGGTTTTAATGTCCTTGAAAGGTAATTTCAATGACTGGGAAACCTTTCCTTTGACAGGAGCTGGGTTCTTCTATTTCCCTCCCAGCCTGAGCAACCTTGATTGAGGGATGTGAAGCAATGCTGAATCACCCATAGGTTTTCATCACATCTAGAATTCATAGCTAAGACAGATGCAGACTGTTCTATTCATGAATGAGCTATTTGTTTGCCTTATCCATTTACATAATCAGGTGGCCTTCTGATTATGTGTGTGCTATGCATGGTTATGTATCAATTTGTAATGGATTCTATTTGTCCAACAGAATATATGTTCATGTTACATCATTGACCATGTTTTGGTACATCATAAGGGTTTGAAAGACTGTTGGTTGTATTTGTTTATATATTGATGCTGTCTGGAATTTGTTTACCAATGTGATGTGGTTTGGATCTAGCTATTCATTTGTTATTCTCATTCCACATCAGTAGCTTTTTGCTTACTTCATTCTTGTATTATTTGGTTATGATTTCTGAAGATAGAAGACTCTAATTAGCTTCTTGTTATTCCTCTCTCGTGTGTATAGGAAAAGCTGTCTGTTCTTGATTTTGTGGATAAAAGAATTGGGGATGTTGAGCCTGTGCCACCTTTTCCAACAGAGAGTACTCCATTTAAGCTTGTGGAAGAAGTCAAGGATTTGAAGGAGTTGGCAGCTAAATTGCGTGGTGTAAATGAATTTGCGGTAAAAACTGAGTATTTCAATTGTCATTATTAGTTATAACCTTTGAATAACTAAACTAGAAGTTGTATGAATGCCATTTGGTTTCTTTCTTGAGTCCTTAAATGCACAACCTTGTGTTACAGTATTGCTGCTTTCCTCATGTGATTACTTTTTTTGTTATCATAAAATTTTGCAATCACTCTTGAAGGTCCAATTAATGGGCATATATGTTACTTTATAGGATTACTTGTAAACTAACTTCAGTCATAGATGATGGCTTCATTTAATTGTTTTGTATGTCCTTCATGCCAGTTCAATGTTGATGTTTGCTTCTTTGTTTGTTTACAAATTGTGGAGTATAACCTTTTTTGATCCAATGGCTAGGTTGATTTGGAGCACAATCAGTATCGATCTTTTCAAGGATTGACATGCTTGATGCAAATTTCAACTAGAACCGAGGATTTTATTGTTGATACATTAAAACTTCGAATACATGTTGGCCCATATCTTAGGGAAGTTTTCAAGGATCCTGCCAAGAGAAAGGTCTGGTATTGAATTTCTGCTTTCTCCCTCCCTCCCTCCCTCCCTCCCTCTCTTTTATGTCAGGTTTGGCATATTTGTGATAGAATTTAATTTAATTAGGTCATGCATGGAGCAGATCGAGACATTGTGTGGCTTCAACGTGACTTTGGCATATATATCTGCAATCTGTTTGACACTGGACAGGTCTTGTACTTTGACTTTATTGCTTCTCTTAACCACTTGATTTTATTTTTCTTGCTACTTAACAGTTCTTTATTTCAACATCATATACAATGACTCTGTAAACTCGTTTTTTCAATGGTTTATCCAGAAAATCTGGGATCATAGTGGGATCATAGCTAGTTGATGGTTTGGGTGTGCCAATCTGGTAGTATGTCGTGTGATCTTGTGCAATTTGATTTTTCTTATACAGTCACCACCTTTTTTGTCATTAAATAAATTAGGCCAGCCATTTTTTGTATTATTTAAAATGTAGTTTCTTGTTGTCAATATATGCCTCTATGAATCAAGCAAGGCTAGAGGTCTTACTCTGGAAATTACAGATCAGAAGTCAATTTTCTGTGTCCCTTTAAAACAAAGTGTCAGACCCTTATTCTTGCACATCTTAGCTGATAGATTTACCAGAATTTAATTATTTTATTTTTCATGACCTCAATAATTTCTTCTTTTCTCCTTTCTCGTTGAATGTTCATTAGCATTTAGTGCTTCTTTTGATTAACACTTTTATTTCCATCCCTAGGCCTCGAGAGTGCTGAAGTTGGAAAGAAATAGTTTGGAGTACCTTCTACATCACTTTTGTGGGGTCACTGCCAAGAAAGAGTAGGTCCCCATGTAATCACTTGATCTGCCACTGCTTATGGTTTGATTCATATAACTTTGCACATACTTGTATGCCTAAATTTACCAGAGTACAACGAGTGTTTGTGTTTTTTTTTTCCCGGTTTGGTGTGTGTAGTTGTTTTTATAAAAATCCCAGTAGAGTTGACTTGTCTGTTCATGGTAGATACCAGAATGCAGAATGGAGACTACGCCCTCTTCCTGATGAGATGATCAGGTGAATTCATATTTTAGAAATTTTGTCTTTTGTTTTCCAAACATGCCACCCAGAGCATATACTGGAGTCTTGAGCAACTATTTCATGCAATCAGTGAACAAGTGTGTTGGTGAATTCAGATTAATTAGATGGATCATTTTTCCCATTTGGAGTCAATGATAGTTTTGGTTTTTGCTAGACTTGAAATATAATCAACTAGTTGGCATAGGTCGCTTTTCCAGCTATGCAATCAAGGATACTTTCCATGCCATGTTATGATACAAGAATGTGTGATATTGAAAGACTACTAAGTAGTATGTTGCATGCAAAACCTCACCACCCCTCATAATGCTAGTGTAGTGTGACAGCTTTCCCACATACAAAGATTTTCTTGTTTTTGCTGTTTTATTCACTCATGTCAAGTGTATATTTCAATCAAAATTGATCAATTTGTATGTCTGATTTTCTATTATACCAGCCAAAAGTGTTCATCTGTTGATCTGTGCTTTTGATACACAGATATCTGTTTCTGGAACAATGATGATTCTGTATTTGTTTATATATATATATATATATTGTTTAAGAAATTCTATTTAGATAATTGTAAATGTCAATTTGTCAATAGGAGAATGAGAAAATTGAAAAGGAAATCAGGAGAAAAAAATGGGAGAAATTTTTAAAAAAGGAATAGAGGTGCAGAAAACATATTGGTTAAACTTTTCTATATATTAGAAAAAGAGGAAGAAAAAGACCAGTGGTGGTTGCTGGGACCACAAGTGAGTGGATATGGAAATGGAAGGAAATTTCACTCTTTGAAGAGTAAGATGTTTCAGGCGTTTAATAACACGTTGGTATTTTATGAGAAAGTTCCATCTAGTGGTAAAGTTTCTTTTGTAATAATCTTCCAGTTGTGTAAGCTTGTTCTTCATCATATACAATTTGTTTTCCGGAAACAGGATGAATTACGACTTGCATGGTGCTCTGAAGTCTTTCTAGTTTGCTCATATCTCTTAATGCTGTTTTATCATCATTGTACATCTCTATTATTGATGTTGGTTTAGGTAAATGTAGTCGATGTTTACTCTCTACAGTTATCTAATGGGCGACTTTTTTGGTGACAGATATGCCAGAGAAGATACCCACTATCTGCTGCATATATATGATTTGATGAGGGCATTGTTACTTACAAAGCACAGTGACCATGATAATGGCGATCCACCATTGGTAGAGGTATGGTTTTGATAAAAACAACAGGCATTTTCTAGATTGTTGAACCATATGAAAGAATGAGACGACAGAGACTGGGAGGATGGAATGTGACTATCATCTGTCCTTTCCTCAGTTTTGTGTGGGAGCTAGGTCTTCTATTTTGGTCGGCGTTATTCTTGCTTGGCGATATTTTTTGTATTTTTTTTATTCACACGTCCCTGGACAAGTGAAGACTCATACCAAAAATGGCAGATTGCTAGAATTTCTGTAAATTGAGCATTGGATTTGGCATCACTATTTTATGTGGTTACAAGTCCTTTAATGCTGCAACCTTGATTTCTTCCATGTTATCTTTGATGGGAACTGGGAAGGCTTTCTTTCACCTGATTACTGGAGTCGATTATGATTTTAGAAATAGGTTATGGTCATTGTTGACTACAACATTACTATAACGAGTGAGTGATTGTTGATAACAGGTCTACAAACGCAGTTATGATGTATGCATGCAGTTGTATGAGAAGGAGCTTTTCACTGAAAATTCGTATCTCAATATGTATGGGTATGTTACAGACCATTTTACTTTAAGATTATATGTATCATCACATGAACTGTGTAATATTTTGTACAGCAATGCTATTTTTTTCCTTTTTTTTTCTTCTGTTAATTTGGCTGTTTCTGTGCCTTTTTTTCTTTGGTATTTACAATATCTTGAACATAATCCATCAACGCTTAATTTCTATACTTTATTTCTGAGGTGCTGTTATGTCTTGATTTAGGTTGCCTAATGCTGGTTTCAATGCTCAGCAGCTTGCCATTGTTGCAGTAAGTAGTTTCCTTTTTTCATTTACTTAATTTGTCAAATTGAGTGAACTAACACTGCAATAGATACATCTTTGTTGCTGAGTTATAATAGACTCCTGTTTGGTTTAAACTTGGATATTTTACCTACTTCATTTCTTTAATTTCCAGGGGCTTTACGAGTGGAGAGATGCCATTGCCCGTGCAGAAGATGAGAGCACGGGTTATATATTGCCAAACAAAACTCTTCTTGAAATTGGTAAGAATCTTCTCAAATTTGTCATAACTTCAACTTAGTCTGTTTGCATTCTTATGGTAAATGTTGACTCTTAAATCTTCTTTTGTTTGGAAATGGTGAAAGCCAAGGAGATGCCTGTTACGCCTAGCAAATTACGTCGACTGCTGAAATCAAAGCACTCATATATTGAACGACACCTTAGTTCTGTTGTTAGCATCATTAGGCACTCCATGCAAACCTCTGCTGCTTTTGAAGCTGCTGTTCAACATTTAAAGGAGAGATGCATGGAAACAGTAAGACTTGCTGCACATATTTGATGATCTCCACATATATATCATAGAGGTGTCTCAGCACTGAATTTAGAATTTATTATGAATCTTAACTTACAAAGATGCCTAAATTACGAGTTCATGCTAGAAATGGATTTAATAACTATTTAATTGAGGGCCATGTCCCCCTCCCTGGATGATGACAGGCTGAGAATTCAACCTATCTCGTGTGGTGTTGCTTTGACTACAGTTTTGAAGAACAAAACTGTTGATATTCTTGAAAAACGAAAAAAATAGTGGGTTTTGATGCTCTAGCCAAAGTACTTGGTCTTATGGGTTTAAAGTGAAGCGAACCTATTCACTTGAGATTAACAGAGTTGCACTCTAATTTGAAAAGTTGGGCAAGCAGAATGAGTCCAGGTCAATCTGAATTGACTGCATGGTTGGGCTTGTTTAATAACTGCTTGAAATTCTGATGGTCCTTGGATGTAAAGCTGTAATCATGTTTCCCACTAAGTTGGAGAGTTGCTTTTACTTTTGTCTCCCCTTAGTGCCCTGTTTATTTGATAACTGAAAGATATTTTTTTGAAGGCCTCACAAAAAGATACAGAAGTTAATGATGGTTGTGAAGAAAAAAGCGTTCATGGTGGCAATGGAATGAATGGCAGTGTGGCTGCTGAAACTTCTGTGCAGCTGAAAAGGGGGCTTCTGAAGCAGGGAAGCAGTATTGTTGAACTTGGCAAAGGTGGGCAAGAAAGCTCTGCCAAGCATCATGGTGAAAATGGTGGAGTGAAGACTGGATCTAGTAGTTATATTTCAGATACATCTCCAGTAGCAAAGGTTGTAGATATTTGATAAGTAGATCGATATTTACCCTTGTTAGAGATCTTTAGACTAACATGTCCACCTTTTTCTGCTCAGGTTGCTGGAGCAACTGTTCAGATTCTAAAGAAGCCAACTGGTGCTTTTGGGGCCCTTCTCAGGGGTGCAGCAGCAAAGAGGAAACTTGGTACTGATAAAAAGGTGAACATTCTACCCTTGACTTTACTTCCTCTTCAACAATCTAGACAGCGTTCACATAACCCAGAACATGGAAATGAATCTTTCACTAGGGTGGTCTGCCTTGTGGTTGAGTTTCTGAGTACATTAATTTTGAAAGGCATTAAAATCAGTATCACACACACTAAATGGAAGGTGCATGAATGGAAATGTTCTTGCCCATCTCTATCTGTTATTTTTCTTTTTCCCACTGAAGAGTTTTTTTTTTTTGGTTGGGGTTCTGTTACAAATTCTTTTTGAATTGTCCGCATTATTTAGCATGTTCCTTTCATACCTTTGGTAATTCCACCAATACTCAATTATACCAGGGAACACAATTTGGGTGTCTTAACATGCTTAACTTATCAAGTCATCTTGATGCATCTAACTGCCTTTTATCCTCGTTTAAAACTCCTTTTATTCTATTTTTGACTTCTGGTTGACATTATTTTTACAAATATTTAGGTCGGGGAAGAGGTCAAGTTAGAAAAGATAAGATCCTCAGTGAACCTTCCATTCCATTCATTTATGCCCAGAAATGAACCTCCAAAACCAGTAGTAGAAGAGCCCATTGTTTCAGAAATTTCACATCCTGAAGAATCTTTGGCTGTCCCAGCCACTGGTTCTAGTTTGCAAGATATAATAATGTTGGATGATGATTCGGATATGGAACAAGACACTCGTATTGGAGAACCAGAGAGAGATGATTCCAAGACCACAAATGTCAACAGGGATGACAAATCTTCAGGAACTGCTTTGGAAACAGACAAAGTTGAGGAACCTGTTTCTCTGTCAGATTTGT
The DNA here is from genome assembly GCA_015852605.2 of Populus deltoides. Taxonomy (NCBI): domain Eukaryota; kingdom Viridiplantae; phylum Streptophyta; class Magnoliopsida; order Malpighiales; family Salicaceae; genus Populus; species Populus deltoides. The sequence goes on along the minus strand of CM027588.2, from coordinate 10,581,318 downwards.
CTACAAGTTCCCAAAAGCGCTTCCAATCCAGTAATCAAAATAGAAGAACTGCAGAAGGTAAGGAATCTGGAGAATCAAGTAGTGTTTTGAAGCTGAAGCCATTTGATTATACTGCTGCACTCAGATTTGGTGATGGCCCGACAGAAAACTTGAAAGTAGGGAATGACAAAAATCAGAGGGACGTGCGTGTTTCTGTGGGTAAGATAAAAAGTTCTCCAGGAGCCCCAGTACAAAAGGATGATGAGACAGGAGAATTTCGGGAAGGCAGAAGACGTCAGGCCTTTCCCGCAACTGGGAATAGGAGTGCAACATTCCGATGAGTGCGTTAGGAGTCTAGTTGTAGAAAACAATTAAAGATAATATCTTGTCAATGCTCTGAAATTTAAAACAACTTTTCACGTTACCATCCAAACAAGGATCTTAGCATTTTCCTCTTATGGATTCCTCGGATCATAAGCACCTTGTACATTGGTGACAGCTTGTGTTTTCATGGAATTCATTCCGAGTGGTTGGTAGGCTTGTTATACTATAGATTATGTGTGGAAAAGGGATCACGTTCGATCGGCAGTGATGGTGGTGGAAGGCATGCTTGTGTTGTTGTGACTGCAGGGGGGATTGAACGGGAAGGTGGGAAGCATTTATCATAGCGGCAGCCCTCTCGTCGCAGTGGGAGTGAGATGAATGGTTTCTGTTCAAGGCCTTGCATTGCCGATGAAGGCTGAAACAAAAACTTTCTCATCACGTTTCTTCTAGATTTAGGATGGGTGGAAGGAAGGACCTTTGAAGAATCTTCGTAGACCGACTCAAAAAGCAGAGACTGGCCGCTGCCGATTCCATTATTTGCGTTTTAAAACTCTCTGAAGAGCATATTTCTTGTCCGGCGCGACTATTTTATGAAAACTATATTTGAAAGTCAACCATGAGCAGATGCATGTGAGTCTTGGGTCTTAAGAGTCCTGGTGCTCGTTTTCGCTGCTAGTTGGAACTTAACTAGTATATCTGATTTAAATTAATCGTAAATTAGTTGCCTTGTTTAAATGGTGATTTGGTTTTAAAAAATAATCCATTGCTTTAATCTCTAACTAGGTGCTTTAGCATAAATCTTAAACTTTGGACAAGGATTAAGGTGGTGTTTGACCTCGTAATGTTTCAATTGTAGTTTTGTGTATTTTTGAAATTGTTTTTATTCAAATTAATTGTGTTTTTGAATAGTTTTGAAGTGTTGAATTCAAAATAAATTTTAAAAAATAAAAAATTATTTTAATATATTTTTAAGCGAAAAATATTTTGAAAAGTAACCTTTATCACTGTCTTAAACACTTTTTAAATTGTCAAAAAATTGTAGGGGATGAAATGAAAAGATGAAGATACATTGTACTAACTTGGGTTAATATAAGAAATTTACGAGCCAGGTAATGGGCACAAAAAACAATGACATTTTGTTTATTTTCTTTTCATTTTTTTTTTGGTCGGGCCTTAATTGATCTCAGGTTAGATTAAATATGGAACTAAATTGAAGAGTTATAAAAGAATTAGAGATAAAATCTAAGAAATAAATAAATCCTGAAGGATGAAGTTGAAAAAACATGAGCATGAAGAAAGGAAAAAAAACTAAGCAAACCAAAACGAGTATCCTTAACATAAGTTAATTTTTCCAACTCACAACTTGTGAAATCGTAAACCCGGATTCAACTAAGAAGCTCAAATCCAAGCCAATGTAATGTCAAATAATGAAATCGAAAAAAGAAAAACAGTAAAATCTATTTTTTTCAAAGTAAAACAAATAAAAATCAAAAGAATAAGGATTAAATTTGACATAAAAATAAATGAAATCAAATGTTGATAATGACATTGAAAAAAAAATTAGTTAATAAAAGGATTCAAAATAAAACAAATAACAATAAAAAGAATAAGAACTAGATATGATAAATAAAAAAAATTTTAAGCTGGATGAAATTAAAAAAAAAATCAATTTTGTAAATCATTTTAAATAAAACAAATAACAATCAAAATAATAAGAATCAAAATACTATGCATGCAAAAACTTATTTCATTCTAGTTTTAACCGCACTTGTAGTTTTTTTAAAATTTATTTTTAAAAATCTTAATTAAAAATATTTTTTAAAGTGAGAACCATAAAAATACTATTACATCAAGCACGGATTGACTTGAATGTATAAGCATGCATATCCCATTTTTTCACTATACTGGGGGTGCTGCATGGACCTTTTTAACTATATAATAAACATATGGATGTCTTTATATCCCTTAATGCTTATTATATACTTTATTTATTAAAAAAAATCATATGAAGCCTTCATTGTATGTCAGGATTGAAAATTTCAGGCGGATAAAAATAAAGGGGCAATGAGGTCAGGTGGCATTATCAAGAGACGCACGCGAAGAGAGAGAGAGAGAGAGAGAGAGAGAGAGAGAGATGCGCATTAATAATATCGTGATGTTTCCGAAACCCCAGAAATCAAAATTTATATACAATAAAATAAAACATATTTAAAGTAGTTATATTTATAGTTTTAACATTCGGCCAGTCTGATGAAATGATTCACAACTAAAACTGGGTTGAGTTTATAAAAAAATAAAAATAGTTAAAAATTCAGTTGATTTGACGAGTAAATTCGATCAAAAATCCAGTTATAATTCATTAATTATTTTTTTTTTATCAAAACGACGTTGTTTTGATTTGTAAAAAAAAATTAGGGTTAACCTGGATAACCTGGTGACCCCATCAAAACCTGTGACTCGGTTCTTGGGCCGGGTCGACCACCAGCCGGGTTTAAAAACACTGGTTATATCATGCAATGAGTCCTTTTTTTTATTTTTTTTCTTTAAATTAATTTTTTAATGTTTTTAAATTGTTTTCATTTGCTAAAGTTAAAAATAATTTTTTTAAAAATAAAAAATATATTATTTTGATTTATTTTTGAGAAAAAAAACATTTTGAAAAACAACTGCTATTATACTTTTAAATATTCCTAAAACATAAAGCTTGTTTTGTAGCGCCACAAAATTATTTTTTTTATTTAAAATAATTTTTTTAATATTTTTTTGATTATTTTAAAAGGTTGACATTAAAAAAAAAAATACTATCTTATTATATTAAAAAAAAACTTAAAAAACTACAGTGATAATGAAATGATGGGGACAAGAATGCAGTAAGTCCATAATTCGAAATTAAAGAATGCTGGCAGATTCTGTATCGACAGGAGCAGCCATTCTTTCAAAATATTCAGATTCTGCATATTTAATTAACTATATATATAACATTTTATGAATGTTGAGGTTTATATGCCCTAATTAACCTCTGCATCTTTTAAAAACACTAAGAAAAATAACAGGAAGAGAAATAGATGACAGTTTACAAGATTTTTATGCTATATAATTGTTTAATGTAAAACCTCATTATTTTCAATATTTGTTTTTGCATGACAATTAATCCTATATTTAAGCTATTGTAAAAAAGAGAGAAGAAAATCTTGAATTCAAGCTAGTGGTTAAATGTTACATCAACTATTGGAAGCATGCGTATTGTAATATGGATTTTGGTATAATTTTAAATAAAATTTAGCCACACTATACTATACTTTAAAATATATGAAAAAAATACTATATAAATAGGTACTGTGAACCACACTATAAACATAAAATGAACGATATTTTAGCACTTTGAAGACATTATCTTTTATCTTTTCTGTTTTTGATTCCAAAAACTTCTGAAATGCTCATTTAAAAATAGCATAGGTTCTAAAATTTTAAATCTTTCAAAAAAAAAAAAGTGATTACAAGCCTCTCATATAGAGGAGAGATAGTAATTGATGAAAAACGGTAAAAGAAGATTATTAGATGTAGCTAGATAGCCAAACCCAATGCTATTGAGTTTGGTTTGGATACCGTGAACTACACTGTGTACATATACCTTATAAGATTTTAATTTTTATAATCTTATAAAAACTCAAGAGTCTCATTTAATTTTGCTGCAAAACAAATCAAAAGAGCTCATTGTTGAGATTGCTGCTTTTGGCCCCCCCCCTTCTCTTGGTACTGATTGTCGATTTTTGGGCAGAGATGGGCTTCAGGTCTTCAATTTCATTTCTCGGTGAGATTTTATTATGTGCTTGCAATTCATTTAGGAAGCCTGCCTTTGATCTCTACTACCCTTCTTTGATTCCCAGTTTTGATCATTCCCCTTTCCCTCACTGACTGAACTCATCCATGGTCGACCGCTGCCAGACCCTCTGGCAGTTCCCTCACAGTGATAACCAGAACTCGAGAGATTAATTACACAGCTAGTCTCGAGAAAAGCATTGATGAGATGTTATACAACTACAGTCTCGAGAAAAGCATTGAGGTAACGAATTATCAGCAGCAAAGTTAGCATGGAATATGGTAGAACAGTGGCAACGACTGCAGGTGGTAGGTAGAACGTAGCAGGTAATTAGCATGGATTGGAAGCAGCAGCAGCAGCAGCATGAAGGCATAGCTACAAGAATTAAAGGTAGCAGCAGCAACAACAGTTAGTTAGACGTGTAAGAGTAAGCTAGTTGTTAGTTAATACGTAGTTGGAAGGTAGCGAAATCTTGCATTAATAGTTTGTAATAAGAAACGTGATAGTCAAGCAATAAAGTGAATAGTTGTTTCTGTAACTATCTCTCTTATCTTTCTTCTTCTATTCTTCTCTGTTTCTCTTGAATCTTACAGTACTTGCTAAGGGACCTTATAACAGTTGGTATCAGAGCCAATCCAAGACCATCAATCAGTTCTCGCCTTGCTTAGAACTTAACAAATGGTGGAGAATAATAGAGATGAAGGCTGTGGAAGAACACTGTCGAAGGCTTGATGAGCAAATATATACAAGGCATCCATCGAGAACTTCGGGAATCCATAGCTGATAATCAAAAGAAATGGCAGGAATCCATGTTAGAGAATAAGGAACAATTAATGGTAGGAAGACTGATCTAACCAACCTACAGATGGAAGCATTCATCACCACAATTAAGTCATTCAAGCAGCGAAGAAAGAGGTGGGAGGTAACTCCAGTCCTGATGGGATAATTCCTGGTTTTAGAAGCTACAATCGTGGATAGACAATGGAAAACCATGATTTCCACTGGGCTAGCTGGAAACAATGTAGCCTTGCCAAAGGTTGATTTACCAACTCCTTTTAGAGAGACAATCCGAGGGGTAATTGGATAAGGAATTGTAAGAAGTTGATCGATCACAGATATTAAGTTTTGAATATCCAATAAACAACTTTAATACCTATATTCAATCATTTTTCAACTCTTTAACACTGCATTCCTTGACCTTTCATCTCCTACTAGGCTTTGTGCCCGCACTTCGCTCTCGGTGGAATAAAAAACATATATTTGCATTAAAAAAAATATGTGATGAAATGCATAATTAAAAACTCGAATAATATATTAAAATAAATTAATTGATCACATAAGATTTAATAAATAAAAAAAGTTGGCGTGGCTTCGGGCAAACATAAAACTTGTTATTTCACTTAAATGGTGATCTGGTTAAAAAAAAACCTCCATCATTCTAGTTTTGTCTAACTCTAGCTTAAATGTGGAAACAAAAAAAATTGACAAAGAATTAAAAAAATAAATAAAAACTAAGAGAGTGAAATGAAAATATAATGATAAACTGTATCGACTCGGGTTAAGTTGTAAAATTTACAACATGAGTAATATACACAACCATAATGAGTTAATCCGTCTAGATAATTTGTCTTTATTTTTGCTTCCCTTATTCTCTTCATGACTAAACCTTTATTGGGTCTTAATTGACCACAAATCAGATTAAATTTAGAAGTAAATCAAAGAGTTATAAAAAAATTTCAACTTAAAACTTTAAAAATATATCATGTTGTAATGATTTCAGTCAACTTTAATTACAAACAAAATTTAGAACTTAGATCAAAACATGATCACACATAATTTTTTTTTAAGGTAAGTGATAAAAAATGATGATATTGCATTTTTTTTTATTTTAGGTTAAATAAAAAAAACAATGATAACAAACGGTAAAATTGTTTTTTTTTAAAAAAATTAAGGGAAATAATTCATAAATAATCCATAGATGTTGTGTCATAACCCGTCAAATCAACAATCCGTGCCAATGACCCAACCAATCTAATATTTTTCTTAATAGATTTATGTTGCCCCTTAATAAAGAATAAAAAGAATTGAAAAAAAAGCTTCGCAAAAAAGCTAAGGTGCGCGGGCCTAATGGCCTATTACAAAAGAGCCCACGCTTTTAGGTCCGGTGGCCCATACCCACACACTTAGGTCTTATATTTTTTCTAAGTCGTCCACCTCTTTTATTTAAATAAATAAATCAGGCAATATATCACTTGCTTGTGTGTCCAAAATCCATCCATCCATTTTCAATGCTATTTTTATGTTTGTCTTTTCTCTTTCAATTTTATCCCTTGCCGATAAATTTAAAGCAATTGGGTGCTAATCTTGCCATCAAAGCACACAACAAAAAAGAGTTAAGGTTGAAAATAAATAAATCAGGCAAAATCCCTTGATGTTGTGTCATAACCTGTCAAATCAACGATCCGTGCCAATGACTCAATCAGTCTAATATTTTTCTTAATAGATTTATGTTGCCTTTTAATAAAGAATAAAAAGAATTGAAAAAAAGGCTTCCCAAAGGAGTTCAGGTGCCAGGGTCTAATGGCCCAGCGCGTCTGGGTCTATTAAAAAAGAGCCCATGCTTTTAAGCTAGATGGTCCAGGCCCGCATACTCGGACCTTATATTTTTTTAAGTCGTCCACCCCATTTATTTAAAATAAATAAATCAGGAAATATGTCGTTTGCTGAAACAGATGACGTGTTGTCTATCTGTTCAAAATCCGTCCATCCATTCTCAATGCTATTTTTGTGTTTGTCTTTTTTCTTTCAATTTTATTCCAAGCCAAATAAATTTAAAGCAAATGGATGCTAATCTTGCAATCAAAGCACACAATTAAAAAAAAGAAGTTAAAGGTTGAAAGTGAAAGAATTAAAAATAATACTGCTCAAGTCCATAGTATATATATGAGTGTTTTTCACTGTTGAATCAAATTCACACCCTTCCGCTTTAAAATAGTTTGTTTACTTTATTATTAACGCCGAACTACATGCAATTTAAATATATTACGTGTGGTTTTGACCTCCTGCCCCTTGGAATGCAAAAGAAAGGCTGCTGCTCGTAAGACGCTGAGAAATTTATTGGTTGAAATTGTTGGCTTGAATCTTGGTTTGGAATTGAGGTTAAACTTATTTGTTATTAAAATTTTAATAAATGCATTTAAATAATGCCTCACGGGTGTCTTAAGAGCACTCGTTAGCTTTTTCCAGAAAGGGAGTTGTTTCTACTTTTGTCCTTTCTTAAAAATCTATATTTAGGATATTTATGTTAAAATAAAATTCTCTGCCGTTCCATTTACATGCCAGCACCGTTTCATTCCAAAGCTGCTGCAGACAAGAAGGGAAAGCTAGTGGGATAATAATAGTGTGCTTATTATAATCGTGTTAAATATGTAGATTACAATCTCTTGTCTAAAATGGCCGGCGGACAGTGGGACTTCGACGGCGAGGAGATAAATGTTGAAAATATGGATTCTTTTTCTGTCTTTAATTTAAGAAAAATGATCATTGCTGTTTTGTTCATGGAAAAATTAATCAGGTACATCGTATCAGATTGTTCATGGGAAAGAACTGAGGCTTTATATCAGCCTTTACACAGCAGGAATGCAGAAAATAATGGAACCACTAAGGACGTGGTCAATTGGTTACCAGAGAATCAAATCTAAACTGAGATCCTACACTTCCCTCACAGTGATAACCGGAACTCGAGAGATTACACAGCTAGTCTCGAGAAAAGCATTGATGAGATGTTATACAAGGTAACGAATTATCAGCAAGCAAAGCTAGCATGGAATATAGTAGAATAGTGGCAACAACTGCAGGTGGGAGGCAGTACGTAGTAGGTCATGAAGGCATGTATAAAAAGTACGTAGTAGAATAGTTGCTTTTATGGTTGTGTTTTGAAAAAAATTATTTTATAAAAAGTATTTTTAGTTGAGGTTAGTTTGAAAAAATATATGTTTGGTTAAAATTGTGGTTGGAATTGAGGTTGACCAAAAAGTAGTTTAATGTGTTTGGTTAAGAATGGTTTTGAAATTGAGGTTATAAAATAATTTTAAAATATATATATTAATATTGATGGTTTTTAATTTAAATATTATAGATTTAAATATTGCTATTGCATCATGAAATAAATAATACTTTATATAAAATATTTTTTATTGTTCCATTAAACTATCTACAATTTCATCATGTATGAAATACATCCGACAAAGACTATAGTTTTCACAAATTTTTTAAGAGCGCAACAACATCAGGTAGAATATAATCAGGAACAAAATTGGGATTGCGATCAAATTCTACAAATGCTACGTCATCAAGCGATTTTTGTCTAATTTATATAGTGTCATTGAATAATGTTTAACGCTAGTTTTTCAAATAAAACACAATTAAAAGTAATTTTTTTTTATTTTGTTGGGTCGGACCAGGTTCAATGCATAGCTTTGAGCCGGACCGGTTCGACAAGAACCCATGAACAGTGGAGCCATGCTCCACTGTTCATAAGTTTACTCAGCACAAGAAGCAGCACCTAGCTGCTTCTTGTAAACCGGTGGCTGTGCCATAGTTGGTAGTGGGTCCCACCAATAAAAATGTGTTTTTCCTGCTTTACCAAACAATAATAGTTGTGGCTGCGGGTGAATCTCACCCGCAGCCACAATACCAAACAGGCAGTAGAGGGGTAATTGAATAAGGAATTGTAAGAAGTTGATCACAAATATATATATTAAAAGTATTTTTTTTATTTTGTTGGGTCGGACACGGTTCAATGCATAGCATTGAACCGGACCGGTCCGATCTGAATAGTGGAGCTATTCTCCACTATTCAAGGAATAAAACCCATGAAAAGTGGAGCCATGCTACACTGTTCATGGAAGTAAACTTATGAACAGTGGAGCATGCTCCAGTGTTCATAAGTTTACTTAGCACAAGAAGCAGCTCCTATGCTGCTTCTTGCAAACCGGTGGCTGTGCCACAGTTGATAGTGGGTCCCACCAATAAAAATAAAAATGTGCTTTTCCTGCTTTACCAAACAATAATAGTTGTGGCTGCGGGTGAACCTCACCCGCAGCCACAATACCAAACAGGCAGTAGAGGGGTAATTGAATAAGGAATTGTAAGAAGTTGATCACAAACATATATATTAAAAGTATTTTTTTTATTATTTTGTTGGGTCAGACACGGTTCAATGCATAACATTGAACCGGATTGGTCCGATCTGAACAGTGGAGCCATGCTCCACTGTTCATAAGTTTACTTCCATGAACAGTGTAGCATGGCTCCACCATGCCCCACTGTTCAAGGAATAAAACCCATGAAAAGTGGAGCCATGCTACATTGATCATGAAAGTAAACTTATTCATAAGTTTACTCAGCATAAGAAGCAGCACCTATGCTGCTTCTTGCAAACCGGTGGTCGTGCCACAATTGGTAGTGGGTCCCACCAATAAAAATGTGCTTTTCCTAAATAATAATAGTTGTGGCTGCGGGTAAACCTCACTCGCAGTCACAATACCAAACAGCCAGTTGAGAGGTAATTAAATAAAGAATTGTAAGAAGTTGATCACAGATATATATATATATATATATATATATATATATATATATATATATATATTCAATAAACATCTTTAATACCTATATTCAATCATTTTTCAAATCTTTAACACTGAATTCGTTAACATTTCATCTCCTATTATTATACTTTGCTGCTGGTAGAATAAAAAGCATATAACTGTATCAAAAAAAAAATTTAAACATTGTTATTTTTACCTGTTTGCGATGAAATACTTGAAATGATAATTAAAAACCCGATTGGTGTCTCAAAATAAATTAATCAACCACTATAAAATTTAATAAATAAAAAAATTGATGTGACTTGTTTGACAAAATTGACAAATAAAAAACAAATTGTTTCACTTAAATGGTGATCTGGTTAAAAAAAACATCTCTGTCATTTTAATATTGTCTAACCCTAGCTTAAATACAAAAATAAAAAACTGACAAAGGATTAAATTGAAAAAAAACCTAAGAGAGTGAAATGAAAATATGATGACAAACTTTATCGACTCGGGTTGAGTCATAAAATTTATAATGTAGGTAATAGGCACAACCATAATGAGTTAATTTGTCTTGATAATTTATCTTTATTTTTCCTTCCCTTATTCTCTTCATGACTGGATCTTTATTGGGTTATAATTGACCACAAATCAGATTAAATCTAGAAGTAAATCAAAGAGTTATAAAAAAATTTCAACTAAAACTTTAAAAATAGGTCATATTATATTGATCTTAGTTAATTTTAATTAACAAATAAAATTTAGAACTCAGGTCAAAACATAATCCCAATTAGACATAATTTTTTAAAGGCAAGCGATAAAATTAAAATGATGTAATTGCATTTTTGTTTTATTTTAGGTTAAAAAAATCAATGATAACAAAAGGTCAAATTGTATTTAAAAAAAACTTTAAGGGAAAAAAATAAAAAAAATCCCTTGATGTTATGTCATAACCCGTCGAAACAACTATCTACGCCAATGACTTAACCAGTCTAATATTTTTCTTAATAGATTTATGTTGCCCCTTAATAAAAAATAAAAAGAATTGAAAAAAAAACTTTACAAAAAAGCTCAGGTGCTCGAGCGTAATTGCCCAGCACGTCTGGACCTATTAAAAAAAGAGCTCATGCTTTTAGTCGAGTGGCCCAAGCCTGCACGCCTAGACCTTATATGTTTTTAAGTTATCCATCTTTTTTAATTAAAATAAATAAATCAAGTAATATATCGCTTGCTGAAATAGATAACAGTGTTGTCTATATGTTCAAAATCCATCCATCTATTTTTAATGCTATTTTTATATTTGTTTTTTTTTCATTTAATTTTGTTTCTAATCAATAAATTTAAAGAAATTCGATGCTTGCAATCAAAGTACACAATTAAAAAAAAATTAAAGGGTTAAAGTAAAAAAAAATTAAAAATAATACTGCTCAAATCCATAGTATATATATAAGTGTTTTTCACTGTTGAATCAGATTCACACCGTTCCGCTTTAGTTTGTTTACTTTATTATTAACGCCGAACTCCATGCAATTTAAATATATTACGTGTGGTTTTGACCTCCTGCCCCTTGGAATGCAAAAGAAAGGCTGCTGCTTGGACGTAAGACGCTGAGAAATGCCCACTTCCTTTTCTTCTCATAATGCAACCAAAAAACCTTATCTTATAATACAAAGCAAATTTGTTTGTGTTATAAAACTTCATTAACTTAATGTATTAATTTAATGATTCGCTCATTTAAAGTTTAGCCTCGACTAAATTTATCAAAAAAAAAAACTTGATATTTTGGGTCGGTTCATGTAACAATGGAGTCGTTGTTTCTTTTTCGCTTTGTGGCATGTATTTTTTTTTTATTATTATTTACTGGTTGAAATTGTTGGCTTGAATGTTGGCTTGGAATTGAGGTTAAACTTATTTGTTATTAAAATTTGATTTTTTTATGTAAAAAATTTCTTAGCAATGTGAAAAAATTAAAATTATTTTTATTATATTTTTATATTTAGTTAGTGTCATAAATCTATTTTTTATTATAAAACTAAAAATTCTTTTGAGTTAAAAATATAATCTTCATGATAATTCTTAATTTGAATAAAATAAAATCGATATTCTAAAATTAAGTTATCACATGTAAAATATATTGAGATGATTATTATAAATTATAATTTTGTTTTGTTTTATAAAAAATAGTTATAATTTTGATGTATTCCATATTTCTTTGAAAAGATACTCATTTTTTATCCTCAATAAATAAATACATTTCTTAGTATTTCAATGAAAAAATTAAAAATTTGAAAAGAGAAAAAATAAAAATGAAAAAAATAATTTTATATTAGTGAACATAAGCTAATTACCTATGCTAAACTATGGGTGAGATCTCAAGTTAATCTTTTAAGTAATAAAACAATGTGATAGTATTCTAAACACATTTTCTTACATAACAAAAAAAATTAATTGAGAATTGGAAAGTTATTGCATGCATTTAATAAAATAAAATAAAAATAATGTGAACTAAAAAATAATTAGAAGAGTTGTTAACGTTAACTAAAAATTAAAGTAAAAAACTTAAATATTGATGCACATAACGATTTTTGATCTCGTGATGTGCGATTTTTTTTAAAAAAATTATATTTAACTATATAATAATAAAAACAGAGTTTCAGAACAAATATAATAATCTAAATGTTGTATAAAAAAATATGATTGCTAGTATAATTTTTTAACTAAAAAATTAAATTTCATTAACTATGTTGTTTATTTCATAGAAACAATAAGCAACTAAAATCAATATGTAAACAAATTCTAATAAATTGAAATAAGAATAAGAAAAAAAAAAGCATTTCTTTAATCAATACCCCCTTTTCTTATTAATTTTTTTTCAAAAATTTTTTTATCAGGATTTTTTTTTAAAACAAAAGTACACTATACTTTTAAAAGCAAGTTTTAATAATACAAAATAATAAAATAATGAATTGATAACTTTAACATAAATGTATGTATAAGAACAAACAATAGTAATGTTGAGAAGAATTATTTAAAAATTTCACAATAAAAAAATACATTATAATATGTTGAGAAACTTAAAATCAAATCAAATTTAAAAAATTTCGTAGTTCCCAAATCTATGTTTTCTGTATTATTAAAGGTGTAGATCACCTCTATTAAGTTTTTTTTTTAAAGGCAAATCTATAAACATCAAAAACAAAATTATTGGTGGCTACTTGAGAGCTTTCTCTCTCCTTAATGTTTCTTTGTAATTTTCTCTCCTCTCTCTTAATATCTAAGGAGTACCAAAACCCAAAACAAATGAAGTATGAAACTTAAAAGAATCCAAAATACTATGGGACCAAAGTAAAACAAAGAGTAAATTTGAGGGATCAAAAAATAGATTTATGTGCATTTCAAACAATAAAAATGAAAAAAGGTTATTAATTTTTTGTCAATGTCTCGAAAGGTTTTTCTCTTCTTAAATTTTTTCTAGTAACTTTCTCTATTCTCTTTAAAGGCTTAGGGATTTAATTACAAGACAAATGAAGTTTAGGGTCTATGAGAAAAATCCAAAATACCCAGGGACCAAAGTAAAACAGACTAAAATTAAGGTACCAATGTGTATATTTATGCACATCTTTTGTCAATGTTTTGATTTTTGTTCTTTTAATTTTATTTTTGACAATAATTTCAAAACTTCGAATGTAAAATGACATTCAACCTTGAGATGATTTACAACACCTAGGGAAAAAAAGATTATATGCAATTCAAATAAAATGAAAAAAAAAAATTCAGAGCAATAAAAAAGGAATTGTCAAGAATCAAATTAAAAAAAAATAAATTAAATAACCAAAATGAAGTAGAATAAAACTTTAAGGGTTCGATTAAATTTTAAAAATTTATTCTTTTAAAATTATTAGTTTTTATATATATTTTGAGATTGTTTTAATGTGTTGATATAAAAATTGATTTTTATTAAAATTAAAAATATTTTAATATATTTTTTTATATATAATTTAAAACGTGGCATGCTATACAGTTATAGGATGCCACGTTTTAAACTATAGCTCCAATAAAAAGCATAGAAAAACTGATACTCGATCCGCAATTAATTTCCACCCAACAACACAACCAATGGATCGAATGCGGCTTCCTTGTAATTTTCCGAGCACTAACATAACAAATAATTTTTATAAAAATATAATCTTTTTTAAATATATATTTAAATAAAATATATTTTAAAAATTAATCACTTTTACATTTCCAAACACTTTCAAAAATAAAAGATGAACAAAAACAAACGCTAATCTAGTATGTTTAGTAATGTAGTACCGGTTATTTTTCAAATAATTTTTTCGTGTTGAAATATATACCAATAATTTTTTTATTTTTTAAAAATTATTTTTGATATTAGAATATTAAAATAATCTAAAATATACCAATTATATTAAATTTTAATAAAAAAATTAATTTTTTTAAAAGCACGATTTGGATGGCGTTTCTTGACAGTCTACAATCTTTTTGTTAGTTAATAATGTTAATTTGAAGAATGTTGCAGGGATGAACAAAACTGTGACAGGTGCACAGCACAGCCTGCCACGTGATAAGAAAATCTTGACGCGTTTCTCACTGAATCAGATCCACGCTCACCTTGTGGATGTCACGTGAAGGCGGGTGCATCCTTTGTAAAGTCGATATTACCCCATCTGCTATAATTTTTTTTTTCTTTTACCATTAACGTTATTGTTATGGTTTAATTATATATAAAAAAATGAATTACGAAAATATAAAATTTATTTAAACATATAAATTTAATATTACATTACCCATATATAATTTCATCTATAATAAATTAAATTTAATAGTATACTTTCCATTTATAACTGTAAAATAAGTTTGAGTTTCTCTAGTATTTTTTTCATTTATGTTAAAATGAAATTCTCTGTCGTTTCATTTACATGCCAGCACCGTTTCATTACAAAGCTGCTGCAGACAAGAAGGGAAAGCTAGTGGGATATTATTAGTGTGCTTATTATAATCGTGTTAAATGTGCAGATTACTATCTCTTGTCTAAAAAGGCCACCGGACAGTGGAGCTTCGACGGCAAGGAGATAAATGTTGAAAATATGGATTCTTTTTCTGTCTTTAATTTAAGAAAAATAATCATTGCTGTTTTGTTCATGGAAAAATTAATCAGGTACATCGCATCAGATGGTGAGGCAGTCTTCATAATTCACGATGATCAGTGATACGCTAAATCACCAGAAGATGTTGTTGCAAATGTCACAAAATTATTGGATCCCAATCAGCCTCCACCATGACATCAATTTTTTTAAAAAGAAATTATTTATTGTTTTTTTGTGTATTCATACTTGAAAGTTTTTCTCGAAGAGTTCTGATTAAAAACTTTTAAAACTTTTTTTTCAAGATTAAAATGCTAGAAATGGTTCTTTATCCTTTAATTTTAGCAAAACTATCAAGGATCAAAACAACCATTACAAAATCAGTCTAGTACAAGAGCTTCTGATTGTCAACTTTTATCCAGAATCCTTTTATTTTGATCAAAGAAATTTTTTACCTTTCCTGTTATGTGTATATGTTTCGGGAAACTCAATAATCTTAATGATAGTTGTAAAATCCAGACCGACTCGGTCGATCTAGGTCCTGAACCGGTGTAGATTGAAGAAAATTTTTGGTCGAAACGAAGTTGTTTTAATTTTTTTTTATATAAAAAAATATCTCTGGGATCAACCCGCTCGATCTGTGACTGATGCCTTACCTCGAGTCGGGTTGATCCCCAATTTTTTTTTTTATAAAGAAATCAATGTCAATTCTTAAAATGAATCAATCTTTTCACAGATTCAACTTCCATTGTAGAGTTTTTAAACTAATTTCTCAACAACTAATAAAAGAAAGAAAACCATGTTTAAATACTGAATAATAAAGGAAAAACTACGTCTTGAGTCCATTATCAATTATTTCAATTATGAGAATTTGGAACCTTCTAAAGGTGTTTTCAAGTGTGTGTGTGAATTGGAAACTTGATTACTTCATTTTGGAAACACGACTTTTTAGAGCATCTCTTTATCAAACCGAACATACTATGTGCATCTTCCTCTTCTCAAACAGCAAGCACTTCGTTACCATTAACACTCACCAGCTGGCTGTCAAGACAAAAAGTGATCAGTGGGCTGAGTTCTGTGTACTTTCTATGAATAAATAAATATTAATTTATCTCAAAATTCCTTACATGAACCCACCTTGAAGAGAAAATATCGTGTTCTTTGCCTCTCCACCCTGTCAAAATCCGAAGCTTTCTGAAAAGCAGACGTTTGCGGACAAAAAAACAAAAAACGACAACATTAGCTACGATTTCTTAAAAAAAATATCTCAAAAAAAAAAAAAAAACACAACAACATCCAATCAACCATTATATTTAACATGTGATGGGTGTAGTTTAATTAGTCAAGTTTTAGATCTGTTTTTTAAAGATTACCGGTTCGAGTCCCACAAATCTCAGGATCATTAGAGACTTACATAATTGTTAATTTTAAAAACTGTAAAATTATTCGAGATACACGCAAAATCATTTGAATATCCATATTAATAAAAAAAATCACATATTTATTTCTAGTAGCGCAATGAAATTGTGATATCATCATAAAACCCAAAGGGTTGTATTACTAAGAATAACATGATTTTTTAAAAATAAAATAAAATCTCACTTAAATAACATGTTAGCATGATTTTTAACACGCAACCCTTACAAATATATGGTACTTTTAATTAATAACACAACCCTTTAATTTTGTTTTTGTATTTTTTAAGGATTTTTCTATTTCAAATAGCACAACTACGTACCTAGAATTGTCTCTAATTGTGCTGGTTTGCAGATTGTTTTACTACTCCACAAACCTTGGGAGCACTTCAACATATTCTGTACGGTTTTATTTCTTACAATTTTATAAAAAATTAATTTAAAGAAATAAAAAAAATAAGCAATTCCATGCCTAAAAGTCTTTAAATTATTTTTTTGGGTGTGGTTCGGAATTCTGCACGCATCCATCTGTAAACAAATTTTAACTCAAAATATCAAGAGAGGTTTTTTTAGAGGGGGAGACTTAAATTTTAAGTAATTGACCTAAAAGTAAAGTCAAAGGGAGCCCAAATGAAAGAGTAAAGTTTTTCCAAAAAAAAAAAAATGTTGTTTAATTAATTAATTAAGTAATTAATTTGATAAAAACAAGCCTCGAAATGTGGAGCAATCTCACGACAAAAAACTTCCAAAACAAAATCAATGCACTTAATTGCCATCCTCTAAAAAAATAAATAATTTTTTTTTAATATTTGTAAATAACTTAAAATAATTAAAACCACAACTCTAAAATATTAAAAAAGAAGAAAGGAAAGGAAAAGAAGAGCGAAGGCAGTGGCGTTTTGGTGAATATATGGAAAGTGAAGTGTTATTGTTTGAGATGAGGAGGTCAGAGAAAAACAAGGGGTGATCCTGAAAATCCAGCGGTTTCAACACTCAATCTTGGGGGCGGGAATTGGCTTTCCCAGTCGCTATCACAACCCCAATATTAAGATAACCACATTTTGAAACAACGTTCTTTCTCTTGACGCTTCTCTTCCTCTCTCTCTCTACCACTAGATACTTTCAAACCATCTCCTCATGGCCCCTGGTTTTTGCTTCCCATTTCTTACTATATTTTATGTGTGTATATATACTCACACACCATCTCCTCCTCCCCCCCCTCCTTATAGTTTTAGCCACCTCCTCAAAAGCCTTGCCACCGCCAATCTCCAATCTTGTCGAACCATCATCTCATGATTTGAAAGAAACCATAATTTCTGCTGTTTTTCTTGGTGGGTTTTTCGTTTCTGTTCTAAACATTCCTTGACCAGCTTTTCAAGTACACATATACATTAACTGCAGCCATCTTAATAGTGGTATGCAAAAGAGATACAGATTTTACAAGTCCAAAGTATTTTAGTGGTATTTTGTTAATGACCATTGAAGCTATGGGGGAGCAAAGAAGAGAACCAGTTGCACACGTGCACAGGGTTGGATATGCCAATCGGGCTATCAGGAAGAAGAAATGCAAGAGGACTAAAAAGTGCGCATCGACAGTTCCCATGGCACTGCAGGATCTGTTTGTGTCATGTAGACAAATGTTTAAAGGTCCTGACACTGTTCCTTTGCCTGAAGACATCAAGAGATTGTGCAACATACTTGGTACGTCCTTGTATTTGATGGTCTTTTATCTTGGTTCCTTTTGTTTATTTCTTTTCAAATGCACTATACCACTCTCTAACTAGTTAATATTTGAGTGATCCCTAACTATTTAATATGATTCTGAACCTGGAAACTGGTCCTATATTAGAATGGTAAAATGGATCCATATCTTTGTAGACATGGTACACGTTGTTCCCTATTATAGATTGGCTTAAATATTGAAGCTATGATCATAATGTCTTGCTTTTATATGCCCTTCATTTTCGATAAAGAATTGCACTTTTAACTTGTAGATTTCTGCAAATGTAGTGATAAATAAATATCTTGTATTCTCTCGGCCAATGGTTGATGCATGGGTTTAGAGAGAAATGTCCAATGAGTAGTGTAAAGATCCAAGTGTCTTTCTAAGGTACCCGGATCCAAGATGGGATCAAAGAGGAGATCAGCCTTTGTTGTCTAGTGCTAAAGCCCCAACAAAAGAAAAATTATGTTCTTTCTGGTTGCTGTTTTCTTCTTTGTGCTGTTCGATCATGTTCTTTGCGTGTGATATGCTACAACTGTGGTCTAGTTTTGGTATTCTTGATGCATGAATTGGTTGTTAGCTCGAATTCAAAGGGCTCGTCGAAGCACTTCCAATAAGATTTTCTAGTTAATTATGGGAGAAATCATCCACTGCCTCAGTGGAGGTACTCTCTCCCTGCGTTCATATGAAGTGGACTTGTATGGCTCGTCTATAAATTAACGAGGCAAGAGATAAACTACATCCACTTGTATGGCCATAAAGCCCATTTCTTTTCAAGGAATTGCATATGAAGAAAATTACTCAGCATTTTTGTTGTCTATCTTTACATTTTTGGTAGGAATCAATATCTTAAATTGAACATTGAACATTTTTCTTTTTATAAAATTTAGGTTCTATTTATAAGATGTAAGTGTGTAGGTTGAGCAAGCATACAGCCACAATTCCTTTCGTAGTTGAAAAAGAAAGGACACTTCTGGATGACCTCGTTAGTTGGGTCTTTTCTGCATGCCAGGCTCGATATATTGCAGACATTGAATTTGATATCCATTGACAAGGCCAAGACAAGTTTTAATCAACAGGGTACATATGAATTCTTTTCTTAATTCGAGATTTGGTACATAAAAGCATATATCCTATGGTCGTGGGGACTAGCATTCATAAATACTGTGCATATATTTACTAGGTGACAAAAATACGTTTCAAGGTCATAAACTAATGCACCATGGATGCTTTTTTTGGCCTACTATGGCGAATGGGTTCTGCTGGAAGCATTTCTATATTAAGCATTTAGTTAAATATAATATTATCCTAACGTTATGCAAATATAAAACTTTCGTGGCCTATTAAAGTAATGGTGTGATTGTACTCGTTGTCCTTTCCTTAACGTGCCTTCTCTCATGCTGCAGATAACATGAAGCCCGAAGATGTTGGGCTAAGTAGCGAGCTGCAATTCTTCAAAACTAAAGCTGCAGTTAAAGGGACTCCAAGGGTCACTTACACGACCATTTACAAGTGCAATGATTTTTCGGTGAGACTAGCTGTTGCTTGTTTGTTTATTATCATTTTCAGGTCATTTGTGCTGGAATTTGAACATTGAACCATTTGAGTTCCTTGAAGAGAAGATGACATGGCAGTCCACTCTGTTAAATTGTTGATTGCATGATCATATAAATCTTCAGCAGGGTTTAAGACCTTCAAAAAATTTAATTTGAAGTTTTTCAAGAACATTTTGAATAGTTGATCCAAACAGTATTTTGCGCTGTGACCATATGATTGTTCATGTAGAGTCTGAAATTCTCGCATTCTTCAGTTTGAGCTTTGAAATTAGCACATTCAACTAGCAAGTTCCTACAAGAGCATAAAGTCTGGATAACCGGCAGATTTTAAGAGTCCGAACATGTGTTGGTCCTGCATACTTGTTTTTGTATAGAACGTAAAATAGTTTCAGGAAATAAAATTTATGTTTCAGTTGTTGATCAGTTTTCTTGTCATGTTTCTCTGTGCAGCTGTGTATTTTCTTTCTTCCAGCAAATGCCGTGATCCCTCTCCATAACCATCCGGGAATGACAGTCTTTAGCAAACTTCTTCTAGGGAAAATGCACATAAAAGCATATGACTGGGTTGATCCTCCTAGAGCAGATGGGCCTGACACTCCAATCCAATGTGAGTGTCTCTTGCTCTCATTCACACTACTTCTATAATTTAATGAATTAGCAGAACGAGCCCCATAACCAAAATGCATGTTTTTCCAGTGCGGTTGGCGAAATTGGAAGCGGACAGTGTTTTAACAGCTCCTTGCAACACTTCAGTTCTATATCCAACAACAGGTGGAAATATCCATCAATTCACTGCTATCACACCTTGTGCAGTTCTTGATGTGCTTGGACCTCCCTATTCCAAAGAAGGTGATCGAGATTGTTCATACTACAAAGACTTTCCGTACACTGCAGTGTCGAGTAAGTGATCTCCACCTTGCTTTCCTTCTCATGCCAAGAGTTTTGTGCAAATGACACTTGAACGAAGATCCTTTAAAAATGAATAGTTTTATTTTCAATCCGGACTGCTAAGGGAAATTAATCAGTTCATCACACATTCACGTTTACACGGGCCACGAAACACACACAGATGCATAGGCAACATGTTTACAATGCACGGGAAAACATTGAAGCTTGATTTAAGTTCCTCATGATGGGAATTCATTGAGTTAAAAGAGGGGTTATTGCATAGAGCAGCTTCAATTCTCCATGGCATGGACTTTGGCCGGAACACCTGAACGTTGTGGTGTTTTTTAGGCATTAGCCTTTCCGAGTCTGCCATTTTAATGGGAATCTTGCTTCATGTACAAGTGAACCGAGCATGTGTGACATGTAAATTCAATATGCAGTGGTGTTATTGAGAATGCTAGATGATTTTGTGATTTTTTTGTTTGTGTGGCATCACTCCTTCCCATGTGTTTGTTACCTAACATCCTGTTTCTTGAATGTTATGAACATCCCTGTATTTACCTGCCAAGAAATCAATGCAGATGGAGAGATGGAGCTGAAAATAGAAGAGGGTAGCTGTTATGCATGGTTGGAAGAGACGGAGGTGCCAGAGAATTCAAAAATGGATGGAATTGAATATTTAGGTCCACAAGTTGATGAAAGCAGGTGCTAGATGTTAGATGGATGCCTTCACACGGAGTTCCTCTGTTTCTTCTTCTTCTTTTCTTTTCATTTTTCTAAATCTTTGATAGTGGAACTTTACTTTCTTTCTTTTTTTTTTCGTAATTTTCGTGTGTATAGAAACCTCACATGATATCGCGTTTTCTGTCTGCTGTGAAACCAGGGGCTTCAGTTCCTAGCCCTGCCAATGGTTTATGGTTTTTCTAGCATGTCTAAAGCCCAAAAGACTTCATACTATACTGCCATTGAAGGGTGTCCTCAATCTTGAGCAAAAGCTAGCCAATCTTAGATGCTTCATTTTTTATTCTAAAAAGAAAAAGGATAAAGAAAGAAATCTCTACTCTTTAACAGCTCATTGCTGCGCAACCCAAAGCCCAGATCTAGATCAACCGAAATTGCTAATCTGGGTCGGCCACTTTTGTATGAACAGTGAATTTTCTGTCTGCTATTTTATTTTGCTTTTTTCTTCCAACTTTTCTTTTTTAATTACATCCTTTTATTGAAATAAAAAAAAGAGAAAATATATCACTTATCCTAAATTTATAATAATTTTTATTTTGATCTAAAAGTATATCTTATTTATTTTTGTTCAAAGATAGAGAAAATAGTTGATTGTTGCGATATAAACAATAAAAATAATCAAATTTGATATTAATAAGTTTTATTTAATGATGGTGACTTTTTCTGCCCAAAAACCTTTTAGCATTGAGTTTTTAATGATTTTTTTTTAATTTTATCATTTAATATCAAATTAATTTTGAATTGGTCTTTATTTTTTTATCATATAATTAAAATAAAAAATTATTGAACCCTTTAGAATCTATAATGTAGGTTGCAAGTTTAGTGAGTTAACTCAAGTTAATTAGAATAAATTAAAAAAAATATGACCTTTATTTTTTTTAAAAGTCAAACTCATTTTTAATGATTATCTAGGTTGACCTTAAACTTACTTGTCTAATTTTTTTATGTTATTTTATGTCCTTTCTTATTATTATTATGAGACCCACTAAGTTGACAATATCATATAAAAACAATTCTCATTTTATTTAATTGAAAACCTGAACTTGATAAAGACTACATTTGACTCATTAGGCCGAGTTTAATGACATTATAGAATTCCTTGCAGTCTGGATATTCACCTTTTACGTTCATTTTTTTTTTGTCTAAGCAGCAACATAACTCGAGTATTTCACTATAGCTCAACCAATATTTTTTTTGCTCTTATTTTTTTTCAAATACATTCTTCTATGCACAAATTGACAACCAATCAAAGTGTAAAACACAAAGAAATCTCATGGTCAATTTGAAATTTTTGGGATAAGTTTATTTTAATCCTTATAATTTCTTTTTTCTTCCTTAAAAGTCCTTATAGTTTTTTTTAATTTAATTTTACTATAAAAAGCTCATTTTTCTTATTTTTCAATTCTTGAATTTCAGAAAAGAAAGAGAAAGTCACTAGATTCCGGTGATGAGAGAAAAATCATTGGTTGCCATCAATTATGACCACTAATAAGGTCATTTTTTGTATTAATAACTTCCATTCAATAAGAAAAGTTTAGTGATGATTGTTTCAAATCTCAATACTTCCTAAAAAAAATAGATCGAGGTCAAGAAATAAAAATATTACCTGGTTTAATTTTGTATTTTTGGATCTTTTTTGGGTTTTTAAAGTTGATAAATTAGTTTTTTTAAATGTGTTAATTAGGTATTTTCAAATGAAAATAAGTTTTTATAAAAAATATAATTGCCTTGATTTTCCAGTCACCATTATAGTGGCTAAAATATGAGTAGACAAGCAACAAATCATCATTATCATCGTCTTTATCATCTTCTTTTTCTTCTTCTTAAAAAAAAAAGATTTGTTTAAATAAAAGATTAAAGCAACTGAATCAATAATTGCCCATATGTCCAAATGGTTAAAGTGATGGACTCAAACTGTGTTCATCTCCCCCCGCATGTTCAAATCTTGTTGTTTTCCCCAATTTTCTTTCTTTTCATTCCTTTTTTTTAACTTTATTTGTTCTTTTTTTCTTTTCTCTTTTTCAATGTTCATTCCTTTTTTTCCCACGTGGCCCACCTTTTAAGTTCTTTTTTTCTTTTATTTTTTAAGAAAGTTTGGGAATTACATTATAATAATAAAATTAAAATTATTAAAAAAAAAAAGCTTTGATGCGTGTATTTTATTATACAACTAAATTAAAAAAATTATTGAACCTAAAAATTTAACAAATTAATTTAAGTTGATACAAATATTTTTTAATGCATTATTAAAAATAAAATTGTTTCAAAACATAAAGTTAAATATGAAGTTTTTTCAAGTTTGACATACTAAATCAAGTTTAATAACAATTCTAATAAGTTCCCCGTGACTTAGATATATTTTTTTACATTTATCTTTTTTGGCCTAACATGCAACAAAACACGAGAAATAACTCAGTTTACCTCTAAAGAGCTAATTGTTTATAAATATTTATCATTTAGAATTATTTCTTAAAAAAATCAAAAGAGACTACAACACAACATGTTAAATGTCCACTTTTTCTTTTTGACATTTTGAGGAAAAAAATACATTTTGTGTTGGAAAAATTGTTTTAAGAAAGTGATTAATAAGCATATTTAAAGTTAAATTAAAAGTACAGTCCATTCACTCTTGGGTTAAAAAATAGCTTAAATTTATTTTTTAACATTAGCCTTTTAATATGAAACATTAACATGATTAAATATAATTAAATATTTTATGGATAAATGAGAATTTAATTTTAAAGAACTTGGGTCGACATGTTCTTTAGAAACTAAAAAATAATTTTAAACTTTATCCTGCATAGAAAATAAACAAGTTTTTATTGTAACTTATTTAGTAGTCAAGTGAAGAGTTAAAATTGGGGTTGTGGGGTTTTTGCACGCCAAGGTTTGGGACTATAGGAAAAATTTCTAGGCTATAAAAAAATTATTTTTTGTTGCCAATCTATTTTTCTAGGTTTAATTTTTTTATTTATAATTCTTTGGTTCATTAATAATTATTTCTTATCAACCCATTAGAATATCTAGCCCAAAAACATGGTCTAATTAGTTTGTTTAGTAACATAAACAATTTCTAGACAGTTTTTCAAAAAAAAAAAAAGATTTAAAGTCAAAACTACTAGGTTTAATTAAGGTTTTATGAAACATAATCAAAATTGATAATGAAGAGAATTTATTCTAGTAATAGAGGTGAGAAAATCTAAGCAAAGTAAGTTTTAGGTTTTAAATCTCATGCATACATGCAACCTCAGTTTGGATTTGAGTTTATTGTAAGATAATTTTTTGAGCTACATGAGATTATTTTTTATTATTTATTATGAACTTATTTTTCTTAGGTTTGTGTTTGGGTTTATAACTCTTTGGCCATGAGGAATTATATTTTGCTAGCACATTAGTATGTCAAACCCACGAGTAAAGTCTGATCATTTTTTTAGTAACCTAAATAGTTTTTGGATAATGTTTTTAGCTAAAAACTATTAGATTTAAAGCAAAAAAAATGTTAGTTTTAATTCCGGTTTAGAGTGGGTAATCAAAATTGATAATAAAAGGAATTAATTTTGGTAATGAAGGTGATATGATCTAAATAAAGTGGACTTTGATTCTTAATCCACACACGCACGCGTGGTCTGACCAAGCTTATGCTTAGGTTTGGGGTTGGATTTAGGTTTACTATAAAATAATATTTTGGGTTATAAATTATTATTTTTTGTTGCGAACCTATTTTTCTAGGCTTGGGTTTGTAATTCTTTGACTCATGAAGAATTTTTTTTGTTACCAGCTCATTATATGTCTAATCAATGAACAAACTCTGATGAACTTCTATATAGTTTTTTCAACTAAAAAACATTATATTTGAAACTAAAATTGTTAGATTTTATTATGGTTTTATGGTAGATAATCAAAGCTGATAAAAAAATTAATTTTGATAATTACCAGAATTAATTCTTTATTAGTTTTGGTTTCAAAATCCTCTATGAAAATAGGAGTGAAGAAAAAGTTGTCAACATTATTTTTTTATATTTTACAACTCTTCCTCTCCTCAATTTTTAGTTTTTTTCTTCTTTGTTTTGAGGTGTCTTTCCTCCTAATCTAAAGCTTAAGTTTGGCCTTTGTACAGAGATACTTGAATCTATTTTCTTGTATTGAAGGTCTTTATTTAGAAATGCATTTAAACAATGTGGTGTTGTTGAAATTTTATAAGACTTATTGCAAATATTTTATTTGCAACAAATGATGAGTAATAAAACTTTAAGAATAAATGATTATTAATTGATATGAACAAAACTTGATTATATTTAAAGTTTTTCAATAAGTAAATATCTTACTTTGTTTTAGTTTAAACTAATATATTATATGATTAGTATGCATGTTAGGATTGCGTTTTAATATCTTGTGCTACTTCGAATATATTCTTAGTATGCATACAAGAATCTTTATATGATTTTAGTTTTAATTACATGTTTGTTATGATATATATAATTTACGAGCTTATAAACTAAACTTGTATCATCGTATTTAGTTTATACTTGGACATTTTATTTTTTTAATTTCAAGTTTTCCAACAATATATATTACAAGCTTATAAACTAAACTTGTACGATCTTAGTTTATATTTGGATATTTTATTTAATTAAAATATTTTTATTATGATAAATAGGTGCAATTGAAGAAATTTAAATCAAATATCAAGCTTGTATTTCACAGGGGAATATGGAAACAATTGGCAAGCATTGCACCATTGCTTTAATTAGTATCTAAACCTGTCTCGAAGACATGGGGCCATGAAGTGGTCACAACGCTATTGAGTGCAACACCTCTCCTTCTGTACAATCAAGAAGTTATAATATTTGAATTATTTGACCTAATCAATCCATCAAAATCAAATAATATAGATATTATAGATCATAATAGATTAAAAAAATTTAAGAAATAAATATCACAGGTCGAGTTAAGATTTTTAAAAACCGGTTAACCTGACCTAACACATATACTCTATAGTTATTTTTTTTATTTATATTTAATAATTTGTGGATTGAGCATTTATTTATTTCTATTTAAAAGTATTTCGTGTCCAAAGCTTTTGTTAACGAGCTTCTTATTAGATTTCTTTAATGTAATAAAAAAAAACTTATCTTTTTACTGAAGATTAAAGAATATAGAATTTAATGAGGTATAAGGTATGAAGATTGGATCTAAAATTAGGGGCGTGACACCTATTGTCCATGTTGTTGGTCTGCTTGTAAACCATGAAAAATAACAATATAAGCTCAGCTTATAAATATCTGCAATATTCATACAAAAATTAGCTCAACCCGATATATCTAACCCACTTGAGTCGTGAAACGTTAGGGTCTTTCTAAGAATTTGTGAAAGATTGGGGACTAATATGATGTTAACCATATAAAAAAAACATGGCCGCGTGAAATTTCGATTCTCAAGACTTCTTGGCCATTGATGTTTTAACTTTTAAGTTCTTAAAGGACGGCCAAATCTAAGATTGAAATATTCTTGAAGTGAATTTTCAATAATGAAGAACAGACCTCTTCAATTTTATTGGGAAATAATTCCAACTATGAAAGTTACAGGAAAAAGGAAGACGACATGGTCTGTGGGCTGAGCAGGAACGCCCACCTTCTCTTTTCTTACGCTGCCATGTTAAGGCTCTCAAATTCATGCCTGGGATTTGTCTACTTTTAGTTTCTTTTCCACTTTCACAAGTGGGTTTAGTATTTGTTTGTTTGTTGAAAAGTTTTTTTTTTTTAAGTGATTTTTATAAAAATATAAATTTTTATAAAGAATTATTTTTTGATATTTAATAGTGTCATGATAAATGAGTTGAAAAATATTTTCTAGTGTTTAGTTAAGTTATGAAAAATAAATTAAAAAATAACTTATTAAATGCTTTAATTTATTTTTAAAGTTTATTACAAGAAAGAAAATTCTGATTTTATAAACAATCTTAAATAAAAAAAAAAGGAGGATGAAATTAAAATATAAAATAAATAACAATAAAAAAATCAAATTTATCAGATAAAAAAGTTGAAAGATGATAAAATTTTAAAATAAAATAAAAAAATTAAAACAAAATATATATCCATCAAAAGATTAAATATCAAATTTGGTACGCCGAACAAATATCATGATAATTTTTAATTATCTCCAGCTTCAAGAAATCATATTCCATTCAAAATAAAAAGAAAATACTTTGCTGAAATCAATCTAAATATTTCTTTGACCGAAAAAATATTTTTTAGTGAATAATTTTTTGTAATGGTGGAAACAATTAAATCTCTAAAAGTTATCAAATGCTACCTATTTGTTTTTATATTTCAAAAACGTTTTTGAAAACAAATTTAAAATTGTTTTATTTTTTTGCTTTAATTTAATATTTTTTAGTGTTTTTAGATCATTTCGATGCGTTGCGTTGATATCAAAAATAATTTTTTAAAAATAAAAATTTTTTTAATACATTTTCAAGTAAAAAACATTTTAAAAAATAAAAATAACTGGAATCTCAAATACATAAAATTAAAAAAACATTATTCTTGAGTTTCCGGTGACTGTTAGTGCCACTTTCCTGCGTTTTCACCGACACATCGTAAGTTACTACAGCAATTGTAATAAGCGTGTTATTAGGGACCTTCACTTGTTTATAAAGAGCATCGGTAGCGTGCATTTCGTCACCCTACTTTCATTTTTTATTTTAGTTTAATTAGTCTTTTTAATTTTTTTAATCACAAAGTCATCCCTCAACTTATTGTTTCTATGCCATTTAGTCCTTCCATCCACTAGCATCAAAGACCATCACTTGCAATAATTGTCAAAATATCATATTATATATATATAAAATGCCCCAGTAAGACATTATATATATATAAATTATTTCAAAGTTTATTGCTGAATCTCTTACCATTCAGTCAATTAGTTTGAGAAATTTGAATTATTGAGGAAGGTACAATTATTAAATCCATTGCTGCTTGGGTAGCACATGGGAAACACTGTTTGACAAAAAAAAAATAAATTTGTTTTACCTAAAATTAATTTTTAATATTTTAATTTGTTAATTTTAAAAACATAAAAAAATATTATTATAAATAAAAAAATTTAAAAAAACAACTAATCATTGCGCTACCTTCTATGCTGGAAGGCATGGAAAGGATATTTCATTCATTATGCTATTCAAGGTTTCAATTCTAGCTTTGAAGATTGGATCCCCAGCATGTGGGGAGTAGCTGGAGTTTCCATGAGTTTCTGTATCTCTCTGACCTTCCCTTCCCTGACAATGCAGACCATTTTCCATTTTCTGGAATTTTATATTTGTTTCAATAGCTTCATAGTGCGCTCTGATTCTAAATAATTTGCCAGCTTGAGGCAGCAATCAAAGAGTTCAAACTCTCTCTCTTCATCCTGTAGCAAAAGCTTACAATGTTCAGAAAATTAAAAAAAAAAAAGACTATATCAAGTCAAATCTATAATCAATGCATTTCTTAGTACATTCCTGTATAAGAAAAAAGGTATAAACTGTCTATGAGAAGAAATCCAAGAGTAAAATCAAAGGTTGTTAAGATGCACTACAGTTATTTCAAGGATAATACCAAGTTGCAGTGTCCTTTCTCAGCTTTTATATATAACTTATTAGCTATGCTGCATCATTTCAAGATCATAACCATGGCAGAAAAATAATTAATAAGGACATGATGCATGTGAGATTAAATATATTAAAAGAATAATACAAAGGGAAATTAAAAAAGAAGAGAACAAGTGGTTGGAGTGAGCTGCAGAAAGCGATGGAGCATTGCTTGCTCCTGCTCCTTTGATAGTAATTGACAAGCATCATAAATTTAAAATGAAAATATGAAATGCGTTTACTGTTAGTTGCAGAGAAATAGCAAGCAAGGATCCAAAAGCTACAGTCTCATGTAGCCATAGTGGGTCCTCAATACAAGGTGACAGGACCATAGAGAGCCAGAACTTTGCCTGACCCAGAAAGTGAAAGCTTACATTCCAGTCTGTCTTTTTTTTTTTTTTTTTGCAAAGAATAATATGACAGAAAATGTTTGGAAAAAAATAAAAAATTTAAATCACAGCTGAATTGTTGTATGCAAGGAATAAAGGTTTCTCTTCTGCTTCTGCAACAAGAATCTTTGCCTTTATCTTTTTCATAGCCATCTCTTTAGACTTCCGAAAGAAAGCACATGAAATAAATAACTGCAAAATAATACACTTAAAAGAAATGCTGTTGGTGTTCTTTTATTGATCCTGAGAGTAAAAGAGAGAAAGAAAAGTCGTGGCATTAATTTGCAGGTATGTTATGGTTCTTCCAAGTTTTCTCTGAACCCCTGTCATTAAATTGCCTGTCTTTGCATGTAGAAAGAAGGAGTGTGTCAGTAGGATTTAGAGGACCCTCGTTGACATGTCTACGAGTGTATGGTAGCAGAGCTTTTTGAGTTTTTGTTGAAGTGGCCTGTGGGTGGTCTTACAGAGTGTGATGAACACTTGAGTCTTCTTAAATTTCCTTCTTTTTGAGGATTGGGAAGGAGGTTGTTAGTTGGGCTATTGGATGTTGCCAAGTGTGAAATGCAAATAAATGTGCGTAGTCTGAACTGGCTTTTAGGAATTTTTGAGGATTAATTTTTGTCCTGATTTTGGAGATTCCTTCGTAGCTTGTTGAGAGGGTTTCTTATCTTCACTATGAAGTCATAACCATCCATTAGTCTGCTTTTTTATTTTTTGCTACAGGGCTCAAGAAAAACTTGAGGGTTTGGATTTGATTGTACTTGTCTTGTATTCTTGAAGATTTTTAGAGGGATGGAGTGGGCAGTAGTTTCATTTCCAGATCATTTTAAAGGCTTCTTCACTTCCAGTATGATCCCAGAAGTGAAACTGGTTTGAATATCCACTCTGTGAGGTAAGCTTCTCCATTGAAATTTGAACATGCATTGTTGATTAGATGTTTCATTGCTGTGAAACTAAACAAGCTTCTCAAACATTTGTTGTTGTTGTCTAAGAAAAGAGTAGCTATCTATAAATTGTTTACAGTGAACGGATAATTGTTGTCTTTTATATTTTCTATGATCTGCTATAAATAGTGGGTTGCATTTGTTTTATTTTGGCCTTGCATCAATAGTTGGAGCTCTAAGATTTTTTAGCTCATAGCACAACACTCAATACCAACCTGCTGTTTTTAATTGCAAACTTGCAGCTGATGCTCATTTCCTAGTTCTTGAGAGCTCTTCAACATCTTCTATGCCTTGCTCCTTGTGTTGATTCTTTATACACAACAAATGGCTAAGGCATTCCAATATTCTGCAATC
Source organism: Populus deltoides (assembly GCA_015852605.2). Taxonomy (NCBI): domain Eukaryota; kingdom Viridiplantae; phylum Streptophyta; class Magnoliopsida; order Malpighiales; family Salicaceae; genus Populus; species Populus deltoides. The sequence continues at coordinate 10,550,862 of CM027588.2, read as the reverse complement.
CTACTTTGCGTTGTCCTTGTGCTTTTAATTAGTGGTTCAGAGCAATTACAATCCTCCCAGGGTGAAACCCTTTTAAGAATTCAGCGGCTTTTGAACTATCCATCTGCTTTAAGCAGTTGGAATAGCACCACTGACTTCTGCAATACTGAACCAAATGCTTCTGTAACAGTGGTATGCTATGAGAACAGCATAACACAGCTCCATATTATTGGCAACAAGGGAACTCCTCTTTTGCCTAGAAACTTTTCAATTGATTCCTTTGTCACAACGCTTGTTGGTCTGCCAAACTTGAGAGTGTTGACATTGGTTTCTCTTGGTTTATGGGGTCCCTTGCCTGGTAAAATTGCACGTCTGTCTTCATTGGAAATACTTAATGTGAGTTCAAATTTCCTATACGATGCTGTTCCTCAAGAAATTTCATCACTCGCTGCCCTCCAATCACTGGTTCTTGACGATAATATGTTTGCTGATGAGGTGCCAAATTGGATCGGTTCACTTCCAGTTTTGTCTGTCTTGAGTCTCAAGAAGAATATGCTCAATGGTTCATTGCCAGATTCATTGAGTAATTTGGATAATCTTAGAGTTCTAGTGCTTTCGCATAACTACTTCAGAGGAGAAGTACCTGATCTTAGCAGTTTGACAAACCTTCAAGTGCTTGATTTGGAAGATAATGCTCTTGGACCGCAGTTTCCTCTGCTTGGAAACAAGTTAATTTCTCTTGTGTTGAGCAAGAACAAGTTCAGGGATGGCCTTCCTGCTGAAGTGACCTCCTATTATCAGCTTCAACGGCTAGATCTCTCAAGTAATAAATTTGTGGGACCATTTCCACAATCATTATTGTCATTGCCTTCAGTAACTTACTTGAATGTTGCAGACAACAAGTTCACAGGGATGCTTTTCGAAAACCAGTCTTGCGGTGCTGACCTTGAGTTTGTGGATCTGTCCTCAAATCTTATGACTGGACAATTGCCAAATTGTCTTCTGCAAGACTCCAAGAGAAAGGTCTTGTATGCCGCGAACTGTCTGGCAACCGGTGATGAAAACCAACATCCTATTTCCCTCTGTCGTAATGAAGCATTAGCTGTTGGGATTTTGCCCCAGAGAAAGAAAAGGAAAGCTTCTAAAGAAACTATTGCATTTGGTGTCATTGGAGGGATTGTTGGAGGGATTGCTCTTGTTGGTTTAATTTACTTAGCCGTCAGAAAGGTGAAATCAAGGAAGACAATCAAGAGACCAAATACTAGACTAATTGCAGAGAACTCCTCAACAGGGTACCCTTCAAATTTGCTCCCAGATGCAAGTAAGGTTTCATCTCTGCCTGTGCTTATGCTCTTTGTCTACTAAATGCGGCTATAGATTTGCATTGTTTTATAAAGTCATGCATGCATAGTAGCGAAATCTAAGAAGTCTGTCGGTAATAAGGAAATGTGAAGTATAACTGAGATGGAATGATGAGTGCTCAACTAGTCTCCATTTAAGATATCCCTTTTCTATCCCCAAATAAGTGTATTCAAGTGAATCCCTTGCCAAATGTATAAATTTAGATGATGAGAATCTTCTTCTTCTTCTTCTTCTTCTTCTTCTTCTTTTATATATATATATATATATAAAGAATGCCTTAATCATCACTTCAATTGTTTGAGAATGTGGTTTTATTGCTCCAAATTCATTCTCATAAGAAAGGACTTTACATACATTTTGCTGACATATTTTCAGGCAGCCCATCTAAAAGTGTTCTTGAAAGAAAAGACAAGTTGGTGAGGTTCTAGCACGTTATAAAACATAGAAGGAAGACGTAATAATTTACCTAATAAGAAGAGCAGAGAATCTTACTGTTCCTTTTTCTTTTTTGTTTTTGGCAAAAAATGAAGGGTATATTTCTCAAACAATGAAGCTGGGAGCACTTGGCCTTCCACCGTATCGTACTTTTTCACTAGAAGAGGTAGAGGAGGCCACAAACAATTTTGACACATCTGCTTTCATGGGTGAAGGTTCTCAAGGGCAGGTAATGCAAATCCGTTGTAACATATTCTTTGTATTTCATTCAGTTGAATTAGCCTGTGATCCTCTCATAATTTCCTCCGAGCATGAGCTTTTTTAAATTCTTTAAGTATTCTGGGTCAGCAAAATTCTTTCAAGTTCATGCCAACGGAATTTCCTTGATCAACTGAGCAATCACAATTCGCAAATTGTTTCTGAAAATGAATCCCTTGCTTGTTCGGAAAGATGGTCTGTTTTATCTATAACAAGTTGTTTCTCGTGCTCTTATGATTGGCTTGACATTAGGAACCTTTCAGTAAACTGAATGGCAGAAAACCCCCTCCCTAGCATGTGTGCTGTTTATTAACCATGAATAGATTTCCTGATATTCCTTGCTGTTCGTTTTGTGGTTTCAGATGTATAGGGGGCGGCTTAAGGATGGTTCCTTTGTTGCTATCAGATGCTTAAAAATGAAAAGAAGTCATAGTACCCAAAACTTTATGCACCATATAGAGCTGATCTCGAAACTAAGACACCGGCATTTGGTCAGTGCTCTTGGACACTGCTTTGAGTGTTACTTGGATGATTCAAGTGTCAGCAGAATATTCCTAGTTTTTGAATATGTACCAAATGGCACGCTAAGAAGCTGGATCTCTGGTGAGTGGTAATCCATAAATTTTCTCAATTAATTTGTCAGAATGGAGAACATACTGGCAGTGCTGTGATTGCTTAGCATGCTTTTGATGCGAGTTAACTTTTGATCAACCTCTCGATTGTTACTGGGAGCAACTCATAAATCTTTCACAGCATGGTTCCAACTGGGTGTTATTTTGTTTCCTGCATCCTGCATTTTAGTAAGTGTATGCTACTCTGTCTCTGTTGGATTTGATGACAGACATTTCTTCTTCTTTTTTTATCCCAGGAGGACATGCCTGGCAAAAACTTCAGTGGACACACCGTATAGCTGCTGCAATAGGTGTAGCAAAGGGCATCCAATTTTTGCATACAGGGATTGTGCCTGGAGTATATTCAAATAATCTGAAAATAACAGATGTTTTATTGGATCAAAACCTTATTGCAAAAATTAGCAGTTATAACCTACCCTTATTAGCAGAAAACAAGGGAATGGTATTTTCTTTCCACGTCACGAAGGCTGTTTTTCTTTTCAATTAAGCAACACTTAGAAGCTGATACCTAACAAATTCATTATTGCAGCTTGTTCATGGAACATCATCTGGTGCATCCAAAGATCTTAGCACCAGTGCAAGGTTAGATCTGACTGCTGATATGTTTTGAGGGTTAGGCTGGTTCAAACTGATTAAATAGTTTGAGTTTATTATTTTGTCGCATAATTCGGGAGTCAATATAGATAAAACACAGCGGCATTTACAATGGATGCAAAATTTCATAAGTCTGTTGAAACTGGTATATCAGAAAGCTAAACACTTAGAGTAATCAGTCCCATGATCATTTTTTCTTTGAATGTTGTTATTGAACAGGATAAATCAAGACCAGAAGGTTGATGTTTATGACTTTGGATTAATATTGCTTGAAATCATTGTGGGGAGATCATTGACATCTAAGAATGAAGTGAGAGTTCTAAAAGATCAGGTGACAGATATTTCTCTTTGATTTATATATTTTAATCTGCAGAAAAACGTACTTCAGTTGATGCCCTCTTCCTAGTTTCAGGATTGTCTTACAGTTAAATATTTCTGCGTAAAACTTGTGTAGTTGCAAGCAAGCATTACAAGTGATGATACTGCTCGAAGTAGCATAGTTGATCCAGTTGTGCGAAGATCATGCTCAGATCAATCCCTAAAGACAATGATGGAGATCTGCGTCAGTTGTCTGCTTAAGAACCCTGCAGACAGACCCTCCGTTGAGGATATACTATGGAACTTGCAGTATGCTGCTCAAGTTCAGGATCCGTGGCGGGGAGACTCCCAGAGCAGTGAAGGATCTCCAGTCTCACCTGCCATACGACCGCGTTTACATATTACCATTCATTAGCAGTAGCATTCAGGTTTTTACAGTTTCTCTCAATGAAATCTCACTTCTTATTTTACTTTAAAGTATGGGCTTTGCCTCGGATACGAGAATGTAGTCGCGAAATACTGGTATGTATATGACACATCTTCAAGTGTTATTTTTAGTTAAAACTAAGGGATGCAACATAAATAATTAAAAACAACATTTTTTTGGGATAAAAGAGAAAAAAATTAAGAAGAATCTCACAAATAACAGAACGAGCTAAATTGAAAATGAAGAGTTATGTGTCTTGAACTTGTTGTCAAAACTCCAACGTTAAATCAACTATCTATCGAAGTTTGAACAAAGATCGTTTAAGCTACCCTCATCTCTCTTTTTCTTTTTATATATGTTGGCCACCAACTTAAAAATAAGCCAAAATTTTGTTATTATTTTTCTTAGTTTATATGAGTTATGGCCTAAAAAAGAAGGGACCAAACCCAATAATTGCCCCCCTCCTGACTCATTTGAACTACTCTACCAAGCCTGCTTATATTCTATAGAACTCAAACTTTTTTTTATGTAGTATTACTAATGGCATCTTCACCACAAATCAACTAAAAGAACTTATCAAGGAAGCCATCACGGACTAAGTAGAAAGCTCAGTTCAACCCTTGTATTCTTATGTAAAGTAGTACACCTAAAGAATCGACCTGTTAAGGATGCCTCTAAGCTATCAACCATCAAAGTTTCAACAATTCGATGGCAACATATAGCTCACTTTGTGTAGACTTGCAACAATGCCGGAACTGATAGTGATCTCATGGTAAAACAGTTTATTCGTTCCTTGAAAGGTAATGCCTTCGATTACCCCCTCCCAACTCATTTAGGCGACTCTACCAAGCCTGCTTATATTTTATAGAACTCAAACTTCTTTTATGTGGTATTATTAATGGCATATTCACCACGAATCAACTAAAAGAACTTATCAAGGAAGTCATCACAGACTAAGTAGAAAGCTCAGTTCAACCCTCGTATTCTTACGCAAAGCAGTACACCTATATAATCGACCTGTTAAGGATGCCTCTAAGCTATCAACCACCAAAGTTTCAACAATTCAATGGCAAAGGGAATCCTAGACAACATATATCTCACTTTATGGAGACTTGCAACAATGCCTGAACTGATGGTGATCTCATGGTAAAACAATTTATTCGTTCCTTGAAAGGTAATGCCTTCAACTGGTACACTAACTTGGAGTCAGGCTCGATCGATACCTGGGAGCAATTGAACGCGAGTTTCTTAACCGCTTTTATAGCACTCATCGTGTGGTTAGCATGATTGAACTCACCAATGCATGTTAGTGGAAGGAAGAGCCTGTCATTGACTACATTCATCAATGGAGAAACTTTAGCCTCAACTATAGAGATTAGCTCGTCGAACCTTCTACACTAGACATGTTTATTCAAAGAATATATTAGGGACTACGCTATATTTTATAAGGCATCAAACCAAAGTCTTTTGAAGAATTGGCTACTCGATCACACGACATGAAACTTAGCATTGTGGCAACTGAAAGCTCATTATTACTTATACAAGAGCCCAAGAGAAATAATCCTGAAAGTTATAGATTTAGAAAGAGCACTCTAAAGGTCGAGGGAAATCAATCTTTAGTAGTTAACTCTATTACTATAAAGGTACCAACTGAAGTTAAGAGGAATAATCGTGCAACATCGACTACTTTTTAAAAAGGTGATGGAAAGAAATCATCTTTAAAAGAGGGATAAGAAAAGGTGTATCCATTCCCCAACTCAAATATATCTAGGATGGTAAATGATCTGCTTGAGGTAAATCTCATCGAATTACTAATTATGAAGCATCCTAAAGAAGCAAACCAAGTGGACAATTTGAATTATTGAAATATCATCACTAAATCAACCATCTCGTAGAGAAGTGTTTTATACTGAAAGACAAAATCATGAGGCTATATGACAATGAGGATATCATTTTTTATGATGAAATAGAAGCCTCTATTATCAAAACCATTGTTAATTTAGGCCCACACCAGTCGTTCCCTACAATAAGTTTCGGCTTCTTTGAATCTATAGAACTTGACGTCATTTTGCTTACGAGCTTGACCGTATCCTCTAGTCAAACTTCATGTATAACCCTTGCGCCTAAATTTGGCAACTTGAAGCTTGATTCATCTGAAAATTATGATGACGAATGATGGACTTTAGTCACACGTAGAAGAGAAAGGAAGAAGCACATCCAAATGACAAAGCCAACTATAATGGGAATCTTGATGGTGAGGAAGCTAATTGATGAGCCGATACGTCGAAAGATTCGAGAAAAATCCATACTATTTGGAGAGGTCTTTCCAACTCAAAACTTAAGAAAGCTCGTTACACTAAATGAGTACATGCCAATATAGATAAGAAGGATGGAAAATATATTTGTTGCTTATTATCATGTTGGTGAAGAGAAAACTCTATTGGACCTATCATGAAGGAAAATCATGATGACTCTTCAAACTTATCTCATGATGTATGCACCATAGAGATATCCTCAACGATAAAGACCTATTACTTAGATCAAAACTCCATAATCGGCCTCTTTTAATTAAAGAATATATTGATGAAAATATGGTGAATCGTATCTTGGTGGATGATGGTTCGACATACTACCTCTTAAGACTATAAAAAAGCTTGGGATTTCTATGGATGAACTCTTCCCTAGTTATCTGATGATTCAAGGTATTAATCAAGGAGGGCAAAACATCACAGGAAAGATAAGACTTGTGATACACATGGAAGATATGGAATCCAATACACTTTTCCATATCATAGATGCCAAAACTATTTACAACATGCTACTTGGAAGACCATGGATACATGAAAATGCACCAATGTTTTAAGTATTGTCAAGATGGACAAGTGAGAAAGATAGTGGTGAACACCGACCCTTTTACCATAACTAAAGCTCACTTTGCTGACACAAAGTTCTATTTGAAGTCAATTGTGATGAAAAAACTACGATCCCCACCTGACAATCCAGGAGAGGGAAAAGTTTACTCTAAAAGCTCAAAAAGGCATAAGTCATCTGCAAATGAAAGAATGACTCGTAAAACAAAGAATAAAGGAAAAGAAAAGGTGGTAGAAAACTTTGTTGACAATAAGGTATCATGTAGACTCATGGTACTCCAATATATCCCAATATCAACAAGAAAAGAGAGTCAATCTTCTTTTACTGAGGATGAAAAGAAGATCAACAAGGGGCTCAAAAACTTGACCTTGTTAGCTAATAATCTCGCATTGAACAATGTCTCAAAACCTTTATTAAAAGGGTTTGTTCATCAAACTGAGGTGGTTGTTACAAATCTTAAAGGACACCTTAATAAACGGGTAAATGGTTTCAATTCCAATGCTTATAAGCTTTTAGCCAGGGCTGGTTATAGTTATAAAGACATCAATAATTTAGCAAATGATGATAATAAGACTCAACTCAAAGGTAAACAAGTTTCTATAAAGACTAGGAAGGTTTAGAGAAAGAAGAAAACTTCTAGCAAAACTTTAAGGGATGGTCTTGGGTACGAGTCTTCCACACCGTTGCATTTTCAAATTAGTGAAAAAGCCTCACAATACATAAGTGTGGAATAAGTGAAAGTAAAACAATAAAGTCAGCCTACACCTCTTAGAGCTTTAGTTTGGGATTGTCTTGGTGTGACTACAACTCGTGCTTCTGTTTTTGTCAAGATTAGAACCCAAAAGAATGGAAGGACACTAAAATGCACATCAATCTTTACAAAACTTAGACAATCGAAGTCAAAAGATGACAACGTTTACTCTATCATCAACCAAATTTGATGGATGGTTCAAAAGATCTTCGTAGCAAAATACCTTTACATATAAATAGACAATACGAATGGGTGGTGAGTGTTAAGGTGATATTGAAAGGGAAAAATATACGATAGTGATCACAAATCCCTCTAATAAAGAAAAAAAATGAAATAATGTATCATCGAAGAAGAAGATATTGATAAACTTATCATCGAAGAAGATATTAAGGTAGCTTTGCTCTCTCTTGAATCAGAAAATAAGCCTACAGTGAATGAGCTTAAAGAGATTAACTTAGGAATTGTTAAAAACCCATGCACAACCTTCATTAATGCAAACTTAACACCTGAAGAGGAAACGAATTACTTGAAACTTTTGATGGAGTATCAAGATATCTTCATTTTGTCTAATGATGAAATGTCAGGTTTAGACCTAAGGGTTATTGTCCATTAATTAGCAGTAAAAAATGGGGCTAAACATATAAAACAAACCTAGCGTCACTGTCATCCTGAACTCATCTCACAGATTGAGACTAAATTCAACAAACTTATCCAAGCAGGTTTCATTCATGAGGTCAAATATCCTACATCGATTTCAAATATTGTTCTGGTAAAAAAAATGTACAAATCTGTGTTTGGGTGGATTTTCTAGACCTTAACAATGTTTTTCCCAAAGATGACTTTTCACTTCCAATCATCGAGATCATGGTCGATGCTACCACAGGCTATGAAAGATTAACCTTCATGAATGGTTCAACTGGCTATAATCAAATTCGAATGGCACCCGCAGATAAAGAGAAGACGAACTTCTAGTACTTTGAAAGGAATATATCTATAAAGTCATACCTTTTGGCTTAAAGAATACAGACGCCACTTATCATAGAGCGATGTCGAAGATTTTTGATGATATGCTTCATCAACATGTTGAATGCTACGTTGATGACTTCATGGAGAAATGAAAAGAAAAGGAAAATCATCTGCAAGATCTTCATCTGGTATTTGAACAGTTACGTTGATTCCAACTAACCGAACCCACTAAAATGTGTATTTGGTGTGTCCTCAGGCAAATTTCTAGGGTTTATTGTTCGACATCTAGGAATTGAGATTGACAGTCTAAAATCGATGTCATTCTAAAAATGTCAGAACCAAGAAACATCCACGAATTGAAGAGTCTTCAAGGAAATTAGCCTATATACGGAGATTCATTTCTAACTTAGCAGGTCAATGTCAACCATTCACCCACTTGACGAAGAAGAATACATCATTTTATTAGGATAAAGCTTCTACTGATGCCTTCACCAAGATTAAAAAATACTTGTTAAATCCATCTGTCTTACAAGCACTGGTATCAGGATGCCTATTTATCTCATATCACAAGTATGCATTAAAATTGGTAGCATCACTTGATTGTGTCACTTTAGAACATGTACCATGAAAAGAGAATAAGCAAGTCAATGTCTTAGCAAATATAGCATCAACATTAACATCAGGTAGTGAGGAAATAAAAGTCTCTATATGTCAAAGATGGGTTGTTCCACCAATAACTCATGATGTAGAAGAGAAAGAACAAATTGGTGCAATTTCTATCTATAAGATCAAAAAAGAGGACTGGTACCAGCCGCTTATTAACTATTTGAAACATGATAAAATACCTAAAGACCTACGCCATAAGACTAAGGTGAGGCAAATAGCTTCTCGTTTCATATACTTCCAAGGCACTCTTTATCAACACTCTTTTGATGGAGTCTTTTTATGTTATCTCGAAGAAGAAAAAAAAGCTACACTAGAAAAAACACACTCAGGGATCTGTGGAGCACACCAATCAAGTCCTAAACTTCACTTCCAAATTAAAAGAATGGGGTACTATAGGCCTACAATGGTGAAAGATTGCATAGACTATGCTAGAAAGTGTAAAAGTTGTCAATTGTATGCTAATTTGAGCTATCAACCACCCGAGCCTTTACACCCAACAATTATTTCTTGGCCTTTTGATGCTTGGGGGCTTGATGTGGTAGGACTATTGCCAAAAAGCTCTAGAGGGCATCTTTGCATATTGGTCATAATAGATTACTTCTCAAAATGAGTAGAAGCTGCAGCATTAAAAGACGTCACGAAAGAAATAGTTGTAAACTTCATTCAGACAAACACCATATACTGTTATAGGGGTACGAAGATATATCATAACTAATAATGGAAATGAGTTCTACAATACAACCATGGACAAGTTGTATGCGCAGTTCAGTTTCAAACAACATAACTCTTTCATATACAATTCTCTGGCTAATGCTTGGTAGAAACTTTTAACAAGACCTTATGCAATATTCTTAAGAATGTGGAGAATCGCTTAAAAAAGGATTGGCATGATAGAATTGGATAAGCATTATAGGCTTATCGTACTACAATCCAGACATCGACTCAAGCTACTCCATATTCCTTGGTATATGGGTTGAAGTTGTTCTTCCAATAGAATGTCAAATTCCATCTTTAAGAATTGCAATCCAAGGACTCTCTAATGAAGACAATGTTTGTCTATGCCTCGAAGAACTTGAAGCTTTAGATGAAAAGCATCTTAAGGTACAATAACAATAAGCTTTAGATTGAGGATTGGGCCTATCATCGCTAAATTTTTGAAAAGATACCATGCTTGAAATCTGATGTAGCTCCTAGCCCGTCACAAGCTAAAACTATGAAAGGAATAAAAAAAACAAGAAAAAAATGAGTTATGTTATGACTTGATTCTTTATCCACAAAGGTACGTAGGCAACTTAGAATTCATTTTGAGTACAGTCACACAAAAAAAAGTTATTGATAAAAAAAATCATTTAAACTATGTTGTGACTTGATCCTTTGTTTACAAAGGTACGTAGGCAACTTAGAAATTATTCAAAGTACAGTCACACCATCCTTTAAAACTATTTGAACCTATATGATTGTTCACATGGAAAAAAAGGAATAAATAAACCTCAAAACACAATCATAACATGTAAATCCAGATAATAACATGCAAGTGAAGGCAAAATATAGACTTTATTAATAAAAAGAAAGATTTTATTACATAAAGTATGTATTCTCAACATAAAGTTATAAGCTCATGTTACCAAAACAAAACAAAAGAGCATTCAAAGCATAAGAGACCGTTAACATATTTTGGCTTACGCTGTCCTTCTAACTCTTTTTGTTTGGTCTTTAACACTCCTTTTAAATTTTGAAGAATGATTGTGTCAGTTTCACTTATCATAGGGGAAGAGGATATTGTGGTGATTTTTCTCTTATAAAGTTCTTCATCATGCACCTTGATGGATGACTCTAACTTAGTCGTCTTGCTTCACGGCTCCATCAATTGTTCCTTTATTTTTGTTATCTCAGCATGAGTGGTGGAAATAGATCTGGATGTCTTCTCTTTAAAAGCTTCAGAATTTTTTAGCTTCACTTCAAGCTTTTCAATGTTTAAGGCTCGTTGCACCGATGTTGTCATAGGAGATAGTTAAAACTCTAAGTGGATAAACTTTTTAGCATCTTCAATCACCTCAATCACTATTTTTCTGATAAAGGAGCAATCAACCTTTATATCCTCTATGGAGTGGAGGATCTTCTCAACTTAACCAGCTAAGTTAGGAATACAATGGACTGGTGTACAAACAATCTTATTTCTGATGCTCTCCCAACATTTAATAGCAAATTCAGATTTTATCTCACTTATTATGTCATTAGCACAATACCAAGTAACTCCTGAAGGCTTGAAGGCAATAGCAGGTCCAGGAATACGCAAGCTAGTCCCTATATTATTAAGGATTGGTGGAGGTGGTGCTATAGATCAATGATTAGACTGCTCATACGGTAAACTAGATGAAGGGTGAGAGTTTTCAATCCCAGCAGCTAAATTATTGAAAGGATTAAGGCTAGTGACATAAGCAACACTTATTTTCAGCCCAATATACATATCAAAGTCATTCCTCAGGTCCTGTTGACTAAGTTGAAACAAGGAACAATAAGAAAAAAAAAGTTAGGTTAATATATGACAAGTAATATGAATTGAAGAGTAAAGAAGATGTCAAACCAATTCATTAACATTGTCTAGTATAATTGATGCACTAGGGACTCTATGAAAAAACTCGATTTGCAAGGATTAAACACCTTCTTGGTACATTTTAAACGTTTCCAATGATGATCATTATCTTCATGTTCAATGTCCTCAACATTTAAAATTGCTTCAACATCGTCTTCCTTCTCCTGCTACACGTATATTATTTTGAGCATCTCAAAAAAAAAATTAACGAGGCACATGGAAAAAGGATAAGTTTTTATTTACCAATCATGAAGAAAAAGATTATGCGCTCATTTCCTTTCCCCCTAAGGAGTTAGTGGATTTCTTCTTGAGATGATCTTTTAAAGCACTCACTCTTTTCATATTAAGAATCACAAATGGTGTCTTCTTTATATGGGCACCATCCTTCTTGCCTAAATCAACATCAACTACATTGTCTTTTTTATGGGTAGGAGAAATTCTTTTCTTCTTTGTTAAAATAGGGTCATTCTTCTTCTTTTTACCCCTTAGGATATTGTAGCAACATTAGCAGGACTTTTGAAAATGATTTTCATCTCTAGAGAACAAACTTTGGACCACTTTAGAGTCCATCGGTCCATGTAGCATTTAGTCACCAAAAGAAGTTTAGCGATTGGGGACAATGGAAGCTTGCACTGGGAATGAGTGTTGAGTTTAGTAAAACTATGTCAAAGTTGAAATACATCTTTCAAGGTTGGAACCCCAGTTCTCCTTCCACAGTCATGGGGAATATATTGGCGAAATCCAAACTGTTTACTGAATCTATCAGAATAATAGGGCTCAATAATAAAAGAATTATCACAACGAAGAGTCAAATTGCTAGATTGAATATTCATAAAGCAGTCACTCTTAAGGACCAACAAGTTACCGTCATCATGCAAGACAACAACTTTGGCCAGGGGAAGTAATGTAGTAGATATGGTTCTCTTAGGATTTATAAAAAAATCATTAGCTTGAGATTCATTGAAATGTTTTGTCAACCCCACGCTGGTATATTTCATTATCCCAACTAACTTGGCAGGGCTAATGGATGTTTGATGGGTGTCAAATTTTTCTGCAAGCCAACTACTAAGAAAATTAATAGGAAAAGGGATGTCTCGTGCAATCACACTTAATACAGATTGGATTTCCTTTAGACCTTTGAAGATAATCAACTACTAAGAAAATGAATAGGAACTGGTATTGCAAGAGAGAATTACCTTTCAGCCGCCATCATAAATGCTATTTTAAAAGTACTAGGACGAATGAAACCAATATGATGCAACCATATTATTCAATAGTTTCACCCACATTTAACTAGTGTTTTGCCTATGTTTTATATATACAAATTCTTTGTTTCATGTTTTGAAGGCACTTTTGGATGAAAGAGCAAAAAGGAGTAAATTAGAATAATTGACGTTTGTCATCTTGGGGGGGGGGAAGGTTGAATGAAGAGGGACATTAAAAGCTAATCCAACTTTCTAAGAGGATGGATGAATTTTCCTTGGTATTCAACTTGAATATATAAGATATGTCCAATTGATGCAAGCTCAATTGTTTTGGATCAAATAATCTTTTATAAAGAAATTTCAGCCAAAAAGATCTCATATGAGGGAGATATGATTTTTCAAAGATGACTCCGGTTTACCAGGTTTCGTGAAGAAAAGGCAAATTCGTTTGAAGCATCTAAACCGATATCCAGATCTCGCAATTTCACCTCTAAGACAAAGCTAGAAGATTTCATGCAAGGCTATTTCTCTTTTTAGGAAAATAGTTATTGAAGTACTTAAAATAAGTCACTTAATGGAGGACTATTTTGTAAAATAGACACCTAAGGTTTCCTAAGATATAAAAAAATGAGAGAAGAGAAGGGGGCAGCCAGCCAAGAAGAGAAAACGCCCCTTCCTCTAAAAAACCTTAAATTATGCATTCTTCCTTCTTTTTGATCGGTTGTTCAACAAACATGCAAGGCTAAACACTTTTTCTTGGTTGCGAGCACGAATTCTTTATGAAAGGAAATTTATATTTACCTTTTATTTTCAGTTTATTTGGAAGAATATGTTTGTTCTCCTTTCTTATTTTTCCTATGATTATTTATTTTAATTGCTAGCGGAAGGGATGACTTCATCATGAAAAAGTATTGCTAAGTTTGATACAAAACAGGTATATGAACTTGTGAAGCAACGATTTAACAATTGTGGTCCAAAGTTTTAATCTTAGGGAGAAAATTAATCAAATCAACCATTCGACGGGTAGTTTTGTTTTCTTGATTAGTCAGCGACAGATTCTAATGGTTGTAAATTAAAAAAGAATAGCATTCATCCGTTAACTAACCAATGTTAAAAAGATAGATATTCAAAAAAATTGGTGTTTCGTTTCCTGACGGTTATTTACGGAGGTGCATGTGTGCTTGTGGCGAAGGTTTGTTCTCTTGATAATTTTCTGATTTTATTAAATTTTGTTTTATAGTTTTTGTTTTCTTTTGCTTTAGCCTAGATAACGTCAAACCCCCCAAATTGCATATTATCTAGCATAAAAATCTGACTGGAATCTTCTTTGCCATTGCTCAATACTATCTTGTGTGTTGTGTTTGAAGCTAGGGGAGTATGCGGACTCAAATCTTTGCTAGGAAATACAAAAAGCATTATGAAAGGAAATAAAAAGGTCGCTGCATGATTTCAATTTCCAAAGTGACAAAAACTCCTCACCATTCGAGGTAGATAGCATGTTAGTAGCAAGATTCTAATGGTTGTAGAAAAAAAGAATAGCATTCATCTGCCAATCATATGTAAAAAGGAATGCAAAAATGGTGTTTTGAATAGTCTCGCGAAGGATCGTGTATTTCAAAATATCTTTGCAAGATATTGGGGGGGCGGCAAATCAAGTAAAAAAGTAGTTGAATGTGGAAAGGAGGACTGAATTTGTAAAAATGACTGAGGCAAACCACTATGACCATAAAGTTCATAAGAAGTTTTTGATGACCATGAAGTCAAATACTTGATGTTTTCGGAAGACCGCTTCTTAGCAAATAATAGTAGGTTCGTATATGCGAAGACTTGTCCTACGATTCTTGTCCTCAATTACCAAGAAACTTTTAGAAAAAGAAAAAGAATTCCTAAAAGTCACCATCTAAAAAAAATAATGTGTATTAGGTGCATGTTTGAAAAAAAAAGGATAAGGAACAAGATTATAAATCCCATGATATTTATATGTCCTAAAGATAATAATAAAAAAAAGGGTGAGAAATTACCTTGAGCAAGAGTCAAAGAAGAGTGATGCTCTAATGTTTAGAAAAGGTTATGAATAGCCAAAATTGATGGGTTATAATAAATGTTTTTACAATCGTGACCATTAAGGGAAAAAAAACTCTTCAAGCACCAACCCTTGTGAAATATTATAGCAAGAGAATTCAGATCACCAAAGAAACTCACATAGAACCCTAGGCAAGGCGGTTAACCTACATCCAAATTCCAAAGAATGTCAAAGAAAATTTAGTTATGATCCAACACGGGACAAATACTTATATCATTGAAGATATGATCCATTCATTGAATATGAACAAGTCACAGAGTTATTCAAGTGGAGAAAACCTCGCAAAATAAGATAAGATTGAAAAAAAATGCTAATATGGTTGAGAAGCTATAGAAAGAATCTGTAAGACTGTCCGTGTGAACGGCATTGATTTCTGATGGAAACGAGAAGGTAAAACACTGGCAAAAGCTCTTTTATTTATAAGGCTGAAATGGTGGAATTGTTTTGGCCTTCATGTCTGATGAATTCTAGAACTATGGAAGAAGTCACCTTGAATTCCCAATGTTTATAGAAATAATCCAGAGCTGAGAGAACACATCATATAATTTATCAATTCAGGGCTGAGAATATATCATAATTTATGGTAGCAACGATTAGGGAGCATTGGTAACAAGGATGCTGAATCTCTTGCGACATCTTCAACCGTAAACATGCTTGATGAACAAGGAATTTGCAATTCTGAACCACTAGTTGAAAGATCATATATATTCACACATAAAGCCCGAAAAGCTGTGTGAATGAGACCAATTCACATACTAAAACAACAAAGTTGAAGTTCTGCTATGATTGGTTTATAAGCATAATTTACATCCAAGTTGAGGTTTTGGAATGCTGACAATGGTAAGAAGAATGATCAAGTGGAATCTGTCTACAACAAACATTGCATCCAACTTCAATCCTTGATGAGGATCTGCATATAAATCATATGGAATCTGTCTACAACAGACGATGCATCCAATGTCATAGACTTTTGAATCTGTTTATAACTCAGAATCATGTCTTACATACATACGAAAGCAAAAAAAATAAAATTTGCAGTTGTAAAACAAATGATGAAATGAGGCATGCATACTTGGACTGCTAGGAGCAGGTTGCAGAAGAACTGTTAAGTTGAGGTTGTAGAGGAACTGCTAAGTTGACGCTGCAATACTAATAAAAGAATAGAATGAAGGGCTGCATGGTTGGTAACAAAAAGAAAGGCAATGTAGTGTTCTTTTATAGCCATACAACAAAGGATTTTTTTTCCTGATTACAAAAGAAGAAAAATCTTCATATTCTATCAAAGTAAGTTCGGGTTGCTGTTATTTTCCTCTTCTAAAAGAAATACATGAGGAGATATTAAAAGTCTTTTCTATTTCAAATCACGACAAAAAGAAACAAAAAAAGAAGAAAAAATCTTCATGTTTTGCTTTGGAACTTCTGTGGCTACTAGGGTGATCATACAAACTATCACCTTATGAGTACTACGAGGTGAAGGAATAAACACAATATTTTATTTTTAAAACGTGTTTGCCGAACATGGTTTTAAAAATAATTTTAGCTATTAATTTTTAGTTAATGATGTGTTTGGCAAATACTCAGCAATAGTTATTTTTTTATGTTTTTACCAAATAGACCCCAAAAAATTCTTAAAAATTCTGGAAAAAAAATTAGGGATCATTTTCAAATTATTTATGGGTCTCTCGTGTTTTTTTTAAAACCATTTTATTTAATATTTGGACTCTAGACTTACAATGTAAAATATTAAACCGATATTAAATATAACTACTTTTCTCCAAAATTTCAGGAAAAACAATTCAAAAAAATCCAAAAAAAATTTCTTTATTAAAAATACAAAAATAAATTTTTATTTTTGTGTATGCGGCTAAATTCTAAAACTTTCATGCATATTTCATAAAAATAATAAAAATTGTATTTTTATCATACTTTGAAAAATTAAAAAAAATCATTAATGGTTATCATAACAAATTTTTGATTGTCAATTAGGATTTTGCCAAAATTCCAAAAATACCATAAAAATTATATGTTTATTTAATCTTTATAATATGTATATTACATTAAAAAAATAGGCTTTAGAAAGGTTAAGTTTTAGCCTAATAAAGTAAGGATTTTTTTATTGATGAGGACTTTTCTTGAACCCTAAACAAACCAATAAATAGATACATGACTTTAGAAAAACAATCAAACAATAATGTAGTTTACCTTAGGTAGGTGCCCCGGGGGTGATATGTCTTTTCTATGTACAAATAGTCCTCTTCTTATACTCTTCCGGACTATTAGATTTTCTAGTAATCATAAATTAGGTGACGACTCCTGAACCTTATCAATCATATTTTTTATAATTAATCCCAACACATCCAAAGCTCCCTCGATTTAGGAGTCATACTCTCCTTTCAACTTTATACACGTCACGGCAATAATTGAAAAATCATGAGAAAAATATGAATTTGTCAATATGTTAGTTTTAATTTATTTTTTTTTTTACTTAAGAGCAATATAGTCATTTTGTTATGCTAAATAAAAATAAAAGACTGAAAAGCCCCTAGACCTTAGCTTTTTAAAAAATGTCTGTAAGGGTATTTAAATAATTTAATTGTTTTGAAAAAGAATAAATACTAAAATATCCATGTATATCAGTTTAATTTTTTATTTAAAAGGTAAATATGTTATTTTATTGTGCAAAAAAATATAAAAATGTTGTTCTACACCATTTAATTTTGGTAAAACCAATTGATTAATGTTAAAATACCAATTTTTCTTTTCAATATCGCATCTTCTGTTTTTATAATGGACAAAAAAGTTATTTTACTGTCCAAAATACATAATAAGACAAGGTTAAATATGTTAATTTACTATGAAAAAAATATAAAAATATTATTATACGCCATTCAATTTTGATAAAACCAAATGAACAAAGTGAAAATACTATTTTTCCTTTTAAGCATCGCATCTTTGGTTTTTATATTGGACGACAAAAGCATTGTTTTATTATACAATATGCACAATAAGATATTGATCCTTTTAGTTTTTTCTTTAATATAAGTTAAATTATTATTTTTTATTAAAAAATTAATATTAATTTGATAAAAATAATAAAATGATATATATGACATCTTCTGCTAAGAATAAGATAGATATGAAAAAATATGAGGAAAATTAAGATAAAACACAAAAACCTAATATGGACAATTGTTACCCATTTTTTGGATGCATGTTTCTTTTGCCTTTAACCAATACTTATTCAACACAAAAAGTTTTTTTTTTTTTCCAAGTATCACGGTATTGATTATACTAAATAAATATATATTTTGCATCTTTACATAAGAAGAAGGAAGCCTATTTGTCGTTTATTTTAAGGTAAATTATTATTTGTTTTAATTAATTAAATTTTATTATTAATTTGGTGGAAATGAAAGGAGGTTTGTCGTATATTTTTATGTATATAAGATTGATATGAGAAAATAAAAGGAGAAAATTAAAAAAAAAATCAGAACATAAGATAATAAACCTGTGACCTATTTTGCAATTTTTTAATGTTTAAAAACAGCAGTATAAAAGGTTTTTTTCCAAAAAAGAGGGGGGGGTTTATATATTTTGTATCTTTCTCCGGGTGGGAGCTGCTAAGTTTAACCTGCCGTTGTAATTCACTATAGACTTAGCTGAAGCTAAGAAAAGCATATTCCCAGAGTCACAATTATTATATAAAAAAATGAAATTATTGAGAAAGTATCAGTTTTCTAAGATATGTATGTATTGATGTATACTAGATTTGGGTATGTGATACGACAAGTGGCTGTATTATTTGTTTGATAAAAAATGATATTTAGGTTACACAAAAAAATCTACAACTCAAGTTATAACCCGACTGGATAAAATATATTGGTTTTATTTTAATTAAATGATAAAAAATAGATAAAGATAGTAAATGGGTCAAAATTAGAAAAAAAAATGATCATGATAATTTGGGAAAAAACCCTTGGAAGGATGAAATTGGATAAAAAAATGAACAAAAAAAATCAATCCGAGCCAACTAGAGTTAGTATGATAGACATGTAACTTAGATAATAAAGAGTGAGCTAACAGGGGTTAACCTGCTAAAACCGCAATCCAGGTCATGAGATTGAGATAACCTGAAAGAAAAAAAATTGAAGAAAACCACAATACCAATTTTTTTAAAAAAAAAGACTAATATTGAACGATAAAATCAAAAAAAATAAGTAAAGAAAAAAAATATAAACTCATGTTAACATTTTAAACTCATGACCTGAGTCATTAAACTGGAAGCACTATACATAAAAAAGCAACAAAACTTAATCCCCAACAAATCAAATATTGAATGATGAAATTGAAAAAAAAAAAGATCAATTATGAAAAAGGATCCAAAACAAAAATAGCAATTAAAAGAATTGGAATACAACTTAAAATAAAAAATAAATTAGAGAGAACTTACAATTTTATTATTAAAGGGTGAAATTGAAAGTAAAAATAATTTTAACAAAAGGACAAAAAAATAAAAATAAAATGAGGATTAAATTGAAAAAAATAATATACCATAAGTTTGGATTGAAGGATTAAATTAAAACCAATAAGAATTGTACAAAAAAATCAAGAAAAAAAATTAAAAATCAAAATAGTAAGGATCAAAGAGGAAAAAACAACACAAGATAAATTGGGATTGAATGATGAAATCTAAAAAAAATCAAAACTTTACAAAAGAGCCAAGAACAAAAAAATAGCAATAAAAAAGAGGGATTAAATCCGAAGGAAAAACAAATTGAGAGGCTACTTTGAAAATTAAGAGGGTCATATGCAAAAACCGATGAGAAGAGAGAAAAGAAAGGGAAAAACAAAAAGGCATATGGTGCCGAATTAGAAATCTATTGATGACATGCATAGGCAAGTGATGGAGGGGCCGCCAAGACATTTCAAATGCCTCCTCAAAAGTCGATGTCTGGTCATTGAGCGATATTGCACACGTCGCCCGAATATTGTGGCCATAACCCACGAGTTAACGTGTAACACACACATCAACCATCTATTTTTAATAATATTTATTGCAAAGTAAAGTACCAATCTGCCTCTCAGACCTCTTAATTATAACAAAAAAAACAGAGTAAAATAACTAAAATGACCTTGGATGAAAGTTGATTTTTCTTTACTACAATGGCATCCTAGTCATTTTACTATGTATTTGTAATGGAAAACCCAAAACAGCCCCTCCCTACCCAGTTCATTTTTTTTAATTATAAGGACAAATAAATACTTTTGTTGTGCATAAAAAGGTGAAAAGACCTCATTACCCCAACATCAAGGGCAATTTCTTGTCTTGAGGGGGGGAATTTTTCTTTTGGCTGCTCTAATCTATAGTGCTACTAGGTCTAGAGTTACAGTGTTTGAAAATATAGATTTCACCCTTTCATTTTAGTTTATTTTGTTATTGTTTTAATGAGAATCAACGAGCATCACCATAGAATCCATTAAAGGTTCCACGTGGGTCAATTACAAGGTCAAAAACTAAAAAGATTCGAGAGAAATTGATTGGGATGATTTATGATGTTTAGGTTAAAAAGTAGCAAATCTACCAAACTTAACCTTCATGTCCTTTTTGAGTCATATATGAAGTTACATGTGGAATTTTGTTTCAACTCTAGTTGGGATGAAAACTAGACATCTCAAGCTTTCTATCCATTTATGGTAAGCCCAGTAACTCATCCAAACGAGAGAGAAAGACATGTTTGAAGTCAGGCCTAAGATCTACCTGCAAACAAGAATATTTGAAAGAATATTTAAGTTTTTTTGGAAAATTAAATAAGATTAATTTGAGGAAAGTCAAGAAAGGAAATAAGATTAAAAATATATTTAAAAATTTTATTAAAAAAACTATTATTATGTGATATTTTTTAAAAATCTAACAACACATTATGTTAATAATTATTTGCTTTCTAAACTACATGTAAAACTACAAAGAATGAGAATAATATTGCAAGCTTGTGCATATTATAATTTTATTTTCTATCAAAGAAATCTCTAATACCAATTTTTAATATGGTTTTACGACCTCAAATAAGATTTATATTGATATTATTTGGAAGAAAACAATCTTTCTTTTCTTTTATATAGAAAATAATTTTTTTAATATATAATTTCATGATGTGGGACAAAAGAAGATTTAAAACCTAATAAAAAAGAAAAGAAGAAGTTAAGAAGAAAAAGCCAAAGAAAGAGAAGAAAAAGCCAGAGAAGAGAAGAATGGTGGTTGGATAAGTTTGCAACTTTGCAAATTTTATTCAATTCATCAAAACTGTCTAATATTTAGAAAAATAAAAGATATAAATATTAAAACCCTAACTAGAATAAAAAAATTGGGCTCATAACCCAATAAATAGAATATCTAACAATAGTTAAATCAAACTCAATAAATAAAGTCTAATTAAGAAACCTCAACTAAAAATTCAAATAAATTAAACCCAAAAACCTAAGCTAAAACCCAATCTCTTAATGGTTTGGGCTACCCTTCATCATCTATGATCATATGAGTGCATAAATAATGTATTGAGTTCAGTGTCCCCATCAATTCTCCTAGGATTGGAAAAACTCGAACCCGTCGAGTGTAGTTCAAGACAACTCCAATAATGCTCCCAAAGATCATGAGCAAATTGTTGTGATGTCCCACTAATAATTCAAGTATAGTCTGAATCTCATCTAGTTCATATATTGGGAATCGTTGAAGTTCACCATCCTTAGTAAAAATAACTTGTGCATCCAAAGTAACATTAATATATTTCTTTTGTGCCAATAATAAAGATAATATGGTAGAGATATCAAAAGGAGCATCAGGGATAGACTGTTGTGTTTTATATATAACGAGGTCATTTATGTCAAAAGTAGAGTTAATATCAAAGTTTAGTGGCAATTTAATGACATAATTATTTGATTCAATCATTTGCAACACTTTAAATGTTCTAACACTACTCACTTGTAATTTATGACCGGTTTCCAAATAACATCATTCAGTTTTAATCTGTATCATAAAATAATCTTCAACATTAAGTGCATCATAATACTAATGTAAATCAGCTCGAAGTTTTTATTGTTCATTACTTACTTGAATATATTTTATGATCTTGATATGTAAATTATAAACTCTATATGTAAAAGACTCAGTTGAATCAAACATTTTAGAGTGAGGATATATAGAAAGAAGTTCTACATGCTTTTTAGGTTCGTAACTATGAAAATTATATGATTGGGGGTGAGGGGTGGAACAAATACTATTTGAAGCCTTAGTAGATATAGTTTGAACATAATCTACTAAATTAGAATTATCTTTATCTTTCTCATCACGTATTAATGGTAAGGGATTAGGGAGCTCAACATGTTGCTCTAAACTTATAACGTGCTGGACATCAAGCATGAGGGGGTGAGGAACGTGTTGCTTTAAACCTTTGGCGTGCTGGACATCATGCATGGTGGATGGGGAATCAGGTAGTTTAAGCAGACTAATATCATAAGACCCTTCTATGATTATATTCACCTCTTCAAGCAATTTCTCTAAAGAGTTTCCTAAAACTTCTTCATCTACCACTAAAGTAGAATTATTATTTTCTTTATTAACCTCATTTTCAAACTCATTTGAAGTTGTAGTGTTACGTCCCTCTTTTTGCACATCTTTTTCATCTAAGTTACTAAAATCTTCAGGATTAAGTTTATACACTTGAACACAATAGTCTTCATTTTCATCTATATCTTTATGTTCTTGTAAGACTAAGGGTTTAGAGGTACAATTAACAAAGATATGACCAAAACCTTTATATTTAGCATATTGAACCTTTGAACTCTTCCTAAACATTTCATTGATGACTCGTTTGCTCTTATCTTTTTTATAAATTTGGCCAATACTAGGATTAGACCTATAGGGTGGAGCACCTAATAAAGTCTCAATAATTCTAAATTAAGACCTAAAAGGGGTCTTAAAAGGATCTTTGATGTTTTTTGCATTGACTCTTTATAAACAACTCATAATATTGCACTATAATATAGGCTTGGTCAAGAGTAACCTCTTTTCTAAAATCATCATTTAAACTTTTATAAATCTACACAAAGTCATGGTTTTATTTTCCCTTATAGCACATCTCATCATTTAATCATTAAATTGTGTTATGTACTCATTAATAGACTTATTTCCTGTTTTGGATTGTTCCATTAGTCTAATAGTTTATACCTATAAGTCTAGGGTAGGTACTTCTCATATAGTTTTTATTTTATTTTAGTCTAATCAGTTATGAGAAGTTTACCTCTCATCTTTAAATAATTCTCAACATCTTTCCAATAAAATTTGGCTTCACCAATGAGCATCATCTCTGTCATAACCTAATTTTTTATTTTTTATTTTTTATTTTTATTTTATATAAATAAAATTATGAAAATAAAAATGAAATGAAATGATGAATGAAATGAAAAAAAATGGAATGAATGAAGAAAAATTAAGATTTGGGCCAAGACAACACAAATTGGAAGCTTTGAGGGTTATTCAGGTTGGATTTATAAATTTGGGAGCCAATTTTGGTAGAAAGAGAAAGAATTAATAAGTTTTGGAACTTAATTGAACTTTGAATTAGTTTAATTAATGAAATCATGGGCTTAATTGAAGAAATACCAAAGTTTAGAGCTAATTTAGGTCAAAATTACAAGAAATTAAAGTTCAAGGAACAAAGTGAAAAGGCGGGGTGTACTATAGGGAGTTTAATTGACTTTTTTAGGGGTAATTTTAAAAAAAATTAAAATTTAAAGAATCAATTAAGGACTAAATTGATTAAATTAGAAGCCATGGACTGTTTTGTAAAAGGCGTTGAAATCCAGGAATCTAGTTACAATTTTGCCCAGAGGTTTGATTAAAAAATATCAAAACTTAGATGATCAAATTTAAAAAAGGTCGTTCCACCCCAGAAACGACATTGTTTTTCGTTTCCATTCTTCATCTTCTTCCTCTAAAAACAGGGGAAGCCATCGGCGAAGAAAAACAGGAAAATACCACCCAGACAGGCGGCTCAACACAGTCAAATGTAGACGGTGGTCTACCAAAGGATTCCAAGCCAACCACATTCCTCCCCAAACACACAGTCCGGGTCAAAATCCATCTCCAACAGTCCAGCCATAGCGGGACTATTGGAGCCCGAGTCCTTACAGGAAACCAACTCCTCCCACATCATGCTTATCAGGAAAAGAGACTGAAGGTAACGAAGAGTCCCCTATAATACCCAAAAGAACAACCAGAAAAAGAGAGGGAAAAAAAAAAGAAAACCAGAAAGCAAAAAGAACATAGAAAAAAAAACGCAGGAGAGAAAGAGACCGGGAAAGAGAGAGAGAGGACTGAAAAAAAAACTAAAACAAGAAAAGAAAGGAACAAAGAAGAAGAACGAAAGGAAGAGTAAGAAGAAAAGGCATTGTCTAGAAGTGCACCACTATCTTCAAGCTTCAGAAGTCAGCAGATAAGTCTTCTTGTTCTTCCCTCCCTCGAAATTTAATTCCTCATTTATTGTAGCAAGCGTGCGTGAACATTTTTTTTCAGATTTTGATTATAAACGGGAAAAGACAAAAAGAAACATTTTTTTATACACTGCTATATATATATTTTTCTGTTGATGAAAGCTTCTCATAAGATCCAGAGATTATAAACAAGATTGAAAGTTAGGAATTTAAACAAATGATTATTTAATTATAAAAATAATTAAAAAGATCTAGTTTTGAAATCAAATTTGATGTGAGATAAAGAAAAAGATTTAAAGTTTAATAAGAAAGAAAGAAAAAAGGTTAAGAAGAAAAGGTAAGAGAGGAGAAGAATAGGGGTTGAAAAAGCCTACAACTTTGCAAATTTTATTTAATTCATCAAAATTGTCTACCATTTTAAAAAATATATATGATATAACTACTAAAAATCTAGCTGGAATAAGTAATTGAGCTCATAGCCCAATAAATAGACTATTTAAATATAAGTTAAAGCTCAACCTCTCAATAGTTTAGGTGAGATTAAGCTTTCATTATTTGTTTATGATTATATCAGTACAGAAACAATGTTTTGAGTCCGGTGTCCCCATCATAATTATTTAATGATTTAAATGATTGTGTATGATAAAATTTTATTTTAAAAAAATTAACATTAATTTTCCCTTTAAAATCCATAATTTTATTGTTTAATAATATTTATTCTCTATCATTTCCTCTAAATTTACAATAATAAAATAAATTTAGAATGTGATGATCTTTGGAAAGTAAGTTTTACAAGCTCGAGTGGTATATATTTTATAATTAAAAAAAAAAAGATTTTTAGACTAATTTTAATTGAAAAAGAATCTTATAATTATCAAGCTCTTCAACAATAATGTTTTCATCTAAAAAATAAAATTACGTGTTGTTTTGGTATATAATTTTTGTTAGGTAAACTGTGAATAAGAAATTTATTTTATAATTAATTTTATGGATAATTCTTAATTGTATAGACATTAAACATGTCTTTTTTTACCAAAGGAAAGAATAGAACAAAAATTTGTGGAAAAGATAGTTAAATTAAGAGATTTGAGATGTAGGGACTTGACTGAAAGCAAAATTCATGTAGGCATTAAATTGAATTTACTGTAAAATACAAGGATTGAAAAACTTTCAAATAAGGACTTGTCGATCAGAAAAAAATACACGGGCCAACGTAAAATTTTTCAAAATTCAGTGACAAATGAACAAGCAGCATTTTTTGTTTTCTTTTTGTGAATTCAGGTCAACATTGTGGTCGACTGTTTGGAAACACAAAGGATGTAGACATAAAGGCGTTGAAAGGCATTGAGTTCACACTTGTAACCAAAGCGTTGTAGAATTTTTCACAGGATAAAAAGAGAGGTAGGGGACCCTTACAGGAATAGAAAATTATAGAAGAATCAGGAGAAAACATCCAGAAAATCAACAAGTTCCAGTTGAGCTGTCTAAAAGACAAGAAACAAATCATCCAAAGAGAATCCTCTAAGAACGATGCACATCAAAGCATATTACAGAGCACAGCACTACCTATGAGTTCAAAGAAGCGTGCACTTCAGGTCCACCACACCACTCTAATTGTTTCCAACACATCAAGAGATTATATGGACTATTAGTCAGCCGTCCAGCTCTGCTCCACTACTTCACGAACTCTGCGGTTGTACTCTCGCTTAGTCTCACTGAACATGCGCGCGGCTTCAGAGTTTGCCGGGGAATTTGGGTTTGGATCACAGAGCAGAGACTGGGAAAAACACAGAATAATCTTTTGTTAGTATATACTACCTCACTTGAGAAACTTTCAAAAAACATTTCTCTAAGTGGCAGTAATATCAATGACGATCAGCAAACTACATCAGATAAAATATTACACGTGTGGTAATGCCTATACTAGTAGCCAATTACAACAAACTGAAAAAAAAAACAAAAAAAAAACATGCAGATCACATTATTTATCTTTTGTCCTGCCGAAGTAGGTTCCCAAATTGCAATCGACATTTTTTTTCGATGAACTGGTGCTCATCAGTTCCAAATCAGCAACCTCTTGATTGCAGACATCAGATGCATATCATTGCACTTAACAATTCCACTCAGTAATATAAGCAGAGAAAATAAAGAAATAAAGAGGCTTATTATCTATGCCTAAAATAAGGATATTTATGGACTAGAATAAACACATTTTTTGTTGGTTGTGTTTACTAATGTATATTCAAAACAAGTTTGCCAATCCAAGGACTGAGAATATTGGACCATCCTCCTAAAACAGTGTCATAAAGGGAATTGCTAAGAGAATCAAACAAGCCAATTGTCATTTGGAAATAAAATAATCAAATGAGAAACATTTCAAGATGATAACTACTTTGAAAAAAGAAACATTAAAGATGGCCAGACTTCTCAAGTGCAACTTGAAAAGATCTGGGGTGAGATTATTTGAAATACTCAACTGAAATGCCCAAATGCTTAAGCTTACAAACCAGTGCACAGTAGACAACAATCCAAAGAACAGCAAGCAAATAAAAAGATGTGAAAGGACAGCAGTTAAAAACAAATATAGAAGGTTTGGGCACCTTATTTCTTTTTGAAGCCTTGGATATTTTTCTACCAAAACCATTACAAAACCACACCAGAACACAACACCCCTTCTAACATGGAAAAATTTTCATTTTCCAAGCTCTAGCCTAGCCCATGCTCAAATCCATCACTACTTGACATAACTAGAATTGTGCTGTTTAGATTTTGTTTGTAAATACTCTGAAGTTTTTTTAAAGGTAGCAGTTCATGTCATTATGCTTGGTTCTGCATTGAGTCGGAGATATACCAGAACATGATCACTTAGAAGTTAGAAACATGCAAATTGTAGGTGTACTATAGTACAAATCATCTTGTATATGATCCAGAAGCCAAATGATGCAAGTATGTACTGGTCAAAACTTGCTACTATTTAGTTGCATTCAAAGTGAACAGATCTGAGAGTATATGTCTACACTAAGCGACACCATTGAAAGCCGACTCATTCATGATTCATAACAAACATTCAGCACATATCAAGATGAAACAGAAAGAAGAAGAAAACTTTGAGCAATATGAAGGTAATCTATAATTGCAAGGTAAAGGAATTTATCTGCTGAAAGTCCCCTTTATGAAGGTTCTTGGGAGACATGACCTTGACAGCCCACCCTTATGCTCCCCCCCCCCCCTTTGTTTTCTTTTGTTTTGTTAAAGTAGCTGCAATTAAGATTTGTGGATTGTGATTCACAACCCTACCCTAAGACTATCTAGAGTTGTCTAAGTTTTTTAATGGATAGTTATTCAAAACATTGCTCATGGTTTTGATCTCAAAAGTCAAACACATGAATCAAAATACTTAAAACACAACATGCATAACAGCTAATGAGTACAGCATAACAATTCTTTGTTACTAATATAAAAAAAGAAACAAGCTGTAGAAATTCAAACCTGGATGGAGGTTAGTATAGCAGCAACATCATATATCGGACTCCACTGATTTTGTAAGATGTCCAAGCATATACTTCCATCTGCATAAACTGGTGATACCAATTGAAACAAAGTCAGACAATCCAGACAATTGCCAATACTCCAAAAAGAAGAAGATAATCTTTATGAAGAGAAGTCACATGCTAGTTGATTTCGAAAAAGCACGAGAAAATTACATGTCAAAAAGAAACAATGTAAGGAACCAGTTCACTGATTTACTAATGCAAGTAAATATACAAGTAAAATATCAACATACTGTTTGGATGAAACATCCGTGAAACAAATCGGACTGTTGGAGGTTTATTCGGATAATCCTCCGTGAATTGAAGAGTCAACTTAAACGTCCCTGAAGAAGATTGAGAAGAAGTTAGACACCATAAGAGAATGCTATAAGCAAAACGGTATGCACATAAAATGTGTGGCTGAACACACACCCAGTTACTGGGGTATGTATATATCCAAAGGTCAAAAGAGCCCACATCCCAGAAGTGATTAATTGTAATAAACACATCACTGTTTAACAAAAAAACATGAGAAAAAGACATCAATGACAACCTATTCCCACCTGCTTGATCATGCGATTACATTAAAATACTTGTTGATACACATGAATCAAGTGGATGCCTTTATATTTCATCACTCATCCAAATCTTTCTCCTTCCCCTTCATTCCATTACTCCACTTGCTAACCAACCAGAAGGATGGGTACCTTTCTGCTTCCTTCCTCTAATTTTTTATCTCCAAACTAAACACAGCGAAACATATTTACATAACTTCCAAAATCTATTACTTTCCGATATTCCACATCAAAATATTTGAAGATTAGGAGTAGTAGTCATAGTGTCCAGGGTGTGTGTCCTTGTTCAGTATCTACCCTATCTTAATCATGATCGAGACTCTTAAAATTGCAGTACTTAAAGCTGTCCAACAATAAATATAATAAATGTAATCAATCAACATACAACCATAACCCATCGTCCCGATAACGCGAAACAAAACAAAACAAAAAAGGGGTAATATAAAAAAGATTATATATACTGAAGAAAAGGCAAGAATCAGAATTACCCACCTCCATCCCATGGAGTATCATCAGGTCTACGGATAAAAAAAACAAACAAATTAATAAGAAACCAAGAAAAGAAAACGATAAAAGAAAAGAAGAAAGAAAAGGGTACCCGAAAATAACAGCGTTCCAAAGCATGATGTTGTTGTCTTGGGGAGCACCACTGATGCCGGCAGGTGGATCCTGCTGCAGCCTCTTGAAATCCCTCATCAACCTCTTCCTGGCTGGGGTTGACATCGTTCTGTTTCTTCTTGTTGTTCCTGTTTTCCTCTTCCTTTACCTTTCTAGAGAGAGAGATCTGATGATTATAATGATGTGAGTAAATCTCTCAAAGAACAAAGATCCATGAGAGAGATATAGAGGAGGAGGAGGAGGAGGAGGAGGAGGGTTTGGCTTCTTTTTTCTTTTCCTTTTTTATTGGTGGGGTGGGGTGGGGTGCGGTGGGGTTTGTTCTTGCGTGTTTCGCAAAAGAGGTCTTACTAAGCGCGTCCAGTATAAGAGACTTCTTTCCGTGTTTAATCATTCTCAACACATTTTTTACAAAACACTTCCTAAACTTTAACCTTATTTTGCACTTACATCATTTAACTCTTTTTTTTGTTTTTTTTTTTTTGCCTTTCAATTTTATCAAATTACACTATTTTTTTTTCTTTCTTTTTATTTTTCAATGTGGATGGACTAGACTGATTTATCTATCAAATTTAAGATTAGAATACGGTTTTGCGATGAAATGAAAGAAAATATGAGTTGTTAAAGTTGTAATTTATAAATAATTAAAGATTAAATTATTAATGATAATGATATTTTAAAAAAAAAGTAAATAATGAATATTTATTTGTGATCAATAATGATGGATAAAGAAGAAATTAATTATAAAGGTAATGGTAAAACTCTATTTATTATTAAGAGACAACAAAAAATAAAATTATAAAATTTGATGAAAATAATCAAATTAATTAAATCTTGACTGTATTTGAAAGAACAATCCATCGTGATAGTAGAAAATCTTGATAAAAACATAAATTGGATATTCAAATTTTTATTATTTCACTCAAAAATCAAAATCTTTTAAAAAGATAATTCAAATATTATAGTTCTATCTACACCAATAATCTATAGATAAAAATCCTATTAATATTTTTTCTTTTACAATTTTCGAACCAATCTAGAATCAATTTGAAGGCTTTTATATTTTTCTTTAATTCCATTATCTCTTATACCATACTTTTAAATATTTATTTCTTTTTTATGTTGAAAGCTTGTTATTCATCTTGATAATAATAACCTACTTCTCATAAGCTCTTCTCTCTTGGTGTGTGCCGGTCTTTTCATCATTCCATTCAAGTTGGGCAACTTTGTTAATAAATTATTGAAGATAATCTTTGTTGATGAACCTCTATATTTTCTTTTTCAATGCAGAACAATTCTCAGATCAAATTGATCTTAAATAATGCCTTATGATACATGTCAGTCTCTTTCCTTCTCTATTTTAGGCTGGGCATCTTTTTTCATGAATTATTGAAGATAGCCCTGGTTAATAAACTTTTTTATTTTATAACAATCCTCCATATTATTAATATTTTTTGGTTATGGGTATAAGGATCACCCTTCATAGGAGGGGATATTGTATGAAGTCATTATCCTTGATGGTAATATAAACCTCTATCTAGGTTATTTTTTGGAGCGAGGTCAAAAGTCTAGGAAAGACAGGGCAATTATAAACTAACTCATTCGGATTTATCTCAATAGCCCTAAACTATTTAAAGACCAACCACACTTATAGGACTTCTTCTTTCACTTCTAAAAGCGTGGGTGAGACTATCTTTCTACACTTGTCTTTTAGATATTTATGTTAGGCAATGAGCTTTGCATAAAGATTCTCAAAGATGAGGATGGATATAGGATCCAAATTAAGATATCATATATAGGCTGCCCTTGAAAAATGATAGGGAGAATCATGCATACCGCATCAGAATCCTCTGTAACAAATATAAATCGTTATTCATATTTAGTACACTTTTCATCGATCTATTAGCCCATCATGGTTGTTTAGGTTTGTTTTTATAGAGATAAAAATATCTCGAAAGACGAGTGTCTAATACATGTTTGGCTAATGGAGAACCTCTCACTTAGTAGGGATATACACTTCTATATATAAGGCTCGTATCACCACAAACTTGACTTTGCTCTAGGCTATTTTCTTGTCCACTACCTATGGAAAGCACTAATGAAGAGTGGTGATGATGGCGGTGGTTGCTCCTATAATTGCAACTATATATTAATTTATCATTTGACTCTCTTTTGCCATTTTGTGAGCATCCATTTGATGAACTCTCTTTATGATGTTGAGAATGGCTTTTTATGAGGGTTGTGAGATGGATAATGCTCTCTCCTACTCTTTTATATCTTATTATGGCATATTCCTTTCTTAAACTAAAGTTTTTTGCACATATTAGGAGGTGTTAATTGTCTAATAAATAGAGAAGTCATCTACCATGGAAAAGGTAAGGCCTTTAATTTCTTTGGTATGGACAAAAATAAACTCTATAAGCTTTTTATTTCCTGGCGAAGTACTTGTGGTGGGAAGGTATATGACCACCTCATGTCCCGAAGTTTTTGAGTTGCTAGTCATGGAAAGAAATGAACGATATGTCAAAATAAAGAAAATGAAATTATTTTTGTTCAAATTACCCACATATAATGCCAATGATAAGGTTTAGGAAAATTCCCAGAAGATTAAGCACATTTCAAGGCTGATAAATGAGTTAAACTATTGAATTTAAACTACTAGACTTGAAAATCATGAGTACCTAATAAACAATTTCCATGTTAGGTTTAAAAGACCATCTGATGCTCGAGTTAACATAAATGTAAAAGAAATGAAGTCTTAGAAATTACGTGATGTATATGTTTGCAAAAATATAATTAAGAAGATGATAACAATATGCATTGATAAATTTGAAAATAAAGACATTCTCTTTACTTGGTGGTTCATAAATGTTTATATAGTTATAAATCATGCTAACTTGTATAAA
The DNA here is from genome assembly GCA_015852605.2 of Populus deltoides. Taxonomy (NCBI): domain Eukaryota; kingdom Viridiplantae; phylum Streptophyta; class Magnoliopsida; order Malpighiales; family Salicaceae; genus Populus; species Populus deltoides. The sequence continues at coordinate 10,518,610 of CM027588.2, read as the reverse complement.
AATAAGTGTAGAATGAAAAAGATATATATTATATGATTTAATGGCAAACATTTAAGGTAACAATTCTAAGAACTAGTGGTTCAATATTGATTGAAAAAAAATATTGTCATATGAGTCATCCACTAGACATGAGTATTTCTAATGTTGTTTTATTAACATGGTTATGACATAAGAAGGCGAGGGCATTTAATTTGAAGTACCGACAATACCAAAGGTGGGTGAAATAGTTTAGGGTTGGGGTTCTCTTGTTTGGACTTATGTCTTCCAATAGGTTAATTTATCCTAAACTTGTTCTAGAAATTAGTATATTATGAACTAGTTAGGTTAACTAGATTTCTTGAAAGTTATATCACCCACCTTATGTCAAATGAGCATTGGATGCATGTCCAAGGCCAAATAGATATAGTTTGAATTCCGGCTTTTAACTTTGGATACATTTAATGACCCTTTAGTTTTTTGGCTTTAGATTATGTCTCGTAATCTGCATCATGTGTATGATATTTAGGGTTGTAAATTTTAGACTCATGCAAAATATTTTTAATTACTTAAATTATTCCAATTAAAATGCAAAAGAAAAATGAGAAAAGATTGTTATTATCTTTATTGGTTTTATCTTTTAGTGGATAAGAGTCCAAATACTTCATATTCTTCAATTTCAGAATTTTTTTTGAGAAATAATTTATGGAGAATCTTTTCATTTAAATAATGGTTCAAAAACATCAATAACAAGTGAGATGCATATAATTGTACATGAACCTTAAAAATTTATAGTTTTATATATTTTGCTATTATAGAAGATCATATTCAGATAGTCTTTGACCCTTAAAACCTCTAGAATATTATATAGGACTAAGGAAAAATAGTGTAAATGCATAAAAATACAGATACAATATATAGAGAGTCTAGAAATAATGTAAAAAATCAATTAATTTTTTGTAAAATTACTCAGTGAAATACTACTCATTTACTTCAATATTTTTTTCATGAATAAATAATATAAAAAAAATCTCTCTTGTAAAGTTCAAAAACAACATCAATAAACAAACACATTTCAAATTGATTTATAAGAAAAATAAAAATTGCTAACGATGATATTTGAACAAATGATTTTGGAGTAATTTGATTAAAATATTAAATATTTCAAAAGAATTATTCATGTAATAATTTTAGATGCCATAACATAACTTCTTGTAAAAGGATACAATTAAAAAAAAAACATAAATTTTGCTTAGTATTTCAATATAAATTAAGAGAGAAAACATTATGGATTCCGTTAATGCTTTTTTTTTTGGTCTTTAAAGTATTTTCTATTTCAATATCTAATTTTTATCTGGAATTTTATCTATGTTGACTGGGAATTGAGTCAAATAATTTATTTCAATTAGCATGTTATGAAGTTTTCAAGGTGTTAAAAAATATCTCGACATTAAGTTAATGTTTGATTTAACAAAATATAATTTAATTTTATTGCTTAAAATAAATTAAGATTAAAAAGATCAAATTTAAAAATAAAACAAAAAAACAGCCTCTTTTTAATTTGTTTTAATGTATCCAAAGGCTAATTTAAAAATGTTAGCCCTAAAAGTTTTTTTTTTAATTTTTGGTCATTTTAGTTTAAAAATTTTATATTTTAGTCCAAAACTTTATTTTTTTTAATTTCAGTTTTTGAATTTAAGAGAAAAGAGGGATTTGCTGAAAAACATGGTAGGAAAGAAAAAGTTGTCGGTTGTCCATTTTTCGACAGCAAAAAAAATCAATCTTGATGTAACAAGATCCATTTGATGAGATGAATTTTATTTAGGTATTGTTGACCCCTCATCTTACCATAAAAATAAGGCTTGGGCTTGAATTTATTTATTTAAAATTATTTTTAGATTTTTCATCGACTAAAGATTGTTTTGAGGTTTACAATTTTTTTTTTGGATATTTTCAGGTGGGAAAAAGGTTGAAGCATGTTTTTTAGTTTTAAGAAGGAGGGTCATGACTTTTCGGCCATACTAGATGGCTGAAATAAAACTAGTTTTTTTTAAAAAAAAATTAAAAAAACAGATAAAATACCATTCGTCCATTTTAAGGAAAAAAAAGGGTGGAAAGACACATAAGAATGATCTTATAATCCCATGCACCTACTTTTTTTTTATGGGCAAGTTGCACTGGCCCACCTAAGCCCAAACATTTGACCTTTTTTTTTCTTTTGATTTTAATTATAATTCATTAAAATAAACTACTTAAAAATATAATTGGGGTATTATTTTATTAAATATTGTTTAATTTTTATTTTATTTTTGAATAAGAGTATAATATTAGCAAGCACTCTTTTTTTACAATCTTTCCTTCAATTTTATTTGATAACTTTCCTACACACATCTATTTTTATTAATATAATTTAATAAAAATAAATTTTAAAAAAATAAAGTTATTAAACTAAATCGAGTTTATGGCTTGGATCGTGGCTTTAGCAGGCAAACTAGGGTTGATTCAGGTCAATCCAAAACATTATATGTTAATATTTAAATAAAAAAAGTTATAACAATGCTATTTTTTAAAATGAAATCAAATTAAATTTTGTTTGGGACAACCAGATCATGTGTAGACCTTCTAGGTCAATTAGGTCATAATGAGGTAACTCCTATTTCGTTTGATGTTAAACACTATCCTAGAAAAAGGGCATGGTCGGGGGTTTTCAAGTTGACCCACCATATGAGACCATGTTTAATCATACTACCAAAAAGCTTTTCATGGTAATGCTTGAGTAGTGTATTGTTCTTACCCTTTTTTAATATATTTGCACTAAAATTATTAGAATATTATTATTTTTAATTGAAATTACTTTTATGATTATAATAAGATGTTTTCTAAAAAGTAAAAAGTAAATATTCTGGTAAAAATGAAAAAAAAACCATGTTAATAAGATAAAAAGGTTTTAATTTGAGATATACCTTTTTACTTTTATTTCAAATCATGAAAGTTTTTTAAAATATTAATAAGAAAAGAAGGAATCATATTAGAAAATTATTTGGTTATGATAAAATTTAAATTATTACTTTTCTTATAAAAAAATAATTATTTTCATATAATAAAATAAGAATTTTTTGAAGGCACCCTTATAAAACAGGATAAGATATTCTATCTGTATCGATCTCTCAATTTTCATACTTGTTTTAAGTTAGTATTAATAACGTTTTTCAATATTTATTAGTGTATATGATTCTCTATTTTTTTTTTATATTATATATATATATATCAATTTACAATTAAAACTTTTTTTAATGCTAGAAAATACATTGACAATGCTTTTAATTTTTTTTTGTGTTAATTTTCCTTTTCATCTAATATGTAGCGGAAAGAAAAATTATTTCATTGAATGTATATATAGTCCGGGGGAATACCCTTAAAATCTTATAAGAAATATTTAAAGCTTTTGAAAATACTTTTGAAATGTAAAAATAAATATAGTCTAATCTCGAGATGAAATAATAATATCCTAAACATTGCACCAATTTCAATTGTTATTTAATTTATATTACAGTCCATCCTTAATGAAAATTATTGAAGTGATTAATGTTTGTTTCTTTTTATATTTTAAAAATATTTTTGAAAAAATTATTATTTTTTATTTTAAATTATTATTTTTTTATTGTTTTCAGACTATTTTGATATATTAATATTAAAAATAATTTTTAAAACATAAAAAATATTATTTTAATATATTTTTAAATAAAAATATTTTAAAAAATAATTATTATTATATTTTCAAATATCATAGCAGTACAGTTTACCCCTTCATTAATAGTGATAGTATAGTGAGAGACAAGATGCCACCACCATGCGGACCATGGCTGGGGGGGATCCATGGATAACATCAAAACTCTCACGGCTAGTAGATGAGTTCAAAAAAAGTCTTGGATATGGCTTATCCGCAGACACGCTTTCTCATTATTATCTATCATCATAGTTATTTAGGGTTTCAAATAGTTAATTTTTAAAATATTTTTTATATTAAAATAATATTTTTTTTATTTTTAAAAAATTATTTTTGAAATTAACACATTAAAATTATCCAAAACATATATAAAAAATTAATTTTTAATAAAAAATAAAAATATTAAAATTTTTAGAAACGTGCGTACAATCGTGTTTTCAAAAGCTCTATTAAAAATTAAAAAACATGGCTTTTTTTCAAGTCTATAATTTTTTATATTTAATTTATTGAAGATTATGTGTTATGATTTATCAAGGTTTATTTTTTACGTAATTATTTAGTCTCATGATCCGTATTGTGAATTAATTTTGTTAACTCAGTTTTTTTAATTAATATTTTTTTTAATTTTATCATTCAATATTGAATTGGCTAAACATTAAACTTCATTATTTGTTTGAATTTGCTTTCTACGATGTTATACGAGTTTTATTATCCAAGTTATGGATTTCACAAATTAATTTAAATTGATTTGAATTGTTTTGTCTCAATTTTTAAGAATTGATTTTATTTTTTAATTTTATTATTTAATATTGAATTAATTGAGAATCAAGTTTCAAAATTTTTTTTAATTTACTTTATATTAGATATCATAATTTTATGCTATGAATTGCCTAAAATCAATTTAATTTATTGTTAATTTAATATTTTTAAAAAATATCATTTTTAATTTTTTTAATCAAATTATATTTTTACTATATATAAATTATTTTTAAATCTATCAACTTAGCGAGATAAATTAAATAAACCTCCACATAACTTTTTGTTTTTTATTTTTTTACTAAAAATACATTAGTCCAAACTTTTTTTTTAATCGACGCAGCTCAACCCTAAATTAGTAAATTATTAGATTGACCAGATCGGGATTATAAACACCGCCTCGAAAAGGTGAAAAATGAACAATCAATGGACAGCGACTGAACCGCCATTTGGATATATCCTTGACAGCTACACCAAGTCATTGAGGCTGTCCATTGATTGTTCATTTTTTACCTAACTACTAAGCAATAATCCATGCAGTGTATTGAATAATAACGCAAGGTTTAGTAATATTACAATTTTTAAAAAAAATGTAAAATGGATTAGAAAAACACTATTATCATCAGAGAAAACACTAATAATGTTTTTTTTTAAGTTTTTTGAATTTTAATTGTTAAATATTTTCTTTTTTCAATTTCAACATTAATATTATATCAACTAGGGGTGATCATTTTCGGTTCGGTCGGTTTTTATAAAAAAAATAACCAAACTGAATTTTGTTTTTGTAAAAAACCAAAACCGGTTAAAACCGACCGGTTTCAGTTCGGTTCAATTTTTTAAGACAAAAACAGGTTCAAACCTGTTTGGCTCGGTTTTTCGGTTTGGCTCGGTTTTTTCTGTTTGGCTCGGTTTTAGCTCGGTTTGGCTCGGTTTTTTTTCTGGTTTTTTCGGTTTGGGTTCGGTTCGGTTCTTTTAGTTTCAGGCTTATAAAACCGAAATCAAACCGAACCGGTCGGTTTTTTAAAATTTTAATCGGTTTAATAAGTTTTTTTTCACGGTTCGGTTTTTTCAGTTATTTTTTTCTGGTTTTCTTCATTTAATTAATTTCAGGTTTTTTTCTCACTTCTAATATCAACTTGATTTGGAGCGGATAATTTCTTTTAATTAATTTGTTATGAGGTTTTTGCGACCTTAAAAAAATATTTTAATGTTTAATTCATGTTAATTTTATACAATAAAATCTGATTTTTTATTAAAAATAATTAAAAATTTATAAATTAAATTAAAAAAATTATTTTAAACATCCTATAGTTAATTTTTTTTAATTATTTTACAATCAAATTTTTACATTTTACACCTGGGCTAAAGTAAATTTTGAAAATTAATAAAATGACAATAATATCCTCAAAGGATGAAAGGTAACTCATTTTTTCTCTTCCTGCTAGCTTGCTCTCCTCTCTCGTACTCTCTCTGTCAAACACAAAGGAAAAACCCAAGCACAAATCCAGTAACTTCCAAAACTTTTCCTCATGACCTCTTGCTGAAACTACTTCGGAGAGAATCACACTGTTAGGTTGTACCTGCATTCATGCCTGAGAAGAGGCTGGGTCTCTTCTACTTGTATACCGAGTTTGCAAGCTTCTCTGTGAAAAGACGAGGAGTAAATGGGTTTTAGAGGATGTAGCTGAAAAAAAGACTATAATTGGAATGTGTTGGACCCTGTGAATGATATGTTAAGAGTACAGGTAACCGCACCGGCAACCGGTGCTTCAGTCTAGCTGCTGTTAATTTTCTGGGTTTCGGGTTAGAAAAGATTTTTAAGATGAAAGAGACTAGCAAGATGAGAGGGCTGCTTCCTTGTATTTGGTGGTTTGACATTAGAGATCGTGGTTCACGGCGGGAAAGATGGGAGAGAAGGACTGCTCTCTTTCTTTTTTTTTTTGTTTTTTTTTCTAAGTTTTTTAGTGGGGTTTTGTTATTTTTAAGCTTTATAGCTTTTTAATTATTATTTCAAATATAATAGTAGTTTTATAATTAAATAAATATTTTTGTTGATTTTTTTAGTGTTAAATTTTAATATTTAAACCTTGATATCTATAAATTTACTAGATTCTAAGGATAAAACTTTTCTAATAATAATGTTTTTTATTTACAAGATTCAAATTTAAAATTTTATTTTTTTAAAAAAGTATGGAATCATTTAGAACGATCATCATTATATTTTTTTACCACATTTCAAAACTCAGTTATAAAGTATAATATTCAAAAGTTTAATTACAAAGTCAAAAAAACAACTGCTCTGAGTATTTTTCCATCACAATACAAAGAGAGTAGAATCATGTTTCCGTGTAAATAAACAATCAAACTTTATTATTTTTTATTTTTTTATAAGATTATTTTAATGTTATATTCATGATTATGAAGTTTGAGTGAGTTTTTTTTTTTATTTTTTAATTTTACCATTTGATATATAATTTTTTGATAATTTAGATAGACTTAAACTTGTTTTTTTTTTATATATATATATATATATTTTATATTATTTAAATTATTAGTTAAACTAATAATTTAGTCATTGAATTTTTTTATTTTAATATATTTTTTATATTAAATTTTATTTTTACTGGACTGTAGCAAAGCACTGAAAATAAATCTAGATAATGAACCTATAAGGATAAAGTAGAAGTTTAAAGCATTTATGAGTATGTTTTGCATTATATTTTGAAAATATTTTTGAAAAAATTTAAAATTTTTTTATTTAAAATTAATATTTTTCAATATTTTTAGATTATTTTAATATATTAATATCAAAAATAATTTTTAAAAATAAAAATTATTATTTTAATATATTTTAAAATAAGAAACATTAAAAAAAAAGCATAACTACCGCACTTCTAAATATTCTCGAAAGATTCTCGAAAGCTTAAAAACGACGCAAACACGCAAACACGCAAACAACGAAAACACAAAAAATAAAAACGGCGAATGGGAATAATTTAAAAAGGAGTCGTTACTGAATTGAAGCGCGCTTTCACTGCCTTTCGCTTCTTCAATTTTTTTTTTTTATATAAATTTCCTGAATTAATAGATAATAATAATAATAAAGCCGCGCAAACAATAGTGAGAGAGAGCAGCAGCAGCAGCAATGGGCTCCTCTTCTCCTTCTCTTACCCTTCTTTACTCTTTGATATTTGCCTCCTCTGTGTTCCTCTCACGTGCCACTCTCAAAGGTAATCAACCTTCTTACTTACTTTGTTTTGCTCGCTTCCTGATATTATCACGATCTGTTGTGATATTTGGAAATTAAACTGCATGTCGCTGTCGGGTCCTTTTCTTTTTCAAGCTTTTGGAGATGAGGCTGCTGGCATTTCAAATCCATACGGTATATTATTTAATGGGATTTAATGTTTTTATTTATTTATTTTACGCTGTGATATTTGTAGTATAGTGAAGAAGAATTAATTGGATTATTTATGAGGTTTTATAAGATATCAATTTTTATTTATGGGGTTTTGTTAGAAATCACTACAGGTAGGCACGCTTGGTATTATTATTTAGTGGATTTGATATTTAAATCAGATGATGAACGTAAAAATATTTCGTTCGATAAAGAAATGTTGCTGTATTGTGGCTGAATAGGTGTCCGTTTTCTTATGCCACTTGAGTTTTGGAAGGTTTAAAGGGGTATGAAATTTCTTGACATCATAAACTTTGGAAGAAAACTCTTATCTGGGTGGTTTTCTTTTGGGTCTTTATTGGTAGTTCTAGCTTGCCTTGTGCTGTTTGGCTAATTTATGTTTTTCTTCATGTGACTGAAAGCATTTTCTTTGAATTCTCAAAAAAAAAAAAAAAACACTTGTTTTGAAGTCTCTAACCTTCTATTGTACTTTAAGTGATTTTTTTTTTGGCCTTTGAATGATTCATGCTTAACAATGCTTTCTACAATTACAGTTCTTGACCCTGAGAATCCAGCTCTGGATGTCACCCCGTCTCGCTTGCATGGGCATGTGTTTAGCCGTGATGTTTTCTTTTGTGAACGAGTTAAAGTTTCTGGTCACTCGAGATGGAAACTCAGTAGTTATGCTAGTTCATTTCGAGTTACTTTGGCTCCATCTGCAGTAATACCGGAGAGATTGCATAGCAAAATTCAGGTTTGCTTTCACCGGTAAGTGAATTTCTTGACTCTTTTACTTCCTCTCTTCTTTCTCAGTTTGATATACTTCCTATTACAGAGTGAAAATTTTATGTCTCATCCATGGAGCACTCGCAGGAATGCTTCCCTTGGATTATGCCAGTGTGACAAGGATAATTGGAGGGCTGTTCAGAAGGGGCTGTGGAGAACTGCCATGTCTCCTTATGAAGAGAGATATGTTGATGTAAAGTTCGTTGGTGATACTTCTGGATCTGTCTCAATCGCTGTTGATGAAGGTTTGGTTTCCCTTGTTCCCTGTCATGTTTGTTTTTTCACTGTATTGAAATTTCCTTTACTGATTCTGATTAATTGTCGTTTCCGCAGACTTACAGCAATGGCGCCTCATGTGTCTAGCAGCTGGATTTGTTTTACTATTGCTGGCATCAATTCTCAGCAGTTGGGTTCCTTTTTATTATAGCACTTCAATGGCTATTGGGGTTTTTCTGGTCATTATATTCCTTCTTTTTCAGGTACATAAGTTTGGTTTTGTTGTTTTCAGATCTTTCTCCCCCTTTCTCCAAAGTTTTTTTTTCTTCTCTCTTTGCCAATGTGGTATTATCAAATTGGTTTCCAATGCATAACCCAAAAACAGTTTTCAATAAAAATTCTTGAGCACTGATGTTATTTACTTGAAATTTTGGTTAAGGTTCCAAATGTGCCAGTATGTCCCTGATTGAGTTGTGGATAAATAGTGATAGATTTGGAACCGTGTATGTCCCGAACAAAACGTATAAATGTTGGCAAATAACATGTTGCTGCATCAAAACATATAAATGTTAACTAATCTGACTAACATTGAACTTGGTAAAATAAAATGTTGAATAATTGAAATATGAGATTATTTAGGGATACATATTTAATGCTAAGATTAAGCATTGAATTTCTGGTAGTAGATCCATAATAAAAAAAGTGTTTGTGATTGTCCCAGAAAAATGAAATATTTTCTTCTTGGAATGGGCTGTTTGCATTCCGTGTTGATTGTTCTACCTAACATGCACCAAGCCAAATGGGGGCCTTCACACCTAGAGCTTATAATGAAGGGGATTGCCATGATATTTTGTTAGCTAAGCCAGCTGCTTTTAGGGACTTGAGTTGTATGTAACTGCATTTGCACGCATGGTGCATTATGCAGCCTCCTTGTGCCAGAATGGATATTTAGTGGCATTCTCGTGAATTTTCTAAATTGGATTCCCTAGACTATTCTTCAATTGAATCCATTTGCTATTTCATTTCACTGATCTGTGGTGTTTGTTATCAACATATACTGTCCAAGTAAAAAAATTGTTCTGGATTTCTGAAGTTCCATTGGATTTGATGCTAAAACTAATATGTTGCAAGAGGTCAACCCTGTAGACTTTGATTATCACTCAAGATTCAAGAAGGTGCTAGTTTGGCTGGCTTTCGGTTTCTGTGCCTCAATCTATTCATTGAAAAAAAGTTGGAAGTTTCGACAGAACAGTTTTTTTTTTTTTTTCTTTTGGTAATTAAAACAACATTTTATAATATTGCTTAGGAATATTATTTTCAAATAGCATCTCTCTGGAACATTGATGTTGGTTTTGTTATAATATATTTTGGTCATATCACTGATGTTCCTGAACATTAATACGCTTTTAATATATTCAAGTTACAATTCAATGCCTGCAATTTTGCGATTCTATATTTCATCTTAGTTTTTCAGCTCAACATTTTATAGATACACTTATTATGTTTGCCTTTGCTCTAATAATCCAGGGAATGAAATTGTTGCCAACTGGAAGGAAAAACTTTTTCTATCTTTCCATATATGGATCAGTGGTGAGTTTGCTTTTACTTTAGCTGTAAGGTCCAATATCTTCTTACAATTTCTTCACACTTGCTCCCTTTTTTTAGATAATTTTCTTTTTTCTTTTGTCTGTGATGCATATCTATCTTTCTATCCATTTCTGGTGCAGCTTGGAGCTGGCACTTTTGTTTTACATCAAACTTCAATTCTGGTAAATTCGATTCTTGTCAGTTTTGGGCTGAGTGAAGAGATGCACTATCCAGTAAGCCTTTCTCTTTTGCAGAGTTTTATAGCTTACTTGCAATTACAGATTCAAGGGAATCAATGTTCTAGAGCCATTCCTGCAACGAACACCATCTCACCATGCAAGCACTCCCATATTGATACTGCATTAAATCTTTTGGGTACCTAATGCCAAGAGCTTCAATTTCTCATATTTTCTTGTGGAATATCCATAGAATTATCCACAAGCTACGATGGCTGTTCTAATAGGCTTCTTAAGACACATATTTGGCATTACTTTCTTATTTGATAAATGTGATTTATTCTGATAATATTTAAAAATTTTGATAAAAAAAGAGAGATACAGCTTTTACTTAATTCAAAATCCCCTTCTCTCAAAGCACTTATACACAAAGAAAAGAAGGGGAGAACCAATTGTGTGCATGTGGTCCTTTTTACTATATTATTCTTCACATAAAGTTTATTCTTTATTTGCTTCTACCTAACTGTTATTTTCTGACCTTTCCCTATTTCACTACAGGTCTACATATTTGTATTAGTAGGGATTGTTTTTGCAGGAGCTGGTTTAGGGTACTGGATGGTGAGGAAATTTGTAATCTCAAAGGATGGGAGCGTGGATGATGAAGTAGCTCAGTTTGTTAAATGGGCAACACGTTTTATTGCATCCACCTTTATTTTCCAGGTATGACATGTGTCCAGGTTGATTCCATTGCACAATGTTGAACTAAACAAAGATTTCTAAAGTTGTTCAAATGCCTCAAAATTGAAGAATCATCATACAGCTTCAGCATTTTACAGATGTACCTGTGCCCCATTGTACATCCACACATATAAATACAACTAGAACCCATGCATGATGATGGCATGGATAATGAAGTTCACCTATTTACAATGAATACCCTCCGTTTGTTGCATGGATAAATTTCTTATGCCGCCACAGTCCACAGATGCATGAGGGGACTTGTTTAATTTATATATAAAAAAAGAGGGGGGTGGGGGTTACTTTAGTGCATGAACACAAAAAAGCTTTAATGTTTTAGATAGTAGAAGATGTCATTAAAGAAGAAAAGCTTTATAAATCACCTAGAAAAAAGTTTTTTGGGGAAGATAGAGGCTACTAAAGGGCCAATGATGCAAGCTTTAATCACTTTACAAGACCTTACTACCAATTCAAAGGTATCCAGTTCTCTGTTTTGACAAGAGAAAGTGAGAGAATGGTAATTGGTTATCTGTGACTTACTTCTATTGTATGATATTCCCCAAGTTACTACTATTATTGGACAAAGAATCTTATATAGGATGAGGTAATGTCTCAACAGACTTTGATTGTTGTTAGCCAGCCCTTTAGATCATGCTAGATAATTATATTATGTCTTGGGTTGTGTACTTGTGTTGGTTAAAGCTGCTTTTCTGTTCACCGTGTTCTGCTTTGTGCTGAATTCCGTTGTGGTCAGTTGGCCTTAGTTTCGCCCTGTAAGGCAATTCTTTGATCCTTCCAATAATTGTGCCTTATTTTCCTATGACAATGGGATAAGATGAGTCTGTGAACTTGCGTACATCCTCTGCACACTCCAGAATCCATGTAGCATAGACTCGACTTTATTCAAAAAGCACCATCATCATTCACTGCCTTAGGCACTGTGTACACTGTCATTCTATTACAATCTTCTTGTGTCTACTAGCTTAGCTTTTTTCTTCTTAGCTCATTTATCTTCTGATGCAAGTGAAGTAAATCTCTTGTAGTTATTTGAAGGACAAATTTTGTTTGACAGCAGATTTGAGTGATGACTGATGTGTGACCTTTCATATTCCTGTTTTCCTCTTCTTTCTCAGAGCACTCTTGATACTCCTTTAGCAATGACTGCCTTGGTTTCTTCTTGGGCAATCTGCACTCTTATTTTAAAGTGGTGGTATCGAAAGTGAGTACTATAATTTTTCTGTCCCTACCTTTTTTTTCTTAGTACTGTTGTTTTGAAGTGGATGCATTCCGCTAAAAAGTTGGTAAATTTTGTATCAAACTAGTATTTGGAATCTAAAACAAATTAATTGCCCTGTGAAACATTTTTTAGCAAATTATCTAGATTGTGCATCACAATGGTCTTAAGAAAAGTTATTTGGGTGGGTGGTTGTAAACCCCGGGAAATAAATGTTTGCATAAAATGAAAAATAAAATTGAAGAAATTCATGTACAAATTTAAATAAAGAAAGACCTATATTGGTTGTTAATAAGGTTATTATGAAATGTATCCTTGAATGAGGATAATTTATGAGATATGTCTGTGATTACAGGAGGGACCACATGCGTGGTGCAGCAGCAGCAGCAGCAGCAGCAACGGAGCACGAGTAGAGCTTCTACTGCAGGTAGGTGATCCGCAACTATGCTTCTTAGTTAAATTTCATGATTTAATATGTTATTGAGGTGAAATGTGAATTAGCGAATGTTAGATATTGTATGAAAGAATGAAAGTTTGCGTAATGACATTGTTATTTCGGATAGCATCTCGAATGTATGTGTTCAAGGTGAATAGTCTTTCATCTGAATTGCAAAGTGATGGAAGTATCGCTGACATAGAAAATATGAGAAGTGTGATATGTGGCATGGACTAATATATATTTAATGTATGTTAGGATCCAGGTAAGGGGATCACCATGCATCGATGCCTGTGAGGCATGGACTAATATATATTTAGTGTATGTTAGGATCCTGGGTAAGGGAATCACCATGCATCGGCTAGTATATATTTAGTGTATGTTAGGGTCTTGGGTAAGGAGATTGTTATGCATCGATGCCTATGAGGTAATGATGATACCGGTGAAAATGTTATCAATAATGTGTTAGGTGGTAATAGATGTGGTTGCTTTTATGGAATCTTGAATGGAAGTTGGTAATGAAAGATGAAACAGTTTTAGTAGTTGAATGAGAAAGAGTTCTAATGGAAACAAAAAGGGAGAAGTGAATAGAATAAGAATACATGTCTACCTTTTTTAAATTATTGGATATTTGTGTTACTATGCTTATTGTGATATTCATGTTTCAATAATATGTATTTTGTTTCAGGACCATCGCATGCACGACAGGAGTAGATTCTAGGCTTTTGTTCACTTTTTATTATGTAGTCTAGGGAGTATATCCTTGTATTTTGTAATAATGAAACATTTGTATAACTTAATTTGTATAATTAATGTTAAAACTTGAATAGATGAACTTAACTCTGAAATTCATATAACCATGTTCCATATATGCGTGTTTATCTCATTTATCCCTCTATAATGATAAATGTTGTTCAATGTATGTTATAAATATTGTGGTTGAGATGATGATAATGGTTGTGAGATTGAGATCCAGGATGATTGGGTCATGATTGAGTTATGAAATGTGGGATATTAAAAGTGTAAACAGGTTATATATCGATAACTTGAGACCTTCCGGTATAGGGAAGACTTTGCCGAAATTTTGAAAGACTTTTATATGAAAATTATATATAAAAAAATCTTTGCCCTGTTTGCCTATATGCTTGGAGGTGATTTGTTCCGGAAAAAATCAAAAACGTTACAGTGGTTGCAATGCTCCTTGTTCATAAAGTTTAATCAACAGATGTTGAATTTGGTTAATGTCATCTTGACATCCTATAGTCGAGTTGAAGTTTTTTGAAAAAAAAGGTGAAGCTGGACACATTTCAGATGGTATAAACAAGGTTGTATTATTCTCTGTTTGTAAAGTGCTTGTGAAAGACTTGTTTGTTTGTATGTGTTCTACATATTTTACTTCGTGTATTAGCATTTAACTTCAGAACTCAACTGTGATTTCATACAGGGATCAATCAGATTCTGGGGGTGCGCGTGCTTGGCTCCAGCCCACAAGAAAGGTGGCAAGATATAGACTGCTAAATTCCTTAGCAGGTCAGGAGAAATGAGCCCCCAGAGGAAGATGCGTAACAGTTCAAAAAGCCCTTCTGCTAGGACCAACTCCCCTGTTAAAGGTGAGTAGTTAGAACCACAATACAATGAAGAATTTTGAGAGAAGTCTTTCTCTTTTCTTAATATTACCAGCAGTATGTTTGTACAATAAATAGGGAAGAGAAGCTAACTTACTGACCCTCAAAACAAGAAATAAATACTAGATAGGAAAGTATCCTACACTAAACTAGAAAGCAATAATCTAGAGAATCTGGATAGTTAATACCAGATTCTCTTTCCTAAACCATATATACTAAGATTTCTCTAAGATGCTAACTGATTTTGGGACTGATTTCCACACTCTCCCTCAAGCTAGGTTGTATATGTTATACATGCCCAGCTTGTGATTCAATTCTTCAAAATTAGTTCTTGGTAGAGCTTTGGTGAGGATGTCTGCAATCTGAGATTTTGTTGGAGTGTAGATGAGGTTAACAATGTTCTTCTTAATCTTTTCTGTGATGAAGTGTCGATCTATTTCAATGTGCTTTGTCCTGTCATGATGAACTGGATTCTTTGCTATGCTTATGGCTGTTTGATTATCACAATGCATCTGGATAGGTGTCAATGATTCCATGCCAAGTTCTTTAAGTAATCTTTATATCCACATCCCTTCACAAATACTAAGAGCTAGAGCTCTCAGCTCAGATTCTGCACTGCTTCTAGATACCACATGTTGTTTCTTGCTTCTCCAAGTTACTTAGATTTCCCCAAACATAGGAGCAATATCCAGAAGTAGATCTCCTATCTATAATGATTCTTGCCCAGTCTACATCTGTGTAGATTTCAATATTTTTGTTGTCACATTTCTTGTATAGAAGGCCTCTACCAGGAGTCATTTTTAGGTACTTCAAGATTTTATTCACTGCTGCCATATGATCTTCTGTCGGGTTGTTCATGAATTGGCTTACAAAACTGACAGCAAAGCCAATATCAGGTCTGGTATGTGAGAGATAGATGAGTCAACCCACAAGTCTTTGATATCTCCCCCTGTCCACTGGTATACTATCATTTTCTGCTCCTATCTTCTTTGTTGAATCCATTGGAGTGTCTGCAGGTTTGCATCCAAGCATTCATGTTTCTTTTAGCAGATCCAAGACATATTTTCGTTGAGAAACATATATACCTTTCCTTGACCGTACCACTTCCATGCCAAGGAAGTATTTGAGATACCCAAGGTCTTTGATCTCAAATTCCTTGGCTAAAAGTTTCTTCAGTCTCACCAGTTCTTCCTCATAATCCCCAGTTAAGATGATGTCATCCACATATACTATTAGGATTGTTATTTACTTTTTTTTTTAGAGGTTTTTACAAACAGTGTGTGGTTTGCTTGGCATTGGGAATATCCATACTGTGCTACCGTCTTTGTAAATCTGTCAAACCATGCCCGAGGGGATTGCTTGAGTCCATATAGTGATTTTTTCAGTCTGCATACTCTGTTGATGTTGGAGGATGTTTCTAGTCCTGAAGGAATCTCCATGTATACTTCTTCTTCCAAGTCTCCATTAAGGAAAGCATTTTTAATCCCTAGTTGATGTAATGGCCAGTCTTGGTTAGCTGCTAGGGACAGAAGCACTCTGATTGTATTAAGTTTGGCCACTGGAGCAAATGTTTCTTGATAATCTATTACATAGGACTGAATAAACCCTTTTGCAACCAGACGAGCTTTTAACCTTTCAATACTTCCATCAACCTTATGTTTGATAGTAAATAACCATTTACACACAACTGGTTTCTTTCTAGGTGGAAGTTCAAAAATTTCCCAAGTTCTATTCTTGTTTAAGGCACTGATTTCATCACTCACTGCCTTTCTCTACCTTGAATCTTTGAGAGCTTCTTCAATAGACTTAGGAATCTGTACACTGTCAATGGCTGAAACAAATGCATGATAGGTTGGTGATAACCCTTCATATGAAACAAATTTGATGATGGGATGACTTGTGCATGATCTAACACCCTTTCTCAAAGCAATTGGAATATTTGAATCATTAATAACAGAGGCAGTATTCTCACAGTCAGAAGTTTCCATACCTGAGTATATTGGGGCAGAATTTGGACTTGGTTTTGAATCTTGGTCATGTGCAAGAGGTATTGTGTGCTCTATCTCCTTTCCAAGTTTTTTTCTTCTAGAATAAGTAAGAAGCTCATGATTTGTGATCTGTTTTGGTGTAGGATGAATCTGGTCAGGAGATTGGACTGAGGCTGGGTCTTTGGGGCGATTGGATTGAGGCTGGAGGTGTAGTGTAAGGACTCAAATGACTTTGGACAAGACTCTGTTGGTTGTCTCCTGAGTTAATTACATGATCAGATTGTATATCCCAATTCTGATATTCTCTCATGGTTGCCCCCTGAAGATCAGACTTGGGATAGTATGCTTGATGTTAAAAAAATGTGACATCCATAGAAGTATAAACCTTTTTGAGAATAGGAGAGTAACATTTATAACCCTTTTGGTGTGGAGTATCCTATAAAAATGCACTTGAAAGAGGTAGGGTTTAATTTTCCTCTATGGTGTATATGAACAAACACTGAGCAGCTAAATACTTTAGGGTCTAAGGAAGAGAGTAGTTTGGTGTGTGGAAAGGCTTGTAGAAGGACTTGGCTGGGAGTTCTGAAGTTTACTCTTGAAGGCATTCTGTTGATACGATAGGTTGTTGTGAGTACAGCTTCTCCCCGGAATTGTTTTGGCGCATGAGTAGAGAACATAAAGGATCTAACAACTTCTAATAGATGTCTATTCTTCCTTTCAGCCACTCCATTTTATTGTGGAGTGTTAACACGAGCTTATATGGATAATGCCTTGATTTAGACAATAAGTATTAAGGCTAGAATTGAAATATTCTTTGGCATTATCAGTTTTTAGGATTTGGATTTTAGTCTGGAATTGGGTTTGTATCATGGCATGGAAGTTTTGGAAAATCTGGCTGACTTTAAATTTTTCTTTCATAAGGAATAACCAAGTCAATCTAGTGTGATCATCAACAAAGGAGACAAACCACCGAGTTCCAGTTATATTGTGCACTTGTGAGGGGCCCCATACATCACTATGAATCATTGCAAATGGATGTGATGGTTTATATGAAATGGTGGATAGCTACTGCAAACATGTTTAGAGAGTTGACATATTTCACATTTGAAGGATTGTGAGCTTTTATTGGAAAAGAAGGATGGAAACAACCTTTCAAGGTACATGAAGTTTGGATGACCAAGACGATAGTGCCATAACAGAATTTCACTATCTTTATTGACATGAAAATTTAAAGCTGACTAACCCTTGGATGATACATAGCTTCTGTTTTGAGTTTGCCTTAGAGGAATCTCATTTTTGAGCAGATAGAGCCTAGAACACATTTTAGCACTGCCAATCTTCTTCCTCGTATCCAAATCCTGAAATATACACAAATGAGGAAAGAATTTAGCAACACAATTCAGGTCACAAGTTAATTTGCTAATTGAGAGTAGGTTGCAGTCTAGGTTAGGAACATGGAGAATAGAGTTTAGGATCATGTCCCTTGAGAGTCTACTCAAGCCTATTCCCTTAACTTGAGAGGAAAACCCATCAGCTATAAGGACTGTAGAATTATTAGTGCATTGATTGTATTCATTAAGAAGAGTGGCATCTCCTATCATATGGTCTGATGCTCCGGAGTCGATGATCCAAGGGCTTAGTGTTTCTTACTAACAGTAAGGGCTGTTGAAAATTTACCTTTTTGTGCTAACAGTCCAAATCCAGAACAAGAGACTGACATACTTGGTTGAGACAGTGAGTTCTGACTGAAGAGTTTCTGTAAGATCTCAAGCTGTTCCTTGCTGAAAGGACTTGTTTATATTGGCAGAATGGTGTTCTTATCTCGGTCGTTATCTGAGATAACATTGTTGGCATGTCTATCTTTGTCATTTATTGATTTTGATGGTTTCCAATCAGTAGGTTTGCCATGAATCTTCCAGCAATTTTCCTTAACATGTCCTGTTTTGTTGCAGTGATCATACCAGGGTCTTCCTTTCCTCTGTCGATTATCATAGTTGCTGTTTGAATAGCCTCGAGCAGCAAGGGCAAATCCTTCCATTATGTGAGTTGAGTTGTGAGGTCCCATCATTACTTTCTTTCTACTTTCTTCACGTCTAACCTCAGAGAATGCTTCTCTGAGATTTGGAAGAGGTTTGGTTCCCATTATTCTTCCTTTGACTTTATTAAGGTTCTTGTTGAGCCCAAGAAGAAATTTGAGAGTTCTTTTCTGCTCAACAATTCTTCTATATAGGACTGTGTCTTCAGGGCAATTCTAGCTGTGAATTTCAAACATATCTAGGTGCTGCCAATGATGGCAGAGAGTGTTAAAGAATTGAGTAATAGAAAGTTCTCCTTGGCGTAGATCATGTAACACTGCCTCAATCTCAAATAGTTCTGATGTATTTTCAGAACTTGAGTAGGTTTCTCTTGCTGCTTCCTAGATTTCCTTTGTTGTTCCATATAGGAGAAAATTTTCTCCAATTTCATTGGTCATTGAATTGATCAGCCATGACATTACTATATGATTTTCAGTTTTCCATGTTCGGAACATAGGATCATTCTTTTCTGGTATGATGATATCCCCTGTGAGGTAGTCATCTCTGCCCTTTCCACAAATAAACATCATGATTGATGATGACCATTGAAGATAATTATATCCATTGAGTTCGTGTCCTGTGATTTGGTGCGATGTGCCTTCAGCACCTCATGAAAGGCTACCATGAGAGGCTGTTCCTGGCTGGGAGGTCACCTCAGAGAGAGAACTTTGTCCTGCTGCTGCCATGCTTTAGAGAAGCAGATTAGGGTTTAAGAGTAGACTATGATACCATGAAGAATCTTGAGAGAAGTCTTTCTCTCTTTTTAATATTACCAGCAGTATGTTTGTACAATAAATAGAAAAGAGAAGCTAACCTACTGACTCTCAAAATAAAAAATAAATACTACATAGGAAAGTATCCTACACTAAACTAGAAAGCAATAATCTAGAGAATCTGGTAGTTAATACCAGATTCTCTTTCCTAAATGATATATACTAAGATTTTTCTAAGATTCTAACTGATTTTGGAACTAATTTCCACGTACAGGTACACGATTTTGTTGCACAACTTGGTCACACATTAAATATGAGCCAATTGATTAGAATCTTCTTGCTTATTTTGTCCTTGTTCTACAATTCCACTTTAGCCATATGCTCTGATGCTAAATATGAAACAATCTCTGAACTAGAATTCATATAAAACAATCCTATTTCATTCACAAAAAAATGTGAAAGAATTCTAAAAATAATTTTGACAATACAAGGCAGTCCCAAAAATATTATTATTATTATATGATCTATCGATCTATCTATCTATACTTTGGTCTTGAATTTAGGCCAACATCTTCAAGTCAAGGACCAAATGGGCTTAAGAAAAAATTGATTCAATTAATAAGACTTAATTATGATTAGGTTATGATATAATTAGCGATTAACACAAACCAATTTGATTTCTACAATTGTATCTACTTTCTTGTTTTTACTTTCAATTTTTTTTTTGCTGGCTCTGTATTTATATTGCTGCAATAAACCAGCTCTCCGGCTATCAAACTGTCAGTTTGGTAGTTCATATCTCATGTATGTGCTAGTTGTTGCATTAGCATTTTTCATTATTTAAGCTAAAACTGATATGGTTCATTTTCTTTTCCCCAAACAATTCTCCATATGTACCATTGATGTCATCTGTTCTGGCACTTTCCGTGCTTATCCTAAAAGATTTATTAATAGAACTGGTTCATTATTGTTTATGTCCTTGAATTCTGTTATAAATGTGTCCCCCAGTAGGTTTCAGAAACATTTAGAGTTTCCTTGCCTGATGATGACCGGAAATTCTTGTTGAGATTTCAGGGCAAAAAATCTTGTTATTTACTCTTTACTTGGATAGAATGTCCATGTGGATAACTGATCTGCTTACATTCCCTGCTCCATCAGGTGTATAGTTTTTTTTTCCTGTTCTTCAAACGAATATAAAATAGCAAATTCAGATGCTTCCTGAGCAATTTTTTTATGCTTCTAATCAATGACATGTTGGTTCATTTATTTTCCATTGTCTTTCTTTTCTAATGTTTTTGGATCATTGAGCAAGGTGCTGAATCCTTGTCATTTCTCAAAACCTTGTAGCAAGTGTGAGTTTCTGTTCTTGGCATTAGCAGGTTTGGTATCACCATCTTCTCATTCGGCAACAGTAGATAAACAGGATTACTATTCAACCTTCCACAAGACACCAAAGCAAAAGAAGTTCGCAAAGAAACAGCGGGAGGATTTCACCAGGGAATCAACACACCAAGCTGTGGCCGAATGGGCAGCGTCACTGGAAGTCACCAATTGGATCATCAAGAATGCTGATCGGATTCAACTCCTTCCAAGTGATTATAGCTCAGAAGAAATGGTGGGAAGTGAATCAGACTCGACAGGCGAGACTGTTGCTGGAAGTGGCATACCATTCGGCCTCTATCGGAGGTGACTGGACCAGAGAAATCACGGTAGCAATCAGGGATCAGGTATTTAAATTGTGTAGGAGGTGGCACTAGTTTAGGAAATGTAGTTTGCTGCACCAACAAGCCGAATGGCTTTTTTTCTAGGATTAGCTAACCTTTTGGCTAACAGTTTGTTTCCAGAATTAATCTCCCAAGGACATGCAAGGTTACCTTGTGTAAGTAAAAAATCACAGTTGTGGACGGAAGGGAAAGCCATTGTTAGTTCTTGATTACTTTCTGCTTGCTTGTATGGTAATATGCGGTTCTACTCCCACTACACTATCTCAAAAAAAAAGAGTTGATTCCACCATCAATTGATGCTTGTGGTTGTGGTTGTGGTCAATGGTCATAATTAAGTTCAATTATACAGTTGAATACTTTTTAACTAATTTTTTTTTATTAAACAGGTATTAAAATCCAAAAGCAAAAGCAAGAAACAAGAGGCAGAAAAAGAAAAATAGTTTTCTTTCAAGTGTCAAATCCATCCATGAACATGTAGCCATTGGCAAGGTGATGGAGTTCAGTAAATAAAATGGTTGTCTTGATAAGTTAATTATAAGTAATGAATATCATAATTTTGACATTTATATATTGAAATCTCAAAAACCAATTGGATCAAGGAACATCTGGGAGTGTGACAGTGAAAATTTTATTTTAAATAAATTTATTTTTTAAAAAATATTATGAAATGCTGTTTTGATTGTAATTTTAAAAGGTTAGTTAAAATAGTAATGGTTTATTAAAGTGTTTTTTTTCAAATATATATAAAAAAATATTTTTTTATTTTTAAAAATTAAAACATCAAAATAATTTAAAATATATAAAAAATTAATTTAAAAAAAATAAAATATATATATATATTTAATCTTTTTAAAAATATAAAAACAAACTTGTAGCAGTATTTGAGATGGTGTATTTGGATGGTGTTTTGAAAATGTTTTTGAAAAAATTTATTTTTTTATTTTAAATTAATATATTTTTGATTTATTCAGATTATTTTAATGTATTAATATTAAAAATAATTTTTTAAAAATAAAAAAATATTATTTTAATATATTTTAAAATAAAAAATACTTTTAAAATCAATCAACTTTACCACCAACATCATATTAAAAAATAAGCTATGGTAATATCTATATTAAACAACTTTAGAAGAAAGGACGCCCACCACCCACCATCGTTCCTCACCATGCAGGCCGGCAGGCCCCACCCTCTCTTTATAAAATTAACCACACCCTCTCTTTCTTCTTCAAAAATCGAAAAAAACTTCCCCTCAAATTCCCAGCACCCAACACGCTCCCTTCTCCTTTCTCAATGCCACCCACCACCTCGTCACCACCGGCATGCACATCCCCGACCTCTTCGCTCTCCATAACAGAAACAGTAAACGGGTCCCACAAATTCACAATTCAAGGCTATTCATTAGCCAAAGGAATTGGTGTAGGGAAACACATAGCTAGCGAGACTTTCACTGTTGGTGGTTATCAGTGGGCAATTTATTTCTACCCAGATGGCAAAAACCCTGAAGACCATTCCTCTTATGTCTCTGTTTTCATCGCTCTTGCTAGCGAAGGCACCGATGTTCGTGCTCTTTTCGAGCTCACCTTGATTGATCAGAGTGGTAAAGGCAAACATAAAGTTCATAGTCACTTTGATCGCTCCCTCGAGAGTGGACCCTATACCCTCAAGTATCGCGGCAGCATGTGGTATAATAAGATTCTGGGTTTTCTTTTTTTCTTTTTTATTGTAGTTTCCTAATTAGGCATCAGAAGAACTTGGGATCTTGAGTAGAATCAATTGCATGATAGAGTAGAGTGATTGAATTTAAAATAGAGTTTGTTTGCAGGCGGGTTGATGTGATTTATGAGCTGTGCTAATTTGTACGAATGCAGTTTCCGAGTGATCTAATTCTGAGCCCCGCTTGCAGATGAGACGCTGCCCCTTAAATTGTTGTTGGTTTTCTCATGGTCTTCCTTTGTGTGGTTTACTTTGTGGGATTAATGCTCTTCCGCTATTTGGAACTCTCCTATACTATTAAGAGGATATATGCTGTTTTATTTATTGAAATGGAATATTAGAGTTGACTTTGGTGATAAAATGGCATTTTCTGTATTTTCAATTTTACGGTTGAGAACATCTAAAGTTTTAAGTGATCTATAGATTCTTTGCTGATACAATTTTCAGTGTTTTTATCTTTTATTTGGTTGGAATTGGTTATTAGCGTATGGAATGGTTTCCAGTTCCTATAGCTAAATGTGTGACCTTTGTGCCCCCCCCCCCCCTCCAGGGGTTACAAGCGATTCTTCAGACGAGCAATGCTTGAATCGTCAGATTTTCTAAAAGATGATTGCTTGAAAATTCACTGCACTGTTGGTGTTGTGGTTTCGGCAACTGATTGCTCGAGATTGCACTCTATAAAGGTCCCTGAATCAGATATTGGAGACCATTTTGGTATGCTATTGGAGAATGAAGATTGTTCTGATATCATTTTCAGTGTGCAAGGGCAAAAGTTTCATGCTCACAAGTTGGTATTGGTTGCTCGGTCTCCTGTATTCGAAAATGAACTTCTTGATGCAATGGAGGAAGATAACAGCGAAATAGTTATTTCAGATATAGAACCTAAGGTGTTCAAGGTATCATTTCTTGGAGTGTTCTGCTTTACCTTTAAATAATGAATTATATGTTTGAAGCATGCATTATTTTAGAGCTCAATTTACATTTTTGGTGCAGTCGTGGAAATTATTTGCTCTAAAGATTATGTTAGTCTTTGAAGGTTTTGTCTTAGGTCAGTTAAGTAATTAAGTAGACAAAATATCAGACATATAATTCAAAATTTGCCAAGTTTGGTTAAAATATTCTATTAATCATCCGCTTGTAATGCATAGAATTGAGTTTTTACGCTAAGATACATCCTTCAACTTGAGTTTTATTTCTATTTTTATTTTTGGGTTACAAAGGACAATAATTTTATAAACATCAGAATAGGAGAGCAAGGTATCCTTTGAAATAACAGTGTACCAAAACAAACGAGCTTCTCAGTCCTGCTGTTTATCAGCCAGGGAATTTTGCCAAGTCTCTGCAGTAGAAAAACACAAAGAAGCTAAATCATTAGTGTTACCCCATGGAGTTCCGAAGCCCTTTGATTTGATCTCAGAAAGTGCTTACTGCTGAATGGAGCTGAGGATCAGAAATGACGAGAAGATTTTAATTTGACCATTTCCCTCTCTTAGATGTTTTTGATGACATTTATGAGACTTATATGGGATTGTAAAGAAATGTGTCATGAAATATGTATGAAGAACATTATGTTTATTCACAATGTAATGCTTGTCTCAAAAACAAGCAGATATGAAATTTAAGCTGTGGAATGAGTTTTGGTACCTGTAAAATCATGAAATATTTGGATATCAAATATAAAGGGGCCATTCATAGTAAATATATGTGTGGCCTACAATGGAGGGAAAGAGAATTTTTCGGCTGTGTTTTTTAATATCTTCTTGCATGTCTATTGTCCAGGCTTTGCTACATTTCATATACAAAGATGATCTAATTGAAGATGAGGAACTTTCTGCTTCTAGTTCAACTTCTGTGATATCTGTGTTTGACACATTAACTGCAAAATTGTTGGAGGCAGCAGACAGATATGACTTACCTAGACTCAGACTTATGTGTGAGGCTGTACTCTGCAAGGATATATCTGTGAGTTCTGTTGCCAAGATTCTTGCCCTGGCTGATCGATACCATGCTATGGATTTGAAGTCTGTTTGCCTAAAATTTTCTGCTGAAAATCTTGTAGGTATGTTCTTGTTTTATTTCTCATTTTCAAGATTTCTATATAGAACAGTTTGGACATTGCTTGACACAAACTGCAAAAATGATGTTTTTTTGAATTTTTGTTGTTCATGTGATTAACTGACTAGCCACACTTGGGATATCCGTTGCATATATTCAGGTTGTACAGAGTTAGACCATCATTTCCATGATCTTAGCAACATTTATATGTTTGTGGCCCTAAAAAGCAGTTCTTTTGTGAGTAGCATCTGATGGTTTCTGAGTTTTTTATTCTGTTACTGTATCCTCTCTTGCATCAACTATTGGGACGGGTTTTGTGGCTTATAGACTATAGTTTTCAACTCCCTCTTTCTCTCTTCAATGTTGGCTTGTATTCGAGGCAAAGTCATTCTTACAGAGATCAAATGAATTATGACTATTTCTGTTGCAGTCATTCTAATTAAGGCTTTCTTGAATAGAAAGCACATAAGAATTTCTTATATGAATTATGACTATTACTAACCTGTCAGTTTTCTTTTTCTTTTTCTTTCTTTAAATGCTGAATTATTGTTGTTGGAGTGGATTAGATGGTCTAGCAAGTAAGTCACATGCAACCTTGCAAATTATAACCAAGTTTAGGTTGCTCGCATGAATAATGAATGATACAGCTTAAGTGCAAATGACATGTGGTGATAAAAGAAATTTTGGCTGGAGGGACAGTTTTTGGATTTCAAGAAAACTACTTCATTTCTCTGGTGGGATGCATAAAGGTTGTTTTTCTTTCTTTTCACTGATGCATGTCTTTGTTTATGTGCATTTGTAGAGAGGGGAGGGGTCTTTTCTAAAGCTGTATCTAGTGGTCGGGAATTCTAGACACATTTCATGCTGACCAACTGACTTAGATGTAGGGTAACTTATCTTTTGTTTGGTGTACATAATTGTATGCAATGAAGTATAAATAAAGCCGAGTTTTTATATTTTAGGCTTGTTTGAAATGAGCAGGACATGCAATTTAGAGGCAATATGTAGTACCGGAAAACTACATACTAAGTATAGCCTTTCAGATTGAATTATCATAGCTGATTTCCTTGGAAAATATTATTTATACCCATAATTGTATCATGTAAAGGCACTTTTTTGAATATGTGAGTCTTTGTTTTGAAAAGAACCTAAAAAATCACGTGACAAAGATATGGCCTGAATGAGAACTGTATTGCACATTGCCATATCTAGGAGCATGTTTGGCTTGGTAGGATGATCTAGAGAAATGAATAAGTTTGTTAGGTAACCATCACCTCTTGTCTGGATTATAAGTAGTAAGGTAAAAGGATGGCAGTCCAATATACATTCAGGATCTATTTAGTTCTCCTCAAACTGGTGGTATAAGATCGAAAGGGAAAGAAATGTTTGTTGAATATTCACTTAGAGAAGTTGTTCTTATCAACAACATAATTTTAACGAAATTTCCTTATAGTAAATCTGCTGATCCTAAATGGTTTCCATTAACTAACTAGAGGATATACTATGTTACCTTCTTTGTCCTCCTAAACTGGTAAAAAGAAAGATTATCAATTTCGTTCCTTCTTCTAAGGTTTATCGCTTCCAAGAGACTGAGCCTCCATATAGCTTGGCACCCATATGTGTAAGTGATTTCTTTTTGTATTTTTTTTTCTTTCATTTTTTTATGAGTGGGGTTGTACAATTTCAACTCAAAAGCTTAAGATATTAGGTGAGTCTCCAAGATAAAATATATATTATTCTCTAACACACCCTTTTAAGTAAAAGCTTTTTTAGCTTGAAATTTGTATATAGTCACACTAACTTATGTTATAAATTAATTTAATTAGAAGATAGAATGAAGCTGGTGAGATTCGAACTTATGATCGTTTGGTCAAATCATTGATACTATGTCAAAAAACCTCTCAACCTGAAAGCTTAAGTTGTTAGGTGAGACATGAAGAAATGATTTATATTATTCTCTAACAGGAGCATTGGGGGATTAGCTTTTGTTGTTTCCAAAATCAATTGTATAACTTTTTTTAGCCTTTACAAATGCCTTTAAGATTTCACCCAGCAATTTCCTTGTCCAAATTCAGAATATTTTCTCAATTTACTTTTTATGTGTTTAGGAAAATTAATTCTTCCATACTATCCTCCTTCCACCACCAGCAACATCCAGCATGCAAGCAAATTTGCACACCCACACATGCATTGAGAGTTGCATAAAATATTTAAAGGCAACTAATTTGGTTTTGCTGCACTTTAATTTCCTCCCTCCCTCAACCCTACCCATATAATATAGACATGAAAAAAAAAATTCCTTGTAATATCACAGCTAATTATTTCCTTATTTTTAGCAAATTGCAGTCGAGGGAAATTCAGTGTTCATTTTCCTTGTTGTAGCTCATTAAAGAAATTAATTTAGATTTGTAATGGTCATGATTCCTTATTTATGGCCTTTATATGGGACATAAAAAAATAATCTTAAGCTGTTAGAAAACATGAAATTGATCAAATGAAGAATCATCTCACCAGGCTATTGTAACATGTGCTTGCTTTCTTCTCTTTCCTTTTTACAAAGAATCTTTTGATTGCCTAATGGATGTTAATTCATGCCTTGTTTCATTAAACAAATTCTCAGTACCCCTTTCATTATTGCAACCTTCTTTTTTACATCAGACCAGAAGCTATTCTCAAATGATTTGGATCTCAGTTGTTCTGAAGGCTATTTATTTTTTGAGTAGCATTACCAAATCCTCAACAAGTTCTAGAATCTTGAAAGGATAATGCTACACATCACGAGTAAAACTAAATAAATTTTACATGAATAGACACAATGGCAAGATATGTAATTCTATTCAACTTCGAAGTTATTTATTTCATGTATGTTCCTGTAAAATTTGCCAGCTTCTATCTTTATCCGTCCTGAAATTATTCTCTAAACTTTCATGTTTGTATGGATTTCTAAGCATTGTTGCTTATCACCATATATTTATTACTTTTTAGCTAGGATCTAGTGAAGTATTTGAGTAGGATAAGGAGTGGGAAGGTACAAACCTTGAGTCCACAATGTTAAACTCTTGAAATTCAATAGGGGTGCTTCTTGAATCCATTTAAAGCTATGCTCATGAAATCCATGAGAATAAAGGAAATTTCGCAACACATTTTCATTTATTAAATGGCCTCTGTTTTTGTAGGCACGCCAAAATGTTTAAGAATTGAAATAAGAAAGGAAATCCTGACATAGAACTCCTGACCAAGTTAGCAATAATAATAAAAACCTGCTCATTGCAAATACTAGGATTGGAAACTTCTTAAATAATAACTTAATTACGTGATTTACAAAATTTAGAAATTCCTGTTCCTGTTGTACGCATCCATTATCTTTTTGTGAACATTTATAAAAGAAAAGAAAACTAAAAAAAAGATGAAAAAAAACAAATTTTTTGCATTCTCAACATTGCATTAGTTTATCTATATCTATTTCTTTCACACTTGACTTTTTATTTGCATGCACTTAGGTGCCCCTAAGAAAACCCCTTGCTTCATCACTATCTTTCCCAATTCTTTTCATCCCAAACTACCAAATGATAGTCTAGTTAGTTGACATAGTTAAATAGAAATAAACTGGTTTATTTTGTTATTTTCTCGTAATTTTATTCGATGTTTAGTAAGAAAAAATATAATCTAAACTTGTGTAAGGAAATGCCTTAACTTATTTCCTTTTCAACTTGAAAATGCACACCCAATGGTAATCAACCAGCAGTTGCCTTGTTTAGGAGTTAGATACTGTATCCATTAGGCCACTGGTGCTTCTTCATATGTGCAAGGTCATTTAAAAATTTCTTTGTAGTTTTACCGGTTTGTTTCTGTTTTATTTATTTACTCTACAGCTATTTGTTTGAAATGGAAGCAAAAAGATTCTTAAAAGCAAAAAAAGTAACGCAAGTTCAATGGTCCAATGTTGGACACGTTTGATCTGAAGTCAGGGACCGGGTTTTATACCAACCTTTTAAAATTTTAGCAAATTCCAACTTCCATCACAAAGTTTGCTGGCCATTTTCCAAATGCCACTGGTTGAACTGGTTTTGACTGTTTTGCATTGCATCTCTCTCCATTGGAACCAACAAACTGGAAAAGCTCTTGTCTATAGTATGGTTTGACAGTCTGGTTTGTATGACCATGCTATAGTCTTAGTGAGCTTACATAAAGGAGATGATAAAGTTGTGTTTATCATTTTTATGAGTCATTTTATGTTTTGTCCTCTGAATTGCTTTAAAAAGCAGTCCTGTCTCAAAAACAGCTGTGAAGCTGTCTTATATCCCATTTACAGAAGTATAGTAGAGCCAAGGGCTGTGGACTATGTATACCACTTACGCATTATGTTTGATCAAAATTTCCATCGTTAAATTTACTTGAGGTGAAAGGACTTCAAGGAAGTTGTCTTGCTTTCCATATTTGAACTCCCCATAATTCTCTTTGCCGACTTTCCATATTTGAACTCCTTCCCGTAACTCTCTTTGCCGACGAAGAGCATGAAAATGCTCTGTTTTGCCAACCTTGCATTCTGTATATGCATATTATTTTGTGTTTAGGCTACCTGTCAGCCACCAAAAATAACTTATATTTTCACTGCTGATGTTACTTGTGTTTCGTGATTGCCCAGGTATTATAAATGGTGGCAAATATAATGCCATTTCTTCTCCTTTTATCTAATTTTAAAGCCTGGCATATGAATGGGGGATGATGTAATTATAGAACTGATACCGGCACATTTTCTTTTCCTTTGGGATTGTTTTGTGCTGGAGGTCCCAAGGCTATGTCACTTGGAAAGGGATTGGAGCTTAGGATTTTTATTATATATAAGCTTTTCTCAGGGTTTTGTTTGTTTTGCTTGTATCATTTGATGCAGCTGTTGTGCAGTCTGATGGTTTTGAGTATCTGAAAGAGAACTGTCCACTACTGCAATCTGAGCTCCTAAAAACCGTGGCAGGATGTGAGGAGGATGTCAGTGGAGGTGGAAAGAGCCGAAGCGTGTGGGCGCAGTTCTCAGATGGAGGTGATACAAATGATAGGAGTGTCAGGCAACCATGGGAAAATGGAGGGGAAAGGAGCCAAAACTTGTGGGCTCAACCTGAAAATAGCAATGGAAGGAGTCCTAGGCAAGAAGAATAACATGAAACTAACCTTGATTTGTATTTTGACAACGGTGGAAAGGGATGGGCAAGTAACCGGGAATGAGGTAGGAGGAAGACAAGGAACAGTATGAAAACATTGTCTCCGTGATAGAATTGTGTATCCTCTCCCTTGGTGTTGCAAATACAGCCGAAGACATTTTCGTAAGAACTTGTAATTTATCCAAGAACTTGTGATTTCTCTCTATAAAAGGTGATTTTCTAATATTCTTCTACCTCTGAAATTCATTCAAAACTGAAATAACGGTAAAACAGTGCTGTAAAAAAAATTGATATGAATACTAAATCAGGGGCGAGCAAACCAATGAATTGTAGTCTAAATCTCAAGACTAAATGGACAAAAGACAAGAATATACAGAACAGCAAAAGTTATCCGCTTTAGCTTATTCACTAGAAAGGCCCTCATCCTCTAAAAAAACTCTAAATTTATATATATAAAAAATTACATCCTATAGTTTGGTTAATAACTATAATACCCGTTATTTGATAAATTACCATTTACATTTTGAACTTTGTATTTACAGTGACGCTTTGCAACCTTCCTGAAAAACATTAACAAAAAAAATAGGATTGTTATTTTTTTTAATGATTAAAAAACCCTTGAAACTCAAAAATAACAAAAATATAATTGTAAAATGATTGTTGACATTTTTTATTTGGAAAATAGTTGTGATGAACTCTTTAATTATATAAATGTCATTCTGTACAAATTATTAAATGATCACATTACATCGCTAAACAATTTTCACCTAACTAATTATTAAATAGTAAACTCTTAATTTTAAGGGGTGTAACTTAACTGGTTAGGTTCTGGATTTGTTCTCTGGAGGTCACCAGTTTGAGTCTCACAAATCTTAGAGTCACTTGAACCTTACATGATTATTAACTTTAGGGCTCGTGAGATTAATCGAGGTACACGCAAGCTGACCTGAATACTCATGTTAGTCTAAAAAAATGGCACTTGAAACAGTATTAGATTCATCAGATATCAAGAATCAAGGCACCCTTCAAATAGAAATAAACTCTAAACTATAAGAAACATTGTAACTCATCAGCCTAGATATCATTTCATGTATTGATTCATCGTCATATCCAATTTAGGAAAGGTTTTGTAAACTCCAAAAATTTAATTGGAAAATAAAATTTAATTAATAATAAAGGTGAATAATAATAATAATAATAAATAAACAAACAAATAAAATAAATGAGAAGTTAATATATATGTGTGTGTATTGGTAATTCATCCAAACTTGGAAAAGGGTGGAGGCTTGTTGAGGAAGCCATTCTTTTCACCTTGAGTGGTCGGTCATGAGCATAGGGAGGGAGGTAAGCATTTTGTGAAAATTCTAGTAAAATCCACACTAAAATTAATTAAAATAAACACTAAAAAGGGTTCATAGAGTTCTAAGTTAGGGATTGGAGTTTTCTTAGTTATAAAAAGAAAAGAAAGGGATGGCAAGAAGAGGGGAAAAGGAAGAGAAGCAAAAAACTTATCTTCAACACTTTTATCACCATCTTCTTAGATTTTAGATGGTAAGTTAACTTGTTTTAAGTATGGATACATTTATTTTGATGAATAATCTTGTTATGAAACATTGTGTAAATGATTAAATTGAATGAATTGATATGTTGATATTGGATTTTGATGTTTTATTATGCTATTAGAATTAAATGGATAATTAAGTGATGAACCAAAATTACATATTAAAAAGAAAAAAATTTGATCCCTCTCTTTATGGGTGTTTCGGCCAAGGTGAATAAAAAAAATTAGAAATAATTTAGTTTGAAATTTTATAGCAATTGAAAATGAAATTGGATTATTTGGGTTTTGTAAAAAAGTTTAATAATGAAATTCACAAATGTACACCATAATTTTAATAAATTATAATAAGTCTCGACATACTAATTATCTTTTTCTTAATATAACATCTTTTCCCTTCCAATCCAAAATCTTCATTTCTTTACAAGCATAACCTCATCTCCATTCTAAAAGTCATATTTAATATTCACAAACACTTCATCTTTTTGGTTTCCTTTTACCAATAAAAACAATATTTATTGACTTTCATTCAATCATGAAAGCAACATATAATGGTTTCCACTCAATGATGAAAATTACAAACACTAGCTTTCATCTAGGTATGAAAACAACATAACAATAACTTTCATTCATCGATGAAAGCAACAAACATAGTATTGGCTTCCATTCAACGATGGAAGCTATAAACATTGGCTTTCATCTAGGTATGAAAACAACATAACAATGACTCTCATTCTTCAATGGAAGCAATAAACATAACATTGGCTACTTTTTTTTGTTTCAAGAAAACAATACACATTGGCTTTTGTTCAATATGAAAGCTATATAATCATTGGCTTCTCTTTAATAATGGAAGCAATAAACATTGGTTTTCCATAAACTCCTTATCAAGATACGTTTGTCAACTTTACCAATGTTTCATTAGAAATATAAAACATAAGGCTACAACTTTTATGAAGGATGATAAACCCAGTTTTGCCAGTTAGGTATAAAAAAGTACTCATTACAATAACATGTGGAGCTGTCTAGTAGGTTCCAAGTTAGACCTTTCATTAATTGTTTGCCTATATTTAAAGTTTTATAGCTCTAAATGATGCAAATCCAGTTGCATTTGAAAGTTAATATTCATACCTATAACTTTCATGAAGATAGGTATATCATATTTTAACATTTTAAGAGTCAAGTTACAGTTAGAAATCTGGTGACAAATCTATGTTTTTAGCTTATCACTTTAATAAGCAATTAAGTGTTTTAATGTATCTCTTCATCATTCAAAACACCCATTTCCTTTTAATATCTTTTCTAATACCATTAAATATGAATCTTACATAAATTAAACTAATCAAATTTACCCTTTATAGACAAAAATCTCTCAATCAAACCATGTTAAATGACTATTCATAGTAAACAACATCATTCCACCATAACAATATCAAAACACATAACTAAGGTTCATTTCTAATAATTATATCACACTCATAACTCATTAAATACACCAATAGTCTTAGTAAAAGGAATTCTCACCTTCAAATCACAATAATCAAGAAGAATTTGTAAGAAGAACAAACTTTTATCCACTTCTATTTCTTTCTCTTTTCCATCCCGTGCTTTTCATGACCATGTCTTTGTCAAATCTACTTCTTCTCACTTCCCCTCACATGATATGTCTCAATTTAGTATTTAGGAGGTTTATCTCTCACAAATTTACAAGGTTTTCCTTTAATTTTCTTATTTTCCCCTAGTTTTTCTAAACTCTCTCAAGCTTCTCTCTTCTTCTTTTTCCCTCTTGAATGGCCGAACATAAGCCATGTATTTATACCCATTTCCTTGTTATTATTGTCGCCATCATTTTTCAAATACTAATTTTTACCACACTCATATATGGAACTTCACAAACCAACCCTTTTTAATACCAAATAATAAGCTATAAAATAAGTTTCACGATTATGAAGGCAGAACAACATTCAAAAGAAAAATCAATTTTGGATTCCATGTTATAAGACCTTTTGTTTTGTTTTTCCAATATTCCCTAATAGTTATATGAATTTTTAGGTGGATTATTAGTTGGAATAATTTTGTTGATTTGGTTTGTCAAAGAGTCTTTTGTATTTGTAAGCTTGGTTTTGCATTAAGAGTTTGTAGAATAATCATAATCATGAGTGCTGATGCCACTAGTTAATGTCAAAGATTTTTGTTAGTTTGGCTTGAGGGAGGCATTTTCTAAACTCGATGTTTGAGACTTTATCATTCTTTGCTCTCTCCTAGATCTTCAGATAACTATTAGTGTAATTGGAACAAGTCTAGGTTATTTTGCAGGTGGTGATGGCAAGGGAGGAGGAAAAAGCTATTTATACTTTAGTGATTTTATTTTTATTTATTTTTTCCTTATTTAATGCAACAATGACACTTTAATCATTAATTGGGATATAATGGAAATCTTATAAATATTTCAAAAAAAAAAATTGTTCACTTTTTTTTTGGCGTATTAGTAAAGATGTAAAGTGTTATACAACTTTAAATATTGACTCTTCTTGATTTATTTTCAAAATTATAAAGGCAAAGTATAATCATGAGTTTTCTATAGAAGGGTCAAGGAAATTTTTTCTTTTTCTAATAATGTATTTTTTTATCATATACTTGATTTATATAGACTTGATTAGAAAGATCCCAAACAAGGATGACAATGGGCACCAACAGATAGGGTTTGGTATTATTCGGTCATAAATTTGAAACCAAAAGCTATTATCCATGACTGACCTAGAAAAATCAACGAGTATGGATTTTAGATAATCTCGATTGAATTTTTGGTATTCATTCAGTTACCTATAATATAGGAATTTAGAATCTTATAAAACATTTTTTCTCTTTCAAATGATTATATTGGTGCAAAATGGACTATATTTTTTTAAAAAAAAAGTTTTCTTTTTCCCTATACAGAGGTCCATTTCAAAATAAATCAAATCATAATTTTTTCAACATAAAGGTGGCCTCAGGCTCACCATCCATCAATTCTATCAAAAAGTATAATTATATACAACATACATGCAAAATAATAAGATCACAAAACTTTCTGGAATATATACAAACATCCCCCAAATAAAAAAAAAAAAAAGTCTTCCCTTCTTTTTGTTTTTCTTACAATCCATATGGTATTAGTAGCTTAAGTACATATGATAAGTTTATTTACATAACATTAATTTATTTTACAAAATTCTACCTAATGTGGAATAACTGAGAGGTATTTGGAGTGCGATATCAAGATAGAGATGGTGAATATAATGTATCTATAAAACATATAGAAGTATAGAATATAAAATAAGTATATGAGTATCCATTTCAACTAAGAGTTTTACCACACTCTAAGAATAACATAACATTAAGGGACCTTTCTCGAGCATATTCAATCTACACCATATTTTTAATTTATTTTGTTTTCTTCATCAAATGATAACCCCCTTTTTATTATACAATCATTTTCATGTGTAGGTTAATATTCCATCAACTATACACTCATTTATCCATTTCAATAATCATAACTCATGTCTTAAGATACTTTTTAGAACCCATCATTATGGTAGATTCAAATTTACAACAAAGCCCCTGTCATTGCCGACAACTCAATTTCTTATCATAGCCTCCGTCTTTATGATTGACTCAATTTTCACGTCATAGCCCTCAGCATTGTGGCCAACTTAGTTTCGCGACACACTCATTTTCATAACATAGTTCATCCCATTTCAGCCGACTTAGTTTTTACATCTTAACCTTTGTTATTACAGTCGGCTTAGTTTCACTTCATGAACACATATTCGTAGCATACTTCATTTACACACTAAATAATTATGTTAAACACTTATTTAATTAAAAAAATCATGTGATGAACGCATACCTGAAGCTCTTGCGGAATGCGTTCTCTTTACAACGGGTTCCACTTCAAATATCCCTCTAAATTCTAAAAGAATATTCTAAATCAATACCCAATTTTCTTTGGTCCATTTATAACTTTTACTAAATCATATTGTCACCATTTTTGTAATACAATTAAATGTCCAAACATATCGTCACCCATTTTCGTAATAGAATTCAATGTCCAATTATATCATCACCTATTTTTGTGGAATGTGATGAACACGTACCTAAAGCTAAATAATTATGCTAAACACTTATTTAATTAAAAAAAAGTCATATGATGAACGTGTACCTGAAGCTCTTGTGGAATGTGCTCTCTTTACCACGGGTTTCACTTCAAATATCCCTCTAAATTTCAAAAGAATATTTCAAATCAATACCCAATTTTCTTTGGTCCATTATAACTTTTATTAAATCATATTGTCACCTTTTTTGTAAAATAATTAAATATCCAAACATATCATCACCCATTTTCGTAATATAATGTAATGTTCAATTATTGTCACTTATTTTTTTTTCGTACAACTCAATGTCCAATTATATCATCACCCATTTTTGTAATATAATTTAATGTCTAAACCAATCATTACTCATTTTTATAATACAATTCAATATCTCACATCATATCTTCTCAATCTATTATTCATATATTTTATCCAACACATTGTGTGTATTTAAATTAAACCATTCTTTATATGGAGATTAGACATGTCCAACCTTCCAAAACACACCAACAACGGTTCAACACATCAAATATTTTTTTTATAATCATTCACACAATTTATCGAAAACATGGTTTGCACATAAATGAAACCATTCTTCACTTAAAGATTATACTTACCCAGTCTTTCAAAACACACCAACAATGGTTCAACACATCATATCAATCTAATATTAAAGGGTGAAATTAAAAGAAAAAAGCAACAAAAAAAAAACTTGAGTCAATCCTAGTGAACCTACCGAATCTATGAGGACATGAGATTGGGATAACCCTATAGAAAGAAAAGTTAAAAAAAATAATAAAAGCTAATCTCCAACCAGCTAAATTTTGAGATATGAAATTAAAAAAAGGCCTAAAAATACTAAAGCCAGCTTGGTCTAATCTTCAAAACATGTGACACGGATCATGAGACGAGATTGCACCATAAAAGGCAAACCTGAAAAAATTACAGTGTCAAATTCCCAACCAACAAAAATAATTAGGGATAAATTGAAAAAATCAAACTTGATACAAAAAAAAATGAAATCAAATTACGAGGGATGAGATTGAAAAATAATTTCAATTAGGAAAAGTATAAGAAAAAATAAAAGTCAAAAGAATAAGGTTCAAATTTGAAATAAAAATCAAATTCCAAGGGATGAACTTAAAAAATAAATCAAGAAATGATTCAAGATTAAATATATTACAATTAAAAAAATGGGGACCTAATTTGATTTAATGGATAAATGACCAGACTTCTTTGGTTTTTTGCAATGCCTAACATATTTTTTGAGGAGGAGAGAGAGAAAACAAAGAGGAAGAAAAAACACGTTGTCATAGTTCAATTGTCGCTCATCTGAAGGCACACACCTCACCACCATGATGGGGACAATGAGACACATCAAACGTGTGGCCTAAAAGGAAACGTTTCAAGTCTAAATGGCTCTATATGCATCACCCAAAAGGCATGAGCGTCGCCTAACACATGCCAACCATTTTTTATTTAAATTATATTTTATATATATATTAAAAGACTCAATTACCCTAACCTCACATGATGATGATAATAATAATAATAATAATAATAATAATAATAATAATAATAAAATCCAAAATGAAATGACAAAAGAAAATGGCATTTAAATCATTGCACACAAAACCAATAAAGTTTAATTTTAGGGGGCATTTAAATCATTGTACTGTGCAAAAATAGTGAGAAAAAAAACTCTTGGCCTAAGTTATATGTTTTCTTTTCTTTTAAAGGTAATTTAGTAAATTTATTATGCAACAAAAAATTAAAAAGACTAATTCACCCCTATTTAATTTTGTAATGACTAATGAGTCCACGAAAAAGATCGTATTTCCTTTCATATCCAGTCAAGTGGTTTGCCTTCTCAAAGGTAAAATAGTAATTTTACTGAGAGAATCCGCAATAAATTATAAGTGTGTGCATAGTAACTAATTCTAGTACATGTGGTATGTTGCGGGCCAAATCACTTTCAGACATAAAAAAAACATGTGGGTCCAGTTATATTTTTTTATGTCGATGAAAAATCTCAAATGCACATTGAAAGCTTGATTAATGTGTTTAATAAAAATAATGGATCACCATATGAGTTAATAAACACTAAAAATAATCGTTCATTATAAACAAAGATTGAACCAAGATGTTAAATATTAGATACGGATAGAAAACATGATCTTGCAACATGTCATGCTATTTAATATTTTTATTTAATCAGGTGTTAGTATTTTATTTGAAAAAAGAACAATAAAAATTGAATCGAAACAAAAAAAAACTTGTTAGCATAGTTCATTTTTTTTTTTTTTATTTATTTATCTAGCTTTGCTCTATGTCGCGGTCCCTTATATGGCTTAGGTTCAACTCCAACCATGTTGGAGTTGACTTGGTGTGACCTGACCAAACGAGCACAAATACGATTCAATCGCCCCATCTATAACCTAATCTCACTCCAAATTGTTTTTGAAGTCGTTGTTGTTTTAACCTTTAACTCACCTAATGATGCTCAAATGCAAAACAACAAACTGTAAAATGATAAAATAAAAAAAATTACTAATTGAAAATAAAAAAGACGACACCAGACTGGATCAACACAGTCAACCCAGGTTAACCTTCCAAATTTATGACCTAGGTTGTTACATGACCATAATAAGTTAACTTAATTTGGCCATCGATCTCTTTCATTTCAATTTTTTAATTTGGTCCTTAATTCTTTGATTGCTTTTCAATTTAGTTCTAGATTTCATCTCATCTGAGCCTAATTAAGGCCAAACCGGGGAGAAAAGAAGGGATGAAATTAAAAAAAAAATATTTGGGGTGTGCGTTACAATCGTCAACGTGTGAGAAAGCCCGTTACATTCCAGTGGCACAGGCAGCTTCTTCCTAGCTCTATCCATGGCCCTTCTTGGTGATGTTTGAATCATGTCAATGGGTTTTCCATCCCAGGATAACATGTGTTAGCAACGAGTAAACAATGTGGCTTTGATGACTAATTTTTATTTTTCTTATCTCTTTCTTATTTTGATCTTTATACCAAACTAATAAAAAAAGAAATATTTTTGTTATGTTTGTCTTGTGAGACAGTTATAATGTTTTCAACTTAGGAATTATTTTTTATATATAATTATAATTATAACTATTAGGTAGCATTTGATTATTGTCCTAAAATAATAGGAACGAAGACAATGACGTGTATGGTAGAAGAGATAAAGATAGAGACATAAAAATTAATCTATTTTTGAGATAATTTTAAAGTGAATTTATGTACTTCCAAAACAAGAGGTACAAAAAAAACGTCTTCAGAGACAATATTTTTTATTTTTTATTCATAAAATATCCTTGTAAAAACTCTCAATTCCAAAATTGTCCAATTAAAACATGTAAGGATACAAATAGTTATTATCATAGTTTTAAAACTTAACTCAAAAGTCGATCTAGGGCGAATCTCGGGTCACTAGTCTTGACTCGGATCACTATCCGGGTTGACCCGAGTCAGCGTAAGAATAAGTGTTTATTATCATAATTTTAAACTCGACTCAATAGATGACTTGAGATAAGGCCTGGGTCACGAATGAGATTAATTGTTGACCAGGATCAATGTAAGGACAAAAGTAGTTATTAACATAATTTTAAAACTCGACTCAAGTGTCAACCCAAGGTAAGGTTCGGGTCATGTGTCAGGAAGGTCAACCCGGGTTGACCCGGGTTAACATAAAATAAAAGTGGTTATTATCAAAATTTTAAAAATTTATTCGAGGATTAACTCAGGGTAAGGCTTGGATCACGAATTAGGAAGGATAATCAGAGTTAACCTAGGTGAATGTAGTGATAAAATTATTATTTTCATAGTTTTAAAACATGACTCGGAAGTCGACCGTGAAAGGGCCCAGGTCACATGTCGAGAGGGCCAACACGGGTTAACCCGAGTTCATGTATGGATAAAAATGGATATTATCATAGTTTAAAAACCTAACTCAAGAGTCGACCTGATGCAAGGTTCATGTCACTGATCAAGAGAGTCAATCCGGCTGACAAAAAAAATTAAAAATAATCAAAGCAACCTAGTTTTGACTAATTTTTTTAAAAAAAATCAATTAGTTTTTTATTCATGTTTTATCCCATGTTGAATTGAATTTTTAACTAAGTTAGTTCGAGTGGATCATTCTTTTTTTTTTTTAATTCAAACCAATCTAAGCTCCAATCTAAGTTCCAAGTGAACTAGTCAGGTCAATCATAATTTTAAAACTAATATTATTATAATATTATTAATTTTAATATTTAATATAAACTAAAGTAAGAAAAAATATCTAATTATTTTTTAAAATATATAAGTTTGTTAATAATACATATTAAAACTAAAATATACTATTTTATATTTTTTTTATATTTTATTCATTGTAACTAAATAAAATATTAAAAAAATTATTTTATCTTCTACAATTCTGTTTTAATTTTCTTTTCTATAGTGTCTTATCTGTTTTTTTCATCTTGTCTCTTCTATTATTTGACAATAATCAAAATCTGCCTTTGTTTTAAAAATCAGTTACATCTATTTGTTTGCTTTCCAAAAGCATATCCAAAAAGAAGACACGCAAGTAAAGTGTGCGTGTCAATGATGGATCAAAATTCTTCAATATACTTATAATAATTACATATTGTTCTCTTTCTCTCTCTCTCGATCCTCCAATTCTCAGTTTTGGATTTGGTTTCAAATTCAGGGCAGATTCAACGTACCCAAAAAGCCAGCCACCCCCCCTCCCATCCCTTCTTCATTCTCCACACCGTCTTTTATTATTATTATTATTATTAAGAAGAAGAAGAAGAAACAAGAGAGTTTTATGTCAGTTTGTTTATGGGTGTGTCTGACATGCAAAGCAACGGGAATGCGAATGAGGGATTCAGCTTCAGGAGCTGTGTTTTTAGGAGAAAACAAGTGGATTCTCTTCGTGTCAGCAGCCATAGCGGTGGCCAAACCCAACAATTAGCTAAGATTCTCTCTGTTGTTGACATCATTGCCATAGGTTCGTAACTAACTCCATTAATTCTCCTTTTTTCCATCTGGGTTTTGTTTTTCTCATGGTTTAAGTTTCTTCCTTCCTTCCTATATTGGCTATGTGGGCATCTTTGCTTTTCCTTGAAATGCTGTTTCTTTTTTTTGCGTTTGTTCTGTTTTGCTTTGAAAGTCTCAAGGTTTTCTATGTGAATTTTATGTTCGTCCGTCCTGTCTCGTGTCTGGTGTCTGCCTTTATTATCGGTATTGTTTGTTTTTCTCTTTGTAATGAAGCTAGCTGTCAGTGTTTTCGTGAACTTTAAGGTTTTGTTTAATAAATACAATTATTGCTTGTTGCTGTGTACTATTAAATGTTGGTTATATTTTATATCCTGGAAAATCTGAAATGCGAATCCTCTTTGTTGTTCAGTTCAGTCATGAATTTACTCCCTTATTAATTACCGGCAGTTAATGGGGATCTTGGACTGCTGGGTGGGATTCTATTTCCTTTCAAATTTATCCAGTTAGCTGGGGAGGATTTTATGCATGTTGTTATTAATGTTGGTTCTATTTTTTTTAATCAGGAGTAGGAGCAACAATTGGAGCTGGAGTATATATTCTTGTAGGAACGGTTGCTAGAGAGCAGACAGGACCGGCTCTTACTGTTTCTTTCTTCATTGCTGGAATTGCTGCTGCTCTCTCAGCATTTTGTTATGCTGAACTTGTTTGCCGGTGCCCATCAGCGGGGAGTGCCTACCATTACACATACATTTGCATAGGAGAAGGGTATTTACAACTTGGATAATTTTAAGCTTTCCATATTAGTTCTCGTCTTTGTGCACATTATTATTTATTTCTGAGTTAGTGTGAGGTAACTCAAAAGATGACATTGAAACAGCAATTTGAGGTTTCAATCCCTGTCTCAAAATATACAGATCGCACAACTTGATACATCTTTGAAATTATAAAAATGACTTGCTTAAGAATTGTTATAAAGGCATCTTGATGGTTGAGCTTGGTGGTAAGTTACTGCTTTTGATAAGAAGATTAAAATTGCAAAAGGACATAATCAGTAAGCTCATTAAATGGAAGATTAAGTAAATCTATATCTATATGCTTTGCTATGCCCTTTTCAGGACTTGAACATATTGTCTTGCAGTGCAGCATGGTTGGTTGGCTGGGCATTGATTCTTGAATATACAATTGGTGGTTCAGCTATTGCTCGTGGCCTAACCCCAAATCTGGTGCTGTAGATCTTCTCTATGTGAAGCTCTCTCTTCCATCTATGCAATAAATTCCTATTTAAACCCTAGTGTCTATTAGAGTTTCTTTTTTTATGGCTTCTGGGCATTTGCTTGAGATGTGTGCGTGATTTTGTTCATGCATGTGCACCATTCACAAAATTAAAGAAACAGTAGTAATTTATCATGATTCATGAATTATAAAGATGTAGGGCTGCTAGCACTTCATGAAGTGTTAATGGCACTCCCTTTCTCTCTTCAAAACAATGGTGTGCCATTAAAGTACTAATAGGCCCGCTCATTTTAAAGCTATTCATATTGTTGTTCTCCAAGATTGAATCACTTAATAAGCAGTCTTATTTTGTCTTTACATCTTATAGAATGAATACTAATATGCCAGTGTTTAACCTTTAAGAGCAACAAAATGAAGTTAGATTTGGCCAATGGTTAGTGGCATGTATGCTTCCACCCAACCCCCGGCCTCTCTCTATCTCCTTAGTCTTAGACCATTGGTGAAAATTGATACAAGAAAGTTTCCCCAGATCTGAATGGTCATTGGCCCAGGTATCCAAATGGTGGTATAATGCTTCACAGTTTGAAGATTAACTATTGGTCCTTTGTGGCATGAGCTTTAGAGTGGCTCAATAATGCTCACTCTGAATGTTATTGTATCTTGATTGGTAACACATACAGCATTATTTTTTCTACCTTTTTTTTTTCTGGACATAACTTTATCATTTTTCAGATGAATGATTATAACTATCATTGAGGTTTTAACCTTCTTTTATAAAAAAAAGAAAAACTTTCAAGCTAATCAGGTGACTTAGTTTCCTTGGATGCTGTACATCTATGGTTCTCATAATATATTTATTTCATTTATCTTGGTTCAAACCACTTGTCTCTTTGGTTTTTCAGGCCTTATTTTTTGGAGGTCAGGATAACCTGCCTTCGTACTTGGCCCGCCACTCCATTCCTGGGCTTGGCATTGTGGTAGACCCATGTGCGGCAGTTTTGATTCTTGTTGTCACTTTGCTCTTGTGCATTGGAATCAAGGAGGTAATTTTCTTTTTCTTTTCAACTACTAGCAAGTTTATGTTTTTTGTGTTGGCATGCATCTGTTTTTTAATTTGTTTTAGTAAATACTACATCTTGCAGAGTTCATTTGCACAGACTGTTGTTACAACAGTGAATGTTTTTGGGATGCTTTTCATCATAATAGTTGGTGGATATTTAGCTTTCAAGACTGAATGGATTGGATATGAACTTCCTAGTGGGTGAGTAGTGTATATTTTGTCTACTTTGGCTCATTATATCTACCCTAGTGGTCTAGTTCATCTTCTTTTGTTTTCCCTCTGGTTTGATAGGTATTTTCCGTTTGGAGTGAATGGGATGCTTGCAGGATCTGCTGTGGTGTTCTTTTCATTCATTGGTTTTGATGTTGTTGCTAGCACTGCTGAGGAGGTAATTTTTAATGTGTAATGACTGATGACTGGTGTTGCATGTGAAAAAAGAATCAAGAGAAGAAATGAGAAAGGAAGATTGCATTCACAGTTCATCCTCTTCATTTTACTTCCTTGCTAAACTAAAAATCAAACTTTGTGGAAATCCTATGATGCAAACTCAACAGATATTCATTGACTTCCCACATTGTGCATTAGTTCCTAATCTATTCAGAAATCTGGTCTCTGATCTCTTAACTTGTGTGCCTGATCTTACCTCTGTCCTATATGAAGATGCGGTTTACTTAGCTTATTATTGTAAATTAATACCACCATAATGTGTACATTCTGATATGATTTCTTGTTTGGGCATACCTAGCTAATTATTCTACACTCTTTAACCTAAGATTCAAAAGGCATTATTAAAGGCTATTATTCAGTTGTGGTCTTGCCAAGGTGGGATCCTGGTAGGAAGAGTATTAAATAACTCTACTCTAATATTCAAATCTGCGGCTTTATGAATATGAGTTCAACTGTTTTACGATTGCATCAATGATGAACCCCTAGGATACATGAACATGACTAAATTTGAAAAATCATTTACTTTTCTTCATGTCCTTGCACAAGTTGAAGTGTCTGTAATTTGGCAGGTCAGTGGAAGTTGCCTGGTTCAAAATTTGATATAATAAAGTTACAAATTCATCAATCATTCTGGGAGTTATTAAAGCAAGAATGTATTGTTTTTCTTTATCTATCATCTATGCCAAAGTGGTAGCTATGCATCTTAAGGTCTCATTTCTTCTGCGTGATTGTTGACATATGATTTATTGTGTTCTATAAAGAAAACTTGTGTTATAATTTGACATTATAAAGGATAGGAA
This sequence comes from Populus deltoides, assembly GCA_015852605.2. NCBI lineage: Eukaryota > Viridiplantae > Streptophyta > Magnoliopsida > Malpighiales > Salicaceae > Populus > Populus deltoides. The sequence continues at coordinate 10,474,290 of CM027588.2, read as the reverse complement.
GATGCTTTTTCTTGGACAAAGGGAGTATAATTATGGGAGACCATGCTTGATACATAACTAGGATGACAACCATGTATATATTGTATTATTAGATTTAATTTGATAAAATTCTGTATCATTCTTAATCTGATTCCATCTCTATGTTTGTGTCATTTCTGTTTGAGTTATTATTTAGTAATTTAATCTTATCTTTACATACCATGTTAGCCTCAGTGAGTGAAACTTTGGGCCTCTTTTGTAGCTTTTTAACTACATTATGATCATCATTTTCTTACCATGTCAGGTGAAAAATCCTCAACGTGATCTGCCCTTAGGTATAGGCGTTGCTTTGTCTATATGTTGCATTCTATACATGCTTGTCTCTGTTGTTATTGTTGGCTTAGTGCCATACTACGCATTGGATCCAGACACCCCGATCTCTTCAGCATTTGCTTCTCATGGGATGCAATGGGCAGTGTAAGCTTTTCCTCCTGGTTTGTCAATTTGATTGGTTATTTAACTTTGACGTTATTCCCTCAAAGTCAGTTGTAATCTGATTTGTAAATTTATAATTGCAGGTACATAATAACAACTGGGGCAGTTACTGCTCTTTGTGCTAGTTTAATGGGTTCACTTCTTCCTCAGGTGCGTAATCCATGTTTCTCCAGTGATTTAGAATAACTCTTAGTCCTTTATAACATATTAATGTGGTAGCATGGATATAGATTCAGCTCTCAAATTTCTTTGAGCTCCAGTAAGTGCACAAAAGTTGCATCACTACTTTTGCCTTTGGTTTTTTATATGCTTTGCATGAGACTTGTTAACTTTAAGTTATAGGTGCATGTTATTTTGTTGCTTGAGAAGGCCATTTTGCAGGAGTCGGTGTTGTTTTTTTTGTGTAAATACAAAACGGTATAAATCTATTTAGTCAGTGATTGTTTCCATGAATTCTTTTCAGCCTCGAATGTTCATGGCAATGGCTAGAGATGGATTGTTGCCATCTTTTTTTTCAGACATTAATGCACGCACACAAGTTCCAGTGAAGAGCACAGTAATAATTGGTATTCTTGCTGCAGCCCTGGCTTTTTTTATGGATGTTTCACAGTTGGCAGGAATGGTATGTTATGTATTTGAATTAGAGATGTTTTATGAGGAATAATGCATTTGCTGTTATTTATTTATTTATTTATTTATTATGTACATGAACCTTCTGCTATAAAAAATATAGGAAGGCAAGGCTTCCTAATTCCTTTCCTGGGTACAGGTTAGCGTGGGTACACTTCTTGCTTTCACTTCTGTTGCAGTTTCAGTGCTAGTACTCAGATATGTTCCACCGAATGAGGTGCCACTTCAGCCATCACTTCAGCAGCTGATTGATTCACCATCACTGCAGTTCAATAGTGATTCTCAGGAGATTGTATATCAAAACCCTAAGGGTTCTCACAGCAACTATGATCTTAGTCAACATTTACTTGACAATATAGGGACTTCAATTGGATGCATGCTTCTTCGGAAACACATGGCTCAAGGTACTACCCAATGCATTCTTTAGTGTTTGTATTATTCCCGTACTTTTTTGTCGTCATGTTTTAGCTTGACATTGAAATGCATATACGTAACAAGAAGTAGCGGAACTGCTATAAAGCATAAATGTTGATTTTTAATGTAAGTTGTTTACAAGGTTGCACAACAAAGAAAGTGCTTAGACACTGCAAAACAACTGAGTACTCTCAAAAAGGTATACTGCATTCTACATTACTTGAACTCGCATTATTAGCTAAAGTAAGCATCTGTGCTGAAACAATGTTTTTTGATAAGCCTTGGCAAGATAACATGAAACTGGTAGGAGGTGAAATCCAGGCTGGATATGGCCAAAGAATGTTGTATTATATATTAGACTAGAGCAAAGATGTTTAGTTTATCATAACAAGAGCATACAAAACATAAAAGATTGTTTAAGGTAAGCCTATAGTGCATACAATTTTAAATCTATAAACATGCAAAATAAAATTATAAGAGAAATATACTTTCAACATAAATATAATAAAAATATTAATAACATGCATACTAAGTATATATTTAAACTTGCAATATATATAATATCAAAGCCTACTTAAAGGAATGGAACTTTTGTTGTTGTTAAGAATGAATATTTTGTCCGTAAGACTTTATTGCTCCATACTTGTGCAACTAGAATGTTTGAAATATTTCTCTTAAGATTCTAACACCACCACCACCTTAGTTTAGATATACTTTTAAAAAAGGTCTTTGAACCAAAATAAATGAACTCAAAATATCTCTCAACAAAGTATGAATCTAAGCTCTAGAATTGGGAGAAAAAACAAAAGCATAAAAGAGAATGAAAACTCTAAAAATGAGGTGAGAAAGAGTGAAAAAATATGAAAAATTCATGTTAGAAACTATTTCATCTTCTTTTATAGTGACTTTTGGAAGCTAAAAGGTTGAAGAATTAATAAGAATTAATTTCCAGAATTATCAACCTTTGATTAGCCACCATAAATCAAGAATTAAATCTAGGAAAACCAAGATTCTTTGAGTAGAAAAACTAAGGATTCTTTGAAATTAATTTCTTATTTACCCATAATTTATTTAAATCATGTTAATTAAATAAATTTCCAATATTTTCTGTATATGAAAGAGTGAGAAGAAAGAAAGAGGAAGAAGAGAGCTTTGAATCTTTAAATCCTTTTTCTGGATGTGTCATAAAGGTTCTTTCATTTAGTTGTTGTGGTACATTAATTCAACTGAACCCATAACTTGAAACCAATTGGAAAAGCACAATGATTGCCATTCCTTTGTTCTTCATTGCTAGACATGTATAAGCCCATCTGAAGGGACCTTTTTTTAGGGGAAGACTAATATTATTCTTGTTGATAATTGGCACAAATCCACACTGTACTGACTTTTCAGTCCGTCCAGGTATCCTAATTTTCTAGGTTTCTGGTAAATCTGGTAAATTTTCTATCTACCAAATCTATGTTATGTGATACAGAGTTGCCTTAACCATTTCCTTTAACAATGACCTCTCTTTTGTTGGCTGTACATGTGGATGATTGTGTATGGTCCATGTGTTTGTTTTATTTCTTTGTTGAATTTCGTAGGCATCATGAAGCCTATTATTAATTGGAATGATATATTCTACCATTCATAATTAAATAAACAATACTTAAGGAAACACTTCTGCATTAACATATTCACTGGAATTCTCTTGACAAATTCCATATGATATGTAAATTGATATTAGTTTTCTTGTTTTGTGTCCATTAAACAGGTGAACATAATGAACAAAAAAGGCGGAAAATTGCTGCTTGGAATATAGCTCTTGTATGCGTAGGTGTTTTTGTCCTTGCATCTGCAGCTTCTGTTGAAAATATTCCCAGGTTTGTCATCTGCTCTAAAATCTGCAGCTTTCATCTGATTCACTCTTCTAACATGAGTCCCCTTATCACAACTAGAATTGTTCTTAACCTTTGGCATGTGAGTTCTCAATGTGTATAAACAATAAATGGAAGTTTTTTTTCTCTGGAGATACAGCACAACAATTCTTAAAAAAAAAAAAAACAAAGACTTCATCTTCTGCAGTATAGGGTTAGTCCAAGACATGTTTTACCTTAATATGTGACTGATATGGTTCTACTGGTTTGTAACTTGATCTTTACTCTACCAGCATTCTTCGCTTCACATTGTGTACAGTGGGTGGAGCTATTTTTTTGTGCAGTTTGATTGTTCTTGCTTGCTTAGCACAAGACAATGCAAGGCATAGCTTTGGACACTCAGGAGGTATGTTCAAGCTTATGTAATACAATGTTAAAGGATGTTGGTTGAGGTTGGGTATTGTGTATTTTGGTGAAGAATTTCATAAACCTCGTTACCACTGCAAAGCTCTGCTGGCATTGGGCTACTTGCCTTAAAAGTTTTTGTCAGATTAATATGTATAGAATCTTAAAATGGCTGGTGCAGATTGAAGTTACGAAGAAAACATTGCTTCAACTCAAGAAACCCTCAAAATTACATGAATTGGTAAACAAGATCACTTGATAGAATTTCTTGAAAGTTCAAAATCACGTGCAGTAGTTGAGGGGAAGAAAAAGAAAAGATGGTGGTGTATAGTATAGGAATTGCTTGCTCGTATCATATGAGTATTCATTGCTAAACCGTACTACCGTAGCCCTTTGGAAAGCCTGTGCTTATAGTCTTACCCGTATTTACTGTATGATACTGTTACCTCCAATTTAAAAATGGTGTTCGATATGCATGCAATGATCATTTACAGAATTATTTGTTGGCCTTTTTTCCAGGTTTTGTTTGTCCTTTTGTTCCATTCTTACCAGTTGCTTGCATTCTTGTCAACACATACTTGTTAGTTAATTTGGGGTGAGTATCCAGCCAATTAACTTCGCCTCTCACTCTCGCTAATAAAGTTTTTCATTTGAGCTCAATCTCACCAAGCTTTCCACCTCTGACTGTAGTGTTGATCTTATGCATCTATGTGCAGGGCTGGCACATGGTTCCGTGTTTCCATATGGCTGCTAATAGGGGCACTAGTTTATTTATTTTATGGTCGGACCCACAGCTCATTGAAGAATGCAGTTTATGTTCCTACTGCCCATGCTGATGAGATCTACCGCACCTCTTCAGATCTTCTGGCGTAGATCATGGCAAGGCATGCACCATAAACACATCTCTCCTCTATCTGAGGCATTCTTGGATGCTTTTTTGCTGCTATGGTACATAGTTCTAGAATCTTTTGTTGTATAGTTGTATGGCATCTTCTATAATTCTTGTGCAAACATGTAAATAGCTTATAGCTCAAACGTGATGGTTCTTACAAATATGCGGTACAAGCAGTTTTTGAATGGGGGGAAAAAAAATTGTTTGCTAAATTTTTGTTGTGATACTTGTGACATTTCTCTTAGCAATTTGTCATACAATGCCGCATGTGACAGTGAAAGTGGTTAATATGGGGGGGTAGTAATAGATAATAGAGTAATCCATGAGATGATTTTGACATGCATGGCATCTGAACTGGCTTAAGGTGACAAAACTATAAATGAGATTTTTAAAATATTCATGAAATATTTTTTATGTATATCTCTACAAGTGGTTCTTGTGCAATTTTCATTGGGTTTTGAGCAATTTACACTTTATTTTATAACGTATAATTAACAAATATATCTTACTTATTTTTTGTGTTTTGTTAAGTGGGGTCTTGGATCATTGTCCAAGTAGTTATTTATAAAAAATATTTTAAATCACAACCGTTATCACAATTACAAACACTCATTTCATATCACTAGCAATGAAAGAGACAATGGAAACAGCTATCTTAAAGGAATGACAAAAAAAAATCCCAAAATTCGGAGAATGCCTTGGTTCTCAGGGTCATGGAGCTATGTTTGGTGATGATCTTGAGGAGATTGTTGCTGCACTTGTAAAACAAGTGATTTTGAGATTTAGTCAGAATGGAGTTTGCTGCACGTCTAGCTGCTAGGCACTCCAATCCCAGCGCAGGACATGCTCGATTGGAGCATTCTTGTGGATCCACTCAGCCGAAGGCGAGGACACAAACTAAATTTAAATAAACTTTGTTAGACCCATGAAAAAATTTGAACTTGTTTCATTCTTACCAAAGCCTTGACATGCCTTTGCACTTCTTCCTTACTGAATATTTTACTATTCTAGCATTTGTTTTTGATAAAAAAATTTAAAAAATAACACTCATTAACAAAATCTTAAATTACAAATTATCGTAAAAAAACATTAACTCGAGATAAAATTATTAATCAATTATGATCTTGTTTATCGATATTTTATAATAAAGTTAGATTTTTCTTATTAAAATCTCCATCAAAGTACTAGAAATGTAAAAAATAGAACTCTAATAATGACTTATTCCTTCTTTTCTTTTGCCTACTTTCTTTCTTTATGTTTTTCTCATGCCGTAATCGTTGATGGTTTTGAAGAAGCATTTAAACCATGTTAGTTTTCAAATAATTTGCTAATCTGTCGTTTTTCCAAAACTTTCAATAAACTTTGTTATTTAAAAAATAATAATTGACATGATTTTTTGTATAATTGAGGAGAAATAATCGTGGGCAATGATCTAAGCATGTCATGTCATGTCATGTCACATCATGCCAATGCACCCTAAGCCCATGATAGTAGTTTATATAAATAATAATAATAATAATAATAATAATAATATAGATGATGTAATGCCGCACTCATCCTCGTCAACTAAAGTTTAAAATAAAGAATTTATTTAAACATAGAAAATTTTGAAATGCATAACTAAATTATTCAGATTTTAAGTTTATTTTTCAGAGATTATTAGTTCGAGTGTTATAAATTTTAGAGTTATTAAAAATTTAAATAATAATTAACTTTAAAATCCATAGAATTAATCAAAATATATATAAAATAATCCAGACATCCATGGTAATAATAATAATAAATTAAATAAAGAAACTATTATTAGTTTTCTTCTTTTCTTTCACCTACGCAGTTGGTAGCGTGGAGTTGCAGAACTTGACTTGAATAGGATGCCTGTGATGGGGAGACAATTCTAACATAACATAACCTCTTTTGGCTTTCGTGCTCCTTTTAGAAATATTTTTGGTTTCAATTCTACTCTTCAAACTTTCTATCTCTACTTTTGTTTGTTCTCTTAACGGGAAGAAAAAAAAAAAAAAAACCTAAATTCATTATACTATTAATCGGTAAAAGATTTGAATTCTTGTGATATCAAGTTTGAACACATTCTACGAGCCGAAACAAATTCAATGTTTACTTTGAAGATATTAGCTACTAGAATGTACAGCTTAATTGCGTCTTCAGCATTATATCACGAGTCTAGTAACGATTATTTTTAAAGTATATTTTTTAAAAATATATTAAAATAATATTTTTTTATTTTAAAAATCATTTTTGACATGTCAATGATGATTTTCAAATAGCTTTTCAAATAGTTTTTCGTGCCGAAATACATGTCAATGATATTTTTTTATTTTTTAAAAATTATTTTTGACATCAGCACATCAAAACGATCCAAAAAGTACAAACCGCACTCAATTTTAGCAAAAAAAATTCAATATTTGACGAAACGCAGTTACAAACGCAATGCCAAACATATTCTTCGGCATTGTATCGTAAATATAGTAACGATTATTTTTTGAATTATTTTGTTTAGAAATATATTAAAATAATAATATATTTTTTATTTTAAAAATTTATTTTTAATACTAATATATCAAAATAATTTAAAAAAATTAAAATTTTAAAAACCAGTTTACAATTTATTAAAACCAAAATCACCTTGTCATACGTGGCTAATTTGTAATTTAAGGCATGAACTTAAGTGTCTTGTGGTTAACTAAGAAATTAAGCTCTTCCAACTATTTAATAGATGACCTGTTAGTAAGAGTTTGGAATCAAAAAATTTATGTTTTTATAGTTTTAAGTTTGAGTCTTGTGGTTGCTAATATGATAGCTACCGATGGTTTATATAATCATTAACTTTAGAACTCATGAAATTAATCGAGATGAATATAAACTGATTCAGATAACGAAAAAAGAAACTGGGCTCTTCCGTGCCCTATCATTATAAATTATATTAAAAAGAGATGGAAAAAAAAAAAGGCATGATTGTGTTGCTTAAAGTCATCGCCACATGAAATAACTTCGCACATTTTCATGACAAGTTGTTGTCTGCTTTTTTCTTCACTTCTATTCTTACACGCATTCTCCACTGTAATAATAATAATAATAATGTTAATTGCGTGGCCATTATGGGATGTCTTTAATTTATAACATTTTTTATTTATTTTTTTAATATTTTGGGTGCTCATTATTGTGTCAACTAGTCATATATATTATTATTATATAGTTGGCAAAAGTATATAATAAATTATATCATGATGGATTGGAGTAAACACTGTGTCTTCTTTCATGATGGATTGGAGTCATGTTTTGCATTTTTTTTGTTTTTCTGATCATTAATTTTTTTATTAATTTTATTTTTTCATATTACATTAATTTTAAATTGAACTTATAACTTTTGTTTTTCTATTGTATGATTTTATAAGCTAGTCAACCATATTCTTTTGAAGAAAAAGACTTGCTCTCTCCAGCTTGATGGACCGACCATTCATTCATCTTCATCTTGTTCACACGGCCATGCTTGTCTAATGGCCTTCTGAAACACCAGTTAATTAGATTTTAATGGATGGTTTTACATAAACTCACCATTGTTTTGTGTTTGTTTTATTAATGTAATTTAATAAACACGATTATATTCCATGATTATTCATGGAAATTCAAACCTAAAAACCAAGCCATGCAAGCTCTTGCTAGTTTGAAATGGTCATTATCGCCAGCTGTGCCTAATTAGAGAGAAACCTAAAAGAGAAGGAAACATTGTGTCCTCTCTCATTTGTCAATGAAATGGATTGGAGTAGTGTTTTGCGTTGTTTTTTTTTTACTTTTAGTTTTTTTTTTGCTTGGTCATTAAATTTTTTTTTTAATTTTATCTTTTTATATTATATTGGTTTTGCATTGAACTTATAACTTATTTCAGTTTGTTTTCTATAAAGTTATTCCAGTATAAAAAAAAATAGTATCATTAAATTGATACTCGATTTTGCATGAAAAAATTTGGTTTTATTACCTTTAAAATTTAAGATTTCAAGTATCAATATTGAGAATGAAAAAACAAAATTAGAGTTTTCTTTTCTTTTTTTATTGTTCACACAACTTTTTTTTTTAATAAAAACAATTGCCTATAGGTTTTTCTTCATTTTCAATTTTGATCCATTTCGTTTAAACTTTTATATTTTAGTACAAAACTTTATTTATTTATATTTCAATCTCTGAGTTTAAAAAATAAAAAATAATCACTAGAAACCAAAAGACCCTACCTTGATTTCTTAGGCATCTCTTTAACAATCAAAATATAAGCAAGTAGACGACACGATATCTGCTTAAAAAAAAGTAAAAAACATGTCATATGCCCTCGAAAGAGAAAAAATTAAAGCCAAAAACATGAGCTTGGTCTTGCAGACTCGCTGACGCGCCGACCCTTCTTTCTCCTGGGTCAGGCACTTAATCCCACCCCATCTATTTAGCACAAACACCTACTTTTTTTTTGTTTTATTTTTATTTTTATTAAAATACACTATGAAAAAAAAAGCATATTAAAGTTCCTATCCAATTTTGCCATGGTTCTTAGATGATGTTATAGGTTTCTATTTGAAAGTAAACAATTTTTTTTTAAAATACTGTGTACCTAATATACAAAATAAAAAATAAAAGATTTCTCATGATTATTCAATGGAATTAAAAATTCTTTTCTTAAATGTTTTTACCAATTGTTTACGTTATTTTATCATATTTATTAGTTTTTTCCTCCAATCACATCCAAAACATTGAAACATCATCTCAATATTTTTTAAAAACTTGCTTTTAAAATCATGATAGATTTTTATTTAAAAAACAGTGTTTATAATAAAGAAAAAAAATTCTTTTATTCAAACAATCAAAAGATATATTGATAAAGAAATGAAGTTTATGTTGAACATATATATTTCTCCACGATAATTTTATTCATTTGTATTGCTTGCAAATATCTATTTTTATAATTGTTTAATTAAATAAAAAAAATTCTATAAAATCATGATTATTAAACCCAATAAATGTTATGATATAGTTTATAAGTTGGATAAATTAACTCAGTTTGAATTGACCAATTCAAAAAATTATCATTCCAATATTTTTTTTTTAAAAAAACTAAACATTAAATCCACATTGTTTTATTTTTTTTAAAAAAACAAACTAAATTAATCAAATTATTAAAGTGGCTAGGCCATCCTATGACTCTCACCTAATTTCCTTTAAAAGTCAACCCAATTCATATGCCAAGTTTACGGGTCATCATGTTTATCCAAGAAGCTTGGCTAATTATAATAACATCACTCTTTTTGTTTGGCACAAGGACACGTGCATGAGACGGACATTACTTTTTTTTTTCTTTTTTCTTTTTTCTTTTTTCTTTTTGTGTGTGTTTACTAATTTGTTTTTCTTTTTTCTTTTTGGTAGCCTTTAAAAAGACCCGGCAGTTATGGAGCATGTTTTTAAAATCACCTCGAAAAATGATATAACCTTAATTGATATATAGATCAATATTAATGTATTTATTTATTCCACATGGAAATAACAATCAAATCTCTAACTGCTTTCTAAAAATAAAAATAAAAGACATAAAAAAAATGTTTTATGTGAGTTCAATTATATGTAATAATTAGTATTATTTATATATGAAAAAAATACAACAAAATTATACAACTATTAAATTCTTGAATTAAACTGAATAATTAGCATTTCAATTTAACTCCAATGCTAAGACATGTAAATCAATTTAGGCTAATGAAATAGAATTTTTAAAATTAAAAAAAAATTATCAAATCTAACCAGCCCTCATAGATTGATTTAGTTTAATCAAAAACTGATTTAATCAAACATAGATGAACTAGTGGATCAACTTGCGATCCAAATGAAACCTGAGTGAGACTAAGTTCATAAATTTTAAAGATTTTTGTTTTCGAAACAAAGTTGTTTCAGTTTTTTATATAAAAAAATTATTCAAAATAATATTATTTTATTAAAAAACTCAATAAATCCGGTCAATATGTCTACTAATTTACAAGCCCAATTCATGATTTGTATCTTGTACTTGTCTAACTATTTTTTAGTTCCAAATGCGTGGAAAAATACTGTAGCTTTCTCCATGCCTTTTAGACTTTCCCCATTTTTAATATGTTATATTATTATAATTATTATATTATAATAATTATTATTATATTATAATTATAACATATACTAAAAAGTATCAGTGTTTTTAGTCCACGGTAAAATACTGAGCTATCTTTAAAAAAAAACTTTTTTTTGTTTTTTATGTCTTGATGAGTTTTTTTTTTTTGCTTTTTTCTTTGTGTTTTTTTTTCTTTTAATTATTTTTTTTGTTTAATTTAGTTTGTTAATGTTAAATTTTTTTTATTTAGTTATCAGACTTTCATGACACGGATCCTGAGTTTGACAGGTTAACCTGATTTGACGGGTTAACCTGATTTGACGAGTTGATCCAATTTTTTTTTTCATTATTTTTTTTGTTTAGTTTAGTTTAATTTGTTAATGTTAAATTTCTTTCTATTTAATTATCAGACTTTCATGACACGTATCCCGGGCTTGACGAGTTAACTTGGTTTAACAAGTTAACCCAGTTAATTATGGGTTAACCCGTCAATATTGTATGCAGTCCACAGTGAAAAGGCTGATGACTTTAGTTTTTTTTTTTTGCTTTTTATGCATTTCACTGTGGATTGCACAGTGCAGTCCACGGTGAAAATGTTGATATCTTCTCTTTTTTTAATTAATTTTTTTATTTAGTTTGTTTATATTAAATTTTTTTCTATCTAGTTATTAGACTTTCATGACATGGATTTTAGGTTTGACAGGTTAACCCGGTTCATTTAGATTTTTTTTCTTTTTCTTCATTAGTTTTTTTTTCTTTTTATAAGTTTTTTTTCTTATTTTTTCTTTTGAATTAATATTTTTTTATTTAATTTAGTTCATTAATATAATTTTTTTTTCTATTTAGTTATCGGTTGATGCCTTTTTTTCATTTTAGTTATCTTAGATTTGGCTGATTAGAGAAATTTGTTTTTCTTTTTGCTTTTTTGCCCTTTTTATGCCTTTGATTGTGGATTGCACAGTGCAGTCCACAGTGAAAAGGCTGATACCTTTTGTTTGTTTTTGTTTTTTTAATTTTTAATTAATATTTTTCGTTTAATTTAGTCTGTCAATGTTTAATTTTTTTCTATGTAGTTATCAAACTTTCATGACACGAATCCTGGGTTTGACGGGTTAGTCCAATTAATTCTAGGTAACTTGTCAATTGTTTTTTCTATTTAGTTATCAAATTTTCACGACACAAATCCAAAGTTTGACGGGTGAACCTACTTTGAAGAGTTAACTCAGTTAATTCATATTATTTTTTCTTCATTAGTTTTTTTTTCTATTGGTTTTTTTTTCTTTTTAATTATCATACTTTTATGACACGACCTTGCAGTCAGACCCACATCCAAAACTATTGGGTCTGGTATTGTAGCCAGACCCACTTAAATTTGGGTCATGCAGGTTTAATGTTATTATTAATATTATAAATATTTCTCTTAAGTCAGACGTTACAGTTATACCCAAGACTCTTGGGTATAACTTTACAGAAAGACATAATACTTTTAGATCTTATTTTTTTTTTAATATTTTTATATATAAAAAATTGACCTACAGCATTACGCGGATTATATAACTAGTTATATATAACAATACATTCTCGAGTCAACCGAGAGAATCAAAAGAAATTTTTATTTAGAGGCTTAATTCAAGTGATAAGTTTTTATTTGATGATTAGAACTATAACATCCGTGTCAATATTTCATAATGGGAATATTCATAAATCATGATATTTATCTATAAATTAATAACTTTGAAGGGAGCATAAATTCTTTCTAATTGTGAATAAATATTCCTTCCTTCTCGACATTTTATTCCCTGGCCTCTTACCATAAAAAAGAAAGAAAGAAAGTTGCACAATTATTTATTTGGACATATCATGTGATGTAAGGTGGGCCCAATAAAGAATAATAATTAAGTGTCTTATCCATGTCAGTAATCATTCTTTTTATATATATATAAAAAAAGAAAAAGAAATAGACCAAAAAGTTATAATTATTTTGCTGCCATAAGGTTTTGCAGGGACAGCAGTGCGGCCCCATGAAAGCAGGCGACAGCGAATCAAGGTGCGATCTCCCGTATCACAACTGACCGCCGACCACGGTTTCATGCCCAGTTCTTTGGTTTTTTCTTGACAATTTCAAGACCATTCCATGGGGTAATAGTCGTCTTTTTCTAGCCTTTGAACTCTCAACAAGGAAAAGAAAAATCAACAAATTTATAATCCTAAAAAAATTTATTTTTTTTAGCTAAAATTTAATATATTTGATGTATCTTAGATCATTTTGAAATATTAATATCAAAAATAATTTTTAAAAAATAAAAATAATTATTAACATACATTTTAACACGAAAAATTATTTGAAAAACAACCACAACCACACTGCCAAATACATTCTTAATAAGTCATGTTCAACACAATTCTCCACTAATGCAACACAAAACTTGTTATTCAATTTAATTTCAAATCAATTCATAATTAAACAAACTTAATTCATAATTAAAAAAACTTAATTAATTTATTATATTAATAAAATTATTTCATAATATATTTAACATAATTCTCAATTAATTCAACACAAATAATATAATTTAAGCCCGGAGGTTTCCTGTCAAAAACTTACGCAGGCCCTATTTCTCAGGGAACTTTCCCCTGTCAAATACTTATACAAACCTCGTTTTCAATGAGTTTTTCTTGTTTTTACCAAAAAAATTTGAGTCTTTCACCTACATTTTCACTCTCAGATCCATTGATTTTCCTTTTTTTTCCTATTCAATGTTGTATTCATCTCTTCTTCGCCATTAATTCCTCTCCAAACAAGTTGAACAACATTGAATTAGTATCTGATTTGGGCAATTTGAGAACCAACTTGAGCTTCTTTTTGTGACGTCTTTTTCTATTTAATTCACTGATTTCCTCATCATCTGAGGAGTTATGGCAACTGTCATCGTTGGTAGGTTTATGGTTAGTGGATCGCACTTAGAGGAAATGCAGTGGTGGTGGTAGATTTGTGAGCTAGAAATAAAATTAAGAGGTTAAACGATGGCGTTTGCTTTTTTTTCTTTTAACTTGGATGGATGAGGTTTCAAGTCGACTAGGTTCTAGATCAATCTTATACTAGTTTAGGTTTCGGATCGATCAAGTCTCGGGTTAATATAATTTTAAAACTATGATTGTAAATATTAACCTGAATTCTTTATTTTTCAGGTTATTAGCCCCACATCTACTCCAATGCTATATTCTAGAAGTTAAATGTATTTGAACAATCCATCTTACATGCTAGATGTGCGATTAATCATGATCAACTACCTAGAAGGAACACTCTTCTGCATTTCTTTCTCTTTATTACATACATTTTAGTTCTTCTACACTTTAATAACTTAGATGTAAAATATACATAGAACATGTTTTGCAAGAAAAGACCAAGAGCAACGTGAACTACTAGTCAAGCCTAACCTCAAGAAATTTTCAAAGCTCATTAAACGGCAATGGAAAGACACAAAATCATTTAAAGTTTTTTTTTTTTTTTTGACTTGTTAGTAATCAAGTGTTGGTAATGCATACACTAATTTGATGTGTTTAGTAAAAAAAAATAAATAAAAAAAAAATAAGAATGAAATAGCAAACAATTGAAGTTCATGATGCAATTATTAGGCGCGTAATTAGTCTTGATGTTGATTCAAAGATACAAATAACTTAGCTCGTTAGATGCTAAATTCTCGAGAATTTCATAATTGAAATGATTTGGATTTCAACACTTAGAATATATTTTTGAAAGCTAGTGGATCACTGTAATTTGTTTTTTTACTGGTTATATGTTTAATATTGTAGTGTAGATTATTTTTAAATTTTTTTAATTGAGAATATTTTAAAATAATTTTTTTCTATATATTTTTTATTTTTTACATCAACTTATTAAAATTATTAAAAAATACTAAATAATATTAATTTAATATTTTTTTTAAATTAAATATATTAAAAAAATCTAAATATGAAAGCTAAAACTTAAAGAGGTATAGTTAATCTTTATTTAATTAAATTAAAATAAAAAAAATTTAAATTTCACTTGTATTATATATTATGTTGCTGCCAAGTTGATTAAAGAATATACTTATCAATCCTGAGAGGTGTAGCTTATTAATCATGTTCTATATTAATCAAGTTCTAGATTTGTTTCTAAAGATTATCAGTTTAAATTTCACAAACCTTAGAGTCATTGAAGATTTACATGATCGTTAATTTTAAAGCTTGTTGAATTTGTTGAAATATATACAAGTTGCCCTGCACACCCACACTAATAATAATAAAAAATTATTATAAGAGAGGTGAAGATCTCGGGTAAAGAAGTTTTTTTTTTTTTTTTAAAAAAAAAAACAACCACCGAAACAATGATAGTATTATCATTTAGTATTAAAGGACAGAAACACATATGAAGGCTTCTCTTATTTCCTTATCAAGAGAACGAACACTTTGGGGTCTGTCTTTGGGATCTGCTCGCCTTCCATATTCAGAACAGATCGCCTCCCATATCCAGAGCAGATCCAATCCATAAAACTTGATTATATTATACGGAGGGAATGCGGGCAGGGCTTGTATTGCTTAGATTTTAGTTTTTGTACATGATAGAATTAAACTCTTGAGGTTTTTTTTTTTCTTTTTATTTGTAAGTAAGAAACATACCCAGTTGCAGCTGGTAAATTACTTATTGATAGGAGGACAGCGAAAGTTGTTGTCTTTGCAAGGGCATAAAAAAAATAGAGAAATTTGATGGGTTTTCTTGTTGATTCACATAAAGGTGGTTGTGGAGTAGGGGGTGGTGGTTGTTTTAGGAGTTTGATAAGGAGAAAACAGGTTGATTCTGTTCATTCTAAAGCACTTGGTCATCATCGATTAGCCAAGGAGTTGTCTATTCTTCATCTTATTGCTATTGGTTTGTTCTTGTTCTCTTAATTCTTCTCTTTGACCAAAGAATTTTATCTGGGTTTTGGTTTTTGGATCATGGTTTTGATTGTCTTGTGCTTCTTCTTTCATTTTTGTTTGCTACTTTACCGGATGGATGAGTTGATGCTGATTGTATTAATTGGTTTCAGGTTTTGGCCAGAAATTTTAAGCTTTCTTGCCTGTTTTTCTTTGGATGTATCATTTCCTTGTTGTCTTATCCAAATAATATTTCCTTTGTTTAACTTTTTTTTTTAATTGAAATTCAGTTTTATTAAAACATAAGCCAAAACCTGATCCTGCTAAGCACCGTCGTAATGCTACTTTGAAAAGTTAATTTTTTTTTATCCTTTTTGTAACTTTCAGTTTTTCGTGTTAGCTTTCTAGTTTTTTAATGTTGGTTCTTGTGCTATAGCTTGCCTTCTATCTTTGAATTGCTGACTGTTGAACTCTGATCAGGCGTTGGCTCAACCATTGGAGCTGGAGTTTATATTCTTGTTGGAACAGTTGCTAGAGAGCATTCTGGACCAGCTCTATTTCTATCCTTTTTGGTTGCTGGTATTGCTGCTGCTCTTTCAGCCTTTTGCTACGCAGAACTTGCAAGTCGTTGTCCATCTGCCGGCAGTGCGTATCATTATTCCTATATATGTGTTGGGGAAGGGTAAGTATTTGTTGTTTCTTGTTTGAAAACTTATTTACTTCTGTGGTAGTCTCTCTTCTATTTGGTTCATGGTTTACATCCTGCTATTTCTTTATTCAAAGGGGATAAGTAAGTTGATGCTGTGCTTGCTTTTTCATTTATCTTTTTTTTTTTTTATATGTGTAATTGTATTAAAGGGAAAAACTATACAAAAATACTAGGGGCATACCTTAAGATGTATATCGTCCCGTTACCCAAATCCATCTGACCTTAGGCAGCAGGAAAAAAAAAGCTAAAGAAAACTCAAATATATCCGAATAAAAGACTGTCTGGACAGCAGCTAGGAAACTGGTCATCCGGTTTGTTGACAACTTAGAACCGGGCGACTGGTTCTGCAAAAACAGCAGACATGCTAAGAAGAACTCAAAGAAAAGCAAAGCAAAGCAAAGGTACCTCATGACTCTAGCAGACACCATATGGACCTGAGAGCAACTGGAATCTGATACTTCGGTTCTAGCAACATGTTGTTGGGGGATTTGGTTGGTCATAATTTGGTTCCATGATGAACCTACTTTTGGCACATTTCTTGATGTTTTTGATATGATTATTGATTTATATAATAGCATACCTCAGGCATTGTGTTTGGATAGTTCTTTGTTTGTATTTGGGTTCCATTTTTGGACTGAATATAGTTTTTGACAGAACCTGCAATGCCCTTTGCTTATTGATTCCTGCATTTTCAATTTGCAGTGTTGCTTGGTTGATTGGCTGGGCTCTAATATTGGAATACACAATCGGTGGTTCAGCTGTTGCTCGTGGCATATCCCCAAATCTAGTTCAGTGACTTTCTGTTACCCAAGCTTCAATTTACTTAGATGTGGCACTTTTAATTCTTCGAGTTTAATTATTTCAATCTTATTGTTTTGAGTATAATTATTTTACATTGTTCTCTTTATAGATGAAAATGGTACACATTTTCCAATTTTCAAGCATTGCTGTCTTGATGCCTAGTGGCTAATTGCATCTAGTTGTTGAATTGGAATTTTGGAAGAACAGAAAATTAGTAAAATTGTTGATTCTTTCATTTCTTTTATGATGTATGAATGAGCATGCAAGTAATTCTTTTCAGATGGTCAAGCTATATTGACAATACCTTTCATTGGAGTCTAGCTTCAATTTAATTTGAGCACTTTGATAGTTGCCATTTACATTAATATGTGAAGAGTCATTTAGGACGTCCTTGTTTCCTTTGCAGGAAGTTCTAACATATTAGTGATCTTCCATTTTCACCACTACAAAATAAATTTCTACGATGCCCCTAGTTATCAGCCTAAGTGGTGTTCTTTAGGTTAGATCCTTGGTTTCAACAAAAAATATAAAGAAAAAGTAGAAAAGGAATTGCTGATACTCTATTGTGATTAGTTGACAAGCAAGTTGTTGGTCAATACTTGGCTTTTTTTCCTTGATGAGAGTCTTATTTTATTTTTTCCCCTCTTATCTATCCAGGCATTGTATGTTCTCCAAATGGTGATAGTCTGTGTGCTTCCCCTTCTGTCTATTTTTGAATTATTGTTTTTTTTCTTACTTGTCTTGTTTTATGCTTGTAGGCACTGTTCTTTGGAGGTCAGGACAATCTACCAACATTTCTAGCTCGTCAGCATATACCTGGGCTTGATGTTGTGGTTGACCCATGTGCTGCTGTTCTGGTATTGGTTGTCACTGGGCTGTTGTGTGTGGGAATAAAGGAGGTACATACCATAATTCTTTATCATGTTCATTTTCCCCTTTTGACTAGCAATTATTCTGAGGTAAAGTTCTCCTTTCTTTCCTTGCTATTATATTAATCTCCTGGAGTAACATCATTGTGCAGAGTACTTTAGCACAAGCCATAGTAACCTCCATAAATGTGTGTGCCATGCTTTTCATCATAATAGCTGGTACTTATCTCGGCTTCAAGACTGGATGGGCTGGATATGAACTTCCTACTGGGTAATAGGCATCCCACGTTGTAAAATCATTTTTGAAACATTTTGTGCAGAAGTTTTATAACTAATATGATATTTCTGAACTCACAGGTACTTTCCCTTTGGGGTGGATGGGATGCTTGCAGGGTCTGCAACTGTATTTTTTGCGTACATTGGTTTTGATTCAGTTGCCAGCACTGCTGAGGAGGTATGCACCTTCCCGGTGTTTTTGTTATTCCTTCCTGCTTCTCTTCTACTTTAGTTATTTCATGTGTAGTCTTCATGTTCATGGGTACATGGTGACTTGTGGAGTCTTATTTTGTGTTTCATATTTTCTGACAGGTGAAAAATCCGCAACGAGATTTACCTCTAGGCATTGGGCTCTCGCTGTCTATTTGTTGTTCTTTGTACATGCTGGTCTCTGTTGTCGTTGTTGGTCTGGTACCTTATTATGCAATGGATCCTGATACCCCTATCTCATCAGCTTTTTCTGTACACGGGATGCAATGGGCAGCGTAAGTTTGTTGTTTTGGTCAAATGCATGGTACATCAATTTTTTCTCCAAAATTATATGGAAGTAATTGAACCTTCTTGGTTTACAAGTCTTTGTGCTGCTTGTGTGTTCAGGTACTTGATAACTGCTGGGGCAGTTATGGCTCTCTGCTCAACATTGATGGGGTCAATGCTTCCTCAGGTAATTTAACAGAATCTTCAAGGTGCTTGTATACCATATTTTTCTGACTTGCTGCTCCTGGATGCTATCTGTCATACGATGAATGTTATTCTTGATTGTTCTTCACTGGCCATGCACCTCATGACTGCCCGCATACACTGACTTTTAGTTCAAGCAGTGTATTTTGATTTCCTTTATTTCGTTAATATGGTTGATCTTCAAAACTTACATTGTGTACTTATATGAATCAATATATGTTTGTTACATATCTGTATCACTGTATTTTCCGACATTCCAGTACTTTATCGGTAGGCTCTACACTGTATTTTTCCTCTGCCATAATTCTCTCGCCTTTTTTAATAAAATGAGGAAGTTCTAATTAGAAAGAGGGAATTGTACACTATGAAATTGAGAGTAATCCTATCGGAAAGTGAAATAGGCACAGGAATCTAGATCAAAATAATAAAGCACTCCAATTCCCCTGAATATCAGTTCAGGAAATGTCCCTAAAAGCACTTGCTATGTGACACCACAAAGAAGCCAGGAAGAGTATCCAATTCAACGTTAACTTTCATGATGTGAAGTGATGATTGATAGTTCTGCCTCGCCCTCCTTCCAAATGCACCAAAAAACTGCACTAGAAAACACATCTCTATAGTTCTTACATTCTTTCTCCGACCCAAGACACCCCCAAAAGAAATCAGCAACTCTTGTTCCACCATCCTCAGAATTGCCCAACACTACAAATGCAAACAATCTTTGCTGCATATATTGAGCTGAAGGGCAATGCAGAAAGAGATTGACTTAGAGATTCTCTATTACGAGGACACATAACACAATTATTAGGAGTAAGGCCTTATGATGCTTTCTAATCTGCAACAAGTCATTGGTGTCAATCTCATCGACACCATTCTCAAGATGAAAAGGTTGTCTCAATAGGCTCATAAAGGGGTTCTTGAATATGAAACCTGGGGACAACTACTATATAGATGGTTAAAGCAAGAATGTGTTATTAGTGGTGTTGATAACTGTGTGTTTATATTTATTCTCTAATTGGTGATTATTGTGCACGCCTGTCTTAGTGGGAAAAATGCTTAATCTGTTTCTTGCCTCTTACTTTACTAGATTTACCAAATGTTAACTGTACTATTCTGTTCTTCTGTGATGATTTTTTGTTGTTGGTGTATTGTATTTACCTTTTCTTTATCTCCAAGTTATCAATTAACACAGCTTTTGTCTTCCCCAGCCTCGAATTTTGATGGCAATGGCTAGAGATGGATTGCTGCCATCATTCTTTTCAGATGTAAATAGAAGCACCCAAGTTCCTGTTAAGAGCACGTTGGTGACTGGCTTTGGTGCTGCAGTATTGTCATTTTTTATGGATGTTTCACAGTTAGCTGGGATGGTATGTGAACTTTGAATCTTCAAATAAATGTGCAATATAGTATCGTTGTTGTAGTTGACGAGGCTTGCTTGCATTTTGCTTGGACCCATTTACCTCAAATCTAAGCAAGAAAGACAATGGGATGCGAAATGGCTGGGTAGCCTCTCCCTTTCCTGTTTCCTATCTGTCGGGAGTCATATTTACCCATTAGTTCCTGATCAAGGAAATAGGAGAATTTTTTCTCTTATCTTCAACTGTTAATGAGGGTTGACCACAGCTATTTTTTTACTTCAGTTATCAAACAAATAGGTGGCTTTCTGGGAATGTTATATATATATATATATATATATATATATATATTATTTTATTTTTTTTCCTATCCCTGACCTGCCCCTTTGTTTTAAGATTGTTACCAGTTTCTATGATCCAGCTCATTCAACAATTCAAATCAATATCTTAAAAAGAAAATAATTGAGCGCTTCATTCTCTGGCAATGCTGCTCCTTGTATTATGTATGTGTGTGTATGTCGATATATACATATTTCCCACTTACACTAAGATACAGTGATTTCCCCTTGAAATCCATTATTATGAAAAAGGCAAAACCCAAAGAAAGAGACAATGAACCATCTTTGGTGATAATTTCAAGATGGATATATATTTCTTGCAGTTATAGTCTGACCACATCTTTTACATTCAAATTATTAGTACCTGGACTATGTATTCACCGGTCTCAGCACCACTCCAATCAGGAACATTATTGCTGAGCATGGGACAGATCAACTAAAGTGGTTCTTGAACGAAAACTAAAATACAAGAGTTGCAATCTATTCTGATTCAATAGAAATGAAAATTTATATTTAATTAGCATTTATTAAAATTTATTTTAGAATTTCTTAGAAATTATTATTCTAAAAGATCCTCCTCTGTGAAAAAGGCTTGCACTCCTTTTTACAAGAACAATGACTGTGGGAAACCTCAGCACTTTTCAAACATACAAATTTTATTTATGTAAATGTCAGAATATTCTTGATAATGCCATTTTGTGCAGGTCAGTGTGGGCACACTTCTTGCTTTCACTATGGTAGCAATTTCTGTATTGATACTGAGATACGTACCACCAGATGAGGTGCCTTTTCCATCTTCACTTCAGGAGACTATCTATTCTGTGTCATTACGGTACAGTAGTCAAGATGTCTATGAGGAAAAGGCTGCTATTCATGCGGGTACCTCTAAGGATAGCAAATTGCCTTTACTAGGCAAAGCAAAAACAATTGAATATCCTTTACTTGTAAAACAAGAAGCTCAAAGCAATTGTAAGTTCTTTGCAGCTATCACTCTTTACTTTTCTTGGCATGCATGTGAATATTACTTGTTAGGACTGTAAATAATCTAAAAACCTCTCATTTCCAATCACGGCCCAATTACGAGGCATGTGTTACAGAATTCCTGATTGGCATATGTAAAAGATATATTGCTTATATTACAGTGCTTTGAAATATTAACAGATGGAATTCATACATCCACAGTCCTTTCTGTCCTGCCCCAAACTTTAATTTAAAGATGTTAGACCCGACTCTTAGTACTCTAACCTAGCGTAGCACACTAGCAAAATTTAATGTGTTAACTTTTTCATCAGATGGTTTCTCACTCTAATTCTCCTTTCTACAAATTGTTTCAGTTGTCCTGAATGAAGGGAAAAGGCGAGAAATTGCTGGCTGGACCATAGCAGCCACATGCATTGGGGCGGTTCTCCTTACCTATGCAGCTTCAGACTTGAGTCTTCCTAGGTGGGTCAATATTGTTCATAA
Organism: Populus deltoides; assembly: GCA_015852605.2. Classification (NCBI taxonomy): domain Eukaryota; kingdom Viridiplantae; phylum Streptophyta; class Magnoliopsida; order Malpighiales; family Salicaceae; genus Populus; species Populus deltoides. The sequence goes on along the minus strand of CM027588.2, from coordinate 10,452,094 downwards.
CAGTAATTTACAGTTACACACATACATCCTATAATGCTTTTAGACAAGATGGGAACCATTTTCTGCTTTTCTTTCAATGTTAATGTATTTGTTTGGACTCTTCTTCCATCAGTCCTCTTCGTTTTACAACGTGTGGAGTTGGTGGTGCACTTCTCCTTTCTGGTCTGATTGTGCTGACCTGCATAGAACAAGATGATGCAAGGCACAGCTTTGGGCATTCAGGAGGTATGTGGCTATTTCTTCTTATACCCTGTGCAGTTTCGTATTTTTGCAAGGTCAGTCTAGTTAATACCTGCATATGTGTTTGATGGAAATGTTGGAATATGTCAAGTGCTTGTGTTGAATGTGCTATATGCATGTAACCACTGGCCCTATTTGTTACAGAATAAAAAATGCTCAATTGTCTTGGAATGTCCTAGCAGAGTTGGAGATTGATTTTTGTGTTTTGATCCCAAGTAAAATGAGTTCTCATGTAGGTTAATTACTCACTTAAACCTGGGAGGGAAGAGCATTTTCAACATTCTAACCACCATACTTGCTCATAATATGTGGACATTTTAGTAAATCCAGCAGTTAAGCTACTAGTGCCTGTGAATCCTGAGATAGTTTCTGGATAGAACACTGTTTAGGTTTTACATTGGCCCAGAACAGCACACGTGAGAGAGTGTGCTATATGTGCTTATTCATCTTTTTGGAGTCCTATCGTATACTGCATTTAATAGTGCTATTAATTCCTTGAATCAGTGTGTGCTCTTATTACCAGGCATTCATTTATACCATAAACACACTCCAACTTGCACATACACAATCATATGTACAATATAGCTGGTTATGTTGGTGTTACAGTGTTAAGAACTCCTTTGATTAAAGGTTTTAGTGAAACTAAAAGCAAATTAAATATCTTTTCAGGTTTCATTTGCCCATTTGTTCCACTTCTTCCCATTGTTTGCATACTCGTCAACATCTACCTGCTGATTAATCTTGGGTGAGTAAATAAAAATCAAGCTGCATCCAACTTTGCTGTTTTATGATTTTGTTCATTCTATGGATCTCCATTTCTCTTCTAACAAAATGCTCCCTCCCTCCCCTTTTCTCTCTGACCTTTCAGTGCTGCCACTTGGACCCGTGTTTCTGTATGGCTTATTGTTGGAGTGCTTGTTTATGTATTCTATGGGCGGAAACACAGCTCACTACGGGATGCTGTCTATGTACCTGCAACTCATGCTGATGAAATTTATCGGAGCTCTGGAGAAAGTTTGGCATAGAATTCGTTTCCTGTTTATAGCATCCAGGATTCAATCCCATGCGTTCCTGACAACAGAATCTCTTTGTTGTAATGTTACATTTTACCCTCCCCCAAGTGTTGTTTGTATTCTTATGACACCATTGATGGCTGAAATCCGTCTTGTGTAGTTTATATATAGGGTGGTGGTTTGGGGACTTGCATGTACATATTCTGATTCAAGAATGAAATCCGTCTTGTGCAGTAAACATTGATTGCTCCTTTATTTTTGATAGATAATTCATGGCCATTAGCTAATAAAAGTCATCAATGGAGTCATTAATAGACTTCATCCCTGATCTCAATCCTTGGTACAAGGTTTGGGTGTACTTGAAAAGGAAAAAAAATGATCTTTCATCTTTTTCTTCATCTTTTCCTGTCACTAATCCTAGGTTTGCCTTGTCTCTCCTGGGTCATCCTCTTCAACTATTCCCACTAAAAAAAAATGATCTTTTATACAAAAAAAATTCTTTCTACTTCATGCATGTAGTCAATAAACTCCTTTGCTTATAGGATATTGTAAACTTAGAAGGTTTTGTCCTAAAATAATAATTCTTCGAATTATTCATCTTGACCAAAAGCTGCCTCTACAAGTCAATCACTAGTTCTTAGATGTTTCATTCCTGGGACGGAATCTCTTAATCACTTTCTACACGAGCATGCCTCGTTTTATGTAATCTTTTCTAGCCTTGGATATTCAATAGCACATATCATGTAAACTCACAATTTAAAATAAATATTGGAAATACAATTTGATGATGAAATATTTAAAATAAATATTGGAAATAAAATTTGATGATGAAATGAGTTAATTTGAAATTTAGAAATAAGGAAAATAAATAATCGAAAAGAAATTTTTTATTAAATAATCTCCAATATACAAAGTTTTAAAGTATCCAATTCAATGAACAATAAAACACATAAGCTAAACATAAAAACAATGTTATAAATAACTTAAATTGAGACTATATAAATGACTCTCTCTTAAGCCATGATCGCAATTCAACAAGGAAAAAAGGGCCAGGGATTTTTTCAATTTTTCATCAACTTATGAGAGAGAAAAAAAAGATCAAAAAGGGGTTTAAAGGATCTAAACTAGAAACCTAAGACTTTCCTTGAGTTTTAGAGTTTATAAGTGAGAATTTTAGGAGTTAAAGGGATAAAGAAGAGAAGACGAAGAAAGCTTGATTTCTTTTGCAATTTCTCTTTGATATCTTGTGTTTAGAAAATAAGAATCACTTTCACCAATATTTCTTTTTTTGTTTTAGCACAAATTAAAGCTTACTTAGTAACTTGTAGAATATAGAATATTGAGTTTTATGAGTAGAATGCTTGTAATAATTTTTTGTTTTTAGAATAATGTTCTTGGATATGAAAAATTATGAAAAAATTAAAGAAAATAATGTCTTTCTTTTGGTGTGAGATTTCGACCTAAGCTTATAATTAGGGAATGAATTAAATTGTCAAATTGTCAAGGAGTTTGGGATGAACTGTGTTAGGATAGGTATGAAATGAATGAGTAAGAAGCTAATTTTATATAAAAAAAAAAACTTTAAGAGAAACTCATGATCCTATTTAGGACTAAGTACTGGTTACAAGAATAAAGGGAAATTTAAATTAGTTGACCTAATCAATGCGGTAATTGTGTTGAATTACATTCATATAAGGTACAAAGTGTAGAGAAAAAAGAAAAAAGAAGAAGAAAGAAAGAGGCCTAGGGCATCAATCATAATAGGAGAAATTGAGGATTAATGGGGGAAAAAACAAATATTTGTTCATTTATGAGTATTCAAATAAGTGTTGACATATTAAAGATGAAGTGAAATAGATTTAATTAGTTGATCTAATTGTGGTTGAGTCTAATGAACCTTGGATTTTTGAAGTTTGTAAGACATGACAAGATAAATGAGCATAGATATATAATTAATTGGTGAAAATATAAAATAAATGATGGATTGATGAAATCATAAATGCAGTATAGATGTAAAAGTGCAATAAAAACAAATATGAATATTGCTAAATTAACGGTCGATCAAAAGTGGGAATCTAGGAGAATTTGGCTTAAATAAATTGATATTTGCTACAAATAGAATGTGTATAATATGTTAAGTGAAGAAAAAAAATTTAAAAGGGATAGAAACTTACTTGATTGAAACTTGAATTCAAAAGAGTATTTTTTTTTATTATTTTTAAAATAGATGTTGATGAATGGATGCCTGATAGTATGAAAAAGGCCGCGGGATTCATCCAACAACAAAGAACCATTTTCTGAGCTAGAAACTGGGAGGTGCTTTGCACAATTATCCGTTATTGGCCCTGTTTGTTTGTTGAAAAGTAGTTTTTTTTTAAAAAATGAATTCTGGGAAAGTGAATTATTTTTCAATGTTTGGTAGTGTAATGAAAAATAAGTTGGAAAACACTTTTCAGTATTTGGTTATGTCATGGAAAATGAGCTGGAAAATAATTTATTAATGTTTTATTTTTCTCAAGTTTATTAAAATAATAAGGAATAAATTTTACAAATTAAAAAGTTGAATGAGAATGAAATTGAAAAAAAAAATAATTTCATAAACTATCTCAAATAAAATAAATAATAATCAAAATAATAGAGATCAAATCTAAAAAATAAAAAAATTGAAAGATGAAGAAATTAAAACAATAATAATTAACATTTCATAAATTATTTCAAATAAAATAAGTAACAATAAAAAGAATGAGAACCAAATTTGATAGATAAAAAATTTCAATTAAAAAATGATAAGGGAAAAGCAAATAACAATTATAAAAATGAGGATCAAAGTTAATATAAAAATTAAATTCTAAGGGATAAAATTGAAAAAAAATATTCAAAACAAAATATATATAGCAATTAAAAGTTTGAGGATCAAATTTGATATAATCAGCAAATAATATGACATTTCTAAATTTTTCACAACTTCCGGAAAATGTTTTCCGTTTAAAATAAAAGGAAAATACTTTTCTGGAAATCAAGCCAAATTTTTCTTTGACTGGAAAGTGTTTTCTGTTGACTGGAAAGTGTTTTTCGTTGACCAACTTTTCTAATAGCAAACAAACACAGGAAGGTTTGGAAAGAAAGTGGTTTCCCAGAAACCACTTTCCGAGAAACAAACACAACCTAAGTATAATATTCTTAATGATATAGCCATTGTAGTCTTCTTTAAATTGTTCTTTACAAATGTATGTATGTATGAATATATCAACAATGATATGATCAATGAAAAAATGGTGATTTTTAACTAGTATCTTAAATAATATTAGTGGGGTAAATTTATCTAATCAACAAGAAATTTTTTTGACTAGTACCTTGAATAGTACTAGTGGTATTAATTTATCTGATTTTTATTGTTATATAATTAAAAAAATAACAAAGTTATTAAATTCATCAAATTTTATGAGCCAATGAATTTGACGAGTTAAATTAGATTAACTCAAGTCGGTTCAAAATATCATTATTTCAATAATTAAAAAAAAAATTACATCTTAAAATATATTAATCGAATTTTACGTGGATTGCAATAAAAAAGTATCCTCTCTCTTTCTCTGTCTATATATATATATATATATATATATATATATATATATATATATATATTTATAGGATTGAAGATCTCTCTATAAGCAGAAAGTATTTCCTTTATTTAATTTGAAGGACTCTCTTTTCTTTAGAAAAAGCCTCTCTACGCATAATATTTCTGTTTTTTTTTTGGATTTTGTTATGCTTGAAGAATGTCGTTGATGATTGAAAATAAAAATTATTTATTGAATAAAGACATTAATTTGATAGGTCCATGTGTGCACCAAGAAATTCCTTAATAATAGGACCGGCATGCCAAGAATATTATAGGTTTCATACTAATTAATTCACCCGCGCGTTAAGGGTAAAATATCTTTTTACATCGAAAAAAAAAATTATGTATAAGCATTGTTCTGATAACAAGAAAAATATTAATTATAAATATAAAATTTAAATTTTATATTAATTAAAATAAATTGAGGATCGATGTATCAATATGTTAATAAATATTAAAAAAATTATTAATCCTAATTAAATACTAAATTATAAAACTAAAAACAAAAATAAATTAAAATATTTAATGGGGAACCTTTAATTTATCTCATTTAATTATATGCTATAATTTTTTTTATAAGAATAATAATTAAAATTTTATTCAAACAAACTAATTTACAAGTACAAGTCTTATTATTCTTATTAATATCTTTAATTTAAAAACAATCTAATATTCTGTTCTAAGTTATTTATTTAATAATAAAAAAACAATCACAAGATATCCAAAAAAAAAATTTAGAATGATTAACAAGAAAGATAAAAAAAAAAGATATATTTCTAACTAAAGCCTTTGTCTCATTAATATATTAATTTTTGTTTTGAATTTTTTTTTAGACAGCATGCTATTAACTAGCAAGTTAACTTTAAAACAAATTAATCTAACTTTTTATCTAGTTTAAATTTTAAATTACTTCTATGAAATTAACTCTATATGACATAGTTGATTTAAAGCGTTTAAAAATAACTTGAACAATCAGTAAAAATCTAATTTGACTTTAAAAAAAGTTCTAGACAACAATTTTTAATATTAAAACGAAGACATTATGAATAGACTCGAGAGATAGTTAGAAAATCACTAGAGAGGTGGTTGAAAAATCAAAATGTAGTTTTTTGAATCTAAAAACCAATTGACTCATTTTATATGAAAACACTTCAAACATATTCTTATAATCTCAATAAACTAATTTTTCCACTAAAAAAAACCCAAAATCAGTTAAGAAAACACAATTAAACCCAAGAAAATCTCAAATTTTACCCACTTTTTTCAGTAATATAATAATTCAAAAACATCAAAATTGTTTCTTTTGTTAACAAAATCTCGCTAACCATCTCTCTCCCTTCCAATATTTTACAATGATACTCTCACTAAAAGACCAAAAAATAAAAAGACTTTGTAAAAAAGATGTTTTTTTAGAATAGGCCTTGAAAGCATAATAATTTAAAAAAATGATTGCATGTTTGTTTTATTGTGAAATTTGTCTCTTAAAATTTCAATTTTTTTAATAAACAAAACTAAATCCTATCTAATCAAATAAAAAATTAATTTAACGCAGGAATATGTTTTTAACATCTAGAGAACTATAAGAGGCTATTAAAAACTAATTATGAGCTCGAAAATCTATTTAACCTAATTTATAAAGATCAAATTAAAAAAATAATCAAACAATGCAATGTGAGGGAGTCCACATGAAAATTACCTTGGCTTTTAGGGTTTTTTTTTAATTGTAAAACTAGTCCATATAGTCATGAAAATTTTTCTTTACTCAAATATTTTTTTTCATTCAAAAAATTGTCGAGGCCCTTCCCAAAATTCATCAATCAAATCAATAAATAATATAAAACGCACTGTCCATTATGTTATCTTCTTGATTTATCCAGAAAAAAAAGAACTTGTAGTGTTCTCTTCACAAACAAACAAAAATAATATAAGATTAAAAGTTTATGCAAAAAAAATCCATGCCAATTTAAATTATTGTTTATTACCTGCAAATGGGTAAAGGGTAAAACATAACCCATACTCATTTTAACCCAACCCATTTACCACCACTACCTATCAAGTAACCGAATAAAAGCAGAGAATCATAGGAGAAAACAGAGATAGGTTTCAAGCAAGAGCTGCTTTCTCAACAAAGTAGCATGTGGAAGGTACATACAAGCTATTTGTGGATCGGCTTCAATGATGACTAATAAAGCCAATTGAGAAAATGATAGAAGATCGCCACCTGCAATCAGCACCATAATTAAAGAGAGCTATACGCCTCTACTAGGGCAGATAAAAGCGAGAACCCATTTACCAATGCAATCGATACCTGTATATTCAACAATTACATTGTAGAATTTGCATCACTAGTTAAAGAAGGTTCAATAAAAGGGTTTCTTCTCTGACCTTGATAACAATTACAAATATAGGTTACCGGGATTCCCAATCCTTCAACTTTTTGCTTCCTTTGGGTTTAGCTATAGTAGCATTCATTCCAGCCATTTTTGCATTGTACTTTGCCCGCAATGGATCATTGTATGTCCACCTGCAAAATAAAAACACAGCAAGCATTTGTTTCAGAGACATACATAACAGCATCTCCGAATTGTTTCTTTTGTTAGTTCAATAACCTTTTGATGCAAAAAAAAGTTGAACCATCCTGACAATTGATTGGTATTGTCACTATAACAACGATTGTTTTAGGATCCATTTGCCGGCCAATTCAATAAAGTAGAGACAAGCAAAACAATATAAAAGCACAAAAATGTCCAGGACATGCTGTTCACAACCGTCACGAGTAATTTAATTCATAATGGCCCATCAATACAAACTTAAAAGTCGCCCCCAAAAAAAAACAGTGAGATAATTGTCATTTCCAAATCCCTTACCTATTTATAATTTAAAAAAAGGGTCATAAAACTGAAGAATGTGATAGTAACTACCCTTGCTATCAAAAGAGAAAGACTCTAATTTCCCTTAAAAGGAGTAAATATATTATCCCACCAGAGACGTGCATGAAAACACATCGAAAAGAGGAATTATTTTACATATATATATATATATATATATATATATATATATATTTCAGGGGGAGCATTTGAACCTTGCGACACCAATTCCCAAGGCCTCAGCTTTGAGTCAATGCCTCTTTGCCAAAAAATAAAAAAACGGTAGAGAATAGATTGTTCATACTATAAGCCACCTTAATAGCCTAAATGGTTCACTTATACTTGGCGATGCTGTTGAATTAGATTGCGATCATCTTCTACAATTTAGTATAAAGCATCATCTTCAAATTTTGGATTTCAATTTCTTCATCAACAAGAATGTAATGCAAAACACTTAGGAGTTTGAGACTAAAACTCAAACAAAATCAGAGTTTACGAGCATATATAATATTCAAAGACTGGCATCAGGGACATGCAAAGGACCAATTCTGTTTCTTGTTATATATGCTACCAATGTCCTTTAGCTTACGTAAAATGCTTTTAGTGTATTTCAACAAGTGCAAGTATCTACCTTCAAACCTAAAACTAAAGGGGAATGAATGCGACCATCGAGTGCTCATGTAACAGCAGATATGATATAAAGTCAATTTTACAAAATAAGAAGAAAGATTTGAATGGACTTACGGATTGTTCCAATCAGTGGTATCCTCATTGACAAGATGGGTCCATTTTGTTCTTCCACTACGACCAAAGTGTTTGACTTGCATAACTTTGGGCAATATGGTTTTATCCATGTTATCTTCTCCAGTCGGAGCTGAGAAATCACGTTTGAAAATGCCATCTGATCCAACAGTTGCTGCTCGGTCATCGGGCTCATCCTGGAAGAAAGCACCCTTGTGGTAATATTTCTGCATAAACCTCCACTTCTGCTTTGGTGGTGCAGCAGGTTTCGGATTCTTCCTCTCCCACTCTCTCCTCTCTTCCTCAGTCATGTTCCGCACCCTCTCAATCTCTTCCCTTTCCTTCACCATTGCCTCACGGTCCTCCCTATCCCTCTTAATCCTTGCAATCTCTCTGACCTTCCAAGCCTCGTACTCCTCTGCCTCATTCATTTCATCATCGGTATCCACATCAGCAATATTTGCCTCCATCTCCAGATTCTTCTGAATCATTTCCTCTTTCTTTATCTCCTCAACCAATATTTGCTTGGTCTCCACCTTCCTCTCCTCCAATTTCTTCCTCACCTTATCCTCGAGTGCTCGTTCTTCAGCCTCAAGCCGCTCACGCTCAGCAATAGTATCCCTCTCCGACTTGGGCACAAAAACAGGCTTCACCATAGCCATCCCTGTCATTTCCTCCTCAGAATCAGTCTCATACTCCGACTCCTCTTCCTCTTCCTCCACTTCATCCTCCTCCTCCTCCTCCTCTACAGGAAGAAGCGCAGCCTCCTCTCGCTCCCTCTGCCGCAACTTCTCCTTAATCCTTCTCCTTCTTTCCTCCAACGCATCCTCGTCGTCTTCCTGCATATCCGCCCATTCTTGCTTCCGGGTCTCTTCCTCCTCCGTTGAAATAATCTCAGCCTGCCGAATCCTCCTATGATCCGCCCTCATTTCATCGCGATTATCAATCCTAGTCTCCGCCAGACGACGCAGCCTCGGATCATCTTTCCTGGAAACAACATCCGAATCGTCCCTGCTGGGGAAAGCTTTCTCCAAGGAAGCCACCCTAGCCATCCTAATATCTCCATCTTCTTCCGCATCATCTGCCCACTCCGGTGCTTTACCAGGCCAATACCTTTTAACCTTGGTCTGTCCAATTTTACCCCTAAGCTTATCCCTAACTGCTAACGCTGTATCACTAACACCTGCTGTAACCGACATACTGAAGATCTCCCTCCCTTCCTAATCCCCGGTAGCTCAGTTTTGCTTAAGAAAAAGAGTTACGAAGGAGAGTGGGATTCAGTTACCTGCTATTAGCGAGATTAGGGTTTGTTGATATTCCAATTTCAGGGATGGCTTGCTTTGCTGCGATATATTTTATATACCAACATCACTCTTTCTGCTTCCATCGCTCTTTCCAGTTAGCGTCTTAATAGTTAATACAACATTAGGAGGAAACAAAAACGGCGGCGTTTCTTCTTGTTTTCTTAAGAGAAAATGCTTAGCCAATGAATTAATAGTAATAATAATAATAATATAAAATTCTAAAAAGAAACCTATAAATTTGGTTGACATTCTTATCGTCATTTTTATTTATTTATTATTATATTATATTCTAAAACGCGTGGGATTTTTATTGTGTTTTTGTTACTATATAAAATTTTGTTTTAATTTATTCCTTAAACTTTGTTTCGAAGTGATTTAGTCTTATTTAAAAAGCAATTGATTTTAAATCTTATAAAAGGATGGGATTAGAAAAGGGAGGATCCAAATGAAACATATTATAAGTGTCAAAAAAATACACTTTGATCCTCCAACTTAAACAATCACACAAATTATACAATTTTGGTTTCTTAAAATTGTTCCAATTCCATTTTGGTCCCTAGTTAAGAGAGGAGAGAGAGGGTTCCTCAAATTCTAGCGGTAGAGAGAAACTTGTCGTTGGTACTGATTTAGGCCACTAAAATAAAAGATTTGTGTCAAATTATTTCATTTGATGAGGAGAGTTCATATTAGATGTTTTTGTACCTTAAAAGTTTATGAAAAAAACATATATGAGTTCTGGTTGATTTTTTATTTTTGATTTTGGGTTGAGTTTGGTTTTTTGAGGTCATTGATAGGTTTTTTTTTATGATTTATACAGTGTTTTTGGTATAAAAAACAAGTTGGAAAACAAGTTTTTGGGTCAATAGAACATAAGCCCTGATTTTTCAGCTACCGCAGTGACCAAAATCTAAGCAAAACATATAACGTGTCATCTGTTTTTTTTTTTTAATGGACATGTCGTTTACCTTAGGGACAAATAAAAAAAAAAACCTGGTCACCCAGCCTTACTCTGACGGGCTTGTATGTGGACCCTTATTAAATGAGTCGGGCAAACTAGCCTGATTTTCCAAGCCCAACGGTACCTAACCCTTTTTCCCCTAATTTTTTTTTTAAAAAAACAACTTTATTATATTTACATTAATACTCTTTTTTTTCTCTTCTATTTTATTTAGAAAACTTCTTTTAAATAATATTAATTTTTTAATTACATATTTACTTTTTAAAAGAGGTTTTTCTAATTCATCTCTAAACTTTTTGTTTGTTAAATTTTTTGAACTATGAAGATAATTTTAAAAAAATTACATATATATCTTCTTATAAAAAATAAAAATATTTAACTCACAAAATAGCTAATTAAATAACATATAAGCTGTACACGATTCCTTGTGAAGTATCAAAATATCAACCAAAAAAATTCTAATAAAAAAATTAACCACAGCCATTATCATGATAAAATTGCTGAAACCAGGGTTGGGTTCCGCATGACCCATGCGCCCGTTCTACAAACAAGTTTTTCATTTTTATACAAACGCCAAGAATGCAACCTCGCTTCAAGAAAGACAGGTATCAAACCAATGATGAATGAGGCACAGCATACCCAGCAAAATTTATTGGAAGGCTCTTAACTTGGGAAGAAGAATGAAAATGGCAGCAGGTGACATGAGAGCGAACCGATAACCATGATTTGCAATCACATTGATTATATGTAACAGTGCCAGCAATCTTTGCATTTTTCATAGATCATAAATACGACTACAAACTCAGCTATAAGAAGACACTGCGAGAAAACGTCTCCATAGGAGTAGAGTTGCTCCCTCTTCCTCCTCCCTACGCCTTTAAACCATGCGCGCTAATATGTTGCAACCTTCTTCAGCCAAATGTAGCAATGAGGAAAGCCTTATAGATGCTCATGAACTTGGCCACAAACGCTGGAAGATAAATCATAAAATAAAATGTCAATGAGCTATTTGAGCTCAATAGGCTATGAAAAGACATTCTGTTTCTACACATGGGAGCTGACATTCGATTTCAAGCAATCAAATTTTGGATAGAAAAACTAGAAAAAGCCAAGGATCATATAGCTCTCTGAAATATTTCCTATCACAGTTATTTAATCGTAATAACAGAGTGCTTCTCAATGAAGTGTGCAATGATACTTTCCACAAGTCAAAGGGAATAGATATGAAATCCATATTCAAGCATTCACACTTGGCTAACCAAGATGCTAGGACAACACAACAGCACAGGCTCACAATTTTCTATATCAAAGATCGTGATCTGAAGTAGATAGATTTCAAATTAGTAAAAGTAAACTCAATTGAAAAAGTTACAAATCTCAAGAGAAAATGGTGAAAAAAATGGTGGACAATTAGATGACTCGGAAATGTTAAGAAAAATGATGATGCCTGCGATAATGTTCTATGCAATTCAGCAAGTTGAGTTGAGGTAAAAAAAAAAAGTACAGAAGGCCATGTGTTCATCTATGCAATTTCCTAAAAATACTGAGTTCTCCTGATTCAACGGAGAAACTGTTGAAAAACATTTTGGGATGGAGGAAGCTTTGTGCTGCAATCTTAATATACTAGGAAAGAAATGGAAACTAGCAAAGCAAATTAGTTTATACTTGTGACAACTGATTCTATCAAATTGATTTCAAGAAAAATAGAGTACCTTCAAGGTGAAATATGGCTTTCTGTCCCATACGCATCCTATGTTCCTGTTGGAATATGAAAAATATTCAGAGAAGAATGGCAGGAAAGGAAAAAAAATGACCATGAGATGCATTTTGTTATATCTAAGAAACAACTCAAGCCATTCACATTGTCAATAGTAGTTAACGCTTCCCTTTCACTACTAACTTCATAAAATGCTAGAGTTTTCACATCAAAATTTCCAAAATAAATCATTATAATCAAAATTTTCACATTCTTGTTACTATACATTCATATATCTCACTCTTTTTCAAAGGTTTCTGAATTTCTTCCAGGAAAAAAAGGCATCACTTGTGACACATCATGCATGAGGAATCAACAACTGAGACAAAACCAGAAACCAACTACATGCATGCAATTGCCTAATTCTTTAGAGGTCCTTCAAAGAGACCACAAACATTTCTGCTATAATGTTGAATCAAACAACAATGTAAGCCATATCCTTGTATTTCACTTTATGTCCCCCCCCCCCGGTTCATTATCAATTAGGTGATAAACAGCAGTTATTAGCACGAAGTCTCTCATTGTGGTGCTTGCACGCATATAGATGTTTCTAATCAATCAAAAATATCTATGTAAAAAGAAAATGATCTAGACAGTAAGTTAACAAAATCAGTTTGGTTTACAGTTAAAGAACTGAGTTGAGATCAATATGATTAAAGTCGGTGTTTAATTTTATTCATCAATCATGCAGACCATTTGAGTGAACTTGGCACAAATCAAATGCAACTACCTAATCAATTTTCTCAGAGGTAGAAAGGGGTATTGTAACAAAAGCAGATAAAACGAGAAACGAGATATTAAAGCGTACATAATATGCAGCCCAATGGCAGACTTCATGCTTTAATTCCTCATCCAATTTCTTCAATAATTCTGAAAGTAGCTTCTGAGACAAGATATAAAAAATAAAATAAACTTCAAGCCAAGGATAAAGTAAGAAAATGGAAGTTGTGGAAAAATACACTGAAGGTTCCTTACCTTCAGAATAATTTCTGGAGGAATACAGTTAATAAGCAGTTCATACAACTTCCCTCGAACCTGAAACAGCCTAAAGCATACGGGGAATGTGTTTGGTTAGAAAGTTTAAATGAAGAAAAATCATTTAAAAGGCTATAAAAATCAAATCTTCATTTTCTATAAGACATTACATGACATAGGATGTTTGCAATACCAAACCTTTTAGGGCTCTGCTCCCTCATAATGTCCGAACATATTTCAGAAACATACTCCTCCCAGTCCATTGGAGGAATTGCTTGATTACTTGAAAACGGATATCTACAAGCACAATGACAGAATATAAGAGCATTACTAGAAGCTGTGTGATGTTAACCTTTTCCAGCAGAGAGTTGCAAAAAGAAAATGAGAAACAGCTGTACTAATCAGATAGAGATGGTATGGAGCTTAACTGTTGAACACGGCAAGTCTCAAATGAAAGTATAGCTCTTCTCAAACTCCTATTTGATTTATCTGCTACACGAGCAGCAAATCCAGGTGGAAGCTGTAGTCCTTCTTTCTTTCCAATAAATTCCAATACCTTAACAATCTGGACAAAGGAATTTCATAAAACTAGTTATATAAGAAGGAATAATAATAAAATTGACTATCTCGGCTAACACTCCTTAAGTGCTATTGTCTCATATGGCCAATTCCACAAAATATAAGAAAAGGTGATAGGAAGAGATTCATGAGATAATTAGTGTTAAAAAAAATCTATCCAGGCACAAGACCAATGCATCTTTGAATTTCCATGTCAAATTACATCCCCTTGTAATAAATAAACAAATAATTGTTATTTTATGTGTTGGCAAATGCATGGGCTATTCAAATGTAACTAATCTGGAACATATATCAGTTTCCAAGAAGAAAACAAAACTTATCCAACCTGTTCCTCCTTGGGTGCATTTATTCTCACATTCAAACAGCGAGACCTAATTGCTTCAGTAACCTTCGAAGAACTGTTGCAGCAAAGAATTAGACGGCAGGAGGCACTGTATTTTTCCATTGTTCTACGAAGAGAATGCTGTGCTTCTCTTGAAAGCTTGTCAACCTCATTGAGCACTAGTACTGCCCTTACAAAGTAAAATATCAACAGTAAAGTTCCAGAAATAGTTAGTCAATGAGAATGAATGCTTTAATTACAACCATACCAGCCATTCAACTGGATAAAAAAAATTGAAAAAAAAATTAAATAAAAAGAGAGAACCAACTGAAAAATGTAAGCAAATAAAGAAGAACACTTGCAAGGTTAGCTTAACCAGAATGAAAAGTTAACATCACAAATGACCATTAGCAAACAAACAATTCATGAAGATAAAAATGCAAATTCATAATGAGAAATCATTTAAATACAATTGAATGCACATATCCACTAAATGAAATTGGAATTGGTCGTTTGCCTCAGAAGCCACTTGCATGTCAGTGATCACCTAAAGATATGCAGATACAACTTGAACCTATGAAGACAGTGAACATTTATTTTATGTTCTAGTTTTCAGAGAGAGTGAATAATAAATTGTAGCAAAATCTTCACAAGAACAGCATCCATCTCAGACATTCACATATTCTTCTCAACTGGTCATAATTAAGTACGCATTTTGGTTTGCTATGAATATTGGATACAAAGTACAGAAGATGTAAAATTATATATGAATCATGATGTTGAAAGAAAGATTAAACAATCCAAATTTACCCTTATATCCTTTTTTTCCTTTCGTATCGATTGGCCTATTCTTAGCCATCTCTTTAATTATCTCCTGAACTATATATCTGTCCTGGAATCCTGCATCACTAGGGCTCAGCTCCACATGATTTGTGCTTGACAATGTGGTCAGCTCTAGATCGATAGTTCTGCTTCCAGCCTGAAATGAAATCATAAATGAGAATAGAAAATGAAGAATTAGCAAAGGTATAGTTGATTTAAAAAAAAATTGATCATTAGAGTTCGGTACTGCTAACTCAGCTGCAATGCCAAAATACTGGCTGAACTTAAACCATGTAAGAAAACTAACTTATCATTGTATAAAGTATGGAGCAAAACATTACCATAGATTTGAATTAAATAAATAATAAATAAAACAATTTCACTAGTACCCATCCTATGGGCAAAACATGTCAGAGAACTCTAATTAATCTGACCAAAAACCTATTCATGTGGCAACTTCTATCCTCAGTAAAACGTAAGATGTCAGAGAACAAGTGCATTCTGGAAACAGCAAAGAAACTACACACATCCCATAAAAGATTATTGAACTTGTGAAAAAAAAAAATTCAGCAACCAAAATAAAGAAAATAAAAATAGAAAGAGGTGAGACTCACATCGATTTTCCATGTCCTATTTTCCACCTTCACCTGCAACCAAACAATTACTAGAGTTAACTAAAAGTCTTAACACCCCACAAGCTGTAAGTTAAAACCCAGGATAAAGAACAGCAAAAACCGTTGACTAATTAAAAAATGCAGAATATTACAACAAAAAAGGGCCCATAAATCCAGATTGTGTTATTTTTCCCATCATTTATTTTCTCAGTAACCAAACAAGAGGCATGAGGCAGCACAAATACAAGTAGAGAAACAAACATTAAAAGAAACAACAGTAAAAAACAACAAAAAAAGAAAGAAGCGAGAGACCTTCTCGGCACTGGTGCCAAAGATCTGGCGGAGAAGGGCCATGATTAGGGTTTTCTTGCCAGAACCAGAGGGCCCATAGAAGAGCAAGTGTGGACAGTCTTGTTCAGTGACCTAAATACCAAAAAAGAGAGGCATTAGAGTACAATAAACAGAACATTAATCAAAATACCACAAATTAACACTAAATATAGATTAAAACAAAATGGGGAGGTACCAGTTTCTTGAGGTTTTCGGCGGTTTCTTGATGAACGATGACCTGGTCTAGGGTTTTGGGTCTGTACTTGTCAACCCACAACATCTTTCTTTTGATTCTTCCGGAGAGAGAGGTGCAATGGATTGTAGTGGCGGGAAAGACTGGCGTGAGAGGGTGAAGCTTTTTATTTATTTATTTATGCGACCCTACCCCGCCCTACAAATAGGTGTGTTTGGCATTATATTTTAAAAGCGTTTTAAAAAATTTAAAATTTATTTATTTATTTAAAATTAATATTTTTTTTAATATTTTCTTATTATTTTAATATATTTTAAAATAAAAAAACATTTAAAAAAATAAATCCTATCACAGTTCCACTATAATGTTATGGATTCTAAAGAATAGTTTTTTTGTTTTTAATTTTTTAAAAATAAATTATTTTATAATTTTTGATAATATTATAAAAAATAAATAAATAAATACTTTGCAATATTTTATAATATCATGAAAAATACGATAAAAAATAAAATATTAATATTTTATTATTTTTTAAATTTATTTAACATATATTAAACATTAAATTTGATTAATAATATAACAAGATGAGTCAATTTCGGAGCTAGCATTTTCATCAATTCTATTAATATAATATTTTGTTGATAATTTTAAGAATTAGATTACAATAAAGTTGAATGTATGTGGGGATTCCCACCAATGACATCTCATAGATTTTACAGTAAACAATTCCTCACTAAAAGGAAATTCTTGTGCTATTTTATTTGATAAAGCACTTTTACTCATATTAATAAAGAATATGAATAACTTTTTCATAATTTTAAAATTCGACCCGGCGGGTCAAGCCAGGACCCGGCCGACCCGGGGCTGGAACCGAGCTGGGTTGAAGAAAAAATAGGGGAAGGAAAAACCCGGTGTGACCTGATTGACCCAGCGACCCGGCAAGATCTGGTCAAAAACTCGGTTGCAACCAGTTAATTTTTGTTTTTTTTACTAAAACGACGTCGTTTTGATTTTTTTAAAAAAAATTGATCTGAGCGACCCGGTCAGAACCTGGAACTCGGGCCTTAAACCGAGCCAGGTCTAAAAACAATGAACTTTCCTGAAACCAAAAAAAACCCAAAAAAATAAAATTAGAAGATTCACACCACAATTACAACTTAAAAAACCACCAATAAAAAGAGGAAAATAGAAAAAAAGACGAGAGAATTTGTTTCCATCAAATAAACAATACCTACGAAATAGGGGTGAGCAAAAAAGTTGAAAAATTGATAAACCGAGAAAACTAGAAAAAAAATAACTGAAAAAACCGAACCATAAAAAAACCGATTAAACCGATTAAAATTTAAAAAAACCGACCAGTTCGGTTTTATAAGTTTGAAATCGAAAAAATTGAAACGAACCGAACCCAAATAAAAAAAACCGAGCCAAACAGAAAAAACCAAACCTTGATTTTGGTTTGATATTTTTGTGATTTAAAATTTTTTATCTATTTATGGTTAAGAAATGCTTAAGATATCTTGTAAAAGGCGTTTTGATTTTGGTTAAAAGAACTTACTCTCTTTTTTATTTTTTAATACAAGTCTCCCCGTGGAGTACTTTTTTAAATATATGTTTTTTTAATTATATAACAATTAAGATAGATATTCCTATAATAAAATTATATTATGAGAAAAAAAATTATATTTCTTAGTCGAAATTATTATTATACACACACACACACACTTTACAATAACATATATTTTTTATTAACATCATAATTCATTGAATAAAAGTAATAACAATTAAAAAAATATTCATAAGAATCCTAATGATTTTAATTAGAGAGGAAAACATATTTTTTTAATTAAACAACTCTCTTTACTTTCCTTATTCATGTATTTATTTTTTAGTTTGACCAAAAATGTTTTTTTTAATTAGAAGTATTGTTTTTTAGATAAAATTTTATTATGATTATGAAAGCAAGTTTGGATTAGAAATAAAAGGAAACATACATCAACCATTTTTATGTACTCCTATGAAAAATATAAGAGTAATATATCTAGAAAAAAAACTCATAATAAAAAATACCAAAATAAATGTTTTATCTTTTGTAGTCTTTCTTGGTAAAAATAGGCAAGTAGCAGCACACTCTTTTTTAACATCAGACCTATCAAGAAAAATAGCTATCATACCTTCTAAATTAGAGTTGGTTTTATGAGTTTATTTGAACAAGAAACCAAATAGATTGAGGTGGTGATACATGCGAAAGCTAATAAAACAACAATAACACATAAATTTTAATGAGCGTAAAAGGTTGCATATATGAACTTTAAATTCATAACTTTATCATTTGAAAAACAAATATATAGTGGATATCTCCTCAAGAAGTTTACAAGACCCTTAAATAGGCCAGACAAATTTATCTGTACTAGGAAACAACCTAAAGTCCTAAGGCATTAAGAAAATTAAAATAGAATCCAAAAATAAATAATAAATTTGAAAATATCTAGGAAAAATAACAAAATTAGCTTAAACAACAACTTCCGGATCTAATTCTAGGAGATCCAATGGTTTGATATGTAATAGAATAACTCTCTGTATGAAAATTTCCTATAGAATCACTTGGAAAAATCTAAGTCCAATTTATTGTTATATTTGTTTTAAGATGTTGACCTAGTCTAACATGATCAAACTTCCTTTTGAGCCTATATTTGTCATATTAGTCTATAAAAACATCTCTTAGGTCATCCACTCCATCTAGTTATGTCAGATCTTCACCCAAATACTCAAAACCTTCAGTTTTTACGAGTTTAACTGCATTAGGTAGACCAAGAGGCAGCCATACCTCTCATTTTCATACCCAACATCTCTACCTTTGCCTTAGATATGTTGCTAGTGGTGTTGGTGTTAAAATTAAGCAATATTGCTTTAGTACTTGCTTTACCCCTCACTGTTCATTAATGTGCTCTTATCTAATATTAGGTGAAAATGATTCAATTAGCTAAAAATAAAGTGGGTCCAAGTGGATAAGGATATGATGATTATATATGTGATGAACTGGTAAAAGATGAAGTTGATTTTAATATGTGAGAGATATGGTGAAATAATAAGGGATTTAATTGAGCTTTTGTTAATTGATCTAATCATTTCAAATCTTGCTATTGCTATTGATTGGGTTAATTGCTGTTATTTCTTGTTGTCAAAATTAGAGATGATGTTTTATTATTAGCTAAACAATGGTGGTTATTTCTTGTTGTCTAATCATTTCACATCTTGCTATTGCTATTAATTGAGTTGATTGATATTATTTCTTGTTGTCAAAATTAGAGATGGTGTTTTATTATTGGTTGAACAATAGTGGTTGGTTTTGTTGTTATTGGTTGGACAATGATGGTCACTCAATGATAGAGAAATAAAAAAAGATTTATTTTTTATTTATTTAGGAAATTAGTGGACATACTTTTTAAATCATGAATCTATATGTAAAGATTTATACACATCAAATCTTATTTATTGTTAGCCCAAAGGTTCTTATGCACCTATGAATTATTTGTTTTGATGATAACATTATGTTAAGTGTATTTAATGTGTATATTAAAGTATTATTGTTGCAGGAATTATTCTACATCAAATTGAAGTTTCTCAAACTTAAATCTTTTTTATAAAAGGCTTTATAGGATCTAATTTAGCATCACAAAATGAATTTCAGTTAATAAATATTTTATTGCTGAATTTCCATCCAAAAATATTTTAAGAGCATAAAATATTAGTGAAAAATTCCTCATGAAAAATTATTTCATTATATATTTTGGTATTTTAACTTAAATAAAGAGCATGAACTTTATTATATGCTCTTGCACATTAAAGTATTTTTAAATATCCACTTATAGCTAAAAATTTTATCACATGAGTTTTTACACTATTCATTTATTATTTAGCTAAGGTGGTAAACTTGTAGCTTTTTTAGGAAAGTGTGCTCAATACTCTAAGTTGTTTTGTATCAACTCCTTTTTTATCTCAAAATAGGTGTTATAACCCTTTCTCATGAAGAGAAAGAACACTTGGAAGAGCAAAACTTCTTATTCATTTCTTCAAGTGTGTGTAATGGTCGTGCTGGCTTAACACAACTCCCAAACAACATAATTTCTATCAATGAATCTGATCTTCTGTATAAGTAACAAGGCTATGAGTGAGAAAACTAAGACTAAGATTTCTTAGAGAATGACTCTGATATCATATAAGAATGGTTCGAATTGTCCTATCTCTTGACGTTTTTTATTATATAGGCAAGAAGACTAGTTTGACAAGGAAACTTAAATCTATACATGTTAATTACATAATGATTTTAGAAAGGTAAGATAAATCTCATCTTTTGTTTATGAGAATATATACAACCTAAACTAACAACTATTAACAATGCATAATTTATTACCTTCTATTGACAAAGAAAAGTGAATGGAAGGGTTTTAATCTTGCCTAATTTGAATATGGAACAATCAAAGAGAACATCATGAGAAGAAAATTGATTTTTATTTCCCAAAAAACCAGAATTTAACCAACGAAACAAAAACAATAAAACTTTGATGGTCTAAGTGTTTATGACATACTTCACCCTTATTTTGAATAGTGGTACAAGCAAATAATACAAAACGAGGAATTGAAAAATACAGCAAAAATAGTATTTTAACTTTAGGTCCCTTCACGATCACCGTCCCAAACACCTAATCCTATACAAGTACACATCACAATTATTCTCCACCAATTAGCCAATTGAAATAAGACTAGTGAACAACTTTGGTGATATAAACACATTCTTTAAAGTTGAATTGATATCCCTAATCTTAGTAATAGGCATATGACTTCCATTACCAATCTAAATTTCTAATGAACTATGATACTTATACATATTTTTAAACATACTAGATGAGTTAGTCATATGATTTAAGGTAGCAGAATCAGCAAGCTGAAATTGACTTGTAGCCTTAAGGCTGAAAAGATTGAAACAATCATTTGTTGCATCATTTCAAAAGTAAGAATAACAAATTAAGTTTTCGTTGATGGGTTGCCAAACACAACAGCTTGAAATGAATTGATTTCGTGGTTTCAAGGACAAGTAGGACACTCCTTGATAATGTCTTTGTTTGCAACAATTATAGAACTTCTTTCTACAATTGATAGCAATGTGTTCATATTCTTTACAGCTATAGCAATATATATTACTCATATTTCTACCTTTTTCTTTTCTTTGAATAGCAAAAGCAGTTGTAACAAAATTTCTTGCTTGAAAATACCTTGTGTAAAAAGAAGTTGCTTTTTACGAAGTAATTCCCCAAAACAAACATCTAAAGAGAAAAGGATCTTGATTCATTAAGTTGGAGCGAACAATCTCAAATTCATATTGAGATTTCATTAAAAATTGATCACGAACCTATTGAACAAAGAGAGATTCAATAAGCATTTTGGAATAAACAATATCAATATATTCTGCCCATAAATTTTGAAAACCAGAGTAGCAATCCTAGAAAGAGTAGCAATCTTGGATAAAAAGGCTGCGAGAACAATTAGAAACATTATTTTCTAATTGGAAACATTTCTTGATAGTAAACCTTTTCTAGGTACTCCCATATGGCTTGTGTTGTCTTATATAACCTTAGATTAAGAACAATAAGAGGGTCAGCAAACCCTAAAATTAAAGACGTTACCCGAGCATCTTTGACCTTTCATTGAAGCAACCTTGTAGAATCACTAAGAGATGGATCACTCTCATTCACATGACCTCACAATTTTTTTCCTGTGACATACCTGAAACTAAAATTCTTGGAATAATTTTTTTCTGGTCGAACACTATGCAACTCATAATTGCTTGTTGTTGTCATCTTCTTGACAAACACAATAAAACTAAAGAAGACAACCAAGAATCAAAGAAAATCCAAGACCCAAGAGCCTCGGGTATCTAGGACTGATTAACCAGTCAAGAAAACCAAAGAAAAACTTAAACAAGACAATAGAATGGAGATTTAGAAGTGAAACTTTGATACCATATCAAATTGGTTGAATGATGCTTTCCCTTGAGGGTTCCTTTCATTAAAAAAAATAATTTTGATTAGCATTTTATAAAATCAGCTACGATTAACTACAATATTGCCCTAATTACAAAAAGCTATTTACACTATAATTACATAAATATTGATATAAATAACTAATATTTATATGAAAACTATTTATGAGATGGTCCACACTATCATGTACTTCTAGCGACTGGGATCCAATTCTATTTGGTAGGAAAATCGCAAATATAACTGCGCCAAAAACAAAAAGAAAAAAGGCACTACCTAATGTTACAGATTCGATAATTATCGAACCCCACAATTTTAGCAAATAAGCATAAAAATAGTAACTAGTTCTTAATCAACAAGATTTTTGCCACATGATACAGCATTTCCAATTCCATGTTGGCCGACGGTATGCATGTATGCATGCTCATATAAATGCAGGAACGTGCACAAACATAAACATGCATGAGCTATTCCGCTCCATGTGGCGTTGGTTACCTATTTGTCACTTTTTTTTCCCCAAACAAACTTGTAAATTTAGCGGTCCCTTTCTCTTCATATTGGTGGTGACTGCCAACAAATTTCAATATGTTATCCTTTTTCCCACCAGAAGAAAAGTATAAATTCAAAATTTAAGAGGACATTTCTTTATTCCCCACATGCAATTTTCCATATAACCAGTTCTTTTTTATTTGCAAATTTATTACCAAGTTGGAAAGTGACCCCCTTGGAGGAGGGTTAACTACATGTCTCATTTGAACACTAGACACACGCACATGCATGCACACATACACAGACACGTGTCTATGTATGTATGTATATATTTAGAGATAGTTGGCAGGTCGTACCTTCAGTTCCAGCTAATGCTCTTTCCCTGCCATCTTTGATTATGATAACGAAACCAACTTATTCATCAATGAACAACAGACTACGTTTGCTATCCAATCTTAGCATCTCCATTCACTAAAGTACCTTCGTCTTTGCTGGCAATGCTACTGACAGATGCAACACTGTTCTTTGGCCCCTCTGTGCCAGAACTGCTTAATCCCTTGTAAACTTTCTTTTTTGAAACTGGAGCATCCTTTATTGAATCACTTCTTGGGGAATTTACAGCACTGTCTTTATCCTTGTACTCTTCACCTAAACCATCCTTTGGTGCTTGCACAATCCTTCTGGGACTAGCCTTATCAGTTGCATGATGCTCTGCACTGGACTTCTCTGGAGTGGCTTCAGGAAGCAATGCTTTGCGACTAAGTCGAAGTTGTCCCTTTTCATTTACCTGTATTACATGCATGTACATAGTTACTAGAGAACAATTTCTTTAAGTGTTGTGTCAAGAGCAGCAATTGTTGTGTGCAAATCAATTAATGTGGCAATTGATGGTCCAACACTAAGAATGTTCCAGTTTTGCTCAGGTTTTGTTTCCTCTGCAACTGAAATGAGTAAATACAGCACATTGAAGGAAAATTAAATCCAGATGAACCCATCAAGGAAAAGGTGAAGCCGTACATCTCATTAACTAGAAAGCATTTATAGAGAGACTGAAACCTTCAGCATCATATCATGAACAACTAAGCTAAGGGTATATGTATGGCAAATGACCTGCAAGACTTTTGATGAAGAAATGGAAGACTATTAGCTGCTGGGACAGAAAAATAATATTGAAATAACTCCAAATAAGAATTCTCAACTTCCAGGAGATGCTAAACCTATAGAGAAGATTGAGTGGTTCCGGTTGGACATGGTTGCTATTCTTATTTTGAGGTTAAGAAAAAAGCAGTTAAATTATATGGCAACAATTATTTCTGATTATTATTTTTTATTTTTTGCAGTTGCAGGACATCATTGCTCCTAGCGTAATCAAAATTCAAACAACTTAAAGAAATAAAAAAAATAAAATAAAAAACTTCTAGTAAATGAATACCATCAGCCTTCAATCATCTTTCGTGTTTTCATACTCATGAAATGCTATTTTCATATTGATATTATCATAAGACTCTGCTCATATCACTACTTATTTTACTCTTCAACAACTTTCATCTTATTGAAAAAGCATTTTTATTAAAAAGGTATCCTTGGTTTATCATTATAAAATAAGCTCTAATTGCAAAGAAAGAGAAGTCTAGAAGAAGGTTAGTTTGGTCACACCATAATTATATAGGTGGGAATAACAATTGAAGGAGTGGCAATAATGCCACCCTTTATATCTATAACAGATTTGAAGGATTAGCGACATAGATGCTAATATATATGTACAGAAATGAAGATCAACAATAAATATAGTTGGCATCAAAGGTATCATTAATTAATAATTGAGGTTAAAAAACTCTAGAATTTGGCAAAAATAGCCAATACCAAAGTTAGCTAAAAAGAGCTTGTCAGTGAATAAAACTTGAGTGTCTTGGGACTTGGGCACGATGATGGTTTAATGAATAAGAAATTCCTACCTTAATTAGTTTAACATCAACACGGTCTCCAACTTTGAAAACCTGTAACAAAAAAAAATAGAGTGGAAATTTTAGCCTTTTGACATTATAGCAGGAAAAAAAAAAATTTCTTATGGCTTCTATATAATGTGGAGGGAAAGCAAAAATGGTACTGCTTACGTCTTCAGCCTTTGGCAACCAGTTCGAAGTTAGTTCACTAATATGGCAAAGTCCCTGCCAGAATTCAATAGTTGAGAAATCAACGAGTCTTTTCTTCCTCAAATGAAATAAGACTTCAGATATGCTGGTTATGTAGGTAACATATTCTTATGGAAATGCCTTCCACACCTTGTCAATTGAGCTTAGTTTGATTACATGCTGTATTTTAATTTTTACTTTTCCCAAACAAGAAAAGAAAAACCTATCTTTAATGAAAATATGGAAAAATTATTGTGAAGAGAACAATCTTTTGATGAAGTTTGGAATTCTGATGCCCAATGCAACTGCAATTACAACAAATATCAAATTTACAGAAGCCTGTCCAAGCAAAAAATCTGATAGTGTTTTCTTTCCAGCTACTTAGAACTCCAGTGTTAATAATTTTGTTATGCAATACAACAGTCTGGTTATTGGCTTTTATCAAAATTGTGTACTGGAACTACATACCTCACGCCCTGGGGCTATCTCAACAAAAACTCCATAAGGAGCTACGGATTTGATCTCACAGTTCCTGATCAATAAGAGAATAAGTCAAATGTTCTGTCTTCACAATCATCAAGTAACAAATACTTAAACAAGAAATAAATTCCAAAAATTCAAATGGCCAAATAGACAACGACAGATACACTTAATAATCATGAAACTAATCCCAATTATACCCCTTTACTCACATGAGCCTTTGTGAAGCAAATCTTTGATGCATTCTTGAAATATCTTCCATAATAGTAACAATGATAAAAGATAACTATTTCCATTTTTTTATTCAATTGATCTAAATAGAGGGTAAAAAAAAAAGAATAGAGGGTAAAAAAAAAAGAATAAAAGATAGAAACAAAGAAAAGCAGCTCAAGGAAAGGACATGCCTGTAGATATCACCGACATTTGGAACCATTGTTAGCTGATTGATAATGGATTTGGACTTTTCTATACTTGACAAATCCTTTGCAGTAATTTTTACCTGCAGAAGCCAAAGGTTGTAGAAGTTGCAACTGATTTCAAGTCATAAACCAATGAAAGTTAAACTCTACATCTGATCTTACAATTCCATCTTCTCGTGTGTCAATGGCCTCAACTCCAGTTTCTTCTATTATACTCTTCACCTTCTTCCCACCAGAACCAATGATGATGTTAACTTTCTTTGGATTGACCTATAAAACAATATTATGATTGATAATGTGTGTGTTAAGGCATCATAGATTATAAGTTCTAATTTCAACAGCAAATCACTAAAGGATGCATAGAAAATAAACAAACCTTCATAATGTGAATCAATGGGGCATACTTAGAAAGCCTTTTGGAAGGGAAAGGTGAGCATTTCAACATTTCAGCTGATAAAAAAAATAGAAAACAAAATAGGTGAAATGAGTGCTTCCAAAAAATGTAAACCTGAAGCATATTAGCAGCTCTAGTTAATTAAGAAAATGGTAATATTTATACATTCACACAAACTGATATAACAGAACAAGGTATGGTGTAAAGGATACGTGCCTACAGTTCCACATACTTCTGGCAAGATAGCACCAAACTATTGGTCAAACAGATTTAAATGAATTCTAGAAAAAAAAATTGCCTAGGTTCCAGTACCAAGAATATGCTTTCGGCCATCCCTTGCTTGTAGCAATGCCTTTCTCATAACAGGTAAGGTGATTCCTCCAACCTATCATGTCAAAATCGGAATTGATTATGATTTATAGGCCATGGAATTTAACTCGTGAAAATGAACAACCAGAAGAATGCATCGATTGCTATAGGGTTGGCAACAGGATGTTGGATAGAGGAAAAACATTATATCTAGGCAAAAAACATGAAATCTGTCTGGTACAGAGTAGTTGTAGAGATAATGACCTTTATGTCCATCTGAAATGCAGTTATTCCATCTTCATTTCCAGCAACCTGCAAAGTCCAAACAAGGTGATCTTTTAAAAAGGTTTTAACATGATTGCAGTATACTCTTTCCTCTGAATTTAAATAAGTACTTTCAAATTCAAGCAAGCATCTAATCAATACTCATGAAAAAACAAAGAAGAAATAAAATAGAAGAACAAATCTGGAGATGCCCAGTAACTCTTACCTTGAAATCCATGTCTCCAGAAGCATCTTCTGATCCAGTTATGTCAGACAGAATGAGGGGCGTTCCATCACCCCCAAATTCCTCAGTGTCAAGAACCATACCCATCGCAATCCCAGCAATCATGCATTTTACAGGAACACCAGCATCTTGTAATGCCAAGCAGCCTCCACAAACAGAGGCCATGCTGTTCAATGATAGGTGCTAAATAATAAGACCCAAATCACATAGTATGATAGCAAACACTCAACATGAAATACTTGGACAAAGAGAGGTTTTTAGCACCCAAAAAACTATATCAAAAGTAAGATCTTGTGATTGTATAACTAAAACATTAGCACTTTTTATGGCTTCTGACCTTGAGGAGCCATTGCTTTCTGTGATTGTACTCTCAACCCGTACTGTGTAAGGAAAATCATCATCAGAAGGCAATATAGGTTTGAGAGCTCTCTCCACGAGCATTCCATGGCCGATTTCTCTTCTACTAGGTGCTCCTATCCGGCCCACTTCTCCAACACATGATGGAGGAAACAAGTACTGGAAGATTAGAACAATGTCAGAAAGCATCCAAATGCAAAAGTTTCAACAGGCAGGAATTATAATAGTGTAATCAGTTAAAATGCTATATAGTATTCAATTATGAAACACAGCAGCTAAATGACGACCTTTTCAGAAGAAATCAAGTAGGAAAATTTTTACAAGCAAAAGGTTTGCTTCATATATAAATACTCTAGATCCTTTAAACTTCATTAAATACCCATGACATAAGAAACCGAATGGTTTGTTTTCAGTAATATAAACAAGATGTTCCCCCTATTTGAAGGACCCATAGAATAGGAACTTATATACAATTAAAAGAAACTAAAAGGGCTCCTGGTTTTAATGTAGCGTTATTATTGTTAACTCCCTTGGATTGGAGTAGTGAATTTTTTTTAAAAAGTTTATTTTGGTCTTTGAAATTTTATTTTGCACAATTATGTTTTTATATGTCTAAATTAGCACCCAATTGCATGTTTTTTTTTACGAGGAATGGTTGAATTGAAGGACTGAGGACTTAAGTGAAAAAAACAGATAAAATAGGTGACAGCTTTGAAATTTATTTGAAAAGTGCATTATAGCCTCCCATCTTTTTTAGCTATTAGGT
Organism: Populus deltoides; assembly: GCA_015852605.2. NCBI lineage: Eukaryota > Viridiplantae > Streptophyta > Magnoliopsida > Malpighiales > Salicaceae > Populus > Populus deltoides. The sequence continues at coordinate 10,423,872 of CM027588.2, read as the reverse complement.
GATCAATCCCTTTAATTTTAGAAAAATCAATTTTGATATCAAACTTTATTTTTTTTATTTTTCAGTTCTTTTTGGGTGGGAAGAGAGAGGGGAATCACCGAATTCCGGTGTAGAGAGAAAAGGTTGTCGTTGACAATGATTCTGACCACTAAAATTATTGATTTTTATACCAAATGGTTTCATATTATGAGAGGAGTTCAAATTAGGTGTTTTCTTGGAAGTATCTATAACAACAGATTGGAGCTTGGGAAAAGTTTTGGTTTTAGGTTGATTTTGGGTTTTGAGGTGGGTTTTTGCGTTTTTGAAGGTCATGGATTGGTTTAACATGGTTCCTATAGTATTTTCTAGATGTTTTGGAAAAAAAATAGGTTGAAAATGAGTTTTTGAAAGAAAAAAACAGGAACCCTATTTTTCCGGCAACCATAGCGGCCACAATCTAGGGGGTTGACGACGCATCGTCTATTTTTTTCAAAATAAATTGGGGCGAACGACTCATTAACTTAAAAAAAAATAAAGGCCCAACGCTTGGCCTGACCTCATGCTTCTCTTTTCTTTTTTTCTTTTGATTTTTTTAATTAATAGCTTTTTTTTTTATCTTTTTTAAAATAATTTTTAACTTTATATTTTCATTAATACCCCTTCTTTGTGATTCCTTTTTGTTTATTTAGCTTTTTTTAAGTAGATATTATTTTTTAATTATATTGGATGTGTTTAATTTTTTAAAAGACTAGTATGCTTTATATGTAATTTTTATATATATTTTATATAGATTAAATTTATTTTTAAAAAATAAAAAATATTTATTTTTTTATAATATTTTTAACATGTGCAGTCTTGCATATAATTTTTTTTCTTTTTATTTTATTCAATAAATGTTATGTATGTGTCGATTTCTTTTACAAATAAATTTTAATAAACAAAATCATTAAACACAATTGGGTAAATGACTCATGTTGCGATATTAAATATTTTAATCTATATTTGTCTCTTAATTTTTCTAATTTTATTTTTATTTATCGTTAATGATTTTTTTTTATTTACATTGTAGTTCTTGATTTATTTAATTAAATGTATCTATAAGTTTTTCAATTTACATTTATGAAATTTTTCATATAAAAAAACATGTTGAAAAATTCTATATGTTCAATTTTTTTTATCATTTACTAATGTTTTCAATTTGATTCTTATTATTTTGATTTTTGATTTTTTTTCCTTGACCCTTTTATAAAATTTTATGGTTTTTAATTTCACCCTTCAATCCAAGTTTATAGTGTATTTTTTTTTTTTCATTTTGGCCCTCTTTTTTTTTTTCTTTTGTTAATGTTTTTATTCTTTTCAATTTAACTCTCAAATTGAATATTTGTTGTTAATGCTTTCAGTTTGATGAACCGAGTCATGAATTTAAAAAGTTGATATCCTTTTTTTCTCATTTTCTTTTCTTGTCATTCGATATTGTTTTTTTTAAAGAAAAAATGGTTTTATGGTTTTTTTCAATTTCTTTTTCTATCAAATTATTTCAATCTAATGACCTAATAAACATGTAATCTGGACAGATCTCATGTCTAGGTTACGAGTTTCACATGTTAGCCTAGTTTTGCCTAGGGTAATATTTTTTTTAATTTATTTGTTATTGTTGTTGTCTCATTTTTTTATCATATTATTAAATTAATCAAAATTTAACCTGATTATTGAATTTCTCTTACTTCTTTAAAAACATAATCTTCTCCTAAATTTTCCTTTTCAGGTTAAAGGCCAGCCACCAATCTAGTTATTCACATATGATATTTGAATATACCTGCAGTACCCTTCTTGCTTTCTTAATTCCATATTCAAAAAAGATAAATAAACAATGTTTATAATGTTTAAATTTTGTTCTTTTGATTTTTTGATGGGACAAAAGGGACTAGCAGTGCGAATATACATAGCTAGATCACCATTTTTTAATCTCCAAAGCCCTTCTAAAGTTATTCATATTCTAAGAGCAAAAGTAAATTTCTAAAGTACTTACTGGTAGAGGGAAAAATATGGAAGATAAAACGTGGCGTGAACCTTGAAACAATTTTATTAGACATGTCTAATTGAACTAAAAGATTGGTCGATTTAATTTCGAACAGCATGGTGAGAAAAGGTTACTATAGAAATGATAAAGCCTAAATGATCTTGTAAATTAAATTCACACTTCACAGCTATAAGCATTAAGAGAAGCAGAAACTCTTGGCTGTTAGATGACTCCAATTTATTAATAAAAAACAATTTCAAAAAGGAGATCATGGTAAACAGACCTGTAGATAGAACCTCTTGAATTCCTCTTCGTCCACAAGGTTGTCTACTCTTTGTGCCATTTGTTTATCACCAAGTGTAACAACTGCTAGTGACTGTAAAAGAAAAACATCCTCAACGATCACCAACAACATTATGTGTGCAAATATAACTACATGGTAGGGGCACTGTTCTCCAAACATTATCAACTAGAAGATGCTAACTTATTGAAAGACAAGAAAAATGCTTAAAATAATGGTTGACAAATGAAAAATTGTCCACCATGATATACAGAACTGATCAAATTTGTTTATTTGGAAGGAGAAGAATTTAAAATCACCAAAAAAGTTGGTTGATGGACAGATAATTGGTGCCTTTACTGGAAGTGGTGAAATCAAAGAAGGTATGCCGGGTGGATCTATAAACAATGGCACTGTTTTAACAAGGATAAGAGATTATTCAGTAGGAAAAGGATTAGAAACAGAAAAGAAATGAGCAGATAACGAGAAAACACAGCTATTAACTAAGTCAACATAAGAGTCACTTCATAAGTTCTCAAGCCATTTTTAGTTGTCACTTGAAGGAGAAACACTTGAAATTAGTCAACAAACGAAAATATGATGGATAAGCTTGTTCAGCAATGAAGGGGGTAGAATCACATAACATCAAAACCCATTCACGTTAATGTTTTTGAGCATTTGCTTGTATAAGCGAGTGAGATAAGATACAAGCATAGAATCAGGTAAACCACTGCATGTTTCTTACAGCAAAAATACATTTAATCAAACCTGTGTTTCCCCACGTGTGAAAAGAGCACTTCCGTGTGCTCTGGGAAGTATTCCACATCTGGAATCAATTGGACGTATCCTGTCTGGAGTTCTCCCGTCGCTTCTTTTTCCTCCCTGTAAAAAAATGCAATGTAAAAAGAAAATTACATGTGAACATGTCAGCATCAATCATAGTCTCATTCATGGAAAAATCACATCCTGACTCCATACTGTTGGCACTTGGAATTTTTCTAACCATGGCAACTTTCCAGTACATTATAATGTGACAGGTAAGAGCAATAGGATTTTTTTATATGGTAAACCATAATTCCAAATGGAGCCAAAGTTTAAGTTACACGCAGTTTTTCTTTTTTTCAAAAGAAAATAGTAAACAATTCAATAATGTTACAAAATGAAAATATTAGGTTACAGCATGGACAGTAGTAATGCCCTTGAAGTGAAAGAGACGCTGGTGTTGGGAAAATGTAAAATTCTCGCGTGCCACAAGAAACCAAATATGTGTTTGAATGTCCAAGAAAATTAAAGCCTGAATCTAACATTGCCGGATGCAATTTTCAAAAGAAAAGATAAAAAGAAAGAAAGAAAGAATTGGGCATGTCTGTGTCTGTGTCAACCTTATTGCTGTGGGTAAGTGGGAAGGGAAGTGAATGGGACCAAAATTAATGACTCTCCTGAGTCCTCTTAAACGAAGGAATGTAAAGTTATTTTTATTCATCTACTTTTCCAACTTCCACGGACCACAAACCAACATACCTCAACAATACGTTTCCGCAAGAATTTGGATGTAACTTCTTTAAATACCAGCTTCACATCTACCTCAGAAAACAACTAGAAAAGGAAAATCAAAATAAAGTGTCAAAAAGCTTGGGACTTCCAAATCGCACATGATAAAAAGACCACGAGCACCAAAATTGAGTTGGAATTACCAAGGGAGAGAATTTGCGTCCAATTGGCTTTATGTGGACATCACCTTCATCCACTTCACCATCTACAACAATTTCCTCATCCTCATCTTCAACCTCTAGCAAGTCTGCAACTGTTTCAGGGGTTCCAAATCTTTCATCCTTGCTTAGATATCCCTTTTCTGTAAGTATACTAAGCACCTTTTCTTCCAGTGATGCAAGGGCTTTTCTTCTTGGTACTTTGCTTGTAATTTGCAATATTTTCACCAATTCATCACCAGCAATTTCCTGTACAAGGAACAGTATAAACATTAGTATCATTATTGTTTTTTTCTCTTGGCAAAGTAAGTGTAGTCAAATAATAATTTGAGCAAGATGACAAAGGTAAGCTGGAATCACAAGATTGGCCATAAATCACTAGGATGGATAACTGGGCAGCTCAAACCTGCTACATTAAAACAGGTCCTTTCAGTCTGTAAAATCATGTCTCAATTTGATGCAATTAACTTAAGGTATTGCTTGACATGCAACATCCCTCCATAGTACTGCACATCAATAGCATCATGTGCATAACTCTCGGAAAATATGATACCAAAAGGAACATTGCAAGATAAAGCTTCCTCAATGGGCACAAATGCAAAATGGAGAACACGTAATATAAGCTTTATCTTAGTTGCTGATAGTTCTGCTATGCAAATGCATCATACATTTAGTGTCATTATCAGAACAGAAATGATTTGTATAATACAGAATCAAGTTCTTCAAGAGTACCCTTGAATCTATTATCCAGCTTTTACCAAATAAAGACAGCCTAATATTAAATCAGAAAACAGTTTAACAGTTTAACAGTTAAAGAAGCAGTAGCTATTAAAAAACATCTGGAAGGAAAGGATGATGTATAATAAAGATAAACAGAAACTATACCTCCACATGCTTATACAGCTCAGCAGGAGGTAATTTGATTGCATCAAGCATTTTAGCTTTCCCACACTTCTTCACCAAAACACCCACCTCATTGCAAATTGCCCGCACTGCATCCTGGCTTTAGTGAACATGCAAGAATTAAGGTAAAACAGTTGAACATGCCCTGAAAAGGGCAAAAGCATGCATCAGATCTGCCAAACATCAATACAACCAGTCCCTAACCAATAAAAGGATAAAACATGAGGATACATGGATTATATTTTCTCATTGGTAACATGTTATACAGCAACTTAATTTTCTTGCCTCGGTAAATAACAGCTCATAATGAAGATCACAACAACAACATATATAGCAATCATATTGTCTGTCAATTCATAGCCACACTGTGGCATCAAGAATGTGACCACTGTCAAATAACTGAAAACAAACAAAATAATGAGTGCTGACTAGCATACGGTACACCAATCAGATAAGCAGCTATTGCTGCATATTGCACAGAAACAGTCACAGATTATACACAATATATACTTTTTCTGATAGGTGATACACTAAATATATCTACTTCAGTTTATGATGAAATATGAGAAAATTGTACGCAACACACTTTAATCAAAGAAACAACCTGCCCAATTTGTACTGCATCAAGCAACTTTTCTTCTGTAAGAAAATTACAATAACCCTGCAAGCAATAGAGGTAATGGATTGTGAAGTTCATTAGACACATATCATTAATATAGTTATCGTATCATTACTACGGTTAACAAACTGTACCTAATTAATTAAGTTCCTCATGATGTACTGAAATGCAAGTGTATTTTCAGAATCATTTCATTCTGTAATCTTAGGTTAATGTAAGAGAAATGAATGAACAGGTAGAAAGAAAAAGGCAAAAAGAAAAGCATACGTAAAAGTTATCTAGAAAGAGAATCAGCCAATTAAAATCTAAATCTGTGAGACTAAGACCATATAAGCTAATTTACTTCTATGTTTTTCTACCAAATGAATTAAAAAAGACATCAACACAAGGCCTAAACATGTTTTATTTTCAACCCCAGGGTATATAAGTTTTTGATTTGAAAGGTAGCATCCTGAGCAGTATCCTAAAATGTCAGGATTTGACAGAAATAGCATAAGTACCAGCAACGCCCAGCTTATTGATCAGGAGCTTATTGATCAGGAATGATAGGAGTACTGCTGTAATAGGGTTATGTTTATCATGTTGCTCAGTTCCTTCCAAGAGGATATGATGAGTAGTCTGGAAGCAGTTTGGTCAATGACCAATTACTCAGGCTAGTTTAGATAACTCCTAAAAAGTGAAGCTGCAAGGAGTAAATGAGGTATTTTGCTAGGCCACAATACAAGGACCCAAACTAAGTCTATTGCTCACACTTCCTTGCAGTGCCAAGACAAAAGGTTATAATAAGAGAACTTGTTCATCACATCCCAAAAACAGAATAATTAATTATTGAGGATTAAAGCCCATCTGGGTTGCAATGAGTTTTCTTCTTTCATGACAATGGTGCTTTTTAGTCAGTACTTAACCAGCACGTGAAAGCAAATGATCTTCGAGCCTTTGAAAATTCAAGAGGACTACTTTGACTCCTCAGACCATCACATTAAAGTGATGGCAATGATAGTAAGGCATCTCTAATAATCTCTTGAAAATTGTCCTTTCCCAACAAATGTGGAATTGAATGCATATGCCAAGTGAAACAGAATTTTTGATTTTACACAAAATGCACTCTCAATGATGTGTCCAATGAAGTGGTAAATGGTGCATCCACATCATATGAAGGTTTAACACAAAGGCCAACATCCATAACTACATATTTCTATCTTAGTTTGGTGTACTGAAAGGTTAGGGATGCCCTGGATGGAATCTGAATCCATTGAATATACTATGCACTTATACTGCACACAGTGAACTGCCACAAGCATGATCCAGCAAAAATTTCATTTCGAAAAAATGATACACGCAAAAAGGCCTTGCAGTTCAGATAATTATCAAAGAACTATGGGTTGACCTCTATCATAAATATTGCACTGTCTGTACCAGCCAGCAATAAATCCAATTCTGACTCTTCCATCTCCTTGGTTGTTGGATTCACAATAAACTTATTGTCAACAAGGCCAACTCGAACTCCTGCAATTACTTTTGTATTTGGTACTTCTGAAAGAGCTCTGTTGCAATCAAGTTTAAGAAGTAAGAATAAGTACACAATAACATGATATTTGGAACTTCAACACTTCAAGAACAGGAAGATTAAAGAGCAACACTTGAGGTAAGACTCACACAGCTATTCCAGCTGCTGTGACAGCCAAAGAATCAGGAGAATGCAAACCATCATAGCTCAAAACCTGTTCAGAAGAGGTTATGGTAATTGGTAATTCTTAGCAAATTCATAAATCCAGTAAGAGAACGACATTAAGTCAAATAGCAGCCCATCAAATTTCAAAATGGTGATTGATGATTAAGCATTGATTACTAGTAGACAAGCGTAAAGGAACATACATGACAGACTCAAGTTAATGCAGTGGGCATAACATGGTCACGCAAATACAAGTCAGCTCTTGTTTAAGGTTAAAATTTTCAGAATTGTCTACTTGGCAGCTTTTATTTCCTTTCGAATAACCAAGTTAAAATCAGTTGAGAAAATACAAACAAACCACACAAGGCTTACAGCACCAAGAAATAGTTTCCCAGGAGTTGGAAAAAAAATTAAGCTTGCGAACATTTAAGACATGAAAACTGCCAGTTAGTGCAAAAATGTTGAATGGTAGATGACAAAAGATAGGAAAAACAAATTCTTGGTATCTAATCCATAACAACCATTTTCTCCCTAGAGCTATTTCTTATATTTCTCTTCCGATTCTATATCTCTAGTTATCCCTCTTTATTTGCTCCTCTCCCTCCATTCCAAAATATCAACAGAAAACAAACAATTCCAAAGTCTTTGCTAGGTTCTCCACAAAGAAAATGGTTCCTAACTTTCTTTCCCAGGACCTTTGTATGAAATATAATTGAGTGGCAACCTTATATATCTTTTGTAAATGTAATTTTGCAAAAAATAATAAAAACCAAAACAAAAAAATAAGACTGCATGATGTGATTCTTAAACTGAATAAAGACAATCCATGGAGATACTAAGAACAATATCTAAGCAGGCAAAAAAAAAAAAAAAACTTTAAGACTTACCCAAGATAGTATCTGGGTTTCATGGTAGAAGCCCTTGAACATGGTTGGGCGCAAAGGCCTGTCTATCAATCTACAAATAAGAACCTAGAAGCAACCAAAGAACAACTACATAAAAAGATATGTGACAAAAACATTTTCCAAAGGTAGAGAGAGAGTAGAGTTTGTAAGAGAAATACTGCAATATGTTTCTGGAAAGTAACAAAAGCTACATAAATTCTTTTATCTTTGCTCTTCATCAAGTTATCCAAGTAAAAATGGCTAGAGAAATAATATTTAAGAAAAATATAGTGTAGCTCAAGCCTCACAATCCTAGTTAATAGGTTCATGTGATATGAGGCAGAGAGAAAGAGTTTGACATTGTAGGCACACATAACATCATAAATGGCACCTGTGGTATAAGATATTTACCATATTATGAACTAGACATATATATGGTATATCGTACAACTGTTACGGTCTACATAATCTGAATTTATACTCATGTTCATGTACCTTGCACTTGTGTTCATAAATCAATTATAAATTCTTGGCTGACAAGAGTGTGAGGTTTTTGATTAATGATGCAGTATCACCATTCAAATTTTCATTTTCTTTACGATATTGTAGAAAACAGGACATCAGCATTATGTAAAAATTTTAGCAGCTATTTACATCGTGTAGTTTCCAATTATCAGACAAATTATGTAATATCCATTAACATGAAAGCAAAGACTTGCAGAATTTCTGACTTATGCTAAGACTTGCAAGCAAATTAAACTCACGCAAACAAAATACACACTATAAAGGAATGAAGTTAAAAATCTTAGATTGAAAGGTGATAGTTAAAGACAACTGATTCAGCATCTGCTAAATTAAGCATTTTTGTACTTGTAAGAGAAGGTTAGCACCTCATGATCTTTCAACTTCCCTTCTCGTTTGAAAAATCCTCCACTAAAGCAATAGCAGATGAATAGAATAAATATTAGTCTTCTTCACAAAATTTTGAGATAAATTCCAAAAAGTTGAAAACACCAGGCATACCTAGTTCGACCTGCTGCAGAAAATCTCTCTTGATAATTTACAGATAGAGGATAAAAATCAGAAGGCTCACTAGGAACATCATCCAAACAAACAGATGTATAGACAATCTACAAAAAAAAAGAAGAAATAGTGTTAAGATTTCACCAACCAGACTAGCTAGCACCCACCTACGGAATACAAACTTAAACTCATTGCTGGGGGAGCCTTTTAATTCACAACATATCATTAACTTCTGCTCGTGAAAGTACACCAGGTCTTTTGGTAACTCCCACGCAAACTAATAAGACAGCACAAGTTAATAAAAGTTGAACATTGATCTCATTTCCAGTAACAAAGAATCAAAGTTCAAAAGTTTACATATCGAACAAGTCAACAATTTATTTCTTTGATATAAAAAAATAGCACTTATACACCCATCTGCACAAATTATAACTTACAGTTTCCCCATCCGTCACAGTGACAGAACCACTAGCTTGTCTCCCAATATGACCCGTCTCAACCAATATCTACAGGAAAAAAAAATTCATCAAAACCACCCTAAATTACACTGATAGTTTGATTATTCAAAAAAAAAGATATAAAAATCAAACACAAGTTCACATTTCATAATTTTTTACCATTACTGATAAAACTCCACGATGCTACTCATTATCCAAAACAAAATGTGTTAAAATTACACAATTTCTGCCTATAAAAAACCTCGGAAATTTAAATATAAAATCATCGAAACCACAAAAGAATGAAAAATGAAAAATGAACTAAGCATATTAATAAACTTACATGTCTGTCACCGACGGGGATTTTGACAGAAAAAGGCTGAGGCAAAGACTGAGGGGCGTCATGTGCCACAGAAGTTTCCTCGAAAGCATTGACAACAGTAAACAACCTTTCACGCTTTCTTCTTGATAGAAGCAGAGAAAGCGAAGAAAAGTTGGATTTTGCAGAATTGGAGAAGCGAGGGCAATTTGGGGAGAGAGAGAGCTTGCAGCGATGATTAGAGAGTGAACATGGAGGGTTGTGTGTGTAATTAGGTCTGTGATGGAGAGTACTGGTGCTAGGATTCGCAAGCATTTTTTCCTGCGTTTTTCAGTTTCAGTGGCTTTGGCTTTGAGAGCGAGACACAGCAGAGAAGAAGAGAGATTATCCGTTTCAAGGCGCGCAAGAGAGAGCTGATGTGGCAAGTAGTATCAGGTGTGTTTGTTTACGCGTCATGTGTTTTTTTTTAAAAATTAATTTTTTAACTTTAAATTAATATTTTTTTAATATTTTGTATTATTTTTATATTCTAATTTTAAAAATAAATCTTAAAAATAAAAAAATATTATTTTAATTTATTTTAAAATAAATCAAACATAAATACTATAAGTTAAATGACATCATTTCATATCATAATTTTATTATCAAATAGCTTAAAAGATAAATAATAAGAATACAAATGATATATAATTTAATCTTAAATAATGTTAATATATACACACACACATTGCAATAAATTCTATTCTTTATGCATATTTAATTGAAATTCATAATTTATGTTGATTTTGAAAAAAAATATTAAAAAAACTAAAAGAGCTCATGAAAACAGTATATATTTACTCTATTTTTACTGTGGATTCTAATAATGTTTTTTGTTCTAAAGCTCTTTTTCTCGTAGATTTTCTCACGCGTTATTTTAACTCTCATCTCTTTTGTTTTTCTTATGTTTTATTGCTTGAAAAGAGTTGATGTCCACTACATTTATTTTTTCAACTTTGTCTCCTCTCTCTTCTGCCCTCTGTTTTTGGTTCTTGAAGAGCAAAAACTCATGGTGAATGAACAAATACATCAAGCCTTGACCCTTTTAAATCAGAGAATGTAAGTTGTTGTTATTTATTTTTGGGTTCCCACATAAAAAATAAAAAAATACAAAAAAAAAAGAAATATATTCAGAAGAAATCAAAAAATAATAGAACCAAGAAAAGAATGCTGGAATGTCGAAGAAAGGTTAGAATTGGTTCAGGAGGTTTAGAAATACAATAATTGAAATTCGATGTTATATTTTTTACTAATAAGAGCCTTATTGACAAAGAAAATTCAAGTTGAGGAAGAAAAGTCCAAAATCAGATGTTTATAGACTCAATTAAATTTTCTCTAAGGTTTAATTGAATTTATGGAGGGTTGGATTGTAAGAAAAATTGATTTTTAAGTCGATTTAGTTTTTTATTGGATGAAATTAAAGTTCTGGGGTCCAATTATAATTTTGAAGAATTAATTTGCTCAAATTAGGGGTTTAATTGCATAATTATTGAAGTTTGATGGCCAATTAGGGATTTAATTGAAACAATCCGAAACCAAGGACCAAACCAGAAAATGCGCTAAAATTAAGGAACATAATTACAATTTTGGCAAGGATTTGATTACAAAGCTGCAAAAAATTCAATGGCTGAATCAAAAGAAACCAAGCGGCGCCGTTTCACCATGTCATTGTCTGCAATAGCTGGTGTTCTTTGATAATTAAGGAAGGAGACGTTGGCAGCGATAATGGAGCCGTTTCCAAATCAAGAAGGGAGTGTATCACGACTGACAACCCTCACCACCGTGATGCACACCAGCTTACCAAAAACATTCTCATCCTCCGGCTATATAAGCCAGAAGAAAAACCGAACGCAGAGGATGACGGAAAGGAGAAAGACGAGACAGAGAGGGAGAGAAAGAGAACAGGGAGAATAAAAAGAAACAGAGGGAGAGAGGAAGGAGAACTGGGCAGCACAGGGAGAAGATAACAGAGGAACAGCCGAACAAGAAGCAAGAAAAACACCAACAGCAACCAGCCTCCATCGTTGCTGTCCCTTGACCTTTGGAACCAGAGGCAGGGGAATAAAACCAAAGAAACAGAAGCAAAGGAAGAAACCCAGAGAGAAAGTCCAGAATAATAAAAAGAACGCAAGACCAGAATTGTCATCATCTTCAATTCTTCTAGAAATCAGGTGAGTTCGTCTTCATATTCTCTTAAATATATGCACGCGTGAAACAAATTCACTAACGCATGAACTACGCCAGGCTTGCTGGCTTCAGCTCAAAAAAATTAAATTCATCAAAAAATTTTATTTTTAAAATGTGATTTTCCGCAAATTTTTTTACTACATTTTAATCAATACTGATTTGTATTTTTATATTGTAAAGATACAAATCCAGTATTAAAATACTCAGTTTTCATCAAGACATTAAAAAAATTAAAAAATACTTTATTTTCATGCATACGGCCAAGTCCCTTAAAAATAAAAATAAAAACATATTGTATTTGAATACAACAAAGAAAATATTGTATTTGAATACAACAAAGAAAATTTCAAAAATATGTTTTTGGTATGCATTTTGGCTTTAATAACTAGTTTATTAAAGTCGCGAGAACTAGGCCAACATTTTAAAAATTCCAAAAAAAATATTTTGTTTTCTTTTAATATCTAGGGTTATGATCTTATACGTAAGACGTATTCCGGATATTAAATTCTTTTGTTGACGTTAGAATTACCCAATAAGATAAGGATCTCCTTACCGATGAGGACTTTTCTTAAATTATAGACGGATCAACAACTAGAAAACACGACAAAACCTTATATTTTATCAGACAATTAAACAATGCAGCCTACCTTAGGTAGGGCGTATTTGGGGTGCTAATACCTTTCCTTTACGCAACAAACCTTATATTTTATCAGACAATTAAACAATGCAGCCTACCTTAGGTAGGGCGTATTTGGGGTGCTAATACCTTCCCTTTACGCAACCAGTCTCCGTACTCAATCTCTGAGACTAGTTAGGGTTCCTGGTGACCAAAATACTAGGTAACGTCCATTTTTCCACTAAAAAACAAGAATTCCTTGTTTCCCCACATTTGCCACATTATATAAAATTTTAAGGGTGGATGTTTTTGCCAGCGACGCAGCACACGTGCGACATAAGTTAGGGAAACACTTGGTGGATGAATAATTATAATTATAATTATATTATTATTATTATAATTATTATATTATTATAACATATACTAAAATTGTTCAGTATTTTACTGTACAGTCCACCGTGAAACGCTAAACTGTTTTTTTTGTTTTTAATTTTTTTTTTGCTTTTTATGCCTTCTTGGGTTATTTTTTTTTGCTTTTTTTGTGTTTTTTTTAATGAATTTTTTTGTTTAATTTAGTCTGTTGATTTTAATTTTTTTTTTAGTTATCAAACTTTCATGACACGGATCTCGGGTTTGACGAGTTAACCTGGTATGACGAGTTAACCCGAATTTTTTTTTTTTGCTTTTTTTAAAGTTTGATGAGTTAACCCGGAATTTGTTTTTTTTGTTTTTAATTAATTTTTTTTTCGTTTAGTTTAGTTTAGTTTTTTAATGCCAAAATTTCTTTCTATTTAATTATCAGACTTTCATGACACATATCCCGGGCTTGACGGGTTAACTCGTCAATTTGTTTTTATATTTAGTTATCAAACTTTCATGACGCGAATTCTAGATTTGACGGGTTAACCTGGTTTGAAGGGTTAACCCAGTTAATTCAGATTCTTTTCTTTTTCTTCATTAGTTTTTTTCTTCTTGTTGGTTTTTTTTCTTTGTTTTTTTAATTAATCTATTTAATTATCACACTTTTATCGAGCTTGTAGCCAGACTCACATTCAAGGCTCTTGGGTCCAGTGTTGCAGCCAGACTCACTTAAACTTGAATCATGTAAGTTTAATATTATTATTAATATTATAAATATTACTCTTGGGTCAAGCGTTGCAATTAAACTAAAGGCTTTTGGGCATATCTTTCAGAAAAACCTAACACTCTTAGATCTTAGCATTTTTTGATATTTTTTATGCAAGAAAAAAAATTTAACCCGTGGTGCGTGCCTTTTTTTTTTTCTCTTTTCCTTTTTAAGCCTTTTACTATGGATTACACAGTACAGTCCACAGTGAAAAAGCTGATGCCTTTATTTTTTGTCTTTTTTAATTATTTTTTTAATTTAGTTTCTTAATATTAAATTTTTTCTATTTAATTATCAAACTTTCATGACATGGATCTCAGGTTTGACGGGTTAACCCAGTTTATTCAGATTTTTTTTCTTTTTCTTGATTAGTTTTTTTTCTTCTTGTAGGTTTTTTTATTCTCTTTGCTTTTTCCTTTTTAATTTATTTCATTAATAATAAATCTTTTTTCTATTTAATTATCACACTTTCATGACACGAATTCTAGGTTTGACATGTTAACCTGATTTGACGGGTTAACCCGGTTGATTCAGATTTTTTTCTTTTCCCTCATTAGTTTTGTTCTTCCGCTTTCATCTTTTAATATTATATGCAGTTCATAGTAAAAAGGCTGAAGCCTGTAGTTTTTATTTTTATTTTTTTTGCTTTTTTTTGTGCTCTTTCATCGTGGGACCGCATGTGTAGTCCTGGTGAAAAGGCTGATGCCTTCTTTTTTAATTAATTTTTTTATTTAGTTTGTTGATATTAATTTTTTTTTCTATTTAGTTATCAGATTTTCTTGACACGGATCTCGGGTTTGATGGTTTAACCTGGTTAATTTAGATTTTTTTTTCTTTTTCTTCATTAGTTTTTTTCTTCTTATAAGTTTTTTTCTTTTATTGTTTCTTTTTATTTAATATTTTTTTATTTAATTTAGTTGATCAATATTAAATTTTTTTCTATTTAGTTATCGATTGATGCTTTTAGTTTTTTTTCTTTTAGTTTTTTTGCTGTTTTTATGTCTTTAACTGTAAACTGCATACTGAGTCCACAATGAAAAGGCTGATGCCTTTTTGTTTATTTTTTTTCTTTTTTAATTAATTTTTTCCCGTTTAATTTAGTTATCAAACTTCCATGACACGGATCCCGGGTTTGACGGGTTAACCTCGTTTGACGGGTTAGCCCAGTTAATTTTGTGTTAACTTGTCAATTTTTTTTTCTATTTAGTTATCAAACTTTCACGACACGAATCGAAGGTTTGACGAATTAACCTGGTTTGAAAGGTTAACCCAGTTAATTCAGATTTTTTTCCTTTTTCTTTATTAATTTTTTTCTTCCTTTTGGTTTTTTTTTTGTTTTTTTCTTTTTAATTAATATATTTAATTAACACACTTTTATGACACGACTTTGGAGTCAGACCCACATCCAAAACTATTGGGTCTAATATTGCAGTCAGACCCACTTAAACTTGGGTCATGCAAGTTTAATGTTATTATTAATATTATAAATATTACTCTTGGGTCGGGCATTACAGCCACACCCAATACTCTTAGGTATAGCTTTGTAAAAAGACCTAATACTTTTAGATCCTAACTTTTTTTTTGATAATTTTTATGCAAAAACCATTGACCCGCGGCATCACACAGGTCATGTAACTAGTCATAACTAGTCCTTAAAAATCAATTTTCAAACATTTCTATATAAAAAAAATATAAGAATATAAAAAAATTTCTGTAAAACTTCTCTAGTCTTTTTGTTTAATAAATGTAGCTATTTCCAAAAATAATTATATATTTAGCATTTTTTCATATTTTATTTTATATTAGATATAAAAAAACAAAAAAAAATCACGTACAAGCAAAAAACTAATAAAAAAATAATCGACAATAAAGCGGAAAAAAACAACAAGTTGAAAAACATTGAAATGAAAAAAAAATTATTTGAAAACAAATGAGAGAAAAATAAATAAAATATAATAAATCTAATATTCTTTTTTATATTTTTCATATCCTAATTATATATTAGAATTTTTTATGAAGTTCTAATCGAACAATCCAAATGAGAGTTTTCCAAGGTTTTTCCCAATAAATATTTTCCAACAAGTTCTAACCTCTTTCCTTTGCAACAGAGAAGAGAAGGCTGCCATTTCATATAAAAATATTTCTCTAAAAAGAAAATATAAAAAGTAGCTATCTCTTTCAAAAGAATTCAAGAAGATAAAAAAAAAAAGAATAGAAAAGAAAATATAAAACTCTTCATCTCTCTCCTCCAAATAAACAAAATAATTATAATAGAAAAAAACAAAACAAAAAATAAAAAAAATCACCACCAACACAGGTTTGCAGTATTAACTGAGTTGTTAAAAAATTTAATTTTTTTATTTAAAATAATTTTTTTATTTTTTAAAATTATTTTGATGTGTTAATATAAAAATAACATTTTAAAAAAAATTATTTTAATATATTTTAAGCGAAAAATACTTTGAACCGTCATCGCTATCATAACTTCAAATAAATGTTAAAAAATAGAGAGTTTGGAAGTGGAGTTATGGTTGTTTTTTAAAGTGTTTTTTATTTGAAAATATATTAAAATAATATACTTTTTATTTTTTAAAAATTATTTTTAATATTAACATATTAAAATGATTTAAAAATATTAATTAAAAAAAACAATAAATTATTTAATTTTTTTAAAAATATTTTTAAAACAAAAAACCATACATATATTCCATCCCATTACTAACCACCACGTCACAACCTCTAAATTGAGCAATAAACTAGTCCAAACCGCAGCCACCATCATCCCACCACGAGCTCTCACAATCTAGCCAAACCCTGAAGAGCTACTCTTGACCGAGCAGGCAATCAGTTTTTTTTCCTAGAACGAGCTGCGAACCCACAACAAATTCGATCCACCACTACGACCATGAAGTCTATTTGAACAATTAACGCTCCAGTCAGACTTGAACCAGTCAAGCACCGACCACCCACCATCCCAACCACATTAGCAGCAACATGTCCTTAACCGCCAAGAATGGCAGTAATGTTGTTTGAGGGAGAGGAAGCATTAAGATCCAAAAAAATACTCCCGATCTCTTTTGTAGTTGTTGGCGAGTTGCACTACCCCCGATGATTTCTAAATTTGAATTCTAATTATTGTAGAAGTTTTTAACGTTGAGAATCATATTTTTTAGTTGAAGATTTCAAATTCAAAATTTTAAGTTTATTGTGGCTATATTTCCGAAATTCATGAAAAATAGCCTTTATGCATGATTTCTAAATTCAAAATTATTAAAAACATATATGTGTTTGAGATTATGTTGTGTGTCTATGTATTATTTGTCTTTTATGTTGATTGTTTTTATTTTTTTATTTTATTGCACTTGAGTAGAGTCTTGAGATTAGGGGTGTTCACGGTTCGGTTCGGTTTTTATCAAAAAAAGTAACCAAACTGAATTTTTAAAAAAAAACCAAAACCGATTTCGGTTCAGTTCGGTTCGGTTTTTTAAAGCAAAAACCGGTTCAAACCGGTTTGGCTCGGTTGACTCGGTTTTTTCTGGTTTGACTCGGTTTTGGCTCGGTTTTTTCGGTTTGGCTTGGTTTTGGCTCGGTTTTTTTCCGGTTTTTTCGGTTCGGGTTCGGTTTGGTTTGGTTTTTCCGGTTTCAGACTTAAAAAACCAAAACCGAACCGGTCGGTTTTTTCAAAATTTTAACCGGTTTAATCGGTTTTTTTTTACGGTTCGGTTTTTTCGGTTATTTTTTTCCGGTTTTCTCGGTTTAATCGGTTTTTCGGTTTTTTTAACACCTCTACTTGAGACCACACTATTATCAAGAATATGATTTATTTTTATAATATTTATTTATTTTTTCAAATAAAATACTTTATGATTACCTTAGAATTTATATAATTTATATAAGACCAGTCTTAGAAATCATAGTTACTTTTAAAATTAGATAACGACTCTTTTATCTCTTATGTATACTTTTAGTTTACCTAAATATCCCATGTGACAGAACATCATGAAATTCTATTAAATGATTTCATAATTTTATTTGTAAAAGGCGTAGTTGAAAAATAATAAAAATTTAAATGGTTGATATTATAGCTTTTGTATTATTATAATTTTTTAAATAATTTAAGTAACCTGTGATAAAACTCATTTAGTGTTAGAAGAATTGTTTATTTCTTATCATCTAAAGATGTTAATAATTAAAAACAAAATTTGCAATATACTTTCCAGATTAAATCTTATAGTATAGTAAAAAACAACACTAATATATGTCATAACCTATTTTTAGGTTATTCTCTAAAATTTATTTTTTTTTTTAAAACGAAAAAAATTAAAAATAAATAATAATACCAAGAAAATTGATAATCTGACAAAAACAAGCCAAGGAGGATTTCAAATGTATAGAAAAATCAAGCTGTAATTTTGGATAAAATCAAGAGTTTTATCGTACCCTATTGTATCCAAGACTTGAGAGACAATGCAAATTTAAGGTCAAATTAAATTATTATTGGACGAATCTGCATAAAAATTATGCCAAAGGATGTAATTAGATTTTTAATAAGTCAATTTCACTTAATCATGAGCCAAATTAAAATGTTTAACTATGTTTAAGAATTAATTTGTGTCAAATTAAAGGATTTAATTAAGTGTAAGGACTTAATTATAGTTTAAATGGGTCAAATTAATTTTATTAGGGACTTAATTGGTCATAAAATAAGTTTGGGAGCCCAATTTAGGCTTAATTGAGAAGGTTGGAATTTAAAGGACCAAATTTAATTTTTATAAAGTCAATTGATTAAAATTAAAAGTATAATTATAAGAAAATTAAAAGTTTATGGTCAATTAGAGATTAAATTGAAAAAAATCTCAGCCAAGAACTTTTTGAAAAAGACACTAAACTTTGAGGATTTAATCCGATAGAAGACAAGGTGAAATTAAAAAAAAAAAAATTTAGTGGTTATTGAATGTTAATTTATATAAATCTAAGATCAAAGACCACAATAAAAAAATGCTAAAATTTAGGGTTGATATTAAAATTTAATAAGAATAAAATTGTATAAAATTAAAAGTTTATATTTATTAGAAATGCAATTAAAAAAATTAAAAAAAATAAAAATTAAATTAAATTTTAATCAAATCTTTAAATTAAAATTTTAAAAGCTAAAACTACAACTTGATGTCTTTTTACCGATTGAGCACAGTTTCATTTATTAAGCCGTTCATGTTTGGGTTCTAGGATTCTGATCGATAAAGCTAATCTATCAATTGAGCACGACGACATTTGATATGGGCTTGGACTAATTAACTCAATCGTTTTGTATATAAGGCTGGAATAGTAAGTGGGCCTATATATAGTAATGTATTGCTGGTGTACTTTACCTTTGAAGTTTGGTTTTTTTTTTTTAAAAACAAACAAAATTAGCCGATAAACATAAAAAATTAGTAAAATAATACAGTTTTAAAAAAATTCAGTGAAATAGCAAAGTTTGATTATGTCGTGTTTTTGAAGCGTGACATGGTTAAATTTTAATATTCTACCTCAACTAGTTGATCGGTTTGATTTAATTGTATTAACTAGTAGATTTTTTTATATAAAAACTATAATTTTATCAAGTTTTTTTTTCAAATATATTTTATGAGTCAAAATATACATCTTTGTCAAACTTGTAGACTAAAAAAGTTATTGTTCATTGATACTGAGTAGTTATATATGAGTCTGCTATAACTAAATGAAGATCTTCCCTAAACAGATTACATAGATGACCTAGCTGATGTATTTATAAACTCGTGGGATAAGTTTAAACCCAAGAGGAGCTTTGGTCGCTACAGACTAGAATAATATCTCAAAAGGGTTATACATAACTTTTGATTTGACCGTTGGATCATGCTTAAATTTTTGATATCAAATTTTTAGATATAAAAAATCTTGTTAACGGGACTATCAAAATTTTAGATAATTAAAAATTTTGTTGGCCTTGTTATTTTTGATAATTTTAAGATTTGACCGATTTCACTAATCATTACAAACCATCAACCAGTTGAACCAAAAATAGCATTATTTGATCATGATACGCTTCTGAAACACGACATGATCAAATCTTGCTATTTCATCAAAATGTTTTGCTCCTGTATTAATTCACCAATATTTCTAATTTTGTGATTTATCCTTGAAGTTTAAACAGGCACATTGTAACATCGTCCCACAATGTATGGGAATTGACATACCTAACGACTGAAGAGCTGGATGAAGTGGATCTATTGTCTGGTCTCCATGCTTTCTACTTCTCAGAACTTGTTTTTTACCCATGTGTTTCTCTTTTTACCATGATTGGGTAGAAGCGACTGTATTTCTATTTATTTTTTATTTTAAAAATATTTTTATAAAAAATTAATTTTTTAATTTTTTCCTTACTTCAAATTAATATTTTTTGGTGTTTTCATATTATTTTAATATATTTATATTAAAAATAATTTTTTTATAAAAATATATAATTTTGATATTTTTATAAATAAAATACACTTTTAAAAATAATCATAACTATATTTCCAAACACTCGGGAAAAGAAGGGAAGAGAGGAGCACATACAAGGTGGAAGTGCTAGGCTTCAGAGAATGACTGGCTCTCTTAGCTATCCCAACACAGAGAAGAGGAAAATTAATTCTGTTACTGTAAGCAGTGAAAAACTAAAACAGGAAAGACTACCCTCTGTAATTTTCTTCATTGATTGCTCACCATGCATCTCTGCCTAATACCTTAACAGCTGATTAAACGAGGCTACTCACAAATAGCCTCGTTTAATTGTATCTGATCAACCAAAAATCTGTGCTGACTGTGAATAATCCCTCCCATTCTTTATTTTATTATTATTTTTTTATATAATCTTCAACAAAAAAAAATAATTAATAAAAAAATGGGGACCAGAAACCTTGGATAAAAAAAAGCGAGCTGTTATGAAGATTCATGCATGAACCCTGATAGCAACACAAAGCTGGGTTCTTGAGGTCCACATGAACCTACCTCTTCAATAGCAAATCAATAATTCAAATAAAACGTGCTCTTCTGTTCTGTGATTGGCTTCCGTCTGCAGGAATATTATCTCAATCTGTGCCCTGTTTGCTTCTCTTTTCTTTTATTTTCTTTTTTTTTTTAAAAAAAGAAAAAAAAGGGTGGGTTGAAGGATCTTTCAATTATTGATAATAACAGCAGATGCTGGTCCTCCCATGGTTGGGCCCTGGACTAGGATATGACAGAGGAAGATTTCTCAATTTTACAATATTTTTCCAATATGGGAATTTCCAAATTTTATTATTTTAATTTTGTCAAATTATAGCAGTTTTAGCTCAACGTTGTTAACGTAACATTTTGGGGAAAAACATAAAAGAAATTGATCCCCGTTGTAGAAAAAATCATTTGATAAATGTACAAATGAAGAATTATAACTATAAGAAATATCAAAAGACATTAGGGTTTTGCATAGTACACATGTATTGTCTTTTTTATGATTTTTTCGGTTTTATGTTTATAAAACCAAAATCAAACCGAATTAGTCTGTTTTTTTAAAATTATCATCGGTTTTTTTTTATGGTTTGTTTTTTTGGTTTTTTCTGGTTTTCTCGGTTTAATCTGTTTTTTTATTTTTATGTAATGTTTTTTTTTTCATTTAATTTTTACTTGATTTATGAATAAAATTGTTTTTTTTTTAATATTAGTGTATTTTACTCAATTTTTTTTTTATGTGCGTGTAGGTTTTTTATAATTTGAATTTTCTATGTAAATGGTGATATATGTAACAATTGTCATCTATTTTATTTATTTTTACATAATTTTGATAATATAATCCATGTTTATGCTTATATGAGAAGAAGGAATACATAATAATTACTCAATGCTATCTTAAACTAAGATTAATTAAGAGAATTAAGCATGATAATCACATCATGGTTGGGATATCACAAAATCAGTCTGATGCACAGCCTCTTAATCAAGTAGTTAGTAAGAATATAATCCAAAATCGTACTTCTAAGCAACCACACTCTTCAATTTGGTTGAAAGCTGCAAGGAAAAAAAAAAGTAGGAACGATAAATCCCTGATGTATCATCACCGACACATTCATTTGAAAGAATGCTTTTAGATAAAGCATAATCTGCAGCTCCCTCTCCTTCCCTCCTGCACCTCTGAATTCTACTCCATATCTGCTAGGAAGTTTCCTTGAATGTACTCACTAGAGGTACATATGAATGGTCGAAAACTCGAATCCAGCATGCAGGAAGATCGAACGTTTCCTTTGCCATTAATTTGAGACAATCATACAAAGCATCATGGCTAATTAAAGAAATTTTCAATCAAGAAACCAGCTAGCTCCCATGATCTCTCTAGCCCCTCCACTGCATTTCTCAAACAGATAATTGATAGTTACAGCTTAACTAAAATATTCTCCCCAGGTTGAAGCAAACCAAAAAGCTTAGATATTTAGCTGAATTTCAAAAGTTAAATGTGTGTATATATAGTACCATCTTTAATTTTATCTTTGATCCTAACGTTAATGATGTGATATAGCATATAGCCTCTCTTTCCTGCTAGTTTACTGACGTGATATCACCAGCTAGTATTTTTGTTATTAGTTTAATTAATTCTGCATCTCTTATGGCGGACTGGGTTAACGCTAGCTTGGAACATCTCTTTCAATCTTAGATTTAACTTTTGTACTCTAATTGTCTTGTTACTTCAGTCCCTGATTTCATTCCTTTCCTTCTTTTGCTAACACTCTTCGCACACTTTCTTGTACAAATACACCCCTTCCTTGTAACGCAGCCAAAATACAGCCCATTCCCCGCCAGAACTTCTAACAGTTTATGAACTTCATTTTTCAGTATCTAAACCCTGCAACACCTTCTCTACAAGCTTCTTGTGAATGGCAAGTTTCAGCACCTCAAGAGCCAAGTCCAAGACGATCATTCTTTTCCTTAACATCACCTTTCTCTTCCTCTTCTTTTTCTATCTTTCGACCTCATATTTTATCGATCAATCCACTGAACCAAAAGTCACTGCAAACCATTCTTTAGTGCTTCAAGAATCGATCAAAACCGATGGCTGCAGCGGAATTTATGACTACATAGATTACAGGTCCAAGTGTATTTATGTCAAGTCTCATATTGGATGCAGGCCCAAAGGGTATATAAACTATCTTCAAATCTTTTACTGTACTTGTGGCCAATTTTCCATGCTTGGCTATTTTATGTTGTTACTGTGGCTGGCTGTTCTGTTCTATCTGTTAGGCAACACAGCAGCAGATTACTTCTGTCCCGCCTTAGAAAGCTTGTCCAAACTCTTGAAGCTTTCTCCAACTATTGCCGGTGTCACCCTTCTTTCACTTGGCAATGGCGCTCCGGATGTTTTTGCTAGTATTGTTTCCTTCACTAGGTCTAGCAGTGGTGGAGTTGGCCTGAATAGTATTTTGGGTGGCGCTTTTTTTGTGTCTAGTGTGGTGGTTGGTGTTATAAGTTTATTATCTGGTCCTCGAGAGATTTATGTTGACAAGTCTAGCTTCATTAGAGATGTCTGCTTCTTTCTGTTCTCTCTCTGTTCTCTTCTCTTGATTATTATTGTGGGGAAAATATCCTTGTGGGGTGCCATTTCTTTTCTTTCTATCTACTTGGGTTATGTCGGTGTGGTTTGCATCATGCACTTTGATCGGTACCGAAAAGAGAATCGTTTAACTGTAGATGGCAACCAGGAGGAGGATTTTTTGGAGAGGGGTATACCTTTACTTGGTTATGTTGATCATGAAAAACCAATTTTGGTGGAAAAAACCACTGCTGATGATCAGCGAAGTTCATTGATTTTTTGTAATCTCGATTCTCCCTTTTTTTATTACCTGGGTAGCCTTCTGTATGTTTTGGAGTTACCTCTGTCCTTGCCAAGAAGATTGACTATACCTGTGGTTAGTGAGGCGAGGTGGTCTAGGCCATTTGCAGTAATTTCTGTGGCGTTGGCACCAATTTTATTGGCTGCACTATGCACCTCCCAAAAGGAAAAGGAGTTTGGTTCAAGAAGCAGCCTAGTAACTTATTTGATAGCAGTATTGATTGGGATGGTTCTCTGCAATCTTGCATGCGTGACAACAACGAAGTGTAGCCCACCAAAGAAGTCCTTGTTCCCTTGGCTTGCTGGTGGGTTTTTGATGAGTGTAACTTGGACATATATTATCGCTGAGGAATTGGTCTCTTTATTGATTTCACTAGGCTATGTACTCGGGATTAACCCTTCAGTTCTCGGATTAACTGTCCTGGCTTGGGGCAACTCACTCGGAGATTTGATAGCTAATGTTGCCATGGCGATGACTGGTGGGGCAGACGGTGCCCAAATTGCAATATCAGGCTGCTATGCTGGTCCCATGTTCAACACATTGCTGGGTTTGGGCATTTCACTAGTCATCTCATCAGGGTCCAAATATCCATCTTCATTTGTCGTCCCTGAAGACCCTTCTCTCTATGAGACTATAGGGTTTTTGATGGGAGGCTTGCTCTGGGCCCTTGTGATCTTGCCGAGGAAGGACATGAGGTTAGATAAGTCTCTTGGGATTGGTCTCTTAGCTATATATCTCTGTTTTCTGTCTCTGACGCTGGCCAGGTCTCTTGGTCTCTTGAAACTTCATGGGTTTTCTTAGTCTCTTCAAAGCTAGAGTAGAGAAGGAGCATTTAGAAATATTCAACCCTGTACGTCAACTAGCTACGCCGAACTGTACAGTATTATGAGAATCAAATAATCAAGCTGGTTAACTTTATATTTTTGTTGTAGCAATTGTCAACCCTGTACGTCAACTAGCTACGCCGAACTGTACAGTATTATGAGAATCAAATAATCAAGCTGGTTAACTTTATATTTTTGTTGTAGCAATTGCAATATAATTGTGGACAAGCAGTGCTCCCAGTTCCTTGTTGAATGATACTCATCAATCCATCACTTTGTTTTTTGTTTTTTTGTTTTTTGACAGGAAACCCCATGATCACTATTATCGATATCATAAACCTCTTAGTCAAAATTGTGAACCTGCGATAGTGTTTTGGGAGAGGATTTCCTTTCTTCTAAACTTCCAAAACATCACAGTCATCACTTGTCCTATATACTGTCTTGGCCGCCATGCTATAAGCAATCCTACTTCTGACCAGCCAGATTTAAAGAATGTGGTTCTTACAAAAGTTATCTTCTTCGTGGCCTCGAAGCTCGCTAGACCTTCTCTTACCTTCCCTGACGACAGCCACAAATCCCAATCCACCATTACAGACAGCTGCTGCAGGCACTCGAAGAAAATCATGCACAGAAAAGATGCATGTGTATATATGTTTCAAGTCGAGAGCTTAGAAACTAAGTATGGTAATTGAATTTACTTTATTTTATCAAACTTATCCTATGAAGTTTTATGGGATAAAAATCAGGCCAAATGATTGAATAAGATAAGACGTGATTTAGGTGGGATGCCTGTGTATGAAGCAGGCTGGGGGCGGCACCACATGAATATAAGGAGAATAACAATGTCTGGAAAAAAATAAAATAAAAGATTCTCAGTAACTGGTGGACATGGCCACATCAAACTTTGGATGTTTCTTGCAAGTTGGTAGACGATGCCTGCATCGCGTGCAAGATTATTTGATATGAACGTAGAACTGACAGGACTTTCCTACCAAACTGGAGGGGTAATGAACAATATGGTCCATAAAAATTCATGGAGCTGTGTGTTAGAACAAGTGGGTGCCTGTAATAGTCACGAAGGTTAATGCTGCACGGAAGGGACCGAACGTTTTGGTTTTTGCTCAACGTCTCAATTTGAACCCAAAATGACTGGGTTCCACTGGCTACTTAGGGTTCGTTTGTAACGTGCGTTTCTTTAAATTTTAAAATATTTATTTTTCTTAAAAATATTTTTTATATTTTTATATGTTTTCTTTTGATGTACTGATTTTAAAAATAATTTTTTAAAATTAAAAAAAAATTTATTTTAAAATATTTTTAAACAAAAAATATTTTAAATTATAATTACTACCATAATCCCAAACAAACTATTACTAAAAATATAACTAAGCAACTAACATAATAGATGGAGAAGTAAGTTCAAAGACCGCAAATGTAAAATACTAACCATTATAACAATTACTATTACTAATTACAATTAAAATTAAAGTTATTTTCTTTTTTTTTTTAAATAAACTACAACCCATGACAAAAACATTTCACTAAAACAATGCTAAGACTTCTTTCGGTCCCTCGGGATTTTTTTTTATTTCGATCACCAATTTATTTTTTAAAATTATTTCTTGAAAATTGTGCGACATAGAGTCCCAAGCTAATAATTTACTTTAATTGGATTTTTATATGGTTTTTGGGTGTGAAAAACGACTTTTGATTAGTGTTTAATTTTGTAAAAAAAAAAACAATTTGATTGTGTTGATCGAAAATAATTGAAAATTTAGGGACCTAATTTGGCATTATGGCTAAAATAAATGGTTCTTCTTTCTATCCCATTGTTCAAAACAAATGTTCTCTCTCTTTTTTTTCCCTTCAAATTTTGTCAAAAAAAATTAAGTCCCTTTAATTTTTCAATTAAATATTTTAGTCCAAAACTTTTTTTTTTTCACATATTAGTCCCTAAGTTTAGAATAGAAAAGAGATAGTGTTGTCTGAAAACCATAAAGGAGAGATTGAACGTTTGATGGCGAGATTTCAACGATAAAAAATATTATTTTTGATGTTAAAGAGCCTATCTTGACAAAAAGAGTAAGATATTTATGGTCGTCTATGTTGCAAGAAAAAATAGATAAATATTGAAAATTTTTTTTATTTGATCTTGTATTTTCAAATTAATTTGGTTTTTTTTTTAGTTGGAGAATTAGTCTATTAAAGTTATGAAAGAATGTTTTAGGTGAAATTAAGTTAAAATTTAGTGCTTTGATCCAAAAAAATCTCTGTTTAATTTTCCAACCACCTTGTTGGTGATCAGACACTAGATTAATAGAAGGTGTCTCATTTGTTATTGTAGACAACACATCATTTGTTTTTTAAGAAAAAAGTGGGTGAAGTTGTCCGTCCATAGTAGACCCCATGCGGGTTTTTTTAAAGGGCTAGGCATGTTTGGTCACCCAAACCCGTATTAATTTTTTTCCATTTAATTTAAATTTAATTTTTTTAAAATTAATTAATTTAAAATATATCACATATTATTTTATTAATTTCTTAAACTAATCAAGAATATATTTTTGATATTATTTTATTAAATACCATTTAATTTTTACTTTGTTTTTTTAATAAGGTTATACAAATCTTTTTATACTATTAGCGAGCATTATTTTTGTACAACTCATTGTTATTTTTTTAAAAAATTATTTGGTTGCTTTTCTATGAACATATTTTTATTATCATATAATTAAATAAAAATTATTTCAGAAAAAACAAAGTTATTAAGCCTAGTCGGGTGCATAACTCAAGTCAAAGGTTTGGTGAGTTAAATTGGTTTGGTCTGTGTTGATCCAATTAGATGTCATTGTATCAATATTTTTTTTAAATGATATCTTCTTGAAATCTTTTTAAGTCAAACGTTTTTTTTACCAATCACCCATATTGTTTTTGGACTCGCTCAATCGAACAAGTCATATCGAGTCAACCTTCACATAATTAATTTGAAACCCGAGTTAGGCAAATAATAAGGTTGAGAGATTTTAAAGCTGACTTATTAGCCAGGTTTAATGACACACACAAAGAGTTACATTTGACAATGTACAAAAGTTGTAGCAGTCTTATGTGTTTTAGTACACTCATATTAAAATTATCAAAATTAAAACTTGCTTTTAGAATAATGATAAAATGATGTATAAAAAACAATTTTTTTTTTAAAAAGAGCATGGTAATGAGACAAAGAGGTTTTAGTTAGAGAGATATCTTTTTTATTCTTATTTTAAATCATCCAATTTTTTTGGTATGTTTTCTAATTTTTTTTCATTTTTATTAAATAAATGACATGTGAAAAAATTATATTTTTTTGTTGAAATTAAATTTATTAAAAAGAAAAAGAAGACTTATACAAGCAAATTATATTTTTCAATTGAATTTAAATTATTATTCTCCTTATAATTATTAGTGCCATATAATCTAGTAAAAACATTTAAAGGCTTCTTCACAACACAAGATCAAATATCTTAACATGTATCTATTTCTCAACCTAGCAATTTAGTTTTTAAATAGTGCTAAAATATCCTTTTTATATTTATTGGTGTATATAATTCTCAATTTATTTTATTGAATATATTCATCAGATTTTGAGTGCATAATAAAAATTTTACTTGCACATTAAAAAACACGTTAATAACACCTTCACACTCTTGTTTTTACGTTAAAAAACAACTTTTATCCAACTTACGACAAAGTACATGTCAAGTATCAAATAATTGTGGAAGGCATTGTTCAATTTTTCTACTTACATTATATCTTTTTATTTTTATTATTTTTTATCATTGTCGATATATTGGTGATGTATTATATGTTGGAAGGCACTCTTCAAATAATATATATATATATATATATATATATATATATATATATATATATATATATATATATTAATTATTTTAATATGATTTTTAAGTGTTTTTAGATGGAACAATGGTTGAAAATGAGTTTTTTAGGGTTTAAAAACTCAGAATTTAAATTTTTGGCCACCTCTGATGCTGAAAATCTAAATTAAGTTGATGACATATCGTCTATTTTAATTTTTTTAATAAAATAAAAGACATGTGGTCCACCCTTTGAGAAAAACAAAGAAAGAAAGAACAAAAGCCAAACATGCAAGCTTAGCCTTGCCCTTGGTTGACCTATTTTCCATTGGGCTAGGCATGGATGCCCAACCTCACAAGCCTAATGCTTGGCCTATTGTTATAATTTTCTATGGTTTTCTTAATGGTTTTTTTAATTATAATTAAGATTCATTATATATTAAATAATTAAAATATTATTTATTTAAATACCATTCAATTTTGCCATAATTTTCAAATAAGGTTATAGCTTTTATGGTAATATTATCAATCATTTTGTTAATTATTTTATACAAACTTGTGTGTGGTTTTTTTTATAAAAAACAAAAATGGGAACATGAATAATTAATGAAAAAACCCAAAATCAAATCATTGTCTTTCATATATATATATATATTTATCTATATATATATATATATATATATATATATATATTTCAAAAAATACCTCGCAACATTGTACAAGTAAATACTAAAAGTGAGCATCCAGAAGCTGATTGGAATTCTGGTTTGCTAGAGTTGGACTTCCTTCTTTGGCTTGTTATTTCTGGCTTACCGCCATGAGCCTATTTTCCCTTACAAGTTCCCCTTTGTTGGGTGTGCAGGTTGCTGCTGACGTTCGCTTGCTATCCCCATATTGCAGGAGTGACTTGGGTGAAGCTGAGTCCTTCCCTGCTTTCTGCGTGCGATGTTGGCTGAAGTGCGGTCCCTGGCCCCTTGTTGGGTCTCTGCTTTGCAAGCTTCTTCCTGCTATTACTGGAATGGGCTTGGTTGATGCTCTCCTCAGTGGGTAGAGGCTGATTTTTGCCTGTTTCCCCTATGACTGTCTTCTGGACATGTCCTTGGATCACCACTTTGGTGCTGTTGCTGCTGTATGCAGGATATTTTGTCCCTGGCCTTTATCGTTGGGGAGTGGTTCGCCTCTGTTGGCTTTTTCGATGTTGGGTTACTGCCTCTGCATGAGGGATGTTCATGCTATCTGTATGTGGGATCTTGTTCCCTTTCTTTTATTGTTTGCTTAATGCCATATGGCTTTTGTTGCTAGTCCATGGGAGCCTGTTCCCATTGGCTTAGGCTACTGGTCTGCAAGCTTGTCTTGCTATGGTTTGTTAAAGGGAGCCTGCTCCCTTTGACTGATTATATATATCCTTATGTACAACTGGTTTCTAGCTTGTAACGCAAGCTTGCCTTGCTATTTTTGATCTATATACTTCTTACGTTTGATAAAAAAAAATACTAAAAAGTGATAAACTCTTACTATTTATTCTTATAGCACCTCTATTAATTCATCATGAACTTCAAGGAATATGCAATTTTTGGCATAAAAAGATACAATTTGATCCTTGGATTTTTAGGCTTTTTTATATATTTGGCCTCTATAGTTTTAGATGTTTACATTTCGATTCTAAACTATATTTTCTTGATATTTCAGTCCCTCTAAGTCTAAAGACGAGTGAGAAAGTTGTTAAAAAAATAAAAGGAGAGAAAAAGCTTTCGATTGGCCATAAAAAGATCAAAATTGGTGTCAATGGATTCATATTTGAGAAGAGAATTTAATGGAGGTGATTTTAGCCTTTAACCATGCTAATAAAGTGGACTATAATTCATAAATATTTTTTAGATTTAGTTTAATTTTGAGTTTTAGATTCATTAGAGGGAGTTTTAAGTTATAAATTGAGGTATTGGTGTCATTACCCATTTTGGGTTATTCCCCAAAAGTTTACACTTTTTTCTTTTAAAATAAAATAAATAATAACAACAACAAGACTAATATTTTGACAAAAACAGGTTGAGGAAGACTCCAAATATACAGAAAAATCAAGGTGCAATTTTGGATGGAATTGAGAGCTTAATTATACCCCATTATACCCAAAACTAAAGCAACAATACAAATTCAAGGTCAAATTAAATAATTATTGGATGAATCTGCATAACAATTAAGCCTAAGGATATAATTAGATTTTTGATTGGCCAATTCGATTTAATCATAGGCCAAATTAAAGTTTAATTATGTTTAAGAATTAATTTAGGTCTAATTATAGAATTTAGTTAGGTGCAAGGGCTTAATTATACTTTAAATGAGTCAAATTAATTTTATTAGGGGCTTAATTGGTGAAAACAATAAGTTTAGGAGCCCAATATAGGCTTAATTGAGAAGATTAGAATTTTAGGAGACCAAACTTAATTTTTACAAATTCAATTGGTTCAAATCAGGGGTAAAATCACAAGAAAATCAAACTTTTGAGGTCAATTAAGGACTAAATTGAAGAAATTCACAACCAAGGATCTTTGTGTAAAAGGCCTCAAACTATGGGAACAAAATTCAATGAAATCTGAAGTGAAATTGAAGAAAAATAAAAGTTTAATAGTCAATTGATGGTCAATTTGTATAAATCTGAAACTAAGGACCATAACGATAAAAAACGCTAGGATTCGGGGTTAAAATTGAAGTTTAGCATGGGTAAAATTACATAAAATTAAAAGTTTGAAGCCAATTAAGGATGTAATTGAGAGAAATTATAAATCGAGGGATTAAAACAACGCCGTTTTGGTTACTATTCATCTTCTTCTTCAATTTTCATCGAAAAAACTGCTTAGGGGGCTACTTTTCAGGGGCATTTAATGCTTCATCTCTCCACCTAATTTGACAAATCTTGCATGAAAATGATCACCTGAGATTTGACTACATCTTGATAAGGTCATTTCTGTAAATTGACACTATAATGGTTGTCAATTCAGACAACCTTGAATTGCCAAATTTGACAGTTCATGATGCCCACTTTAAGTCAACAGTTAGGATCTTTCGGGGTTGAATCAATAGCTAAGATTTGGCACTATTAAAGACAAAATATTCCTCTTCCAATCTCTATAAATAGGGGTGGATTCCATGCTCTAAAGAGAAGAAAATTTGAAGTTAATGTTTGAAAAAAACTAGCCCCTACCCTTGTTTTCCAACCTCTTTCTTCTCTCTCTTCGCCGTTAATCTCAGTCACTCCTTCTCCTCCTCCACTACTATGTCTTTAGTCATCACGACCTTAGAACCACCGCGAGCCACCAACTCAGCTACCCTTGGATCATGAATAGTTATTGCAAACTTCTTCCTCTTCCCCACAAATCTTTTATCCATCCTGCTTTTGTACTACCAGATTAACCACTAATGTTGCCTCCAACCTCGTGTTGATGTTCCAGCACAATCAGCCATCACTGCTGCATCAGGTAGCCTACTCCTCTTTTTCTTCTTCTTCTTCTCCGGCTTGCCCAACCATTTAATGCAGTATAAATAATTAACATGGTCACTGGGCCAAACCAGTGACCATGTAGGCCTGAGCTGGATCCGTTTTAGCCCAGCCCAGATGGTTGGGTTGGGTCTAGTCTACATAAAAAAAGAGGAAGAAGGAGGTCTGTTAGGCCGCCAGTCAGGCTGGACCCATTTCGGCCCAGCCTAGATGGCTAGGCTGGGTCCAATCTAATTGATTTTTAATTATTATTATTATTATTATTATTATTATTATATAATAAAAAAATAGAAAAATTCCAAGGGTCATTTCAAAATATTTGTGTTTTTCTCACATGTTTTTCCAATAATTGTATAATATTGGATTGTATATTTACATTGTAAGATACATATCCGATATTAAAATACACAGTTTATTATGAAACTTTTCTTTAAAAAAATTTGAAAATTAAAAAAAATCAAAACATTTTTAATTAATTTCCTCTTAAAAAAACAAAAATGTTTTGTTTTCATGTATACAACCAAATCCTAAATATTTTTCAAGCATATTTTTTATATATATAAAAAAAAAACTTTCTTATTTTTTAAAATGCAAAAATAGATATCATAACTAGTTCATGATTATTTATTAGAGTTTAGCCAAAATATCAAAAACCCTTAACCAATCATTTTGTTCACTTTATATTTGAAGTGTTAAAGTTTAGATGTAAACTTTCATATTTGGGGTGTAAAACTATGAAGTAGAGCATACCCTCAGATGTTAAAGATACAAAGAAATATATGCAATGCTAAAATTTAAACCTTAGAATGTTTAGGATTCAACCTGATAAGATAGAGACTTCCTCACAAATACAGATCTACCTTGAACCTTAGACAAGACTAATTGATAGAAAAACAAATAGTGCAACGGGGGTGATGGTCTTTCTCTTGCACAACTAGTCCCTTACCCAAACTCTCGCAGACCATAGGTTTTCTAATAACTCATAACACTAGGTGGCAACTCCTAATCCTTATAATCATAATTTTATGATAATACCTAAAACTCTCTTTTCAACACACACTCTTAGGACATAGACCCGTTGTGTCTCGATGCCCCTTGCGCGCCTCCCAACATGACGACTTCACTGGGGAACGCCTTATTTGGTTGGACTAAGCTTTGCTTGTTTGACTATTTGCTTATTTGTTTTGGTCTATTTAATTTTAGTTTACATTTTTAGGTTAGATGGGGAGTAGTAGTTTGCCTCATGACTTTCAGTCGGGGTTCAGATTCGTAAAACATCCAACTCTCTTTTCGACACACACTCTCAGGAGATAGACCCGTTGTCGCTCGATGCCCCTCGCGCGCCTCCCAACATGGCGACTTCACTAGGGAACGTCTTATTTGGTTGGACTAAGCTTTGCTTGTTTGATTATTTGCTTATTTGTTTTGGTCTATTTAATTTTAGCTTGTATTTTTAGGTTAGGTGGGAAGTAGTAGTTTGCCTCATGACTTTCAGTCAGGGATCAGATTCGTGAAACATCCAACTATGAACTAAGTGTTTACTCAGTAATGACAATCATATCGTGCCTCAACCATTCCTTGTAGACCTCTATGTTGCCTTCATGAAAGGTGGTCACTAGGCAGCTCATAGACGATTTTGAGATCAGGTAGTGAGCCTACCCTTCATGTAATGGCCTAGAACCTGCTTTTAGGGTGCAAACTCCCTAATAATTCATTTTGCATCAAGATAGACCTTATCAATAATCTTGAACTCCGTAGGGTTTTCTAAGCTAAAACCATGGCTTTACTAAAAAGAGTATGGGATGATTATATTATGAGCTTTTGCTTGTATTCAACAACAACAACAAAAAAAAAGCCATGGATAAGCTCTTTGAAAAGGTTAATCTATACCCGATGTGCATGTACACACATTTGCATTAATACATATATATACATCCATTCATTATAAATAACATACATACGTGCACCAAGTTGAAATATAGATCCTTAAAGAGCTCCAATCTATAAAGTCTACAACACTCGACTCCTACTAAGAAATATAAAAGACGAAGAATGCACTCATCATGACGCTCATTTTCAATAAGAGTTGGAGTATCTGAATACAAGTACAATGTTAGCTTTTCAATTTTATTTTTTAATTAACATTAACAATTATTTTTATAATTTATTAATTCATATATTTTTCATTTCATTTAATAAAATGCAAATATCATATTTTTAATAAATTTTTTTCATGACTTTGAAAAACAAATCCACAACATCATAGCCTTCCTCTTTTGCTTACCTGCAACATAGACGAGTCCCCTGGCTAGCATTCTCTGGTCCGAGTTGAGCCATCTTTGATATTACTAATTATTTATTGGACATATTTGATATTAATAAAATTTGAGAGATTTGGTTCCAAAGATGATTGTCTACCGAAGTCTCATATCTATTATATTACAAGCTTGCCAGTATCTTCGTTCTTTATAATCATTTGCCATCACGTCAAGATCAGCTAAATCCAAGGCCTCTACGTCTCTGCAATTGTTGCATCAAATGTCTCGGCCATAATGCGCCTCCATAAAATTTGGCACAAGCTCTGTAAGCAATGTCTATTGGGGCCGAACTCTGTTGTTCGCTAATGCAGCTCACGCAGGCCAAATTGACTGACTCCATTGAATCTAATCCTTTTCTGCTGACGTTTCTGTTGACTTATGAACATTGTTAATTAGATTCATAATATAATAAAGCAACTCTGCTTTTGTCATCTTCATTCGCTTCCAATATCGATTATTATTTTGCTTCTGGCATTTCTACATCAAAACCTTCAGTTTCTAGCTAGATATAGTTTGGAGTTTGGACTTTTACTTGTGCCTTAGCCAGGAAAAATTTTATCACGGTCTCTAAGATGGACCAAAGCTGAATGTGATAACTTTGGTTGCTTCCTCCTAGTAGTGGGGTCTGGGAATATAGAAAAATGACTGCCTCCAGATAATCTTGCATCACCATTAAACTGCTTAACACGTAAATATTGAGAATCACTCAATTCCTCATTGCGTTGGAATGAGCAAAATTGAAGTGCTGCAGAGCATAAATCTGATCAAGATTTTTGGTAAATGAGTCTCTCTGTATGTCTAACTAGGATGATGTATATAACCTGGAAATCGCTGCATGTTGGAGAAGAGAACCATGACAGCTAAAGATGCGCAAAAAGCAAAACCTGACAATCAATCAGATGAAATTTCTTTTCTGTATTGTTCTGCTAAGAAAAACACATGATCCTTTTCATATTTGAAGCTATGCTAACCCACAATATTTACATCTATCAATCTGTTTTCTTGACAGAACCATGCTAAACTAGTGATTGACAAGGCAGCTTATCACCGTCCCAAATCCCAAGTTCCATCATTTGCATCCGCATGCATGCAAGTCACACACTTAAATCTCCTACTTAACGAGAAAAATAATCATAGATGCTTATAAATCAAACAAATAACTTCCAGAATCATGTTGAAACAATACTAAAATCAAGGATCAAATCATGATATCCAACAGTTGGAGAATCAAATGAAATCCCAAATTATTTTCTAACAGCTTTATATATGAAAATACTCCAGGCCCCATTAATTGCTCTGCGAATTGCTCTGTGATTAATATTCTCGGGTCTTGAAGTACCAGGGCATCGCAAATTAGTATAAATTCATCATTTCGTCAAAATTACAATAAAAATGAATTATGCAAAAATAGTTTTCAAACAAGTTGCTGAATTCATTTTGATAGCTTTCAAATTTGTGTCATCAAGATTACAAATTACGGTTTATGGGCCATTCTAATTTTCATGGAAGCTTAAAAGAAAAAAACAAACTTTCACTCAGAAGTAGCAAGTTAGTTCATCACCTGAAGTGCTACTCTACAGCTATCAATCCTGTACAGGAAGGAAGCTAGTTACAGCTAAGCATTTGTATTATCAAATTGGAGAGCTCAAAGTTTGAATTACCCTCGAAGAAACAGACATCAAGTATATAGCTAAGAGTCCTCCTCCCAGCACCCTATCAAGCCTCATATTTCTCCTGGGTAAAACAACAAGTGCCCAAAGCAGGCCACCTACTAAAAAGCCTACTGTCTCCAATAGATATGGATCTTTTGGGATCACAACAGGTGATGGGTACGCATAACAGGCTGAGCCAACCAGAGACAATCCCAGACCAAAAAGGATGTTGAAAATGGGACCTGCATAGCAGCCTGATATAGCAACTTGTGCACCTTCTGGGCCACCATTCACAGCCAAAATCAAATTTGTTATCAAATCACCAATCGAGTTTCCCCAGGAAAGAACTGTTAGTCCTAGTATAGAAGGACTAATTCCAAAAATATACCCAAGTGAAACTAACAGGCCTACCAGTTCCTGAGCTAGAATATAACTCCATGTCACACTCATTAAGAACCCTGCTGCTAGCCAAGGAAGCAAGCACTTCTTTGGTGGACCTGAATTCTCAGTTGTTGCACATGCAAGAACCCCAAATGTCATTCCGAACATCAACCCAATTCCATTGACTATTAGGATTGTGTTGAAGGTGGCACACTTATCTTGGGCGTTCCAAAGAGCTGCTAGGAGAACTGGTGCTAATGTCACTGAAGCGACTGCGGTTGGCTTGGACCATCTCTTTTCACAAACAACAGGAATTGTCAATCTCCTAGGTAAGGAAAGAGGCATCTCAAGGATTCGAAGAAGTGTACTGCATGGAGCTGATAATCTTAAGCAAAAGCAACATTTGTTCATTTCTACTTCAGGACCACATTCAAAACCACTTTCCTTCACATAATTTTGCTCCCCTTTTTCCATGCTGCTTAAAATTGGTATGCTTAAATCACTTCCATTACTTGAATTATGATCCCTTTCGCATTCAATTATACTACCATTCCAATGGACTTGTGAAATGTAAACAACCATCACATAAACAATATACATCAACAAAAAACCCATAGCACCCCACATGTTGATCTTGCCATAAATCAAAATGAAAATTAAGGATGCAAGAACTAAAAGGAAGAAGCAAATATCCCTAACAAAGGCATCCCTGTTGACTCGAAATTCCTCTTGCTTCGCCAAAATGCTTAAGATTCCAACCACCACACAAGTAACAAAGGAAGCACCACCTAATACTGTATTAAAGCCAAAGTCTGATGTCCCATCACCCAGAAAAGACACCACACTAGCAAAAACATCAGGGGCACCATTTCCAAGTGAAAGGAGGGTAACCCCGGCAATTGTAGGAGACAAATTCAACAGCTTAGACAAGTCTTCAAGTGAAGAACAAAAGTATTCAGAAGCTGTGTTCCCCAACAGATAGAACAATACCAGGAGCCAAAGAAAAAGAAGACAATTGCCCAAAAGAGGAAATCTTTCGAAATTGCAATAGAAAAGGTAAAGATAGTCAATATAGCCTTGAGAGACACATGGATTATGTAATTTAAAGTAAAAGCACTTGGTTTTGTAGTCATCTAGATTAACCAATCCCTGGCAGTCTTGTTGACCATTATCCTTGAAAGGTTCAGCACTTCTCAGTGCTAGAAATTCAGCAGAATTGAATTGCACAATCAAGAAAGTACATGCCACCAATAGAAAAGAGATGTTTAAGAATAAGACCCATCTCTTGTGCTCAGATAGGGAGACCATGGTACTCATCAGAGAAAACTCAAAAAAAGTTTCTCTTCAACACAACAATTTGTAACTAAGGAATAGGGTCTATGCTCCTTAGACTTCTAGTTTCATCTAAGCCAGCATTTTAGCCAAATTTGAATGCAACAACTTTAAAGAAAGAGGTAAGAATTTATAAGTAACCCATCAGCAAAACATAATCAAAACCCCTTACCTAGACAACTAGATTGTACTAAATCAAGGATAAAGAACCGGGTACAGGATATAGATTGACACAAGAAACTCCTTTGGTGGCTAAGATTTGGTTAAGAAATGAAGACCATGAGACCAAACAACATACATAAACAACACTAACCTCTTTGATGATGTGTGTTTGAGCAAATTCAAAAAGGAGGAAGGAATCTCCTGGTTTCTGGTTCCAAAGGAAAAGCAAAGAATCTGGACTGGACCACAGCAAGTAAAAGTCACGGATTTTATAAAACGTGAGAAAATCTAACTGTTCAATCATAGTGACACGGTTAATGAAGGACTGGTACACTTGTCTCACGATTGCAACTTGACATCTACTGAAAAAAAGAAGGAAACTTCAGTGTTGAAAAAAAAACAAAAGGGAACCACAGCACGTGATCCTTACTTGTAGCCTTATCAAACACCATACATAGCAGCACTAAGGTTTGTGATAGTTTTTTTTTTTTTAATTCATAATTTAATTTTTGATTTTGCATTTATAAAACTAAATTGATAGCTAATTTAAGTAAATTTATTAAGAAAATACAAGATTAAAAAATAAAGAACTAAAGTGAAATAAACAGAGAAAATGAGTTGCAATTTCAAAATTTGCATAAAAAATCGACTTTGATCCTACATTTTAAATGATAATTTTTTTGTACTTTTAGATTTTAAAATTTTAATTTTGGTAAAAGAATCATTTTTTTTATTTCCCGGTCCTTGTTTTAAGAGAGAAAAAAGAGTGGTCGAATTTTAGTAGTGGAGAGAAAAAAATAATTGATTGATCCTAATTTTAATATCCATGAATTTCATTTGATGACAAAAGTTTCACTGGGATATTCTTTTAACATTTCCATCACATGAGAAGGTAGATTTGAGATCGAGATTTTTTTTGAATTCAGATTAATTTGAAGTATTGAGATAGAATAAATGCTACTTTGATACTAGAAATGAGTGGTTTAAGGTCCTTAGAGTATTTTTCAAGTGTTTTTGAAAAAAAAAACATGGGATAAAATGAGTTTTTTTTTTCATGGAAGTTGGCTATCTGACTTTCTTGACATCTATGATGGCTAAAATCTAGAACAACATGTGACATGTTGCTTATTGTTTGTTTTTTTTTAAAATGAAAGGGTTGTCATCCGCTCCTTAAAAAGAAAAGAAAATAAGTAAGCCCATGTGCATGAGCTACTCTAGGCCCGCATGCCTTGGACTATTTTTAGGCCTAGGAGCGCTAAGTCAACCAATGTCGCACACCCGATCTTTTTTTCTTTTTTTGAATTGATTTTTTTTCAATTCTATCATTCATAATTAGATATTTGTTGAATTTTCTTGTTGATTTTTTAAAACTTCACCCTTTAATATTTTATTGATTTTTAATTCGGCAACAAAATTGTTTCATTTTGATATTTATAGGTTTATTGCAATGTCAAATAAATGCCCTGATATTTTGTTGGTTCTTAATTTTGCAAGCATCTATTTTTATTATCATATAATTAAATAAAAAATAAAAAAATTGTTGAACCCAATTGATTTCATGAACCAAGTCATAGATTTAGCTGGTTAACTTTGATTGATTAAGAATCGAGCTTCATAATTTATTCAATTTACTTTCTATGAAGTTATTGAAATCTCAAGCAAATGTCTTGACATTGTATTAATGCTTGATTTTACGAGTGATTATTTTTGTTATCATATAATTAAATAAAAAATAGTCTTAAAAAAATAAACCTAATGGAGCCTATGACTCTGGTCGCGGGTTCGACGAGTTAGGCTGCAAAACTCTGATCAATCCAATAGGTTACCATCTTAATATTTTTGAAAGAATATGTCATCTTGAAATTTATATTTAAACCCAAACCATATTTCTACTAATTATCTGACTTGTTTTTGAACCTGTCAAGTCATCATATCGGGACAACTTTCAAATGATTTGATTTGAAACATAAGCCAGGTAATGAGATGGGTCGGGAGGTTTTAAAATTGACTCACTGGCTACTAAAAAGGTTGTTCTATACCTAAACATTCTTTTTTAGTTCAATTTTCTTTTTTTGGTGTGGCTTGCAACATAGCATGGGCTGCCTATCTAGTTTATTCTAAATGGCGCAAAAAACATCTCCATGGGCACTTAAAATAATAACAAGGGAGATTTTGTTTTTTTTTTATTTTGCTTTTTTCTTATTTCTTATATGGATATTATGTTTAGTTTTATAAGGCTATAGATTAGGAAAATGATTTATAGTAACTTACTAAGTTCATAATTTCTTCAATAATTAAATTGGTGTGCACCTTCTGGACTACCCCAAATCTCAACTAATGAACTTGTGAAAACTTAAGACAAGAACTTGTATTTTCATAGCTGGTCCTAGGTTGTTGATTGGTCTTAAATATAAGTTGATATGTCTAACCTGGGTTATTTCTTAAAAACAAGTTCCATGTGGAAACAAGAGACACTATGATGCTTATGTTATTAAATATAAGACCACAAAATGATGTATAAGAAGTGATAAATAGAATGAAGTTATAAGGAGTGTATATCTATGAAAATTTTACGAAGCTTGTTGAATGGTCATTTGTGATTCCTGAAAATGTTGAATGATTATAACTTATGTATAAAATTGTCTAGCCTTTCTTACCAAGTAACCAAGGTATTTATAAACCTTTGTAACCTTGTGGAGCATTGAGAGGGGAGTTGCATCATTGATGGAGAAATTACTGTTATTATTGATTGTAATGCTTATTGTGTCATTGGTGAAGAAATGTAGGTAGAAAATAACTATTGGTGGAAAAAGGTGGTGCATGGTTTGCATTTGTAAGCGCTTGGTATGCATGCCTACATAGAGAATTTGTGTGCCTGCATGGTTCAAGGAACTAAAAAAATATATATAAAGGTGTGTGCTAGGGTAGGGTAGTCTTGAATAAACTAAGGTAAGTGTTGAGTGTTGGGCTGGTGGCCCCAACAATTAGAACTATAGTCGCATGAATTTTTTTTTGGTGAATTTTTTATACCATCATCCCCCCCCGCCAAGTGTTTTAAACAATAATGTTTTGAAGACTTTGTAAAAAAAGGGAAATAAAATAGTTATTGTTTTATATAGTGATGATACCTTTTCATGATTTTCGTTAACATGCTTGCATGAGAGTTCTCTTCATATTTTTTTAACATTTTTATAAA
Organism: Populus deltoides; assembly: GCA_015852605.2. Lineage (NCBI taxonomy): Eukaryota > Viridiplantae > Streptophyta > Magnoliopsida > Malpighiales > Salicaceae > Populus > Populus deltoides. The sequence goes on along the minus strand of CM027588.2, from coordinate 10,382,993 downwards.
GAAATGAAAGTTTGATAAGTTTTATATGTCTTCGTAAAGCAAATAATATTGAATGAAAGCATTGTTAAAATATTATGCGATGAAATGTTGTATAGAGACATAGAGATTTCAATTGAGATCTTGTTGTGAAGATTTTTATTAGATACATTTGAGACATGTTAAGAGACATGAAGAATTTATTTGGAGATATGAAATTCTCATCGTAGAGATTTTTTTATTAAAGACCTAGAGATATGTTTGGAGACATGGAGAATTCAATGGAGATATGAAGATCTCATTATGGGGTTTTTTATTGGAGTTATTGAAAACATGGAGAAACATTAATGCTTTTATTTAAAAGTTTAAAAAATAATAGAGATACAATTTCTAAAAATTATATGACCTCATGTATTGCATCATGAGGACTTTTTTCTATTTTTTCAGGTTGCATCTCCTTCTTTATATATTGTTGGAAATATCCCCTAGAATATTTTTGTTGATGTACTATTTCAGAACATGACATTTCTTAGTATTATGATAGCGGTCATGGTGAAAGTGACAAACTTAATAGGATTTTTTTATGTTTGTGCCGTTCTTTATAGAAGATAGGTATTACCCAAAGTCTTTTCCTTGAATGACACCCAACACCTAGCAAGTATAATGGTAATAGGTGTTGTCAAGAACTCAGGGAATGTCAAGTGATCACAAACAGATCCCTTTATTATAAACCAAGATCCCTTTGTTATAAACCAATTTTTGACCCCACTCAAATATGAAAAAAAAGTGTTTTAATGAAAAAGTGAACAAATATTCAAACAAATATATTTCAATCACAAAGAAATGAAGGAAAAATAATATATATATATATATATTTCAAAAAAGAAATTTAAGAAAAATAGATAAAAAGAAAAAAATACAATTAAGGATGAAATTGAGAAGAAATATTGAGAAAAGACTAAAATTGGCTAAATAGTTAAAAATTAGAAAACTAAGGATCAAATCGAAAAAGATAGAGAAGTTAAGTGGCCATTTTAATCCAATTAGGAATGCAATTGAATAAATATTGAGAATAAGGTTGAAATTAGTTGAAAATGGGAAATAAAAAAAATCAAGGGCCAAATTCAAAAAAGGTATCAAAATTGAGCGACCGTTTTGAAACTTATATATGTCAAAACGACATCGTTTAATATTAAAAAAAATGGAAATAAATAAAAAAATGTGTTTCATTCAGTTTTAAGTGAAATAATGTTCTTTCATATTATAATTTTAAAACAAATTGCACCAAAACGATGTTGTTTTGGTGCATGAGACAAAACAATACCTTTCTTTTCATTACATGTGTTTGCTACTAGTTCTTTCTTCTTTTGCTTTTCCTAGCTTTTGTCCATGCAACAATACATATTTTAATTGAGAGAAATGTTTATTCTTATTTGGCAGAGTGAATGAAGAAAATAGAGAGAAATGTTTATGCCCAAAAATTATTTGTTGAAATGTTTAAAAGGGATTTTATTTTGAGGAATTACGTAAGATAATATTTTAATTATAAAAAGGAAGGGTAAAAATATATGTGTTTGAGTCTTGGTTTTGCAGGGGTGAGCAAATGGTGAGACTACTATTTCTCTCTTTCTTTTTTTTTCCTCTCTGGTTTTCCTTTCCTATTCTCTCCTTTTTTTTTCTTTGTTTCCTCCCTCCTTGCTTCACGAAATACACCCCTATTGATAGGGGATGACAAAGGGACATGAGGTCTTTCTTAAGCATGAATCCTAACCTTTTATTTATCTGGTAAGGATCTCATCCGTTGACCATAAGCTAACAACCTGGTACTATCAAACCAGGTTGTGAGGCTGGTTGGGTCAGGGGTTGTGGATTGGCATTACAGTGGTTATAGTGTTGCAAACTAGCATGGACAAAGATGGAGTTGTAGTACGATGTAAGGGATACCATAGGATGTGTTTGTTGTCTCATTTAGGGCATGGGTAATGCATTAAATGCCTTTGAAAAAGGGCATCTCAGTTACCTTTTATGGTTCAGATGAAGAAGATAAATGAATATTGCTAGACGACATGTTGTTTAGCACAATATGTTTTTACATGTCGTTTGGAACCAAAACATGTTGTTTTGGTCAAAACATAGCCAAAACGCACTGTTTCATTTAAATGAATCGATGTTGTATTGGTGTTTTTTTTAATATTTAAATTAGGTTATAAATCTTCTCTTTCAATTTCAAACCTCAATCTTTTAATTCGTTCAATTAGATCTTTAATTGAATTTTGATTTTAAAAAATCAATTCAATTTCACCCTTTGCAAAGTTAAAACCCCTGATTTAAGAGCATTTTTTAACTTTAATTGACCTTCAAACTTCTAGTTTCTTCAATTTCACTTTTGTTTTCAATTAAATTGAGTTCCTTAATTTATGTGTCTTTTACAAAAGATCATTGATCTTGATTTTCTTCAATTTAATCCCTAATTGACCTCCAATCTTTGATTTGCTCGCAATTTTATCCTTGATTTCACCCAATTGTGCTTGTAAAAATTAAATTTGATCCTCTAAAATTTCAATCTTTTCAATTAAATCCAAAATAAACTTCCAAACTTAATTTTTAAACAATTCAATCCCTAATAAAATTATTTTGAGCTATTAAAAATCTAATTATGTCATTGAACTTAATTAATTCTTAAAATATAACCCAAATTGATTCTTAGATTTAATTAAACCTTTAATTTGGCCTCTCATTAAACCAAATTAGCCTATTAAAAGTTTAATTAAATCCTTAGACTTAATTTTTATGCAAATTTGTCTACCAATCTTTTAATTTAACCTTGAATCTGCTTTGTCTTTTAATCGTGGGTATAATTAGGTTTTCAATTTCTGTTCAAAATCTCAGTTTGGCGCCTCCATGCATTTGAAACCCTTCTTAACCTGCTCTTGTCAAATTACCAATCTTTTTTTTTTATTATTTTTTTGTTGCTTTTCAATTTTTTTTATTTTTCATTTTTAATTTTAAAAGAAAACAATAATTTTGGAAGAAAATCAAAATTAAGTTATGACACCAAGATCAAGATCAGGAGAAAATTCTGAATTATTATAGAATTTCAAATATTAAATCACTAATGGGGAATCATAAGTATCAGCACAAAAGCTTAAATTCTTTGATTTTCTCTTGGTGATGTAAAATAATGGCCTGCTATGACAGATATCTAGACTAATAAATTTAAACATTTTTAACCAAAACCTCTTGATTATGCTCAATCAACTTTTCTTGGATTCATTTTATTTTAAACCTTTAAATAAATATAATAAACACTCCTTTAATGTTTATTATGGCCCAGCAAAAATCAACTAAATAGAATCAGCTGAAACACATTTAATATAAATTAAACCCCATTCTATACAAATAAAATTCTGTTCCCAAACAGTTGAAAAACACTAGCAGATCGAATCAAACAATTAAAAAGACAAATAAAATAATTTTCTTAGGACGAAGATCATAGTAGAGGAGGTTTGATCTCTTATGTTTTTACATTATTTGAGAAGATAGTCGCGACAAATTTACAAGTACAAATTATGGTTAAAAAAATATATATTTAATACCATACCAAACACGTATTTATATGTAATATCATACCAAACACATATTAAATTAATCTATTTTTAACAAGCTAGTATTTAATTTATAATACCTTACATTGCAATTATAATTAAAAAAAAAACTAAAATAATTAGCTAATTCAATATGTGCTCTAAATAAGATATAGCTAGTATAATCTTGAGGGGTAGTTCAACTGATCATATCTTGGATTTGCTCTCCAATGATCATGAGTTCGAGTTCCCTCAAGAGTCCCCTCAAAACCACTAAGGATTATATAGTCGTTAATTTGAAGAATATTTATGTTAATAAAAAAATTAGTTAATGTCATGGTAATGATTATTTTTAAAGTATTTTTTATTTAAAAATTAATTAAAATAATATATTTTTTTTATTTTTAATCTCAATATATTAAAATAATTTAAAAATAAATAAATAAAAAATTAAAATTTTAAAAAATTATAGAATGGACGCAATACCGAGGCAAACAGTACTTGGCATTCTTTCTTCTGCCCAGCTGGCTTTTGAATAGGTCACAGGTATTGGTTTGTCAAATCATAAAAAAGAAAAAAGAAAAAAGAAAAATGAAAAATGAAAAATGAAAAATGAAAAAAAGAAGGTTATGTTAATGCTTTCTTACTTCGGCGCTTCGTGGGGAGCTGATTTTCTTTGTCGCATCAACGTGTCCAATCAAGAGTAAAAAAAAAGGGAAAAAAACCAAAGAGGGTCTAGCAAAAGAGTAAATTGTGTGCATTTGCTCAGTTGCCTTTACGAGTTTTGCCTTGCCTATGTGTTTTAGGTTTGAGTTTTTACGTAAATGTTTATTACTTTTATGGTAATTTATATATTTATTGGGCTTACAAGACATTAAAAATAAAAAAGTTAAAAAGAGATAATTATTTAGGTGGTGGAACACTGATAAAATTTTAGGATTAAAAAATTTGTTTTTTGGTTTTTAGATTAAAAAAATAAAAATTAAAATGATGGTCAAATAATAATCTATATAGGTGGCAATAACTTCAGATACTCTTAAAACTAATCAAGTTATATACAAGTTTGAATATCTTTATTAAAAAAATTCAAAAAATAGTTACTTAATAGGTGATATTAATACTTAAAATATTTAATTTGTTTTGGATTTCAATTTCAAATGACCTCTACTGATATGATATTTATTAAAAATTTATATGTTTATTAATTTTAAGATTTAAAGATATGAAAAAATTAATTTGGATATTTTTTATTAAATTGCTTCAACAATTTTATTTCTTCAATTGACCTTTTAGTTACCTGTTTTTACTATTTTGCCATTTGTGGTTTTATATCAGCCCGTGAATATATTTGGAGAGAATTTATCATGCTTGAATTAAAAGATTTATTAAAAATCTAATACATCAACTATTCTAAAAAAGTTACATACCTTTCATATTCCATTAATACTTTTTGTGGAGACTCTCTCGCATCTTATTTCATCTCAAAAATCATATGCCTCTTATCTAATATAATTTTAAATTGATATATTTTTTAGATGATGTATAAATATTTCTCTTTAATTTTTCAGGAACTATCTAATTTTACTGTTTTTTCTATATAAAAAAATATCAAGGTAATGCAAGCGTTAAAAAAACTAAAAAAAAAACTCGATACTTGAACCATTGAGTTTAATATAAAAAATATATAAAATTTAAATAAATTTTATTTTTAAGAGTAATTTATTTTTTTAAACTATTCTAATGCAAGGTTAAGAGATTTATTTATCCCAAATAATTGAATAATAATCAATTGATCATTTGAAAACTACTAAGTTATTCTTAAAAATAAGCTAATAAATTTCTGGTTGTGAAGATTTTAGTAATGTAATTGGTTCTTCACCATTTGGCACACTGAAGGAAGAGAAAATTGAGAGAAATGTTTATGCTTAAAAATTGTTTGTGAAATATTTAAAAGGGATTTTATTTTGAGGAATTACGTTAGATAATATTTTAATTATAAATTATAAATGATAATTTTGAGGCTTTAAGGGTTTTTTATTAATTAAAATGAATATAATGATAAACTAAGTGTTAGTGCATATAAAATTTAAAATTTAAAATATAATTTTTTAAACTACAATAGAAAAGTAAACTCACGAACAAACTTTAGAAGGTATTTTGTAATTAATATTTTTTATAAATAATTAAATTTTTTTATTGATATTTTAAAAAAATATTAAATGTTAGCGTTCATATAAAATTAATAATGAAAAATATATTTTTAGAAATTATAATGTGTAATTATAATTTAGACCAAATTATAAATGCTAAGAGTAATTTTCCAAAAAAAAAAATGACTTGTAAAATATTTTCTTTTTTTAATAAAAAACACAATTTAGTTTACTTTTAAAGGTTTGAAAGATTTACTCATAAAAAACTTAGTTTTTTTTTTTTATATAATATTTTCAAAAGATAAATAATGCAAAACGTTTTGGGCCCCATAGGCTTAAGTTTTGTATTGAAATTCAAACTCACGACCCATATATAAAATAGGATCTCATTTCACCCACCAAACTTTTCGAGCTCTCTGCATCGGTAACAACGAACGAGAGGTACTCAAGCTCAAAAAAGTTAAAAAGAAACACCACAAATCAGAATAGATTTCTCCAAAGTTTTGAGTTTTGGATCTCTTATAATTTGATAATTCTGAACGTAATAGCTCTGTATTATCTTCTTGATTTAATTTTTTTAATTTGTATTTTGGGGTTCAATGGATTCTACAATTAGAATTGGGCCATCAATTCTCTTGCCCATTTCTTCTTCACCACAATCATCAAATATACAGAGGAATGATAAGATTGGATATGGGTTTCAATTCAGTGGAAATGAGTGCATCACAAAAATCTCTGCCATCACTCCTAATGGCTCTGTTTTTCCTTCTGCTTCTTCTCATGGGGTTAGTTCCTTTTTGCTTTCTTTATTTTATTTTCGGGTACATGTTTCTTTTGGAAACTGTATTGGAATGTAGGTGATCACTTATTATTATTATGTTATTTTCTTCTGTGTATTAACAAATTTTGGCATGACTGCTGTTGTGCACCTGCATTTCTCAATTCATAAAATGAGAGAGCAACCAATGTCTAGGCTGGTGTAAGGATTTATAGAAAGGTATAATGTAGAAGTAAATAAATAAGGGTGTGCTAAATAAAATAATGGATTTTTCAATTTTACTCCCAGTATAATTAAAAGATATTAAATGATTTTGCTGGTATATTTTCCTATATGTGAAATGAGTTTCATGGGTGTGCTAATTATTGTCGAGCAGTCAATTTTTCATCTTCATGTATTTCTCAATGCACGAGTTCCTCAGGAATTGTTGTTTGATGTTTCAGGAGTCAAGTTCAATGGGAGATGTGCATAGAAGAAGAAGCAGTCTTGAATCTCTGTTTTGTTATGATAAGCCTATACCAGAGGAGAGAATTGAGGAGCCCGTAGGTGTTTCGTTGGCTGCAAAATTAATTGGAGATAATCCTCGGTGCACTGATTGCCAAGCCAAAGGCGCTGTTCTCTGCACCACATGCTCTGGTTCTGGCTTATATGTTGACTCTATAATGGAAAGCCAGGGCATCATTGTCAAGGTCAGGTGCTTAGGTAATTTTTCTTTCGCTTCATAGTGCAAATTCTAACAATTTTCTTTTTCAAAAAGTAATCGCTTATTTTTCATGTCAAATTTATTTAGTTGACTATCGTCAAGATCATGCTGAATAGTAACTGTTAATTGGTCGCTAGCTATTGGTGAAACCATTTTATTGTTATGGCAAACTATGGTCATCATCAAAAACTACTAATTTTTTACAAATTGAACAATGTGCTTACTTTCTGAGCTAACCAAGTCAATTACTATTTTGTTTGTTTTATGGAGTTAAGTATCCGCATGTCACAAGTCTTTTCTCTGGAAATTAATAATTTTGTATTTCAAGAAAGTGCAATGTACTTTTTCTGGCTCGTGCAAGCCCTTTATGCTTAGGCTCAGCAGGGCCTTTTCAGTGTGTAATCAGCCCGTTATGTAGGGCAAGTTTACTGAGTAGAATTGATTCTGATGTAATGCTACTATAAAAGAAAACTTGATTACCGCCATACCATGGACAATTATTTCTTGTGATGAGATCCCTTTCCGCAAAATAGCTCACTTAGTTACCTCTTTAGGGCTCCTTTTTTCCACCATTCACCTTAGCTTATAAATTTGGATGTCTATTCATGTTTGTTGTTAACTTCAACTCACCAAGAGGATATGTTGTAGTGAGCATACATTAGAGTATCTCTGTACATATTTGGGAAGTAGTAAACGTTGACTAGCTTGGCCTGTAGTCGTCCATGGGGCTTGGTCTTGTGGTATGATCTCTGCATGCTACTTCAGAACAGTAGCATGGTAGCTGATTGTTGGTTATCTTCATCTGCTGTGTTATATTTCGCAAAGACAATGATCCTATGTCACATTTGTTTTTGTAGGTTGTGGTGGGACAGGGAACATCATGTGCTCAGAATGTGGTGGCCTAGGTCATCTTGGACCCAAGTAACTTTTGTGTTTTTCTTTCTCAGTGCATTTTGTTGTACCCATCTTTGATGTTAGCACTTGCAGGTTGTCATAGTTTTTGTAGTCATGTAGCCTCGCATTACTGTATTAAATTTTTGTGTATTTGACTTCTTCATTTCTCAATGGCATTCTTCGTCTATAGTTTATTCTTCTTGATCTTTTGAATTGTAATGATCTGTTTTCACTATATAGGAAAGCTTCTGATTTTACTGTTTCCATTTCCCTTTCATTCAGTTGATGCAACAATGGAGATGCTTTCATTTGCCTTAGTAAGTATTGCAAATGGAGCTTGAAACATATGCAGTTAAAAGAGTTTCTTAACATGATTACTCTTGAGATCAAAATTTGGTAGATATGATTTGCACTGCCTTGGAATTTGATCCTCTGTGACCTTAGATCGACTGTCTGGAGTGTGACCATATTAAGCATCTGATCTAAGTGAAATTCAATATTTCTGAAGATGATCTACGTGCTAGAGAACTTGAGTGGATTATATTGAATCTAAAAGCAGACTTAAATGCCACTTACAGGACAACTTATCTTGCACAAACAATCAAAAATTTGTAATTATAATGTTTTCACAGAATCACATGCCTTTTAACATCAATTGATGTTGCTCTAGTGTAGGTGGTGTGTCTGGTCGTGTTTCAAATTTCAATCTAAAACAATGAATCTGGAGTCAGCAAGCGAGATGAAGTTCAGATGATTGTTAAGCTCCACGTCTCTGAAATTCTTGAATGCGAAATAGTATAGTTGGGTCAAGCCGTGGGTTCTCTGGGTTCTCTGTGTAAGCAATGTAGTAAGCTGCAACACATGATTGTTGCCATGCCATTGCTATCCGACACTGGAAGCAAAAAAATCGTCATCGAACTTTGTGAGTTTCGAAGTACTGTTGTAAGAAATGTTTACAATACTAAAGATAGCTGATCTCTTACCATGAAGTAGCCAATCAGGAATGCATAGATTGACACTTCTGTAGCATAGCTCTTGTGAACGGCAAATGTCCATGTTCCTCCAACCAGGGTGCATATCGCACCTCCTGCCATCCCACAAAGAAAACAGAAAGACCCTGTCAGATCTCTGTCAATTATAGGCTCCAACCCAACTCTCCTGAGCATCTCCCATGTGTCCATGGATGCCTGCACAAACCCCTTATTATAAACCCCTACTTGCACAAGACCCCACCGATTCCCATAGTTAACTAGTGTTGCAGCAACAGCAGAATAACAATTAGCACAGGAAAACAAGAACTCGTCTGTGCCCCCTGCAATCAAACTAATTGCTCGGGCTGAACCACGGATTACGGTAATTATCGGCACAAGGACTGAGCTGAGGCACACACTTCCCATTGAATATTTGATTGTGTCCCGTAAAGCTATTCTCGAGTCCATATCTGCCCCAGATGCAAAGTGTAGGTACTTGATGCGTGCAATTGTAACTTGCAATGTGTTTTTCATCACTTGCATACTCCATGCCAGGCTCGCAAGGATCACCAGAATGAACGAAGTGTCTATCACAGTTCCAACAGCAGTGGCTCCGCCAATCCCAGATACCAAGAAACAGGAATACAAAATGCTTAGGATGATTGAGAGGTTGATTAATGTGGTGGTCTTGGCAGGAGGGGAAGCAGCGGTAACTGACAAAACCTTGGTCGCATAATCGAATCGTGGATTCACCCAACAAGCATAAAGGGATAGAATCAGGGCAAGAACTATAGCAATGACGCCTATTGTTAAACTTGCAGTAGAGCTAATTAATACAAACAGCACGCCTACTGCACAGGTTAGCAAGGGGCTAAGCCAGAAGGCTGCTCTCAGGGCTCTTGAAGGGTTGCGGAAAGTGAACCATTGCCATATGAAAGCCACAATCCCAGCGCATGCTGTTGCAGCAAGGAGTGGAGGATACCACTTCTTAGGGTGAAAATGGTGGCTGTGGGAGGAGAGGAGGCCACGGATGGCGAGGCAGATTACTAGTATCGCGATTAGGAGGATGTGAACAAAGAAGAGGGCTCGAAAGAGCCTCTGGACTAATAGCCCCGCCACCGTCGCGGTTTCAATCTGGACGCTTGATTCTTGAACCTGCAAAAATAACAAAGCGAGTTGGTAGATAATAATTTTGTAGAGTCAACTCACAGTATGTGCTGCTCAAGAAGAATAAAAAAATGAATGATCAAAACAATGGAGTAGTTAAAAAGACTAAAAACAAGAAATAAAGAATCAATAAAGACTATTAGAGAGAGAGAGGATGTCGAAGACAAAGAAAGATGATAAATTATTAAACCTTGGGAATTCTTGACTATTTTGATAAAGGAGAACGGGTGAAGAAAACAAAATCAAGAGATTGACTTGAGGTAGGAGGAGGAGGAGGTGAAAGAACCTTGATGGGGATTATGGATGGAGGTTTTCCCTCTTGATCTTGAATGTGGAAGTTCTGCACAGTAATACCTGTAGCTGCAGCATTCATTTCGTTGGATCTTTCCTTTGACTGCTACACCTCAATGATTATTCTGAATCTAATTCTCAAATTCTTGGTCTTTCGTTGTTTAAAACAAATAACTTCTGGGGTTCTAATTTCTTTCTTCCACTTTCTTGGCAGCCACGATTCACAAAAATCTTTGTCCTATCGATCGCTCTTGTTCAAGTGTTCCTAGCAAATCATGATCGTATGAAGTTCTATATGAAACTGTCCAAGTCCAGCTTCTCCTTCACATTTTCCACCGGATCTGACACGTATTTAACCTTGTGTATGAGTTTTGGCTTTGATGATGTGGTGCAACGACGTGGAAGGTAGAGAGGGTGAGGGATAGATAGGTCAACAGAAGTGACTTGTGGAAGAGGGTCTCTTCTCTCTAGGTCTATGCTGGTTCTCGTGACGCAGTTAGCTTTGCACAAGAAAGAAAAGAGGAGTAAAGATAAATGGACAACTGTTTCTTGATGAGAAGAGAGGTGTTTGGTAGGCTTAAATGCTGACCACTTTTGGGCTTCTGTTATCATTTGATCAGTGTGTAATGGTTAGCCTACAAATACTGCAGATATCGCATTACCAAAGATAACCAAGATTCAAGGTAGCACGATCTTGATGTGTCTTCACTGGGAAATAAGTGGAAGAAGATTCAAAATCTTTCTTGAACCCCAAGCGACGTTAGGCTACACGACGAAGGAAATCTCCCCGTTTTCCAAGCCTTAGCACACTCCTTCCGAAGTTGGAAGAGTAGAAATGTTAAATATTATCAAGTGCAGAGGGCGCAAATTAGCAAGTGCATGCTGCATGTAGATAACGACGGTTAACCAACCAAATAAACAAACAAGTCAATTGCGTTAGGTGGGATGACTAAGGTTTAGTTAGGGGAACAAGAAAGCTGCTAAACAATCTTTCAAATTATAAAATACACATTCTCCATGCTTTTGCAGAGGAGAGTTCAAACACAGATAGATTAGCGCGCAATCAAATTTGAGCTGCAGTATAATGATTTTGGACTTGTTTTCTTAAAATGAATTATTGATTTCTAGTGAGGCCTATTGGTTTTCTTCCACATACTTATATAGATATAGATATAGATATGGTTCCTTCCATGATTCAAAGTGTTTGCCATGCTCAACAAATATAATTATACTAGCATATAACAGGCTCGTGTTCCGCAGCGGATCAATAATAATTTTTTTTAAATATAAAACAAATATGAAAAGTATAGAGCGCTAGATTCAAGAGCCTTGAGTCTGGCTATGAGCCAGACCTGATAGCCTTGGGTATGGCTCAGCAACCAAATACAATTGCCTCCAAATGCTATTAGGTCTGGCTGCCTAGCCAGATCTAATAGCATTGAGTCTAGTTGCCGAGCCGAACTCAAGGAGCATTGGGTCCGATTAGACAGCCACATCCAAATGCTATTGGGTCTGGCGGGCAAAACAATTGGGTTTGACAGTCTAGCTAGACCCATTTGGGTCTGGCCGTTGGGTCTAGCAAATAAGGCAATTGGTCTAGTGACCCAGTCATACCCATTTGCCTTGGATCTAGTGGTGGAGCCAGACCTAATATCCTTGGGTTTGGTTGTAAAGCCAGACCCAAATGCTATTGGGTCTGGCTACCGAGCCGGATCATAAGAAGCCTTAGGTTTTTTTTTTTTGGGGGGGATGATAGACCCAAAAGCATTGGGTCCAACTAGGCACTTAGACCCAAATGCTATTAGGTCTCGCCGCAGAGCCAGACCTAATATCCTTGGGTCTGGCTGCTGAGCCGGATACAATATCCTTGGATTTAGCGGGCAATGTAATTGGCTTTGACGGTGGAACCAGACTCATTTGTCTTGGCTCTAGCGGTGGAACCAGACCCAAATGCTATTGGGTTTGGCCACGAAACTAGACCCAATATCCTTGGGTCTGGTGGGCAAGGCAATTGGGTTTGGAGACCCAGCTAGACCCAATAGCCTTGGGTCTGGCGGCCCCGATGCTATTGGGTCTTGCTGCGATTCTAGACCCAATATTCTTGGGTTTGGCTGTGAAGCCATATCCAATATCCTTGGGTAAAGCTGCCTAGCCAGACCCAATATCCCTGGGTCTGGCGAGAATGCCGGACCCAAAAACATTGGGTGGTAGCCAAGCCAGACCCAACAATACTTTTTGACTAAAAAACAGTAAAGACAACACCTTTTGATGTTATAGTGTGGTCTATAGTGCTAACATTGTATATCTACAGTGTGATTCATAGTGCAAACACTATATATACGGTACCTGCACAGTGTTTTTTCTTAGGTCTGTGCGAGTAGCATTAGATCTATTAGTCATGCCAAACTCAATAATATTTTTTTGACTGAAAACACAGAAAAGATAATGCTCCCATAATGCTACAGTGCCATCCATAGAACAAACACTTTATTTATGTACACAATACATGCAAAATATTTTTCTCACGTTTTTAAAGTATAGCATAATAGGCTAGTCTTGGTTGACTATTGAAGAACTTGTTGGTATGAACAAAAGACCCCCAGATCACAATAGAAGCATAAAGTTGGATTAACGTTCTCATCACCGTAGCGAGAGAGGTCTTTAGCTCTTCGCTATATCTATGGTAATAATTAAGGCTTCCCTTGGTGACATTACCTTCTCCATAGGGAGTGGCCGCCACACCCCTCCCTTAGTTCAAGAATTTCCACTGCGGATTGTGAACGAGGATAAAACAGTTCCGAGTCGATGGAAGTTTTGTAAGCGGTGACGATTGTATGATTTTCTACATTGAGCTTGTGGCTGGAACATCACAGGGAGATCGACGCTGGTAGTGAATGGTTGTCGGATGATGGAGCAGTCGTGTTGCCCAACGACGAGTATGAGGATGCCACCCTCAATTAATAATAGACATATCCTTGAAAAAGATTAAAAAAAACACTTTAAATTATGCAATGCTTTCAACATAACCAATAATCATGTGAATACGCGCCGCATGGAGCATGGCAAAAGACAAATTGCAATCCTCTATAAAAACAACTCATTCAAATCCTGAAAACAATCAAATTACTTTTTATATCACTTTTTTTTTAATTATTATTAAGGTGGATGTTCGGGCCAGCTTGTGTACACCTGGACTAATCCCACGAGCTCTAAAGTTAACGACCATATAAATCTCCAATAGCCATGAGATTTATGAGACTCGAACTGGTGACCTTTAGGGAACAAATATAAAATCTGACCAGTGAGCTACACCTCTCAGGATTATTTCTATATCACTTTTACTCTCAAACTATCTTTATTTTTCTATTGATAAAATAATCACAGGTAAATACTAACAGATATTTCCACCGATAAAATTATTAAATCTAGTAGTGTTACTTATAAAAAAAAACATTATTTTTTATTATTTTTTATGAAAACCTTTCAAAATATAAGAAAAATCCTTAAAAATTGATATAAATTCTTTTATTGCATAATTAAGACTATCTATACTGTTGGTGGTATTTTTAGTGATGTGTATATATATATATTATAAACCCTAAGTAGTTAAAGTTATTAAGGCTTGGTTGTGGCTCTTGGAATTGGGCCAAGCTAGAACTGAGACTAGACTATGGCCACCATCTATTGAATTAGCCCATGTGAGGGACTGCAGCTTTGAGCAGACCCATGTAAGTATATATAACGACCTAGGATCCTTTCTGCCTTTCATCTCATGAAGGGACATGACTTTAACTTTCGTACAAATATATTTTATTTTGAAAAAATAACCAAAAAAAACTCCTAAAATATCAATATAATCAATAATAATATATAATGAATCAAATAGAAAACTAAACACACAATCTATACATATGTTATCTATGTTTACTTCAAAATTATAAATTAATTTGGAGATCTTATTATAATGGTGATGAAAAGATCACTAATAATATAATTTCTTATTTTTTAAAATTTATAATGACTACTTATCTCCAATTTAATTTGGTGGTTTATGATACAAATATAATTTCTAATCTAGAAATAATAATTAAAATAGTATTTTTTTTATAATTCAAATTATTAAGAGAAGATATTTAAGTTTGATTAACAAATTATTCGAAGATTTACCTACCTATTAATTAAAAAAACACATTAAATTATATAAAGACATAAGTCTATTCAAGAAAGGTATTCTAAATGAATGAGAAAAATATCACTCCTCTCCTTTTTTTTCTCTCCCTCTCTTCTTTTTTTCTCAACAAAATCCTCCTTTTAATCTCAGGTGGAGCCTTCACCAACTAAAAGAAGCCGATGACAACCCCTTTTTGTTATTGCTTTTTTATTATTATTTATTTTCATGGTTAAAAATTTCTTATGTTTTTGTTTAATCTTCTCATATTATATTTATGTCTCAGGAATAAAAGTTAAGTTGTTTTAAAGAGATTAACATCTATTAATAATATTGAACGGTTAAAATTTTCTTTGATCTATTATAGTTAAGGTTGATTATTTTCGGTTCGGTTTGGTTTTTATAAAAAAGAAGTAACTAAACCGGGTTTTTTTAAAATCAAAACCGGTTCAAACTGACCAGTTTCGGTTCGGTTATTTTAGAATAAATAAAAACTGATTTGACTCGATTTTTTTCCGGTTTGGGTTTAGTTTGGTTTTTTCCGGTTTAGGTTTAGTTTGATTTTTTTGGTTTCAGGTTTATAAAACCGAAACCGAACTGAACCGGTTGGTTTTTTCATGGTTCAGTTTTTTCGATTAATTTGTTTTTCAGTTTTCTCAGTTTAATCGGTTTTTTTGGTTTTTTTTGCTCATCCCTAATCATAGTAGGAGTGTGTTTAAGTGCATAATTTGAAAAAAAAAATAATTTTTTAATAAATCTTGGTTATAAAAATTCCAAAAAAACTATTTTTCGTTGGATTAGATGTTGTTTAGAAATGAAAAAACTATAATTCGATCGCCAATACGGTGGAAGATTTTTTTAGGATATATTCTTTTGTAATAAATTCTTGTTTTCATTTTTAAAACTGAGTAATGTAAATGTACTAGTTTGTTATACATCAATTTTATATTAATGAAATCAATGTATTTCTCAAAAAAATAACAACTGTTATAGTGACAATTGGACGCCAGCTTCCCTCCACAGCAAGGAACCCTCTCCAACAAGATCTACCACAGTACACTTCCATGCCTTGTTATCATTCCCATGCATTCTCATCACCTCTCACAATGCCCTCCTTCACCAACCATTAACAACTTTTACTACCTTTCTCCCTTCCTTCACTACCCAACTTCCCGTCCAAAACTTCCCCTTTCCTTTTCTTCTAATCCAATGAAACGGGCATCAAAATTTTCATGCATGATCTCATTCATGGCGGCCCCAATATACTCTTCTCTCCATTATACAACCCAGCAAAACTAACCTCGCTTATTGCTAGATACAACCCTTTGATTAAGTTAAACATGCATGCTGAAAGACCTCAAAACATATCCACTAACATTTGCTTACTTAATATCAGCATCTAGAGGTGATACACAGAAGCTAATACGTGTGATGAAGGCATTTTACCATCCAGGGAATTACTATCTGATTCATGTCGATGCTGATGCTCCAGGAAAAGAGCATAAAGATATAGCTGAATTTGTGTCTAGTGATCCAGTTTTTGGTTCTGTGGGGAATGTTTGGAAACCAAATTTGGTTACTTATAGAGGTCCTACTATGCTTGCTACTACACTCCATGCAATGTCAATATTGTCGAGGTCTTTCAAATGTAACTGGATCTTTAATCTTATCGCCTTCGATTATCCCCTAATTACCCAAGATGGTATGGTGAGTGGGCCCTTTCATTTTTGTTTTATTTACACTATCCTATTTCAGTCCACCACAACGTTTTTCACTTTTTATTGAGTTGGTGTTAGAATTGTGGTAGAGATTATTTTTTAAAATGTTTTTTTACTTTGAAATATATCAAAATAATATATTTTTTATTTTTTAAAATTTATTTTTAATATCAGCACATCAAAACGATCCAAAATCATAAAAAATTAAAAAATTAATTGAATTAAAAAAATAAAATTTACAAAAAAATTAATTGAAAAAAAATAAACTTGTTGCGGCGCTGCCTTTTGACATGAGGGGTGGTCAGCTAGTGTTTATGTTGGCGGATCACGGTGGAGTTAGTAGTGGATAAGCCGGTTGCAAGATGGTTGGTGGATGAAGAAACGACAAAGAGAGAGCGAAAGAGAATAAAATTGGAAGAAAAAAAATGAGGGAAGAGATGATTTTTTGCCAACTTTACATGCTGATATCTTAATGCCTAATGTATGGAATCCATTCATATTTATAGGAGGTGGAAGATGAACATTTTGTCTTTATTGGTGTCAAATCTTGGCTCTTGATTCCAACTGGAAAGATCTCAACCGTTGGTTCAAAATTGTCATCATGAACTGTCAAATTTTAATAGTTAAAGGCTAGATGAGTTGACCTCCAAGAGCCAGCGTCGCTGCTATTGTGGTGTCAATCAACCAGAAAAACCATACTAGGGTATGGTTAAATATCAGGTCATCATGGTGGTGTATGTTTTGTCAAATTTGGTAAAGAAACGAAGCATTAAATGCTTTGAAAAGGTGGTCATCCGAGCAGCTTCCGGGTGAAAAAAGAAGATGATAAGTAATAACCAAGCAATGCATTGTCTAGTCTACTCTTTTTTTGTTCAAAAAGGCGTTGTTTTGGACTTTATACGGTTTTAATTTATGGGTTTGGTCAAAGTTCAATTTGATCCTCCAGCTTTTAATTTCTTTCAAATGCACCCCTAATTGACCCTAAACTTCCAATTTTTATGCAATTTTACCCCTGTCAAACTTCAATGTCAGTCACAGATTTCAGCACCTTTTTCATTTTAGTTCTTGATCTTTGATTTATACAAATTGACTCTTAATTGACTATTAAACTTTCTAATATCTTCAATTTCACTCCTGATTTCAATCAATTAAGTCCCTAGAGTTTGGCGCCTTTATCAAAATAATCACTGGCTGTAAATTTCTTTAATTTAACCTTTAATTTACCCCAAACTTTTAATTATTTTTAATTTTACCCCTGATTTGAACCAATTATCTTTGTAGAAATTAAGTTTGGTCCTCTAAAATTTCAATCTTCTCAATTAATCTCAAATTGAGCTCCTAAACTTAATGTTTCACCAATTAAGTCCCTAATAAAATTAATTTGACCCATTTAAAGTATAATTAAGCCCTTGCACTTAATTAATCCTTTAATTTGACCCAAATTAATTCTTAAATATAATTAAACTTTTTAATTTGACCTATGATTAAATCAAATTGGCATATTAAAAATCTAATTATGTCAATGGGCTTAATTTTTATGCAGATTCATCCAATAATAATTTAATTTGACTTTAAATCTGCATTGTCTCTTTAGTTTTAGGTACAATAAAGTACAATTTTGCTCTTAATTCATTCAAAATTGCAGCTTAATCTTTCTCTATATTTGAAATTCTCACAGCTTACTTTTGCCAAAATGTTTGTCCTCTTCTTATTATTTATTTTTTATTGATTTTTTTAATTTAAAAGGAAAAAGGGTAATTTGGGAAATAAACCAAAAATAGGTTATGACAGGAGGGGTAAGATTAAATGAAAGAAAAATGTTATTGTATAAAGTATGTAAGAAGAAAAAAACTAGTAGGGCAAAAAAATATATATATGAAATAATAGGGGGTAAATATGCAAATAATAAGAAATTAGGTATATAAATACCCAATTTCTTCTTTCATGGTCAGTGGTTCTTCATGCTTAGAAGGGAGGAATCACTTTTTTTTACTCATTTTCTACTAAATTACATTAAAGATAGAGGTGTAGTTAGGAATAAAAAGCTATTTGATCTTGGGGATGGCAATCCGATACCTCCTCCACTATCAACAGAAGACCATGGTAGGCCATCGCCACTAGAATTGCCTTTGTGCATTACTAGTAAACAAATGTCTTTGCCATCATCTTTTAAGACTAGTTCTTCATCTTGGGTACCTACCACAAACTTATATGAGATGACAACATCTCGAGCACTTCCTCCAGCATCTCTATCCACTACTCCATCTGTTGGATGTGATGACAAGGGATTTACTCTTGTTACTCGAAAGAAAAGGAATAAGGATATCCCCAAGACGACAACTCGGGCAACTCCTACATTTACTTCTCATGTGGCATCATTTTATTATAGATGATGCTTTTGCTTCATAAAGAAAGTATAATCATAACCTTTCCAATTGAATGGTAATCCTACTTGAGTTTTGGTTATTTCTATTTCAACTAGCTGGCTAGTTTATGTTGCTTTGTATGTTTTTTTTGTTGTACAAGCTTGTTTTTTTGTTTTTTTTGACCTTACAGATCCTTTGTAATACTTGGAGCATACCTCTTATATCTTGTATTTTTTAGATCTATACAACGTAAACTTTTCCAAAAAAAAAAAGGAATAAAAAAGGGGTGATTAAGGGTTTGTAGGGTTAGTTTGAAGAGAAAAATCAAAAGTTAAGGTTTAAGGAGGAGGAGAAGAGAACTTAGAATTTTCTTGCATTCCATCATTGAACATCATTCAATTAAGGTAATGCATCTATCCAATGTGATTAATTGTTTTGATTTTATTTTTTGATGAAGAAGTGCAACTGTTAATATTATGTGGGGATTTGTGATGTGACTTGTTGTAATGATGCATTTTATGATTGAATGACGTTTACAAGCATGTTGGCTCAGCCTGTTATGCATACCCATCACCTGTTGTGATCTCAAAAGATCCATATCTATTGGATACAGTAGGCTTTTTAGTAGGTGGCCTGCTTTGGGCACTTATTGTTTTACCCAGGAGGAATATGAGGCTTGATGTCTGTGTCTTCGAGGGTAATTCAAACTTTGAGCTCTCCAATTTGATAATACACATGCTTAGCTGTAACTAGCTTCCTTCCTGTACAGGATTGATAGCTGTAGAGTAGCACTTCAGGTGATGAACTAACTAGCTACTTCTGAGTGAAAGTTTGTTTTTTTCTTTTAAGCTTCCATGAAAATTAGAATGGCCCATAAACCGTAATTTGTAATCTTGATGACACAAATTTGAAAGCTATCAGAATGAATTCAGCAACTTGTTTGAAAACCATTTTTGCATAATTCATTTTTATTGTAATTTTGACGAAATGATGAATTTATACTAATGTGCGATACCCTGGTATTTCAAGACCCGAGAATATTAATCACAGAACATTTCGCAGAGAAATTAATGGGGCCTGGACTATTTTCATATATAAAGCTGTTAGAAAATAATTTGGGATTTCATTTGATTCTCCAGCTGTTGGATATCATGATTTGATCCTTGATTTTAGTATTGTTTCAACATGATTCTGGAAGATATTTGTTTGATTTATATGAATATATGATTATTTTTCTCGTTAAGTAGGAGATTGAAGTGTGTGACTTGCATCGGTGCATGCATGCGGATGCAAATGTTGGAACTTGGGATTTGGGACGGTGATAAGCTGCCTTGTCAATCACTAGTTTAGCATGGTTCTGTCAAGAAAACAGATTGATAGATGTAAATATTGTGGGTTAGCATAGCTTCAAATATGAAAAGGATCTTGTGTTTTTCTTAGCAGAACAATACAGAAAAGAAATTTCATCTGATTGATTGTCAGGTTTTGCTTTTTGCGCATCTTTAGCTGTCATGGTTCCTTTCTCCAACATGCAGCGATTTCCATGTTATATACATCATCCTAGTTAGACATACAGAGAGACTCATTTACCAAAAATCTTGATCAGGTTTATGCTCTGCAGCACTTCAATTTTGCTCATTCCAACGCCATGAGGAATTGAGTGATTCTCAATATTTACGTGTTATTGAGTTTAATGGCGATGCAAAATTATCTGGAGGCAGTCATTTTTCTATATTCCCAGACCCCACTATTAGGAGGAAGCAACCAAACTTATCACATTAAGCTTTGGTCCATGTTAGTGGCCGTGATAAAATATTTCCTGGCTAAGGCACAAGTAACAGTCCAAACTCCAAACTACATCTAGCTAGAAACTGAAGGTTTTGATGTAGAAATGCCAGAAGCAAAACAATAATCGATATTGGACGCATCAAATATAGATCCTCTAAAAAATAATTATAACTAGAAATCCGATCATTAGATCGTGTTTTAATTTTATCAGGATTGTAGAAGCTATAATATTCCACAAGAAATTGGTAGAGTCAGTCATCCGACACATGGATATCCTCAAAATAGATCTATAAAATGATGTTTTTTGTTATTTAATTATTTTTCTAGGTAATTTTGAATTTTAATAATTTTTTTTATTTAGCTACGAATTCTTTTACTTGTGTAAGTTTTAAACCATGTATAAACAATTTTTTTTGTTGTTTTTAAGAACATATTATTGAAAAACAGACTTTAAAAATACACTATAATTTTTTTTATTTTTTATTTTTTTTATAATTTCAAGATGTAATCTTGAACTTAAAAACCCTAAATTTTATTCACCGAGGATAAGATATCCAAGAGGACTCATTTGTAATCCAACAACGTAAAAACGAGGACTTAACACTAACATATTTTGAAACCTTTCACTTTACTTAAATAGTAAGTATATGATCGAAAAAGGGAAAGAAGTACCATTCCATTAAGAAATCGATTATTTGTGAACAATCTTTTCCTTTGCAAGCTAAGCTAGTATTAAGATAATATGGTTTGGAACTTTTAGGGGTGTAGTTTAACTGATCAGGTTTTAGGTTTGTCTTTTAGAGATCACTAGTTCGAGTCCCACAAATTTCAGGATCATTTGATGTTTACATAATCATTAATTTTAGGATCCGTAAAATTAGTCGATCTGTGCATAAACTATCTCAGACACCTAAGTTAATAAAAAAAAAATTAACATGGTTTGCCTTATCGAACATTGAACCGACCCAATTAGCATGCAAATTGCAAGGAATTGGACCCATTTGTTGCTGTAGTTTTGTTGCTACCTCGATGAGAACATCATCCATTGCACACTCCTATGATTTTATTCAATTACAAAAAGAAAAAGAAAAAGGAAAAAGAAACGAAAAAGAGAGGTTCTTTTCTGTTTTATATTTTTCCTTGTTTAACGAGTACAAGAAGACCCAAGGGCCCTCCCTCACTCACAGGAGGTAGCCGGCGAAGACATTGAAGGCGGCGAGAAAAGCGAGTGCCGCGGGGGAGGGCCTCGTCTTTGTAAGTTTAAGCTCTTTTTTCGGGCCACAAAAGAAAAGAAAAAAGTTCCTTTTGCTTTTTGCTTTTGTCTTTCTTTATTGCGTCAGCTCCATCCATAGCCACTACATCTCTTGGCTGACTCGGATGCCAACTGTCACCAAATCCCATTTCCTTTTATTCCACCACTTTTCATGTTAGCGATAGCCATGGTACTCTTTCTTGTAAATCACCTCATTTATTTATTCTTTTTTTTTTTTGGAATTATATAAGAAGTTTGACAGCACTACTATCTCTTGGACTGACCTTATATCGTTTAAATTTTATATATATATATATATATATATATATATATATAATTTTTTTTAATTGTTATAGATGATGATATATTTATATTTGTGTTTAGATTAATCATGGTAGAATTCTCTGAATTTATGCAAATGCCTAATATACAAAGTTTTCTGTTCAATATAAATATATTATCAGCTCATTTATACTTGTATTTCATTCATTTATTCATTTATTTTTTTAATAATTTATAATAAAAAATATTAAAAGAATTAATGAAAATAGAAGGTAGTTAGATAACAACTATTATCCAATTTATAAATTTTGAGTGCTTGCACATTAGTGTCAACTAGATAAGTATTCGAGGTTACTTCGGTGCGGGTTATATTATTTTTTTTAATCTAATAAAAAAAATATTTATCAAAGTTTGGCAAACTATATTGTTAAATTTTGAGAAACAAAATGTCCACTAGCAGCCAAGAAATTTTAAACCAAAAAAAATCAAAATCCTAAGATGATAAAAATCATTTTTTAAAAAAAATACTAAGAAAATGATTTATTAGTGTGATTTGGGTTTTATATTACGTATAAGCCATTAAACTTGTGATTTGGATCATAAACTACTTTGTATTTATATTTTTAAAAAATTTACCTCGGTTGAGTGAAGGGCTAAATTTGATTTTAAAACTTTGTTCTTTATTAAATTATTTTTTTGTTCAATTATATGATTAAAAAAAATGAAAGTTTGTAAAATTCAACATCATCTAAATATTAAAGTTTTTGCTTGAAACTGTGAAAAAACTCACATATATTAAATTAAAACAAATTATATTACTCAATTCATAACAAATAAATATTAAAAAATAAAATTAAAAAAAATTAAAATATAAAATAAAATAAAAAATTAAGAAGACCAGGAGCACAGGCCTTGGAAAGCCCATGCTCCTTGGGTTTTTAATTTTTAATTTTTATTATTTTCATGACGAAACACATGTTATTTACCCTATCTCATTTTAAAAAAACAAAAATACCTGGTGATATATTGTCTGCTATGATAAGTAACTGAAAACACCTAAATATTACTCTAAGATCTAAAAACACTTATTTGGGAATTAAATCATTATTTAATCGGTTTAAAAAAACTCAACCTGAATTAAAATAAAATTCTAAAGCCTGATATATATTTTTTTAGGGCAAGAAAAATAGAAAAGAAGACTTAAATATAACTTTAGAAAGAGACAACCTGTATTATTTTGTTTTCTTAGTTTATACATATAAAATAACTCCAACACCCGATAACATTTAAGTAGACAAAAATATAATAATTATTATTTTTTTTTAATAATAATAATAATAATAATAATAATAATAATAATAATACAGGTGGTAAAATAAGGAGACAACAGACATCATCGTGATCGTGATTGCCTTTCCTCATTTCTATAAACTACCTTAAAACATTTGAATATCTGAAAAAACGAAGAAAAACAATTTTTTTTTTTTATAAAAAATAAAACTTCGGATCCCTTCATCGGACTTTTCAGGGTGAGTGTTTGGTAATGTGGTTGTGGGTGAGGTTCACCTGTAGCTATATATACTACCGTTTAATTAAGAAAAAAAAGCGTTTTATTCTTGTAAGGCCTACCAATTTTGTACTTGTGCCGCAGGTTTTGTAGAAGCAGTATTTTGCTGCTTCTCGTGTAGGAAGAATCAGTGAACAGTAGAGCCATGCTTCACTGTTCAATTTTGCAGTTGTGCCGTAGGTTTTGTAAAGGCAGCATTTTGTTGCTTCTCGTGTAGGAAGAATCAGTGAAAAGTGGAGACATTCTCCACTGTTCCGGCCGGACTGGGTCCGGTCCAAAGCTAAAAATGCATTGAACCGGGTCCGACCCAGCAAAATAAAAATAAAAAAATTATTTTTTTATATTTTTAATTGTGTTTTATTCGAAAAACTAGTGTTAAACATTATTCAATAATACTACATAAATTAGACGGAGATCGTTTGATGACGTAGCATTTGCAGAATTTGATTACAATCCCAATTTTATTCCTGATTATATTTTACCTGATGTTGTTGCGCTCTTAAAAAACTTGTGAAAAATATAATCCTTATCAGATGTATTTCATACGTAATGGAATTGTAGATAATTTAATGAAACAATATAAAATGTTTTATATAAAATATTATTTATTTTATGATGTAATAGCAATAGTTAAATCTACAATATTTAAATTAAAAACCATTAATAATATTTATTTTTTAATTATTTTATAACCTCAATTTGAAAAATAATTTTTTTAACAAAACATATATTTTTTCAAACCAGCCTCAACTAAAAGTACTTTTTATAAAACAACTTTTTTCAAATCACAACCACAATAGCAACCGCAATACCAAACACGGGGATTTGTGATTTTTGACTTTTAGTGATAGAAGTAACTGCTTTAGGCAGTGTTTAACATTGTATTTTAAAAATGTCTTGTAAAAAATTTGAAATTTTTTTATTTTATTTAAATTAATATGTTTTTGATGTTTTCAGGTCATTTTGATATGTTGATATAAAAAATAATTTTTTAATAAAAAAATTATTATTTTAATGTGTTTTGGAATAAAAAACACTTTGAAAAGCAACCGCTGCCACACTTCCAAATATACCAGCGGTGTTTGATACTGTGATTTAATTATATTTTTTAAAAAATTTAAATTTTTTAAATTTTAAATATTTTAATACATTAATATTAAAAATAAAATTTAAAATTTAAAAATATTATTTTAATATATATCTAAACAATAAATATTTTAAATGACAATATTAATCAGACTCCCACCCCGTACAGTCCCCAACAATTACTTTATAAAGCTTATTACTCACTAAAAGGAAAAGAAAAGAAAAAAGCCTATCCTTTTCCATCTCTTTCTCTTTCTCAATCTTTTTTGACATTCCTTTTGCTTTATATTGTTGTACTAATTTCTATATGGGTTTTGGTGTCACTATCACTGCTCTTCAAAGCTTGCAACTTTTATTTTGATACAGCAAAAAAACCATGAAGGGTGAGTCCAAAGATCCAGCTTTCAAGCTCTTTGGTAGAAAGATTCCGGTGCCTGACACTCAGTTTCCGGCCGAACCACTAGCCAAGGTACACCCACATCTATGTATATAATGATATTCCCATTTTGCATTTTTTTTATATAGTTTTTGAAGAGGGTTTTTAGTTAAGTTTTATAGCTGAAAGTCTTGAGATTTTACCTCGGTTGTTGGATTTGTATTGGTTTGTGCACTAATATGATGTTTTAGGCTGTTTTTTTGGTCTAGTTTGATACAAGAAGCAATGAGCTTGAGCATAAATTAATCTTGAAATTGATATAATAGAGACTGTATTTTGTTGTTTCGTGTTATTGGTTTTTGGTTGAGTAAACACTGGCATGAAAAAGTGCTCATTTCTTGATGGGAAATACTGAAGGTCTTTGGTTTATAAGTTTTTGTAAGCCTTTGTAGTTAAGAATAAAGGATGTCATCTGTTGTTTGTAGAAATATTGTTTTTGGGATATCGTGTTCGAAACGCAGGTTCTGTTTCCTTCCTCCGTTGTTCAAACGTGAAACTTCCTTTCCTTGTATGTTTTTCTCTTTTCATTTGTTCCTCTATTTGTTTATTTTTGAGAAGGCATTTACTTGTTTGAGGAATGATGTAAATATAACTAAGAATTTTTGAAAAAATTGGGCCCAGAATTTTCTTTCGATGCTAGAAATTCAAGTTATTAATTTTATGTTTGTGTGATTTTAGCTCGATGGTATACATCTTATTTCAAATGAGTACTTTCATTTCTGTTTTAACCGTGGACTGTAAATCGAAAGATGAAATTACTTTATCTAGGAAAATCTATGAAATATTGTTTTTCATCTTTTATAATGAGAAAAGCTTTGTGAAAATAGGTTCTATGTTGCATTTGATCTTCCTTGTTCATTTTGAATTAAATTCTGAAATATTTTCCAATTGATTGATAGTGGGGCTAAAAACGAATAATTCATCATACTTCTCCTGTTGCATGAAAAGTGATTTAATCATGGCAATCATACTCCCAACTGCTCCATTATTTTTTCTTGTAAGTTTAAAGCAGGTTGATTTTCAACCTTGTTCCCCATTCTTTGTATACTATCAAAAGTTGCCTTTTTTTAAATAAATATTCTTGTTTGTAAATCATGCTTTGATGTGGTAACTGCATTTTTTGGTGGCTGAGCATGATCCCTTCAAGGCACGCTCATTTTATTTTATGATACAAGTCTGATGGAGGAAGAGAAGAAAGTAGCTGGAAAACTGGAAAAATTGATTGGTCTCGAGCGAACCAAATTCTCAAAATTTCCCTCTTTATTCCTGTTTAAATTCTTTAAGCATAATGCTACTCCTTTTATTTGTAATGTGGTGAAGATATATAGGGCCCTTAATTCCATTTCAACCCTGCTAATCTATTTTTTTCCCTTAATTTTGCAATTCTATTCCGACTCTAATGTTCTTTTGTTTAATATCAGGGAAGTTGCAGTGACATAACAAAATTAGAAACTAAGGGTCCTAGTGAAGAAAACTCAGAAGAACCTGAAATCTTCTCTGCTTTAGGACAAGGCGAGGAAGAGATCCAAGCTGCAATGCAAGTGAATGAGACAGAAGTAATTGCTAAGCCTAAGGAAGGTCAGCTGGAGACTAATGGTACAGACAAAGAGAGAGTCTTCAAGAAGCCAGATAAAATTCTACCATGTCCACGATGCAACAGTTTAGACACAAAATTCTGTTACTTCAATAACTACAATGTCAACCAACCGAGGCATTTCTGCAAGAATTGCCAAAGATATTGGACAGCTGGTGGAACAATGAGAAATGTCCCTATTGGTGCTGGCCGACGGAAGAATAAGCACTTAGCTACTCAATATCGTCAGATATTAGTATCTTCTGATGGAATGCCTATTGCCAGGATGGAAAACTCAGACTCAGCCGGTCACCAACTTTCATCATCTGTTGAATCTGCAACCACTTTGAGTCCCTCAACAGCAAATGGGACGGTTCTAAAATTTGGTCCTGAAGCACCTCTTTGTGATTCCATGGAGACCGTGCTTAATCTTGGAGACCCAAAAAGATATGTTGAGATGAGTTCAGTCAAGTATCAAGATAACAGAGAGGAGCCGCCCTCATGTGGATCATCCAAGGCAGCTTTCATTGTTTGTGAAAATGAATTGCCTGAAAATATTATGCAGGAGCAAGTTGATCTGCCAGCATCTTCTAACAACCTCAGCGCTCCACATTCTCTGCTTTGTTATTCTGTTCCTTCATGGGTTTTTCCTTGGAATTCAGCTTGGAATAACGATACTTCCATGGCTGCAGCTCAGTACTCCTCTGGCCAGGCTTGCATAACAAATGTTCCCACTCAAGTTCAATTGTGCCCCACACCAATGTTGGCAGTTCCCAGCATGTGTCCGCCCAACATTCCTTTGCAATTTGTACCTGCTTCTTATTGGGGTTGCATGCCCACATGGACTGCTGGAACTGGAAATGTACCACTGTGTGGATCGAATGGCTGCCTTTCTCCATCATCCTCTACCACCAGCAGTTATTGCTCGGGAAATGGCTCACCAAAATTAGGCAAGCATTCTAGAGATTCAAAATTTATGGATGAAGAAAAGACAGAAAAATGTATATTGGTTCCGAAAACTCTGAGAATTGATGACCTAAGTGAGGCTTCAAAGAGTCCTCTATGGGCTACATTTGGTCTCCCGCCTGACCAGAAGGATCCCACATCAAAAGGTACTATATTCAAGAATTTTGAAACCAAAGCAGAAGGCTGTGGTCATGTATCTGATGCCACTAATGTTCTGGAAGCAAACCCGGCAGCTCTTTCTCGCTCTCAAACCTTCCAGGAGAGTGGCTAAAGGACACCTGCTGAAATTTTGAACGGTAAACCTCACTCCCATGATCCTCTCTAGGCATATCATGGGTACTTGGGCTTCCCTTCAATTTGCATGCAATTCCTGCTGATCTAATTCTGATTAAGCCTGAAAGACGAGTTCTTCGGAATCAAATGCTGGAATATAAGCAGCAGCGCTGTCAACACATATCTCTTCAAGTCAATATTGTATATAATAGGGGTTGTTAAATGAGTTGTTGTTATGGTCTGCAGCCTATCTAGATTCAACTAATACACTCATATGCCTCTTTTACTGCTTAGATTCAGCAGAAGAATAAGATGAAGCTCCGTCTTGTATGTGAATTAGAAGGCTAACCAATGTTTTCTGAAGCTGGAGGGTCTTTTCTGAAATTCTGTAACTGTGTTCTTGTTGGCTATACCTCAACCACGTCGAGCGGAATGGGAAATCTCTTCTGGAGTAGTCCTATTTTGCACCTGTTCACTGAAATCTTTTGGTGCCCGAGTTTGTAAAGACCAGTGATTTAGGACTTCATCTAAGGTTTCGACTTCTGAGTATTTGTCCCGAAGTTCTTTTAGCTTGCCAGGGTGTTATTAAACATGATGACTCCATAACATGGTATATGGGACCGATCCTGGTTTCAGAGCAAATCACTCAGCCTCCATAACTGGTGTCCTCGTGAATCGTTCTACTTAGTTTAATCCTGGTTTAAAACGACATGGTTTTAATATTTTTTTAAAATATTAAAATGATATTTT
Organism: Populus deltoides; assembly: GCA_015852605.2. Classification (NCBI taxonomy): domain Eukaryota; kingdom Viridiplantae; phylum Streptophyta; class Magnoliopsida; order Malpighiales; family Salicaceae; genus Populus; species Populus deltoides. Next base: position 10,354,254 of record CM027588.2, on the reverse strand, counting down.
TGATTAATCATTGTCCTGAGTCTAATAACCTTGCTTTTTTGTTTATTTATTTAATTAAACGATTATAAAAAATGATATTTGTATGAAGGAAAACAAATAAATTATTAATGAGAAATGCATTATTTTTTTTATTGAAATTATCTTTTATGATTAATGTAATTTTTTTTTTGTTTTCATAACAAAAAATATTTTTTATTAGCAGCATATTTCATTAAATAAAAAGTAACAACAGTCTGGAAAAATTCAAAAACTCTATAATGATTTGGAATAAAAAAAATGTAATTTTTTTTAATATTTTTTTTCAAAAACATGTTTTTTTTTTTTTTATGAGAAGTGTTGTTTTTTAAGCAAAAAGTTATCAAATTGCGAAAGCAAACTTTAATTAAAAAAAATAAAAAATCATGAATCCATCATCTCTCTACAATCATAAACAAAAAAAGAAAACAATAAATTTTTAAAAAGTATATAAGAAATTACAATTAAAAAAATTAAAAAAAAAATACTATTTTAATATTAATTCTATATATTGGGCTAATACATAAATATCCATAAAAAAATTAATAATATTAACATAAAGAATTCCTAATCTTTTTTTATGGGGAGCACTTTTTTGAATAAAAAGCACCAACAATTAAAATAAAGATTTGTTATAAATCTCTACCATTAGAAATAAGTAGGAAAAATGTGTTTCTCCAATTTAAACTTTATTTTCTTGTTCTTACATCTTTTGATTGTTTTTAATAAAAGCAATTTTTTTAATTAAAATAAAGGTTTTATAAAAATTTCAACCATTTAAAATAAGTAGTAAAAATATATTTCTTCAATTTAAACTTTATTTTTTTATTAACGCATTTCTTGATTGTTTTAAAGAAAACATGTTTTTTAATTGCAAAAACCATATTTTAAACAAAAACCCTATCATGATCCTAAGAGAAAAATCTAAAAACAAATATCAAAATAATATCTCAATATTTTGGATGTGATTGAAGGAATTTTTTTTATAAATAAATGTGATAAATTCATCTCATAAATCCATTAAAAGTTTTTAAAAAGAGAGTTTATTCTAATTGAATCATGAGCAATTTTGTTTTTTTACATATTAAGTATATAATAATTGAAAAAGAAATTGTTAGCATTCCCATAGAAATCTATAATATTATCTAATAACATATAATATTATCTAATAACCATGGAAAAATTGAATAATAACTAAAACATCATGTTGAGCATGCTCTTCAATCAAAATCAAAATAAAAATCATAGGAAGGTGCAATGAGCCTAGCCTGAAAAGATAAGACCTGCATGCCTAATCCAAAGAAAAAAGGCCCAACGCATATGGGCTTGCAAGGCCAAGTCCATGAGCATGACCTCTTCTTTTTATTTTATTTATACTTTATTTAAAGAAAAACATCTTTGTCATGAAAAAAAAAGATGATTTGTTGTTTGCTTTAGTAGACAATGCAACATCTACTTCCCTAGATTCCATCAACCGGAGAATACTTGAAAAATTAGGCCAAAGCTTTTGGGTTCTAAAAACTATTTTTTAATTTATTTTCACCTTAAACATTAAATAAACACTGTTAGAATTCTAATGAATCAATTTTTAAACTTAAAAAATCGATCCAAAACACAAGATTAAATAAGAAAAATATTTTTTCTCAACCTTGATCTACTTTCTATAACAAGATGAAAACTTAAAAACATCTCAATGAAACTCGTCTCATAAAAAAAAAAAACCTGTTGACAATAACATTGATTTTTTTTTATTTCAAGGATGTGGTAAACTGATAAATTTCTCTCTTTTATAATTTTATAGTGATTTTTTTTCTCATCTCTTAAACAGAATAAAAAATAAACAAAGTGAAATTTTTGTTCAAAACTAAAATTCTAAAAATTAAAGGGACTGTACATGAAGAAAAAAAATAAAATAGGTGGAATAAAATATATTTTTTTCACGTGATTTTGTGATTGACAACACGATTTGCTTTAGTTTTTCAATTTGGTGGTATTTTTTCTTTTAATTGTGTCTTTCTAATACAAACCTAAAACACATGTCATTAAATTGGTCTCTAATCTATCTTTAAAATTTGATAAAACCCTTCAAATCTGTACAAAATGTGAAGAAATGAAAACCCTTCAAATCAATCTTTAAAATTTGATAAAACCCTTCAAATCTATACATTTTGTAGTTCTTTGATTGTTAAAATCACGTAATTAGCATGTTTGAATGTCAATTTTGATGTTTTGGAGTTTAAGTTGATCACTTAGTTTTGTTTTGGTTGAATACATTGATGTTTTATTTGCCTAGATTATAATCTTAAGTTATTCTTTAACATGATGTTGATTTTAGTCAAACTTTTTGTACATGTTAAAGATGATGAAAAACAAATGCTAAAACTGATGTAGCAGTGTTCAAGGATCTCAGGAGTGTGCTTCTGGTTTTCTGTTCATAATGTGGGTGAATTATTGGTTTGTTTCTTTTACTTATTTTCTTTTAGTTTTTAAAGTTTTAATAGGTCATCATAATTGTGTTTGAAGTAGGTTTAGGCTAATATTATAAGGTTTAAGCCAATATTATAAGGTTTTAGTCAATTTCTAGATTTAAGCCTTTTTTGGGCGGCTTCTGGGTTTTTCTGGGTTTATGATGAATGTTTTTGAGCTATCATTTTTAATTTCTTAAAAACTAACGTGTTGATTTATCTTGTGTGCTTGAATCTAAGCTTAAACTTATACATGATTGTTTTATGCTCTTATTTTGTCTATTTGAAGCTAGTTTTGGATCAATAGATCCTTAGCACTTTTAAATGCCTAGGTTATGGTTAAAGGTTATCGGGTATGATTTATGAGATTTATGGCTTGTTTTCCCCTATTTGATGCATCATGATGCTTTAATTTTCCTTATTCTATCTCCTTGTGTCTTTTATTTGGTTTTGTTTAGTCTTTATCGCCGATTCAATTTTTGGATTTGTATGAATGTTCATGATGTTTTTGGAAAAACCCAAGTAAAAATACCTTTTAATCTTCTTTCTTTCTTTTCTATTTAAGGGTCATTTTTTTGGGCTTATAGGCTTGAATTGGAAAGCCCAACACACGTGGCTTGGTTGGGTCCATTAATAGTAAAAGCATATTTGGCTGATAATAAAATTTTAAAAGAAAAAAAATGCATTTTTTGCCCTTAAAGCGTGCTTGCTAAACACGATATTAAAACAATTTGTAAGCTTATGTTTTTTAGCTTATGGTGTGTTTGGCAAACATGCCCTAATTCTTATAACATTGTTTTTTTTTTTTTTTAGTGTTTGCCAAAAACAACCATTTATGTTTTAAATAATTCAATTTTTATATTTTCAAGGGACCTATTTGCAATAATTTTTTTATGTCTCTCATATTTTGCTCTTTTTATTATTTAATATTTGGAATTATGACCTACATGTGAGATGTTTTTTCAATATTAAATAAACTTGTTTCTTTTTGCAAAAAGAACAAAATATTTCTTTTAAAAAATATATTTAAATGTTATTATTACATATGGCTAAGTCTCTCAAATAAAAATTATATTTGCATAAAATAAAATAAAAAAATATATGGTATGATTTAACATTTTTAAAATATTAAAATTCAAGAAAAATAGTGTTATATATATATTTGCATGTATTTTTAGATTTAATAACAAGTTAATTAAATCCATGAGAACTTGGCCTATATTTCAAAAACAAAAAAAATAAATTTGTTTATTTTAATATCAAAGATTTTGAAATTATACATAAGATATAATCTTGAATATTAAAAGAATAAAAAAAAATATGTTTGGGCTTTAGAATGGCTAGACTCGACCTATATAACAATGGTCCATTTTATTAGTGTAGATGTGTTTTGACTAATAAACATACCAACAGTTAGAAAAACACAATAGTGCCTTAGCAATTAGACAAATAAACAATACAACTTACCTTAAATAGGGTGTACTAGGGGTGATATTATCCTCCCTTATAAACAACCAGTCCCTTTATCTAGACTTTGAAGACCAGTTAAAGTTCTTAGTGATCAAATTACTACATGACAACTTCAAACCTTTTAATTGATAAAGGAGAAGAATTTCTTATTTTTTTCACCCATACCTAAAGATCCTGATCCAGAAGAACGAATGTCATGATGCCGCCACGTGCAACAATAATCTTGAAAAGGCATATGTCTATCATTTGTTCACCATCATCTCAGGTCTAATTCCCAAGTTGTAAAACTAAGGATCAGGCCTTTTATATCGGCCTAGATCTTAAATCATTATCTTGTGTTATCATAGTTTTTACCTTTAATAAAAAACACTTGGTACCAGTTTAAACAACCTCTTAGAATGTAAGCATATTAGGCACCTTAATAATTAAAAACAAAACCAATCCCTTAACTAGAAACTCTGAAGGCCATTTAAGGTTTCTAATTACCATATGATATACTCATATTATTCTATCTTTTTAATACCTTAGGTTTCGTCTTTTATGCATTTTTTATGTCTTCTAATGACTTAGTTAACTTATTTTGTGCTTAACAGTGCTATAGAGACACAAAGTGTGAAAAGAGCTAAATGAAGCATGTTTAGCATAATTTAAGCAAAGGAGTAGAAAGAGCATAATAAGATAAGTCATTGGAGCTAAAAAGTGAAAATCCTAATTGTATTTGGAATACTAATTGAATACGAAATCCTAATGCGATTAGGATTGATCATATAATAAATTAAGTGTATAGAGGTGCATAGAAGCTCTGGTGAAGATATGTCATAACTTTGGATTAAAATTTGCAAACCTACCAGACTATACCTTCATGTACTCTTTGAACCATATTTTTAGCTACATGAGGAATATTATGGCAATTCTAGTTGGGCTGAAAACAAGAGTTCTTAAACTAGGCCCAATTATTCTTCCAAACAATTGAGAATGACATTTTTCAATCTAGGCTTGAAATCTTCCAACAAACTAGCGTGAGTCCAACCAATCTTTCCATGTTAGGATGGTCATACAAAAACTCATTAATGTCATAAAAATGAATCGTTCATATTTTTCATTGACATGAGACGTTCGATCTTGTATTTTAGAGTTTGAGTGCTCGGGATTAATTGTGAGCATCTATTGGTCGAAATACTACTGTTCGTCCATAAGTTCTTGGCCATAGTGTTAGAGAGTCTGTACATCTAATTTCTATCGGGCCCACTGGACGATCTTGCCTCTAACCACAAATTCAAATCGAGATTTGGATGGGTTGAAGGATTGTCTCCATATCTCTCCTTCAAGCGACTGTTTCTAGAAAGAACAAATAAATTTATCAAATTAAAGGAATTATAACTTAATAAAATTAGTTGTTGAAAACCAACATATCATAAAGTGTTGAGCTCGGTTATCCATGAACTGTTGCACCCCTTTTAAGCAGTCATCACCCCGCACATGCGTTTCAACAAAGAGCTCTATTGGGCTTGGCTTCGTCCAAGAACTGTAGCCTACAAGATAAAAATATTTTCAGTTAAATATATTTATAAAAAAATTAAAAATGAAAAATTAAGAGAAATAAAAAAAGAATTTTATCATCTGCTTCGCATGCGAAACAAACAAAACAGAGTTGTCGGTGTGAGTGATAACAAAACCGTGAATAGGCTGGTTCTGGTTCTTCACAATGGACTATGACCATTGCATGAATCACGTGGACATCACGTGTTAAATTTACTCCACCCATACAGCCTCTAAAATATATGACAGTCTGAAATTCTTTCAAACCACCACATCATTCTAGGCTAAAAGCTTGCTTTCTCTCGCATATTTTTTTTGTTTTTTAGGCCTTATACCAAAAATCAAGCAATCTATATGTTATCAATAAGTTATTAGTTAGTAAATGAAAAATAAAATTTTGGTATTTGGTGTCATAACCCATTTTTGGGTTATTCCCCAAATTCACTTTTTCTCTTCCAAAAATAAAAAAAACTATATTCAAAATAAAAACAAAAAATTCAAAAAATAATAGCAGTGAGAAGAGGATGTTAGACTCCCAGAAAATAGCTAGAAATTGGTTGAGGAGGTTCAAAAATACAAAGATTGAAATTTGACAGTATATTTTTGATTGACGAGAGCCCTATCGACAAAGAAAATTCAATTTGAGGACGAAAAGTCAAAAATTAGATGTTTATGGACTCAATTAAATTTTATTGAAGGTTGAATTGAATTTATGAAGGGTTTGATTGCACGAAATATTTATTTTTTTAAAGTTAATTTGGGCTTTAATTGAAAGAAATTAAAGTTCAGGGGTCAAATTACAATTTTTCAGAGTTGATTTGGTCAAATTAGGGGCTTAATTGCATAAATATTGAAGTTTGATGGACAATTAGGCACTTGATTGAAGAAATCCAAAACCAAGGACCAAACTTGAAAACACGTGTAAATAAAGGGGCTGGAATTGACTGAATTAGGGGCGAAATTAAAAGTTTATTGATCAATTGATAGTCAAAATGCCTAAATTCAAAACCAAGGACTAAAGTGAAAAAGATGACCAACTTCAAGGCCGACAATTGAATTTGGTAGAGATGCAATTGAATTGATTCTTAAAATCAAAATTGCAATTGAAGACTTGATTGAATAAAACACAAATTGAGGACTGATTTGGAAATTAACATGTTTTGGTGCCATTTTCTTTTAAATGAAATGACGCTTTTTGGGCAAAACAACACCGTTTCATTCACTGTTCAAAAAAAGAAAAAGAAAAAAAGAGAAGAAGCCAAAACGGTGCCGTTTTGAAAGGTAATGTAGGGCTTATTCTTCCCCTGGATGTGCAGAGGCACGGGAAGAAGTCCCCTGTATTTGTCTCTCCCTTTCTCTCCTAAAAACCAAAAAACTAATAAGACCCAAACCCTTGACTTGCAAAGATGAAAATACAGAGGCGACAAGCCCTACGGGCGGCTGCTCAGCCACCCTACCCCTGTCCATTTACTGGATAAGGGTAGTAGCCCTCTCTCCCCCTTTTCATCCTTATAAATATCAGGGCAGAGAGACACATAAGAGGTGGGGGAGAAGAAAAAAAACAGAGGGACATTATAGATAGAAGAAGACGAGACTGAAACAAAAAAGAAATGAAAGGGAAGAAAAACAGGGGAGAACAAAGGTAGGGAAGGGAAGGCAAGAAGAAAGAAAGAAAGAAAGAAAAAAGGCAGAGAGTAGGAATCAGACGGAGAAAAACAGAGAGACTAGAAAGAGAGAGAGAATGAGGAAGAGGAAGAAAAACAGGGAACAGCAAACGAAAATAGACGAGGGAGAGAGAAAAATAATGGTTTGTATTTTTATACTGTAAAGATACAAATCCGGTATTAAAATAGCCGGTTTTCGTCGAAACATTGCAAAAGATTATAAAACAAAAAAAATATTGTTTTAATGCATACGACCAAGTCTCTCAAAGATTAAAAAAAAAATCATATTGTATTTTCACACAAAACAAATTCAAAAAATATATGTTTTAGCATGTATTTTGGTTTTAATAACTAGTTTATTAAAGTAATGAGAACTAGGCCAATATTTCAAAAATACCAAAAAAATATTTTGTTTTCTTTTAGTATCTGAGATTACGAATTTATACGTAAATTGTATTCCCGATATTAAAAAGGTAGTTCTTTTTTTATTAACATTAGAACAGTTAGGTTTTACCCGATAAGACAAGAATCTTTTTACCGATGAAGACTTTTCTTAAACTTTAGATAGAACAACACTAGAAAACACAACCATACTTTAGCTTTTACTAGACAATCAAACAATGCAGCTTACCTTAGGTAGGGCGTATTTGGGGTGCTAATACCTTCCCTTTATGCAACCAGTCCTCGTACTCAATTCCAGAGACAAGTTAGGGTTCCTAGTGACCAAAATATTAGGTGGTAACTCCCATTTTCTCTTTCCATTGATAAAAGACAAGAATTTATTGTCTCCCTATATTTGCCAGTTACAATACCAAGAGTGGACGATCGCCACGATGCCGTACACGTGCGACATTTGGAATAAAAAAATTACACTGATTTCGATCTTACCTAGTTGCACCGTGATTCTCCAAAACCCTCTTAACAACGTTATCATCCGCTCTCACCAATTCAAAATTTTTCTTGCAGTAAAAATTTATAAAAGGTAAATTTCAGTAATTTTAATAAGGAAACCAAATTAATGTGATAAAAAATATTTAAGTTAATAATAACCTTAAACCTTGAAAACCATCCATCGACTTGCAATTTTTATTCAAAATGTCTGGAAACCTAACTCTATTGAAATAATTGAATTTCCATCGATTATTTAAATACCAATATTATTGTTCTAGTAGCCTCAATATTTATAAATCTGAAATTGCATTCGTTAAATAAAATAATTTTTTAAAACTTATTATGCATGTCATTATGAAAGCGATTCAAACTTACATTGAAAGGTAGTCCTTCCTCTGGACCTCGTTCTTGTAGGTAAATGGATCCTGCTGTGACGAGACCCCTCATTGACGTATCGCACTTAACGACCCACCATCATACGACGATGCATATGCTTCAGATGTTTGTTTTTGGTCGGAACCTAATGAATTATGGTCGTTAGCATCGCGAGTAGAAAATTTAGCAGAGATCATATCATCATGACGTGCAATAGACCTTTCCCTAGGCATCTACACAAATTAACAAAAAAATAATTAAACAATTTTTATTTTTTAAAAAACTTCGGCAGTACCTCCCCTATACTGGAGGCTACCTAAAATTTTTAAACCTACAAATACACAACATATATGCCACAAACCAGTTGATTTTATTCAATTTCTTCCAAAAAATTAGAATAATTTAATTTTGCACAAAATTCTCATCTTTTAAGTGGTAATATATTTAATCTTAAATTTACAAAGATTTAATCTAAATTTTAAAAAAATCAAAACCATACTTAAAATTAATCATACACATTTAACTGAAATTGAACAATAAAATTGGTAACAAATAACTAAAATTCAACAAAATAATGAAAACAAATATTTCAATAACAACTAAAATTCAACATAATTATTTACAAGTGGTAATATTTGTGATCCTAAATTTACAAAAAAATTATTCTAAATGAAATAAATACAAAATAATAACTAAAATTCTATAAAATAATGCAAAAATTATTTCAATAACAACTAATATTTCTCACAATTATTAATTCATAAAATTATTAAGAACACAAAATTTAACAAAAATAATAACCTAAAAAATAATGCAAAAAAAAAAAACACACAAATAAAGAATAAAAAGTAATGAAAAATTCTTATCTTTATGGCATGCTTAGTTTCGGCTGGGAATTAAAAAAAAAAACAAAGAAGAAAAACAAAATAAATGAAAAGAGATTGTTAAAAAAATAAAAATAAGAAGAAAAATGAAGAAAAACAACATACTTTAAGATGAGAAGAGAAGATGATGCTTGATTTCAGCTCGTGAACAATTGAGATAAAGAAGAGAAGAGTATCAGAGAGAAGAATAGAGAGTGAGAAAGGAGAAGAATGAAGAAGATGAAGCCTTGTCTATTGTGCTTGTGGTCTTTTATAGTAACATATACCGATAGAATTCCTGATGGAATATTAAATATTAATATCTTTAAGTTTTGCATCGGTGCCTCTATCGGTGAAGTCAAGTTGAAATTTTCATTTCGCATGAAAATTCTCAGATACCCTCCAAATATTACCGATGGTTTTTCATCATATTGGTGAGTCTGTTAGCAAAAGAGTAACCAATCAACAGTAAAAAAGAACATTAATTACCATCACCTTGGAATACCTATTCTGGTGGTGATTTTATTGGGGAAAGTGTACCCTAATAAAAAAGAGTATTAATTGTCAGAGCATTGGAGTTTCCATTATGTCAGTGATCCTGTTGGTAAAAAGCAATAATTATTACTGAACAGTGCTCTAGTAAAAAGGGAAACAGTTCTCATCATAACTAGAATATACAAACAGAAATATTCTGTCGGTAGACCTGTATGAAATTGACACCATGAACAGTGTCAGGAAGAAGGAGAACATTTCCCATCACCACTGGAATATACCAATAAAAGTATTATGTTGGTATACCCATTTGTAGTTGACACCATGAACAAAGCCATGGAGAAAGGGAATAGTTCCCATCGCCACTGTAATATACTAACAGAAACACTTAAGTAAAAAATTCGATATAAGTTTCATCAATTTAAAAACAAATATAATTTTAAAAAATCTAAAACAAACCCTAACATATACAAATCATAAATCCATATAACAAATTTGTATGAGAAAAAACTATAAAATGATTAAAAACCTAAACAAAATACATATATTACAAAAATATGCCAAAAAATTAACATTTTTAAATTGTGTTCAAATAAAAAAAAGGGTACATTTGCTTACTTAAGGTGGAGAATCCTCAATAAAATTTAAATCAAATTACGAATACTGACAAACCAAGTGTTGTGGTGGCCATATTTGTTGTGGGAGGTTAAGTTGTGTTGAGATTGATGGGGGAAGGGGGTGGTTGTTTCTGGTGTTTGTTGTAGAAAAAAAAAATGCATAGTGAGCAAGATAGGAATGGGGGAGGGGAGAAGAGGGTCGATCGCCAAGTCATAAATTAAATATTACCGATAGATTTACCAATACTTTCATCAATCATTCCATTGATCATTTTGTCGTTAAAAAATATCATGTCACCATACGATTTTTCTTTTTGAATCCCACTGTGATATCATCTGTAATTCCATCAATATATTTATGGATGAACTTTACTATCGGGTTAATTCTATCGGTAAAGCCGTTGATAAAATGTACATGTCATCATACTTTTCTGACTTTTTTTATTCCTTCTTTTCCCACTGCAATTCCTTAGTATATACTGAAGGAATGTTTCCATCAGTGTTTACTGAGGGATATAGCGATGGAGAAATCCATCGGTAAAAATTTCGTTAGTGTTTCTGTTTGTAGTTGCCAAATTTCTGGTAGTGATTATACATCATAAACCTAACTTTCTTCTTTGGCCGATCACATGGGTTCTTAAGGACCTTTAGTTTTTCTTCATCAATTACACAACTTAATCTAACCAAATTTGATCAATTCATAGTCAAGTTGCATTTCCTCTAAAACTTTTCTACAAACACTAACCTAAAATTCATGATTTCTACCTCAAATGTTATTCGAATTGCATGAAATTGCTAGAGTAAATTTAGAACCCCTTACCTGACGTTATTCAAGTCTTCAAATCTCAACTAGTCAAAACTTTTTTGAATCCTCTTTGTTTTTTCCTTCGTATCGTGATTGTGCAACACCTCTCCTTTGATTATTTTACCTTTGTTTCCTTCTTAATTAGGTGTTTAGAGGTGTGTGTATGTGTTTCCCTCAATTCCTCCCTAAATCCCTTGATTTTCTCTTAGTTTCTCTAAGAATTTTGGCGAGAAATTGAAATTTTCCTCTCTTCCCCTTTGTTTGTAGCTGCCGGGTTGAAGGGAAGAAAATCCCCTGCCTTTTTATACTCTTTTGTAAGGTAACTTATCCTTTTGCCTCTCCTTAAGCATAATATGAATTTTCCTTGGCTCTTTTTATTATTTTAATTTTTGATGTCACACTATTTTTATGCCTTTTCCAATTTTACTTTAGATATAAAAATTTATTTTTTCTAACTCTTAATTTAATCCCTTTTGTTTTTAGCCAAGAGTTTAGACTAGGGGCTTGTATGTTAGATGTTGATATAAAAGGTTATGTTTGGAGCAATACTACTATTAATTATTGGTAGAGAAAATATTTATAGTAAATGATGTAAAAATATTAATTATATGTGTAATTATGAAAATAAATTTTAATACATGCTTGATTTGTTAATGTTATGGTGTTATGATATAATTTTATTTTAAATTCTTAGCATGCTTAATTTTTACAGATTCTTCATATGTTCCTGAAAAATAGACTGACGTGATAAACTATTTTAGCTTCAGGATTTTTATCAATTTCTATGTTAAAATATGCAATTAGAACCTATTTGGCTCTACTATGTTGTATTATATTTAGGATGCTTACAGTAATTTTCTCAGATGCTTATTGCTATCCATAAAAAGAGCTTTCTACACGTTTTCATGTTTGATTCTATCAGCCAAGTACTGAATGCATTCATAGAGTCCATTTCAATAATCCATGGTCTAACAAACTTAATAGAAGTATTTCATATATATATATAGAACTGTTTTCAAGGTTGAAGATCTATATCGAGAAAACAAACAAATAATTACCATATTTGAAAATAAATAATCTCTCTCTTAATGGAAAAAAATATATGTTACTTCACTTAATAACTTTCTTTATAATAGTACTATATAACTTTATTTTATCAAAAAATAAAAGGGCTTCTTTTCCAACATATTTTTTCCAAACCTTCCTTAAACTTTTTAAAATTTAATCCCTAAACTTTAATAATATTCACTTCTATTGGGTGAATTGAATATAGTTCATGAAATTTATATTAACTTTTGTATTATAATCTTTTAATATACTTTAAAAGAGTTGTATAATTAATAAAATTTTATACTATTTGAGCCTAATATAAATCTTTCAATTTGAACCCAATGCCAAATTGTTTACATTTTATTTGGTATATGTGGAATCCTACTTAAATTTATATACACAATATATGTAATACATTCATTAAATTACACATAACATACCAAACAAATGAGTGCATTCATTAATAATGAGATTGAGTTGCGCGCAGGCTTCCTTTGCTTTATGAATGGAGCATAGAAGATCAAATTGTAATTTTTAATTATTACATTACAAAAACAAATTAAAAAAAAAGTTAAAATATGAGAAGAAATTATTTTTCGTTCACACCTATTACAATGTGGATTATAATAGTAATTTATAGTGTTTTGATATTGTTTTTTATTCAAAAACAAAAAACAAAAGTAACTTTTAGTTGCATTTATTCAGAAAACTTTTTTAAATAAATATTAGGATAGATATACATTATCATGTCATTTCACATTTAATCTTTACAGTATCACAAGGTGAAGATCACGCATGCCTTTCTCAGTAATTTTCCCTAATTTCTTACTGCAGATTTTTAGCATATGATTGCAAAATTCTTCATAAGACTGTCAAATAATGTGATCTAGCAGTAAGGAAGATGCTGTAGACAGTTTTGTTTGACGATTCCCGATACTGCAATATATGGACAAACACAGTAGTTGAGCTTTGATGTGCATGCACAGCTGTACCTAATCAGGAACAAGCTGTGAAGTCAGTGTGGCGGTCCTAAAACAACGTAGTAGATTTTAGGGTGCTTTGGCTTATTAACACCTTATTAAAAAAATAATTGACAAAACAACATAGATAAAAAAAAAAAAATTTGTTAGTATTTAGGGCTTGATTTTAGAGTTTGAGTTTAGTTAGGGTGAGAGTTTAGGGCTAGGGTATTATTTATGATTTAATTCTAGGTTTGGGCATAGTTAAGGTGAGGGTTTGGGGTTAGGGTATTGTTTAGGTTTTGGTTATAGGGTTTGGTTGCACGTTCCAATTGAGTATCACGACATATTTAGTTCTTGTGTTTGCCAATTATTAAAAATTTTAGATATCGCAATTGTAAATCGTGATATATAGGTAGTGTTTGGTTAATATCTTGAGACACAAGAGACAAACAATGGAGATAGAGGAGATAAGATAAAAAATGAGACAATTAGAATTGTGTTTGGTAGTGATGTGCAAGACAAAATGATTATCTATATATCTTATTTGGTTATGGTGTACAAGACAGAATAAAATATAAAAAAGTCTATTTTATCCTTAATATATATTGTTGTCAAACTTACATATTTTAAAAAAATAATTTAAAAGAAAGAGAAATTCATAGGCTTAAAAAGTATTTGAGAGTTTCAATGACCTAGGATTACCATTAACTAGTATTTACTTAACTCTATTTCTTTTGTTGTCTTTGTAAAAGAAATGACATATAACCATGCAATTCATTTCAACTGGAATATCTACCTTGATTAATCAATGGTTCATGAAACTCAATAATCATGTCATTCCTTTCATTGTCCATCTCAAACTTAAAGAGAAGACTAAAGCTTATTGCCTATCATTTATCTCATTATAATCCTTCATGTTTTTATTAACTTAATAGAGATCATAAAACAACTCTAACTCCTCATTTGATGAATAACTTATATTTTATTTAATCATTTGAAGTCATAATAATCTCAATCATATTTTCCTTGATATGGGATTCTATCACATATACCAAAAGACATGGTATTTCACTTTCATATCTTTCAATCTTTTGGGTGTATTTTTCCTTCAGTTTTGTTTCTTCTTTCTTTCCTTTCACTTATACCCCCTAAATCACCAACTTTGAGCATTTTTATGCCTTTCCTTAATTAAAATCTCTCTCACCTTTCTTGTATATGGCTTTTTTCTACTTTTGGCCCTTTCTTAACCTTTCATTTTCAGTATTTACTTCACCATTGATTTTATTATTGTCTTTATTCTTTCTATTATGCCGGTGCATGGTGTTAATAACGACGAGTTTGCCTCCTGAGAGTGTGTTGAAAATAGGTTTTGGGAATAATCATAAAATTATGATTATGAGTTCAGGAGTTGCCACCTAGTATTATGGTCACTAGAAAATGTAATGGTCTATGAAAGTCTGGGAAGAAACTGGTTGTGCAAGGGGAAGACGCATCTCACCAGTGCACCCTACCTAAGATAAGCTGCATTGTTGTTTGATTGTTTTTCTAAGTCGTATTTTTATTCATTGGTCTTATCTAAAGTTTAAGGTAGATCTTTCTTTGTGAGGAAGTCTTTACTTTATTGGGTTAAAACCTAATTGTTCTAAAGTTTAAATTTTAGCATCGTATTTATTTCCTAAATATAACTAATTGCTAACAATCTGAATAGAATAATTGTTATGAGTTTTATGTATTTTTGCCAAGCCCTAATAAATAATCATAAACTAGTTACGATATCCATTTCTATATTTTAAAACATGCTTACTGACACGACCAAAGGATTGATGTCTTCTCCCAAGTGCAGGACTGTCGAAGTAATAAATAACCCAGTAAGACCGGGGTCGAACCACAGAGAGGTTAACTGTATAAACTACAAATAGAAAAGGAGTTGAAGAGAGTTTTGGGATGTGATATTGATATAAGGATTAAACAAGGATAAAATAATTGTCAAGGTTAGAGGATCCACTAATGGTATTTCAAACAAGTATAGTATAAACTCCTTTTATTACTCAACTGAAAACCACACACAAAGGAGGTTCTAATCGGATTATAAATTGTTAACAGGATTACATTAGTTATCTTATTTGAATAATGCTAATACTTGTAAATATTGTAAAGGATTCATGATTATAACTTATGTTGACAACAAATCAAGTTCCTTTCATATCACAGGTGTCGGTTATACCATACGGTTTGGGCTATAAAAGTGCCAAGTATTTGTTGTACCAAGGTTATACAACATAAATCTAGATTAATCATTTAACAAGAAAAGTATTAAGAGTAAATAAGATAACAAATACAAAACATGTTAGTATCAAACATTAAAGTCCATGTTGAGTTTATACTATACTTATTCTTACACCATTAGTGTAACCTTTTCACCTTGACATAATAAACTTAGTTAAACATAATGAAGAAGAGAAATATAAATAAAATATAAGTTAAGTAAAGGAAAGAAAATGAAAAGTATAAATAAGAGATTAATATAAACAAAACTTAAGCATTACAAAAATATAAAGAGATAGAGCAAGAACATGATCTTAATCTGAAAATCAAGATGCCTAAATACATGGCAAACCCCTCCTTTTATAGGCCAAAATTTGGAACTATTGATTTGATGACTAATTGTTGAGTGGGTGGCCATATCTTGACTTGATGACAATCATTATCTTCTTGTCTAAACAAAACGTCATTGCTAACATCAGAATTTGAACAGATTGTCCTCATGAAAGTTCTCGGAAATTGTCTCAGCTTTCCAACAAAAAAAATCGATGCATTTGGACTTCTAGAACTTGAGATATGGGCTGAACACTGAACAAAGTCTGGGTTGCAGGACAGATTCTGACTTCTTCGTTGTTGGTAAGATTTCGACTTCCAAACAGCAGAATTGAGTCTTTCACTCCACATGGATGTTTTAGGACGATTTCTTAGCTTTCTAGCCATATAAATCAAATTAAAATCCAAGATCTACAGCTTTAGATATGACCCAATGACTAAATAGTGCTCCAATTTGGACTGAACCAACATCTCTTATCTAAGCTTAACCATCTCTTTGTCTTCTCAATTTCAGTAGTTAAACTCATCAATCAATCATTTGATTTATGTGATAGACCTGCATTTAAGATGAATATTTACCATAAATTAAATGTATCTTATAGTATCAGACTTGTTATTATAAAACATGCTTTAGTTAAGGAGTTATTGATGCTTTAAGTGCAAAATGATAATATAAAACCTTGATAAAAATGCACTTTTAAGTACTAATCACTTACGATAACCAGTGTTGATCCTCTCGACCTATGACCTAGGCCTTACCTCAGTTAACTCCTGGGTTGAGTTTTAAAACTATGATAATAATAAGTTTTTATCTTTACATTAACTAAGGTCAACCTGGGTTAACCCTCCTAATCTGTGACTGAGGCTTTACCCCGAGTTGACCTTCGAATCAAGTTTTAAAACTACGATAATAACTATTTTTATTTTATATTGACCCGAGTCAACTCGGGTTGACCCTCCTAACATGTGACCCGAGTCTACCCTCGAGTTAGGTTTTAAAACTATCATAATAACCATTTTTATCCTTATGCTGACCTAGGTCAACAGTCAGCCCCACTCATGACTCAGATCTTACCTCAGATCAACCCACGAATTGAGTTTCTAAACAATGATAATAACTAATTTTATTCTTCTTTTAACTTGGGTTAACCCGAACCAAAACTCTTGTCTGACCCGAGTTTTTCCCCAAATCGACCACTGAGTTGGATTTTAAAACTATAATAATAAATATTTTTATCTTTTTATGTCTTAGTTAGACAATTTTGAAATTAAGAGTTTTTTACAATGATATTTTTGAAATAATAAATATTTTCTCTGTAGACATATCCTCTTTATATCTCCTGTTTTGAAAGTACATAAATCCATTCTAAAATTACCTCAAAGACATATTTATTTTTATGTTTTTGTCTCTGTTTGTTTAACCAAACACATTTTTGTCTCTATTATCTCCATCCATTTTATTTCAGGAACAAAACGCTAACATTTAAATTGTGGTATATCATTAAAATATTTTAAAACCGTTTTTTTTTTTGGCTGATATTTTAGATCAACAGTTCTAATTTTCAAAATAAAAAAGCTAGATTTTAACTGTAACACACAAAAGCCTGTTACCACACACAATGGATGGAGATTCCTTATACTTCAACATAACTAGGCAGCTTTCCATTTGTAGCTGATGTCCAAAAAGCCTAGAAGACCTTGTAAAGTGTGACAGAAGCCCGAACCAGCCAACCTTACATACAGACCACATGCAACCACATTTATATAATAAAGTTATTTTGTTTTTCTTTCCTTTCCTTGTCCTTTTTGGTTGTAGAATTTGCAGGTATTTTCCAGAGACACCGACCAACATATGGTTCAGCTTTTAGGGCACATGTAGTGAGCATTTTTCTCTTAAATCTGCTAGACATTTAACCAAACTATCAAACTATGCGGTTCCTGGGCTTCTTTTTACTACATGCTGGGGCAGCATTCGGAATATATGCGTGCACCATCGACTTTAAAGTATCAAACACCGGCAATGTGTGCATGAAGAAGAGGGAAAATTTACCACTCAGAGCCAAAGAACTTAAGACATACCTTATATATAATGACTGTTCTTCCTTAACCAACATCAATCATTGTCTTTGTGTTTTACTTTTCATTAGTGGTTTAATTTTCTTTCAAGGTAATAGTGGAATGTTGGTAAAAGTGAACTCATGTCTGAAGCATAAGAAAGCAAGTCAATGTACAGTAGGTTTGCATGAACATTCTGCTTTAAATAGCAAAGTTGTGTGGCTAGACAAGAAAATCTACGTGGTCTCTTGCTGATTTACAAATATGGTGGAGAGCTATGTTTATATATATATATATATATATATATATATATATATATATATATATATATATAGGATAATTACAAAAAAACCCTCATATTTTAGGTTTGTTTATCTCTTGGATCTAAGATCTGAAAAATTATAATTTGTCTCGATTATCAAGGAAAAAATCAGATTAATAGTTTCTCTCGATAATCAACGAAAGAAATCAAATTAAAAAAAAAAATGCTTGCCTTTTATATAATAAACGCATGGACAATGAGAAGGTTCTTCTATCAATGAGCTGCAATCATTCTTTCGGCTTGTCGATGATGACCGCCCTTTGATTTTATCAGGTTAATGGGACTTTGGCAGGGAATTCTTTTTAGTAATTAATTAAGCTTCAAATTACCTAAAAAATGCAACCTTTCTTAGCTTCCACATGTTCGTTGTCTGCAAATTTATTACTCCTCTCAGCAAATTATGTCCAAACTGGAAGGTATAAATCACTCCCCGTTAGCAACTATTACAGGTTTCACTTTCACCGCAACAAAACATCCATACTTACCTGATTGCTTCTGTTAGTGTGCTAACACAGGAAGACAAGCATGGAAGTGGTCATAGAAAAATTAAACAACGTACTTACAATGTTGATTTCATCCGACCTGACTTTAGAGTTCTTAACAAATTCTGTTTCTATTCTTGTTCTTGTTTTGTTTGGTGGGTCTAAAATTGTATTTCTTGAATGAATAAATTGTATTATTTCTTTATATGCAAAACTATTATGAATTCTTTGGTCACTTTCTTTCCAAATATTAGTAGAAAAAAAAATACCAATGATGCTCAGAAATTGTTTGATAAAATGTTTAAAAGAATTTTGTGTTCGGGAAATTATGGAAAACATTATTGTAAATTATGGATGGTAATTTTGTTATTTTGATACTCCAAGAGCTTTATAGCTATTAAAATGAATATAATGACAAACCTATTTTTTTTTTTTGAATGTTTTTAAGGATATTAAGTGTTAGCGTGAATATAATGACAAACCTATTTTTTTTTTAATGTTTTTAAGGATATTAAGTGTTAGCGTACGCGTGTATATAAGGTTCAGGGACTGTAATTTCTTAAACCTTAGATTAAAAACAAAAAACAAACTAAGTATAATATGCTTTTTGTAATTATATAGACACACACACGCATATTGTTGATACAACTAATTTATTAAACCGTAAAAAAATAATAATACTTATAGGAAAAAGCATTCACCTTTTATTTTATATCCTAATATTTTAGAATAAAACATCTTACTCCGAACTAATTTTAAAATATTTAATAAGTAATGTGAAAATTAAGTTAATGAAATGTAATGGGTGATATGCTCATAAGACTATAGTGGTTGCAAAAGAAGTGACAATCGTTATGGTAGGGTGGTGATTGGAGTAGTGGCCATCGCAGGTGTGATGTTGGGGCGATGACGAGCTTTTCTTACCTCCTGAACGGTGTTGTTGTTGGGAAAAGAAACGGGTGTGGGTTTAATTATAAAATTATGATTAAGGTTTAAGAGTCACCACCTAATATTATGGTTATTAGGAATATATGGTCTGCGAAAGTTTGGGTAAGAGACTGGTTGTGCAAGAGAAAGACGTATCACTCCTAGTGCACCCTACCTAAGATAAGGTACATTGTTGTTTGATTTTTTTTCTAGGTCAAGTTTTTATTCGTTGGTTTTGTCTACGGTTCAAGGTAAATCTTCATTCATGAGAGAGTCTCTATCTGATCAGGTTAAATCCTAACCGTTCTAAAATCTAAATTTTAGCATCGCATTTATTTTGCAATTTGTATCTTTAATACTTGGGAGTATACACTATTGTGTAGTTTTATACCTTCAAATATTAAAGTCTGTATCTAAATCCTAATATAAAATATTATGGAGTTTTTGATATTTTGGTCATATCCTAATGGATAATCATAAAATGGTTACGATATTCATTTTTTGCTTTTTAAAAACATGAGAAAATGCAATTTTTTTGCTTTTTATGGAAATATATTTGGAAAACTTTTTAGGATTTGACCGTATGCATAAAAACAAAATATTTTTTTTGTTTTTTTAGGGGAAATTAATTCAAGTTTTGAAATTTTTTTAAAAAACTATTTCGAAGAAAACCAGGTATTTTAATTCCGGATCTATATTTTATAGTGTAAATATATAGCCCGATATTATGCAAAATTCGTAGGAAAACATTTAAGAAAATCGCAATTTTTTTGAATGGCTTTTTTTTTTAATATTATAATATATATAGGTTGGGTCGACCAAACTAATTGGGTCGAACTCAGCCCAAGAAAGATTGAGCCCATCTCGACACAAAAAGGATTTGGGCCGATTTCGGCCCAACATATCTTTCTTTCTCTTTTCATTCTGGATCAGGCCCGACCCAAAGTTCACTGCATGAACAGTGGAGGTAAATTATAATTCATGCTTACTATTCATGCATGAACAGTAGAACGTGAATTATAATCCATGTCTACTATACACACAGTAAACATGAGAAGAAGAAGAGGAAGAGGAAGGGGAGCTCAATTGGCTCAGGGATCGCGACCATGATGAGGAGGTCTGGACAGTGTCTTAGGAGGTTTCACCACAAGGAATGGTGGTCGGCGTTGGTCACAGGGGAAGAAGAAGAGTTTTGCAAAGCAGAGAGAGAGACGTTCACGGTGGCTATTCCAGACGTGGGGGTGGCCAGCTGGTGGTCACGCTGGTGACGCGTGGTGGAGCTAGTGGCGGAAAAACTGGTGGAGAGGCGGTTGGAAGTGGTGAGAGAGAAAGAACAAAGGGAAATGTCGGTTGGGAAGAAAAACAGGTGGGGAAGGCTGGTTTTTCATCAACTTTTGGCCCGAATTTCTCTATTCTCAGTCCATGGAATCCACCCCTATTTATAAGGGGTGGAAGAGGGTAATCTTGTTTTTACTAGGAAAAATTTCAGCCCTTGATTTGGCTAGACACCAAAAATTGTTAAATCTGACAGTTCAAGGCTGTTTGAGTTGGTCATTTTAGGCCAACGCGACGACCTTTGTATTGTCAATCAGCCTGAACAAATCATACTAGGTTGTTGAGAAATTTCAAGTGAGCATTTACGTGCAAGTTTTGTCAAATTTGGTGAAGGTTAGAGGCAGTAAAACACCTGCAAAGTAGCTTCCCTGAGTTATCAGAGAGAAAATTGAAGAAGAAGATGAATAGTAACCAAAACGGCGTCATTTTGGTAAAGGGTATTTTGGTCATTTGATTTCTGATTGATCTCACATACAACCTTGATTGGCTTCAAACTTTAAAAATTATTCAATTTAGCCAATATAAAAATTCAATTTCATCCCCGACTTGGCGCTTCTTTTTCACTTTGATCATTGGTTTTAGATTTATGCAATTTGACCATCAATTGACCATTTAACTTTTAATTTCTTCAATTTAACCTTAGATTTCAATCAATTAAGCCCCTATAGTTTGGAACTATGTGCAGATTGGTCTTTGGCTGTAAATTTCTTCAATATAACCCTTAATTAACCTCAAAACTTTATTTTTCTTGTGAATTTCCCTCTAATTTCAATCGATTGACTTGGTAAAAATTAAATTAAAATTTTTAATTCCAATCTTCATAATTAAGTTAAAATTGGCCCCCCAAACTTAATATTTCACCAATTAAGCCCCTAATAAAATTAATTTGACCCATTTAAAGTATATTTAAGTCCTTGCATTTAATTAAATCCTTTAATTGAACCTAAATTAATTCTTAAACATAATTAAAATTTAATTAGGCTCGTGATTAAATCAAATTGGCATACTAAAAATTTAATTATGTTATTGGACTTAAGGTTTATGCAGATTCGACTAATAATCATTCAAGTTGACATTGAATTTGCATTGTTTCTCTATTTTTGGGCATAATGAGGTACAATTAGGCCTCGAATTTCCTCTAAAATTACAGCTTGATTTTCCCATATGTTTGAGATCCTCTTCGGCCTGATTTCTCGACGTTGCCAACTTTTATTTTATTTTTTTATTTTTATTTTTGAAAGAAAAATATGTAATTTTGGGGAATAACTTATTAGTATTTAAAAGTGTATTTTTATCAAGGTTTTATATCATTATTTTACACTTCAATTATCAATAACTCCTTAACTAGAGCATGTTTTATAATAACATGTCTAATAATATAAGATACCTTTAATTCATGGTAAATTTTCATCTTAAATGCAGGCCTATCACATAAATTAAAGGATTGATTGATGAGTTTAACTACTGAAATTGAGAAGACAAATAGAGGGCTAAGTTTAAAAAAGAGATGCTGGTTCAGTCCAGACTGGAACACCATTTGGTTATTGGATCATAACTAGAGTTGGAGAACTTGGATTTAGGTCTAGTTTATATGTATGGAAAGCTAAGACATAGGCCTAAAACTTTCATCAAGAGTCCAAGATTTACAAGTGCCATTTTCACTACGCCATTATACAGTTTTACCGACGGATTAATTCCATTGGTATAAGGAACACAAACCGTCGGTAAAATTATTACCGACGGTATCTCCGACGAAACAAATCCGTCGGAGTCATGAGCGTCGGTAATTCTACTTCTGTCGTCATTTATGTCGGTAATAAAAAAACAAAAAAACTGACGGAATTTCCGATGGACATACAGACGGATAAGAACGCCAAAAAAAATAAATTCCCGCCACCAAGTTACCGACGGAATATTCTGTCTGTAAATTCAACGGTGATTCCGTCGGTAATGGTGGCACAGGCCCGTAATTTTTTTCCAACTCTCTGTGAAATACCGACGGAACTATTCCGTCGGTGATTGTCGTCGATGATTCCGTCGGCAATTGTGGCACGACCGTAAATATTGTAAACGATACTACAACACTTTCGGTATAAATTTAAAATATTTTTTAAAAAATTATTTATTAACAATTAAAAAACTTATAACCAAATAAATTTTCATTAGACATTAAAAATGTTAAATAATATTCATCGAAATATTCATTACAAATTTAATGTTTTAAAAAAACAAAATTAAACTAATTAAAATAGCGGCGGAGCTGGAGGAGGAGGAGGCTGGTTGTTGCCGGGACCGTACGGCCAAAAAGAAGTAGCACATGGATCATCACCCATCTTTGATCTAATCTCCATGACCATTTGATGGAGCTGAGCATAATCCGTCAAGAGGCGTTCATATTGTTGTTTCAAGGCTAAAAACTCCTCTAACTGGGTGCTCGATACTGATGGAGAGCTCCAAACGGTTGAGACACTACGGGCCGACCGTAATTTATCAGCCGTCGTGTTGAAGAGCCCGTAGACCCGATTTTTATCGGGTCCACCAGAAGATCCGACCTCCATCCACAAATCCGGATCGAAATCTGGTTGGGTCAAAGGATCGTCCCCATATCTCTCTCTCAACCGACTATTATATGTCTCCTGAATTTTTTTTTTAAATCATCATATTCAATCCAAGAAAATAATAACTTACAAAATAATTTGATTGATCGAACATACCACAAAATGTTGAGCACGGTTGTCCACGTACTGTTGCACCTCCTTTTGGCGGTCTTGACTCCGCACGTGCGTCTCTACAAATAGCTTCATTGGACTCGGCTCACGTCCAAGAGACGTAGCTTGTAAGGAAAAAAAAGATTGCAAGTGAAATATATTTATAAGCAACAACAAATGAATTAACGATATATTTCATTTAAAATAATCTTACCATCTGCTTCACATGTGCGCTGAACGGGACAGAGCTGCTGGTGTGCGTGGTCATCGAACCATGAATTTCCCGGTCCCGGTTGACGGCTCCGAATTGTGAGAGCCGTAAGAACCGCTCAGACGTCACGTGCTCAATATATGCCGCCCATATATCTCCCGAGATGAATGGCGGTTTAAATTCCCGCCAAACTGCCACATCATTCCAGCCTTCAAAACTGTTGTCCCTCACATATCTTTTCGCCTTTTTTTGAGTGTCGTACCAAAAATCACGCAACCTACATCCATAGTAACTAATTAGAATTTAGAACATAAAATTATAAATCAAAAATAAATATTATTTTCGATTTTACCTAGTTGCCGCGTGATTCTCCCATACTCTCCTGACAACATTGTTGTCCGCGTTATCCCACTCAAATTTAATTTGTATATATAAATAATTCATTGAAAATAAAAAGAGTACAAGATATAAAATTACAAAAATTATTTATGAAAAATAAATTGAAAATTAAAATTAACACCTACCTGAAATCGCCGAAACTAGGCATCGATATTAAGTCTCCACTCAGGATGTCTGGAGACCTGGCTCCATTGAAACAATGGAATCTCCATCGACGATTTCATCGCCAATGTAATTGTCCTGGCAGCCTCAATGTTTGTGAACCTGAAATTAAATAAAAAAAATTAATTATTTGTTCATAAATTATGTTATAAGTATTAAAAAAAAAACTAAAACCTAAACAAACTTACATTGAGAGGTCATCCTTCCATTGTGTCTGGTACTTGAGGGTGAATTGACCCCGCTGTGAAGGCACGCCGCTCCTATGCTGTGAAACTGCGGTAGAAGATGAAGCATCACACGGTGGCGCAGATGCATCGCCGTGATCAGCACCTAAGGAGATGTCCTCCTCGCTGCTAGAAGAACTATGTGCAGCCGTCTGCTGACGACATATTGTAGATTTCATTCGACGCATCTACACAAATGTATATGAATTATTACATAAATTAACTTTAATTATTTAAAAAAAAAATTTAGCAGCACCTCCTTTATACTAGAGACTACGCACAGTTTTCAAACCTGCAATATTTACAATAACCACAATCCATATAATCTCCATCAACATCATATTTTCAACCTAATATCATTAGGAATTCAATCATTAATAAAAATTCGGCAGCACCTCCTCTATATTGAAGACTACCCACAGTTTTCAAACCTGCAATTTTTACAATAACCACAATCCATATAATCTCCATCAACATCATATATACAACCTAATATCTATACCAATTCAACAATAACAATTATTCCAATACAAACAATAATATCCTAAAATTAATATAAACTAATTAAATTTAATTCTATAATTCAATTCACATTTATAACATAAATTCAACAGTAACAATTATTCCAATACAAACAATAATATCCTAAAATTAATATAAACTAATTAAATTTAATTTTATATTTCAATTCACATTTATAACATAAATTCAATAGTAACAATTATTCCAATACAAACAATAATATCCTAAAATTAATATAAACTAATTAAATTTAATTCTATATTTCAATTCACATTTATAACATAAATTCAACAGTAACAATTATTCCAATACAAACAATAATATCCTAAAATTAATATAAACTAATTAAATTTAATTCTATATTTCAATTCACATTTATAACATAAATTCAACAATAACAATTATTCCAATACAAACAATAATATCCTAAAATTAATATAAACTAATTAAATTTAATTCTATAATTCAATAACACTAAACAAAACATCCTAAATACAAAACAAACAATACACAAAACTAAAAAAATAATACATTAATTCAAAATAAATTTTGGAATAAAAAATGCTTACCTTAATAGTGTTGATTTATAGATTTTACCTATAAAAATACACAAAACAAAGAACACCAAAAAAATAATGATAATTAAAATAAAAAAAATACAAAGATAAAGAAAAACCATTACATTCCTTTTAATATGTTGAAAACTACCACCAAAACAATCAAATCTCTTCCAAAACTTAAACTAAAAACTGAGAGGAGAAGAAATAGAGATGAGAGCCAAGAGCAAAAATGAACCAAATAGGGGGGGTTTTATATGCCAATATTTCCGTCGAAATTACCGACGGAACATTAATTGTTGTCGGTGGCATTTATTTCCGTTGGTAATTCCGACAGGAAATAAATTGAAATGCGCACCAAAATTTTTGAAACTACCGCCTTTTGTTTTTATCCATCGGTAATTCCGTCGGTGATTACCGACGAAATTGTAGGCCGTCGGTAATCGCGCGCCTCTGACAGGCGTGCGCTTTGGGACGTGTGATTTCTGTCACCATTCAGTCGATGATTTCCGTCGGTAATTGCCGTCGGTTATTCCATCGGTAATTGTGGCACAAGCCTGTAATTTTTTTCCAACTCTCTGTGAAATACCGACGGAACTATTCCGTCGATGTTACCGTCGGTAAACCAGTCAATATTTACATGAATTTTCTTCTATCCTCTTGCACACTTAGATCACACACAACACAATAACAGGAGCTGACAATTAAAAAGGAATAAATATTTCATGTTTCAAAATATTACGTTATAAAAATAAGGTTTTACAGCATGTTTAGTCAGAATTTTCATCTTCGTCCTCAATTGAATTGTTATCATCCGCTTCATCGTGCTCTTTAATGTGGTTATTATCTTCTTCATCAACATTCTGTACTGCACTAATAGAGCTCAAAACGACATTCATCTCCTCTGCGTCAACATCAACAAGACTAACACCGAAAACACGAAAATTCAAATTTTCTTCTAAGTCAATCGAGGGAGCAACTCGGTATGGTTCAACCAACTCACTAGCTTGAAAGACTTCATCTATCACACTTGTGTCTTCGTTCTCATCCTGAACAACCTCGACACGACCCCTTGGTTTTGTTTTTAAAACGGATAACCAATCAACTCTTGATCGGTCCCTTCTAAAGGAATGGGTGTATGTGTTATAAACTTGTTGGCATTGCTTTGCGAAAACAAAGACGTTGTTTAATTGAAAGATCTGAGATTCGGTCAGCTGTGAGTTATTGAACAGTAAGTATCATCGATGTTGCCTGCAAGGTTGTTTCAAATTATATGAGTTTATGGTATCATAAAACATAAATAATACACTCTTGACAAAGTTTATGTCAAACATCTACTTACTTAATAAAAGGTCTCAACTCCTCACAGTTAAATAGGATATAATTGTGTGCTTGTCTGAACTCTATTTCAGACAAATATCTTCCCCTCACAGCATTTTTAGGTGTGGGTCGTCCAGGATTAGAGAATATTGACAAGTTCCCACTTGAAGGCACTTCACCACCATCATCATGCCGTGGAACACGGTTGATCCTCGTTCTCAAATGAGGTTCAAAATAGTATGAGATAAATGTTGAGATCTCCTCAACAATATAGGCCTCACATATTGACGCCTCAACATGCGCCTTGTTCTTAACCTTTTTTTTAAGATTGAACAAGTACTTGTGTGTGTATATATATATATATAATTAATCAAAAATTGTAAAAAAAAACAAAAAAAAACATTTAATTATGAATTACATAGCAACTGTAATATCTAACCTCTCAAATGGATACATCCATCTGTACTGGACCGGTCCTCCAACTTTTACCTCAAACAGTAAATGTACGGGTAGATGCTCCATTGAGTCAAAAAATGATGGAGGGAATATCATCTCAAGTTTGCATATTGTCTCCACGATATTCATTTCAAGCCTCTCAATGTGATCAACATTCAACTTGCTAGAGCATATATCTATGAAGAAATGACTGATCTCCGTTAGTGCATCCCATATCCCCTTTCGCAACAAATCACGAAAAGCTAATGGGATGAGTGTTTGCATAAACACATGGCAGTCATGACTCTTCATTCCATATAATCTGCATTCCTCGGTATTAACCAGCCTTGATATGTTCGAGGCATGTCCATCAGGAAAACGCAGACTCTTAAGCCATTTGTAGACTAGTAGTTGTGCGTTTTTCTCTAACACGAAGCTTGCTCTTGGTTTTGCGACCCGTGATCCATCCCAAACCAACTCCATATTTTTACGGTTACAGAACAACGCTACATCCAATCTAGCCTTGATGTTGTCCTTTGTCTTTCCCTTCACATCCATGACGGTGTTGAAAATGTTCTCAAACACGTTCTTTTCAATGTGCATGACGTCAAGGTTATGACGGAGAAGATTGGTCTTCTAATAAGGAAGCTCCCAAAATATACTTCGCTTCACCCAGTTATAGGTCAAACCGAAACCAGGAAATTTTTGCTTCCCTGATTGGAGACCAAACACAATGTCACCATACTCTGAAACAACATCAAGCAATTCTTCACCGGAAAGACGCGGGGGTGCAACATCCTTTTCAACTCTGCCAACAAAGAAATCCTTTCTGTTCTTTCTGTACCTGCGATTTGGCTGCAAGAAGTGACGGTGACAGTCAAAAAAAGAAGCTTTACCCCCGTTTGTTAGCATGAATGCCTTGTTGTTCTACATACAATATGGACATGCTAGTTTTCCATGCGTGCTCCAACCAGAAACCATCCCATAAGCTGGGAAATCATTGATAGTCCACATCAAAGTTGCTTTCATAACAAAATTATGTTTCCTCGAGATGTCATAAGTTAAAGCTCTAGAGGACCACAATTGCGTCAACTCATCAATCAACGGACGAAGACAAACATCTATATTCCGACCCGGACTGCTCGGACTTGGTATGACCATAGATAGAAACATGAACTCCGACCTCATACACATCCCCGGTGGCAAGTTATAAACCGTCAGTATGACCGGCCAACAAGAATAAGGAGCAGCAAATGACCCGAATGGGTTGAATCCATCTATACACAACCCAAGATGCACATTCCTTGATTCAGCTGAAAAGTAAGGGTGCACACTGTTAAAGTGTTTCCAGGCTTCACCGTCAAAAGGATGCACCATCACTCCATCAACCGCATGATGTGATTGGTGTCATGTCATGTGCTCAACGGTCCTTGGTGACATGAATAACCTCTGCAGTATAGATGTGATTGGGAATTATCTAAGTTTTTTATATGCCACGAGAGTCTTTACTCTTCCAGTTCTGGGTTTGTAACGGGAATGCCCACATGTCATGCACTCGGTCAGCTCAGCATTTTCAAGGTAGTATAACATGCAGAAGTTAGGGCACATGTCAATTTTCTGGTATCCTAAACCGAGGGGTTTCATCATGGACTTGGCAGCATAGAAGTTCTCTTTCAACTTGTTCCCCTAAAGTAAAATGCTTCTCACTCGTTCGATAATCTTTTCATAACCGGCCTCACTCAACCCGTGATCTGACTTGATGGTGAACACCTGTGCCACGGCCGATAATTTACTGTGGTTCATGCAGCCATCCCATAATGGCTTGTCGGAATCTTTCAACAGATCAAAAAACCTTGCTGCATCTGAATTAGGTTCTTCTTCTATGTTTGGAAATTCACTGGCATTACCTTCACTCATTCTCACATCCATAACCATATTCCTGTAACGATTACTGTTCTCATTTCCAACTTCATGCATGTTGCTAGCACTAGAAGTTGACCCGACCACCCTTTCAACCATGCTCTCATTAGGAACAAATAGTTTTCCGTGTGCATACCAACACAGGTAGTCCTGCATGAACCCTTTGGTTAGAAGATGCATCGTTACAACATCTTGATGCAGAAACTTTAAATTTTTACACTTCCTGTATGGACACCTAATACTGCCATCAGTAAAATTCCTCGGGATAGATGTAGCGAAATTAATAAAACCCTGAACACCGTTACAATAATCCATCCTTCGCAAACCTTGGGGTGAGTCCCGATACATCCATGAACGATCATCCATGACTTCTGTTGAATCTCTATAAAACATAAAAAAAAATTGATTTCTTATGTTAAATATTCACTATCAATTATCCAACAAACTAAAAAAAACACTTATGTTAAATATTCATTATCAATTATCAACTATCAACGTTCATACAAATAAATTTATACATATATAAATTTACAGAAATCACAACTTCGCAGTAGAATTGATAACAATTAAAACATTCCCGACGTTAAACAAGCTATAATATAATTCGGTGTAATTCAAACAAATTTCAACAATTTACAAACAAATATAATTTGATAAAATATTCTAAAACAAACTATAAAAACTACAATATTATACATTCATACAAGAAGTTTCTTTAACAAAATACATATACTGAAAAAACAATAAAATTCACATTTAAAAGTTAAAACTAAAAATGATAAATTTACTTACAAAAAATGATAAAATCCACAAGAATTAACGGATGTTGTGACCACGTACAAAAGTATAAGAAACTTAAGTGCTAGCTTCTGTTGAGAAGAGGGGAGAGTTGAGATGGGTGGTTGGCTGCAGTTTGGAAGGGGAGAGGTGGGATGTGGAAGAAGAAAAAGGAGAAACAGAGGAAGAGAGGAAGAGAGGAAGAGAGAGTGTCGGCAAAAGCAGTATATACTGGCGTTTACCGATAGAATATTCCATCGGTAAATCCGTCTTTGATTTCGCTGGTGGTAGTGACACGTCCCTGCTTGGCTGTCCGGGTTTGAATCCCTCGATATTTTCATCGGTAAATTAGTCTGAATAAAATCCACGTCATCCCGCCGTTGTAATTTTCAAAAAAAATTCACGCTGTTAGCGAAGCCGCCGGTATATACCGACGGAATTTTTCCGTCGACTAATTCCAACAGAATTTGGGACGGAATTATTTCCGTCAGCAATTTTTACCGATGGAAAGTTTCTGTCGATAATTTCATTGGTATTATCCGATTTTCTGGTAGTGTTTCGAGTTCAAATGGTTGCCACAACGTAGAAGTTGGAATTTGTCCTGCAGCCCAGACACTATTTAGTGTTCAGCTCATATCTCGAGTTCTAAAAGTCCAAATGCACCAATTCTAGTTTTGATTGGAAAGGTAAGATAATTTTTCAGAACTTTTATAAAGACTATCTATTCAAATTCTGATGTTAGCAATGATGTTTTTTGCAGATAAGAAGATAAGGAGTGTTACCAAGTCAAGAGGTGGCTATCCACTCAACAATTAGTCATCAAATCAATAGTTCTGAATTTTAGCCTATAAAAGGAGGCATTTGTCATCCATTTAGGCATCTTGGTTTTTAGATCAAGATCATGCTCTTTATTTCTTTCTTTATATTTTTGTAATGTTTAAGTTTTATTTCATGTTATATTTTTCTTAATCTCTTGTTTATGCTTTTCATTTCTTTTATTATACTTATGTTCTTATGTTGTTTATTTATGTTTCTCTTCTTCATTATGTTTAGTTAAGTTTATTATGTCAAGGTGAAAAGGTTACACTAATGGTGTAAGAATAAGTATAGTGTAAACTCAACATGGACTTTAATGTTTGAAACTAACATGTTTTGTATTTATTATCTTATTCACTCTTAATACTTTGCTTGTTAAATGGTTAATCTAGATTTATGTTGTATAACCCTTGGTACAATAAATACTTGATCCTTTCATAACCAACTGTATGGTATAATCGACACCTGAGTTATGAAAGGAACTTAATTTGTTAACATAAATTAACATCATGAATACTTGACAACATTTACAAGTATTAGCATTATTGGAATAAGATAACTAATGTAATCATGTTAACAATTTATAATCTGATTGGAACCACCTTTGCGTGTGGTTTTCAGTTGGGTAATAAAAAGAGTTTATACTATACTTATTTGAAATATCTTTAGTAGATCCTCTAACCTTGACAATTGTTTTACCCTTGTTTAATCTGTTCATCATTATCACATCTCAAAGTTCTCTTCAACATCAATATCATTTTATTATTTGTAATTTATATAGTTAACCTCCTTATGGTTCGACCCCGATCTTGCTGGGTTATTTATTACTTCGACACTCCTGCACTTGGGAGAAGACATCAATCTTATGATCGTGTCAATAACCCAGAAATGGGTTATGAAAGTTGTCTTCCTCTTTACAATGCTTACGATAGAAAGTCTCATAAGAGACTTTAGATAGTACGCTTTGTAAAGAAGAAAAATGAATGATAATAATGGATTCACCCAATCAAGAAATGGTCAATCCAGGTGAAGAATGATCAAATTATCATGGGTGACCCTACTTAGGTGAAGAATGCAAAGATTGTTTTTAAAGTGGTCTCATTGTAATTGGTGACCTGTCTAAATAGAAAATGAAAAGAGTTTTCGAGGTGGTGAAAAATGCAGAGGTTTTTCAAAATGGTGAAAAATATGAATGATTTTTCAAAGTGGTCTTATTATAATGGGTGACCTGCCCAAGAGGAAAAACACAAAGATTTTTCAAAGCGGTGAAAAATGCGAAGTTTTTTAAAAGTGGTCTTATTGTAATGGACGACCTGCTCAAGAGAAAAAACACAAATTTTTCAAAGCGGTGAAAAATACAAAGGTTTTACAAAGTGGTCTTGCTGTAATGGGGCGACTTGCCTAGGTGAAAAAACATAAATTTTTCAAAGCGGTGAAAAATACAAGGTTTTTCAAAGTGGTCTTATTATAATGGGTGACTTACTCAGGTAAAATATACTTATGATTTTTCAAAGTGGTGAAAAATATGAATTGTCTGGTGAAAGGATTTGGCCAGAGATGCCTTGAAAAGATGACAAGATAGGGCTTGAAGGCACATTATATAGGAGATGAGAGTTAAAAAGATCACTCAAAAGGAGAAATGATAAGGCCTAAAGGTGCACTATTTGAGAGGTGAGGATTCAAAGATAGTCTCAAGAAGAGATGAGATATAGAGATAGAGATAGGGCTAAAAAGTGCACTACGTGAGAGATAAGGTCTCAAAGGCATACTCAAAAGGAAGATAGGGCTAGAAAGTGCATTATCTGAGAAGCGAGGTCTATAAAGTGCACAAAATAAGGTAGGGTTAATAAACGCACTACATCGAAAGGAGGTAGGGTTAGAAAATGCACTACCGAAAAGATGATAGCTCGAAGGCAATCTTAAGGGGGATAAGGCTAAAAAGCACACTACTTAAGATGATTGATGACTTAAAGGCGCACTCAAAGGGAAAGAGATAGGGTTGTAAAGCGCACTATTTAAGACGATTGAGGGCTCGGAAGCGCATTTAAAGGGAAAGAGGTAGGGTTGTAAAGTGCACTATCCGAGATTGTTGAGGGCTCTAAAGCGCACTCAAAAGGAAGATAGGGTTGTAAAATGCACTATAGTCGAGGGCTCTAAGACGCACTCAAAGAGAAAAAGGTAGGGTTATAAAGCGCACTATCTAAGATGATCCAGGGCTCGAAAGTGCACTGGATCGGCAAGCTTTGCTTTCTTTCATGCGAATACGCAAAATGTTTCTCATTATTCAAGCAACTCAAACTCAGCTTTGAAGTCATCTTATAGTGTTTAGGTTGTTTTCAGGTTTTTCTTTTATAGGTGCATTGTCATATTTTTAGGAGATCACCTGAATTTCTAGAACTTTTTGTTGGAACAAACACCAATTTGATTTCTATTTTGTATTAAAACTTTGATTTCCTAAAAATCTTTGTGAAAACATGGGATTATGCGTAGTTTTTTTTTTTAGAAAAGAGGAAGATACCAAATAATTCTTGGTGCAATGATTTTATGAGTGAAAGGGTGTGCTTGTGTAGGTGTGTTTTTTTGCATGAAACAACAACAAATGAAGGCACATCATGAACACAAGAAAGCATATGATCTTATTAATAAGAAAAGCTCCTTTAATAGAAAAAGTCTTGTGGCATTTTGAGCCAAATTGCCGACATGACTAAAACAGGTTGAAATATGACAAAATCAAAATAACTTTGTGGGCATGATCAAATAGAAGCAATTATTTTTTGACATAGTAGGGGTAGGCTTCATTTTCTAACTCTAGTACACTTCTTTTTTGACCATTCTGCTTACAAAAGCTTTTGTAGGCATTTACTTAATGGTGTGGACAGCAAACCGCATACACGCCTTTAAATTTGAGTTGCTCAAGAACTTATGCTACCGTCTTCGCACCCTGATTTCATTATTGGTGCTTTCAAATTTCGCGGACATTCCACCTCTAATGCATTCACCGATCCACTACTTGAGGCATGATTGGGTAGGGGGTTTGTACTTATATTTGGAGTTTCTTTGAACATTATCCACCCAGCTTTAATAAAATGTATAAGTTTCTTCTTAAAGATACTGCATGAATAAATGTTATGTCCTGTAGCACCAGAATGGTATTTACAGGTGAGGTCGGGTTTGTACCAATTAGGGTAAGGTGGCTATAGTGGCATGAGTGGTTCTAAAGCTACATGCCCGATGCTCAGCAGCTTTTGGTACATCTCATTTAAGGGTAGTGGTAATGAGGATAGCTATTCTTGGACCATTTCTTAATTCTTCTTTGGAAAATTTTTAATTTGGCTTGGAAGTTTAGGGGCTCAGATTTTTTGGTGGGAAATAGAGAGTTGAGATTGATGTTGGCAATTTGGGATGGAGTATGGTAGTTTTGGAATTGGTTTTTCTTACCCTTGTAGCCGCCTTCAACATGGTCGACCTCCTTCATTTTCCCTTCAAATCTTTTTTTCTCTGTGGATGCAGAAATTCTACAACTCCTGACTCCTTCCTCTATAAGCTCAGCTACTGCCAAAACATTAGTAAATTACTAGGATGAACTACCCATCACATGCTCTTAGTAAGGTGCCTTGAGCGTGTTGGAAAATAAAGTCACTATTTCTTTATTCAAGAGTGGGAGATGCACCTGTGTAGCTAGATCTCTCTATCTTTAGGCATATTTCTTTATGCTTTCTTTGTCCCATTTCTCTAGATTGGACAAACTGATTCTATCTGGAGCAATGTTCATATTGTACTTGTATTGCTTGAAAAAAGCAACCACCAAATCTTTTTATCTCCGGATCTTGGTGTTGTCCAATCTCATAAACGAGTTTAAAGCTACCTGCTTAAGCTATCATGAAAAAAGTGCATCAGAAGTTTTTTATCTTGTATTACATCTGTCATTTTATTGTAATAGGACTTCTGTCATTTTATTGTGTTGTCAATCAGCCTGAGCGGACCATACTAGGTTGTAGAGAAATGTCAGGTGAGCATTAGCG
The DNA here is from genome assembly GCA_015852605.2 of Populus deltoides. Lineage (NCBI taxonomy): Eukaryota > Viridiplantae > Streptophyta > Magnoliopsida > Malpighiales > Salicaceae > Populus > Populus deltoides. The sequence continues at coordinate 10,319,257 of CM027588.2, read as the reverse complement.
TGCAAGTTTTGTCAAATTTGGTGAAGGTTAGAGGCATTAAATTCATCTACAAAGTAGCCTCCCTGAGTTGTCATTTCAGAGAAAATTGAAGGTGACGTCGTTTTTGTAAAGTGCATTTTGGTCCTTCAATTTCTAATTGATCTCAAGTGCACTCCTGATTGGCTTTACACTTTAAATATTATGCAATTGAGCCATTGTACAACTTCAAATTTAGCCCCGGCTTGGCGCCCCTTTTTCACTTTGGTCCTTGATTTTGAATTTATGCAATTTTACCCTCAATTAACCATTAAACTTTTAATTTCTTCAATTTCACCTCGGACAATCAATTAAGCCACTATAGTTCGAAGCCTTTTGCATATTGGTCATTCGCTATGAATTTCTTCAATTTAACCCTTAATTCATCCCTTGAAACTTTAATTTTTGCTCCTAATTTCAATCAATTGACTTGGTAAAAATTTAATTTAATTTTTTTAAATTTCAATCTTCTGAATTAATCTCAAATTGGGGCCCCAAACTTAATGTTTCACCAATTCAGCCCCAAATAAAATTAATTTAACTCATTTAAAGTATAATTAAGTCCTTGCACTTAATTAAATGCTTTAATTGAACACAATTTAATTCTTAAACATAATTAAAATTTAATTTGGCCCATGATTAAATCAAATTGGCCTATTAAAAATTTAATCATGTTCTTGGACTTAATTTTTTTACAGATTCATCCAATAATCATTTAATTTGATCTTGAATTTGTATTGTTTCTCCATTTTTAGCATAATAAGGTATAATTAGGCCTTTAATTTCCTCTAAAATTACAGATTAATTTTTCCATATGTTTGAGATCCTCCACGACCTGATTTCTCCACGTTGCCAATCTTTATTTTATTTTTGATTTTTATTTTAAAAAGAAAAATATGCAATTTTAGGGAATAACCTAGAAATGGGTTTAACAGTGGCGATGGGGGTGCTAGGAGATAAAAAGGAGGAGGAGAGAAGTGCTAATCCAAAAGCAGGTCCTTATGGCTTGTTTTAGTTGTTTTTTATTCCTTTTTTGGTTCTATATTTATATTATTTATTGGTGTTTTAAGTTTGTCTTTTTCTATATAATGTTGTTTTAGTTTGTGTTTTGACCTAGCTTATGCATGTTAATGTAAGGTTGTTTACTTTGGCTTTGCTATGCATGTTCATGCATAAAATAGGTTTAAAAAGCTAATTTAAATCCATATTGCATGAACATATAAGGTGTATTAAGTTGTTATTTTAGATTTGTGCCTCTAGCTTGATTTTGGTGTTTTAATGTTTTTTTTTAGTGTTTTTTATTCAAATATGTTTGTGTATGTTAGTGTGACCTGTTGGGATTAAAAAAAAAACATGTTTTAGAAGCAAAAAATATGAGTTTTGAAGGCTTGATAGTGGCTACATTTTAGGCATGTTGCTAGGATTTTGGTTGGGTAATGTTCTTCATGTTCTTACGAAGAACATTGCCTTAGCTACATGATTTGAACTAATTTTGCTCCATTTCTTTATGCAAAACTATTCTCTGGACTTGATTAGTCAATAATCTATGATTCATAAGCATCAATAACTTGTTTTAATGAGTTCAAATTCTACGGTTTTGTTTCAGCACTGAAACCTATTTTTGGCTAAATAGTATTAATTCGTTGAAAATTTAAATAAATGGATGCTAAATTATAGATCTTTGCATGATTCCCAACATGTCTATCCCTTGGCTTTGCCCATATTAGGTCTGATTTGAATTTCACATTTGCTAGGTTTGGTTTTGAGTTGTTCTTCGTGTTCTTCCCAAGAACATTGCCTTAGCTACATGATTTAGACCAATTTTGGTCCATTTCTTTGTCCAGCACACTTTTTCGGACATGATTAACAAGTAATATATTGTTTATTTGCATAAATAACATGTTTATAATATATTTTAAGCTTTAGCTTTCGGTTTTGATCGAAACTTATTTTGATAAAACCAGGATTTTTTAGTGAAAGTCGAAGAGATTGGATGCTAGATTATTATTCCTTGCATGATTTCCAACATGTATGTGCTTTTTATTTGACCAAATCTGGTATGAATCTAAGTTCATGTTGTTGGATTAACGTTTGGTGTTCTTCGTGTTTTTTATTTTTTTGTGCATTTGATCCGTTATATTCAAGTTTTTTTTTTAATTTTTGTGTTTTTGGAAAGTTTAATATGTTTTTTGGTTATGGTTTTGTTTTCGGATCAAACCAGAGTTTGTGGTTTGGTTTATGAACGAACCAAATATTTCTAATCAACCTAGTTGGGTCAAACCAGTTGGGTTTGCTCATAAAAAAATATGGGTCAAAGAACTTATACCCTGTTTGGTTTGCCATGTTTTTTTTTAACGGTCTTTTGGTTTAACGGTGTGGCTAGCAAACACCCTTTAGGCTTTATTTTGTTTTCTTTTATTACATTTTGTTTATCAAACAAAGTCTAAAAAATAATAAAAAATAAAAAAAGACTTTTCCAATATATGGCAAAAAAATCCTAAAGTTATTTTTTAACATCTTTTTTAAAGAAAATTTAAAACACTCTTTGCATTTTTTTTTTACAAAAATATATTGCATTAATTTTACAACATGTTTTTAAAATCTCAAAGGATTTTGGCCTAAATTCAAAAAAAAAATTAATTTTTTTGGAAGAAAATAGTAGTCACTTTTAATATAAGGATAAAAAACCTAAAAAGTTTAATGTTATACTCTATATTGAGTTCAATGTGCAAATCCATAATGAAAGGCGGCTTCCTTTTAGTGATAGTTTTTTGTTTTTTTTTGCTTTTTTTTTTTGTTTTTTTTCTATTTTAATTAACCTTGTTTTTGTTTAATTTTGATTGTTAATATTAAATTTGTTTCTATTTAATTATCACACTCTCATGACAATGATCCTAAGTTAAACGGGTTAACCTAGTTTCACGGGTTAACCTGATTTGGTGGGTTAACCTATTTGATTTAGATTTTTTTTCTATTTCTTAATTAGTTTTTTTCTTTTAATTTCATCTTTTAATATCGATTTTATTGAGAATTAAACTTCATGATTCGTGTGTTTCATTAGATTACCGTGATCTCATTAGGGGATTTTATTGTACCGCTCCTCGCAAAGCACTATTCATTGAAATAGTGTTGCTTTATTTTTTTATTTGTTTTTTCTTTTTCAATTAATCTTTTTTTTAATTTTATTCTTTAATATTAAATTTTTTTCTATTTAGTTATCATATTTTCATGACACGGCCATGCAGCCAGACCCCACATCCAAGGTTTTGGGGTTTGGTGTTACAGCCAAACCTAAGGCTCTTGGGTCTGGTGTTGCAGTCAAACGTACTTAAACTTAAGTCATGCAAGTTTAATATTATTATTAATATTAAAAATATTATTATTTGTATTATAAATATTATTATTTTTATTATAATGAATATTGCTAATATAATAATTAATAAATTTAAAAACAAATATTATTAATATTGAAAAACAACCATAGATTTGATTTGAAGGGTAAAATTAAAAACTATAAGAACTTGGGTTAGGCATGTTTAATATTATTTTTATTAATATTATAAATATTATTATTGTCATTATTAATAAATTTTTTAAAAAAATATTACTATTGAAAAAAAACCATTGATTTGATTTGAAGGATAAAATAAAAAATTATTGTTGTTGTTGTTGTTGTCGTCGTCGTCGTCGTCATTATTATTATGATTATTAGTGTTATTCTTATTCTTATTTTTAATATTATTATTATTATTATTAAATTTGAAAAAAAATATTACTATTGAAGAAAAACCATAAATTTAATTTAAAAGGATTAAAAACTATAAGAACTTTGGTAAGAAAAGTTTAATATTATTATTATTATTATTATTATTAGGGGAACCAGACCCTAGAAACTTGGGTCTAGCTGGGGAGCCGGACCCAAGTTTATAATTATTAGTATTATTCTTATTGTTATTATTATCACTGTCATTAATAGATTTTTAAAAAATATATTATTAATATCAAAGAAAAACCATAAATTTGATTTCAATGGATAAAGAACTACAAGAACTTGGGTCAAACAAGTTTAATATTATTATTAATATTATTATTTGTATTATAAATATTACTCTTGGGTCAGGCATTGCAACCAGACCCAAGGCTATTGTATCTAACTTTGCAAATAGACTTAATGCTCTTGGATCTTAGCCTTTTTTAATATGTTTTATTCTAAAAAATTTGGCCCGCGCTACGCCTAACTAGTCCAAAATATTATTAGGGATAATAATAATTATTTACTTTTAATATAAGGATAAAAAACCTAAAAGGGGTTCATATCCAAAATATTATTAAGGATAATATTGTTATTACCACTTTAATATAAGGATAAGAAACACGTGTAAGGTTAATATCCAAAATATTATTGTCAATAATACAACTCATTCATTTCTAATATAATAAAGCCCGAAAAGAATATTATCTAAAATATTATTTGGAATGTCATGACACCTAGAAAAAAGAATTCCAGTTTTTTCCCAAAAGAAGCTTCAACTATAATTGGGGATATTTCACCTTCCCAGACTGATTTCTTGACCTGAAAAATTTGGATTTGTTCATCAAAGCAAACTCGTCATAGTAAGTTGGTATAGATAGATGCCATCAGACTGTAGCAAACAAATATAAAATAATGCAGCTTACCTCATGTAAGGCGTATTAGGGGTTCTAATACCTTTTCTTTACGCAACCAGTTTCTTGCCTAAAATTTCTAAAAAAAACAGTTAGGGTTCCTAATACCAATAATACTAGGTGGCGACTCCCCAACCAAATCAAAGATCATTCCAAAAGACAATGCCTGAGAATTGTCACCACGACAGTACGCTCTCGTGAGGAGGGTACAACAAATACGCTCATAAGATGAAATGTAACATCCCCCATTTCTGGGATAAAACCACAATCTCATGTCAATAGAAAAAAAAGCAGAGTAGTTAATTTTTTTATATATATATATATACATATTCATGGTCTTCGTATTAACATCTACCAGAATTTCGACAGAGTCCCCCTATCTTGGAAGGTCCCAAGTTACCGACATGTAACCGGTTTACACTTCTAACGGTTCAGCATCTCATAACTTAATTCCCGACCCAATCATCCTGGGTTTCAATTCCACAATTATACTCACACCTATCAACCATAATATTTATGATATGCATTATATAATAACAATATCATTATGGATGGATAATTTAAATAAATATAAATACATAGACATGAAATATGGTTATATAAACTACAACGTTAAATTCATCCAATCAAGTTTAAACATTTATTATACAAATTAAGTTATACAACCATTTTCATGTTTACAAAATACAAGGGTATACTCCCTAGGACCTAGACTTCAAAAAGAAACATAAGCTAGGATTCTACTCCTGTCGTGCATGCGATGATCATGAAACAAAATACATATTATTGCAAGGTGAAATATTTCCATAAATATAACAATATGAATATCTAATAATTTCAACAGGATAACATGTATTCATATTTCATTTACTTCTCCCTTCTAGTTTTTTTTTATTTAAAAATCTCTTCCTTATTCAAACTATTAATAACCATTCCCTCTGCCACTATCAACCTTCATTCCAGACTTTATAAGATCAACGTGATTACTTTTGCTTATCACATTACCGATACCAATTTCACTGGTATTGTCATCACCATCCCATAGGAGTCGATATAAGGCGATCCCTTTACCCGGAATCCTAACATACACTAAATGTATGCTGGCCATTCCATGGTGATCCCCTTACCCGGGATCCTAACATACACTGAATGTATGTTAGCCAATACGTGGAGATCCCCTTACCCGGGATCCTCACATACACTAAATGCACGTTAGTCCATTCGTGACGATCCCATTACCCGGGATCCTACCATACACTACATGTATGCTAGACAATACATGGTGATCCCCTTATCCGGGATCCTAACATACACTCAATGTATGCTAGACAATACGTGGTGATCCCCTTACCCGGGATCCTAACATACACTCAATGTATGCTAGACAATACATGGTAATCCCTTTACCCGGGATCCTAACATACACTCAATGTATGCTAGTTTATGCCTCAAATCACACTTCTAATATTTTTCTTTTTCAGTGATAATTTCATCACTTGGCAATTCACATAATAACTTTTCATCTTGAATACATATACTTTCAGTAATTTCACATTTCACATCAAAAAATATATTAAATCATGGAATTTAGCTAGGAAGCATAGGTGTGAAACACCTACCTGCAATAGAAGCTCTACTCGTGCTCCCCTGCTGCTGCTGTTGCACCACGTCTATGGTCCCTCCTGCAAATCACAGGTTTATCTCATAAATTTTCTTACTCAAGGATGTGTTTTATAATAACCATATCAACAACCAATAAGTCTTTCATTCAGTCATTTCTTAGTACTTTATGTTTTTCTCATCTCACTCATGATTATTGTCGTTCTTTGTCCAGTCCTAGTTATCATTCCTTTCTTTATATTTGGACTTTCACTGTCTAACTGTTACTACCTCGTTTTTGAACTGTTACTGTCTGACCTCTTCTCAGATTTTTAACTATATCTGGAGTTATAGAACTCCGATTCAAGTGAAATTTATGGCGTTGGAAAGGTAAGACATGAGGCTACAAGTTCTATGTTTTGGGAAGAACCCACTTCTGCCTCTAACGTAGTCAAAATTGCTCATTAACAAACGCTTGGACTGTTACTGTCCATTTTTTAAACTGTTACTGTCTGACCTTTCCTTAGATTTTTAACTATATCTGAAGTTATAGAACTCCGATTCAAGTGAAATTTGTGGCGTTGGAAAGGTAAGACATAAGGCTACAAGTTCTATGTTTTGGGAAGAACCCAATTCTGCCTCTAAGGTAGTCAAAATTGCTCATTAACAAATGCTTGGACTGTTACTGTCCAACTGTTACTGTCCATTTTTTGAGCTGTTACTGTCTGACCTCTCCTCAGATTTTTAACTATATCTGGAGTTATAGAACTCCGATTCAAGTGAAATTTGTGGCGTTGGAAAGGTAAGACATGAGGCTACAAGTTCTATGTTTTGGGAAGAACCCGATTCTGCCTCTAAGGTAGTCAAAATTGCTCATTAACAAATGCTTGGACTGTTACTGTCCAACTGTTACTGTCTATTTTTTGAACTGTTACTGTCTGACCTCTCCTCAGATTTTTAATTATATCTGGAGTTATAGAACTCCGATTCAAGTGAAATTTGTGGCGTTGGAAAGGTAAGAGATGAGGCTACAAGTTCTATGTTTTGGGAAGAACTCAGTTCTGCCTCTAAGGTAGTCAAAATTGCTCATTAACAAATGCTTGGACTGTTACTGTCCAACTATTACTGTCCATTTTTTGAACTGTTATTGTCTGACCTCTCCTCAGATTTTTAACTATATCTGGAGTTATAGAACTCCGATTTAAGCAAACTTTGTGGCGTTGGAAAGGTAAGACATGAGGATACAAGTTCTATGTTTTGGGAAGAACCTAGTTCTGCCTCTAAGGTAGTCAAAATCGCTCATTAACAAACGCTTGGACTGTTACTGTCCAACTGTTACTGTCCATTTTTGAATCTGTGCATCTGACCTCTCCTCAGATTTTTAACTATATCTGGAGTTATATAACTCCGATTCAAGTGAAATTTATGGCTTTGGAAAGGTAAGACATGAGGCTACAAGTTCTATGTTTTGGGAAGAACCCAGTTCTACCTCTAAGGTAGTCAAAATCGCTCATTAACAAACGCTTGCACTGTTACTGTCTATTTTTGAACTGTTACTGTCTAACCTCTTCTCAGATTTTTAACTATATCTGGAGTTATAGAACTCCGATTCAAGTGAAATTTGTGGCGTTGGAAAGGTAAGACATGAGGCTATAAGTTCTATGTTTTGGGAAGAACCCAGTTCTTCCTCTAAGGTAGTCAAAATCACTCATTAATAAACATCCAAAACTACAATTTCTATGAAGGAACTTGATCCTAATTCCTTCATTCTCCTCCCCAAAATCTCTTTGAAGGTCAATAGACGAAACTGTCCAGCTTCATCAACCTTTCCATTTACACACAACACATGAAGTTCTTTACTTTAACAACTCTTACTTTTTTCTCAATTCAAGTCTAAGAACTCAATATATAAATTAACATCCAGGCATCAATTCATAATCGACTTGAAATGACTCATAAGACCAGGTTTAGAATATCTTACCTGATGCGAATCAAGGCTTCGAACCCTCCTTTTCTTTCTAATGACAGCCGACCCTCCCCTCTTCTCTTCTTATTCAATTTTTTCTTGTTAATCCCTTTCCCACCAGGGTTTATTTTACCTATAACCCTCAATCTGGGATGGGTTCTTGAAATTTTGGTGTTTCTCTCTTAATTTCTAAAAATAGATATAAAAACTCCCTCTTTTCTTTCTTTACGTAGCTGCAGATCTGTTTTTGGTGAGAATAGGAGTATTTATGCTCTATAATTATTCTTATTTGCATTTAGGCCCCATTTTCTTTAAGTGTATTGGTTCTTACCCCCACTTCTTTTTAGTTTAGTTTATTTTCTTTAATTTAATCCAGCCTTGATTTTTCTCGGGATTTACATGAAATGGGGCATACATAAAATCTTATGAGGAAAGAAAATATGATATAGAAAACATTAAAATAAATTTGATGAACATAGAAAAAATGAGCGAAAAAATTGTATTTAAATGAGTCATAGAATATATGGTAAGTGAAGGAGTAGTTACATGTGTGGTGACATTAGTTTAATGTGTTTAATGTAAAAGAAAAGTTCATCAGTGGCTAATGATGAAATATTAAATTAAAAAAGGCATGGATTGATGTGTTTATAGAAGGATTAATGATATTGGTTTGGTTCATATAGTTGTAAATGTAGAATCTTGTGTGTTTTATATGTATATTCTTGTGATCTTGTGTATATTCTTTTGAAGAACTGATCAATGGTTATAAAAAGAGTTATTGAGTTGCTGGTCTTTCATATAAGATAGTTCCTCACATTTTCTAATAATTGTACTATAAATAATTTTATGCATGTGATTTATAAGGTATTGTAATTGTATTAATGTATAAATTAAATTGTATATCAATATACTCATGGATAAAATTATTGGAAGATGAATTTAAAGATATCCTTATGATATGTATAAAACAATTATCCCAAATTTTCTTGTATAAAACAATTAAATAAATATAAATTGCGTGAAAAGTTCAGACGTTACATTAATAGAGTGGTGGTGGAGGTTGTATGGTTGATGTCATGGAATAGTGGTGGTAATGTTTGTAATATGAAATTCTTCACATAAAATAATAAAAAATAAAAAACCGTTTTTTGTTGTTTATATAAAGATATTTTAGAATTTTTTTTTAAAAGGATTCAACTAGATGCACATATTTTATATATTTTTTTAAACTGTTAACTTGATAGTTACAGTAATTCAACAACGATGAAAAAATCACATAGTAGATTGAAATCCATGACAAAAAAAAACACGCCCACAGAAACTTGATGCACATAGAGCCAAATAATGAAATATATATATATATATATATATATATATATATATATTTATATATATATAGTGAAGGTACTTATATATATAAGCTGCGTTCATAATTAACCGTATTAGTATGAGAACTTCCCCATCGATTATCATCTGTCGTTGATAAATACAGTAAATATCAATAAGAGACTCGTATGTTTGTCAAAAAATCATCTCAATTTAATAGTTTAAATTATTAGGTAATGTTTAAAAATATAATTTATATTATTCTCTAAAACATCTCCTCAAATGAAAACTCTTTGGATTTGAAACTTGCACAGGCTCATATTATCTTGTGTTTAATTTTTATCAAATAAATAGGGATGATGAGATTCAGTTGAGAATAATGGAATGTGTTAGGTTGTGCCTTAGCCAACCTTCCTATTTATATAGAGGCAGTAGAACACTGCAGTAACTGTAATGATTACAACATCCTATATTAATTTTCTATTCTGATAGATACATGAGTAACTGTAATGATTACAACATCCTATATTAATTTTCTATTCTGATAGATACATGATATACATTCTATAATATGCCCCCTCAAGCTGAGAGTGGGGGATCAACCCGAAGCTTGAATCAAAAAGCAGTAAAGGATGCAACAGGAAGCGGTTTAGTGAAGACATCGGCAAGTTGATCCCGAGAGGGAACAAAACAAATCTGAATTTCTTTCTTGGCAACTCGGTCACTGACAAAGTGATAATCCACTTCAACATGCTTAGTACGAGCATGAAAGATAGGATTTGCTGAGAGATAGGTAGCACCAAAATTATCACACCAAATGGTAGGAGCAGAGACTAAGGGAACCTGCAAATCTGTTAACAAGTATTGAAGCTAAATGACTTCAGTGGTACCATCAGCAAGGGCTTTATACTCAGCCTCAGTAGAGGAGCGAGCAACAGTACGTTGCTTACCGGATTTCCAAGAAATCAACGTCTAACTAAAAAGATAAGATGGCCGCCTGTAGACTTGCGATCATCAATACTACCAGCCCAATCTGCATCTGTACAGCCATGTAGAGCAAAAGAGGAGCCTGTAGTGATATGGAAATCATAAGATGTCGTACCTTTAAGATAGCGTAAAATACGTTTGACAGCGGCCCAATGAGAATCTGTAGGAGCATGCATAAACTGACAGACTCTGTTAACAGCAAAGCATATATCTGGATGGGTGAAGGTAAGATATTGAAGAGCACCCATGATTTGACAAAATCGTGTAGTATCAGAGAATGAATGATCCGGTAATAAAATGACTATTGAAGGGGAGACTGGAGTATCAACTGGTTTGCAGGAAGTCATACCAGCTCGGGTGAGGATGTCAAGAATATATTTATGTTGACGCAGCATTAAACCCATACCGGTAGACTGAACTTCAATACCCAGAAAGTAGTGAACAACACCTAAGTCACGAAGCTTGAACTCGGAGCTGAGTAACTGTATAAGGTGATGGAGCATAGCAGAGTTGCTACCTGTGAGCAGAATATCATCAAGATACACCAGGAGATAAAATATATTAGTACCATCAGATAAGATAAACAGGGAGGTGTCAACCTTGGAAGCTCGGAAACCAATGGAGAGCAAAAAATCACTTAGACGAGTGTACCATGCTCTCGGTGCCTGTTTCAAACCATACAATGATTTGTGCAATCTGCACACATGAGATGGAAGAGAAGAGTCAACAAAACCTGAAGGCTATTTCATGTAAACCTCTTCAGTAAGAACACTATTGAGAAAGACATTATGAATATCAAGCTGATGAATCTTCCAATTTCATGAAACTGCGATAGAGAAAACCAATCGGACAGTGGCCTACTTAATAACTGGACTGAAGGTTTCAAAATAATCAATACCTTCCTACTGGGTAAAACCTCTAGCAACAAGGCGCTCTTTGTAGCGCTCAATACTACCATCAACACGATGTTTGATCCGATATACCCATCTACTGCCAACAACATTCATAAAAGAATGAAACGGAACCAAAGACCAAGTGCGATTTGAGTGCAAAGCAGCGATCTCATCACACATAGCATTATGCCAAACTGCATACCGATCAGCATCAGAAAATGCAAAGGGCTCTGTAGAAGGAAAATGCAGTACCCGTGTGGAGGCAGAGATGGCGGCGTGAAGCGGCCGGGTTTTGTCCTTCTACCGCCACGGTCTGAGAGTCATAGGATGGCTGCTGCGTGCTAGTGGAAACGCAGGGGAAAATGGTGGCAGTGAGGAGACTTGTGGCAGCTGATAAGAAGATAAATCAACCATAAATTGCAGACCTACGGGAGAGGATGATGAAGAAGCAGCCTCCAACATAGGACTGTCAGCAGAGGAGGGGCTGTCGGCAGAGACCGACACGATAATCTTGGCGGGGTGGGCGAAGCAGAGGAGGGGCTAGAGAGTGCCCCGAGACCATGAGGAGAGGAGATCAATTTACGACCTAAACCTGCATCATAAGGGTTAGATAAACAAGCATGTGATGATGGCCCCCGGGATGGTCGGGAGGCGTGGTCGGTGGTGTCGTTTGGAGTGGCAGAGCTGTGTGCTATGGGCTGTTTGGGTAGCTAATGGAAGTGGGTGGTGGTGGGTGGTGGTGGGTGGTTTAACAAGTTTGTAAGGGTGACAGTAGCAGGTGGGATGGGGGTTGTGGTGGAAACCTTTGTAATCTGTTCAGAATTATCAAAAGGAAACACATGTTCATGGAAACGGACATGACGGGAAATATAAATACGATGAGATGCAATGTCAAAACATCGATAACCAAGATGGGAGGAACTATATCCAAAGAACACACATGGAGAGAAATGAAAATCCAATTTATGATTATTATATGGACGCAGAAAAGGAAAACAGAGACACCCAAAAGTACATAGAAAATGATAATCAGGAGACCGGTGAAATAAACAATCAAACGGAGAGCAATGGGCAAGAACAGGAGTAGGCATGCGATTTATAAGATAAACAAAGGTTTCAAAAGCATAATTCCAAAATCAAAAAGGTGTTTTACATTGCCCTAAAAGAGTAAGACCTGTTTCCACAATATGTCTATGACGACGCTCTACTGTGCCATTTTGTTCATGAGTGTGAGGAGAAATCAGACGATGATGAATTCCAACAGTTTGAAAAAATATGGATAATTTGCGGTATTCACAACCCCAATCAATTGAACATATTTTATTTTTAATGAAAATTGACGTTCAACGAGAGTCTGAAATTGATGAAAAACAAAGTAAACATCAGACTTGGCAACGAGAGGATAATACTATACATATTTAGTATAAGTATCAACAAAGATAACAAAATAACGATAGCCATCTGAAGAAAAAAGAGGAGCAGGGCCCCATATATCACTAAAAATTAATTCAAGCGAAGCAGAAGTTTTGTGACCCTTAGGTCCTAAAGACAAACGTGATGATTTTCCTAAAGGACAACTTTGACATTGAAAATTGAGATGTTTGTTGTTACAAATGATCTTATTTTTTGAGATTAACAATTGAAAAATACGTGTAGTAGGATGACCTAGTCGACGATGCCATAAATCGGCAGAGGCGGAAGTGCAGGGAGACCAATAGGCTTGAGGAAGTGACGTGACGGAAGACTTGGTAAGGGCATAGAGACCATCTTTACTCTGACCTGAGAGAAGTATTTCATGGGTGTTTAGATCCTTGACATAAAACACACGAGGGTGAAATTCAAAATAAACATTATTATCAAGACAAAATTTCTAAACAGAGAGCAGAGGTTTCGTAATTGCAGGAACATGAAGAACATTAGATAAGGTGAAAGAACGATGTGGTGTATATATTTTTGTATGATCGAGATGAGATATAGGGAGGCCCTTACCATCACCAACATGCAAATTATCATTACCAAAATACGGTTCTGAAGCAGTCAAGGTGGCAAAATCAGGTGTGACGTGTTGATTGACACCGGTATCTGGAAACCAATCACCAGAACCGGTTGAGGAGAGATTGCGCTGCACCAGATTAGCAGTAGGCTGTTGGCCATAACCTCGCTGCTGGAATTGAGGGCAATGGGGAGCTGTATGGCCAAAATTCTGACACAGTTGGCAGCGTGGATTCTGTCCCCTATTGCGCTGCCAAGAGCCCTGTCTATTGCCACCGAAGGAGGAGTTTTGGAAGCTGCGGTGATCAGGTCTAGAGCCAGCAAAACTGTTGCCTCTACTGTTGGACTGGTTGGGACGCCAGCCACCGTTGAAGTCTGGCGCTGCGCAACAAGAGCAGAAGATGGAATGCTGGGTGTGGGCAGCAGAGGAGCATGTATGGCAGCAGAAGATTTGTGAAGAAATTCATGTATGTGGAGATGGCTGTGAAAATCTGCATATGATAAAGGTTCAGCCTTGGTAATAAGACTGGTAACTAAGTCTTTAAACTCTCCCCGAAGACCACGAAACACATATAAATTGAAATCTTCAAGTGAAACTGGCCGACCAACAACGGCCAATTCATCAAATAAAGCCTTCGCTTTTTGCATAAATTGAGTTACTGATTCATCACCCTGTCGAAGATTCTGAAGAGAGCCGTGAAATTGCATAATACGAGAGTTGGAGGTAGAAGCGAGAGCTCGCTCAAGAGTGCCCTAAGCTGAACAAGAACTTTGACAGCCAACAACAAGATGCAAAACTTCCATAGATAGAGAGGAAAAAAGAGCACTTAGAATGAGTTGGTCCTGTTATTTCCAGGTTTGAAAAGGCGGATTTACCTGAAGAGAGATACCATCATGGGCAAGAACATGTGTTGATGGACATGTGTTGGAGCCATCAACAAAACCAAAAACTCCTTGGCCTAGGAGATAAGGCAGCATCTGCATACGCTAATATAAATAATTGGTGTTTGTTAATTTGAGGGAGATGACTTGATGAGTGTGAGAAAGGGAGATAATGCTTGCAGCAGTAGAGGCAGCAGAGGCAGCAGACGTGGGCTGCAAGAGGAGGCATTCACCAGCCATGGTAGAGGAGAATCCAGGCAGTGACACAGCAGAGGAAAGCACAGGAGGCGCTGCAAGAAAAGAGGGTTGCACTGCCGGAGAAGAAGAAAGCTGGACTGCTGGTGCTGCAGAATTTGAAGATGTATGTAGCTGCTGTTTCATTGAAGAAAGGAGGCTGGGAGACTGTGAGAAAAGTAGGTTTAATTTATTTTAGGGTTTTGTGGCTCTGATACCAAGTTGAGAATAATGGAATGTGTTAGGTTGTGCCTTAGCCAACCTTCCTATTTATATAGAGGCAGCAGAACATTGCAGTAACTGTAATGATTACAACATCCTATATTAATTTTCTATTCTGATAGAAACATGATATACATTCTATAATAGATATCATATCAAAGAACGATCTCAACCAAATAATTTAAACTATTAGGCGAGATTGTAAGATATAATTTATATTATTCTCTAACAACGTACGTATACATAATTGTTAATGTTGATATAATTATATGGCTATTAATTAACCACAAATTAAGGATATAATTAAGAATGATCATTACCCTCGATAATTAGCAATCCCATTAATATATATGTATGCATATCACCAGAATCCCTATAAACGAAGGAAAAGCCTGCAGGGCGGAGGAAACCTGGTCTGAGACAGCTGAAGCAGTCGGTTCCTGAAGCTCCGTTACATGTAAACGCAGTAATAGAATATGAATATAAAAGCATGACATGTTGCAGACATTTTGATACACGTAGAAAAGTGTTCGATGTATCAGCCAACTTTTGTCACCGCTTTCCTTCCTCTCTCGTTTAATATAAAAAAGAGAGGTCAGGAGAGGAGAGGAGAGGAGAGGAGAGGACTCAGTGAGTCAGCCATGTTTCCTTATACGTCATTGTTAATAAATTATTGCACAGTTTCTTGACCGTCTATTTGGATCCTTCCTCTCATTTTCCGATTAAATAATTCTCCGGACTCGACTTCCCATGCATGCCTGCACATGCACTTGCCAAGTTGAAAACCCTAGCCAACTTTTCTTGTCTACCATTAACATTACCGTTTTGACCACTCCTTCGAGAGATTTTCCCATGCAACCATGTTTATTAGTTAATGTATATGCTCTACTAATAGAACGGGAGGATCAAATTATATAATTAGTGATCATGTGAATCGAAAGAATATTCAAATACAGATGTAATTTAATTAATAAATTTAATTAAAAGATTGCAACTTAAATACATTTTTGAAAAACATGAGCACAGAACGTTATAATAATTTAGTTCAAGGTTATCTCCTCGTGTAGAATCAGAATTACAAACAATACCATTTGTGAGGAAATACTTATACAGGTTGATTAATGAGCAGCATTTGGGGCGCTTTTCCAAGGATTTGAATTTTTACCCTTTTAAATTGATGGAAAAATTGTCATACAACATGGAATATCAATATTGATTATATTTTATTAAATAATGTGTTATAATTAATAAATTAATGTAAACAATTTTTGAGATTTATGATTATAACCAACTATATAATAATTAATTTAAAGATATTGCATCTTGTGAAAGAACCTTCTCAACCCAACTATATAATAATTTAAAGACATTGCATCTTTTAAAAAAATCATCTCAACCTAATAATTTAAATTGTTAGATGAGATCTTAATATATGATTAATATTCTTTAATACATCTACTCAAGTGAAAGCTGTTTAATTTTTATCAAATAGATAGAGATTGTGAGATTTAAATTTTTGACCGTTTAATTATTAAAGTTCTGATATCATATTAAATAATATCTCAATTTATTAAATAAAATATTTCAAGATATAATTTAAAATATAATTTATATTATTTTATAACAAATCCACTTTTTATCTCATTAAATCCTACAATGGAGCACTCTTTGACTACTGATTATATGTTCGAATAAACTAAGTTGGGCGGTTGACTTGGAAGAGAAAGATTAGCATAACATTTTCTAAACCAGGTAAAGTTGTAAATTCAAGCACCGAAGTCCAGTCAAACCAAGGTTGATCACGTAAATTCCCAAAATAACATTCCTTCCGGTTCACCGCTTTATATATACAACCTCATCTCTCTATGCATTCTGCCTTGTGCATATGTACTTTCCTTCTCTCCCATATTATTGTTAATTTTTTTATTTTTTTATTTTTTATCGACAAACATTTCTTTTCTTCATTTCAATACAGTATGGAAGATAATCAAGGCCTAGACCATAACAGTCAAAGCAACCATGGAACTGAAAGAAGTGAGCCAGTGAGGTCAAGGTGGACTCCAAAGCCAGAGCAAATACTGATACTTGAGTCCATCTTTAACAGTGGAATGGTAAATCCACCAAAAAATGAGACTGTGAGAATAAGGAAGCTTCTTGAAAAATTTGGCTCTGTTGGTGATGCAAATGTTTTCTACTGGTTCCAAAACCGACGATCAAGATCCCGCCGCCGGCAACGCCAGATGCAAGCTAGTCTTCTTGCAGGATATCAAAGAAATAATCAACGGGCATACGATAGCGGTGGTGTAATTCAATACGAAGGTGGTGGCACTTCTAATGGGTTTGCAAATTCTCCATCTTCTTATCTTGTTGGTTCCTCTTCTTCTTGTGGCGTTGTTGGTGAAGATCATGGTGGAGAGAGCTTGTTTTCTTTCTCTAACCAGATGGGTTTTCAAGAATTCGAGCAAACCTCTGGTGTAACTTCAATTCTATGCCCATCAGAGACTTCTAGTTTGCATTACCAAACTGCTGGTAAGTGCAAGGCTGAGTAACTTTTTCTTTCTTTCTTTTTTAATTTCTTATTTTCCAAAATGGAAGCCACCAAACTTGTTGAAAGGGATTTCCTCTATCAGTAGCTAACCCCATGTCTCCTCGGTAGCTCTATACATGTTATCGTCTCAGAAAGTTGTGTAGAGGAGGAAATTGTTTTTGCCACCCCATTTAAAATTCAAAGAGTTTTTATCACTTATGTTTAGGTTAATTAATTCAGGGCACAAGATCAGTGCTACAGAAATGGGATAAACTAGATAGAAATTTTTTAATGATATGACTGTAGCTGTATGATTTACTCTTTGAAGGACTTGTTCTGCTTAATTGTTCGTGAAAACCAATGGCCACCCTCTCCCTGATTCTCTTGCAGTGCCTGGAAAAATTCCACATGAAATCTTAACTTTCGAGGGCTTCAAAATTATTCAGTGTCCTTTTCAAATTTTTTATTTTATTTTTTGTTGCGAAACGCCAAGATTGATTACAAAATCTTCAAGGGGTTCTGCGAGTCGGCAGTCGACTTTTTTAAAAAATAATTTTTTAAATTAATTTTTAAATTTTCTTTAATGTTTTTGGATTTTTTTGATTTGATGGGGTAAAAAATATTTTTTTATAAAAAAATATTATTTTAAAATATTTTTAAATAAATGTTTTTTTTAAAAAAAAAACAACTTTTATTACTGTATCAACAACCCTCAGAATTTCTCTATCTCAGTTTAGGAACTTATTGCAGAAATTCAACTTTATTTCTTTCCTTGATTTCTTGTCTTTTGGAACAAACATGCCGTTCATTCTTATCTCCTCTCCCTCTCTCCCTCTTTATCAATTCTCGACATATTTTAAATTTGCATGGTTTGAGAGGCTCCTGATTTTTTTCCCTTTTGAACTGAAAAAAAGAGAGGCTAAACATATAAGCGTGATCATGTGCTCAGTTAATTACTAGAATGGAGCTCTGAAAGCTAGGAATGAGTTGGGAAAATGTTCTTCTAAGAATATATCCTCTCTGTTGTTCAGGATGCATCACAATCTTCATCAATGGGGTTCCAACAGAAGTTCCTCGGGTGCCACTTGACGTGAAAGCAATGTTTGGTCAAGATGTAATGTTGGTGCATTCCTCTGGAGTGCCTGTTCCCACTAATGAATATGGGCTCTTAGTGCAAATCCTGCATCATGGTGAAAGCTATTTCCTGGTAAACATCTCTGCAGTATAACTATACACTTGTGATCACCAGCTCTATGATGTGTGTTTGAGAAGCCTCCAAATTCAATTTGAACTTCTGATCACTGCATTTCTTTCTTCCCTTTGCTTCATTTCCTTCCTCTTTACCTCAGTTGTATATTTTTTTTTAACGTAGATATCCGGATAAACTTGTACGCATCTCGACTAATCTTACAGGTCCTAAAATTAATAACCATGTAACCTTTAGATAATAAATTTAAAACTTGACCAGTTGCGTTACACTCTCAGTTGCATTGTTTTTTTTTTTGGTACAAGCTTGCTACGAAGCAATTTCCAATTTAGCTATTTAATTAGTAACAACTCTCTCATGTTCAAATTTAGTTAATTGTTCCCTCACCTTTGTTTGTTTGTTTTTTTATTATTATTTTGTTTAACATAGGTAGGAGAGAATTTTTGGATTTCCATGATAGCTCTGATCTCTCCGCGTCAAACTTCATTTTGTATAAATAAGAAGTACAATGTCCATTAACAATGAAAGTACTGTTTACAGTTAGCAATTGCAGTAAAATATTATTTTAAGGTTGTCGTTAGGGTTGCTAAGCAAAGTTTAGCAATGTCCATTAACGAGTTTTAAATTATGTAGAGAGAGTTCCTTCGCTCTCTCTTTCTGTTATATATTCCTTTTTTTTCTTTTGTTTTTTTTCTTGAATACTTCATGAGGTAACCTTTTTGCCACAGGTTTCAAGAACAGCCTAAATCGTTATTAAAGCTGCATCAAGAAGTGGGAGCTTCCTCTACATGTTGGTGTGCAAAGCAGATGTTTTAGGACAAATATTTTACTATGAGGGACGATTGAAAAACCCAAAAAATTATCTACTAATTAGCATTTAATTAATTATGATGTCTTCATTTGGCTTCTTTTCACTTATATTTTTGGTTTTAAATTAATATACTTTACATATATATCTGACAATTTGTAAATATATATAAAAAAAAAAGAAAAAAGAAATCATAAAGTACCTTAATGCAAGTATTTAGGAACAATTACAACAAGGATATATACGAGACACTCAAGGGCATCACCCAACAATTAAGATAAAATTAAGCTCATCAACCATCCCTTGTGAAAGCTTCCAAGATAATAACCTTTCTTTACATTCGAGTGTCAAGTCATCGTGACTTCACATCAAAAGAACTATATATACTATCAAGCTCCATTGAAGGAAGAATTCATACATATAAAAAAAAATTATGATCAATCTCAAACATCAAGATTCAACAACAAGATTTATTATAAAGAAAAAAACTTCGATAATTACCAAAAGCTGTAACCAACTCAAGGTAAAAATCTTGGACCATATAATTCTAGATTTAAGCTTATTTGGGAAAAAAATACATCACATAAAGTAACGACTTCTATGCAAAGAATTGTACTGGCCAATCTGGATAGCGCGCAACCATTTAATCTGAGTCAAAAACTCAAGACTGGGATGTAATATTTTACCTCACCTTTAATCGGTTGGCCTTTTAGTTGAAGTCATCTGTTAAAAATTTCAGCTACACAGGCTCCGATCTTTTTAGAAATCTTGAATGTATCATGAACTGAACTAACTAGGTGGGGCTATCGTTGCCTCACTCTTTTTATTTTTTCGAATTCTCTCTATAACCTTCCTTAGCTTGCCGCCCTCATTTTCTTAATGGAGATGTTTTATTTATAATATTCTCGATTGCTATAAAAAAAAAAAAGTAACGACTTATTTTTATTAGTTTACCCAAAACATACTTGATAATAAACACATATTACTTCTTCATCACTTATTGTTAATGTAGTTAAAAGATTCCATCCCATGTGATTTAGATGTGATTTTAATTAGATGTGTAACCAAGGCAACATAAGCTACATGGATTAATCTATAGTGATAAATCACATTAACTTTTTCTCCTTTTAATGAAAATCACTTGCAAATTCAACAAATTCTTATAATTTCTAGTTTACCACTAACAATGAATGGATTGAGTTATGACATTGTATATTGTTGGTTACGATTGAGAAAAAATTAATAAAATCAAAATATTCTAACTAATAATAAGGTAATATGTTTGGGGATAAATTAAGGTTTTTTATATAAAAAAATATAATAGGAGAATGGAAAAGAAAAGAAAAAAAAATATCACATAAAAAGTCACCAATTGCCAAGGTTTATGTCTTGTGAATGTATATATAGAATAGTTTATGAAAAGAGAAAAATGGTTTCAGCTTTGTATTTATCTAGTACTCCAAGAAATTTGATAGAAATTTGAGCTAGTCACAAAGCAATATGAATCTTGTAATAGATATTGGTTTTGTAAATACATCTAGAGTTTAATTAATTAGAATATTGTTGATAAATATAAAATTGCTAGATGTTCTTAATTGAAAAGATAGTCCACCTCATTTTGATTGGCTCAAACACTTCAAAGCTTGGCTCGATCGACTCATAATTTCCAGCTACCATCGACCTGTCTAGATGTATAAGGATCTTTTGTAGCTTTACCTTCATGTAAAGTGAGTTTAGTATTATTTGGTATTGGATTGATGGGCTCTGCATGTATCGTTCTTCCTCTCTTTTTTTCCTAAGGAAAATGGGTAAAAAACTTGTGTTTTGAAAGAAGAATGCTTAATCCTTGTCTAGTTCTTCATTACTTCAAATTCTAGAAAATACTTTAATTGTTCCAATTCTCTTGGACTGAATTCAGTGGAAAGCTTATGAATGTATGGTTAGAGCTCCTTGTTACTGATGAGAACTGTCTCAATATCCACGTATACTAATGGACGTAACACAAAGCCATTAATCTTACATATGAACAAAGAGGAATATTCAATATTGGAACCAAAAATCCAACTAAAATAAGAAACTAAGTCCATCAAAACCAAGCCTTGAAACCTTGTTTCAATTCATTATTTTTCGAGTTTGTAGGCATAATTTATAGATTACCATTAAGAAATGCTTTAGACATTTGTAGTTTGATGGAGTGACTAAACTATCATTTAAAACTAGCATAAATTAAACTATATTTTATTATATCCTTTAGAGGTAGTTTTAATATATATTTTTTCATATAATTTACTACGTAGGGTGACCAAGAGGTATTCTCTAACATGTCTTGAGAGAATGACACAAGGTAAAAGGAGTTTATTTACAGCACAAAGTATATATATATATATATATATATTTTATTATATTTATTATATATCAATTAACCAAATAGAAAAACAATTACTTACCTATTACACAAATCCATGATTAGTCATGGAGACAACCAATTACTTCTAATTAACAACCTAACAATAGCAATCACCATAAATTATATACTCTCAAATATTCAATTCAATATATGAGATTGTTTCTAATTTCTAATTTAATTAAATTTTAAATATATCCCTAGCTTAAATGACTATAAAACTCCCTCTAAAAATCACCCAACACTAGAACCATGTTATTACACCCCCTGTTCTACTTATAAAATATTTATTTTTAATAATTAAATACAAAAAATAATTATGTAAAACATATGCCAATTATGGTCCAAAAGTAATAACATTATAAAATCAGTTTAGAAAAGGCTAAGAAATATTTTCATTTCAAGTAAAGAAGTATTCTAAGAATAATTAAAGTGGAGGTGTCAAAAATTATTAACTGCATCTATTTTTAGAAAATCATTTATGAGTTAAATAAATTAATTTGTATATGAATCAAGTTATTTATGAAACACCTTCCATGTATTTAATTTCTACATAAAACCAATTGATATTAGAAATATTAAAACATTTAAAACTGAACTATAAAAGCTATTCATTCTCCAAAATAAATTCCAATTATTATCTACCAAATTTCAATAATTAGAAATAATTTCTCATAAATTCATAAATGTTTTAAAAATATTAAAAACACACTAAAACATTCTTTGGTAATATATTAAATACAAACAACAAATGTTTTGGATCATAAAACATTGAGGATGAATTGTACTCTCTAATTAATCAATAGAGGGCTTAAAAACAAATTTTCTTATAACTCAGAAATAGATTTAAGAGACCTACTTTCAATTATCATAACTTTTAATCCACAATTCCAATTTAAACAAATAACCTATCAAATCAAAAAACTCATGTCATATTATAACTGGGTACCAAACTTCGACCATAATATTCATTAGAATAGACGATTACGGTAGCCTAAAGTCCTTGAATGATTAGTTTTAATCATTACGCAACTGCTAAATCAGCTTATAATTTCCATAATACGTGCGATAGTTTTCAAGGAAAACCGAACACGTTGATCACCTGTTGCGCGCATAGAACACAAGTACCACAACTGGAAATTCTATATTGCATATTAGAGCTAGCTAAAAATCTCCGACGTTTTGTGTTTAGAAGCCGGAAAAAAAAACAAAAACCTAGCACATAACCTGTCCTAGAGCTAAGAAAGATGTAAACAAATTTGTAAGACATGAGTTTCAAACGAAAAAAGATAAAGAGATGTACCCACCAACATATTCTACTAAAAATTCTCAATTGAAACCATCTAGTAGCTAGGTGGCCCAATGATTAGGAGTTTGAGAATAAGAGATTTGCTCTCATTGTGGTGTCAGATTCGAGTCTTGTGGTTACTTATATGATAGCACTTGAGGCTTATATGGTCGTTAACTTCAAGGTCCATGGAATTAGTCGAGGTGTGCACAAGTTGACCCGGACATCCAAGTTAATCAAAAAAAAATCTCAATTGAGCATTTCAATGTAAAAAGAATATCATAAATTGTTTGATATAACTGATTAAGTTCGTTGTAGAAAGGGCATTTCTTTGTTTTATAAACTAATTTAACTTAAAAACATTAATAAAGTACGGATTTGGATGCCCATGGGAAACGTAAATTAGAATTTTAGATACATTTGGGATTCAATTGTTATACAAATTCTTTGGGAGCCCAACTGAGTGTAAATGATATTACTGAGAATAGGCTGAGCAGTGAGCACCAATTTAGTAAGCTTCTAGCTTAGATCTCTTCCATTGACTCTCTTCTTTTTTTTCAAACCGAATACATCTGATACATATAACTCGAAGAAACAGCACGATGGCCAGTTAATGGGTTTCCATTGGAAAGCTCCAAAAAACCAAAATAATGTAAAAAAAAAACAACAGCGTTGGCTTCTACACCGGCCAAGATAACCAATCAGCAGGAGTCAGATGTTTGTTTATACATATATGTTTTTTTACTAAATTATCAGAACATTAGGGCACATTTTCTGAGAAATACCATGTGAATGTAAGCTTTGAAAGGTCTGATATGGTTGGCAACTATAATAAAATGAAAGTCTCACTTAGGATTTTCTTTCTCACTTTTGGCTCTGTATTGCCACCCTCTGCATTTCCACTATAAAGATAACTATATAGTTTATTAATTATATATGTAATACAATGTGCTTGGAATTTTATACGCAGGAAGTTTTGACCAGGAAGCAAATCAGTCAACCCAATCGAGTAATCAATGTGTGTGTAAAATATGGAATCAAGCTCATGATTTGAAAGGGTGCAAACTGGCCATCTTTTTCCATGCAAATCCAGCAGGGTTTTTCTAGGTTAGCGTGAACATTACGCGGATTCAACTCTGCCGACCAACAGGGTACGGATCTTTTCTGTTTGCCTGAAAACCATTTTTTATAAGATTTGAGCATCGTCAGGATGCGTCGTCAGGATGCGTCATGTCCATTAAAGAGGAGTTTATATTTGCTCTTAAATTTTATTCTATTCTGCGCATTTTATTCGAATCTAAACGCGGGTTATTATTTATTTTCTAAACAATCCATCTAATTGAAATTGAAGATGCAATGAACGAGAAAAATGAAATGTTCGAGTGCTAGTACATGACATCAAGATTAAAATGGAGAACTAACGCTAATAATAAATTTATTATATCAAATTTTAAAGGGTCTAACTCAACTGGTCAGGTCGTAAGTTTATATTTTAGAAAGCACCGGTTTGAATTTTGCAAACTTTAAAGCTACTAGAGACTTATATGATTGTTAATTTCAAGACCAATAGAATTAGTCAAAGTACACGCAAACTGACCCAGATATTCATATTAATTAAAAAAAATTAATTTATCATATCAATACACAATAGTAAAATGGATATAATTAATTCATCAAGATCTAATTCTTCTTCCAGTGCTCCTACACAAGCTAGTATGAGAGTACATCACATTTCCACATCCAATAGCCCTGCATGCAGTGGAACCAGCAGCTTCTTCAATAGGCTTGTTTGAGATCCAAGAAATGGAGGGGTTATATATAACACACCTTCTAGCAAAACTTATCTTATCCACCACTGTTTATTTCCTCTGGTTTGAAAAAATCCACCTTAGGAAATTAATATGTATAGACATTATCCAACTCATTCGATCTCACTTGATAAATATGAACAACAAGTGTCCAATTCCAGACACCATCCAAGAGATATGGAACCTGCCAGAGAATTAAGAGTCGGTTTTCAAAGTCTTCTCTGCTAGCTCTTTTAGCTTAGCTTCTTGTTTAGGTTGCCTTGTTGTCTGGATAAGGTTGGTTGTTCATTCCAGACACGGTGCCCCTTTTAGTTTCTTTCTCTTCTTTTTGTTTATTTTTCTCTTTTCTTTCCCTGCTTTGTTTGCCCCTAGGTTAAGCACCTAGACTATTGTATATTCTTTCTTTTTAATACATCTTATCTTTTCCAAAAAAAAAAAAAGGATATAAGAGATACCAATAATCTTTCTTTAATTAATAAATAGACGGATGATATGTCTTTTCCTAGATTATATTATGATAAATCATAAGTAATTTTATGTAGATTTTTAAATTTATTACTTTTTTAATTAGAAAGATTCATAATTAATTACATCATATTTATATGAATATAAAATGATATGCTAGTTTTATTGTTCTTAATAGGTCATGATTTTCTAAAAACCTCCCCCATTTAAAAGCCATCATACAAGAATCATAACCCAAAATGGGGTTATGACTTTTCTATGTCCAACTCTAAGTTAGGTCGTGGCGCGTCCGCACCCAACTTTTTCTAGGTTCAGTGTATAGTTGAACCCTACTATACTTGGATTCAGCATATAACTGAACCCACCTCTTCTTGAGTTCAGCCTATAGCTGAACTCAACCACACTTGGGTTCAGCGTATCAGCTGAACCTGAATACACGTGGATTCAGTGTACAACTGAACTCATCTCCTCTCAGGTTCAGCGTATCAGCTAAACCCGAATATACCTGGGTTTAGCATACAGTTGAACCCAACTCCTCTTAGGTTTAGCTTTATGTTGAACTAAACACCTAGGTTTCGCGTATAGCTGAACACATCTCCTCTTGGGTGCAGTATACAAGCTAAAAAGTAACCTCACTCTAAGCCCCCCTACTTTGGGCCTAGACTAGTGATTATGATACTTATCACATCCTATTAATTACAAACAAGCAGTACATGCTTACATTAATGAGATGTGATGGCTCGAACAGTAGAATAATATTATTTTACTATTACGAGATTACATCTCTACCCCTCCTATGTTGTATAAAGCAAGTTAAGTCAGGTAATATAAAAGAAAGCTTGAGTACATATAAAAAAGGTTTGAAACCTTATGCTTTTGGACATAAACACATTCCCTCTTCTTCTTCCTTGACTTCTATATTTTCATCTCCTTCTTCTTATATATCTTCATAAAAGCTCATTAATATCTTCATTAATGTTTTTTTACCACATAAAAATACTTTGTACTGACTTGATCTTCGAAGGGTCCCCTGTCAACACCCTCAGGGGTTTCTAAGTGACATTGTGCATGTATTCACTCAAGAGAATATTTACAACCTCTAAAGAAATCCATTAAAGAAGAAGTCAATGCAGTTTGGAAATGAAGGTTGTAAAACATACTGTGAATGATCTACAAGGGTCTTGAGGAATAATTCATTCCAGAATATTCCGTGTAATTTTTGTAGTTTTATCAGTTCTGATATTGAAAGCAAATCAACAACAATTTTTATGGTTCTTTGATTCCATATAAGAAAGCAAAGGAAGAAAAATATTATGATTTTTTTTGTTTGATCAAATTTAAGACTGAAGAGATTAATTATATCTTGAAGTTCAAGATTGCACATATTAATTATAAGTCATTTCTCTTGAAATAGTTGCTGATATAATTTATGATAAGTTTTGAAATTTTTAGATTAATTATAAGTCATTTATAAGAAACTATATTGCATAAAGTAATTAATAGAAAAAAAAAAAGGAAAGATGCAATAATAAATTTTGTTATATATATATAAAGCAAAGGTCTATACTAAAACCAATGATAGATGCGATAAAGGATCCCCTAGCCAATAGATTTTCCAAATATATATGACTAAATAAATTTAAAAAAATCATATTTTTTTTAGTTTTTTTTTTAAGAAAGTTTAATTAATGTACTTTCAGTTATGTAATGAACATAACCCTCTTTCAAGTCCTTAAATCATATTCTATTTCTTTATTAAGAAACCTTCTAAAAAGAAAATTGATATCTTGACATTCAAGATTACCTTTAAAAAGATATTTAATAAACTAAATAATCATGTGATTGGTAAACCACAATATCTTAAACTTTAAAAAACCTACACGTGTTAGTACATTACATTGGAAACAAAATTAGAAATGTGTTTCCCTTCAAAATTGGAGTATTTAAATGATCATCTATATATAGATGAGCATTTAAATAAATAAAAAATTAATGTCTTAACATCTTAAATACTCCAATTTTAAAGGGAAACACATTTCTAATTTTGTTTCCAATTTAATGTACTAACACATGTAGGTTTTTTAAAGTTTGAGATATTGTGGTTTACCAATCACATGATTATTTAGTTTATTAAATATCTTTTTAAAGGTAATCTTAGAGAGAGAGAGAGAGAGAGAGAGAGAGTTCACTTGGTAGTTATAATTTGATGATTTTAAATTTATTTTTGGATTTATTTCAATACATCAAATATTTTTACAAGGAAATATAATTTCATGGATACTAATGGTAGTACATTATCACTTGTTGTAACCCAAATTTTTACTCATTTGCTTTTTAATCTAATTTTAAAGGGTTAAAATTTGAAATTTAAAAGACCAGGGGCTTAAATGCAAAATTTGGAAACTTCAATGACCAAATTGAGAGATGATCATTCTCGATCCAAAACAGCACTGTTTCAACCATGCACAATTTCTTCTTCTTCCTCCTCCTCTAACGCTACAAGTCCACTTGTAAACAAAGGAAAGAATTGGAAATGCCATCATCCTAGTCCTACCAAAACACAAAGAGCAATCTCTATCTTCATGAAGATTACTACCCCGAGGAGATAAGGATCGACCCTTAGGTGTCCAAGTCCCAGTAAAAAACCAACACGTCCCTCCTAGCCATGCTTATCAAGAGAAAAGCAGTGCGTAGAGGGAAGACCAGGGTCGTCCCCTATAAATACAGAGCTCTGGGGAAGAAAATGGGGGGAGGAAAATAATAGAAAAATAGAG
Organism: Populus deltoides; assembly: GCA_015852605.2. NCBI lineage: Eukaryota > Viridiplantae > Streptophyta > Magnoliopsida > Malpighiales > Salicaceae > Populus > Populus deltoides. Next base: position 10,291,195 of record CM027588.2, on the reverse strand, counting down.
AGAGAAAACAGAGAAAGGAGGGGGGAACAAAAGGATTGGAAAGCAAATAAAGTAAAACAATTAAGCAAATAACAGATTAAGGCAATTGAGAGAGAACAGAAGAGGAGACTGAGAGAGAAGACAGAAGAACTAGGAAAGTAACACAGGGGAAAGTAAACCAAAAACAAGAGAAAGAGAGGAGTGAGATTAAAAAGGACAGGGAAGAGTAGAACGTTCTTTTACCGGAGCTATGATCATCACCTTCGTCTTTGTCTTTGTTGTTGTCTTCACCCAGGTAAGCATTCTTCCTCCTACCTCGCAATTCCATTTCCAAGTTTCGTTCAAAACAGTGCAAAGGTAAAATTAATTATCTTTGCACTTTGTAGTGCACGCGTGAATCAATTCATCCGTGCCTGCTTATAACCGAGCCGAGTTGACTGGATCCAGCCTAGCCCGCACAACTAGGCTCAGTCCAGCCCTAAAAGAATATATATATATATATATATATATATATATATATATATNTATATATATATATATAAAAGGGGGTAAACAAAAAAAAGTGGCATAGAAAAGTTTTTCTTCAAATTCTTTTTTTTTTTTTGCGAAATTATTTAGTGACGTCAAAGTCAGGAATATCATATTTTTTGGATTTGTGTGATATTTACCAATGCCAGAGTCAAAAATATTCGTAGGAATTGTTCACTAACACCAGAGTCAGGAACATGAACGGAAGAATAAAAAAGAAAAAAATGAGAACAAATTATTAGCAATTTTAGACGAAACCAGCAATGCAGACTGCCTCAGGTAGGGCGCTCAAGGGCGATGGCATCTTTTCTTTTGTGTAATTAATCTCGTACCATATAATCTTTGTTGACCAGTTAAGGTTCTTAGTGACTATAATATTAGGTAGCGACTCCTTGAACTATACATTTTCCATTGAAGAACAACATGTTAGATATATGTTCTTTTTCCATTGACATGTTAATTTTTAATCGATCGCCACGATATCCGGGTGTGACAGAATGATGACTCCACTGGGATTGTAGGACCAAGCTTTGCTATTTATCTTTTTATTGCTAAACAATATTTGTCATACTGTTTTTTTTTTCGTTGTTGTGGCTATGTTGAGTTTATCAAGTTTTATTTTTATTTTTTGCTAATTTTACTGTTTTAGCATGCATAGTTATTGTCGTTACCTATTTTTGGGTTCCCACACAAAAAATAAAAAAATACAAAAAAATAAAAATCAAAAAATAGATATTCAGAAGGAATCCAAAAAAACAATAAGAGTGAGAAAATGATGCTCGAACGCCCATAAAATGACTAGAAATTGATTAAGGAGGTTCAAAAATACAAGAATTGAAATTTGACGGTATATGTTTAACTGGTGAGAGCCCTGTTAACAAGGAAAATTCAATTTGAGAAAGAAAAGTCTAAAATCAGATGTTTATGGACTCAATTAAATTTTATTTAAAGGTTTAATTGAATTTAATGAGGGTTTGATTGCAATAAAAATTATTTTTAAGTCAATTTGATCTTTATTTGAAAGAAATTAAAGTTCAAGGATCAAATTATAATTTCAGAACTTAAGTGGCCAAAACTAAAAAAATACTCATTCCACATCCCAAACATCGTCGTTTTAAAGGACATTATTCATCATCTTCTTCATTGTACCAGGGAACCGTTTCAGCAGAGGAAACAGCTAGCCCCAGCTGCCCACGATGCAATATTGAAACGTATGGCATTTATTTAGTTTTTAAAGCTAGAGAAAGAAACGCTTGCTAAACCTCCACGAAAGAGACTCTGACCGTTACCCAAGCTTGCCACTGCATGGCATTCTCTAGCCTTATAAAAGCTAGAGAAAGGCCACGATAAAGAGAGGGGGGGGAGTACAGGGAGGAAGAAACACGAGACAGAGGAGAAAAGAAAAAACAAAGGGAGAGGGTGTAAGGAAGATATGAAAACAGGGAGGAGCTTGTTTTAAAACAGGGAAAGAACACCCATTGGTGGCCACCGTCTTTTTTCTCCCTAACTGCAAACCGCTGCCATTCTCCATCACAAACGCATCAGCACTGCCAACGCCATCATTATTTTTCCTCAGCTCACCATCTTCTTCCCCCTCTGCAACACCATTGAAGTAAAGGCAGAAACCTGCACCTCTGCACAGACAGGGGAAAAACAGCAGCGAAACACTGTCCACCACCGCAGAGAAGAGCCTCTGTCGCTCCGCCGTCATCATCATCGTCAGCTGACAAGCACTTGCATTCATAGGCGGAGGTATGGCAAAGGCTGGGATGGGCTTTAGCCCAGCTTAAGATTTTATCAATATTTTTTGACTAGTTTTATGTAAGAAAATTCATAATTTTTAATTAAATTATCAAAAAATTCTAAAAATTTAAATGGAACTTTTAATATTATGCCTTGGGTTAAAATTTCAGAATTTTGGAGAAATTAGAAATTGATGAAAAATCACAATTTGACCAGTTTACGTATTGGGCGTAATTTTCAATCCAACCATCGACGAGCTGAAATTTTACGAGGAATCTTAAAATATGTGAATAAAATCTGGAAAATTTTAGAATGAACAGAGCTGGTAGGCAAAAAAAAAGACCCAAAAAAAGCAAAAGACCATTAAGAGTAAAATGGTTATTTGCCATTAAAAAAAAACAAATCAGCCCTCCCTTTAACGTTCGACTGGCAGAAGCAGAATAAAAAAAAAAAAAGAAAAGGGAGAGAGAAAAGAAAAAGAAGGGAAAATAAAAAAAACCAAGGAAAAAATACAAAAGGAAAGAATAACCCGAAACTTACAAAGTTCAACTTAAAAACACTAATCTAGGGAAGAACAAGTGAAGGAAGGAGGAAATGAAAGAGGAAAAATTTAATTACTTTGTTTTTCAGTTGACATGGGATTGTTATTTTATCCCGGTTGAGGGTTGTTACAATATCGATTGATTCGATTATAGATGAATTATATTCCACAAAACATCAAAGGAGTAACTTTAATAGTGAGTTTATTTTTATTTTCGTTTAATTTTATGTACTTTTAAATTTATCTTTTAATATTTTGGGTAGTGTATTTGAATTAAAACTTTATTGTTAACTTAAAAATTCATGTACATGAATTAATAATCAATCTTAAAAATATTTATATATTTATTTAATAGCCGGGATAAAAAATTCGGCTCGCCCTGGCTTGCATGTTAGTTTCAATATTTCTTATATCTCAGGTTTAAAATTGAAAATATTTTTAAAATAATTATTTTTTTTATTTTAAAAGAATATTAGATTTAAAATTTTCATTTGAAACCTTCAAGTTGAAATATTTAAAATATTATATTTCTGCATTGCATTATTCTTAAGAGCTATAAATAATTACATATTTATTAAAAATATTCAAGTAAGCACAACTTAAAGGATAATATTCTTTGAATCAAAACCAACGGATTCCCAATTCTCATAATATGCAAAACAATTTATTGTAGGGTTTATTTATTTATTCAATAAAAAGATAATTTCCTGAATCCCCAAAAACACTTGTATTAATTATATTTTCATGGCTCAACAAGAGGGCCGAGTAATTATATATGACACAAATATTTTATAACGAAATTACCACGAACACGCACATTTAATAATTCTCTAAAAAGTCGAATAAAATTATATATTGACTGCCCTGCATACGTGTTCGAGCCGACGTATTCGTGTCCTTTTCTTCATTACATTGGAGCAGTCTTCAATAGGGCCTTGATCGTCTACAAGAGAGAAGATATGGGTTGCCTATGAGTCCAGGCCCACTAGGCTCAAAGCCCAAGGTAGTTTTATTTTTCATTCACAGAAAAATTTCAGAAACCTCGTAACAACACGTGTAAAGCTGACAAAACCAGCCACTGCTGCAGTTCAATTGATTGAAAATTACGAGCTGAAACTAATTCCCGTACTGAAATTTAATTCAGTTCAATTTCTATTGCTTTAAACAAGTTTAGGTGCATGATAATAATAATCATAATAATTAGTTAATTACACCATCTGTTAAAATAATTTTTCAAAAAGAAGCTCAATAATAGACCGAGAGATAAGTAATTCAACTCATTCACGTCCAGATCATGAATATTTAGAATCCATATTATGTAAGGAGACATTGCTTTTGCTAATTTGAATTGAAGGGTGAATTAAAATCGGTCTATTTCTGGCATCATATCCATAGTTAGTATATTTATCCTAGTTAGAAGCTCCAACTTTATATTAAGGTCACGGTCGATATCATCACTCACATCAATATAACTCTCTTTATTCCACAGTGTCATTGTAAGATAGTAAATGAAACTTTAAGGTGTGAAATCTAAATTTTAAATTATTTTTTATATTTTCATATCATTTTAATATGCTAATATTAAAAATAAATTTTAAAATAAATATTATTTTGATATATTTTTAAATTAAAAAAATTTAAAAAAACAATCAATATCAAAATACCAAATAGCCTCGTAATATAATTCTTAAACATGATCAAGTACTATAATTGAATGAATGCAAACAAATCAAATTTTATAAGTTCCTCTCCAGTTCTCGTGGAAAATATGTTGTTGTGGAAAATATGGCATAACCATGTTCCATAATTGAATTAATATTAATGCTATGTTTTTTTATTAATTATGGATGTTAAAACCAGTTTACACGTATTTTAATTAATTCCTTGAGATTCTAAAATTAATAATTATATAAATTTTCAGTAACCTTAAAATTTATGATACTCAAACTGAAAATATTTAAAAACCAAACTCAGAATTTAAATTAAAACCCTTAAAATTAATTATACTTGAATTACATGCATTTTGATGTCCACAGTCAGTCGTATACAACCAAGCACAAAGAGCCTCCGAATCGGAGGCTCATCCAAGATTCGTAGACCCCACTCGATGGAGCAGCATTTTGGTTAAGCAAAGGGTCGCAAATGAGCACAGATGTATGCAAAGCATCATCATAAGCAGTGTGTCATGTAACAAATCACATGAAGAGCATTAAGTGCAAAGTGCGTGAAAAACATGGTCAACAAAAGCATACCAAGCAACAATGACACGAACAGCATTGAAAAGCCATAAAAGATGGCAGGTTCATTCATCATGAGTCAGTGCACAGTGGTCAGAGGAGAAACTTTTATGGCCATCTCTCTCTCTCTCTCTCTCTCTCTCTCGGCATCATACACATGCAAGATTTGGCCATGAAGCATGACTGTGAGGAGAAATAACTTTGCCTCTGCTGCTGCTTTTGCTAGATGACTCCAAAACTACAAGCTTTTTTAGGATTATTATTGTTTTGCAACTCTTAGCTACTCATTACTCTCCCTCTCTCCCCTGTTCTTTTTACCTCATTGTTGTTCTCTTTCTTTTCCACTTAAGGAACTTTTACTGTGCTTAAAACATTGTCAATAACACCTGAAACCCACTTTTCTTCTCTTTTAACCAGCTTTTCTTTCTTTAATTTTACCTAAAACCCAACTTATCTTATGTAGCTCCTACTCCAAGAAAGTCTATGAAGGGCATGTTGATTCTCTCATTCCTATTTTCACAGAGATTGGCCCTGTTGGTGACAACCGACCCAGTTGCAGAATCTTCTGAGTTTGAATCCGACTGACCAGATTGGTCCACACGCGTAACCACCATCATAGGCCCATTTTGATAAAACCCATTGCTACAGCCATAGAACTCGTCGAAATCCACATTTCCCACAGTCGCTTCCTTCTCTGTCGATAAACCTACAAACCCAAAAAACCATAGCAAGATATAATCAATTTAAACAAGTCCGAATTTAAATAATTAAAAACCCATTGAGGAAAACTATAATAATAATAATAATTTACAGAGAGATTTGGGAAACTAAGCACTTACCCCTTTGGGAACCTTGAGGACTGAACCTGGTGAAAAGTCTAGCAGGTACTTTGGTCGAAGAGGGGGTGAGAGAGAGATCGGTGCATGTTGAGCCAGACTCCTCGATAGTGCTAGTGATGGTTGTTGATTCACTGCAAGCATTGTTTTGCAAAGTGACATTTAATGATCTTTTAGGGAGGATTTGAGAGGAAGAAGTGGGCTTTCTCCTCCTGTAAACGCTGGAGTTTTCTCTATGTTTCCTGGCCATGATCACATGCCAATGGTTCTTAACTGCATTATCAGTCCTACCAGGAAATAGCCTAGAAATCATAGCCCATTTGTTGCCATAAAGTCTATGAGCAGCTAGAAGTCTCTCCTCTTCCTCTTCAGTGAATGCCTTCCTGTTAATTCCTGGATCCAGTTGGTTAAACCACCTTAATCTACAGCTCTTACCTGAAAATCAGAATATAGAGCAAAAATTTTACTAACAGATTTGATCTTTCAAAATGGAAAAATCAACGGACTTCCTACACTTTTTTTTTTTCATTTAACCAATTCGATCGAAGTCGTCATTGAGCTTAGTAAAAGTAGCCAATCAAGAGAAAAAACAAAAACAAAAAAAAAGGAAGCCACGCCCTTCTTAATCTTTTATGAGGTGATCAATTCACAAAGTTAACATCTTTGAGGACATTTTTGGCTCAAACAACACCTTGTACACTTTTTTACGACAGATTTTGTAGGGGGTTTACCTGATCTTCCTTCAAGATTCTCTGCAATCAAGTTCCAATTTTGAGGACCATATTGAACCACAAGCTCTTTTAGCTTAGCATCTTCAGCTGGTCTCCAATGGCCTCTAGCACAAAGCTTTGTATGCCCATTTCTACCAAGAGCAGAGGTTTTAAGCTCCTCTTCCTCACCTGGATTCAAAGACAAGCTCTTTTTTTGAACGCCGAAGTCCACATCACTCATATCAGCTCCCCTGCTTTCAAGCTGTTGAATGCTCCGTGGTTTCCTGTCCTGGCCCATTGGATGGCTCAAAATCTGAAACCCCATTTGAGGATTGCTAGTCCGTGTCTCTCCTGGTCGACCCATAACCCCAAATGCATGAGAGAGAGAAAGATGAGAAGCAGGAGGAGGAGGTGGAGGCAAAAAGTTCATGTCTTGATACCCGTTGAAAACATATTTGTCACTCATTAGGTGTTGTAGACTCATTCTGACCAAAACTAAACCAGTTAGACCCAAAACGGGTTCCTTTTCTACAATGCTTTATAAGGGAGAACAATAAAGGTCAGATATCGATGTTGTTAGAAGGAGAAAGGAAGCGGCTTTCTTTCTCTCCCCCTCTACTTGGTTTTGGAAAGAGAGAGATATCAGAGGAGAAGAGTGATCAGAGGCAAAGGAAACTGAAATGCAGTTCCATGTTAGCTACTCCCCCTCTTGCCCATCTCAAAGGGTTTGTTAGCAAGAGAGAAATCATCAGTTCTTTTTCTATTTTGGGCAGAGAAGAATCAGATTAAACAGATGCAGTTGATTTATAAGGAAAAGGGAACAGGAAACGAAATGGGGTTTTACTGTTGGATGAGAAAAGAAAAGTTAGTAATAACCATTACCAAAAAGAAGAGAAGAACCCGCACGATTCTCACTCTCTCCCTTCCTCACTCTCCATAAAAACTATGCGTTTGTTTGTTTGTTTGTTTATACGGGTAGAGCATCGAGAAATGAGGTGAGGGTCCTTATTTTGAAACTGATCTCTCTACAGTTAATACTCCTCCTCTACAACACCACCAATATGGTGTTTATAGGAAACAATCAGCGTCGCTCTCTCCTCTCTCTCTCTCTCTCTCTCTCTTGTTGGGGGGTGTTGCATTTCATGCAACTCGAAAACCACTCGTGTGGGTAGGTGGGTGTGTCCCTCAAAAACATATGCGTTTTGGTGTTGGTATTGGTGTTTGGCTTTGTTCTCTCTCTCTTGTCTTGCTCTTTCTTGGGGTTTGGAGAAAACCAGAAAGTGTCTGTCTTTTACTTAAGAGTCCTTTGCTTTTTTCGAAGGGAAACAGAAATTATTAAGAGAAACAAACTCCTCAGCATCACCACCACCATTTGTCTTCTATGCACCTTGCTAACTCTTTTTTGGTTGTGCTATTATTATATTATTTTATTATTGTTTTTTAAAATATTTTTTATTTAAAAATATATTTTTTATTTTAAAAAATTATTTTTAATATTAACGTATTAAAATAATTTTAAAATACTAAAAAATATTAATTTAAAATTAAAAAAATTTTAAAAAAATTAAACTAAAAAAAAGCTTTTAAAATATAAAAACAAAATATAATAAAACTTGTTTTTTTTTTTTAATTCATGATTGTTAATTATTTGATTCCTCTCTTCTTCTTTTTTAATTCTTTCATCTATTTCATTTTAAACTTGCTACCTCTATCCTTAGCTTGAGGGACTCCTTAACAACCCTAACTTATTATCAAGAATAATATTTTTTTTATAAGATAAATTATTTTAAATAATGATAATAAAATGAGAAAAATTGCAGAAAGAAATGCTGTGGGGCCTAGCATTATATATATAGAAACACACACCAAACTCTTTACTTTCCCATTTCTAGATACAAAGTTGAACAATGTCCTCATAGCATTTATTTTTCTAAATATGCTATTTTTCAAAAATTATTAATGATAAAATAACAATTATTTTAATAACTTGATAGTTGTGATAATATTTACAAAAATAATGATGGCATAAAAGAGTTGGAGTGAGATAGTGATAAAATAATGATTATATTAGTAATATAATGATAACTAGTATTGATAATTATTTGGTGCAACAGAATAATCATGCCGACCATGATCAATAATGATAAGGTGATGATAATAATAATTATAATTGTGATAATAGTAGCGAGTTATGATAGGATGATTATAAAAAAAATAGTTATATTAATAATAAGATGATTATAATAGTAGTGGTGATAATAGTATTGATAACGATACTGATAAATTTTACGAGTCTAGTCTTTAGTTTCGGGAACAGCATATTTTCTTGTATTATTGCAATATAAGTGTCTCGCAAGTATGGGCTAATATAATTAAAATGTAACATTTTTATAGAAGATGTGGTGAATGGAATGATTATAAGGGAAAAAAAACATTTGATTACATAATCTGAATTGAAATGTTCAAAAGTAAGCATCACGGCCTTTGAAAGTATGAAATGTCTTTATTACTTTACACTATTTGTGACTCATTCTTAATTATGAGTTTAATAGCTGAGTATGAGTTTTATAAAAAAAAAAAAATTATGATGAATGACTCACTCTTAATTTTATATATTACTTTTGAAATGTAATAATAAAGGTGAATTGAACTCCAATATAGCTTTGGACCCGAATGGCTCCCCTATCATATATTTAATTTAATAGTTAATTTTTAATTATATATATATATATATATATATAAATTAATTTTGATGGATGTGTCAAAAAAAATCTCAACGCCTGGTTGATCAAAAACAAGTGCTTGAGTGGTTTTCAAAAATCAAATAGTATTCTAACTCAATCAATTGAATTAAATATATTATTTTAACTTTCTTTTTAGTGGCGAATATCCTTTCTTTAGTAACTTTTGATTGATTTTTGAGTTACTTTGATCCTTTTATACTTTATTGTTTGATAATGTTCTGTTATCTAAGCAAATAAAAGAAAAACAATTATTATAAATATATCCTTCCTCTTGAATCTTTTTGACTGTTGGAATAATTGTCCCTCTTTATTGCCTTTCAATTTCCTTTTGCAAGTTATTTAATTTTTTCAAACCTTTTGGCCCGTATAATATATATTTTTCAATGGAGAAAAGACACAAATTTAGCACACGGCGAATGATCAATTATCGTCCATTGTAGTAGGTGTCTTATTTATACCCCAGGAATGGAATTATCTGCTGGTGTTTTTGAATTATATTTCTATTAGCATATAAATTACTTATGGACATTCAGATGAATATTTATAATCGGCAAGTTTCTTGCTGGGAATATCAAGTTCATCGGTACTGATAAAAGTTACCTAATGACAAAAATACAAAAATACCGATAGAATATTCAAGTTAAAAAAATATTGATTATTTTTTTGTTAACCAATCCATTAGTAAATATTATTGACGGATCAACGATGGAATATCCACCAGTAATGGATCATGTATTATTGATGGATTCCCCAACGGAATCACTGACATAAAAAATTTATCAGTACACTCATCAATCTATATCAAAATAGTTCATAGCTCTCTGTAATTCTCTGAGGAAAATAGGTTTATATTACTAACAGGATCACTAACAAAATGATTACATCCATCAGTGATTGTGTCGGTATTTTAATAATTTGTTTTTTTCAATACATGCTTATTTGGATCAAACACTTTAACATTAAACAATATTAAACAACTTAATCAAATTGAAGAACATATTTTATATTATTAATTTAATTGTAAAATCAATTACAAATGTCTTTTATACATTTTAAAGTAACTAAAGCAACATATAGAGGTGGAGGTGGAGTTGAAGGGGGAGAAAAATCTCTTGGAGGTCCATGAAGGGAAAGGTAATAAGTTGACAAGTATGCCATATCTGCTCCCATTGCTTTCTACTTTATTCTTTGTATTGTGCCTCCAGTTCAACCCTTAGATCGACCGTTGTAACAACAATTTGCTCTTGAACCAACTCTTAAATTGTTGGTGATGATTGACTTTGGAGGGATTGTGGGGTGCGTACGCTTAAGACACTATAGCTAGCCCGCCTTTATATCTTGGGCCATGGTTATAGAGATACCATGAACCCGATTCCTATGGGGTTCACTAGTTACCCTATCCTCTAACCACAAATTTGGATCGCATTCTGAATAGGTTGAAAGGTCCTTTCTGGTTTCGGCACGCATGCCATCATTATTTGTTTTCTTTGTAAAAAAAGTCAAAGATGTAGATAAAAAAACATTAGTCCAAAAAATATTCAAATGATTTCAAAGTTTACTTACAATAAACATCTCGGCTTGACTCGGTTGTCCATGAACTGTTGCACCTCTTTTTTTTTTGTTATCCTCCTTCTTTAATAAGTATATCAAGGGAGAGCTTGTGTATCAAAGGGATCTTCTTTGCTAACAAGGTTCTTCTTAGTTTTGATAATAATGTTGTTCTTTGGCTTGGTACTGATTTGTTGGCCTTAGAATATGTTTTTCATTATACAAATTCAAGGTTGATTCTTTTTAAAGAAGGGGAGGAAGATATGATCAAGTCAGGTTTGAATTTGATCTCAAAATGTCTGCAGATCAGTTTTGCGAGATCAGACATATCTCTCAAACCATATATTGAAAGAATATGAAATTTTACAAGGAGATACTAGACACATAGATCTATATTTTGTTAAATGTTCAGGTCAAATGGAGTTTGGAAACATATGTTTTTAAAGGGTTCAAGTTACTACATAAATCTTGTCAAATATGTCAAACTAGACCTTTGTGTACTGTTTGAGACATATCTGGAGCTACAGGTGGACTTTTAGTGAGATTAAAGTTGGGTTGAAAACTAGACATCACAAGCTTTCCAACCATATATGGTGTACCCATTAATTCATCTAGAAGAAAAAGAACGACGTGTTTGAAGTCATGACTGAAAATTTATCAAGATTGTGCAAAAATTAAAGATTCAGGCTACATGGAGGAATTTTTACATGAAGAATTTATTTTTATTATCCTATTTTATTTATTTATTTATTTATTTTTGAATAATTATTTTTAATTTGGGTTTGTTCTGGCCTATTAAGCATTGTTTAAGGGTTTATTTCATTGTTGGACTTATATTAGTTGATTACTAGTTTAAGTACATTAGCTTGCAACCCAAAATGATCCATTAGGATTAGTTAAAGGAGATGATATTATGTTTTTTAGCTGCGAATTCCATCAACAAGTTGGAGAATAAAAGTAAAATTTTCTTTTATTTATTTGTGATAAAACAACCTTTCTTTGCAGACACAAATATTGTACAGTAACTTATCAAAGATTATCTAGCTTCATAGCATCATTCACATATTTAAGGCTCTTAGTTATAAGGTTATATATGGGTCTAAATCTTTTTCCAATATCTTTGGTTCTTAGGGACAAAGTTACCTCTGGTCAAGATTCTATCAAATCTGATTTTTAGCCTTTTGGGTTGTTATGTACTTCGTTGGGGGTTGTTTGACCACGTGATCAAGAAGTTTGCATCATCATCATTATATTTTATATGAATTTACATTGTTGTTCATAAATTTATCCTCTATTTTTTTTTCTTATTACTTTTGTATATATCTTAATTCTTGAGTCTTCATTATTATAAAATCATTACATTGTTTTGACTAGTTATTTGATAAGTTGTTAAGTTACCTTAAAAACCTAAGAAAACAATGAGGCAAAAGGGCTTAATGAGATTATTAGAGTAAAAAGCCTGATTGAATTGTTTGAAACATGAATAGAATGATATTAAATCAAGTGTAAACACGTGAAGAAGTATGTGAAAAAAATTTCTTTAATATTAATCTTCATTGCAAGTATTTACAATGTCATAAAAAAAAAACATAACACAATTAAAGGCAAAAGATTTTGTAAAAATACAAGATTGGTTGGAGGTAATGATGAAGGCTTTGATGGGAAAGATGGATAAAATGAGTATTGAGATGATTAGGAGACAAGATGTTCCTAGTCTTAAAGAAAAAAAGATTAAAAGGTCTATGTAGTTTTTTTCTAGATGAAAGTGTAGCTGAAAACTTCGATGATGATAAGGATGATGATGTAGTTAATCATGTAATAAAGTCCCATACACACCAAAATTCCTTATATGAGACACAACTAATGAGAGTTTGGTGTTAGATTTTGGTCAAATGGTGATTTTGGCTAAGAGAGGAATTTTGATGATTACGATGGTTTATATCGTAATTTGGGTAGCATAAAACTTTAAAAAATCAGTATTTTAGGGGAAAGAATGATCTAGAGGCTTATTTGGATTGGAAAAAGAATGTGAAATTTGTATTTGATTGTCATCAATATTCAGAGGAAAAGAAGGTAAAACTAGTTATAGTTGAATTCACTAGTTATGTTATTATTTGGTGGGATCAACTTGTTATAGGTAGGAGGTATAGTAGAAAAAGACTTGTTGACACATGAGAGGAGATGAAAGAAATTATGAGGAAGAGGTTTATCCCTAATCATTATTATAGGGAAGTATATCATAGATTGCAATCTTTATCTCGGTGTTCTAAAATTGTTGATGAGTATTTTAAGAAGATGAAAATATTAGAGCTAATGTTTCAGAAAATAGGGAAGCTATAATGACTAGATTTTTAAATGATGTAAATTGAGATATTACTAATGTGGTTGAATTGCAACATTATTTAGAAATTAAAGATATAGTGCATATAACTATAAAAGTGGAAAAACAATTGAAAAGAAAAGGTAGTGTAAGACTAAGAAGTTATTTGAGATCCTGATTGAAAGTTTGAATTTTAAAAGATAGAGTAATGCACAAACAAAGCCAACAACATAACCTAGAGTTAGTGAACCCTCATATGTTAAAAAGCATGTTATGGCAATAAAGGAAAATAAAAAAAATAATGTTCAACAAAACCATAAACGAGAGATGAAGTGTTTTAAGTGTTAAAGACTTGGGTATTATGCATCAGAGTATCCAAATAAAAGGATTATGATATTGAGAGATGATAACGAAATAAAGTCTGCTAGTGATGAATCTGAATGTGAAAGCTTGCCAACACTTGAAGATGTTAAGGATGTTAAATATATATGTTAGTAATAGTGAATCCTTAATTATAAGGAGATCTTTGAATTTCATGGTTAGTGAATAACAAGTTAAGAAACAAAGGGAGAACATCTTTCATACTAGATGTTCCATAAAAAATAAAGTATGCAATATGATTAACTATAAAATAGTCATACTTATTGTACTCTATTGTTTTTTATACAGAAAGAAATAATATAATTCTAAAATAACTAAAATACTATATATGATTTTTGTTTGATAACTTATTAATTTTCCTACTCTTTGAATACAAATGATTTTATCATAAAATATTATATGCTAACTTAATGTTTGAAAAATATCCAACATTGTAAGGGTATTTTCAACATCTTAATTCTATTAAATGAATAAAGATGCATTTTTATGTTTTTTTTTAACTTATTAACTTAATGTTCCTTGAAAGCATTTAATAATCTTCTTTATATTTTTCTTGTCATGTTATTATATAGGAATAACAAAATTAAACTTAGAGACAAATACATCTTTGAATATATATATTTGATTTCTTTCAAAGCTATATAATTAATTGTGAGTTAGAGCACTAAATGTCATGCGTTTTGCTGCATGCTGACCTAAATGTTTTCTAGCATAAGAAAAGGATGTCTAAGTGATAGTAGTGTTTTTAAATAAGCAAGAAAAATCTGACACGGATCATTGATTTTACTAGATGCAATAAGTTCGGTTAATTTAATAATATTATTAAAAAAAACATCAACAATAAATAGAGTGAACAAAAAAAATTAATAATAAATAACTCACCGTTGGAGAAGAAAGAAACACTTATGGGAGACTCATTGTTGTTTCACCATGAATACCGTCTCCACCACCAAAAAGAGCTCATCAAGATGATTCTAACACCATAATAAAATGTTATATGACGACACTAAAACAATTACACGTGCCGCCAAAGCAACAACTCAGAAAGCAAACCAAATAAAATATCATGATGTAAGCATCTCATGCTTACATATAATCAATTAGTATAATTTAATTCAAAAACAAAAATTCTTTTAAAAATGTTAAATTTAACAAAGAACGACAAATAAAAAGACCCAAGATATTTTTAAAATTAGTTAAGAATCCTATAGAAAAAAAATGATCGAAGCTAATCTCCAATTAAATAAATACTAAAGGATGCAATTAAAAAACCATAAGCTTAAAAAAAGCCAAAAAAAAATTAACTAAGAAAACTTGAATGAATCTCTTAAATCTAAGTTAATTTTTCAAACTTGGAATTCATGAAATCCTAGATCTTGGCTCAATCAATAAGCTCAATTCCCAAACAATTTAATATTGAAAGATGAAATCAGAAAAAAAAATATCAATTTAAAAAATTTGACCAACAAACACGGGTGAATCTTCCAAACTTGCAATCCTTGAAATATAAAAAAAAACTTAATTCTCAACCAATTTAATGTTGAAGGATGAAATTGAAAAAAAATCAATTTAAAAAATTTGTCAAAGTAAAAAAAAAAAAGAACAATCAAAAGAATGAGATCAAATTTGATAGGAAAAAAAAACTAAACGAAGATGAAATCATAAAAAAACAAATCTTAAAAAATTTCTCAAATAAAACAAAATAGTAATCAAAAGAATAAGGACCAAATCTAACAAATGAAACAATTAGAGGATGAAATTGAGAAAAAATCTAATTTTATAAATTATTTCAAATAAAATAAATAATAAAAAAAAAGATGAAATTTGAAGGAAAAACAAATTGAAGATGTGCTTTGACAATTTGAGGGGTCATGCATGGCAATTGAATAGGGGAGGGTTTAAGGGAAAGACTACTAATGTCAAACCAGAGGTCCTCTAGTCATACACGTCACCTAAAAATAAAAGGGCGGTCATAACAAATCGAACATATCCCCGAAAGCTACCGTATAGTCACTGCATGCCCCTTCATGAATCACCCTAAAAGCATGACCATTGCACACGTCAGCTAACGTTTTTAAAATAATATTTTATATTTATTAAAATATCAAATTTTTCCCTAGTTAACTTGATAATAATTTAAAAAATAAATGAAAATACAAAAAAACCCTTCTACACCAGTTTAAAATTTTAAATAATTGAGTCATTTTTACTATGCTTTTAAAAAATATGAAAAAATCACTAGATATATATTTAATTTGTTTTGCTTTTAAGAATAATATATTCATTTCCCTATGCTTAAAATATTAAAAGACTAATCTGCCCTCCTTCAATCCTACCATGACTAATTCCTTTACCATATTGTTTATAAAGGATGCCCTTAATTGCCGGTGTGGTGCTTGTTTGGCTATAAACATTTCTTATCAGAGAAAACTAAAGATTCAATTTGCACGTAAAATACCACGCAAACGAAGGTACTTTGAGAGGGAGGTGAAAGCAATATTTTTTACGCTTTACACAAAGCAAGTGATATACAAGGGATGCTCTTAAAAAAACTCTTTCTTTCTTCACAAAAGTTTTTTTTTTTTTTTGGTCAATTTTTAAAAAAAGGCTAATGCCATTCTTTTCTTTGAAAAAGGAAAAAAGAAGAAGACTGATATCGAATGGGAGATGATAACGTAACTGCGTGAGCTTTGCTGTTGAACAAAGACAATGATGGGCATTGCTTGTTTGACTGCTGGAGGAGATTATTGCAGGACTTGTGGGAGACAGCGAAAGCATTTATTTCCTCAATAATTCATTCCCATTTTGGATTCTGCTGTTTTTATTCTCTCCTTCCCTTCTGCTACTGGTTATCACTGCTCACTCATCTCCTTCATCCTCTACCACACGCATATCTCAATATATTATTCCCTTGTCTGGCAAACCTAGCTCATCATCTCTTCCACTTATTCACAGTTGATGGAAGAAAAGAAAAGAAAAGAAAAGAAAAGGTACAAAATATTTTACGTGCATGCGATGTTATGCATCTCCTCATACGTGCCATCTACGAAGATTACTGGCCATGTGAGCTGTGACCAATTTATCACGTCAAGATGGCTTTCGGGCTTCAAAAAAGAAGAGAGAAAGAGAGAAAGAAACTAGACTAATAAGGTCGAGACCTCTTCAGGAGTACGATGTGCATTCAGCTAGGGCTTCTAGGGTGTAAAATAATAGTACAGTTATTCTTGTCACCATGCGAGAAAGATAATTTTGAGTTTGTCATTTGAGAAAAAAACTTAGTTTTGTACTTTTTTACTTGAGTAAAACATAGACTTCAAATTCCTTTTTTATCATTTGATTTCGAGTGCTCATTCAAAGTCTTATTAATTAAAATCCACACTCTTCAATTTTTTTTTAATTATGAGTGTACACATCAGCTTACACGTGCCTCAACTAATTCCACAGTTCCTGAAATTAACGACCATATAAGTCTCCAGTGACACTGAGGTTTATGAGACTCAAACTAGTGATGTCTGGAAAGCAAACTTATGATTTGACTAATTAAATTATACCCCTCAAGATTTTCCCTCTTTAATTCTTCATTGTTAAACAAATGACTTATTTTTTTAAAAAAAATAGAATTTTTTTTAGATTTATTGTAATTTATCCCACATAGGCAAAGGAAATGTTTTTCCAAAAACAAGGTTTTTCTAATTAACATATGCTGAAGACATGTATAATTAAGAAGGTTTCTCTTCGCACTCAGGTTCGTGGCCTAGCGGCCTAGCGATTCTGGTAAGGAATTTTCTGATTTTGCATCCTAAGTTCAAACTTTTATGTGTATATTTGTAATTCCTGTAGTTTCTTACCTGTCAACTGGACTTGCATGGCATTCAGTAGGTTCGAGAATTAGTCGTGATGGACGTAAACTGATCCGAACACCTCAACTTATAAAAAAACAAAAAAAATTTTCTCTTCGATACATGTGCAATTTCATTTTCATAATTAATCAAACTCTAACCAATAATTTAATAAGATTTATTATGAAAAAAAAGAAAAATTAAAATAAATTTGGTTTAGTTACAATTAGGTGTTTTTATTAAAAATGTCATAATTGACGTATAATTAACGAAGCTCAAACTACCCTCCACTCCTTACTCATCATTACAATTTCTGCATCAAAATGAAGAAGCCGTAAAAAGTAAAGTTTGATGCCCTCGAAGAAAAAGATCACATCACATCATATCAGAAAATTACTGAAAGAAAAGATATGGCTTTCATGGCACCGAATCTCACTTAACAGACTCCAAAAATCCACTCACAAAGTCCCAAAATCAGTATTCAACTTACATCATTCCTTACAATTCAGTCCTCAATTTCCAAAATCATGATAAAACTCCCCAAACTTTGTTTTTCTTCACAAATCAACCCCCCTTTTCACACACATTATAAAACTTAAAGTTTTCTACTAAAATCACCTATTAGATTCACCCATAGTTGAATTTATTTGGCATAGAAACTGATAAAAATACCATAAATTATTTATATTTTCTTCAAGTTATGCATATGCATCATTCAAAGGCAGATTTTCTCTTACAAGTTCAAAATTTCTCTTTTATGGATATATCATGAAATATTTCAATACCCCACATCGACTGTAAAATATCTAAAAGCATGTTGCCTTACGCGTAAAGTGTTGCTGTAATAGGATTTTAATT
Organism: Populus deltoides; assembly: GCA_015852605.2. Taxonomy (NCBI): domain Eukaryota; kingdom Viridiplantae; phylum Streptophyta; class Magnoliopsida; order Malpighiales; family Salicaceae; genus Populus; species Populus deltoides. The sequence goes on along the minus strand of CM027588.2, from coordinate 10,272,931 downwards.
AATAATCTTCATTGTTTTTTAAAAGCAAAATATTGACAATTTAATCTAAGATAATGATTTTTGGAGTGAATTTTCAGCCTATTGGTTAATCAATAATTAATTGTAATTAGCATGCAAACTCCTAGCTGCCATGATTAATTTGAAAAAAAAAAACTGAACATGAAAAGAGGGCTAATAAAGTGAATTTTTTTTTATATAAATCGGACTATTTACAAAAAAAACTTACAAAATAACACAATTTGAAATAAAATATGATGAATAGAATTATTTGGTACATGTTGTAGTTTTCAAATACGATATTTAAAGAAGTCGTGATTAGAAAATGCTACATTTAAAGATGTCATAATTAGGAAGTGTGGTAACTTAAGATATCGTGTTTCCAAACCTTGACATCTTACAAAATAAAAGCATACGGTTCTTCTTCTCCCCCCAAAGAATAGTTGTTGCGCACACCCTTTCTTCCACCATTTCCAACCATCTCGAGCTCAAAAACCACCATGAATCGATAAATTTCAACCTATCACATCCAAAAAACTTCATCTCTTCATCTTAAAGTCTCACTTCAGATGTTTTTTAATTAAAAACCACCACCCCAACGCTGTTATCATTCCCTAGCCATAACCAAAACTTTGCCACCATTCCCAATTCGATAAATCAAGGTAAATATCCCACGTTACTCTTAACTTTTTATATATATTATGGTTTGTTGATTTGAGATAAATTAGGATTTAATTAGATATGAGTGCGTGCAATTGATGAAGTAAATAATATCAATTAGGTAGGAATTAAATTAATTAGGGTTTGCGTTGAATTTTAGGATAAAATGTTGCAATTAGGATTTGATTTTATACAATCGAGCTTGAAAATAACCAATTAGGTAGAAAATAGATCAATTAGGCTTTGTGTTGAATTTTGGATTTAATTCTTGTAATTGGGTATCTTGTTTCAATTGTGATAAATTAGATACTAAATGATGCAATCATGATTGATTTAATGTAATTGAGCAAGAAAATAATATCAATTAACATCAATTAGGATTTGCATTGAATTTTAACATTAATTATCATAACTAGGTATCTTGTTTGAATTGTGATGAATTAGTTATGAATGAATGCAACTAGAATTGATTTTATGCAATTAAACATGACAATAACATCAGTTAGGTAAAATTAGATCAATTAGAGTTTACATTGAATTTTGAGATTAATTATTGTAATTGAGGATTTTGTTTTAATTGTGATAAGTTAGCTACAAATGGATGTAAGTAGAATTGATTTCATGTAATTGAGCATGAAAATAACATCAATTAGGTAGAAATTAGATCAATTAAGTTTTGCATTGAATTTTGGATTTAATTTTCATAAATGGGTATCTTATTTCAATTATGATAAATTATCTATGAGATGATGCAATTATGATTGATTTCAAGGAATTGATGATGGAAATAACATCAATTAGGTATAAATTAGATCAATTAGGCTTTACATTAAATTTTGACATTAATTGTCGTAATTGGGTGTCTTGTTTGAATTGTAATAAATTAGATATTAATTGCGCAACTATGATTGAATTTATACAATTAAGCATGAAAATAATATCAATTAGGTAGAAATTACATCGATGAGAGTTTGTGTTGAATTTTAAGTTTAATTGATGTAATTGAGGATTTTGTTTCAAATGTGATAAGCTAGCAACAAATTCATATAATTATGATTGATTTCATGTAATTGATCATAGAATAACATCAATTATATAGAAATTAGATCAATTATGCTTTGCATTGAATTTTGGATATAATTTTCTTAATTGAGTATCTTGTTTCAATTGTGATAATTTAGCTATGAAACAATACAATTATGATTGATTTAAGACAATTGAGCATGTAAATAACATCATATAGTATAAACTTGGTTGGTGTTTGAATCTGTTTTGTAATAAAACAGTAAGATGCTTTTGTTTGTGGATTAAAGATTTTGAAAGTATATTGATCAATTTGATATTTTTTAGTGCAAGTTCATGGTTCATACTAGTATTTTTTGGCATATAGAAGTTAAAAATATCAAGTTTTGAATCCAAATAGCATGAATATATTTGTTGTTTGGCTTTGATAGTTTCGAACTTTGGAACTCTATGCATATTATTAATGATTTGATGTTATTTGTTAGTTCTTTGGATTCAAAGATGCTTGGTATTGATAATATAGTTTGTGAGAATCAAAAGTAGTTTATTTAGAGGCCTAGAAGTCCATTTCTAGGGTTTGATAGTGTTGGGTATATCTGGGTATTTTTTTAGGTTTTAAGGTAATTTTTTTTTTGGCTCTTAGAAAGAACATTATCTTAGCCTCATGATTTGGATTTTTTGTTCAACTCTTTGCACTAAACCATTCGGGCAACTTGATTAGTAAATAATCTAAGGTTTATTTGTATCAATAACAAGTTTTTGAGGGTTTTAATCCTAGAATTTTAGTTTTAAACTGAAATCCACTTTGAAAACATCGTGTTGATTCTTTTTATAATTAAAGTGAATGACTGTTCCACTTTGAAAAAATCGTGTTGATTCTTTTTATAATTAAAGTGAATGACTGTTAGATTACAGATCCTTACATGATTTACAACATGTCTATATCTTTGTTTTAATTGTATCCGGTCTAATTTGGGATCCATGTTGCTTGGTTTACCTTGGATGTTCTTCGAGGTCTTGAGTTGTTCTTAATTTTTTTCTATGTTTGATCCATTTTTGGTGTCAAAGATTTTTGTGTTTCTGTGTTTTTTTTTAAGTTTGATTCGCTTTAAGTTTTAGCTTTATTTTTGGTTTAGCTTTCAGGTCAAATCAATGTTTTTTATTTAGTTTATGCGAACCAAATATTTCAGGTCAACTCGACTATGTCAACTCGGTCGGGTTAAAATTAGAACAAAGGTTACGATCATATTTGGTTAGCAATGCTTTTTATTAAAAGTCTTTTTGGTTTAAGATCGTGTATTTGGCAAACACCCTCTAGACCTATTTTGACAGTTTTGGTTTTTTTAAAAAATGAATTTTCGTCAAATATGGCCTTATAAAAAAAATATTTTTTGTTTGTTGCATATAACTCAATCCTTACAAAAATTGCATTTCATTTATAAAAAGGAGGAAAAAGAGATTTAGCATTGTTTCTTTAGAAAATTCCATAAGGATTTGACCAATATTTCAATAACCCTAAAAATTTAATTCTTAAAAATTAATAGTCAACATTCTGGTAAAAATATTGGACATACCAGTAGGCTGGTATTTAAGTACTAGGAGTTGACTAGAAAATTCTCATAATTATTTTAGATATTCACCAATTAATGGAGAATATTTTTCACCATAATATATGATTTATGGAAAACACTTTCGTCTTCCAGAATAGGTGAACCCTATCATGAAACCTGCATGAATTCTTCCTATAAGAATTTACTCGGGCATACGAGCCCATAATAAATTTAAAATCTCAAATTTATTCATGAGCGTAAATCTTCATTTTGAGCCATAGATAAACCACTAGTTAGGAACCCATTAACACCTTTAAACCATATCCAGACCATACAATACAGCTTATCTCAGGTATGGTGCGTTATGGGTGCTAATACTTTCCTTATCCACAACTAGTCCCTTAACCTGTAATTTCAGATAAGGCCAGTCCATTCGGGTCTTCTAGTGACCTTGAAGCACACAACTAGATTGCGACTCCTTGATCCTGACGCCGTAATAGCGGGCATGCACATTCTACAACTAAACTTGCTTGCAAGTTGGAGGTTTATGTGATTCCTCCTCATCTTGTAAGGTTAAGTGTGTTCATCCATCTAACACATAGTCTAATGCTCTCATATAACTCCCAGCAATTTAAAAAAAATTATTTATTTATTCAAATAATAATAGTAAATTATTCATGATTCTTTATTTTAAAGAGCATGATTATGATAATATTTTTTAGAGAGCTAGCTAAAATGGCTTTTTAGCCATTTTATCTAAAATCTAACTAAACTAAGGAGCATGAATATGGATGTTCTAATAGGTATTATAGAATCCTTACTTTAAGGATGACATGGCATTTACTGCTAGTACTTGTATTAAAAGTAATGATATTTGGACAACAATGATCCCCTTATTGTTCTTTAAGGTGGTTGAGTTACATTTTCCAATTATGTGATACGAATTTAACTTCCAACAACACGTCCTAGTTGAAATTGATATAAGCAATGTGTTGCGCACTATAAGTCGTAGAGGTAAAAACAACAATTATGACTGGTTGAGCCACCATCAAACTTATATATCACAACAAAATGTATAGAGGAATAAGATGTTTACAAAGGTGCATAATGTGACTCTAGAAAAGGACTATGTGGTTTAATATTGGGTAAAACATGTCAAATCATTACATTGGACCAGGAGCATATTCTTCTATAGGAGGATATGGAGTATGAGCCACATGCATAACAAATTCAAAATACTATAAGTATTTGTTACTTTTAAAAATTAATATAGGATAAATGATGCGAACCCGAAAGGTTAGAACCTTTAAATCCATATGCAAGAAAGAAATAACCTAATAAAGCTAAAATTAGATTACGATAAAGAACCTAGCACAATTATTACTTGAACTAAGTGATATAAACCCGAAGGATAAGAATCATTGAACACACATGTAAGAAAGAAACAACCCAAGAAAGCAAAGATCATATTATGATAAAGAACCCAACACAATGATTACCTGAAATAAGGTACAGAAGTTATTGGATGAAAAAAGCTAAACATTATGATTATAATGAATCATGAAATGGAAGTATAAAGGAAGAATGTCATAAAGACAATTGATCTTTGATAAGTCTAAGAAAAATTTAATGAAGAACCATAAGTATGAGCAATTTCACCACACATAAAATATTATTCTAAAATTAAAGTTTGTAAATAAAAATCTAAAAAAAAGCTAAATAACCCTATTTATAATAGGTAAAAAAAAAAAGTCGTAAACAATGTTAAAAAAATAATAAGAGTTCTAAATAAAATAAGAAAAAAAATCATAAACTAACTAGGAAACTAATGTAAATCTCGCACATTAGATTATAAGCTTTATCACAAGGCCTTTCAAATGTCTAATCACTATAAAATTATAACCTTATTGAAAAAAAAATCCTTTAAAAACTTCTAGAAAAAGATTAACCCGATCTAATGGTTGAATTGGAATTTATACTTATTAGTGTAAAACTATGTATTAGAAAAAAAAAAGCTCAAAACCACCTTTAATGTCATTGAATAATAAGGATTATTGTTGCATAAGGAATCCTTGCAAACAAGGATTGCACGTGTAATTAAGTCATTTCCTTATAGAAGCCCACAAATAATATATAAAACAATCATTTTTTGACTTTCCTTATTTGCTGGCAGATTTCAAGCCTTAAATTAGATACATTGTTCTCTCTCGTATGAATGAGTTACCAGACCTATTACATATGGATGGAAATATTGAGATTTCTCATTTCCATCCCAATTAGAATCATAGCAAAATTTCACCCGTAACTTCAAATACAGCCTAAACAGTACATAAAGATCCAGACTAACTATGGAATATGAACAAGATTAGTCAACCATTATCCAGGCTGGCAGATTTAAAACTTTTTAATATAAAAGTCTTGAATCTACCTAATCAAATTTTCTCAGATCTTCTTAGTTTTAGACCATATAATAGGCCTAATTGATATCTCTAATGGATCCTTTGGTGATGCTTGTTGATTCTCATCACCAAGGCACCAAAATTAATTTAATAAAAAAAACCTCAACCCTATGATTATAATGAATCACAAATTGAAGGTATAAAGAAAGAATACTACAAAGACAATTGATCTTTGATAAGTTGAAGAAAAATTCAATGAAGAACTAAAAGTATAAGCGACATTGCCACACACAAAATATTATTATGAAATAATCCAATCTCCTAAAAAAACTTAAATAAAAGCCATATAATCCTATTTTATAATAGGTGAAAAAAAATATTATAAAATAATAAAAGAGTACTAATCTAAATAGGAAAAAAAATCTTAAACCAACTAGGAAAATAATGTAATTATTGCACAGTTGCTTTCAAACCTTATCACAAGACCTTTGTGATGTATGATCACTATGAAATTTTAACCCTATATAAAACAAAGTTTTTTAGACACTTCTAGAAAAACATTCAGTCTAATCTAATGGTTGGATCAAATGTTACACATGCTAATGTAAAACAATGTATAAGAAAAAATAACGCCCAAAACCGACTTAAGCTTGTCCAACTTTTGTACAAATCATTTTAATTAAAACCTAATCATTCCTAGTTGAATTCTGAAGGCTTGACTTGCCTAAAATATCTTGAATAAACCTATTGAATGTCTTTTTAAGCTTATTGGATCATGGCCTTATAATTGGCCAATTGACATCTCTAATGAATTATTTAGTGTAGTTTATTGATTCTCATCAATAAACAATGCATCTTATTTATGGTTGCTATCTCTCTCTCTCTCTCTCTCTCTCTCTCTCTCTCTCTCTCTCTCTCTCTCACACACACACACACACACACACACACAAAGAATATTAGGTTGGCTTGTTGTTATAAGAGAGTTAAAAAGCCAGATTTGATCTTCATGATCTTGATGATGATGACCTAATATATTATTATGCATCTTATCTACACCATTTATTTGGTGTAGATAGCCTTGCTTATATGTTCTTAGTATATTATGTTATGTTATTTCGTTAAATTATATTTTACATGTATTTTAGTAAATTAGTATAATTGCTTTAGTAGTTGTTTTAGATTGAGATTTGAATATTTAAATTTTCAAGTTTATAATGGAATATTTTTATTCACCTATTAAGAATTTCAAATCAAAATTTTACAAGTGATATGTGAATGAAGACAACAAGATTAAATATAATTATTATATTAATATTGTTGGAGGTTTTCTTGTTTGAGAATTTATTAATATTCATTATTTTTTCATTTACCATATTTAGGTTTTTTAGAATTTAAATTTAGGCATTTATAAGTGAACAAAGTCAAAATTAATACGTTGCTTATTACAAAAACTAATTATCGTTATAAAGGTAATAAGAGTTTGGGGTTAGGGATTAGGTAGTTTTTATGATTAAGATTTTGGAGCAGAGTATTGGTCAAGTTTATGTTCATTATGAATTGTGTTTGGTATTGTGGTAGCTGTTATGGTTGTGGTTTGAAAAAATTGTTTTATAAAAAGTACTTTTGATTGAGGTTGATTTGGTATTTATGTATGTTTGGTTAAAACTGTGGTTGAAATTGAGGTTGAACAAAAAGTAGTTTAATGTATTTGGTTAATAATGCTTTTGAAATTGAGGTTATAAAATAATTTTAAAAAATATATATTAATATTGATGGTTTTTAATTTAAATATTATAGATTTAACTATTGTTATTACATCATAAAAATAAATAATACTTTATATAAAATATTTTTTATTGTTCCATTAAACTATCTACAATTCCATCACATATAAAATACATCCGACAAGGACTAAGCACGCAATAACATCAGGTAAAATATAATCAGGAATAAAATTGGGATTGCGATCAAATTCTGCAAATGCTATGTCATCAAGTGAGGTAAAATATATTCAGGAACAAAATTGGGATTGCGATCAAATTTTATAAATGTTACTTCATCAAGCGATCTCTGTCTAATTTATGTAATGTCATTGAATAATGTTAAACACTAATTTTTCAAATAAAACACAATTAAAAAATAAAAAATATTTTTTATTTTACTAGGTCGGACCTGATTCAATGCATTTTGAGTTTTGAACTGGAACCGGTCTGACCGAAACAGTGTAGTATACACTGTTCATGCTAATTAATTAGCATGAACGGTGCGCAAGAATAGTGGTTCTAGGCGCGCCATTGTTTATTGTTGAAACAAAAGCAGCGGGAAGCTGCTTCGTGAAACCCTGTGTTTGGAATGCAGTAACAATTGGGGTCCATGAACAATAAAACTTGTTTTTTCAACCAAATTTGTTTAAAACACAGCCGTAGCCGCGTAAACAAAAGCTGCCTTAGTTTAGAGTTTGATATATGTTGTGTTTTTTTAAATGTCATGTTAAATGCATTAAATTATGATATTTCATTTTTTTTTATTTGTGTTATTTGACTAGTGTTTTTTTAAGGGTGATAATAAGCCAAAATACCACTAATAAAGCATATGAAAGTTGAAGCAGCAAGAATTCGAAAGTTAGAGAGCGGTTCGTTCATCATTCAGAAGTTGGTGACTGCTCTGATAAAGGGAAGGAAAGAATCGTTACAGTACGTACGTTACGAATGGTAAAGCACTTTAGCGCAGGCGTGAAAGTTTCAGGTCTCAGGTTTTCGGTTTCAACAACTCTCTCCTCTCTTTAATTACATCGTAACGTAAAGGGGGGAGAGAGAGAGAGAGAGAGAGCTTTTTTCTCTCTGAAAATCTTTTGTTGTCATTATGTCATCACTGTACATTATCCTGACTTTACTGGTTTTAATTTGTTTTGTCTGACTGTGCTCGTCTGTTTTTGAAAACCGTTTTTGGTTTTCGTCGCTTTTTGTTTCCGGTGACGGACGATAGGGCTGGAGAGGGCGCAATGCACGTGCGGGTTCATCTCTCACCGAACACGTGTACGGTGAGAGGTGAGTTTGTTGTTAACGATTCCTTATCAGAGGAAAAGGAAGGTCAGAGGTGAGCGGGTACATCATTTTTTTGGCAGAAAGGGAGGAGAAATAAATAAATAAATAAATAAATAATTATAACTGTTATAAAATTAATATTTATAACATAAGTAATGTATGAAGCTCGTAATATCATACTGTCTTGCAGGAGTGACATATCACTTCTGACTGGACTCCTAACTAGATTTTGTTTCTTGTGATTTAAGTCAAGTTCTTACTTCTCACATACTTGTAGTAGTTTATTTTAGTGAGACTATAGGTGATAAAAAAAATCAAAAAATTGATTAAATTGAGAAAGCAAAAAAAAAATTCAAAAAATTGAATCGTAAAAAATTTAATTAAAATTTGGAAAAAACCGGTCAGTTCGGTTCAGTTTTAATTTTATAAGCAAAAACCAAACCGAGCCAAACCGGACAAAACCGAGACAAAACCGAGCCAAACCGGGAAAAAACCAAGCCAAACCAGACAAAATCAAGCCAAAACCGAGCCAAACTAGACAAAACAGAGCCAAACTGGTTTGAACCGGTTTTTATCCTAAAAAATCAAACCGAACCGAACTGAACCAAAACCGGTCGGTTTAAACCGGCTTCGGTTCGGTTTTTTTTAAAAAAATTTAGATTTGATTACTTTTTTTGATAAAAATCGAATTGAACCGAAAACAATTATCTCTAAGTGAAACCATTCGAGACAATGGCTTCAATTCATGTCACATAGAAGAAGGGTTATATCTTTTATGTTTTTGGGTGGTATTGTAATGTTTTTGACATTAGTATATTAAAATAATTAAAAGATATTCAAAAAATATTAATTATTGATTTTTGCAAATAAATATATCTTTTAAAAATATCTAAAGATAGAAATATTAAAAAATATTAATTATTGCTTTTTCAAAATAAATATATCTTCTAAAAATATCTAATTGAAAAATTACTAAACTCTCAAACAATGAGTTCTTGGATGAGCTACACACACACATACACTCACTGTATATAATTATGCTTCATTTTGTCTAATGGCCTTGTAATTTTGATGGCTATGATGAACTTATTTCTTATTCAAGGAAGCCTCTTCTTATCTTGTATAATTTAACTCTTTGATTTCTCAACTTTTTTATTTTTTATCTATAAAACGTATTTGTATTTCAATGAGTTTGAGTCAGGGTGCATATTTTTTATAAGAGTCTGGAACAGCCAGGATTTTACTAACTCACCTAAGCCCACAAAGTGTGCTTTCTAGGGTGGAGTTTCCTCAAATCCAAAAAAAAAAAGTATTTCAATAAAAAAAAATATATTATATAATTTGGCTCATGGTGTGTAGTGCTGACCTTATGAGATTTGTTGATTGTATAATAAAAGCAGTTGGTAAGCCCGCATTGTTTTTTATCGCTAATTTATTGCCAATGTTGATTATTTGCCTAATTTGTAGTATTTCTTATTATTTATTTAGATTATTTATTAATGATTTAATTTGAATGTTCGTAAAAATTCAATACGGATTTTAATTATGTTGAATTTTCAGAAATGCTCAAAACAAATTATGTTCAAATAATTCCAAAATTAAGATATGACATTAATATATCCCAAAACTCATAATTATTTATATTTGTAATATTTTTTTTAGAGTTTTCAAATTCAAGATTTGATGAAACACTATTTACAACTAAACCCTATTTTTCTTCTTGTGATTTCTTTTATCTTTTTTTTTTTTTACTAATTGGAAATAACAAATCACAAACAATCTTCTTCCTTTTCTTCCTCTTCCTCTTATTATTATTATTATTATTATTATTATTATTCTTTTAACTTTTGTCGCAACTAGGTTTCAGATTATGACATCGATAAAATAATTCAAAACTAAAAGATAAAGGGATATAATCTAAATTTAGAGCCTTGCTCTGATACCAAATGAATTGAATCATATGGATATAAAGATCTAGAGATTCACAGTCAAATTAACCATTCTTAAGAAATCTAAATTTAGACTTATAATTGAACTTGACACAATGATAACCTATACTAAGGTACCAAGCCTATAACTGACGAAACCCCTACTCAATACCTATAAAGAGATGCAAATGAGAAGTATGGAAGACACCACAAAGCTTAATTATTTCTTTGATAAGTTAGAATAGAAAGATGCAAATGAGAAGTATATGAAAGATGTCACAAGAACAATTATTATTTGATAAGTTAAGATAGTTCAATAAAGAATCAAAATGTGTAAGAATCGTCTCATAAATAGTCACACAATATACATAAAAACTAATAACTATTAATCTGTCTTTCTAACCCTTAAAAGAGAGTATTTATAATTTACAAATAAAATAAACTTTAATGAACTAATAGGCTAAAACTCAATTAAAAATAAAAACTTTAAGTATATAAAAAAACAAAACCCTATTCTAAAACAACAAACCCAAAAACTTATGGAGAACAAAGTTGCCGATTCATTGTAGAAAATAATTAAACAGCCGACTTGAACTCTTTTTTAGTTTAACGTGGGTGTTCGGGTCAGCTTGAACACACCTCGACTAATTTCACGGGTTCTGAAGTTAATGACCATATAAGCTTCCAGTGACCATCATATAAGTAATCATAGAGCTTAAACCTAAAACCATAAAAAAAAACAAATTTCTTGATCCCAAACTTTTATGTACCGACTTGAACTCTTGACAAAACAAGAGGCTGTCAACTTTGAGTCCTTCTGTAATAAAGACTCCTTGCTTTAATTAGACCCCACATGTTGCTGAAACTTTATAATATTATGTACCGCTGATGTTTGAAAGAAATATTCTGGCAACTTGATAAAACTAATATGCCGACTATTTTGTCCCACAAAAACTAAAGAATCCTTGTCATAATTAATTCTAGTTGCCGACATGGAAATCCTAGGTAAAATAACCCTAATTATTGCCATCTACTTGTAGAAAATAATTACTTGCTAAAAAAAAAAGTTTGCTAATTACCAAACTCTAATAGCTATAAAATTTTAATTGTATAAAAAATATAAATTTTAAAAATTTCTAATAAAATTTAAGTTTAATTTAATGATCAAATTGAAAATTATAATTGGTAATATAAAATTGTGCATTAAAAAAATATTAAGTCCAAAAACACCATTTCTTGTCTAAGCATTGCATGGATCACATTAATAAAGCTTGATACTCCTCATAGAAGATTCTAAAAGACTTTTTTTTTTAAGGTAAAAAACCGGTAAGACATACGATAATAACTAAAATTATTGTGCAAGATTTTCAATATTTTCCTAGTTGGTTTAGACTTTTTTTCTTTTTTAAATTAATATTATTTTAATATTTTTCTAGTCTTGTTTATGATGTTTTTATATAATATAAATAGGGTTATTTAACTTGTAATTATGTTTTTTTTAGACTTGGTTTATTTCATAATAATATTATGTGTGCAAAGTTTCTAATACTTTAAGTTCTTCATTGAACTTTCTTGAACTTATAAAAAATCAACTGTTTTTGTATTATTATTTTTATACTTTTAATTCATGATTCCTTATAATCATTTAGATGAGTTATTTTCCGTCCAATAACTGCGAAACCCTAGTTAAAATAATTAATAGGGATGGGTTCTTTTCCATCTAATAACTTTGGTATCTTAGATAAAGTAATTATTATGTTAAGTTTTTTATCATAATTTAATTTTAGCTTCTTTTATTGTTTTTTTCTTGCATACAAGTTTAAGAATTTTAACTCTTTAAATCAGCTTGTATGTTTATGATGTGACTCTGATCAATCTAACCAGTTAAGTTATAACATAAATCTCTTCACCAGACAACCAAAAAACAATATGCGAACTCAGTTTAGTATTTATTGTTAAGAAAATATGACTTCAAATCTTGAATTCTAACCTCACGTTACTTCGACCTATTAACTATCGAGTAATAATATATATTAATTTGGTTAATTATTTATATTAGCAGTGAAACTGAATTTACATGGTGCCAATAAACCATATAATTAAAGATAGAAACATTTGAACTTGACACTTGACAAAACATGATTTTCTACGAAATCACAATGGAGAGATTTCCAAAGGATATTGAAGATTAGGTCATCTTCTTGTTGGAGACAAAAAATGGAACAAAAAAGCAGCCTTTGTTGAAAAACGAGCACGAAATTTGGATGCTTCTGTACCATTTCCAACATGAGTAAATTATAAATTAGTCCCTCTAGTTTTGTAAAATAAATTAAACAGTCTCTCTAGTTTTGCAAATGACCAATTAGTCCCTATATTTGCAAAGTTATTTGTAAATTGATCATTTTCTCCTATTTCATACTCTTCAAGAGACTATTTAATTTATTTTACAAAACTAGAGGGACTGAAATATAACTTACTATTACAATATTAATTCATTATTCATTTTGTAAAAGAAATGTTGTCCGCTCGGACATTATCTACAAGAACTACAAAATTCAAATTTGTTATTGGAAACGACACCACCATTAATTGAGACAAGCTTTGTTTTATCTTGCATAGTTAATGTTCAAGCTAGATCTCAAAGGAATTGTTAACCAGTTGGATTTATATATAGAAAGCACTTGTCATGTATTATAAATTGGATTGCAAAAAAAAATTAGAACAAACTAGCTATTTGAATTACACTCTACTATGTATTGGTAATTTTTTCTAAAAAAAAATTAAATTTTCTAGCTCCTCTAACGTGTTTTTTATATTAAAAAAAATTCTAAGTATATAAAAAAAATTCTAAATATAGATTGAAAAGCTTATGTATGCATCTAATTAAATAAAACAAAATTCATTAATAATAACTATAGATAAAATTGGAAAAAATAAAAAAAAAAAGGCTAAACGCTGCTAGATCTAACCTATTAAGAAAGGGTTCGCACATATGGACCTTTTTTTTAATTGCTCAGATAGACAATGTGTATTTTGATTTTTCTTAGATTTCAACTACTCTAGCGGTCAGAAAATCAGGGTGATTATTTTTTGATATAGAAATTTATTTTGACCCAAAACAATCTTAGATATCTTGATAAACTCATCAATGACATAAAAAACAAAAATAAACTATATAAAAACATAAAATCAACCTGAAAATAAAATCTTTTTGGGGCTTAGATATGATTTTTAGACATTTTAAAGGTGAAAAAACCCTAAGTTGGAATCTCCTCACTAAATAAAACTCGTTGACACCAAAATCAAACATTTTGGTGCCTTGAATTGATGCCAATTTTAATTCTCTCTCTAGTATCAGAATTTAGTATCTCCCCCCCCCATAATGTTTTGGACTAAAATAAAATTTGTTTTGAAAATTGGAGACATAATATATATATTTTGAAAAGTATGCGGATTACAATAAATATTTTGCCTAAAGTTCAAAAAGCCTTACATTTCCTATGCTTTTTGCACTTTGGTCCCTATCTTTTAATCTCACACTTTCCTAACTAATTAACTTAAATTGGTCTACAATTTGGTTCTATAAGGGTGAAAAAAAAAGGGAAGAAAAGAAAAAAATACTATAAATAGTGAGTCCATAGTGTTTTGTGAGGGGATCCACAATACAAATTACACAAGTGATTCCCCCACACATTTAGATTTTGTTATAATTAAATTTTATGTTGCTTTTTTTAAGTATATATAATTTTATTTTATTTGGTTAAAAGAATTGGTTTCTATATACACCATGCTTATTTTAATAAAATCTTGAGATTTCACAGCATTCTTAACTAAGAAGACTAATATTTTAAAATTAAAAAAATATAAGGAATTAACAAAATAATTAGTTATTGACTTTTTATTTAATTATATAAATAACCAAGTGATATTGCAAGCAATAACATGTTAGTATTATTCATAAAAGTGATGACTACTAGTTGTTTACTAGATTGGTAACTTGTGCTATACTATGGGCTGAGCTGAATTTCCCCAACAAAAAAAAAAATTCTTAGGAAACACCAACATTTTTAAATAGAAAAGTCCAAGAATCGAGTAATTGACTCGGTTTGGTTTAATAAGGTTAGTTAATTTAATAATATGATTAAAAAAAATAAACAATTACAATAAATAAACCGAACCAAACAAAAAAATGGACAATGATCAAGTCGAGATAAACTCTTACCAATATTATGAAAAAATATCCTCCTAATTTGTTAAAAAGCCTTCGTGATCTTATTTGCTAACAAAGAAAAAAATTAAATGAGAATGTGTTAACTCCATAGAAAAACAAAAATATATATATATATATATATATATAAGCTTAATTCCCAGCACATCAAATATTGACGGACTAAAGATTAAAAAGGACACAAAAAACAACTCGTGACCACTTAAGTCAGCTTCTCAAATCCATGATCTAGTTATGAGACAATAATAACCCCATAAAAAAAACAAATTAAATAGAATTATGAGCTCAATTAACAAATAACTCAATGTTGATAGAAAAAACTTAAAAAAATAAGCAACGAAAAAAAATATATGAGTCAATCCGGGTTGACCTGCCAAGCTTGTGACCTGAAACATGAGATTGAGATAACCATATAGAAAGAAAAATGAAAAATATAATGAATTTTAATCCCCAACCAACCCAATATTGAAGGATAAAATTGATATAAAAGATCAATTTTAAAAAAGGATCTAAAAAATATCAAAGTCAACATGGGCTAATCTTTGAAACTCGTGACCCGAGGTATGAGGCTGGGACTAACCCAATAAAAAGTAAACCTAAAAAATCATGAAGTCAAATTCTCAATCAACTAAAAGTTAAGGGATGAAATTTAAACAAAAAATCCAATATAAAAAAGAGGATTCAAAACACTACAATAGAAATCAAAAAAATAAGGATCAAATTTGATCTAGAAATAAAATGATGCCAAATGCTGAGGGATTAAATTTAAAAAAATAATTAAGAAAAGGATCAAAACACAAATAGCAATTAAAAGTATTAGGACCAAATTTGATATAAAAATAAAATGAAACCAAATGCTAAGGGATGGACTAAAAAACAAAATCAATAAAAAACGGAATTCAAAACAAAACAAAAAGGAATTAAAAAAATAAGTACTAAATTCGATATAAAAACAAAATGGTATGACACTTTTAAATTTTGGTAAGCAAGTGTGAGTCTCAATGAAAGAAGAGAGAAAATATAGAGAAAAAAAAGCCATTAAAGCCCTATTACCCTGCCTTCATCAACAAACATTAGGCCACCTTGAAGAGCTTGGAGTGCCGCTTCCAACTACCGTGGCAGCTAGTGTTTGGTCACCAGAAAAAGCCGTACACGCTGCTGCAACGTGGCGAGCTTCTTCCACCTGCTAACATGTGCCTAGTATGTAAATATAAAGGTATGTAAAACAATGACCAAGACCAATTACAAACCAAAGCAATTTTAAAGACCAAACAAGATGACAAAGAAATTGAGAGATCAAACCGTAAAAAATCCAAAGGATCAATAAAAAAAAAGAAAACACTGTTACAGTCTATCATCAAAGTATAAGGAGGCTTGATTTTTTTTTTTCTAACATATAAACAATAACGCTATTTAATTTGGTATACCACTTAATTCTACTCATATTATTATTTTTTATTAAGTTAGGTGTTTATTAATTCAAAACGAAAGACGTCAGCTTAAATGATTAAAGAATCCTTATTATGCCTCCGTTTGCGCCTAGAAAGTAATTAAATGTGATAAAGATATACTTGTGATTGGCAACATTCTGTTAAATAACAATCTATTCATAGGTTTTGGCAATGATGACTTTACAAATCCCTTGTGATTTAACAATTTTTTTTTTTAATTCATATGGTGTATCTAGATCAGTTTATGTTTATCTCGATTAATTTTTACGGGTTTTAAAATTAATGACTAGTTAAATCTCTAGTAATTATTAATATTGGTAATTATAAAACTCGAATTTAAAATAAAATAAAAAAACAAATCTTTTTATTTAAAATTTTTATAACTGATTTATCTACTAGATGGTTTGAGGTAACACTTTGTTTGGTCTCACAGAAGCATACAAAAGATAAAGGCAAACATATTGTCAAAAGAAAGAAAAAGAAAGAAAGAAAGAAAGGTAGATGATTACGAGAAAGCAAACAGCAGTCTTCCTCCTCAGGAATTTCCCTTGGATGCTCGTTTCCATCCTATATTCAACCAAGCAATGACAGTAGCTAGGGTGGTTTTTTACGAGTCACAATCTTAGGTGTTCCATCAAATTATGTTATCTTGTCTCACCTTTTCCTTTTCACTTTTTCGGCTCATTGCTGACCATTATTTTGTTTCCTGTGTATATGAACGATTGCTTGCATTTTCGACACTTAAAGTGACCTGAAACCACATACATCTACGGTTGTTGTTGTTATTATTTATCACTTGGTAGGGTTAAATTAACGGCCACCACTACATTTTAGTTTTTTTTAGAAAAAAATTGATTAATAGATATAAAAGTGGATGAACTCACTACGATAGTAAACATGCTGCTGCCATTGTTGGGATATACATGCTGCTGCGATTTTGGGCATGATTTTATACTAGATCCATCTCCAGTTATCTTGTAGCATTCTCAAGACTTCAGAAGTATTACTATGAACATCCAAATTTTATATAAGAGAAGAAGGTTCATGAACATGTCAAAATCAAACGATGTCGAGACTGATACGAAGGAAATTTTGATAATGTCGACAAGGCCTTTAAATTTGAACCCCAAAAATGAAGAACTTTTGTCATCTTTGCCGTATAAACATAATCACGTGGTCCACTAATCAATTTATTTTCCTCAGTATTTAAGATATGATGGATTTCTGTCTATACATGACAATTTGACACCAAATTTCAAGTAACTAGCATGATAGTGATGTAACATGGTTAATTAACTCTTACCAAAGCATCTGGTTCTAATATCCATGTGGAATAATTAGGTAGCATAATTTCGAGGGTTGTAATTTAATTGATTAGATTTTAGATTTGTTTTCTAGAGGTCACTACTTCGAGTCTAACAAATTTTACGGTCATTGAAAATTTACATAATCGTTAACTTCGAGACCCGTAAAATTAATCAAGATTCTAAATATTCAATAACTACTTCGTAACTAGGGAGCACTATTGAGATTGAGACAGTATTTTAAAAATAATTAACGAAGGAATCATGCTGCTGCATATGTATCGAGTACACATGTATAGAAACTCACGCTTGAAACACCTCGTGCTAAGAGTTCCTTTATTTGTTTTTGGGAAAAGTCCGTTTTCTCATCGAGATCATTTAAGACATAATTAGATTTGAATACTGAATCGTATGTTTATTAAACAACAAGAGTGAGAGGTAGCATTTTGGACTCTTGGAAAAGTAATCTGGGGATTTGATGAAAAGAACAAAGAGTCCAGAAAACGAATTGGCCAGGAGCTTTGATTCTATAGATAATTAACACAAATCCATTTATAAAGTATTTAATCAATCTTAATTAACCATAAGTGGTGTTTGCTGAAGTCTTTGCAAACTAAACGACTTGATTCTCCTTGCTGCTTAAGGAATGAAAGTATAATATTGCTTGCTTTGTTTATTAGGCAAGATTTTGGCTGGTTTAGGCGCAACCTAGGTATACTATGCAGCTCATTCTTGCTAGCTGAGATCAACTTGGAAGCTTTTAAGTACAAGGATGGGAGGGATTCCTTGTGATCATAATTAAGATCGATCGATAAATTCTACATTTTATTTACTTACTTGTCTAAATTTGTCACTTGCATGTATTTACTTTATTATGCTACTTCCAGAAAGTCCGTGGTCTTGGTATTCGTTTAAGAAATAATTTAGGCTTCATTAATTTCCGAAAACATCATCTGAGATGATTTTTTCTGATGATTTTTGTGTAATACAGGAGTCGTAATTTGTTCTTTCACTTTCAAAGTGCTAATCCTAATTTGGCTTGGCACATATACAGGTGCCAGAACTTGGGTTTTACCCCCACATAAGTACCTCTACGTTTTAAATTATTTTGATTAAGCCCGCTATTGTCTTGTGGTTTGATTGAGCCCCTGTAAGCTATACAGCTTCTTAATGCGACCTCCTCCATCGTCAATAAAAAAAAATAGTAACCAACTTTGAATTAAAAAATATAAGTGATGAGTAAATTTTATTTATTTATTTATTGTAAATGTATGAATCTGACACACATGTCAGATTCAATACGCTTGAATTTGGTAGTACGTCAAGTTCAAGGTAGCGTGGGTCTGGCACACGTGCAAGACCTAATACGCTTGAACTTGGTAGTACGCCAAGTTCAAGGTAGCGTGGGTCTGGCACACGTGCAAGGCCCAATATATTTGGATTTGATTGTCAGCCAAGTTTAAGGCACTTAGAATTGGCGGTGTGTCAAGCCCAAGATAGTAACATCGATCTAGCACACATGACAAACCCAATACGCTTGGACTTAATAGTTAGTCAAGTTGTGGCGTGGGTCTGGCACACATGCGAGACCTAATGTGCTTGGACTTAGCAGTGCGCCAAGTCCAAGGTAACATGAGTTTGGCACTCATGTTAGATTCAATATGCTTGGACTTGACAGTCAACCAAGTCCAAGGTACTTGGACTTGACAGTGTGCAAAGCTCAAGATAGTATGGGTCTAGCATGCATACTAGACCTATGGTGTTTGGACTTGGCAGTTACCCAAGTCCAAGATAATTATCATCAGGGAAGAACTCACCTCTATAGGCTTAACTATATTTGTCGTCTTAAACTCTTAATCTCTCTACACCTTTCTAGATGTTTAAAAGTTCTCTGTGAACCCACCATATTCTTATCAGGTAAGGGATATTTATCTCTCATTCAATGTTATCAGGCTAATTACTCTACAAGCCCTTCTTTTATAGGCTATAAATACACCATAAGAGCTTTATAACAAAGGGTGAGGTTCACAATCTTAAACTCTCTACAACTTTTATATTTGATAAGATACTATATTTACCATATATTTACCATCAGAAGATCAAAAATTCCTCCAATTAGGATTGTTTTTCTTGTAAGTATCCAATACCACCTTAATGGATTTGGAGTTCTTTAGATTGAGAAGAAATCTTCCAAATACTTAATGTATAAATCAGCTACTATCCCAACACCAAAAAACTTTTTATTTCTATGTTCCTGGATATTTGAAATTCATCACTAAGCTAAATGAAATTAAAACAAAAATTATTCAACACAAACTTAATTACAAAGATAAATCGAAATCATTCAAAACTTTATTCAATATCAATATATCATACCAATTTTATTCAATTCCCCAGCCTAAATATATTCAAATTTCCTTTTCTTTTTGATGGATTTTTTAATGTAAAACACCTTAAAAAAAAACCCAAGTGCAATGCTGAACACTTTACAAAACTAACAAGAAAAGTAACACAATATTTGTTGTTGTTTTTCCTTTTTATTTAAATTTTAAATTTATTTTTTTATATTTGTATATAAAAGGACACTTGTTAATATTTTATTTGGTCAATTTTATTAGATAATAATCGACTAAGTGGTAGAGACCATGTTATAGGCAATGGATAACATACAGGAGCTCAAAGCCAAAAGATAGTAGAGTGACTCAATATAAACAATTTAAAAAGTATAGTAGGTAAAACTCGTCCAACTTGGCAGGTGATTATAAATATTTGTTATGCATCAAGCTCTTACAAAAGCCTGCTGGTCATTTGGGCCTGGCTGGCTAGAATTCCAAATTGTTCGGCCTTGGCCTGGCTGGCTAGAGTTCTGTTTTATTGTTCTTAGTTGGTTACAAAGACTCCCAAATAGTCTACGCAAGTGAAAATTCAATTCCAAAAAGTAAAGTGAATACCAGTCGGATCTTCTCAGGCTTGAATTCCCACCTCCAATTCCATGCCTTTCAACATCTTGGTAGCCTTCTTTGTATTCCAGTTCCTTGCTCAGAGATACCTTGATATTGATGCATCAGAATAAAGTACTGGAAACTTATTGGCAATAGGACCAAGGATCTTCCTAATATCATTGATCTGAAGAGAAGGGAAGAAAGCCAGTTCCCTCCGACGTATTTGATTTGAAAAGCATAGCCCTCCAAATAAGTGGTAGACTATGCACTGTTCCCAGTTAGAAGGTAGTGAACCATAGAGAAGAAGCAAAAATGTCACTGAAGAAGAAAGCAGGATCATGCTTTTATTTTTGCTTGCTGGTAAGCATTCATAATAAGACTCGTTTCTCATGATGCAGAAAAGATTAAAAGAACTGACTATAGAAGAGGGAACACTAGAAGCTGACACCCCTGTCCTTGTGTTAAGAAAGTATTGTTAGTAAAGGATTCAAATCGATAATTTAAGCCATCAAATTCATTGTTGAACCATCGTTCAACATGATAGGAACCAATTGACGTCACCTTCAGGAAACAAGACTTCATCCTCCAAAAATCTCAACGTTCATTTTTTATATCGAAGTAAAAACAAAAATGGGTGCTTAAAGCTACTGTAAGTCGTTACATATTATAACTTAGCTGTTGTTCTTTAGATGACAAAGACTTTTATGTACCGCTTCTCTTCCTTGCAACTTTCTGGTAGAAATCTTTGCAAAATTTAGAGAAGCTTGTGCCAGTTGAAACCAATATTTAATAATCAATGAATTCGAGTATCAACCACTCTCCCAAAAATATCTCGGGAAGGTCGCAAGTCATGTTTTAGTTCATGATGGTGCATGATTATGTTTTTTTTTTTTTAATAAATAAAATGTTTTTAAACTTACATCCGGATACTTTAACAAAGTGCACGTCAATCCAAGTTTGGAAAGTGTCAGAACAACAAACGAGGGGCAAGATCACAGGTTGATGACAAATTATCACTCTCCAAGCAGTAGTAGATGATGTCAGGTCTCTCAAAACAACAAAATAGAAGCGAGATCACGAACTGGGGACAAAATCAAATGCCAGGGAAAAGTGATCACTCTTTAAGCATTAACAGATGGCGCAGGGTCTCTTAGAATGGTAAACACAGAGGGTGGTAATTATTGTATAAGGCTCAAGCAGTAGGATGAAGGTACCACAATAGCACAAGCATGTAGATGGATGTCGTAACCAAGCAAGACTCGAGCAGGCTAGTGAGCTAAGTAAGCAGGAAGTCATCTAGAAATAAGTGGAAAATTTCAATTACCAATGGGGAAGTTGGATCTTGATTGAAAGAAAGATCTATATTTCTAGCATGTAAGCGTTCATTTGGTTTCCTAACCCCTGATGAATGTACTGTGCAATTCTCTGCAGAGGAGTTTCAGAAAGCCCATTTAAAAATCTGTCCTTTGCAAGTTCTCATTGAATTTGAATTCAGCAAAGTTTCTTTTGATTTTGAGCCCATTGATTTTAAGCCCAGCAGCATTTTTTTGTTCTTTTAAAACCTAACAAGGCTCCATTAAATTTTAGCCTAACTAAGCTCTAACAATTTAAGTTAAACCTTGTAATTGTAATTTGAAGGCTTCAACACTTGGTCTTAGATTGCTATCACTAAATTTTCATTGACCCATTTTAAATCTCATTGGTAGCCTCTCAATTTGATTAAAATTTTATGAGATTGGTCGCTCTTGATTTGATCAAATTTAAAATTTTATAAAGTTAGTCGTGTTTTGATTTGATTTGACCAACTTCTTGATTTAACCAAATTCAGAATTTCATGAAGTTGGTCATGATTAATACTTAGAGGGTAAGAACTCTTAAACCTACTTGTAAAGAAAAAACAATCCAATAAAACTAAAATTAAATTACGATAAAGAATCTGACACAATGATTATTTAAACCAAGACACTAAAGTTATTGAATGAAAAAAGACCTTAGCCCTATGATTATAAGGAATCATAAACTGGAAATTTAGAACACTATAAAGACAAGTGATCTATGATATGTCAATGAAAAGTATGATGAAAAACCTAAAGTATGAGCACAACCTTGCACACACATAATTTTATTCTAAAATAAACCAAGTCTTCAAAAACCTAAATACAAGATAAAAAAAAAACCCTATTTATATTATGTAAAAACATCACAAACAAGACTGAAAAGATAATAAAATAGATCTGAATAAAATAGAAAACAATATCATAAACCAACTAGAAAAATAGTGTAATTCTGTTATAGCAACTTCTAAACTTTATCACAAGGTCTTTCCAAACTTCAATTATTGTGATATTTAAAGCCTATAGACAATAAGACGTTTGGAATATTCTAGAAACCTTTTAGACCAATTTAACAGTCAGCTCAAAAGTTATATTTGTTAGTATAAACTTGAGTATTAGAAAAAAATAAGCCAAAATCACCTCTAATATCCTTGAATAATAAGGATTGTTGCTGTATAAGAAATCTTTGAAAAATATTGTTGCCTAATTGATCTTATTGGAAAGTAAGGAATTCTTGAAAAATAAAAATTCTATATGTAATTAAATCCTTGCTTTGTAAGAATCCACAAATCATATGAATAACAGTCTTGTTCTAACTTTCCTTGTTTGATGGTAGATTTCAAGCTCAACTTTAAACATATTGGTCTTTGTCGTCTAGATGAGTTAATGGACCCATCATATATGGATGGGAAGATTGAGATATTTAGTTTCCATCCCAACTCAAATCGCAATAAAATACCACTTATAGTTTTTTATATGGACCAAATAGTACACAATGGTCCAATATAGCAGATCTGCAACTTTTTAACTCACACATCTTGAATCAACCAAATCAATTCCTCTAGGATCTTCTTAGTTTAAAACCTTGTAATTGACTCAATTGACACTTTTAATGGATCCTTTGATGATGCTCATTGATTTTCATCATGTTTCCTTTGATTTATTTAAATTTTATATTGTGGTTGTTCACCTCTTGATTTGACCCTTTAAATTTTAAGTTGAGGTTGGTCGATTCTTATTTGGTCCATTTAATTTTGCAAAAGTTACGTACACCATCCTATAGTTTGATCTAAAAATCACCTTGCAACCACTTTTTCAAATATTATACTATCCACCTTGAACTTTGATGCCTAATAAAACTTTATATCCACAAGAGTAGGTGCCAGAAAAAAAAAAACAAAAATGTTTTTTATTTACAAAATTATCATTATATTTGAAATAATTACTAAAGAATACCTGAAACCTAAAAATAACAAAAATTCCACTATATAGCTTTTAGGATTAATTTCTTGAAACCAACCTTTTTTGGTTTTTAAAAAAAAAGTAGTTGTTGCTCGATGTAGGATGAATTACAAAAATGCCATTAATTTGAATGATTTAATTATTATTTTCATTTTCAAACCACATTAAGCTCTTTTAGCCACTCAAAAAATCTATCAACCTCTTCATCATCATCCCCATATATATATATATATATATATATATATATATATATATATATATATATTCTTTTTTTTTCACCAAAACCTATCAAAATTTCACAAGATAAATAACCATAGCCAATCAATTTTCACCACAACTTATCAGCAACATTTCCTTTTCTATTTTCACCATAATTTCATCAAATAAAACCACTCAAAATTCAACAATTCACTATTGTTCTTGAGTTATTGGTCACATTTATTAGTTTCGTTATAAACTAACTATTTTGCTTGTATGTTGTCATGGAGAATTTTTTAAGATCTATTTTTATTTAATTATGTTCTAATTAAAATAGGTATTAATAAAATAAAAACAATGAATAAATTTATGGAGAAAATATATATTTTATTCAAAATTTTATTTTCTTATTTGTGTAATTTGTTTTGACAATAAAATGTCTTTTCTATTACTAACATGGTTTATTGAATAAAAAATAATGAAAATTTAAAAAATATTCAAAAAATATCTTTCTTTATTCATGTATTTATTTTTTGTTTCGATGAAAACATGTGTTTTTTAGTCAAAAACATTATTTTTTTAAATAGAAACTTATTATAATCATAAAATAAGTTTCAATCAAAAATATAAAACAAAATCATATATTGACCATTTTTAAGCATCTCTATGAAATAAGAATAATAAATATAAGAACATTACATAATTAACAAAAATAGATATTTTATTTTTATTGAATATTAACAAAAAAGAGCTTTTAAAAAAACAATTGTGTATTAAGTTAGTACATAATTATTCAAAAACAAATTACTAATTTTACAGTAAAAAAAATTATAAACTTCTTAAAAATTTGGCATAATCGGATAATATTTAAAATAAATTTTTAATAAATTTATTTAAAGAGAATTTTACTCTAAAATTAAAGAAATCAGGTTAAGAAACCATTTTTTTAAAAAAATGCTAGGCAAGTCTAGTCTAAAGGGAAGGGCTCACGTGTTGGTTTAAGAGAAAAAAAACCACGCCCGTATGGGCCTGGAATCGGAGGCTCACATGCCTGCCTTTCCTTTTTTAAAATAAGTGGATGACTTTTTTTCTTCTTCTTCTTCTTTTTTTTTTTTTTATAAAATAGATGACTTGTTAATTTTCTAGAATGATGACTTGTTATTTTAGACATAGTTTTAAAATTTGATCTGACCTAGCAGGTTAATCTGAAATTTAGAGTTGAAACCGGGCTGAGTTTAAAAAAAATAAAGATAAAAAACCCAATATGACCTGGCTGACCCGGCTGGTTGACCTGATGACCTGGTCAAAACCTGAGACTTAGGCCTTGAACTGAGTCGGGTCTGAAAACTATGGTTTTAGGTTCAAATTCCAAATATCACATGTAACTGAAAAACTAGAATCTAAGGATTTTTTTACTTTAAAAAATCATATTTTAAAATCTTTTAATTTAAAAATAGTTTCTATAAAGTCATTTTCAACCCAAAACACGCATACATATATAAAACTCTATGAATTTAAATTTATTTTTTCTGATATAATTAAAAAACCTATTTTTATTAGACTCTTATCTTTAAAATTAACTATTGTAAGACAAAAATGAACTTTTTATTTAAAAATAAATAAACACAGTTGCAATCATATTATTTTGTGTGAAGAGGGCTAGGAGAGGAGTAAAAACCCCTTGAGTTTTAGTATTTAGAACTGATAAATTATAATGCTGAAATTATATTAAATCCTTCATGAAAAACTTCTTATTTAAAATTAAAATTTTCATAGTTAAAAAGGGAACGCAGCTTTCAAGATTTTAACCATCCATAGAAGAGTTCGTATTCCATCATTGACTCAAGAAATTAATCTAAAAAAAATAAAATAAAGACTTCTATAAATATAACTCCCCTCTCCCTCATCCCTCTCTCGTCAATCCGCTTTCCAGCCACAATTAGGCATCCTCTTTTAACTGAGAACAGAGGGTAAAGAGGAAAAGAAAATCGTAAAGAGAGAGGAGAAAACACATGGGCATCGAAGCAGAAAACAACAGCAATCGTGCATCAACGACAACGCTGGTATTCACGTATGGAACTTTGAAGAGAGGCTTTTCCAACCATGTCTTGATGCAGGATCTGATCAAAACCGGGGATGCTGTCTTCAATGGAATCTACAGAACCGTTGACAACTACCCGCTTGTCTGTGGGCCCTACAGGGTCCCATTCCTTCTCAACCTTCCAGACGCCACCGGGTCTCACCGGGTCACCGGCGAGTTATACGCTGTGTCGAGTCAGGGGCTGTCAAGGCTCGATGAATTGGAGGGAACTGGTAGCGATCACTACGAGCGGCTGCCGATAAGGGTAGAGCCCATTGACGGAGGGGACGCCGTGTTTGGGGTGGAGGCGTATTACGGGCACAGGAGCTATGCGATGGAGATGTGGAAGAGGAGTGGGAAGAGAGGTTATGGAGTGTATGGAGAGAAAGAGGCAAAAGGGTATGTGAAGAGGAAAGACAGGCCACAGAATCTGAGTTTTTTGGAGCAGATTAATGTTTTTGTGTCTTCTTGCAGTGATAATTAATTTGGATTTCATGGACTCGGTGTAACTGGTATGTGATTTGGGGTTTTATTAATTATGTTTTAATGATGGTGTAAAACAAAATAGGCAGTGAGTCATAGGTTGATTGGATGATCTTACTTCTGTGTCCAAAAACACAAGTTGCAGTTTCTGTTCTTCATCTGAGTGGATGAGGAAAGGTTTGTTCTTTTCTTCAGCTTCTGTTTTCAATCTCTATATCGCTTTCATTTTATTTTCTTTCTGATGCGGCTACAAACAACACCACTGAGAGATTAAAATGGTGATGCTAAGGGATTTTTGTAAGAGGAAACTGCAAGTTTTTGCTAGAAAGACAGGATTAGCTAAGAAATTAAGTTTATTTTTTCATTGAGGATGGAGAAATTGCAACTTGCATCAAGAAAATGCCGGACAGAAAGCAATTAGCTTCAGTTTTGACCTCTCATATGATTGTTCTTGCTACCAATAATTTGAAACTGAAAACTGTGTTTCGAAGATGGAGATGAAAGCCATGGTTGTCAAGCTCGTAAACAAACACACACATTTAAAGTCACAGAAAATCGGAAGATAGAAGCACTCGAGCATAAAAATAATGATAAAGGAGTGTGATTAGAGATTCTCGACAAAGAAAGCATCAAACTTTTCGTTACCTTGATGGGACTAGACTAAGAGTGTTGTGAGGTGGTTTTGGGTGTTGTTAAAATAATTTTTCATGTTAAAATATATATAAATAAATTTTTTTTATTTTTTAAAAATTATTTTTGATATTAGCACATCAAAATGATCCAAAACATATAAATCATATTAAATTTTAATAAAAAATTAATTTTTTTAGAAACGCAGTCACGTTCCCAAACGTGCTCTAAAGTTTGAGAGTTCTAGGACACCCAAGCTTTGAGAAATTTATATTTAGTATTATAACTTTTAAAATTTTAAAATGTACCCTCCAAGTTTAGCTTTATCTAATAGACTATGCATATTTTGCTACATATCCTCGAGCTTTGAGAGATTTACATTCAGTCTTATAATTTTTACAATCTTGAAATGTACCCTCCAAAGTAAGCTTTATTTCATAGATGATGCGTATTTTGCTTTAACATAATTTATGTATTATTTTCGTGGCTTTTTCTTTGATTTTTTAAATCACAGGATTTATTTTATGGTTTTTTTCATATTGCATATCCCATTTCAAAATCTCTAGCCCTAATCACCATTATATTGTTATTTTATTTTCTTTATCATTCTCATTGTAATCTTATTATTATTATTATTATTATTATTATTATTTTATTCCTCTAATTGATAAAATATTTATTACCATCACTATGATGTAGTTGTGCGTCCCTTAATAAGTCCATAAGCTAAAATTATAATAATTTTTAAATAAGTATATAAGGGAGAAAGTAAGAAATACTAAGGTAAATAGTAATAAACTAGTGATATTGTATGGGCTTGTTGTGTGGCTATTTTTCAGAATCTATTTCTTATTTTGTTATATAAAAAATATAATTATTGACAACCAATAATATTTTTCTTTTTATTTTCTTCTCATGTCTTAATTTAAAAATGTAAAAACAAATAAAATAAACTTTTAAACAAAAACAAAAAATATCAATAATTTAGGAATGGTCATGAATTTTGTGTTTTTTTACATTGTGGTCCTTTCTTTTTTATTTCTGTCATTTAACTATATTTTTCAACTTTATCTAATGGAATTAAATCTAAAAATGATTAAATTAGAACCTAACCAAAAGTATGAGAACAGAAGTAAATAAATAAAAAGCTAAAATTAAGAAAATAAAATTAAAGTACTTCATTATTCATATAAACACTGAATCACCTTGAAAAAACCTCAAATGTTTTAGTTTTTTTTTTAAAAAAAAAAACCTTAATACTATGTAAATATCACTTCATAAGTAAACAATTTACCCTAAAATAATTAGAGTAAACTAACAGGATTTCCTTGAATATAAAGTATTTTAAGAATAAGTCATTATATTATAAATTTTAGTTTTGACCTCCCTATACTTTGTTATATTTAAAATCAAGCCATTTCATTAATTTTTTCAAAATTTTTGTCCTTATTTTAAACACTAAACTAATAAAATAACTTAATACCCTCAACTTTGATAACCCTTAACCTAACAAATGAGTTTTAAATTTATTATATAAAATTAATTTTGAAATTAAAATTTAAAATCATAATTTTAATTCTGTATCCAAAATCTGGTTTTAATTGAAAACAAACTTGTAACCTGGATACCTTATTTTTCTCTGTCCCACAAAAAAAAAAACAACGAAAAAGAAATTTTAAGGCTACTAGTGTTTTTGTGAGACAGAAAAGAAGGTATTTAGATTAGTAATTTTTTTCTCAATTAAAACAAAAAAAAATTGATAGGAAATTAACTTTATGATATTAAATTTTAAATTTATTTTCAAAATTCAAAAATAATTCTATCAAAAGAAATTAAAAATAATCAATTACATTGAATATTGTAGAAGTTAAGGGAATTTAAGTCATTTTATTAGTTTTATATACAAAATATATATGGTTAGAATCCTAAAAATAAAAAACAGTAAAGAAAGTACTTGATTTTAATTACATCAAAGTATATGAAAGTCAAGAATACAAGAAATAATTTTAAATTCAGGAAATTTTTCACTTACTAATTTAATGAAAAAACTATTGAGAAAACCTAATATATAGTTTTTGGTTCGACAGTAATGGATGTCGTCGAGCTTTCTTGTGCATCAATTGATATCAAGTCTTCTTTCCGGGTGAAATTAGACTAGGTCAAAGAAAATTTAGCCTCCAAGAACTCTTCCATTAATGGCATGGCCATAAATCTCACATAGTTCTCAGCCTTTAACCTTATTGGCGATAACTCGGATCAGCAATAACTTGGATCGTAGGTTTACTCTTAACTTTATTGGCAATATCTTGGATCAGTTTATTTGATTTTTTTTTATTAATATAGATGTTCGGGTTAGTTTGTGTATATCTTAACTAATTTCATGGGTTCTAAAATTAACAATTATATAATCCTCTAATAAGCCTAACAAGATTTGAAATCATGACCATTAGAGAGTAAATCCAGGACCTGACTATTGACGATATATCAGATCACAGATTTATTTGTTTTTGATTGGGTTAAACAAAGTTAATTTTTTCTTAATTTATTTTAAATCAGCACTATTCAAGATCCCGGGTTGACAAGTTCTAGGTTGGCTAGTGAAACCGATCTGAGTTTTATAACTATATTTATTATATTATTATTAATTTCAACATTTAGAGTAAAAAAAATTTTCTATAATTAATCAAACCAGACATAAAAACAATACATCAATTGATGTAGTGTATCACTACCGAACTCAATTTTATTTCATTTTCATATTCTATACCTTAAAGAATGTTTTCTCAAAGAAGCTGAAGCAGAAGTTATCGGTAAGCCCTCTGAAGGGGCATTTTGTTTTTCTTGAACCACTTTAATTATGAGTCAGAGGACGCTAATCCAACAATATTTGGGATTATTAATTGCATGTCCTGATGTTGATTTGCCCTTCAAGGGTAATATTCAGCCGCACGCTTGCGGTTGATGTTGACTGCAATGCGAAAGCATGGTGTTGAGATTCCCTGTTATCTGAATTATTATTATTATTATTATTATTATTATTATTATTATCAGTCGCATATTCATTAGATTATGTTATTATAGTGTAGTATAGTCTTAAGATATGCCGCATTAAATAATTCTCAAAGCTTATGTTAAGATGTAAAATATGCTTGTTGGAATCATCTACGAAATAAAAATGGAAGTCTGAGTCATTTTCAATCTGAGCATGCTGCTGTTGACAAGTCGCCATGCCATTAGAATTTTCCACTGGAATATAAGAAAGCCACAAACCGTTCCCATTAATTATAAAATATCCCTTATGTGCTTCGCGTGAAATGTTATAGTGTTTGGAAACGTGGTGGTTGAAATTATATTTTTTTAGAAATATATATTTTATTTAAAATTATATTTTTATGTTTTTATAATAATTTTTATAAAATATCTAAATTATTGATTTTTTAAGAGATTTAATGTATATAAATTATTGATTGGGGGGTAAATTTTTTTCTCAAACATCTAGGAGAAAATTTACCCATTAGTTTTTAAAAAATGGCCATTACATAACACATAACACCATTACTTGATGTAATCAACATTATCTATTATGGTTTTTTTTCCTTGTCGTCCACTATGAATATTTTTGCAAACGCAGTATAAATTGTGTTCCTAAAAAATTTTAAATTTTTTGCTAAAATTTAATATGTTTTAGATCGTTTTGATGTGCTGATGTCAAAAATAATTTTTAAAAAAATAAAAAAATATCATTAATATGTATTTCAGCACGAAAAATTATTTGAAAAGCAATCGCTCCACGTTATCAAATACTCTCTACTATGAAAGATGGATGTTGACAGTATTTTAAAAATAACGGTTATGTAAATGATTACGGTGGAAGTCATGATCCTTCCGTGGTGGCAGTTCTGCTCCTCTGGTTTAGTATCCAGCTGGGTCTCCAAGGTTCAAGGCAATTATGGTAAAGAAGACTAAGAGTGTGTTTGGTATTGCTGTTACTGTTGTGGTTGCGGTTGGAAAAAAGTGATTTTTTTCGAAAAGCACTTTTTCTGTGGTTTATGTATATAATTTGAGTGTTTGATTAAAAGTGTGGTTTGACTTTATTGTTGTTAAAAACATGTTTGGTTAAACATGTGGTTGCGGTTGCTTTGGTACACAAAATGACGAAAAATGACATAAATAAAATAATTCTTTGTGTTAAGAGAAAATAAAACATTTTGTCCATATAAATACCAGCAAAATAAGAAAAGCGTGATTTGTTATTACAATTAAACATTATTGCCCCATCAAACTATTTGCAATGTCATCACGAATATAATTCATACGCGACGCACTCTGGTGTCCAGTTGTTTGTGATTGTGGAACGACATCGGGAAAAATATCTGGAGGAACGAAATCAGGATGGCTATCAAACTTGTTGAATGCAACATCTTGGCCTGACTTCCGTTGAATATAGTTGTGTCGCGCCATTGATGCGACAACAATTTTAACCTGTGATTTGTAAGGAAACTCAGGCATGGTTTGCAAGATTCGCCATCTTTTCTTCCAAACTCGAAATGTACGTTCGATAACACATCGTAATGATGAATGGACTCGGTTGAATAGTTCCTCCCAACTTCGCGGTTGTCCTCGTCGCTAAAATTCTGGAAGATGATATCTCTCCCCTCTATATGGACCCAAGTAACCATATTCATTCGGATATCTCAAATCAACGAAATAATACTTCCCTGCATAAATGTACTAATTGTTTAACGCTTACAAAATACTTCATAGAAAAAGAAATTAGACCAGCTGAAGAACAACCATATTTTTTTTGGGTTAATACTTTCTGGTGGCCGTGGAAATTGTATGTTTGTATTTCCAATCGCCTCATAAAATATTCTTGTATCGTGAGCACTATCAATTCCAACTAACAAATTCAACGTCAAAATCAGCTGCCAATTTCAACTCAATAAATGGTATTTGAATTTCTTGGAAACGTGGGCATGGTTCCAAATCCCCCAATGCAATTTACAAATTTATGAAATTACAAGGTTTAAATATTTGATTGTAACATTTTGAAATATTTAACAAGCTGAGTTTGCTTACCTTGAAATAGGGCATGTATCTCGGATTCATTTCAACAAAAAGTGTTCGGACCATTCAAACTAGGCTATACGAAGCTCAACATGAAACCTACACCCATTATGAAGCTTGTAAAGTGTACAACAAAGTACTTTCTCAAAAACATCTCAAACATAACCAAATTGTTGCGCAACTCTAAAGCAAATACAAAGTGAATTGCTCAACATATGATATGCATTTACAATTTCAGAACCACGGGGATGAAACAGGCCTGAAAAAGACAAAGGCATAACGCGTTTGCATCAACCATTTGACTGCAAAATTCATATGACCAGCATACAAAACCTCATGCAAAAAACACTAAACCAATTCGGGTCCTTCTACAAACACAACTTAATATCAATTTGGACTTTTAAGCATAAAGAAAAAACACATAACCATACAACATTTTAACGACTCATTGGAATACAAATCAAGCATTAGAAGGTAATGTTACATTATTTTAAACATTAATGGTGACAAAAACATCTTGAAATATGAAATGCATGCAATAATTACCAAAAACATTTAGTGACACACAACGATCACAAAATTTAATTGTAGTAATCATTCAATATATAACACAAAATTAATCATACATAAACTGTTTATACACGTTGGCATTTTTTGCCTAAGGTTCAAAGGTAAGGACTTACTTCAAGGACAAAAATAAACTTGCCTTTGGTTGACAATAATAGCACCCTATTAGATTTGCCATCTAAATTTGATAACAAAACATAAAGATAAAGTTATTTAAAAACAACCCTAAAATCAACAATGAACTTTTTGGTCCATAATCTCCAATTCTACGCGTGGGAATCTCCACATTTGCCCTCCGTGCTTGGGAAATGCATCTTAAATAACCACACACAAAGACAAAAACTATTCTTGGCATACCCATCAGAAACCAGATTTGTACCATGACCAACCATTGCAAAACATCAAACATTCAAGTAAGGAACAATAATGTCCGACAATTCAAACCAACGAACATTCAACCAGCCATTCACTCATAAAAATGGAGTGAAACTCCTTCATCACCTCTTCTATACTACATACTTTTTTATCCAAAATAGTTGACGTGCATTCACTCTTGGTAGACACATTATCAACTAACTTATGTAATCATTGGCAAAACAAAACACCTCATGCCCTAACCTTTTGTGGATTTTCCTGAGAAACACATAACCTACAACTTATTTTTCAAATTTTATTGGGAACTTTGTTGCACACCTTTTCTCTTCCCACTATTCACAAAGTCTTCGGGATTGCTTTGCTTTTGTTGGAAAAATTGACACCAGCCACCATATTATTGACATCGGCAACAAAATTTGGTAGACTATCCTCCTTAGAATCTCTACTACCTTCCGAAAAATGTGATCCCTTCCGAGGGTCCTCATTTACTGCGTTAGTTTGCCTTTGACCTACACCATCTTCCCACCATATTATTGACATCGGTAATTTGATGGAGCCCAAGCATAGGCCCATTCTGGAGTTGCCTTTCTTGGACCCGGTAATGGAGCCCAAGCATGTTGTTTGTAAACATGATATCATATTTACTACACAATGTTGGATCGATGCCAACATGCCTAAACTTTCTTGCTCCGCGTATCTCCTACAACAAAGGGACAATGAAGAAAAAAATGCATAAAAAATGATGTAAAAGCACGCAATCAAACAGTTTATTACAGCTCTAAACATACTGAAAAAAACAGACCTGGTTTTTAGCTTTCCACCATTCATCAGGAGCCGCAATTATTCCCAGTTTAGCATTCCATCCTACTCCTGTTTTGGAAATCAACTTTTTCCATATTCTCCAATCTTTTTTAATTTTGTCCCACTTATTCTTTAATTGTGCTTTCGTTAATGCATGGTCAGTTTGATCGTTAAAGCAATTCATAACATATTTCCACCCAGCTTTGTCGAAATGTGTGTTGGGTATCATACCTTGCTCAATTGCTTTAATACATATGTCACAAAAAGCGTGCAACATCTCTCTAATCCAACAAGCCTTATCTTGTGATTGAGAATCGTCCATGTTCTCAGTTAAAATGTTGTCTAATATACAATTAACAGGTTAATTTCCTAGAGGCAATGTAAAGGACATGAAATGCACAATCTATCTTAATTAATAAATCGCAACCTGAAAAACAAAATGCAAATAGAGAACATAGACTTAACATAATCAGCTTAACACTGTGTGCTAGGTTTGTTTCCATTAATGTTTCAACAAAACAATGTTTGCATTGCCTAGTATTACTAATATTTCTTCAAATTTAATGCCAATGAATATAATGATAATATATTAATATGTGCTCTATAGAGTATTACAATTAGCAGAAGTTTAGACAAAGGAAACGTTTAGTTTATATTCTAAAAAAGAAAGCTTATATGTCACTATGAGACTTGTGAACGAAGACTATTTACAAGCATATAAAGTACAAACACAAGAAAAAACCAACAGATTTAACTCACCATCTCCCTTTCCTTGCAACAACAAAATCCCCACACAATCTTCTCCCTTCATATATACATTATAAACCAGAACTTTTATCATCCCCTCTTAATACTTTGAAACTTCCCTTCATGTTATACAATTGCAACCAAAAAAATCCAGTTCCGGAAACTTCAATTGCCACTCTAAACTAATAAACCGGTGCAAAAGAAACTCTTAACTTCCACAACACCAATATCCACATATTACAAAATCCTATGCTCTCTTCTTTCCTAAGAAAAAAAGATCATCCCCTTTTCACATTGCACACTCCGCAATCACATCCTTTATGTTTGACAAAATCCTATAATTTTTATCTTGTCCCAGTTGATAAAAAAAAAAATTTGCAGCAATTCTAGCTAACATAAAGTATTACTCCACTCTCTTCAAACCTTCCCTTGACAGCAATGATTAACCTTTTCTTGATTAAATTTACTAATTTAAAACAAAAACAAAAACAAAGAATCATTCTACTAATGTTAAACCAAATTTAGCAGAGACAATGAAGGTAATGACTAGCTAGCTCCCATTTAAATAAAAAATCCACATCAAAACCAAAGTCTTTAACACGAAAGCACATGTATTTGTGCCTAGCTATGTATAACAGTGTAAGGAAATGTTAACATTTTGATGGTTTCACATGACGCACAGCCAAAAGCACATGTAAAAAGAGAATCAGAGATATAAAGTAACTGTGCAACCAAAACAGACCAACTGACCTTGAAATTTCTTGTGCAACCGAGACAGAGATTGGTAAGATGCTTATGCTTGAGCTTTCCAGGAGGCTAATTTCGATGCTCTCTTTGGTTCTGACAAAGAAAACACACAGCAAAAGACAATTTTGGTTAGAGAAAACAGTTTGTTTTAGCTGATAAGGCATGATCTATACATTTTTTTAGGTCAACTGCGAATAAAATTACCTGGTTCAGTGCGTGTCTTCTTCAACCACGAAAGCAGTTCATCATGGCAGCAGATCGGTGGCAGATGGGCTTGATTTACACTCGGCTACAAACACTGGTGACACTCTGTGTGAGAGAATGGATGAAGAGTGTGTGTACTGAAAGCGCGATGAGGAGTACTGATTTTTTGAGAAGGGGGCAGTTGTGGGGAGGAGAGCTCTGGGAGGTGAATATGGAGGAGGGGAGACGACCGTGATGTTGAGGACAGATAGGGCTAATTAATTTTTTGGTAAAGGTTGCAGCGTTTTCTAAACAGCAGCCACGACAAAAGCAACGGATAGTTGTTTTTGCTTATCCTGTGTTTGGAACGCAATTTGTGTGGGCCCCATGAAGTTTGAAAACGTGGGTAGCTATTAACCAAACAGCTTGTTTTAATAGAACCGTAGGAAACGTTGACGCTCCCACGTAACCAAACATGCTCAGTGTAGAGAGTTTGTGTGGTTTCCACTGAAGCTTGGTTTATGACAATGAAATGGGAGGGGATATGGAAGTTCTTGATGCTGAAAGAAAGATTTGGAAAGTGAATGTATTGCGTTTTTATTTTTTTAAAATGAAAGTAATGTTGTAATATTTAAAATAAACGTAATAAGAATATAGTTGTACTCTTATAAATATTTAGTCTGCTGGTATAATTTAAAAATAAAATAAAATAAAATAAAAACTATCATGTTCTTTTTATTGTTTTTATTTGTAAGTTTCATTTTTCTATTATCTATATTTTATTACATATTTTCTCTTTTGTTATGAGTAAACTCGGGTGTGTCAACCTGGCTTCACATAAGCCCAATGAGTATGAGTGACGCCCTTCGAGTTACTTTGAATAGCCCACCAACCACTACGTATAGTTATTAAAGTCAATACTCTAAAACTTGAACTACAAATGTGATTGTTGAATATAAAAACATATCTTTAGGTAAATAATTCTATATGGGTATTTCAAATTTTAAATCCATAAAATTATTCATATTATTAGATCTCATTGTAGCTGAATCAATAAAAGTCACCGTTTAGATGTTTAGGATTGTGGGATAAAACTTCATTCAATAAAATGTGAGTGAATCTTTATCATAGAATAAATGAACCTTTATTGATCATTGGCCTTGAAGTTTGGACGCATAAACAAAATGTTTGGCACCACCTCTTCTGGGTTTGGGGTTGGGTTAACCAAATCCAATAAAATCTCATCCAATTATTCATTAAAAATATTAATTAAAACATTTATGAAAAATAATATATATATAAAAAAGAGATAGCAAGACACTACTAGGCTAGGACCACATGTCTAGCCAATTACTCAAGACTATGGGTGTTTGGACCTGAAAATCTAAGCCCACACACCTAGGTCTGGAAACCTAAGTCCACGCGTATGAGCTTATATATATTTTCTCATGCAATAAGAAGTGGATGACATATCATCTATCCTTCAAATGATATGTCGCCTGCTGCTGCAAGCTATGTATCCTATATTGCCTAGTCTTTGACCACCTTAGATGAATGAAAATCTACTAAAACGTTTTCAATTTTTGGATCAAAAAATCCAATTTTGAACTGATATTCCACACGAAAACACCTTTCTCAATCTTTTCTTAGTTTCCTGATTACCTTTTCTTTTCTTTTCTCAAAACCAGAAAGTAAAAAATCAATAAAACAAACTTTTGGATAAAAATAAAAATTATTGAGAATTTAGGATCAACCATGTTTTT
Organism: Populus deltoides; assembly: GCA_015852605.2. Classification (NCBI taxonomy): domain Eukaryota; kingdom Viridiplantae; phylum Streptophyta; class Magnoliopsida; order Malpighiales; family Salicaceae; genus Populus; species Populus deltoides. The sequence continues at coordinate 10,235,468 of CM027588.2, read as the reverse complement.
TCTTTGTGCTTTACATTTTAATCATATGTCTTTCAATTTAGTCTTTTTACAATAATTTCAAATTTAATTTCATCTAGTCATAAAAAATCCAACAAAAGACAAAAAAATACGAGCATAAAAATAGAAAAAATGATGAAAATAAAAAAAAGAAAAAAGAAAGGGAGCTCCTTTACTGTACATCTCAATCCTTTGTTTTTATAATTCGTCTTGTTAACACAATTTCAAATTTAATCTTATTTAATTAGGCTATAAAATAATTCAATTGAAAAAAAAAATTATGGACAGATAAAAATAAATGATGAAAAAGAAAGCTCCTTCACTGTTGCTGGGGATTTTCCACGACTATACTAGCTCCTTTGATATATTTGTTAATAAAAGAAGATAATAATTTATTATTAAATAATAAAAACAAAATAAATTGAAATCATTATTACTCATGACTACTGAAATGAAAAGTAAAAGGTAACATATTATAAGAGCATTTGCAATGGCAAAAACCATTTAAAAGTTTCAAATTGTTGATATAGTTTGTGAACAGCGTAAATATGATTTGTTTAATATATACTCTAATGGAAAAAAAATTATTTTAACAACCCATTTTTATTTTAATATATTTATTTTTAATATTTTTTTTTTTTAGAAAAACATTGAGAAAATTTATAAAGATGAAAGAAGGAATATTTAAATAATTTATTTAAATGTATCTGGCTGTTTTGATATACATGTAGGAATGATTTTTCTTTAAAACAAAACCCATTTTGACTCTTCATTTAACTCTTCCATTGAAGTTTTAAAATAAAATAAAATAAAAACTATTTTTATTTTTTTATTTTTTACTCTTCATTTACATCTCTCACTAAATCATTCACTTATGCTATACTGCGGATTGAGTCTAAATTTTTATAAACACAAAAAAATATTTAAATGTTGTTAATATTTATTTTAATAGAAATAAAATCGTATGAGGATTGATTTAATGTAACTTGGTTAATTTTATAGATTCAAAAGCAACCCATACAACAGGTAAAAACATAATTTAACAAAAAAAATTTCAAGATGATATCTTTTTTTAATAATAAAATAACATCATATTGGATTGATTTGAGTCAACTCGAGTTAACATGTCAAATTCATGACCCAGATTGTAAGACTATGATTATCCTGTAGTAAGGAAATCAAAATAAATTATGAAACCTAATTCCTAATCAACCAATGATGAATGATGAATGATGAAATTAAAAAAAAAAACATCAATTAAAAAAAGACATAAAAAAGCAACCCGAGTTAACCTATCAAAACCCGTAACCCAAGTCATAAAATCAAAACAACCCCATAAAAAATAAATTAAAATAAATTATGAACTTCAATTCTCAATCAACCTAATGTTGAAGGATACGATTAAAAAAATCATAAAAACGACGACAACCAAACAGAAACCCATAAATAAAAATAAAAAAATAACCTAATTTAACCAGGATTAACCTGCTAAATTCATGACTTTGGTCATGAGATTAAAATAACACTATAAAGATCAAATCAAGATTAATTATAAAAGCTTAATTGTCAATCGCCTATATAAGATCCATTGTTGAACAATGAGATTTGTAAAAATTTTAATTAAAAAATTATACAAAAAATGAGCCAAGTCAACCCGAATTAACCCTTTAAACACTATTCTTAGGTCATAAAGATGAAATAACATAATAAAAAGAAAACCAAAATAAATCATGAAGTCTAATTCTTAGTCAAACACAATATTAAATAATGAAATTGAACAAAAAATCAATTAAAAAAAACTGAGTCAACTAGGTTAACTTGCCAAACTAGCGATTCAGGTCATGAGATAAGGACAATCCAATAAAAAGAAAATCAAATGTTGAAGGACCTATGACTCGGGTCATAAGACTGATATAACCTCTTAGTAGAAAAATAAAAAACGACTCAATTTAACAGGGGTTAAAATACCAAAACCCACAACCTTGTTTATGAGACCAAGATATTCCTGTACAAAGAAAATCAAAACAGATTATGAAACTCAATTTCCAACTGATCCAATATTGAATGGTGAAATTGAAAAAAATATCCGTTTTAAAAAAAACTTGAATCAACCTAAGTTAACCCGTTAAACAATATTCTCGAGTCATAAGGCCGAAATAACATAATAGAAAGTGAACAAAACAAACCATAATGTCTAATCCCTAATTAATGTAATATTAAAGGAAGAAATTAAAAAATAAAGTTAATAAAAAAATTTAGTTATTCAAGTTAACCTATTAAATTTATAATTTATATCATAAGAGCATGATAATTTAATAAAAAAAACTTAATATTAAAAAATAAAATTAAAAAAAATAATTAAAAAAAAATAAAAATAAAACATTATTTCATTAAATAAATAATTTAACAGCGCTTGTGAGAGCAGGGATATAGGAAACCCCCTCCTCTTTTAGATTTTTAGATTATAGTTAATTGGAGATGACCTAACAACGCAAAATGGCTAATGCACTTTCAATCTTTATAATAATCGAATAAAATTAAGTTTTGAAAATAAATAAACATTAGCTACCCGTCCCACACGCTGACGTGTAAAAGAAAGATATCCCCATTGTCAAAACCCTAGATTCCCAATTCAGTGACCCACAAACAGCCCCCCCTCTCTCTTTCCCCTCTCAGCAGAGCAGCAGTTTATGCAACTGAAAGAAAACTAACAGAAATCAACATTATAATTCTAAAAAAAATGCAAGCAATCCAACTCAATCAAAAATCAAAACCAACACCAAAACGTTTCATAAAATCCCAAATCCCAGAATCAATCCTGAACGACCCATCCCTTAACGCCTCCATCTCTCTCTTGCCTTCCAACTACAACTTCGAAATCCACAAATGTATCTGGCGCGTGCGTTCCACCAACGCTAAACGCATCGCCCTCCAGCTCCCTGAAGGCCTCCTCATGTATTCTCTAATCCTCTCTGACATCTTCACTGCCTTCGCTGACGTCACCCACTGCTTCGTCCTCGGCGACGTCACGTACGGCGCCTGCTGTGTAGACGATTTGTCGGCTTTGGCTCTCGATGCCGATTTATTGATCCACTACGGTCATAGCTGTTTGATACCTATTGATGCCACCAAAATCCCATGTCTCTATGTCTTTGTAGAAATCAAAATCGATGTCAGCCGTCTGATCAACACGATCAGCCTCAATTTTGGGACCCACAAGAGAAATATTGTGCTCGCGGGCACGATTCAGTTTGCTTCGGCGATCAGGGAAGCGAAACCTGAATTGGAAAATAATGGGTTTGTTGTTTTGATCCCGCAATCGAAACCCTTATCGGCTGGAGAGGTTTTGGGTTGTACCGCACCCAAAATGTCAAAAAATGTTGTTGGGAATTTGGGTTTTGTTGAGGAGGAGATGGTTTTGGTGTTTGTAGCAGATGGAAGGTTTCATTTAGAGGCATTTATGATTGCGAATCCGGGGATTAAGGCATTTAGGTATGACCCTTATTTAGGGAAGTTGTTTTTGGAGGAGTATGATCATAAGGGAATGAAGGAGGTAAGGAAAAAGGCGATAGAGAGGGCAAAGGGAGCGAGGAGTTGGGGGGTTGTTTTGGGAACTTTGGGAAGGCAAGGGAACCCGAGGATACTGGAAAGGTTGGAAAAGAAGATGGAGGAGAAAGGGTTTGATTATATGGTTGTTTTGATGTCAGAAATTAGTCCGGGTAGGATTGCATTGTTTGAGGATTCGGTTGATGCCTGGATTCAAATCGCTTGTCCTAGGCTTTCTATTGATTGGGGGGATGCTTTTAAGAGGCCATTGTTGACGCCTTTCGAGGCTGAGATTGCGCTTGGGGATTTGGCTGGTTGGTGGGAGAAGAGTTTGGTAGTGAATTCAGGGTGCGGTGGTGGTGGGAGTGGTTTGGGATGTGGTCAGAAGAGTGATGGATCATGCTGTGAATGTAGCAATGGGGATGCAAAGGGTGTGGAGAAAGATTTTGGTGGGGAGTATCCCATGGATTACTATGCTCAGGATGGGGGGGAATGGAATTCTTCTTATGTGAAGAAACCAACTCGCCCAGTGCGGAGAAATGTTGTCTCTTCTATCAGAAATGATCCTGCTTCTTAACATCACTGGACACATAAGACTGTAAACTAGTGCACCTAGGAATGGTGCTGAGGTTTCTTACTACTAGTAAGCTGTCAAACTCCTCCCATATGTTTAATTTTCTATAGCTAATATTTTAGCATATGAAAGTTGCTTTCATTTTCTATGGAATGATGCATTTGTAGTTTAGGAACTAATATGAACTATGAAGGAATGATTGACTTTGATTTCAGTAAATGCTGAATGTGTTTAGATACGTGAAAATAACATATTGTTTACATTACGACAACTATTATACAGTGAGGTTCTGTATTTTGATGAGAATAAACTACCCTTAATATCTTGTTAGTTTTAGGCCCTGTTTGTTTCATCAAACGTTGTTTTCTGGAGACCATTTCCAAACTTTTTCATGTTTGCTTACCATTAGGATTAGAAAAGTTAGTTAATGGAAAACACTTTCTAGTCAAAGTAAAATGTGTCATGAATTCCAAGAAAGTATTTTCTTTTATTTTGGGCAGAATATACTTTCTAGAAATTGCACATAAAAATAAAGTGAAATGACTAAATTACCATTACAATTTGTTTTTTTCTTATCCTTTTCTTAATTGAGATTTTTTTTATTTATCAGATTTAATACTTATTTTTTTTTGTTGCAATTTATTTTATTTTAAATAATTTATGAAATTAGAATATTTTTTTTTATTTTCATCATCTTTTAACTTTTTTTATCTATTAGATTTGATCTCTATTCTTTGATTGCTATTTTTTTATTTGAAATAATTTATAAAATTGATTTTTTTTAATTTCATTCTCCTTCAACTTTTTTATTTGTCAAATCTGGTTTCTATTTTTTTAATAAACTTGAAAAAAAAAAATTAAAACATTAATAAGTTATTTTCCAGCTCATTTTCTATGGCATAGTGAAACACTGAAAAATGTTTTTCAATTCATTTTTCATGATACTGCTTAACATTATAAAATAATCACTTTTCATAAATTCATATTCCAAAAGAAAATTACTTTCTGACAAACAAAGAGGCCTGAGTGTAAACTTGAGAGAGAGAGAGAGATGTTGCTGTAGATCATTGCTCCTTAGAGAGATTTTGTTGAGGTTGGACAGAAATATTTTTTGAGAAAAAGAAAATTACTGGGTCATGTTTCTTTACATTAGTTAATCACTTAAAACTTGTAGTCATTGTTAATTTTGGTGCTGTGATTGAACAATCCTGGGATGTTCTGCATAGACTGTCATGTGAAACAGACTTTGACTTTTTGGATGAAGTAAGATTTTCCAGTAATTGGAACACAATGTGTATACACGCCTTGCTTACTTGCTGGGTAAAAAGTGTTGATTTTGATGTATGGTGTTAATGTAATACGTAGTGGAAGTTGCAACTCCTGGATAAGATTAGAATGTTTATATGCTAAAGCAACTACAAGGGAATAGGACTCTTGTGTGGACGTGAAGTGTTACCATGTTTCACTACAATGCACATGAATGCTAGGTTATAATTTTTAATAAAATTGTACTACTGAGCATTCTACCATGACAAATTTGATGAGCAAATGCGAGCTATTGATTCTTAAGCTACTGAATATTGTGCCTGAGTTAGTTGCATGGGTTAACACAAATTTCATCGCATATAAAGCACTAAAGCATAAAATACTAAGTGCATATTGGTATACAGTGTTTTTAAGTTCTTGTAAACTTTGCAATAATATGCAGGTTGACACTCGGCTGCACCCAGGTCCCTCTCAAGTTCAAATCTAAATAGAAGCCCCTCAAGTGGGATCTACAACGGTAGCCACTCTTCTCTATCAAATGACATATCAATGTCAATCAAAATCATGCATTTGAGTAGGTCACACCATTAGAAAAATCTGTATTCCACCTCTTGTGGCTTGCTTTTGTTGGGTGGATACATGGCACAGTATATCTTTACCTTTTCCATTCTAGTAAAATTTTAGTTGGGTTGAACAAACGAGCTTTTACTAAATCCAGATATTACACTTTCAGATGTTGTTGCACTGAGTATCTCACAATTTCATGACAAACTTCACATCTTGTATCGTTAAATTCAAATAAATGATGCACAAATCTTGATTCTTCACTCCACGATGTCTCAACACCAGAGGCAGAGAGGATTTTCTTGTCGGTCAGATGATCAGAGAGATGTTATCATGACAGTTTAGAAACAAAAACAATTGTAGTGCCCGTCTGGCATTATAAATCTAATTTTTTTCCTTCTTTCCTGAATAGTGTTGGTCTCTATGGTAGGACTTCGAACTAGCTGGTATAAACAAGTTGCGTGGAAGGGCATTCGATGCCAATCATCAAGAACTGATGCAGAGCACTAGTACTTCTCCGCTGTTCATATAAAAGGAAGTTTAGATAAAGCATTTGAGAGCTCAACAAGAGGAAACCTTGTTGCTTCATTGGAATGCTCTATCGACCATACTAGATCGTGGATAATCGAACCTCCACTTTTTTTTTTTTCTTATAAAATCTCTTCTTCAAGGTGTACCTCAGAGTTTCTGAAAGCAGATTTTACTCTTTTGGATATTATTTTGTTCTTTTTCAAGTCTGTTATTTTTTTAAAAATAATTTTAGATAATGATGTTTTTTATTTACTCAGTGTTAATCTGTCAAACCCTAAGTAATTAATAGTTAGGTTTGATGACTTCGTGTTTTATAATCAAATTTGTGATTAAAATATATGATGAGAAGATAGATACACGAAGGAAAGCAATTGAAAAGGAATTAAGGAAAAAAAAAGGAGATCTTACTAATATTAGAAAAATAAATTATAATTTTATTAAAAACAAAATAAAAATTGAACTATACTTTATTAAAACCCAAAAATATTTTTAATTAATTTATTTAAACAAATTTCAAGACCTTTGACTTGAGAAAAATATATTTCTAGATGACATTGTTTAACCTTATTTTTTATATATAAATATTAAGATCACTTTTTGGATTGATATGGGTAGCAAGTCATGACACGGTCGAATAAAGTTTTTAAAATCTATCTCCCCTAATTATATGATGCTAAAAATAAATATTCACAAAATAAAACTAAAAATAAATTATTTTATTTAATTGAAATTCAAATTAAAAAGAAAAATATTTAAAGACTAAGAAAGGCAAACACCCAGGTCTGAGTGAGATAGATAGGGGTGTTCAAAAAAACCGAACAACCGAAAAAACCGATAGGGGTGTTCAAAAAAACCGAACAACCAAAAAAACCGATTAAATCGATTTTTAAAACCATAAAATCTTGCCGATTCCGTTCGGTTTTAGTTTTAAAATGAAAATCGATGAACCGAACCGAACCGAACCAACCGAAAAACAAGAGGGCTATAAATAATACAGTTAACCTAACCCTAACCCTAACAATAAGATAACATCTTCATCTCTTTTGCGCAACATCTCCAAAAAGCTGCCGCCCTTCACTCTCCATCTCAAAACTCAAAAGTTAAACCATCCACACATAAATAAGTCCCGAACAAAAACTCATATCTTCATCTCCTTGTCTTCTCTTTCTATTTCTGCGCAACATCTCCATCTCTTCTGCGTAAGGCGAACAAAAACCTATATCTCCATCTCATTGACTCCTCTTTTTATTTCTGCGCAAGCTATCGGGAAGATCTGGTTTGTCTTCTTGTTAAAGGGGTAACTTCTATAGCAAAAGCTGATGATAGATTGGTGGCCTAGTGAAAAGTGTGATTACAACCAGTGCCCATGGGAGAAGGTTGGCCTCTTCAATCTAGTTTGTCTTTTTCTTTCGTTTTGTGAATTTCTTTACCAACAAATATTCTTATTAATCAGGATGCTATAACTTTTAGGGCTTTGCCATATTTGTAGGATTTGAGGATTTGAACAACAAGATTCTGGCTAAACCAAAATATAATTGCATGCAATCGTCCTAATAATTCTAAAATAGAGATGACAATTGTAATCGTCTATATAGCAAGCAAATATGAAGAGTTTTCTATTCTTATACGATAGGATTAGATTTCCCGGTTTTATGGAAAAAAAACCGAATTTCACTGAACTGAACCAGTTTGGTTTGAACAGGTTTTTTATCCGGTCCGGTTTAAATTTTTCAAACTTTAAGTTACTCGGTTTGGTTGGTTTTTGTAGTCCAAACCGAACCATGAACAGCCTTAGGGATAAGACGTTAGGCCTATAAATTAAAAAGGCCAAGCCTACGTGCCTGGACATTTTGTTTTGATTTTTTCTTAACTTAAAAGGCAAATGAAATGATGCCTTTATACAAAAAAAATTAATAATCAGACAACGCGTTATCGTAGGAGAGTTGGTTGGAAAATTAAGTTGGGTTTTTTTTACCTAAAAAACCAACCTCGCCTAAAAATATATAATAATCACTCTCATAAGCTTAAAAGATCAATCTTTTAACCCGAAAAACCTTTAAATTAATCCAAATCCAAAAAAGTAAGTCAGAAAAAATTTCTTTATCAACTCCAATCTACTTTTTTCAGGAAGATAAATGTCAAAAAAACTCTTTAATGAAACTCATATCATCAAATGGAACATGTTTATACCAAGAACAACTTGTTTTGTCTCTGGAACTGGGCCAACCATCAACCTTCTCTCTCTTTGCTATTTTCCAGTGACTCGCTCTCCTCTCCCAAACTCAGGGGCTGAAACGTGAATAAAATAAAGTTTTTGATGAAAATGTAAAATCCTCATCAAAGAGGGACCAAACATGAAACAAATTTAGGGATTAAAATTTTATTTTTCATGAGGTGCGCCCTAAATTAAAAAATACGTGCCTCATGAACAACAAAAGAAAAAAAATAGGCTGCATTTTTTCTCTTTGATCAAATATGGTCCCCGAAACTTCAATTGTTTAATCAATAAAACCAAATTTGATCTTACCAAATCAAAAATAAAATCAATGAAGTAATATTTTTTGACACATCGAGAATTCTATAGGAAGCCAATTAAAATAGATTATGAATCCTAAAATCCATCTAACACAAGTTGTAAGGGTAAAATTGAAAAAATTAGTGACAAATAAAAAATACTAAAAGGAAAAAAAAATAATGAAAAGCTTTGTTTTAATCAACAATGCTTTGTGAGGAGCTCAACTCCATAATTCTTTTCTAAGACAATTAATTTTTCTATCTTAATTTTAACTATAGCTATTGATGGATCTCACTAAACAAAAGAGTTTGCAGGACCTTCTTTAATTTTCATGGATGAAAATTGTGGCGTATTTGTCATTTTTTTCAAATGTTTTCCCAGTATAAAGTGAGAGATTGCTTTTAGATTTACCAAAAGTACAAAAAAAAAAACAAAAAACAAAACAAAAATTAGTATCACGTTATCTAACCAAATATTCAGATATTCTATCTAAACTTACTAGTCTTTTTATTATTTGTAACAATTCTTTACTTGAGTTGTTGAAATATCTATTTGAAGTTTTTTGCACTTTAAAATAAATAAAAAAGGTAGAGTCTTTGGAACAACAATTAATATTTTTATTGCATTGGTTAAAATTTATTTGATCCTTTCCATTCCTATCATAATGAAATGGACTTTGCCTAGACTAAGAGTGAATAAACTATTAAGTCTTCGATGAGAATTTCTTTTATCTAATTCTCTCACTAATCTATTATTATCAATAACCAATTCTTCACACTATAAAGTATAAGATGTCATTTCTTAATATTTCTACAATAACTACCATATAAATTCTTCAGTTATGATTGAAGTGTATTTGCATAGTGTACTTGTACGAATTGAAGAGAAAGATTTAAGTTTCTTTGAAATTCTAATCTAAAAGTATATGAATAAATATAATTCCATATATTTTGCCTTAAAGTGTCTATTTGGCATTGTAATTAGAATTTACTCATGTACTGTTTGTTTATATTATATTATATGTTGTCTTATAATGTTTGTCTAGGATTGTATTGGAACTTTTTCTTGTAATGCATGTCTGACAATGTCAGCATTTAGAGTCAAGTCAATTTATAAAGTGTTTTAGTAAATGCAAAAACAAATTAAAAAAGAACATGCCCAACAACTTCTCTAGAATAAAATGAAGCTAGATATTCAAGGGAGAGTTTTATGGAAACCAAGATAATTTTTTAATGAAATTTTTTTTGTTATCTTGAATCACAAGCTACAAGGAAAATTAGCAAGATATGTTTAAATTTTCAATGTAAAACCCTTTTTCTAGTATTAGGAATTCAAGAAGGTGAAAATTTCCTTGAAAATGCCTTTAGTTTTGTTATAGCATAAATGTGGACATCATTTTATCGCAAAATATTCTTCTTTTTTAAGAGCTAAAATGGTGGAGTTTTGTACTCAACTATATTACCTAGATCTTCCTCTCTTGTTATATGTTATTCCATTTAGATTTCTTTTACAAAATAGATTATGTTCTAGAAGAAAATGTTTTTTTCATTCTAATAAGAGAGCTTTCACTAGTTGAAACCTTCTACCAAGGTTACCTAACATTATTTGCTATTTATCTAGATCAACATTATCAATGAAAAAAGTACTTAGAATTTCCATATTAACTGGTGTGCTAGTCAAAAAAGAGATTTCTACTTCACCTTTTAACCTTTGATTAAAAAAAATGCTTTCAATTATTATAAATGGAATTTTGATTAGTTCTTCACATTCATAGCCCTACTAAATGGTAGGTATTAAATATTTTCTAAAAATGCTTACTATCTCCTTCTTTTTTGACATATGATAACAAAGATGTTCTCACTTGTGAAAATCTTTTATCTAGATTGCTTAACTTTATGACACAATAAGGCGATTGGTTGATAATTTTTATATTAGAAAAAACTAGCCTTATGAATATCTAGAAGTTAATTTCTCAAATATACTTGCATGAAAATCTTATGGAATATCTAAATTAAAAATGTGTTAGAGTTGATAAGAAGAGCATTGACATTTAGTTAACAATCCTAAAGAATTACTAAATCTATTTATGGTAAAATCTTATTTGTGGAAACTAAGGAATTATATATGGTTGCAACACATATTGTTCCTTGCTAATTGTCATCCCAAAAAAGTCTGTAACATTTGTATCAATGACCATCATCAAATTCCTTCTAGTTGATTGATCATATCAAAATCAATATGTAAAATCTTCAATCACGCCACACAACAACCTTTTTAAACATGCTAACACATGAAAATAAATTTTTCATTACGTACTTACATGACAACATCAAGTTTATCCACACAAAAACAACAAGTAAATGATAATGCAAAAAAAAATAAAAAAATAAGGATTTTATTGTGGTTTGATACTAACCACTTACTTCAGTCCTTAAATAGTAAGCTTTAGCTTCTATTTTCACTTGCAGTGTATTTCATAGGCCAATTCACACCTTACAATGAATTCTTTTACAAGTTTAAAATTTAAACCTTTTCAACCGATCCTTTTACATAGAGCTCAAGATTAAACTCACCCAATCTTTTTCACAAAAAAAAAAAAATTGAAACCAACCAATCCTTTTACACAAGGCTCAAGATCAAACCCACTAATCATTTTCATATAAAAAAAATGATTGAAACCAATGGAACCTTTTAGACCAGGCTCAAGGTCAAACCCAAAATAGTCTTTTTCACAGATATAGATCGAATCCTATATAAGTTCTTATAAAAGATCACAACCAAAAACCAAGTGGTTATAGTGATATTACAATTCAACAATAAGTTTTACTAAAAAAGAATGAAAATAATACTCACTTCGAAGAATAAATTACAATAAAAAAAATCTCAAGTCTTTAGTAGGTGTAATCTAACTCTTTTTAGGTGAAGTAAGAGGTGCAATCAATGTGTAAGAGAATAATCATGAATAAGGTCAAATGAAAAGGATATAATTATATAAGAATAAAATTTGTAGATCAATGATGACAACAACCCTATAAAAGTTGTAAGAAGAGGTCTATTTATAGGAAAAAAAACATCTAGTAGTCATTTAGCATAAGACAAAACAGGTCAAAAAATCTAAATTTTAGAAGTCTCGTATATGTTTGGTTTTAGCTAGATGATGCAAAAAAATATCATCCATGAAGTAAGAGAGAGGATATAGAGTGAGATATTTGAAATGTTTGTCTTGTTTTTCCTGGTTAAAAAAAAAAAGATAAAGTAATTTTAGATTAAAAAAGATAAAGTAATTTTAGATTCAAATATTGGTGTAAGGACAAAGAATTATAATTTAGTTTATAGAGGGTGTGACTCTTACACACTTAATAGTAAGAGACCATGAATAATTTCAGCTCACTCAAATGATAAGGTGGCCAACCATTTAGTAGAGCTATGAATGACAAGAACTAGGTGTTTTTAGAATTTTAAAGATAAATTTATCTGGTAAGGTTGTCTAGTTTACTAGATGTCCTTGGAATTTTAAAGATAAATTTACTAGGTATCTTATTTGGTTAAATGGTGTCCTATATACTTTATAGCTTACAAGGGCCTTAGGAATATATATGTATAGTCATTTGGTGTATAAAGGCTCTTTAAGTGTAGGCACAAGGTGTTTTAAGGCTAACTTTTTAGGATAATATTATAGGTATAGGAAGTTTATTTTACAAGTTAAATTAGTTTTTAAAAAGACTTGAGTCATGTTTAAAAAATAACTAAGACTAAACTTAAAGCATATTATCCCACCAATCAAGTTATGTTTTTAGCACAATTTCAAGACTTGTAGATAATCCTTGAAATATAATGCATATATTGAACCTATATCAACACAACCTTAATGGAATGACTAGTAACCAATTAATGATTTTTATTAATCAAAACTAGGAGTAATGAATACTTATGGACCAACATTTTCATATTTTTGATGATGACAAACCATTAATACTTTTGCAATTATTAGCATGCCAACAATATAAATACATGATTGCTTCCCTTATCAAATGTAATATTCTTCTTTATCAATTATACTAGGTGCTCATAGGATGCGAAAAATATTTCAACAATATAAGCATTTTAAAATCAATAAACACGAGTCCATAACATGAGAACATAATACATCAAAATGCAGAACTATATAGGCACTACCAAACAATATCATAAGAACATAAATGAAGCTAAAATATAGAGGTGTATGCTACTATTCAATTAGTTATATGCTATTAATTGAAATAGCTAGCTACTATAGAGATGAAATTCATGCTATAAAAGATAAAAGAAGTATCCAAATATCTTAAAAATTTAATTACCATATGAAAGTAAAGTATCATTAATACATCATATTTTTTATGAATATTCATAAAATATACCCCAACCTTTTAATCATAAAAAAGATCCACATGAATGATCATCTTAGATTTTAGAAAGGCACGAAAAAAATTAAATGTCTAAGATTACATACCTATATAGAAATAGTTAAAAAAAATTAAAATGAATGAAAATGAGATTGATCAATGATGATAATTTGCAAAGGCACATAAAAATGCTTAGACTTCATTCTAAGTTGGTTCCATTGGGACTTCTTCTTCCATTTTTTCAAAAAAAACATAACCATTGTTTAGCTGATAGCCATTTTCATTTGATAGTAAAATATCGAGAAAATCACATGTAGCCTTTGAATGAAGGAGAGGTATCACTTGAGCTCAAATATTGATAATAAGTTCTTGTTGCATAGTCACACTTTTGGCTAATACATCAATCGAAGCAACTAATATGTCATAAGTAGATGTCTTATTTGATTTCTTATAAATAAACTTTTCTTATTTAATATCATACCTATCAAGCCCTTAGAGAAATATGTTCTATCAATTTTCTAATTTCTATCATTTAAAGATATTATGTGATAAATAGTCTCAATCCTTTAATGCAGAATATTTAAATAAAAATAGACACATATATAAGTGAAAACTTGAATTGATTTGAAAACATTAGCCATAGTTATTAGGATCAATCCTGGCTAGTTAGTCTTATTCCTTATCTTAAGATAAGCCAACATTTATATAGTAGACTAACTAATATGACTTTTCTATAAACCACAGACTGAATGACTTTAGCAACCAATTTATACAAAAAATGGTTTGAAATAATCAAATGAGATGAATACCTAGTCATAACATTAAATGTTTTGGTATTATGATTAAAAAAATGACATATTATATGTCAAAAGATAATTCTGGAAAGATATCAATATGACTTTTCTCAATAAACACATCATAACATAGAGCTAAAAAATATCATATATGAACTTACATAAGATGGTAATAGGATGTTTATTAATCATATTTATGACATGAAAAATTTGACCATGAGTTATCTTCCTTTAAGGTAAGATTGGCATAATATTCTCTCACTATATCTAGATAAATGTCTGTTTGAATCTTAGCAAAGTGTGTCCAGCTAGAATTCACAAAGATTTTTAAAACATTTGAAAAGTCCATTAACCCATGAAAGACCACTCATTGACTTTTAAGTATTAGTCTTTTTTATATGCTGATATTGTACTTCTCATAAGCTACATCTAACACAAAGAAGTCATGCCTAATAAAAGGACTTGAAAACATTACCATGATAGTGAAGGAAGTGTTGTTGTCTTAGCTAACATGAGCATTATTTGGGAGTTAAAGTTGTTCCTTCATGCTTTTAGTTTTCTTATACTTGGAGGCTGAAAATTTTAGCTTCCTTTTAGCTTTGAACTTCAGTTTTGGAGGCATGGTTAAGCAACACAAGTTTAGGAACCTTTAAAGTTTTAGTGAGAGTGAAAAGTGAGAGTGAGAAAACAGGTGCTAGAAAGAGTGAGTAGTTTAACTAAGTAAAAAGGATTAATTTCAATAAAATTTTGGCTGAAAATATAAAGAGAAAATGAGGTAGATAGAAAGATAAATGATGGAGTACTATTTATATCTAAGTGGAGGGAAAGTGCAACATATTTTACAGCTTGAAATGTACCGCAAAACAAGTATAATACAATCGGTCAAAATAACATCAATGACAGTCTAAGATGTTCAATTTCTCACCTTGATGTTTTGTTTATCAAAAGAGTTTTCTGGTATACATAACTTTTATTTTTTAACTAAAATTTACCTTTATAATTTCCTTCATGTTTATTCATTTGGTATACCTAATGTCTACAACTTAATTCTTTAATTGCAAATACTTTTCAAAGCCAAATTATGAAAACTTCAAACATGCTGAATACATTCTTGGTGCTCTTGCCTTTTCTTATTATGATCAAATTATATAAGATATGATGCATGTTATTCATAAATTACAATAATAACCATACTAAGAATATAGGGAAAAAAATATATTAAATGAGTGTCAAATGAAAAAGAAAAATTAACCAAATGACATTTAAAAGTAAGGTTGAGTTCATTGAGGGTTATCAATTGCTAATTCAAGTCGCAATAAGCAAAATTGATTTTCATTAAAGGGTTTGTTGAACATATCCTCCACTTTATTGTCCACGGTCTCAAACAATTGAAATATCACCTTTATGCATATGATCATTGATAATGTGATGCTAATTTCTATATACTTGCTCCTAGATAGTTGGATGGGGCTTTTGGTAAGGTTTATGACACTACTATTATCATAATATATTGAAATATGATACAACTAGAGGTCAAAGTCTTTCGATGTTTGTTTTATCCATAAGACCTAGGCATAACATGATCCTAAAACAATAAATTGAGCTTTTATAGTGGAAGTGATAACCAAATTATGTTTATTACTAGACTATGATACTAATGCATTTTCTAGAAATTAACATGTACTGCTAGTGCACTTTTAATTGACAATACAACAAAGTTAGAATCTGAATAACTTATAACATTCACACTTTTTATTTGAGAGTACCAGCGACCTAATTCAAAAGTGCTTTAAAGATACTTCAAAATTCTTTTAACAACATTAAGGTGTCTCTTTAGGAGTAGTTTAAAATCTAATATATAGACATACACTAAATATGATATCAAAATGACTAGTAGTTAAATATAATAAGCATGTGATCATACCTAGATATAATTTAACATCCACATACTATTTTCATCCTCGTTGATCTTGATGGTGGTGCTCATTAGTGTTAGACTTGTTCAAAGTGATTCCAATCCAAATTTTTTGAAAAGTTCCTTGATGTACTTGGATTGGTTAACAAAAAGTCTATCTTCACTTAGTTTAATATTGAATAATAAAATTTGATTTTTTTTTTAAAACATAAAAAATACTTAAGTCAACTTGTCAAACTCACAATCCTCATAGATGGGGATAACTCTATTTAATAAAAATAAAAATAAATTATAAAACTCAATTCAAAATAAATAAAGAATTAAATGATAAAATTAAAAAAAAAACTGAAATTAAAAAAAAAGAAGCACATAAGATAAAATATTATTACGAAATCAAACAGGTATTGTAGGAAAGTATAATTATTATGATAATAGAAGATGGGATAATAATTATGATGATTGACAAATCGTTTAAGGATAAACAACCTATAGGAATGAAGAAATCTGATTTTCTTCCCTGTTGATATGCGAGGTTGCAACATGGATCATCCCTTGCTGATTGTCGGATTAAGCACAAAAAGCCTATTACAGTGAAGGAAGGAATCTGACTTGAAATATTAAGAAATCCTCATCTCTCTCTCTCTCTCTCTCTCTCATCGAAGTTCTTCAGAATTCACGTGAAGGGATCTTGAATAGAAAGTAGAAACAATCTGGATCCTTGTTTATTTTTGTGTTTTAAAAATATTTTTAAAAAAATTAATTTTTTTAAATTAATATTTTTATATTATTTTCACATCATTTTAATGTGTTGATGTCAAAAATAATTTTAAAAAAATAAAAAAATTTATTTTAATACATTTTCAAACTAAAAACACTTTAAAAAGCAATCACTACCACTCTCTAGTTCCATCCTCCATGCTTTGGTTGTGTTTTAGCTTGTTAAATTTCAGCAGAACAATGTATTGAATATGTATAACTTTCACTTATAAACTTGAAAATATCATTATTTTTATTTGTTATTATAAAAAATATACGTTATTAGCCTTCTTTTTCCTAAAGAAGTTAGACCATTTGTGTAATATATGATCATTAAAGTAGAATGCTTTCTAAAAATATTTTTAGCTTTTTTTCTACATGTTATCTTTCTTCTTTTTCCTTGTCCTAAGATTTCCGTAACTTCAGACAACTTGTTCAGACAGAAGCGAACCCTGCACGACAGTTGTTTATGCTAGGAATTCATAATATCCAACTTGAAACTAAATTTTGGTCTGTCCATGATGGTGAAAAGAAAGAAGAACAAAAAAAAGTAGTGACTTCGTGCTCATTTGAAAACAAAATCAATAGGCTAATGACATACTTGATTGTGCATGAAATGTATGATACAGATAAACAAGATACAAGAATGCTGGCAATAATTTGGATTCAAGTTTTCATCCTCGATGTAACATGGCAAGTAGCTCCTCCACCTTCATTTATGGCGAAGCTGTTCCCATGTTGTTTTCACACAATGGTATCCATGTTTTCATCCCTGCTTCAAATCAATAAAGCAACTTCAGTGGACAAAATTAATTCAAGGTTCATGTAAACTAAAATATTCACCATGGGTGAAATCAAGCAGATCATGATAAAGGGTGACTTACAAAGGTTAAATACTGGATTTGCTCCTTATTTCTCTGCAAACTCTTTGATTTCAGTCAGTTGCTGGGTCCTGAACCATAACAGAGTTTGTAACTAATAATGGAAGCTATACAATGAAAGTTATTCAAAATTTTAGATTAACCACAATATGGCCACAGTTGCAAGGTTGCTTTGTTGAATAGAATACTTAAGATGGCAAATAGCTCACTGATGCAGTTTCAGTAGATTGGTTCAAACATTGACAAGGGAAACCGCTAACAAATGAACATGGGGTTTTAACTCGGATGAGAATTCCATCAGGGATTAAGTCCAGGAGTTTATCATGTAAATTTCCACGAGAAAGTTCATGGTTCATACCTCTAAAAGACACTTTAAACTTATGATCCAGATTCGATTGCCTATATCTCCTAAGTTCAAAAGTGTTTGCCTAGTATAAGCATGGTACAATCACCAACAACGACCATACTATAGCATAAAAACCTAACAAGGATGGAACTGAACGATCATGCAGAAGATTTTCACTTACTCATACACAGATCAAAATTTGATTGAGCTTCTAAACTTCAAAAGAAGCGGTAGTTCCAAAACAAGTTTACGAGCCATTAAAAAAATATATATCTTTTGCATCTACTCTTCGGTTTTCAAAAGCCATGCATTAATGAAAACTAAGAATGATGAAAAGGAGGTTTGCTAAAACTTGAATTTGTAACTTCAACACTGAACTTTGGACCATCATAAGTTTTTATTTAATGGATTTGTACATCTTCCTGCCAAGTCCTCCTTAGTCTTAGAATTTTACACCAACTTTGTTTATGAATAGAATAACCACATTAAGAGATATTTGTACAACCCAATGACAAGCATAAGTTATATTGAAGAAATCCACACTGAAACCAGTACTGATAAAAAAAAAACTCATATCCTTATTTCCACCATAAACACTTACACTTCCCTCGATATTGTTCTCAACCACCATCCTCTTCAAATCACAACATATACTTGAGGTTTTGAAACAACTTTAGTTGTGATAAGTTGCATATAAATTTGTGTTTCCCACCCCTTCTATTTCTGATCCCAACATCAAGAAAACAAATCATTCTAACTAGCCTGACCTATTCAATCAAGCTAATATGCACTAACCCATTGGAGACTTTAATTAGCAGGACAGAAAAGGTGTCATATAAGTGCCCACTGACAACTAAAAAGGAAACTTTGGGTGGCGACTTTGCATAAGTCAACTCTGTCCAACTTGATTGAAAATCTAGGTAGTTTCCTGGTTAAGAAATTCAGACAATTAGGACATGGGCTTCCCACTCCAATTAAAAAAGTTGATTCGGTGGAGATCCTGGATTTTATTCTGAAATCGAGGTCCAGATAAGAAGACACCAGCAATTTTTATCCTGTATTTGTTTTCGCCTTCATCCCTATACTATAACTAGATTACTCTAACTTTCATTTCTTCCACAGTATTTCTGAAAGAAAATATTACCAATAAGATCATTCATACATCCCCACAATTTCAATTGCAGTAAATTCACCATAAACCATATAGGCATCCTTCTAATTACGGTTCCATATGACAGGAGAACTCCATTGACATCCCATCTAACATAAAGCCAAGACAAGTTCATTGAACATGAAGCACTCTTCCAAGGAAATTTCATTAGAGAAAGACATTAAGCGATTACCATATTGATGCATTACCAATACCAAGACCATTGCACGTAAGTATCATTCCTTTAAATCTGGTCAGATATTCCTGCATTGCAATTACAGAGTTTCCATATGAGCATCAATATATTATACCCAAATAGACCTTTGACATCGGCCAAGACAAGTGTAATCCAGCCATCTAGAATTAACAATATCAAAATTCTTACCCGCAAAGTATACTTATCAATCTCATATATTCCAGTTAAGTCATAATCAAAGCGTTTATCTGGATCCCTCAATACTGCAGAAGAAAATATGAGTAAGAAAAGATACGAGCAGAAGTCATTAAATTGAAGACTTACCATTCTGTAGTACCTCTAGACATTGCTATTGTATCATGTATTGTCACAGCAGTTACCTTTAAGACGTCAACATATGCATAAATTTGTTTAAGCCAAAAGGGATATGTGGATTGGAAATAAGATAACTATTACTTTCTGCAAAGTTCTCTTTATGTTACAGGAAATGTGCTCTACCTATATATAAATAAGGAGATCCCAAATTTAAAATATGTATATTTGCGGGTGCGCGCGCACACATCTTTCTCCCAAAAACTGGATAACCTTATACATAGATATGTCTCGTAAACGTTGTTTGTTATGTGTGCATGTGTGAAAATCTCTCTCTAGGGGTGCATGTGCATGTACATATCACTATAAAATGTCCTCTTTCTTTTGTTTTTTTTTTTAAAGCAGCACTCACATTTTCAATTATCCAACAAATTTTTCAAAGACCTTGAATAGTGAAGTTAAATGATAGCTGCTACATTTTATATGTAAATTAATAATACTTGCCTTGATTCATCTAAAAAGTTTGCTTGCATCCTCATATGCATTTTGTAAGAAACTTTTAATAAAAGAACGCAATAATTTCTAAAAACTATAAATAATGTAATTGACCAGAATGATAAGCAAGATTTCCCCAATTTTTGCCCTGGAAACAATACACAGTGTTAAGAATTACGAGCTTGGTCTTATGTGCATACATGAGAATTACCATTGTAAGCTTCGTTGATCTCTTGAAATTTGGAAGTAACTGCATTATCCCCCTTGTGCTTATCAGGATGCCACTTCTACAATCAAACAAAAATATCAAGAAATTTTCTTAGTCAATGCCAAAGTTATTAAAGAAAACAATTATTCAATCAAGAATTAAAAAGCTCACTTAAGAAGCTGCTCAGAACAGATGCACCACTAACCAATGCAAGCCTTCGGTAATTTAATCTTATCTTCTCATCTGTTGCATCATAATCAACCTCCAAAATTTTGTAGTAATCCTACATAGAGTAAGGGTTTATCATAAGACGATGTAGGCAAAAGTGTGACCTAAAATATCCACAATGAGAAAGTATGTCAACTTATTACACAACAAGAAAGTATTGTGAACAACAGGATAGAGGCATGACACCTGAAGCCATCGTTAAATGGTCCTGAGACCACATAAATAGGAATAAACAACAGATAAACAGGGTTATGATTTGCAATTATTCTCTAATTCCGCTACTTAACAAACAAACAAGAGGATACCACAACTTATGGGGAAAAATGATGTCCTTAACCAGAAAAGATTCAAGCATTTTTCTTTGGTGTTTTAACATTATCTTTGGTTCTATAATCTGCTTCAGCACAATACTCTTTATCCTATAGTATTTTACTTGTCATATGACCATGTGACTCATAGAAAGCACCTTCTTATTAATAGAAAATTCAATATTCTGTTGTCATGTGATATTCAAAAACTCATACACAGGTTGGAAGGCAAGTGCAAAGGCCACTTGCCAAACCAGAGGGAAGGAACCAACAATCTGACAAAACCTGGACGTAGATTAGAATACGATTGTTTTTGGAAAATCAAGTTTCTGGTTTCATGATTCCGTTATTGAACACCCAACCCCCCCAGCCCGAAAAAAAAAAGAGAGTAATTCTTGAATCTTTTAACTTAGACGCCATTGGTAAAATATCCTATCTCATAGTTTAAAAGGTGTCTTACATTTTACATTTCGTAAATGCATCATGCATAACTAACTACATATTAGCACCTGAATACAAAATAAAGTGAATTGCTGAGAGAAAAAAACGTGTGATCAGGAAGCACGCCATCATAGAGACAAATGAATGAGACTAAAAAATGAAGCTGGCCCAATATATTAACAGTTGACAGTTATAAGCAACAAAACAGAGGAGCATTTAAGATTGCAGGATGCCAAATATGCAGCAGTAAACTGTACGAAGTTGTAAGGGACAAGCTCTCATGGTATGGCATATCTGTTATAGAAGCAAGCATAACTTTATTATCAACAAGAGATTAATTTACACAACTACGAATCAGACCAACCAGCTAGCCTGAAAGTTGAATAAAAATCCTGAATCCTTGCTTTTGTATAATATCTAAGTAATCAAACAAAGCTTCTTAAAGTTTACCCATTGACCATTACTCATTGGCAAACAAGTTTCAAGTAGCTGTACTACAAATCATGAATGAAGGAAAACTTTAACAATAAAATAGCTTTCATTGTGGTGTAAACAAGAGCAACCAGATTCACATGTACATCAAAGAATATTAAGAAATCCGTTCAACCAGTTATTATACTTGAGTAGACAAACTATTCTCTAGGATGCCATGCCATGCCATGAATTATAGACAATCCTTTCCATTTATTATGTTTTCCCAACTATTTCTCATAATTAAGGAAAAGAAAAACGGAAATCAATGCCTTCAAAGAAACTAAGTTGGGGGGGAAAACCATGAAAATGAAACCCCAAGAGGTATAAAGGATAAACAGCTGTGCACCTTTTGAGTGGTGTTTTCATTGCCTTCCATATGCTATGGTGATGGTTCTGTTGTGGAGAGGATTTTGCGCATACTTCATCTCATAAAACATAAAAAAAAAAAACGGAGGATGTTGATGGGATCTCCTCAAAAACAATGAAATTCAGTCTGGTTAGATATTTGAAGAGTTATAAAAGAAAAAAGAAAGAGGGTGTTGTGTGGTGGATTTATTTTGGATTACTAGCAGACGGATAATATATTGAATGGAAGGAGAGGTTCTTTGATTGCCACAACGCTGCTCTTTGGATTTGTGTCCCACTTTTTTCTTGGTGTATATATATATATATATATATATATATATATATATATTTTTCCGATGCTCGCGACAAACATTATTGTATTATTTTTATGTGATAAATATTTAAAAAAAATCAGTATCATCAATAGATATTTTAAAAAATAATTATTACTATAAACACCGGCACAAAATGATCTCCAATTAGTTTAAATTACGGTAAAGTTGCCGGAATTTATTAGAACGAGGTGATTAAATAACTAAAAAATTAATTAAATTAAGAAAATTAAAAAAAAATAACCGAAAAAATCAAACTATAAAAAAAAATCAATTAAAATTTTGAAAAAACCAACAATTTCGATTTCAGTTTTATAAGTCTGAAACTGAAAAAACCAAACCAAATTGAACTCGAACCGGAAAAAACCGAGCCAAACCAAAAATACCGAGCCAAACCGGAAAAATCGAGCCAAATCAGAAAAAACCAAGCCAAAACCTGTTTGAACCGGTTTTTGTCCTAAAAAACCAAACCGAACCGAAACCAGTCGGTTTGATTCGATTTCGGTTTTTTTTAAAAAATAATTTTGGTTTAGTTATTTTTTTTATATATAAAAACCGAACCAAACAAAAAACGATCACCTCTAATTAGAACCAGAACAAGCCAAATTCTAAATGCAAATCATAAACACAAAATCAATTACACCCTTCAACGATCAAATCACAAAATGTTATAGGGAAAATTCAGAATTACAAAAGACTTAAATGATATCGGTGGAATTTAGATGTGCAATTCTTTTTTTTTTTTTTTTGTGTTGTGTATTTTTTTATTTTGCTTCAAATGGTTTCATAGAATATCGGGATTGTTCATGTGTTTTGATTGGTTGCTTTTAGGGTTGGATTAATTGAGGTGTTTGTATTGTTTGATATAATGCCTGAAAGAGAAGTCGTAAATTTGTAACATTTCACTTATATTGGTATTTTATATATTAAATTAATTATAATAGTACTTTATAATATTTAAAAAAAATATTAATTGGATTCACATCTATATAAATAATAGAATGTAAATTGTAATTTCTAAAGAATTCAAGGGTTACCGAACTCAGTTTTATTCAATTAAGCATAATTTAATTATTTTAATGTTGATAAATCACCTAAATTTTCATAAAAAAATATTAAATAATCATCCACAAATATGCGTGGATGTCAAATTAAGAAAAAGAAGAAGAAGAGGAGGATTTATTTACCTCAATTATTAGACTATGGACTACAATGCAATAAAAGAACAGATAAAGGGACCGGATCATAATAAAATTGAAGATGCTCTTGCTAGGCGTGTGTGGCGCATGAAACTGAGTGTTCAGGACTAGAGGTAAGCAAACAAATCAAAAAACTGATTAAATCGAGAAAATTAAAAATAAAATTAATTGAAAAAATTAAATTATAAAAAAAACTAATTAAAATTTTAAAAAAACCGACCGGTTCGGTTTCAGTTTTATAAGTTTAAAACCGAAAAAATCGAATTCAAACCGAAAAAAACCAAGCCAAACCTAAAAAAACTAAGCCAAACTGGTTTAAACCAGTTTTTATCTTAAAAAACTGAACCAAAATTAGCCGGTTTAAACCGATTTCAATTTTTTTAAAAAAATTAATTTAATTATTCTTTTTATAAAAATTAAACCAAATAAAAAATAATCACTACTAGTCACGGACCATTATTGGGGCCTGTAGTGTGCAGATATGTTGGGTAGGTGCAGCCTTGGCTACGCCTCTAAGGTTTAATTATGGTGGTCAGGTGGGTGGTTATTGCATGGTTAGTTGATCTCCATGTTTTTTTTCCTTCTTTTAGATGATTTTTTTATTTACATTTGAATTTTTTTGTATATTTTTTCAATGAGGATATTAATTGTTTGATAATACAACTTCATTAGCAAGTGATTGTTAATTTTTTATAATTCTATAACAATAAGTTAATATCAACTAATTGTACTTAGTTATTTTTATGACATTGGTTCATAGGTGGATTATTCAATGTACATTTAATATTTATTAGTAATTCAACATGGATTAGTTAAATACAAAATAGTTAGAAAATACAAAGCTCACATATATTTAATATAAAAAGCCTAAAAACTAATTTTAAGATATTTTTTCATGATTTTCTTATAAGCATTGGTAAAAATTAAAACAATTTTCTTTCTATCGTGCAATTATAAGAAAGTTTCACGTCTTTTTTTTTTTAAAAAAAAGGAAAAATAAAAAATGCTTTGTTGTTTTGGAATGCATAAATAAGCAATTGTCTAAGATTAGAAAAACAAAGTATCTTGATTTTTTTTTTCAAAAAAAAAGTTAGTTTGATTGTATAATTGTATAATTGAAACATATCTGATCAAATAAAAAATAAAAAATGTTATAAATTTTAAAATTTTTATTTTAATTCCTTATATTCAGTAATATTTGTAATTAAAAATTCTTGAAGCAATTCAAAAAAAAAACTTGAAAAAACCATTTAATCTAATATAATAATATTTTAATTTTCATATTGTATAATTAAAATGTCTTCGTCTATTAATATATCAATAGCGTTATAGTTATTATAAATAATTCTATTTTAATAATTATTATATCAAGATAAAATGTTATGACCTTATAGATATTAGTTTTTGGGTGTAAACAAAACATAGTTGTTATGTTTTAATTATGTTATGTGATTATTTATTTGATATATATATAAAAGTAGTTTCAAACATATCTCATATACTATACTAGATAACATACTAGATAAAGCAAGTATATTGGTTAATTTTAACATGTTATCAATTCTAAATTTTATTTAGTTCGACTGATAGTTAAACCTAGATATATTAATTTTGATGCATGATCAATTTCAATTCATATTGAGTTCGACTAATCGTAGAATCCAATTATTTTGAATATGATATAATATTAGGTTTATATTTTTTTGATTAGCAAATTGCTAAACCCAAATTTAGATTTTCATATTCTAACCATTTGAGATTCATTACAAACTACCATAAACGATATCAAAATCTAAATACAACTTGTTCAGGTGAATTCACTATGATATAAGCTTCATGAAATATGCCTTTAAACGTGACCCAGACCATTGTAAACGACGGGCTTGCAGTGAACCGGTGCTCTCCTCCCTCCTCTCGCTTAATTCCTCCTCCTCCTCCTCCTCCTCCTTCTTTTTTATTATTATTTATGATAAATGGTACTTGTTCTTCTTCGTAAGATAATGTTTCATTTATTGTTGAACGGTGGGGATTCCTTTAAAGTGATCTAAGGGTTGAAAAGCATTTAATTAATTTTATTTAATTAGAAGGGCATTTCATCATAAACAAAAGGATTTACCTTATCTAAAATGTCTCATCACTTACTTTATTCGGGTTATCTTTGGCTTGAAATGTTATTACATATTATTTTTTTTTGTTTTGATTTACGTGGGTGTTCGGGCCAGTTTGCCCGCACCACGACTAATCCTACGACCTACTGAACATCCTGCAAACCTAGTAGGCATGTAAGGCACCACGGGGGTGACAGACGTGCACATAAGAACTCGAACCCAGGGGCAGCAGGAGGAGACAAGCCCCTCCCACCGCCAGGCCAAGACCCTCAATGCTACATATTATTTTTTAATTGAGGTTTACCGTGCATTTCACTTGGTATAAAAAAATAATCTAAGTGCATGTGGTAGTATGGTGATTATTTTTTAAAAATATTATAGTCGGCTTGAAATGCTATTGCATATTGTTTTTTTATTTTAAATGACTCAATTGAGGTTGTTTTTATACCATGCTTTTCGTTTAATATAAAATATAATTTAAATGCATCTTTGATAGTGTGGTAGTTATTTTTTAAAAATATTATATTTGATTTGAAATGTTATTTTATATATATATATATATATATATATATATTTTAAAATGACTCAATTGAGATTGTTTTTATACCACGCTTTTCACTTGGTATAAAAAATAATCTCAGTGCATGTTTGGTAGTATAGTACTTGCTTTTCAAAAATATATTTTTAATTTTTAACATCAACATGTCAAAATTTTCTAAAAATATATAAAAAATATCAACTTAATATTTTTTCAAAAAAATAATAATTTGTGTTTGATATTACGGTGATTATTTTTCAAAAAAAAAATTCAATTTAAAATACATCAATTTTTTTTTAATTTTTAATATAGGACATTAAAATCTTTTAAGAACAGTTAAAAATAAATAAAAAAGTAATTTAAAAAACCAATCCTAACACAAAAATAAGACATTAAAGTTGTACGTGACAAAACTTGGACATCAACAAGTGACGTGGTTGGCAGAGCGATGATCTATATAACATAATACTATATTAATTCCGACAGCAGAAGCAAGAACTAATTAACTTCACAAGTATCGTGTATTATATTTGTACCATACTAATATGTACACGTCAGTAGGTGGTAGTGGGTGCTCGGTCACCAATAATTTTTAATTATCGTGCAAAATTAAATGGAACCAAACCAAACCTATTAGAAAATTAAAAAACCCTAAAAAATAATATAAAATAAAATAAAACAAAATATAATGACCCATACAACTTGTTATTCTTTATGACAAAGTACCCTAAACCAGAAACACTATCTTTTTATTAAATATATAAAAAATATTGATAATTATTTGGTGAGCTATCGTTTTGAAGTCTCGTTAATTGAGACCCCACACACGTCTTTTATCCATTTTAGTATTTCTGGACGAGCTCTTATTTTTAGACAGGGTGACGCCACGCATTCCCATTATTCTATTAATCATTATTGCTGTTGAATTAATCAATACACAATAATAAATCAGAGGAGGGAGGAGTCCGATTCCAGTCCGATTCCTAAACTGAGGTAGGTGAGGTCCCGAGGAGCTGTCCCATTCTACCCTTCTCTCTCTCTACATTAGATTTGTTAATTAGTTGCATGCACAGCATAAGTATAAGCATTCCTCAGCAATCCATGTTCTAAAATCAAAACTCCTACTTTAGATTTGTTAGCTGCCTGCACTGCATGCATAAGCGTTCCTCGGCAATGTCAAAGAGCCGCAGCTCACAGATTATAACATGTAAAGGTACGCTGATGAATGAGTTTGCTTCATGTGTGCTCGCGTAGCCACAGAAAGATAATTCCTTTGCTTTCAGTCCTTAACTTGATATCTGGGTTTCGTCTGTCAGCGGCAGTAATATGGGGAAGTGGGGAGCCATTGAAGGTTGAAGAGATACAAATAGAACCGCCAAAATCAACTGAAGTTCGAGTGAGGATGCTATATGCAAGCGTGTGTCACACTGATGTCTTACGTGCCAGACGCATAGGAGATCCTGTTGTAATACAATTTACTTGATTTTCATGATCATCCTTGCGTAATTATTATTAATGTCTTTCCAGCTTACTTTGTTTCACCATTTTATCTCCTTTTCCAGCCACTTTTTCCTCGAGTCTTGGGCCACGAAGGCGTTGGGTAAGCCCTCTTCTTACTACATATATCAAAACTAGTACCCAAAAGCTGGGCTAGCTAGCTTTTGATGAATAAAGAGCTGATCTTACAATAACTTGAATTGTACTCCCAATGAAGAACGGTGGAGAGCTTTGGGGATGAAGTAAATGGTCTTGAAGAAGGAGATTATGTGATACCAACAATGTTAGCAGAGTGTGAAGCCTGCGAGAATTGTACATCAGCGAACACAAATTTATGCCTGACATACCCTTTAAGCCGTAGTGGTCTAATGTTAGATGGCACTTCAAGAATGTCCATCAAAGGGCAGAAGTTGTATCACATGTTTACTTGCTCCACTTGGTCCGAATACATGGTTATTGATTCCAATTATGTAAACAAGATCGATCCAAGCATACCTCTGCCTCATGCCAGTGTTTTATCATGTGGATTTTCAACTGGATTTGGAGCAGCTTGGAAGGAAGCTCAGGTTAAAATGGGATCAACTGTGGCTGTTTTAGGCCTTGGTGCTGTTGGACTCGGGGTTTGTTTTGTTCTTTTCCTTTCCTTTCCTTGAGAAAAAAAAAGAGGGTGTAGAATATTTTGCTGATGCCCTTATTTGTCTCTCAAAAATCACTGTAAATGCAGGTCACAGAAGGAGCTCGAATGCTAGGGGCAGCTAAGATAATCGGCGTTGATAAGAATAGCATGAAAAAAGACAAGGGGCTAGCTTTTGGAATGACCGATTTCATTAACCCTGATGAGTGTTCGGATAAATCTATTTCGCAAATGATAAAAGACCTGACTGGTGGAATGGGAGTGGATTATTGCTTTGAGTGCGTTGGTGCCGAGTCGTTGATTAATCAAGCCATCCAAGCCACAAAAGAGGTATATATATATATATGCATGCCCATAATACCTCTCCTCTTCTAACCCATGCTCTGTTTTGTTCTGCTACAAGAAAGCAGTAAAATCAGCTAATCATATTCTAACTCAATTTGTGATGTTCGGAAAACCACCATTCAATAAGAGTTTCTCCCTTGATGCTGGTTGTTAGGGAAAAGGAAAAGCAATTGTTATAGGCGGAGGAATCAACAGCGTAAAGATCGATTACGCTCCTCTTTTGAGTGGAAGAACCCTAAAGGGGTCCATTTTTGGAGGGCTCAAAGTAAAATCTGACCTTCCCATCCTCTTTCAGAAATGCAAAAATAAGGTATGTCCTTATCAAATTAGCATGTGGAATGAATGTATTAATTGAAGAAAATGAACGGTGCCCCCTTTTTTTCAGAAAATAAAATAAAATCATTTACCTTACTTGACAATAGCATAGCATTGCAATGAGGAAATCCATAAATTAAGAGAAACTGATGGCAGGTCTGCTTAATTTCTGACAGGAATTCGATCTTGATGAACTCTTGACTCATGAAGTTACATTACAAGATATCGAGAAAGCATTTGAGCTGTTAAAGCAACCAGATTGCGTGAAGGTGCTCATCAAGATTTGATTGATTAAGCTGCTAATAAAGCCTGGCCATGTTTATGTCTGAGTAAAAAAAAAGCTCATAAAACAGCATCTGAAATAAAGTTGCTTCCTGTATTATTGCCTTGTTGAAGTTGATGAAAAAGTAATTTTGATTTGGCAGGTGCTCTAAAAGTGAAAGTATATATTTCTTGCCAGTTTTCCTATTCTGAAACTTTACTACTTATTTTTTCCAAATACCCCTCAAGCGTCAGCAGCTACGCAGAAATAATATACAAAAATGTCTTACGTTGTTTCTTCTTGTTAGTTTATTCTTTATCTTCTGTTTTTTCTCTCTTAAAAACTAATTTAAAAAATATTAAAAACAAAAAACGGCAAGGATACCAAACACTTGCCTTTTAGATTACTGGGATAGGAGGAATTCTATCAACAGTGTCAGTGTCTGGGCAGTTAAGAGATAATTGTTAGTATCAATTTATTATGTTCTATCTTTATTATATAAAACTTATATATATACATGTGCAATAAAAACTTTTTAAGGATGAAATCTAAGAATAGAAATATATCAAAATATTTCCTAAACTTATTCCTGATTTCTAGTTTTCCTGATTTGTAACATTTTCTAAACCAAAAATTAATCTTTGTCAACACTTCCTCTCAAATTGGTGCAAAGATATCTCGTATGCCTAACTTGTTGAGAGAGCAATGAAACACTTTACTTGATACTGCTTTAATAAGTATATCTGTAAAGTGATCCTCAAATTTGATAAAAGGAAAAATCACAGTCTTTGAGGATTATTGGCTATGACAATTGCAGCTTTGTTGTCACAGTACATCTTGATCTCAGTCTCAATAAGATATCCTAACTCTTTAAGTAGCCCCTTTATCCATGGTATTTCACATAATCATTTGGTTATCCCTCTAAATTCTGCTTTAGCACTAGATAGACCAACAACATTTTGCTTCTTACTTTTCCATGTCACCAAGTTTCCTCCAACAAAGGTAAAGTATCCTAAAGTAGACTTTCTGTCAGTCAGATTTCCTGCCCAATCTACATCAGTATAACCAATGATGTTAAGGTGATCATTCTTCGATAAAAGAATTCCTCTTCCCGGAGAGGATTTTAAGTATCTAAGTACTCACAATGTTGCCTCCATATGTACTTAACTTGGGTTGCGCATGAATTGGCTAACTAGACTGATTGCATATGCGATATCAGGACGTGTATGTGAAAGGTAGATGACTCTTCCCACCAATTTCTGATATCATTCTCTATTTATGGGAACCTGATCTGGATATTTTGCTAAACAATGATTTTGTATGATTGGTGTATCTACAGGTTTGCAATCTAACATACCTGTCTCGGCTAATAGGTCCAACACATAATTTTTTTGTGAGAGGAATATGCCCAGTCTTAATCTGTATACTTCGATGCCTAAGAAATACTTCAACCCACCAAGATCCTTCATTTCAAATTCACTTGCTAGATACCTTTGTAATTCTGAAATTCCTTCTTTATCATTTCCTGTAACTATCATATCATCAACATAAATAATCAAGGCTACTGTTTTCCCCTCATTTGTTTTCAGAAATAGTGTATGGTCCGAGTTGCTTTGGCTAAATCCATGCTTTCACATTGCTAGACTAAATCTTCCAAACCATGCTCTAGGAGATTGTTTGAGTCCATAAAGTGATTTTGTAAGCCTACACACCACATTTTATTTTATTTTTCTAATAAAACCAGGAGGAACATCCATATACACTTCCTCCTCTAGATCTCCATGAAGAAATGCATTCTTTACATCAAATTGATGTAAAGGCCAGTCTAGGTTTGTTTCAAGTGATAGGAGTATCTGAATTGTGTTCAGTTTGGCTACTGGTGAGAACGTTTCCTGATAGTCTATGCCATATGTCTGATAGTCTTGCTTTGTATCTTTTTACTGTCCCATCTACTGTATATTTTATAGTAAACACCCATTTGCATCCAACTATTTTCTTTCCACCTGACAATGTAGTTAGTTCCCAAGTATTATTATTCTAGAGAGCTTTCATTTCATTATAGACAGCTATCTTTTAGTGTTCATTTAGCATGGGTTCTTCAATGTTTCGTGGGACCTGTTTTGAAGATACTTTTTCCATGAAGACCTTTGCTGCATTTGACATGTTATGGGCTGAGATAAAATTTACAATGGAGTATTTGGACTTTCTTCCTTTTGTTTCAGGTGAGTATCGGTTTGGGAGTACTCCTCGATTATGCCTGTAAGGTAAATTGTATGTCATAGAATCAGGTAATGTAGGAGAGTTAGGAGATCTTACCTCATTTGTAGTGTCGAGATTGTCCTCATAATTCTGATTTTGGTCGTGTTATATATTGAAGAGGGGGTTATTCGATGTGGCTTAAGTATGTAAGTCGGCGTGGTTAATCTGCTCGGAAATTTCCGGTTCTGTTTGAGTATGGTCAGGATGAACCCAATCTCATATCTGTTGTTCATGTCTATTCTCCCTCTGAAGAACAGACGTGGATGGTTCATTGAAGAAATATTCGGTCTCAAGAAAGGTTACATCTATAGTAACTTAGAGTTTCCGTGTGAGCGGATCATAACACCAGTATCCTTTCGTATGAGAACCATAGCCAAGAAAGACACAAATAACAACATATGGATCCAACTTGGATCGTTGGTGCTTCGGAACATGTATAAATACAACACAACCAAATATCTTTGGAGGTATATGGAGTGTTGAAGGTAGTTTAACATATCGTTCCAAAGTCTGTAGTTGTGTGTAAAAATTAAGTACTCGGGATGGCATGTGGTTGAGAAGATAAACAGATGTACCCATGACATCAGGCCAATATTGTTAGGGCATATGGGCAGCTCTTATAATTGTTTGTATTGTCTCTAGTATGTGTCTATTTTTCCGTTCGGTAATTCCATTCTGCTGAGGAGTATATGGATAAGTAGTCTCGTGTATGATGCCTTTGCTATCACAAAATTGTCTAAACTCTTGGCTAATATATTTGCATCCATTATCATATTGAAGAGTTTTAATGCACATAGAGAACTGAGTTTGTATAAGGGTGACAAATTTCTAAAAAATTGGTAGGACATCTTTCTTATGTTTCAATATATAAACCCAATAGATCCTTGTACAGTCATTAATAAAGGTGACAAACCATCTAAAGCCAGCAGTAGTCATAACAGGTGCAAGGCCCCATAAGTCAGAGTGAATAATTTCAAATGGTGCATTACATTTATTATAACTGATGGGATAATTTGTTCGGTGACTTTTACTTAGGATACAATCCTTGTATTTGAAACTAGAGAGCAATACATTTTCAAATATAGTAGGGAATAAATGTTATAGATAGCTGAATGATGGGTGTCCTAACTGGTAATGCCATAACCAAATGTCTTGTCCTTGCCGCTGTGATGATTGAGCGGAATGAACTTTTCCAAGGTCCAAATCATCCACATAATATAAACCTCTCCTCTTAGTACCATGACCAAAAATCTTCTTCGTGAGAACATCCTGAAACAAATAATATAAGGAGTACATCAGTACACAATAATTTAAATCTTCTGTTACTTGCCCTACTGATAGTAATTTAGTAGAGAGTGAAGGATCAAAAAGAGTATTAGGGAGAGTGAAGGATCAAAAATAGTATTAGGGAGAGTGAATGCTGTTGGTAATTCCACTATTCATCCCCTTGTTACTAGATATATATATTCTCATAACCTATTTTTAGGTTACTCCCACATTTATTTCCTTCTCTTCAAAAAAAAAAACACAAAACAATGTCGTTTTGAATGGCATTATTCTCCTTCTTCCTCTGCACACGCAAAGGTAGGGGAAGGAGAAGTTTTGCTCCCTTGTATTTTTTCCCTCTTTCTTTGTTTCTCCTCACTAGCCTAAGCTCTGACCCATGGCCTACCACCAGACAAAAAAACAGAGCGAACAAGCCCTTCGGGCGGCTGCCTCGTGGCCACCCGACCACCCTACCCCTGTGCCATGACTGGATAGGGGTAATAGGCTTCTCTCCCTATTTTTTCCCTATAAATACTGGCAGGAGAGATGAGCCAAAGAAAGGGGGTGAATATAGAGAGAAAGAAGATAGGGAAGATTGAAAAATAGAGACGAGAAAAGAGAGAAAACAGAGCAGAAAAGAAAAGAATCGCCACCGCCTGCCTTCCACATTACCGCCACGAGAAACGCCTTAAGCCACTATCAATAACAACTCCACCACCAACAGAAACGAGAGAAGAGAAAGAAAACAGAACAAAAAAGAACACATAGAAGAAGAATAAGAAGAAGAAAAACCTTCAACTAGAGCTGCAGCTCCCCATGGCACAACCACCTTATTTGGAAGAAGAAACACCAGTAATGCTGCCATAAAGCCACTGCAGAGAAGGGAGAACATTGTTAACAGAGCAGAAGCAAAGATAAGAAAAATAGAAAAAACAAAGGAAGAAGAAATAGAGAAAGAACACCCATTACACATAGACACCGTTGTTCCACCTCTCACCCCCCAATAACCAGAAGTTTTTTCCCTTCTCTTCTTCCTTCTTCTTCTTCTTCTTTTGCTCCCCGTCTCTACTATTCTGCAAATGAGCCAGTGGAGAAGCCTCCCCTATTCCCCAAGTCACCACCCTAAAATGGTCAGTCCAACCCACTCCAAAAAAAATTCAAAAAAAATATATTTTAAAAAATTTGTGATTTTATCGCGTATTTTCTACTGAATTTTGCTTAATATTTGCTTGTATTTTTATACCGTAAAGATATAAATTCGGTATTAAAATACCTGGTTTTCGTCAAAACATTGAAAAAAAATACTAGGTGGCGACTCCTATTCTATTTTCCATTGAGAAAAGACAAGAATTCCTTGTCTCTCAATATTTGCCAGATAGATATAGTACTACCTAAGAGTGGACGAAGGACGCGATGCCGTACATGTGCAACATAATGGCGACTCCACTGTGGACCCTGTGGACTAAGCTTTGTTTTTGTTTGATTATTGTGTATTGTTTGGTTTGTGTGTTATTGTTAATAAGCATTTGCTCATTTGCTCATGCATTGTATAAAATTGTTCCATGCATCATTCACATTTGAGGGGAATTTATACTGAAAAACTTTAGGATAAGTGGGGGACTAGCGACTTACCTTACGACTTTTAGTTAAGGTTTAAGTTTTTGTAAACCTCAACTCTCGTTGAGTGCTTAGACTGGTAATGATTTGTGCACATGTCATCCCATTATCTACTGAGCCCCCATATTGCCTTCACGAGGGTGATCACTGAGACAACAAGAGACCCTTTTAAGACCATGTAGAAAGCCACCCATCATGTAATGGCCCAGAACCTATCCTTAGAGTATAAACTCCCTAATGTGAATGTACATACATTTGCATCCATACACATCCATCCTTACACACATGTATAGGTTGAAAAATAGGTCCCAAAAGAGTCTACAACACCCGAATCTGAATGAGAAACATGGAAGATGAAGAGTGTGTTCACCATGAAGCCCATTTTAAAGAAGAGTTGGAGTCTCTAAAGACAGACGTGGCTCGCCTCACTAGCTTACTCGAGCAACCACGTTGAAATGCCTCTGGCAAAGCTTTTGTAGGGAGGCTGATCGAAAAATAATTTTTACCAGAGTTAGAGAATGGAGCTTGTTCCTATTATGTCAAAAAATAATTGCCTCTGTTTGATCATACTAGCAGAATAATTTTGATTTTGTCGTGTTTCAATCTATTTAGTCTTGTCGGCAACTTGACTTATAATACCACAAGACTTCCTTTGTCAAATGAGCTTTTCTTATTACTAAGATCATGTGTTTTCCTGTGTTTATGACATGCCTTCATTTTTGTTGTTGTTTCATGCAAATAACACATTGAGCATAACCTTTACTCATGAAACCATTATGCCAATAATCACTAGCATGTTTCCCTTTTCTTCCAAAATTATACATAATCTCACATGTTCACAAAGATTTTTTAGGAATTCAAAGTTTTTGGTACGAGACAAAAATCACATTGGTGTTTATCCAAACAAACAAATTCTGAAAATTCAAGTGATCTCATAGAAAGGTACCGGAAAGCTTGAAGAAAAAAAACCCAAACACCATGAGATGACTCCAAAGCTGAGTTTCATTTGAATGAATAATAAGAAACCATTTTGCATATTCGCATGAAAGCAAGGCTTACCAATCCTAAATGCATGCGTTTGAAATGAAGAAAGGTCATCTTTGATAATCCTTTCACGAGGCTAAAACAGACCTTTTGCAATCCCCATTTTGATCCTAATTTTTTTTAAAAGATAAATAACCATGGCTAGGACCACACCCCACACTGGGGGGGGGGTAAGTGCTAGAGATATACAAAAATCCTCAAAAGTGCCCCAAACAACACTAAGGGGCATGAAAGAAGTTTCTCAGATGATCAAAGGTACCCAAACAAAGCTAGGGGTCATGAAGAAAATCCAAAGGATTTGAGCTTTCCACAAAAATAACTGACATGATGATGCTCAACTAAGTGAAGAAAAGAAAAGAAAAGAAAAAACAACAAAGAGAAAAAGCCCAAGTTTGACACTAGAGGGTATGATAGATTATTTTAAAAATAGAATTCAAAAGATAAAAGGTCAAGAAATACGCACTGGTGATCTTGAGTCTTGAAATCCCAGAAATACCTTTTGAGCCTACAAGTATCATCTTTCTTCATAACCAATAGCCAAAATCTACATTACATGCCTAATCAAGCCCTTTCTGATCAAAGGCAAGCAATATGGATCGATAGGAAATGCTTTCTCATGCATACCAGATCATTATTCATGCAAATAAAATGAATGCTTTAAAGACTGGTTCTTTGAAACTCTCAGATTAAATCTTGAACCATTTTGACCAACAAAACATCATTGCACATTTTCACCAAAAGCAAAACAAAATTTTTTTCATCACTTTTGAAAACCTGTCCATAGGAATCACTTGAATTTCTTCAGAATGAGTTTGCTTTAAACCAATGTCAAAATGATTTCTGTGTCTAAAATAGCTTTGAAATTCCAAAATTTATGTATGAAAACAACTTCTTGTCAAACCTTCCTTCATATAGCCTCACTAAAAAAAAAAAAAAAAACTCTAATTGAACACTTAAGGGCATAATCAGGCAGGGGGTAATCCAAAAACATATGGTAGGGTTGACTCCATGATTCTTTTTCTAAGAAAATGAAATGTAGGGCAGAGCTGGCAACCCATTGAGATAAAGGTTGGAGGACAAAGAAGTAGGATCATATTAAACCCTTCTTGGAGGTCAAAATCACAAAGACTCAAGTAAGCAAGAACGACAATGCCATCGAAGTTTGCTACCAAGACTCAAACTTTTGAGAAACATAAGACTCCATGAAGAAAAGGGGACCTATATTTCTCAAGTAAGTATACATGCATATTAATCATAATGCATTGCCTTCAATATTGACATATCGGTGTTTCACCATCAACTTTTGGGTAGTGCGTTTTTTAACCCTACCTCCTTTCAAGTGCACCTTTGAGCCCTCACTTCCTTTTAAGTGCGCTTTCGAGCCTCACCTCCTTTCGAGTGTGCCTTTAAACCTCATCTCTTGGGTAACGTATTTTTTAAACCTTACCACTTTTCAAGTACACCTTTGAGCCCTCACTTCCTTTTAAGTGCACCTTTGAGCCCTCACCTCTTTTCAAATGCGCATTCAAAACCCTCATATCCCTTTGAGCCCTTATCTTTCAAGTAGTGCATTTTCTAACCCTAACTCATTTTGAGTGCGCCTTTAAGCCCTCATCTCTCTTCGAGCCTTATCATGTCATCAAGACATCACATTTTTTCCAGTTGAAAAGGTCACTCATTATAATAAGACCACCATTTTCCTAGGTTGGTCACTCATTATAATAAGACCACCATTTTCCTAGGTTGGTCACCCATTACAATGAGATCATTCTTCCACTTGGGTAGGTCACCCATTACAATGAGACCACTCTTCATCATTTTTCCTGGGTAGGTCACCCATTACAATAAGACCAATTCTTCATGTTTTTTTACTTGGGTAGGTCACCTATTACAATAAGACCATTCTTCCACCTAAGTAGGTCATCCATTACAATGAGACCCCTCTTCCTTTTTTTTTCCATCTAGGTAGGTCACCCATTACAATGAGATTATTCTTCCACCTAGGTAGGTCACCCATTATAATGAGACCACTCTTCACCATTTTTTCTGGATAGGTCACCCATTACAATGAGACCACTCTTCCCTTTTTTTTCATATGGGTAGGGCACTCATTACAATGAGACCATTCTCCATGTTTTTTTTATCTTGGTAGGTCACCCATTACAATGAGACCATTCTTCCACTTGATTACAATGAGACCAATTCTCCATGTTTTTTTACCTGGGTAGGTCACCCATTACAATGAGACCATTCTCCATGTTTTTTTACCTGGGTAGGTCACCCATTACAATGAGATCATTCTTCCACCTGGGTAGGTCACCCATTACAATGAGACCACTCTTCCCCCTTTTCCATTTGGGTAGGTCACTCATTACAATGAGACCATTCTTCATGTTTTTTTTATCTGGGTAGGTCACCCTTTACAATGAGACCATTCTTCCACCTGGGTAGGTCACCCATTACAATGAGACCACTCTTCACCATTTTTTCTGGGTAGGTCACCCATTACAATGACACCAATTCTCCATGTGTTTTTACCTGGGTAGGTCACCTATTATAATGAGATCATTCTTCCACCCGTGTAGGGCACCCATTATAATGAGATCATTCTTTTTTTTTCCATCTAGGTAGGTCACCCATTACAATGAGACTATTCTCCATGTTTTTTTTATATGGGTAGGTCACCCATTACAATGAGATCACTCTTCTCTTTTTTCTACTTGGGTAGGTCATCCATTACAATGAGACCATTCTCCATATTTTTTTTACATGGGTAGGTCACCCATTACAATGAGATCACTCTTCTTTTTTTTTCTACTTGGGTAGGTCATCCATTACAATGAGACCACACATATTTTCTTTGGTTCTGGTTAAAGGAGGTCACTAGATAGGATCTTAGGTTAACCCAACCACACACACAATTTAGCTTTGGTTAAAGGAGATCGCCAGATGGGATTTCAGGTTGACCGAGCTATACCCAGACCAATTTTATGACAGACTTTGGTTTTGGTCAAAGGAGGTTGTCAGATGGGATCCTAAGTTAACCTAATTATACACAGATTTTAGCTTTAGTTAAAGGGAATTGCTAGATGGAATTTCAGGTTGACTAAGCTACACACATATTTTGGTTCTAGTTAAAGAAGATCGCAGATGGGATCTCAGCTTAACCCAATCACACATAAAATTCAGATTTGGTTAAAGGAAGTCGTTAGATGGGAATTCAGGTTGACCAAACTACACATAGACGGATTATGGTTTTGGTTAAAGAGAATCGTCAGACGAGATTTTAGGTTAACCCAACCGAAGACAGAATTTAGAGGATGGCCAGATCAGGATATCAGAATAACCAAGTTGTACATGGTTTTGGTCATTGGTTTCTGATTGAAGGGAATTGCTATAAATACAGATTTTTAGATCACCAAGAAAATCAGTGTCAAAAGTTCAGTTTTGTTTATCTTCACAAAACTTACCATGCAAAGTTTTTACTCCATAAGCATTGTAAAGAAGGGGTAACTATCATAACCTATTTTTGGGTTACTCCCACATTTATTTCCTTCTCTTAAAAAAATACAAAACAGTGTCGTTTTAAATGGCATTGTTCTCCTTCTTCCCCTGCACATGCATAGACAGGGGAAGGAGAAGTTTTGCTCCCTTGTATTTTTTCTTGCTTTCTTTCTTTCTCCCCACTTGTCTAAGCTTTGACCTATAGCTTACCACTAGATGAAAAAACAGAGGGGAAAAGCCCCTGAGGCGGCTGCCCGACCACCCTACCCCTGTGTTATGACTGGATAGGGGTAGTAGACCTCTCTTCCTATTTTTTCTCTATAAATACCGATATGAGAGAGGAGCCAAAGGAGGGGGAGCGGATATAGAGAGAAAGAAGAGAGGGAAGATTGAAAAATAGAGATGATTTGTTTTGAGATATAGAGACGAGAATAGAGAGAAAACATAGTAGAAGAGAGAAGAACCGCAACCGCCTGCCTTCCTCATCGCCGTCATGAGAAACGCCTTGAGCCATTATCAACAACAGCTCCACCACCAGCATAAATGAGAGAAGAGAAAGAAAACATAACAAAAAAAAAACACACAGAAGAAGAAGAAGAAGAAGAAGAAGAAGAAGAAGAAGAAGAAGAAGAAGAAGAAGAAGAAAAACCTTCGACTGACGCTGCAGCTCCCTGTTGCACATCCATCTTGTTTGGAAGAAGAAACACCAGCAACGCTGCCACAAAGCAACTGTAGAGAAGGGAGAACATTGTTAACGGAGCAGAAGCAAAGACAAGAAAAAACAAAGGAAGAAAAAATAGAGGAAGAACGCCCATTACATTGCAACAGCTGCCAGTGTTCCTCAC
Organism: Populus deltoides; assembly: GCA_015852605.2. Lineage (NCBI taxonomy): Eukaryota > Viridiplantae > Streptophyta > Magnoliopsida > Malpighiales > Salicaceae > Populus > Populus deltoides. The sequence continues at coordinate 10,195,479 of CM027588.2, read as the reverse complement.
TGCGAACCACTGTTGTTCCTCCTCTCCTCTACCACAAGCAGCACCACTAGGAGGTGTCACCCAGTCTATTTTCCCCTGCCCCTCTCTTCTTCCTTCTTCTTCTTTTGCTCCCCATCTCCACTACTCCCTGGATTAGACAAGTCCGGCCCAGCCCAAAATGACTGGGCCGGGTCCAGCTCAGTCCAAAAAAAATTCAAAACAAATATATTTTCAGAAATTTATGATTTTCCTGTGTATTTTTCTACTAAATTTTGCTTAATATTGGCTTGTATTTTTATACCGTAAAGATACAAATCCAGTATTAAAATACCTGATTTTCCTCAAAACATAAAAAAAATTGTTTTTGTTTTCATGCATACGGCCACGTCTTTCAAAGATAAAAAAAAAATCATATTATATTTTCATACAAGAAAGAAAACTTCAAAAAATATGTTTTAGCATGCATTTTATTAAAGTCATGAGAATTAGGCCAACATTTCAAAAATTCCAAAAAAAACTATGTTTTCTTTTAGTAACTAGGATTATGAACTTACATGTTAGACGTACTTCTAATATTAAAATTAATTTGTTTGGTTGACATAGAACGGTTAGGTTTTACCTGATGAGATAAGAATCTCCTTATCGAGGAGAATTTTTCGTAAACCGTAGACAGACCAACAACTAGAAAGCACAATGAGATCGTAGCATATATCATACAATAAAACAATGCAGCTTATCTTAGGTAGGGCGTGTTTCGGGTGTTAATACCTTCCATTTACGCAGCCAGTCTCCGTACCCCATCTTTGAGACCAGTTAGGGTTCTTAATGATCAAAATACTATGTGGCGACTCCCATTTTATTTTTCCACTGATAAAAGACAAGAATTCCTTATCTCCCCATATTTGCCAGATAGATACAATACTACCTGAGAGTGGACGATCGTCGCGATGTCGCACACGTGCGACATATATCACCGTTAGCATTTGATATAACCTTTCGTCGAGGAACTGACTTTGTTTTAAAGTCATTATGATCATAGGTCATGTTATCTGTTGCCCTTGAGTCAATAATCCAATTGTTTATATGTTCACTGTTGGATACTAAGCTTATGGAACCAATAATACCTGGGTCTTAAGTTGAAGACCGAGGTTGACTGTCGAGTGGCATAAGTGTATTTGGTTTTGAATGAGTAATAAATGTTGTGTGGCCATTACATTCATCTTTTTTCCCTTCAGTTCATACCACCACTCTAGATACTCGTGTAGCTGAAAACACGTGTCTTTGGTGTGTTTATTTTCGTCATAATGAGTGCATCCGCCCTCATAGGCTTTCAGTTTAGAAAAAAAAATTATCTGCTGGAATTTAGCCCATGTGGTCCAGGCTTGGGCTAAAGGGTCTATTTATTGGAAAATAATGGGCTAAAAAATGGTTGGATGAATTGCCACCAGGTCCTTCCTGTCTATTCGGTCTTATGAGACCTTTGTCATTTTATTATCCTAGGTTTACCATATCCTCCCTTCTCATCTCACCCTAGTTTCTATCTCTGCCTCTTGTTAGTAAACCGAAACTATTTCCCCCTTCCTTCTCCATTGTTGCTACCCAATTTTTGACCCAACGTTTTGATAAATATTTGAAAAACAAATATAGAAAAAGCAACGAAAACCCAAAAAAATACGTTCTTTATATATTTGCATCGTTTTTAGTATTTTCATGTCGTCTCAAAAGAATTTAAATTTCAAAGGTCTTTTAAACACGTTATTGATTTTCCTCGTTTGAATCGACGTTGATATGATCTGTTTTTAAAATAAATTCAAAATACAAAAAACAAAAAAAGAAAAGTTGAAGGACCAGTTTGGAAACCTAGCGGAGAAAATGTTGAAAGGGGAGAAAAATTTGAGGGGGCCATTGGCGGAGAAAATTTGAAAGGGGGAGAAAAATTTGAGGGTTAGAAAAAAAAGAAACCCTAAAAACCCAATCTTTTGTTCATCAGTGGTAGAGAGAGAGTCGCCACCCCACTCCCTTTGGATTTTTGGCTCCCACTCTCAAAACTAGGGCCTTTCACTCCCTTCCCCATCACCTCTCTCACTCCACCCTCACTCTCCCTCATGAGATCTCCCATCTCTCAGCCCCCTAGTCCTATCATTTCCCCCCACAGACTAACCTCCATTGTTTCCCCATTTCCTTTCGCCTTCAGCCAGCATGGCTTCCCTTTTTCAGCCTCTGTGCACATTGGCCTCCATAAAGACCCGACAGACTTGAGAACCCCTTCCCTCCTGAACCAACTGGCCATCTCGCCAAGACCGAGTCAGACCCTTCAGCAACATCCCTAACATAACGGCGCCCATAGATCCAGATCTGTCCACTTGCTTCCTCCAGCTCCTCCCCGCAGACGTCATCCCCTTCCTCATCAATCGGCTCTCCTTCTCTGGTTCAGCCTTATGTAGAAGATTTGGATTCAAACCCAACCACTAGATCTGCCACCTGCAGAAGAAAAACAAACAGAAAAGGGAGAAGGTAGAGAAACTAGACACATCTAAAAAAGATTTAAAAAAACAGGTTGTTTGTGCGTTTTTCTCTTGTTGCAGGTGACAATGATCTTCACCGCTGGCACGGAAGGGAAGAGGGGGGAAACTATTCCAGACTCCCCTGTTTGCTTGGACTTTCTTGCGACGACGCGTGAACTATGCGCCTCCACTTTTCCTGCAGATCCCTGAAGGCTTTCTAACAGTTCCTGGATTTTTGGGGTTTATTTTGTAATTTTTGAATTGTATTTGATTTTTTTTGATTTTTTTTTATTTTTGTAATATGTAGTTGTGGGTGTGTGTGAGTAAAAATAGTGAAAAGTGGTGTTTGTGGGTGTTTGTATCTTTTATATATGTGTTTTTTTTCATGATAAAACCCAAAGGACAAAAAAAAAAAACTTAAAAGACAAGAAGAATTTAATGTTTTGATTCATCATGGTTAAGGATTACGAGCTTATATGTAAGGCATATTCTTGATATCCGATGAAAAGACAAAACCTTTAAAACTTCTATAATATATCAAAATCACGAAGTAGCTTACCTCAGGTAAGGTGCGCTAAGGGTGTTAATACCTTTTCTAGTCACAACCAGTCCTTTACCCGTGAATCTCTGACAAAGACCAGTACATCTGGGTTTCCTAGTAACCTTCAATCAAATACTAGGTGACGACTCTCAAATCAATCAAACAAACAATGAAAATCATCATCGACGTCGCGCGGGGCACGTGCAACATCCATCATCACGATTCATCTAGTGTTCTCTATTCTTACTTGAGCGAAGGCTTGCTCGATTGATGGCAAAGGGATCTGTTGAAGAATGTCTCAGTGAGTATGATCAAATTGATCATCCAAACCATCCAAAAAGATATAAATTCGATCTTCTTGAATTAATTTGTTGTATTTCTAAATGTCCTCATTGCATGTCATGGAATTTGGGCGTATGTAGTCAATCTCTCGCTAGAGAGATTGTAAGCCAGTATAGTAGTCCTCTAGAGAACCCCTCCCTTATGTGGTTCGACTGACTTTTCTTTTTAGGTCATATACCTGGACATTATCTCCTCCATCGAAGTAGGTTGTGGCAATAGCGTCCCAAACACCTTTAGCTATAGGGAACCTGATAAAATTCCCAATTAAATCAGGGGTTAGGGAATTGATAACCCAACCTTTAGCAATTGCATTTTCTGCTCTCCATTTACTGTATGTTAGGTCGGTAAGTATTGGTTGTCTGATTTTGTCGGTGATTAATCCAAGTTTGTCTCTGCTAGAGATGAACATCTCCATGATCTGTGACCATAGTTCATAATTCTAGCCATTAAGTTTGATTCCAGGGACGACAATTGGTAGGTTTGGGTTTTGGGTAAAGTTGGTTTGAGTGTCGATTCTGAAATTTGTGGTTGTAATCTGAGCATGGTTTGGTGGGTTCGATTTTGCCATTGTTTTAAGTTGTCTGTGATTTGAAAAAGGTTTGGATTTGGATCGTCTGCTTTGATATTATGTCAGCAGTGTCTGGGTAGTTCAGAGATAATTGTTTGTATCAATTCATTGTGTTCTTTCTTTATTGCATAAAATTGTATATATACATGTACAACAAATCCTTTTTAAGGATGGAAACCTAAGAATAGAAATATATCAAAATCTTTCCTAAACTTGTTCTTGATTTCTAGTTTCCCTGATTTGTAATATTTCATAAACCAAGAATTAATCCTTGTCAACAACATTCAATCCGTCAATGACCTAGAAAGTTATATTGAAGACCATTGCTTCGCCCAACACGTCACTTGTTGATGTCCAAGTCTTGTTACGTAGAACATTAGTGTCTTCGTGTTTTTTTGTTATTATTAACATGGATGTTTGGATCAACTTATGTATACCTTAACTAATTTCATATGCCTTGAAATTAATAATCATATAAACACTCAATAACCCTGAAATAACTCAAATTCATGATTATTAGATAGCAAACCAAAAGTAAGATCCGCTCTTATTTTTACAGAGGGTGACACCACTCACGCCCATCACTCTTTTATCCTTTCTCGTCAATCTATTAATTATATTCCTATTGAAAAACCAATCATTCAATACACGATAATGTAAATTTTATGGTTAATCCACATAAATTATTTCCATGTCAATGTATTTAAATTTTAATCAATAACATTTTATCATTTATTAAAAAAAATAACTATAAAATTTGAATTATAATTTCTTGACATATGTTATCATAAATTATTTTTATTTAAACTAATTGAAGGCCTGTATCATAATTTTCAATTTAAAATATATTAATATATTTTTTAAAATTATTTTTTATTTTTAACATTCAAAATCTTCTAAAAACATTAAAAAAAAATATAAGTTTAATATTTTTTCAAACAAAAAATAATTTGTTTGTTTAGTATTGCTGTGCTTACTTTGCAAAAATATTTTTTCAATTTAAAATACATCAATATATTTTTTAAAAATTATTTTTTTATTTTTAACATTCAAAATCTTCTAAAAACATTGAAAAAATATAAGTTTAATAGTTTTTTCAAACAAAAAATAATTTGTGTTTAGTATTGTTGTGCTTGCTTTTCAAAAAAATATTTTTTCAATTTAAAATACATCAAAATATTTTTTNAAATTTTAAAATTAATACTTTAAANTCTTCTAAAAAAATTTTAAAAATATTAATTTAATATTTTTAAAAATAAAAAATAATTAAAAAAATTTCAAACACGAAAATAAACACTCGCTAGGAAACAACTGTTTTATGTGCAAGATTATTGCGTTCTTTTTTTAATAAAAGAACGGAATAATTTCTAAAAACTATAAATAATGTAATTAACCAGAATGATACGCAAGATTTCCCCGATTTTTGTCCTGGAAACAATACACAGTGTTAAGAATTAAGAGCTTGGTCTTATGTGCATACATGAGAATTACCATTGTAAGCTTCGTTGATCTCTTGAAATTTAGTAGTAACTGCAATAACTGCAATATCCCCCTTGTGCTTATCAGGATGCCACTTCTACAATCAAACAAAAATGTCAATAAATTAGCATCGTTTTGACCCAATGTTTTGATAAATATTTGAAAAAAAAAACAAAAACAGAAAAAACAATGAAAACCCAAAAGAATGCATTCTTGATATATTTACATCGTTTTCAGCATTTTTAACGTTTTCTCAAAAGAATTTAAATTTCAAAGATCTTTTAAACGTGTTTGATTTTAACACGTCATTTTCAAAGTTATTAATTTTCCTCGTTTGAATCGAAGTTGATATTATCTGTTTTCAAAATAAATTCAAAATACCAAAAACAAAAAAAAAGTTGAAGGACCAGTTTGGAAACCTAGCAACATTTTATCTATAAATACAGTGGAAAATGTTGAAACAAGTGAGGAGAAAAATTTTGGGGGGCTATTGGCGGAGAAAATTTGAAGGGGGGAGAAAAAGTTGAGGGTTAGAAAAAAAAAGGAAACCCTAAAAACCCAATATTTTCTTCATCACTGGCAGAGAGAGAGCTGCCACCCCCCTCCCTTTGGATTCTTGGCTCCCACTCTCAGAACCAGGGCCCTCACTCTCTTCCTCATTGCCTCTCTCGCTCAACCCTCACTTTCCCTCGCGAGATCTCTCCTCTCTCAGCCCCCTAGCCCTCTTCTTTCCCCTCATAGATTAACCTCCATTGTTTCTCTATTTCCTTTCACCCTCAGCCAGCAAAGCTTCCCTTCTTCAGTCTCTGTGCACACCGGCCTCCATAAAGACCCAACAAACCCGGCAACCCCTTCCCTCCTGAACCAACTAGTCAGCTTGCAAGACCGAGTCAGACCGTCCAGCAGCATCCCAAACACAATGGCGCCCACAGATCCAGATCTGTCCACTTGCTTCCTCCAGCTCCTCCCCGCAGACGTCGTCCCCTTCCTGATCAATCAGCTCTCCTTCTTCGGTTCAACCTCATATAAAAGATTTGGATTGAGACCCAACCACCAGATCTGCCATTGGTAGAAGAAAAACAAACAGAGAAGGGAGAAGGCAGAGAAACTGGACAGATCTAAAAAAGATTAAGAATAAGTTGTTTGTGCGTTTTTCTCGTGTTGCAGGTGATAGTGATCTTCTCTGCCAGCAGGGAAGGAAAGAGGGGGGAATTGTTCCATACCCCTGTTTGCTTGGACTTTCTTGCAGCGACGCTTGAGTTCACGCGCTGCCAGTTGCCGCGCATGGAAAAGATGCGCAGCCACTTTTCCTGCAGAATCCTAAAAGGCTTTCCAACAATTCCTGGATTTTTGGGGTTTATTTTGTAATTTTTGAATTGTATTTGATTTATTTTGAATTTTGAATTGTAATGCCCTATATGGCATCAAGAGGATGATCACTGGGACAGTGAGAGACCCTGTTGATAGAGACCAAGTAGTAAACCTACCCTCTGTCTCATGTAAAAGAAAATAGAACCTACCTTTAGGATATATGCTCTATATACATTGTTTTGCATCTAAGCAAGTCCTTTTTGAAGCATCTTAAATTCAAGACTTACGGATAACATAATGGCCATCACTCAAGAAATTTTCATTGTAGAGTTTGAGCAAGAATAAAAATTCATGTTTTATCATACAAGAGTTACAACCATATGATATCCCTTGAAGGACGAGTTCATCATATAGAAAACATGTTCATACATTTATCAAGCATGCTCTAAAGTTGAAACATAGGCTCCTTCATTTGAGGTCTATTGCACTGGACTATGAAAGAAGATGAATAATGAAGAAAGGGATCAAAGAGAAGCTCTTTGTCAGAAGGAAGTTGAAGGCAACAAAGGTGAAGTAGCTAAACTCATGAATCGACTTGAACAAGTGTTGAGCTTCAAAGATGGAAAGGGAATGTCTGCACGGCCTCTTGTTGGAAACACTATCAAGTCAACATCCCACAAGAAAAAATTAGCTCTTCTCCTCATCACTTCACCATCAGCGACCACAACACTGAATAGCAGCAACAACGCCTTTAGTCATCAACGAAAGACAATCTCTTTTCTTGTTTAGTCACACTGTAGTTGTTTAGAGCCTCTACATCTTCTTCCAGTAGCATCCAATAGTTGTCAGCATTACACGCCGTGAGCCTGGACCTTGTTTCCAACCCCCACCATGAGCTTTGTTCCAATTTAGCAGTATAAGATATTGATCTGAAAAACATGAGCAAACATCGAAATTTAACGTAGCAGAACTCTCTTTATAGAAATCTGTTTGTGGCTTTGCAAGTGGGGAATCCAAGAGGGGATGCAGTAGTTTTAGATCATCTATAATTTTCTCCCACTAGTGTCAGCATTAAAACACATAAATAGGGAGAAGAGACAGACTTGGGCTGAAAAACAAGAATACTGAAAACTTCAACAGAGAAAAACTCCCTCTACAAGTGTCTGTTTGCTACAACGTTAGTGAGGAATCAAAAAAGGAGACAAGAGTTTCAAATTCATCAGGTTCTCCTTTAGTAGAGACAACACATGATTTCACACGTCGGCAGTGGCAGTGCTGCATGTTTCCTAGCACTGCCAAGATTACCTGTTGTTGGAAGGTTTCCAACAATCCTCAAACAACAACAACATTGGAAGATTGACATGATGTTATGAAGATTGTCAAATGAATGGAACAAGCAATGAAGAAGGTAAAGATTAAAGGTTCTACTATAGATTCTAGAACAATAATGAGAGATGAATCAGAGGATGGCACTCAAGGTGAGAAACCTTAGTTATGTGGTTCAATCAGGTCTCGTTATAACATCAACCGCTCAAGTGTCTTTGTTAAGATTGACATCTCTCTGCCACTCGAGTTAGTCGACCAGAATCTGTTAGATTCTAGGCTTATTGCCCCAACTCTGAAAAATCTCATACAACCACCGTTCCTTAGGTGGTATATTCCAGACAAAAGATGTGAATATCATGGTGAGGGTTTGTGGCCATTTCAGTTGAACAATTGCAAGAATTTCAAGAATCGAGTCTAGAGAATGGTGAGTATGAGGCAAGTTAAGTTTGTGAAAGATGATGTCATCGGCCATATTGTCACCACAACATCCTCAGAATGACAAGTGATCGAAAATGCTTGGCAAAACACAAATATCGCCAGAAAAGCTGATCCAAGAAGGGTGTTAAACTGTCGATCATTTTGTTATGGATTTGTGACATTCTGTATTTTGTTTTAAGATCACATCTCATCCTTTAACGAAACATGTTTTTTTTTTCTCTTTATTGTTTTGAAATAACGAGATGTTTCTTTCAAAGTTTATTTTGGCAAAATATTTTGATCGAACTCCAACACGTAAGATAAAGGCTAATCAATTCTGAATATTTAAAGTGTTTTTATTGCAAAAATGACTCGATGCTTGTTGAAATGGCATGAGGTGAGCAAACAATTTTGAACTCACACATGAAATTAAACCACACACCATGTAGCTAAGTTTTAGCAGTATCCATAATGACATGTAGTGGATTCGGTAGCTATGGACTCGTGAATTATTGACTTTTGCAAGTCTCAATCATTACACTAGATGAGGTCAAAACACTAGATGAGGTCAAAATTTACCGGTTCTAACCGACCTTACTTGAAATGAGAAAAGGCCATCATTGTTATCCCTTCACTTTCTAAAGATTATATCCCTTGCAGTCCCATTTTGAGCTTGATAGAATATTCTTTTCAAAAGAAACCCTGACCAGGATCACACCCCACACTTGGGCAAATAAGAGACTTTTGTTAGAAAAGATGAAGACAATGATAGAATCAATGGTAAAAGGGATGTTAAGAATGAAAGTCCAACAATTGAGAGAGGGTTAAAAGAAAGAAACCATAGACTGAGGGCATGTAAGAAAACTTTGAGGAAGGCTATGAAAGCAAAAAAAAAGAAGTGAAAATTGCCTACACTTAAGGCAAATCAAGGATAAAGGAAGGAGAATGCCTATCAAGTCTAGAAAGAGCAAAAGAATTTTTAATCAAGGAAAGACAAAGCGAACGCTAAAAGTCAATACCAAAAAAACAATATTGGGTTGCAAACATTGTCTTTTGATATCTATGATAAAGTCTCTAATGTCTTTAAATGATTTAGATTGGTTATTCATCAAGGAAGAAGCTAGATTTGCATTATAACCTATGTTAAAAGAATTCTAATTTTTTAGATTAACAAGGTTATATGTCACTTTCTCTACAAAGACAATAAGAGAAAGAGAATTGATGAATGGTTGATGTTGATTCTAGGTCTTTGAAACCCTTAAACATCTTTTGAGCCTGTGAAATTCTTTTTTTTCATAGCCATGAACCACAGCTACATTACGTGCTTTTAAAAGCTCTTTTTGATCAAGTAATCAATCTGAATTGATAAATGACGCTCTCAAAACTTGAAGATTTTTTTCGATAAGAGTCATAACTTCATGAATTAAGTTATTAGTTATTATGCATGTTGATAAAATAAGTGCTCAAAAGAAAACAATCTTTCTTGATAAAGCCTTAAGTTTTAACTTGAGCATTTTGAAATTCACAGAAGGTCACCTCATCACATGCCATCAAATGAAATACCCAAGATTAGAGATTAAAATTGATACAAGGAACTATAGACAAAACAATTTTAATCTTACAATGAGTCAATCAAAGGACTACATGTATTGAATGGCGTGTGTTGGGTATTTGACCAAACAAGCTTGATTTTCAAAAAATACATCCCTGATTTCATTTCAACAATTAGACTTGAATAGACATGGAACTTTGAAATATGAGATTTGATTCCAAAATAAGAAAGATTGTTAAAGAAGAAGAACATTAATTGAATTTGCAAAATCCTTGACAGAAATGACATCAACACTTCTTGACACTTCTTGAAAAGTTGAGTAGCTGGGGGCAATACTATGGCCCTTAAAAAGAAAAAAAAATAATATTCAGATCAGCTAGGGGCAAAGATGATCAAATGATGAATTAGTGAACTGAGGACAATATGATTTAAAGAAAGATAATCAGTGAACGAGCACACTCAGATCAATTAAGGGAAATGATGTTCAAGAACAGTTTATAATCCAGTAAACCTTGGCAGCAATTGAGAGTCAAGATGTACCTGAAGGACATCCTTATATCGTTGTCTTGGGTTTACTTTCTAAAACATGGCCATGACTTCTGAAAGATGTTATCACATGGCTGCTTTTGAATGAATGTTGGAAGGATGCATACCACCAAGACTAACTGTGGGACCATCTATTTTAAAGCCCAAAGGCACACTTCCCCGCATGAATATGGGTGCTAAATTAAACATCATTGATCATTCCAATGCATTTCTTTTCACGATCTGATCAAACGAGATGAGAAGAACTCATTGAGAAAAATATTAAACATACAACAAAAGGCTTTTACTACAAGCTATAAGATGCGTGTCTGAACGACTGGATAGTTTCCATGAAGGTTGATAATAGTATATACTTGAAGGGTTTGTTCCAACTAGAAGCAAGTTTGTGATTGATTGGCAATCTAGGAGAAGGTTAAAACTATAAAACCTCTTAATGGGTATTGGCAGGATACACACAACTAATCAAAAAACAAGTCTTCATAGAATCTAGGAGATGAACAATTTGTTACGCTTCTTTATGATGAATCAAGCAACACCACACTTGGGGGTATTGTCAAGCTTGATGAACAACGAAAGCAGTAATCGTCGCAGACAGCTTATGATGGGCACTGCACTTATAGATGAATGAGAGGCTAACACGTAAATGAGCCGGCAAATCAGAAAGACAAAGAAGGCTTTGGAATGTAAACAAAGACACCCTATGACGATGGAGCATTGAGGAGGATGGACCTATATTTCAAATCAGGTAAGGATGCATGCATGTCATCTAACCTCAAAGCATTGCACATATATTTTTGATTTGTTATAGGAAAATCCTCAATGAAGTCCAGCAAGATTATGGACAAAAAGAATCATTGAGTTGATAATAACAAAGAATCATGGCTTTGACCCTAGAACAGGAAGAACATGAGATGAACTCTACCATTAGAAAAATCTCAAAGAAATGAGAAGATTAACACTGTCATCAAGAAGAGTCTTCAGGTCAACGCTGCAATCAGGAAACACCAAGTTTTCCGGCCCTATCCAATCATCCTGTCAAGACTTCTTCAGCCAATTCTTTTCGCCAAGTAAGTCATCTTCTACCTGGGTAGGTCACTCATAACAATGAGACCATTTTTCACTTGGGTAGTTCACCCATTACAGTGAGACCATCTTTGTATTTTCCATGTGGGTAGGTCACCTATTACAATGAAACTGCTTTTTATCTTCCATCTGGGTAGGTCACCCATTACTATGAGACCATCTTTGCATTTTCCATATAGGTAGGTCATTCATTACAATGAGACCACTTTTTATTTTCCATCTGGATAGGTCACCCATTACAATGAGACCATTCTTCATCTTTTATCTAGGTAGGTCACCTATTACAATGAAACTGCTTTTAATATTTCCATCTAAGTAGGTCTCCCATTACAATGAGACCATTTCCACCCGGGTAGGTCACCCATTATAATGAGACTATTTTTGGAAAATCTTTGCATTTTTTCACCTGGGTAGGTCACCCATTACAATGAGATCATCTTCCATTTGAGTAGGTTACCCATTACAATGAGATTGTTTTTCATATCATTTTCCACTTAGGTAGGTCACCCATTACAATGAGACCACACATATATTTTTGTATTGATTCTGGTTAAAAGAGATTGCTAGATGGGATCTCAAGTTAACCCAACCATACATAGAGTTTAGCCTTGGTTAAAGGGAATCGTAAGATGGGATTTCAGGTTGACTAAGCCACACACAGACTGTGGTTCTGGTTAAAGAAGATCGCTAGATAAGATCTCAGGTTAGCCCAACCACATAAACTTTGGTTTTGGTTAAAGGTGATAGTCAAATGGGATCTCAGTTTAGCCTAACCACACACAGACTTTGGTTCTGGTTAAAGAAGATCGCTAGATGGGATATCAGGTTAACCCACTACACATAGAATTTAGCTTTGGTTGAAGGGAATCACCAGATGAGATTTCAGGTTGACCGAGTTACACACCGATTCTTGGTTCTGGTTAAACGAGATCGCCAACTAGGATCTCAGGTTAACCCAACCACACATAAAATTTAGAAGGGAATCGTCAAATGAGATTTTAGGTTGACCAAGTTACATACAAAGATTTTAGTTCTGGTTAAAGGAGATTGCCAGATGGGATCTCAGGTTAACCTAATCGAAAGGGCAGGTCACCCATAAAAATAGACCAGTGTGAGTATGTATGGGCAGGTTGCCCGTGAAAATAGACCAAAGTAAGTGTGTGTGGGCTGGTCGCCCTTGAAAATAGACCAAAGTGAGTATGTGTGGATAAGTCACTCTTAAAAATATACTAGTGTGAGTGTGTAGGCAAGTTGCCCGTGAAAATAGACCAATTTTCTTCAAAATGGGTAGGTCACCCAAGATAATGAGACCATTTTCTTTTAAAAAGCAAAGTCCTTAGATGACTCAGCAAGTCAGGAAGAGTTTTTATTTTCTTTACAAGCTTATTATGCAAAATATTGAGTAGGTATTGCTTCGTAAGCATTGTAAAGAGAGAGCATCTGTTGCTGCCTAATTTTTTACCCAATATTTTGATAATATTTAAAAAAACAAAAAAATAGAAACAACAATGAAGACCCCAAAAAATGCATTCTTGATATATTTGCATCGTTTTTAGCATTTTCAACATTGTCTCAAAAAAATTTAAATTTCAAAGGTCTTTTAAATGCGTTCGATTTTAACGCGTCATTTTCAAAGTTATTGATTTTTCTCGTTTGAATCGACGTTGATATTATTTATTTTCAAAATACATTCAAAATACAAAAAACAAAAAAAGAAAAGTTAAGGGACCAGTTTGGAAACCTAGCAACATTTTATCTATAAATACAGTGAAAAATGTTGAAACGAGGGAGGATAAAAAATTTTGGGGGCCATTGGCGGAGAAAATTTGAAGAGGGGAGAAAAATTTAAGGGTTAGAAAAAAACAAAACCCTAACAACCCAATCTTTTCTTCATCACTGGCAGAGAGAGAGCCACCACCCCCTTCCCTATAGATTCTTAGCTCCCACTCTCAAAACCAGGGCCCTTCACTCTCTTCCCCATGGCCTCTCTCACTCCACCCTCACTCTCCTTCACAAGATCTCTCATCTCTCAGCCCCCAGTCCTCTCCCTCCCCAACGAACTAACCTTCATTGTTTCCCCATTTCCTTTCGCCCTCAGCCAGTAAGGCTTCCCTTCTTCAACCTCTATGCACACCAGCCTCCATAAAGACCCGACAGACCTGGCAACCCCTTCCCTCCTGAATCATCCGTCCAGCTCGCCAAGATCGAGTTAGACCCTCCAGCAACATCCCAAACACAACAGAGCCCATAGATCCAGATCTATCCACTTTCTTCCTCCAGCTCCTCTCCGCTGACGGTGTCCCCTTCCTTATCAATCGGCTCTCTTTCTCTGGTTCAGCCTCATGTAGAAGATTTGGGCTGAGACCCAACCGTCAGATCTGTCATCGGCAAAAGAAAAACAAACAGAGAAGGGAGAAGACAGAGAAACTAGACACATCTAAAAAAGATTAAAAAAACAGGTTGTTTGTACATTTTTCTCTTGTTGTAGGTAACAGTGATCTTCACAGCCGACAGGGAAGGGAGGAGGGGGGAAACTGTTCCAGAGCCCCTGTTTGCTTGGATTTTCTTGCGGCGGCCACACGTGGAGAAGACGTGCCACCACTTTTCTTGTAGATCCCAAAAGGCTTTCCGACAGTTCCTGGATTTTTGGGGTTTATTTTGTAATTTTTGAATTGTATTTGATTTATTTTGAATTTTTTATTTTTGTAATATGTAGTTATGGGTGTGTACGAGTAAAAATAGTGAAAAATGGTATGTGGGTGTTTGTATCTTTTTTTATGTGTTTTTTTATAAAACCAAAACGACAAAAAAAAAAAACTAAAAAGACAAGAAGAATTTAATGTTTTGATTCGCTCATGGTTAAGGATTACAAGCTTATATGTAAGACATATTCCTGATATCCGATGAAAATACAAAACCTTTAAAACTTTTATAATATATCAAAACCACGAAGCAACTTACCTCAGTTAGGGTGCACTAGGGGTGTTAATACCTTTCTTAGTCACAACCAGTTCCTTACCTGTGAATCTCTGATAATGACCAGTGCATCCGGGTTTCCTAGTAATCTTCAATCAAATAATAGGTGGCGACTCCCAAATCAATCAAACAAGCAACAAAAATCATCATCGACGCTGCACAAGGCATGTGCGACATCCATCATCACAGTTTGTCTAGTGTTCTCTCTTCTTACTTGAGTGAAGGTTGCTTGATCGATGGTAGAGGGATCTGTTGAAGAATATCTCGGCAGGTCTGATCAAATTGATCATCCAAACCATCCAAGAAGGTATAAATTCGATGTTCTTGAATTAATTTGTTGTATTTCTGTATGTCCTCATCACATGTCATGAGATTTAGACGTTTGTAGTCAATCTCTGCTAGAGAGATTGTAAGCCAGTGTAGTAGTCTTCTAGAGAACCCCTCCCTTGTGTGGTTCGACTGACTTTTCGTTTTAGGTCTTATACCTGGACATTTTCTCCTCCATTGAAGTATGTTGTGGTAATGGCGTCCCAAACACCTTTAGTTGTAGGAAACCTGATAAAATTTCAAATTAAATCTGGAGTTAGGGAATTGATAACCCAACCTTTAACAATTGCATTTTCTTCTCTCCATTTACTGTATGTTGGGTCGGTAAGTATTGGCTGTCTGATTTCGTCGGTGATTAATCCAAGTTTGTCTCTACCCGAGATAAACATCTCCATGATCTGTGACCATAGTTCATAATTCTAGCCATTAAGTTTGATTCCAGGGACGACAATTGGTAGGTCAGGGTTTTGGGTAAAGTTGGTTTGAGTGTCGATTCTGGAATTTGTGGTTGTAATCTGAGCATGGTTTGATGGGTTTGGTTTTACCAATGTTTTAGGTTGTCTATGATTTGAAAAAGGTTTAGATTCGGATCGTCCGCTCTGATACCATGTCAATAGTGTCTGAGTAGTTCAGAGATAATTGTTTGTATCAATTCATTGTGCTCTTTCTTTATTACATAAAACTTGTATATTTACATGTACGGCCCTGATTTCTAGTTTTCTTGCTTTGTAATATTTCCTAAACCAAGAATTAATCCTTGTCAACAACATTCAATTTGCCAATCACCTCGAAAGTTATATTGAAGACCATTGCTCTAGACAACACGTCACTTGTTGATGTCAAAGTTTTGTTACTTACAACTTTAATGTCTCCACTTTTTTTTTATTATTATTAACATACATGTTTGGTTAGCTTCTATGTATGATAAGGGAATTTTTAGCATGTATATTTTCCACTATTCATGCTTGATTTTAAAATATTTTGGATGTGATGCACAAGTTAATTAGAATTTTGGATCCCTTTTTGAACTATTGACCTCGTGGGAAATTAATGTGTTTTCAGATACTAGATTACTGAGTAAGCAGAATCCAGCAATAAACTGAACATTGATTGATTTTGGGCTGCAAAGGAAGCTATATAATTCAGTTCTAAACGTTCGTCACCATTTTCAAATATCTGAGATGAAGGTCTATAAAACATATGAAGGGTATAGAACTCAGTTTTGTTGTTTTGAAGCTCAAAAACCGAGTCGAAAAGCAAGGATTGAATCAGACCCAAACTTCCTGCACTCCAAATGCTATCTCGGGTTATGGCCTGTATCTCAAGTCTCAAAGGTCTAAAAATTACAAGATCGGTGTTGTTAGAAAAAAGATTCAATTTTCCACAATTTCTCCATAAATAGAGATCTTTGAATTCACACGTTTCCTGCCTCAAATCTTGCTCGTGATACCCGTATAGGAAAGGATTACAAAACAGAGAAGGAAATTTTCTTCTTTCCATCAGGGGCTAAAAAGGCCAGAATATAAAAGAGAAAAGGAGGGGTTCAGCGGGGCACACAAAGAGACATAGAGAAGCCATATAATACACTAAAAGAAGAGAGGAGGCAGCACAAAATAAGAGACAAAGTGGAGACAAAAACAAAGACAAATAGGGGGTGAAAATCAGAGAAGTTTGGAGAACACCTATCTATTCTACTGTCATTCTCTACTTTTGAGTAATGGTCACTGTATCAAGTTTGTTTCTCTTTAATTTAACTATGGAGTAGACTTTTTATTTTGGGATTTTTTATGTAAACTTACTATGAATATATGAACAATTTCTTTGATTGAATTATTACATTAGTTGTTGAGTATTTCATTCTATGTTTAATGCTTGTGTATATTTGGCCAACATCTGCATGATTTGAAATTTAATTTGAAACTGAGAAGTGATAATTATTTTAGCCATTATTTGAAATGCCTTAAGAAATCTATAGAATAGAGGTATCCTAGGAACTTTTGTAATCGTTAAAGATTTTACGATACTTAATAAATTTTGAAAAGTTCAGAAATTCCGTAGAGTTTATGAAGTTTGTTTGTCAAAATAATTCATTGATACTCGAGAGAGGTTAGTGTTTAAATTAGAAAAAATATATATGTGTGATTATCAATGCTAGGAGTAATTAATTCAATTGAGAAAGTTCACATAGGAATAGTTACGGTAAGTCATAAATCCTAGAACCAATAGAATTGAATTCAATAATATTTAATCAGTTAGTTGTTTGTTTTTAATTATTAATTTATGTTTTCAAAACTATCTCATTCGATTCCTCAAATAGATCATAATTTAAAAGACTTTGATAATTAGTTGTAATTTTTACAAATTCTCGTGGGACAATATTTTACTCATCATTTTATTACTTGTTACGATTCGTGCACTTGCAAAATTAACCAACAGAGTATGTTGACTAATTTTATATGCCTTGAAGTTAATAACTATATAAACCCTCAATAACTCTATAATAACTTAAATTTAAATTATTAGATAGCAAACCAAAAGTAAGATCCGCTCTTATTTTTACTGAGGATGACACCACCCACATCCATCACTTTTTTATCCTTTCCCGTTAATCTATTAATTATTATTGCTATTGAAAAACCAATCAATCAACAACAATGTAAATTCTATGGTTAATTCATATAAATTGTTTCTGTGTCAATGTATTTAAATTTTAATCAATAAGTATAAAATTTGAATTATAATTTCTTGACATATGTTATCATAAATTATTTCTATTTAAACTAGTTGAAGGCTCCTATCATAAGTTTGAATTTAAAATACATTAATATATTTTTTAAAAATTATTTTTTATTTTTAACATTCAAAATCTTCTAAAAACATTGAAAAAAAATATAAGTTTAATAGTTTTTCAAACAAAACATAATTTATATGTTTAGTATTGTTGTGCTTGTTATTCAAAAATATTTTTTGTATTTAATTTTTTTATTTTTAATATTACCATGTCAAAAGTTTCTAAAAATATTTAAAAAATATCAATTTAATATTTTTTCAAACAAAAAATAATTTGTATTTGGTATTGTGGTGCTTGTTTTTTTTAATTTAAAATACATCAAAAAAAATTTAAAATTTTTTTATTTTTAATATTAGAACATTAAAATCTTTTAAAAACAATTAAAAATATAAAAACCAATTCTAACACAAAAATAAGACATTAAACTTGTACGTAATAAAACTTGGACATGAACAAGTGACGTGGTGGGCAGAGCGATGATCTATAACATAATACTATATTAATTCCGACAGCAGAAGCAAGAACTAATTAACTTCACAAGTATCGTGTATTATATTTGTACCATACTAACATGTACACGTCAGTAGGTGGTGGCGGGTGATCGATGACCAATAATTTTCTCTATATAAAGATATGCTCTATGATCTCGTCCATCTGTTTATTAATATTGATGGGGACCACAGGGCAAGCTCTATTATTGAGCAACTTGGTCTTGGGTCAATCATGAGGTGATAAATTGTAAATAAAAGCGCAATTTAAATGTTTTCATACGTTACCATCACTGTTTTGAACGAATCCCTTTAATTTCCTGATGAATTTATTAAACTATTTTGGTGCATCAAAGATGAGGTTTGTAATTAGAGGTGAGAAAAAATTAAAAAATTAATTAAATTGAGAAAATTAAAAGAAATTAAGAAAACTGAACTATAAAAAAAATCGATTGAATCAATTAAAATATTTAGAAAAATATTTTATTCGGTTTCATAAAGCTGAAACTGAAAAACCAAAACCAAGTCCATTAAAAAGTCTAAAAAACCCCTCTAAAAAATAATATAGTTTTTTATTTTTAATATAAAATAACTGAACTAAAACCGAATCATACCAAAATTAAACCAAACCAAATAACATCAACATCAATAAATTAATTTTTAGTTTTTAATATAAAATAATCCAACAAAACCAATGGACTTGTTATTCTTTATGACAAAATATCATAAACAAGAAAGACAACCTTTTTCTTATATAGGTATCGTTTTCAAGTCTTGTTAATTTAGACCCCACGCGTCTATATCATAAATTAATTGAAAGCTCATATTAGAAGTTTTAATTTAAAATAAATTAAAATATTTTTTAATTATTTTTTATTTTTAACATTAACATGTCAATATCTTCTAAAAATATTAAAAAATATATTAATTTAATATTACTTTTCAAACAAAAAATAATTTATGTGTTTGGTATTGTGATATGCTTTTAAAAAAAATTTAATTAATATATCAAAATATTTTCATTTTTATTTTTAATATTAGAAAATAAAAATCTTCTAGAAGCAATTAAAAAAATCAATTTAATATTTTTTTAAATAAAAAACAATTCAAACACAGAAATAAACACTAGTTGTAAAACAACTGCCGTAACATTGCATAAGATACAGATAGAGGAGGGAGGAGTTGTCCCATTCTACCCTTTTTTCTCTCTACATTAGATTTGTTGGTTGCCTGCACAGCATAAGCAAAAGCATTCCTCAGCAATCCATATTCTAAAATCAAAACTCCTACTTTAGATTTGTTAGCTGCCTGCACAGCATAAGCATTCCTCGGCAATGTCGAAGAGCCGCAGCTCACAGATTATAACATGTAAAGGTATGCTGATGAATGAGTTTGCTTCATGTGTGTTGCGCGCGGAGCCACAGAAAGATAACTCCTTTACTTTCAGTCGTTAACTTGCCATCTGGGCTTCTTCTGACAGCGGCAGTAATATGGGGAAGTGGGGAGCCATTGAAGGTTGAAGAGATACAAATAGAACCGCCAAAATCAACTGAAGTTCGAGTGAGGATGCTATATGCAAGCGTGTGCCACACTGATGTCTTACGTGCCAGACGCATAGGAGATCCTGTTGTAATACAATTTACTTGATTTTCATGATCATCCTTGCATAATTATTATTAATGTCTTTCCAGCTTACTTTGTTTCACCATTTTATCTCCTTTTCCAGCCACTTTTTCCTCGAGTCTTGGGCCACGAAGGCGTTGGGTAAGCCCTCTTCTTACTACATATATCAAAACTAGTACCCAAAAGCTGGGCTAGCTAGCTTTTGATGAATAAAGAGCTGATCTTACAATAACTTGAATTGTACTCCCAATGAAGAACGGTGGAGAGCTTTGGGGATGAAGTAAATGGTCTTGAAGAAGGAGATTATGTGATACCAACAATGTTAGCAGAGTGTGAAGCCTGCGAGAATTGTACATCAGCGAACACCAATTTATGCCTGACATACCCTTTAAGCCGTAGTGGTCTAATGTTAGATGGCACTTCAAGAATGTCCATCAAAGGGCAGAAGTTGTATCACATGTTTACTTGCTCCACTTGGTCCGAATACATGGTTATTGATTCCAATTATGTAAACAAGATCGATCCAAGCATACCTCTGCCTCATGCCAGTGTTTTATCATGTGGATTTTCAACTGGATTTGGAGCAGCTTGGAAGGAAGCTCAGGTTAAAATGGGATCAACTGTGGCTGTTTTAGGCCTTGGTGCTGTTGGACTCGGGGTTTGTTTTGTTCTTTTCCTTTCCTTTCCTTGAGAAGAAAAAAAGAAGAGGGTGTAGAATATTTTGCTGATGCCCTTATTTGTCTCTCAAAAATCTCTGTAAATGCAGGTCACAGAAGGAGCTCGAATGCTAGGGGCAGCTAAGATAATCGGCGTTGATAAGAATAGCATGAAAAAAGACAAGGGGCTAGCTTTTGGAATGACCGATTTCATTAACCCTGATGAGTGTTCGGATAAATCTATTTCGCAAATGATAAAAGACCTGACTGGTGGAATGGGAGTGGATTATTGCTTTGAGTGCGTTGGTGCCGAGTCGTTGATTAATCAAGCCATCCAAGCCACAAAAGAGGTATATATATATATATATGCATGCCCATAATCCCTCTCCTCTTCTAACCAATGCTCTGTTTTGTTCTGCTACAAGAAAGCAGTAAAATCAGCTAATCATATTCTAACTCAATTTGTGATGTTCGGAAAACTACCATTCAATAAGAGCTTCTCTCTTGATGCTGGTTGTTAGGGAAAAGGAAAAACAATTGTTATAGGCGGAGGAATCAACAGCGTAAAGATCGATTACTTTCCTCTT
This sequence comes from Populus deltoides, assembly GCA_015852605.2. Taxonomy (NCBI): domain Eukaryota; kingdom Viridiplantae; phylum Streptophyta; class Magnoliopsida; order Malpighiales; family Salicaceae; genus Populus; species Populus deltoides. The sequence goes on along the minus strand of CM027588.2, from coordinate 10,174,383 downwards.
TTGAGTGGAAGAACCCTAAAGGGGTCCATTTTTGGAGGGCTCAAAGTAAAATCTGATCTTCCCATCCTCTTTCAGAAATGCAAAAATAAGGTATGTCCTTATCAAATTAGCATGTGGAATGAGAAAATGAAAGGTGCCCCCTATTTTTTTTAGAAAAAAAATAAAATCATTGACCTTACTTGACAATAGCATACCACTGGAACGAGGAACTCAACTGATGGCGGGTCTGCTTAATTTCTGACAGGAATTCGATCTTGATGAACTCTTGACTCATGAAGTTACATTACAAGATATCGAGAAAGCATTTGAGCTGTTAAAGCAACCAGATTGCGTGAAGGTGCTCATCAAGATTTGATTGATTAAGCTGCTAATAAAGCCTGGCCATGTTTATGTCTGAGTAAAAAAAAAGCTCATAAAACAGCATCTGAAATAAAGTTGCCAGGATTAGAAAACATGCTTCCTGTATTATTTATTGCCTTTGGGGGGGGGGTTGGGGTTGGGGCGGCGGGGGGCTCACGAAGTCTAGCAAGATGTATGCCCGAGTACTGAATATCGATGGATCTAATAGTTTCAAGCTTTGCTACTTCTCAAGAACAATTCGGGCATAATTTGTTGAAGTTGATGAAAAAGTGATTTTGATTTGGCAGGTGCTCTAAAAGTGATAGTATATATTTCTTGCCAGTTTTCCTTTTCTGAAACTTTGCTATATACAAAAATATCTTGCGTTTTTCCTTCTTGTTAGTTTACTCTGTATCTTCTGTTTTCTCTTAAAAACTAATTTCAAAAATTTAAAAACAAAAAACAGCAACGCTACCAAACGCTTGCCTTTTAGATTACTGGGATAGGAGGAATCCGGCATTCAATCCGTCAATGACCTCGAAACAACCAAAGTATGCATAAACCCCGCGAGGTCAATCTCTTAAAGCCCCAATCATATGGTAAAATCTTCCGTCAATGGGGTGTACATGTAGTGTGAAGTTGAGAAGTCAATTATCACATACACCTCATAACCAATACATTTACGCAAGAACTTCAGAATACTAAAGCCGAGATTTGAAGATTGTCAAGGAAACAGAACTGTTTTATGTCATCCTACCAGCATCCTTTTGTAGCAGTTCATACATAAATATTTTGTTAAGACTTAAAACCAGGGCTCAACAGGGACACCAAGAATTCAGGCACCAATTGAATAAACAGGACGAAACTACAAAGAAAAAATCAGCATGGTGCTATCACAGATATGAAAATGATTCCTGAGGATCAATTCAAAGATCCATGATGCTGTCACAGCTCAATAAAAGAGGTCATGCTGTCACAGCTCAATAAAAGAGGTCATCTGGTCTCGTAAACAAGACTTCTGGACTCGTTCTAGCATTGATCAGAAGAGAATGGACAGAGACTCGTTCTAGCATTGATCAGAAGAGAATGGACAGAAAAAAATGTCTAAAGCAGCTGTAGAATGCTGTTTATATGGCTTTCAAACATAATCCCTAAACTTTTAGACCAATAAAACAGCCAACTACATCGTTCATATTCTCATTTAAACATCACAAAAAGCAACCTTTAATCAATAGTAATGGCAAAAACACATGGTTCATGCTGATCTTCAAACATTACATGGTCTCAGAAATTATTATGAACAAACAGAAACGAATCTCACATTGTAGCTTCCATCTCAGGATCAGCTTCAAGAGGCACAGGAGGAGAATTATTGCCACCTCTCAGACGAGAAGATACTTTGTCAATAGCAGAATTCAGTTGGCTGATTTTTGCATTCAAGGTCTTCCTGGTCTTCTGCTTTTTCCAGAAAAAGGAAGGATGTCCGATGTTAAATTTCTTTCATAGCTATCCAACAAGCAGAAAAGATGCATGATGAATAAAATGTAATTACCTCTAAACCTTCATCATAGTATATTGGCCGCTTGGCCTTCCGAAATCCATATTCATCTTCATTTAGCAGGGATCTTCTTATCTTAACAATACAAGGAAACAAACATGAAACCAGCTCGTACTAGAAACACCCTTTACTTCAAAAGGGTAATAAACCATAAGCATTTCTCAAACAAGAGTAACAAAGAACATCTCCATTTTGGTTCCATCCAACAACAATATATTTGATAAAGCATATATCAACAATTTCTCTTCTTGCTCAGAACTTCAGTGATAATGAGTCATCATGGCGAGACATGCAGCATCTGGAAATAAAAGAAAAATCACAGCAATATATACAGACAGCTACAAGTAATGAAATAAGGTAACACTAGTGATACTCTAATAGTTTATTTAATGACGAACTGAAATTATGTTCTGCCATGATCATTAGATTAGTTAACAGGAAGGTAAGGGGAGAGCCCGTGTCAGACTATGGAGAATAGGAGCAATAAAATGCTAGCAAACAGCAGAGCAAAGAAAATATCAAGATAAAGCATATTGAATATATGCCATGCATAGTACGAGATGCTATTTAATTTTATTAGTAGTCAGTAGGCTATGGATACATGGTTATCAAGAAGTAAAATGAAAAAAAAAAAAAGGAGGCAATCATACAGATTCTACTGTTAGATCTGCATAACAAGCAAACGCCTTTTGAGAAGCATGAAGATTGAAGATTCAACTACTTTCATTTAGACATCCAGAGCTATACTAGACCCGATGCAACATGTACTTACCAATTGTTGTGCAAAGGTTGCGCAACTTGAGACATGCAGGATGATTTATTTCAATGAACAGCCAACATTTTAGGTCCCTTATACGAAGCATTTAAGTACTTTGTAGCTTAAAAGGCAAGAAATCTAATCACCTGAGGAGCAAAAATATATGCTACAGTTCCAAATACAGCACCTCCTAAAAGAAAACCAGCAACAAAATCACCGCCGCCACCGCTGCTACCATCACTGCATATAACAGAGAGAAACAAAAGAAGATGATGATGAGTTACAGCAAAAGAGTACAGGGCTACTTTAAACAACAGCTGCCTAAGGGAGAAACGAAACAACATCATAAATGATTAATAGACAAAACCAGGGGCTCGGCTCAGATAAGAAAAATGAGATGGATGCAAATGGGCTTCAATTCTTCCAAGTTAGAATGGATATCGGAGATCTGATCTAATTGAGTCAACAACCCTCTAATATTAACAACTTCGTAAGCAAAAAATTCACCCTCAAAATGTAGGCAAACACATTTAACTCCCAATTGGAAATGAGCATATTCGTGCATTTCTTGGCATGAAATAGGGATACCAACATCATGACTATTTTTCAAAAGGCTTATCAGTTTGTGATATCAAATAATATGGATGTGGGAATCAAGAACAACAAGCATACTTGTATTGGGCACGAACTGCCAACTTGGGGCTGGTTCCCACTGGGTTTGATTTCCTTCCAACTGCCAGTCCTGGAGATTTGGCAAGTGAAATGGATTTTGTCGACCAAAGGGGACGTGCCTTAAGTTGAGATCCACCTACATGCACCCAAAATTAAACAAACTCTCAGGATTCTCTACTCGCACTTCAGTTGTGATGATCAAAAAGATTTAATAATAGTACTCCATGGAAGATTATATGTTCAAGAAAAAAAAAACCTTTACGAGCTAAAAGGAAGAGAGGGAAGAAGTTATATTTATACCTGATGAGATTGAAACAGGAGCAAGAGAAGTAGCCATGGAGATCTAATAGTCCAGAGAGAAAAAGAAATGAAAAATAGTTTTTAGAAGATAGAGAGTGTGATTTAATTTAATGCAACGCGCTACTATTTAAGCCCAAAATGAAGAAGAAGAAGAAGAAGAATGCTCACCGCTGCTTCTCAATTCTCTCGGCTAGATTTAGCTCTTCCGTTTCCAAGCACCGCGTTAATTTCCAATTATATCCTTGTAATTACACTGTATCATAAGCCTTTTTTTTCATTAAATGAAGAACTTGTGAATATAACGATCAATTATCATATTGATTGAATATATATTCTACTAATAATAAAGGAGTATTCTGGGAATACAGTGCAAGTCATGTTTTTAAAAATTATTTTTAAAAAAATAAAAAAATTATGTTTTTTGATCGTTTTAATGTGCTAATATCAAAAAAAATTTTAAAACAATAAAAAAAAATTTTATTTAATGTATTTCTAAGCGAAAAATACTTTGAACCATCAGCACTACTACAATCTCAAATAGACCCTAAATCTATAACAGCTCTTGGTTTTATTGTTCATCTCCTCGCAAGTCAAGGTGGGTTTGCACAATAATTTGGTTTTTCTCTTCCTTCAATTTTTTTACCATTTAATTTTTTTTATTATGTCCTTTTATATTGTATTTTATTAAAAATTAAATTTTATAATTTATTTTAATTTAATTTTTATAGAATTAATGTGGTCTAAAACAAATATCACGTTTCTAGATTAGTGCTCAATTTTATTAACAAAAAATTAACTTGATTGTTTGAAAGAGATTGAGAGTTAGGAAACCAAAACTAAAAGGAAAGAAAAATGGTAGCTTCTTTATCATGGTTTTTAGCCTTAGGATTTGTCTAAAAATTCTTTTGATGCTTTTAGCTCAGTAATTATATGTTTTAATCCAAAACTTCATTTTATTTACATTTCATTCCTTGAGTTCAAGATAAAAATTAAAACGGTCAAAAAAACAAGAGAAGAAAGTGGGTTTTTCTTGAGTTGATTTTATATTTTTTTTTTCGATTTGGGTTTTGTTTTTCAAGAATCAGTTTTTTATATTATAAAAGCGTTATATTTTAGGTGTTTTAAAAAATTAGGTTTTTAGATAAATAAAAATTATCACGCGTGATTTTCAAGTAATCTCTGCGATAGTCAAAAATTAAATAGTCAATCTTTATATAAAAATAAAAACAAATTAATAAAGATCTAGCCAGTGAGTTTGATCTTCCAGACCTCCACACATGGCTTTTTTTTTATTATGTCAGATTTAGGCATCTAGTCCCACTTTTGTTTTCCTTCTTCTTCTTTTTCCCTTTGATTTGAACTTAAATTAATTAAGATAGATTAGTTAAATATACTTGTGACATGCACACATGTATTTAATTTTAATGAAACTAATTAAAAATATTTTTGTGTTATTTTTTTTTATAAAATATCATTTAATTTTTACTTGGTTTTATATAAGATTATAATATTTTTTAATATAAAATATTTTTTTTTTTTAATTAATTAAAAAGAGATAATTGTTTTTCTTTAATTTTATTCAATCCCTTATGTGTGATTGTTTATGTTTATTATTTTTTAATTACATAAATAATTGGCTCTAAAAAATAAAGTTAATAAACCCAATTAAATTCATGATTGAAATGTGAGAACATCTTAATATTAGTATTATCTTTCAACTTTTTGATTTAATCTTTAGTTAGTGTTAATATTTTTTTTTGTTATTGGTATTATATTATTTTATTGTAATACTTAATTAAAAATTATAAGTATTTTTTTAAATTATTTTTTTTATTTAATTTTTTTTATAATTTTTCTTTTATTATTTTCCAAGGAAAATATGACTGGTCAAAACCATTTAAAGCTATTTAATATTTTATATAAAAAAATTAAAAAAAATAAAAAAAAGATATATATTATTTTAAACTATATTTCTAAATAATTTAATATCGTAAAATTTTGAAATTTTTTTTTAATTTTTTTAATCTTAGATTGTTTTATTTGTAATAAAATTTAAAAAATTTTTATTTTAAAGAACAATCTCCAGTTACAATCTCAGCTACTTTAAAGTTTAAACGTAAAATTTATTTATTTATTATATTTTTAAGAGTGAGGGGCAGTATGGTAAAGTGAAGATGATGAAGTCCCCAAGCCATCCATGTAAAGACAGTTCCGCAGTTGAGCCCAAAGCACGTACTGCTTTGGGTTCTCCGCCTTCAGAATTATTATTATTATTATTATTATTATTATTATTATTATTTGTGTTTTGTTTTTCGTTGCCTATTGGAAAATCTAATCCTGTTGATCTCTGACACTATACATATGGATCCTCGAAATAAATTCTATTAATATCGATACAAAAATCGTAAGTTGATTTTGATTGCTCTTTTATCTCTAATTATGCCAATTTTAATTATATATATATATATATATATATATATATATATATATATAAACATTTCTCCAATATATATTATTTATGTTATATGGTGTGTGCATGATTTATTTTGACATCAAAATACCTCTTAGTTTTGAATAGAGTAAGCAATTGATCACATGTCATTATTTGTTTTTCAAATGTTATAAAAAAAAAACCTCATTTTTAGTGATTTTACCACAAAATACTTAGATATTTATTATTCTCATTTTAATAATTACGAATCTAATGCATGTAACTTAAAAATATTTTTTCCTACAAACATATTTCCAATTGATTTTTTTTATTATTCTAAATACATTTCATATTAATAAAAACAATATCAATGATTATTACATGAATTTTTTAAAATAAGGCTTATTTTTTAAATCATATGAGTCTTTATTTTTTATTTTTAGATTAACATGGGTGTTCAGACCAACTTCTGCGCACCTCGACTAATAAGAATTAATGATTATTACATGGATTTCCTAAAATAAGAATCACACGCATGGTTTTCAGACTCGGCCCGGTGGCTGGCCTGGTCCAAGACCCAAGTTTCGGGTTTTGACTTGGTCATCGGGTTGTCCGGGTCAATTCTTTTTTAAAAAATTAAAACGACGTTATTTTAGTAAAAAAAACACAAAAATCAACAAGTTACAACCGAGTTTTTAACTGAATCTTGTTGAATTATACTAAAATTTTTTTATTATTTTTTTTCAACTCAATCTAATTTCAGTTTTAGATCAACCGGGCTGAATTTCAAACTAACGATGTCACGAGTCTTTTGCTACTTTTATATATCAATGGTGCAAGGGCCGCACAAAGAGGCTCCATTGATGGAAGAACCATCCAATAAATGTCAGTCAGTCCCTTCCAAACAATAAGATACATGTGTTGTTGTTTTTTTTTATTTGTATATTACATCTCGATGCGTTGATGTGGTCTCACAAGCAAGAGATATTAATGGATTTTTTAATTAAAATACTTGAGTGAAAACTTGTTGCAATATAATTGTTTCATTGTTTTTATTTATGCAATAAAAGATCAATGCTATGAGTTTTAAATTAAGTTTTATATTGCATGTTTTTTCAAAGTATAAATAGAGAGAAAAACAAGGAAAGGTGTCAAAGATTAGTTCAATTTTTATTATAAAGTCCCTTAAGATATTGAAAATTTTATGATAGTACATGAATTGAATTATATTTTTATTTGCATCCTTACAATCTATTAGTATTGATATCTGAGAAATATATATATAAACAAATAAAAAATTACGAGCAAAGAGAAAATAAAAAATTAAGCGAGTTAAGTGTAAAAAAATAAAGAGGAAAAAGAAAAATAAGAGATTAAAATATAATTGATAAAAAAAATATATGGGATTTTCATCAAATCTTAGATATGACAACTTAAATTTGAAAATTCTTGATTCCTGGAACATCTTGGTGAGTTATCTTAATTATGGGATTATTTTGATGTATTTTATTGTGTTATTTCTGAAAATTATAACAGGTAGTTTTTGTATCAATACTTTCTTTCTTTGTTAGTTTAAGCTAAAGTCAAAAGGAAAATATATGGTGTCTTTGCTTAATTTAGGTTATTTGAGTCTTATTTCATTAGTTTTCTTATTCTCTATTTTTTTTTGTCTTCATATCGTTAATATTTCACATAAATTTATTTTGCTATTCGTGATTTCGTATTTATAGTTTCATATTGATAGTTTTTGGCTTTTTATTACTTCTTGAGTCTATATATTATTTTGGATTATACTACCAAGTGGTTAATTTTTCTAATTTTTTGTGAATTAGTTCCTTAAAGAACTTTTTTTTTTAGAATGAGTAGTAAAAGGCGAAATATGAGCTTGTTATAGTGAAAAGTCAAGAATTTAAATGAAAAACAAAATGAGTGACATGTATTAAGTGTAAACACGTTAGGAAGTAAATGAAAATATATTTTTCTTGCTATTGACATGTTTTTTTAAGATCTTAATGATGTCAATCAAAAGTGGATCATCACCACTAAATGATAGGAATAATCTAGAATGGGGTTATTTGGCTATTCAATAATAATTGGAGATGATGAACACGAGATTTAGAGAGGTTATGAATGACATGAGTGGATTGAAAATTAAATTAGCTAGCCTTTGAGATGAACTATTTTGTAGAGCTCCCGAGAGAAAAAGACTTGTAAGACGAGTTATTTCACCTTCAAATGAGTTTATAGCAGAAAAAAGAAAAAAAAATAAGGAATTTGATGGTTTTGATCATGAACATGGGTACTACATTTCATCAGCATAAAACTCATAAACATATAGGGGTTTGGCCATATGAGAGCAAAACAAACAATATTCCATAGAGATGACTCAAGTTTCATAACTAGTAGTACCAGGCTGAGTAGACTGGAGTGTTTTGGTAAGTCAGCACAATTAAAAAAGATATTTTGTAAAGTAATAGTTAGAAAAATATTGAGAGATCTAGCACAGTTGAGAGTGTTATAGATGATATCTGTGACTCTCCTCTAACAAACTCATCTTGGGGCAATCTATTTTGCCATTACTCTCTACTCAAGAAAATAGCAATTCACACAATTCAAATAACCAGTTTTCCAGTATCAAAATACAATTCACATAAGTAGCACATAACATATTCAGTCGTAAATAACAAATTTAAATAGACGATTAACACAATATAATATTTTATTAAAAATTAAATTAACTATACATCTATTCATAAATTCTCATAACATATAATAACATGTAACTATATCTAATAATCTCCTCAGCTCGTAGAAGGATCTAGAGTACTCGTGGACGAGCCTGGAGCATTACACCAACTCGTCCAACTCGAGGACGTGTTTGTAATATCCATGTAGGTGTGAGAAGGACTAATATCATCTCAGCTCATGGATGGACATAGGTCACTCGTGGACAAGCTTGAGATGCTCGTGGACGGACCAACATCCTCAACACTCTCACAGTAAGCAATCTCATCTTTTGCTAGTGTTGTTTCAAGACGCTTAACCTCTCTAACCTCTTGAAGTCCATCACGATATAAATTGAGCGAAGTGTTGACCACAATAAGTCCAATCTCATTGACACCTTCACGAATAGTTGTTGTTGCTTTCCAAGCTTCCTATACCAAGTAATTAATCTATATACATACATTAAAAACCAATTACTAGTCATTATCCATAATAAAATTAATCTAGTATTTAATAATTGTAAAAAACTATTGTATACCAATCGAATCTGTTTCAGATATTGGAAGGGGCATAATACATCAGATTGCATAGACGTCTCGGAAAACATGACCAAATTAGTGTAATGAAACACCTTGTAATAGACATATACCATGTCATGTAAGTATCTATATCAATCGTCGGATGTCACTCCTTAAAAACACAATCTCTCCTAGCATCCTAGAGATCAAGGTAAGATACATGAATTACCAACCAATTCCCGTTGCGCTTACCCTGACGATTAATATTGTGTAACTTGTCTCCAATATCAATATAATTTGGTCGCTTACCTTGGCGATTAATATTGTGTAGCTTGTCTCCAATATCAATATAATTTGGTATATCAATATAATTTCTCGTCTAGGTCTCCTATTCAAATAGAGATCCAACATATTAATCTCATTAATCCTCGCAAACCCAAACATTGAATTCACACTCCCATCACTACATATTAGTACACCAACGTAACGAGTTTGACTAACCCCGGTTTGCAACATTCTCTAAATAATTTCAACTTCTATTTCAAACATATTCCATCCAAGTAGATTATATAACATTCTCGATTATTTGTTAAGGAACATGTATTATGTAGTAGTTAGGAATTCATGACTTCCTCTGTTATAAGTGATATCATTGTCAGTATTGATAATGATACAACCATGAAAGTATAATATTCCTAAATTATCAGATATTTTGTTAAACAATACAACAAAATATAAATTAATCGGCAAACACCTACATTAATCAAATTCTGCTACCATAACAAAATTATCAATCATATTCAAGTATTTAATAGATAATATTATCATTTTACATGTAATTCAGTATAATTCATAATTTAATATAAATCAACATTAACTCTCCCATTACATAACTTTTTTAATTCACAATCCACAATAACAAAAAAAACATTGATTATCTAACAAAATAACCTAAATATAAACTAAAAATATATCTAATTAACATAATTCATAATTTAACCTAAATCAACACTAACATTTCAAACACATAATTTTGTTAATTCACAAGTAACGATAACCTAAAATAATTGATTATTTAACAAAATAACATTATTAAATATAATTAACAACTTAAATTACATCTAATTAACCTAATTCCTAATTTAAAACCCTAACATTTATTAAAATCAAAGTAACAGTAATTAAACATATATTACGTGGCTATTTTAGTCCGAAAAGTGAGGACCCGCCATTGGTAAAGAGAGAAAGAGTGAGGTGGCCACAGGTATACCGAGAAAGAGAAAGAGAGATGGGTGATGTCAGAGGTGAGTGTATGAGTGCTACTGAGAGTTTTTTTTATGGTGGGGAGGGAGAAACACAGGTAGTGGTGAGAGGAGATGAGTAGTGGCTGTGAGACATGTAAGAGGGGGAGAAAAGGAGGAAGAATCGGGTCTTACAATTCAAATGATGTCATTTGCGACTTGTTAAAGTGTACTAATTTTCCAATTATTTTTTTCGATTGTATTATTTTATTATTTTTTTACTATGCTAAAAAAACATAAAAACTCGAGTGAACTTCTTAGAGTCAATTTAGATACAAGCATCCACTGATCCTCGCATAAGATTGCGATGGACAACCTTTTCCTGTTGAGCTTACAGGGTCCACACATGAAAGTCGACGGTGGCACTTCACTTCACCCAGTTGCATATGACTCAGAACGCAGCTTATTACTGTGCCATTGCACCATGCGCGTACGCTGGCCAAGCACATATGAACAGCATGAACGGATTTATATCATTACAGGAGTTTGATTCCAAAGGATCCACCACATCACTGATGTACCAAAACGTTGGGGAATTCCCAGAGGCATTTTACTAGCCCAGCAATTACAAGACGCATACTTGAAATATGCCTGCATTACTCTACTCGAAAACACCTGCCTTGACAGCTTATAGTCGTCTCATACAAGGAATAACAAGGGAGGATCTGTCACAAGCATCATCTGTTACTACCATTTTCCTGTCAACAAACAATTCAAAATGACAACTGCACCAATACCAGGAAGCAAAATCAGAAAACAAAAGCGGGGGGGAAAGGAGCGAGGTGGACGCAGAAGATCACGAGGTTGCAAATATCTAATGGCATTTTAAAACTGTGCCGGCTTAAAATCTCTTTATATACAAACAGCCGTGACGGTGGCACTCATAAACAAAGAGCTCAGAAAAGTTAAAAGGGGAAAAATTATTAGTAAATCCTGTGTGGGTTTATGAACAGATGGAAATTGATTTTCCTATGAAGCCCATGGAAGACCATCATTATGTATGAGGCACATATACCACGTCCATGTGGGGCACAATGTGTACAAAGTGAGAGTCACCATAGCACTATTTATCTGGAAGGCCCCTAAAGAGGAGCAGTGAAGTATTCACATGACACCTTTCAGGCACAAGTTGCTCAGTTTTTGAAACAGGTTTTACAGTTCGTTCCTAGTCTGGGAATGGGAATGAGAGGGAGAGGGAAAGGGAAGCAGAGACACCATCTTCTTCTTCCTTGTTCATTACCTTGTCTGGAGGCTTGTTCTGGATATGATTTTTTTCAGCCATTCCAAAGAAAGGCAGGATTCGCTTGTTTGGGGATTTCGTCTCAGCTCCTAAGGCAAGCTCAAGATTTGGAATCCCATCACGAACTCGATCGAGTTCCTCATCATTTGATGAGTTCCAGGGCATGAAGATAGCAGGCAACCGACTATCCTTGACATGATGTGAATCCACGGGAAAGAAGTACCTTTCACTAGTTCCCAGGCCCTCCAAGATTACCTTTTCAGCAGATGCTTTGTCATAGCTCCTCTCCTCAACGGAGGAGCTGGAACCCAAATCACATGTCTGTGAAGTAAAACTACCGCTCAAAGAATTTTCCTCTCTTGAACCACTACCCCCATATAGCCCACTAAAACCCATCTTCAGCTTCTTACTGATGCTCTCTCCATCCACCAACGTATTATTATTATCTGCCTTGTTCCACGGAGCCTTTTGAGTCATGCTACTTGAAATCAGAGGTGCAGTATCTGACAAATACAAAAATGGTCGTTTCCTTGGACCTTTACCTGAGAAAGTCTCCACATCTATATTCACGTTATCTTCATTCAAGTCCCTTTCAACTATAATATTATCTTTGTCACTGAATGTTCTATCAACTATTTTATCCTCACCAAAAATCCTCCTGCAGCCTGAATTTTGACTACCAACACCAAAAATCTTGAAGGATGGCGTATCTTCTCCAAGACGTGAAGCACCTTCATGAATTTGTATCTCCTTCACATCAGAGACAGAATTAGTTTGAGCTACCTCAGTACAGGGTTTCGGGTCCACATCCAGACTGCACCTAGGAGGACCAACTTCTTCCTGTAAAAAGAAGGGTCAGTATTCATTCAATTGTAAAGGAAAGCGAAAAAGAAGTTTGAAACAAGCTTCACCGAAACCCACATTTATGAGCAGCACTCAGGAAAAGTCACCAAAACCCATACATATAAGCAGCACCCAGGAAAAGAGAAAGAACAAGAACAAAAAATAAAAGTCAATATTTAGGAACATATTTTCAGAGAGACTTAGTTTGATTTCATTTTTAGAAAACAATTTGTCGACTTTTAAATCGAGCATACATCTTTATTCCAAAATCATTCCTATACAGAAAACTGAGAGAACGTGTTCACTAACTCAGTAAATAGTTTTTGAAAATAGAAACATCAGCCTTGCTTGGATTGTCTTCAAAACAAAGAACGACAGTTTGAATATCAGTACTAAACAAGGCCCTTCTCTTCTAAAGTGGAGAATTTGGATAACAACTTTTAGGAATGTAAAATTAAAAAGCACGTATTTCCAAGAAAAAAGTGAACAGAAAACAAGTTTTTCATGATTTTTCTAGAAAATATCTAGAAAACTGAAAAAATCTCGCAAGTACAAATTAGCTTCATTTTTTCGGTTAGATATTTTCTAGCTCTACTGTTTCCTGAACCTATAAGGGCAGAACTGGGCAACCTAATGATCCTTATTTGCCAATTGTTACAGAAGAGCTTGAACCTCACTAAAGTTAATTCACTACCTTTGACTTTTAAGTTTACTTTCTTATCCTTTTTATGGAGATGCCTTGAAGACCTCAAAGAGCAAGAAAATATGGCTTTATCAAAGCAAGCAAACATGAGGCACAAATTTTACAAGTTTGACCATGTCAGTCAAACTGCAACAAAATCCCCTACTATTCCAAATCTCTCACAAAACTAGCACCGATTTAGGAAGCTATGCCAGGAAATATAGAAGTAGTCAAGGGTTTCGTTGCAAGGGTTGACAAATGCTTGTCTTTAATAGTTGCCCATGATTCATTGCAGGCACAGACTGAAGACAATGTTGAGATTTCAATGAAGTATTGTGGGGAGAGCAAATAGCATGTTAATATTGTATGAGAGGTTGTGGGAAGCTGTCTTTAGGAGCACAAAATATCCTGGTCCTTGGGCAATATAACCACATTAAAAACAAAATCATTCATATGCATACCGTCAAGAAAATACAGGTGCAATTATTCAAATTACAATGAAGAAAATGTCATTCAAAAATCTAATGCTAATATATACAGGAAAAGGAATAGTTTAGGAATAGAAAGAAAAAAAAAATCTAAAGCCAAATGCTTTATAGAATTACAATGAATCGCAAATGTCGAAACCACATTCAAGCAAGTCATCTGTGCCACCTTTCTGAAGTAGCATGTGTACTAAATGGTCTGACTGGATTGTGGAGATAAAAGAAAACCAGAATGTTGCTACCACTTAAATTTTTGAATATATGGCAAAACAACAAAGCATGACAAACTTGAGAAATTTACAAGATTACTAAATTGCTGATCAGTGCTGGCTAGTGTCACATTAAATAGAAGAAAATCCAAAACTAATCTGTTTATGTGTTGCATCATATGTTTATTGTTGGCATTATAGTGCACCAGACCGTAGCCATTCCACAAAGACTCCAACATAGATAAAGCCATGGTGTAATATCAACCAAATCAAGTGTTTTGTCATTTGTCAAGTGTGAGGGAAAAAAATTACCAGGGAAGGACTGCTGCATCTAGCTTCTGGGCACCATGGGGTACTGCTTCCTCGAATCTTTGTCAACAATCTGGAGTCAACTTTACCATCTTGCTTCTCTAGGTTGGTTTGTGAATTAAATACTTTGTCATCAGAGTTCCCATTTAAGGAAACACTTTGTTTCTCAGGAGCATTTGCTGCAAGATGCACTTCAGAAGAACATGGACTGTCACAAGCAGATGTATTTTTAACTATACATTCAGGCACACAGAGATTCTCAGATGAAGTCATGACTGCAGCGGGAATGTCTTTGTCCCTGGGCACCCCATTCAAACTGGGCATAACTAACTTCTTGAATGAATCTGAACAATCAGATCTCCTTCCCCTGAACACTCCCCACAAGAAATATAACATGTTCCACCCTGCAAATAATAATCACAAACTATATTATTTTAATTCCATGACTTTTGAGCATACATGCAAGCTCCTCACAAATTCCTACCAGAAAAGCAGCTAAAGGCTAGCCAGCTGACTTATGCATTATTAGTTAGCATGACAGTGCTTTCAAATTCACTAGGCTATCCCATTTGTTTCTCTTCTTAAAAGGAGAATAATACCTATAACTGACATTTTAAAAGAACTGTCATGCATCACAAATGACCAGCTAGCAGCAACATAGTGTATTTTAACTGCTAGCTGATCATTTCTTATGTGCATACAGTTCTTTCATTTTTGCCCATATAACTGTTTGGTGCATTCATAAAACTGTTGTTTACCTATCTTTACCTCAGATGACAAGTCTTAGACTTCATAAAACTTAAAACAATCAGAACTTTTATGCATCTTCCAACAGGTAATGAGGTGCTATCTTTCTAGAAAACCAAGTAAACAATAACATAAGCAAGTCCCAAAAAAATTATACAATAACATTTACTTAGTCCAGAATAAGTGTCAAATAGGAGTCTGCAACCAATGAAAATCACAGGAAGGTTGGGATAGGGTGCTCCATCAACATCCATGGGGCAATATTTGATGGTATAGGTCTTACAAACATCTCATGGTTTAAAACACAAATGCTATGAGGAAATGATTATGGTGCCATGGAATCAGTGTTCATAAAATGATTTTCAAATAATCTTACGCTGTGAGTTCTCTGGAAGCTGTGTGGATGGGAATATGAAGAATTCAACACCTTCAAATGATCCTTTGAGGGCCAAATCCTTTTTAATCATGTTGTCTAACAATCTCTTGTAGTTCTCATAACTGTATCATGAGCAGTACAAAAAACAATTAGATGAAGAGATGAAGTAAAAAACACTCAATCTGAAAAGGCATATTCACCTTTCAAAATTCTTTGCAAAGAAGTAAAGAGCAATATTTTCCTCTTTGGCACCAGTGACAAGGAATTGTCTCGGCCATGTGCTTATGCGAGGTACTTCATCCAACTTAATTTTCTGGGGGAATTTGCTAACCACATCAAGGACTTTAGGAGATGCACAAGTAGATAGATGTGCTTGAATTCCATCATATAAGTCAATAACCTTTTCAGCTCTATGCACTTCAAACACCCCCCTGTATTTACATAACAGAAGCTTACCTACATTGCATTTTTTAAGACATGCAGGAAGGAATGTGGAGGAAAAGGCAATGTCAATGCACACACTTTAAGAAAGACAAACTTACTGCCAGATATATTCATGCTCTGGGATAGCAGACATCTTTGTAAGGACAGACTTCTCTGCTGAAGCATGAACAGACTTTCCCAAATAAGGGGCAATGGAATCTGACCCCACCTTGAAAGGACAAACAGCTTCATTGGAGTGCTCATTAAGCTGCTTCACATTATTAATATCTTTTGATTTGCAGAACTCAGAGGAAGAAGCATGAACAAGCTTTCCCAAGTAAGGGGCAGTAGAATCTGACTCCATCTTTGTAAGGACAGACTTTTCTGCTGAAGCATGAACAGGCTTTCCCAAAAAAGGGGTGATAGAATCTGACCCCACCTTGAAAGGACAAACAGCATCATTGGAGTGCTCATTCAGCTGCTTCACATTAGTAATATTTGTTGTTTTGCAGAACTCAGAGGAAGAAGCATGAACAGGCTTTCCCAAGTAAGGGGAAGTGGAGTCTGACCCCATCTTTGTAAGGACAGACTTTTCTGCTGAATCATGAACAGGCTTTCCCAAATAAGGGGCGATAGAATCTGACCCCACCTTGAAAGGACAAACAGCATCATTGGAGTGCTCATTAAGCTGCTTCACATTATTAAAAATTGTCGATTTGCAAAACTCAGAGGAAGAAGCACCGATATTTGCTTGCCCTTCATCTGTTCCTTCACTCATCTTATTTAAAACTGAGAGCTGATCTTGAGAAGCCATCTCGCCACTTTCATCCACATTTGATGAGGACAACCCATCAGATTGATCTATTTCTTTCTTCTTTCTGTATATTCCAGGCTTCTTAAGCATAGCAGCAGCCTCAATTGCAGCTTTCAATTTTCTACCTTTGCTCACCTCCTCTCTAGGAATTCTAGAAGCAGATACATCAGTACCAGAAGCCAAAGGACTAACAACAGTGCAATTTTCTGTAGCATGACAAATTTCCTTGCACTTTTGACAAGTGACATTTTTCAACCCAGTGATACCAGTAGGTCTCAAGCGACTGAGAGAATTTTCCCTAGCCTTTTCACCTTGATTTGATGATTCCCGTGATCGAGGTAGGCCATCTTGCAAATTTTCAGTAGCATTACTGGCAGCATTCCAAGAACTGGATGAGGGTTCATCCTTGGGGCTAATTTGGTTCAATTTTTGTTCCGCAGAATTACTGCTTATTGAATTTTTAGATGAGGCTTGAACTGAAATGGCAAAAATAAAATAGCAGCTTAGTTTATCTAAACAAAAAATAAAAAATAAATTAAGTGCATCACAAAATACAATCAGGCAAAACTGACAACATTATATTTTGTCAAGTCTATCAATCAAGAAATACCTGAAGTAACTGGAGGATCTGCACCTTTACAACCTACATTGCTAGTTGATCTTGATAGGGTACCCAATTTTCCATTAGATTGTGCGGACTTCAACTCTCTGTTGTTGCCTGTGGATGATGCTATGACACTTTCACCACGAGGAGTGAACCCTTGATCAACCTTAGGTGTTGAAACAACAGCACTACTTGTCATTGAACTACCTGGAGGGCGACCCAATCTCAACAATTTTTTTCTATCAACAGCATCCCAGTCTTTCACTTGTTTCAATCCTCTTGAATCTTGAATGTGAGAGAATTTGGATGAAAGCATTTTAACTTTCAACTCATTAGTGCTGGATCGGCCTGAGCTCGCAGATTTAAATGACATACTTTTCCTCATCATTCTAGCAGCCCCCTCCTTCATATCAAGAGAACTCTCTCTAGCGCCCTTATGCTTTTGAGGAACTTCATCGACAAGTTTCACTTTCATTTTGGAATTTAAGGTGTTGAACGACTTGGACTTCAATAAGGCCCCTGTAGAAAAAAGAAATTGACTTGATGCTTGACATTATAAAACCAAGTTTATAAGAAATGTTAGAAAGAGCAAAGCTATAGAGTCTGTTCAACTGTCCATATCAATTTTAGGTTAATCTCATTTGAAAACATATTTGGAGGAAACACTTAAGGGGCTAACATTTGAATTAACCCCCATAATGGGGGGTCATAGGTTAACCTAGTGGGGGGAGAGTCTCACCCAATTTGCCACTTACACTTGCACATCATTATGAGGCCACGCCAACAGACATTATTTACAAATAATTTTAAAAATGTTTAATTTAAAATTTATTAGGTCCCACCATTGTACATATTTTTACACCTATCAAACATCATTGACACTTGACCCTTCAACAACTTTTTTACACCATTAATGCTTCACCACTTAACACTTGACCTCCAAATTTTTACCCCGAAACAAAAACAACCTTATATTACGCAGGGTGCGAACATATTAGTTTTTTTTTACACCACTTAATGAATTCTTTATGTATTTAGTTATTATCAGACCAAACATCACATCCTAATTCTCCATCCCTATTTATTACGTGTCAACCATTTTTTGATAGGCATTCCAATTATGTAAACATTTTTGTTCATCAACAACGCAAACAAAAATCTGAATTGAAGATATTGATTATTTAACCTATTGCTGTCCGATGGATCTGAAATTGAAACATAGATCCACATAAATGGGATCCTAAATCTAATGTTGTTTTAATGAAACATAAATTGTGGACTGCATTGAAAGTTGTGAAGTGGTGCAAAACCAAATTGCCAAACATTCGAAACCTCTATACATAGTAGAACGTGAATATGAACAGCAAGGAACATGAGCCAACAAGGTTCTGATTCTTACCCTTGGGAGTTTGAACATGTGGACCATTCACAGAAGGGCGCGTAATTTCCAGAATATCAATATTGGAGCGATTGCCAAAAGA
Organism: Populus deltoides; assembly: GCA_015852605.2. Taxonomy (NCBI): domain Eukaryota; kingdom Viridiplantae; phylum Streptophyta; class Magnoliopsida; order Malpighiales; family Salicaceae; genus Populus; species Populus deltoides. Next base: position 10,155,570 of record CM027588.2, on the reverse strand, counting down.
TGTTTGATGAGCTATCTTTACTTTTCCCTTATCTAAGCTCTTGAATGAAGTATCCCGAGACATTGCAGCTATTCTGCTAGGACTGCATGACTTGGTTGGTGCCAAACTTGATTCAGTTGCCTGCCTTTTGGGTGCTGAAGCCAGCTCCATATGTTCTGCATGTCTCTTGCCAGAGCTCTGAGTACTTGCTACATTCATCCTTTTTTCCTCAGCATCTGAACATTCAAATTAATTTTGAAAGGATACTAGTATGAAAATGCTCGTGTCCAGGAAGTGGTTTTTTATCACCAAAATAAATGACAATTTGGACTGCTACTTCAGCTTTACCTTGCTTTTGATTTTCAGCTTCCTCAGCCAACTTGCATTCTTCACACAACCAGTCACCTTCAGGAAGTTTCTGAATCATCTCTCGCATACAATAGCTGATTAGTAGCAATAGCCATGTTAAAATGTGATGTAACAATTGATAGGATAGAAACAAAAATAACCAGTTTGGGTTGCCAGATGAATATATAGACAAAAGTTGTATATTCTTACATGTGTTCTGCACCATCTGCGCACCTACTACATATAGCAAGAAAATCCTCCCGACCTGCATCCCCGCAAATATCACACACTTTTACCTGTTTCATGGAAGCAAATAGTTCAGAAGAGGACAGAGGAGAAACTGCAAGGGCAGAAATTAAGGAGCATACCACAGAGAATAGAAAAAACAGAAAGAAGGCAACACACACATATATGAGATCCAGAGACATAAACTGGATGGGAGAAAATACTTTCAGACCACCAGAATGCAAAATTTGTAAATTGAAAAGAGAATGCAAAAACAAGTTCTGTAAACATTCATCAAGCACTCATTAAGCAGATGCATGTACAATCCTTCTCCTTAAACAAGTATATAAAAATTACTCACATCATGTTCCAGAATTTCAGACTCGTCACTCTCATCCCCAGATGCAGATTGCAACATAGGCTCCTGCATATCTGCTAACTCATCTGACTCATTCAACTTCTCTTTTCGTTCAACTTGGTCAGAACATTTAAAACCCTCATCTGCTTGGTCCCCACTATCTTCGTCTGCCTCTAATTCTAATTTTGAATTGATTTTACATGAAACCTTGGAACTATCTGCATTGAGGGAACTTTTACCATTTGCATTGTTATCAGCAATGTTGTGTGCAGCCAAGTTGCCAACACAATCAGTATTAGCTGATGCTTCTTTTGACAATGACAGATTGACTTGTTCTGTTGGACATTCAAACCGTTTTCCATGGTCATGTAAAGCTGGATCTTCATCTAAATGTTTACCATTTGAATTAGAGGAAAGGCACTTAGTCTGGACCTTTGGTGAGCTACTGCAAGCATCAACATCATTTGAAGGAGTCTCAAATGAACCTGATTTATGAGAAAATGGTGCCTTTCCAGATCCTTCCACTTCTAAAGCTGAACTGTGCAAACAATTTTTCATGTCTAAATTCTTGTTATAATAACTAACCACTTTGCTTGCATCATTAGCTCTACTAACACATGACATGTTATCATCATGGCCCTCTTCAGATTTAGAATCTACATTGTTCTTTGAGAAAGTTTTCTGATCTGGAAAACTCTCTGCTTTTGGAGAAAACTGATCCTCTGCAACAGCTCTACCAGAGGACATCTTCGGACGCATCTGAGACTCAGCTGACACATCAGCATCAGATGACTTTCTGTTTACTTTACTTTCTGCATTTTCAGACAGAGAATCATGACTTGAACTGACACTGAGCAGGTTGCTTGCTTCACTGGTGGTATGCTGTAAGCTGTCACGTGCTCTACTTTTAAACGAGACTAAACCATCACCATCATTATTAGAATACTGACTTGATGCAGTTACACGACAGGTTTCATCAGAAAACTCATCACCCTTTGATCCCATACAGGCTAGCTTAAGATGCATACAAGATGAACAGGGAGCAGAGCACACATTACAGGTCCCAGACTCAGCGCTGGTACGAACTTTCCGTCTCATGGAAGGTTTGCCTAATCCTTTTTCAACCTGTGATGATTCCTAGTAAAAATAAAGCAGAATATGAGTAATCAGATAAGAAAAACAAAGCAAGGGTGGGGATTCACACCTTTTTAATGAAGAAACCAAAAAAGGGCACTTTAACTATCCCTCAAATAGTAAATTTCCATGCGCATACATTTAAAAACAAAACCAGACTATATAAGGTTTGCATTTAAGCTAATAAGCACTTTTTCTGTGGTTTTGTTATCATATGTAAGGGTGGGAACTAATTTACTTGCATGCTGCCTGTGGCTGATCGTGCTGTAAAATCATCTTTATCAGCAATCAAGCCTTACTGATACAACAAAAGCAACTGAATTGTGACAGTGCTGCTTAAAGCATGGAATTATTTATATTTGTTGAGTGGTAAGCCATTGTGCTATTAGGATGCTTCCTTCCATAATGAAACACTTCTTCATAAGACAACAACTCATCCAATATGCATTTCAAAAATCCTTTTGTTAACAGATGGTCTTATTGCTTTATCCTCCCCAGGAAACATTTTGAACACCTATCTTCCATGAGAAACAAAAGAACAATAGTTTTTCCACACATTCATATTTCCTCAAAAATCATATACATCCAATCCCTGTTTTGTATTAAGACAACAGAAAACAAAAGAATGGCAAGCAAAAAGGTAATTGTGGGAAGCTTCAACCAGTCCAAGAGTGACTATTCCTTCAACTGGAATGCTCACTGTCTCCTTAATCAAACTAGAAGACTTCTCCCATAGGCCCCTAAGAGAGTTCAAGATTATGCACTTCAAGCATATTGGAAACATTTATTCAAAAAGACAAAAAGAAGGTAGAATTCAATTATCTGAGTTTAAAATAGCCAAGGAGCATCAACTATCACTGTGTCTTTAGGTTGAAACCAAGGGAGAACTATACAACATCACAAAATTTCTCTGTTGAAAACCAACTTGTACCTAATTAAAACTAAGACAGTATTCCTATGACAGAGAATATTCCATGACAGCTTCATTTTTACACCCTCGTGAAGGTAACAATGATAAGCAAGTTCCTATCATATGCCGACTGCTCTTCTACAATGCCCAAAGAAGGGAGTAGCACAGAAAACAAAATGTATGCCTTGATTATCAAAAGTGCAACCAATTCTGAGAGTACCTTCAATCATTTAACAATGATAAGCAAGCTCCTATCAAATGCCGACTGCTCTTTTACAATGCTCAAGGAAGGGAGCAACACACAGAAAACAAAATGTATGCCTTGATTATCAAAAGTGCAACCCATTCTGAGAGTACCTTCAATCTTCACTAGGATTTATTCCCTTTATATATACGGACACACACACACACATATATATATATAGGTTAGCTCTAGTAGTGAGAGGTTTTGCAACTACCACCTTTATATCTATAGAAATAATAAGATGGAACTGGAAAACACAATGTTGTACTTGCTTGATCACCAGAAATAGACAAAAGACATTGTGCTTGATAAGATCATTCCTTTTAGAAACCCGCTTCCTATCAAGGATAAGCTTACCAACAAGACGTATTGATGTGACAGGAAAAAAAAAGAATAAAAAAATAGATCAAGCAACCCATAACTCCTAACCTAAGAAGGTTGTAAAAGGAATCAACAAGAAAATAAATTGTTATGTAGACAATAGCAAAGAAAGAACAAAATTGAAAAATGTAAAACTTTCACTGTAAAGTAAATGCACCCCAAGCAATATTACTACAGGTGTTCTCTCCTTAGCCCCAAGACGTCTCCAAAAGCTTAGTTTAGCAACGGTGCTCATCATTTGAACAAGTTCATTGGCGAGTATATGAGAGACAGCAATATATGGAATCTTGTAGGACTTCAGAATAATGGTTGAATTCAAAGTTGATTCAGAATACAGCATTTGATAGATTAACTATGTTCCATCAATGGTAATGAGAGTCCACATTCAAGATAATAAAAAGAAATAAAATAAAACAAAAACACCATGGCTCAAGGAAATATATAAATAACACTTATAGCTAGATTATTATCCAAACACTCCGTTAGAATAACCTCAATGAAAGTAAAGAATCAATGCATCTTAAATTCTACCGATCCAGATGAGATACCAAATTGCGGAATTCAATTTCATCTATTTATGCTATACATATACATATTTTCATTCAATGGAAGGTGCTCCAAATTAAAGTAAACTCTATGGGGAAAAGGAGTGAAAGAAAAGAGCAAACAAGATAAAGAAAAACAGAACGTAAATTACCCTTTCTCCTCACCATGCACTTCTTCTGAGTTTCGTCTAATGGCCCTCGCCTACGAAAAAGCACCATCGAAACCACAATCGAATCAGCAAAAACCAAGACTTTCCAAACATACGCCAAAAACACAAAGTAGATATAAAAACAATCAATCAATAGAGCAAAAGAAAAAAAAACTAATCGACTGAGTAACCCCAAACAATCCAAAATCAATAAGAAACAATCGATTAAACAAAAATTAATAGAGAAAAAGAAAAGAAGCCCTAAAATTAAAATAACATACATGCCTTTGGTTCCCCAATTATGTCCGTCGCATTTTATAGCTCTTGAACGTTTCATCCTCTTCGCTTGGCTGTCATCCCCTTCTTCACTAACACAATCCACCACAATCGAACACCATCAATCCCTAATTTTTCCCTCCAAATTTCACAATAATTCTCAACTATTATTATTATTATTATTTCTCTCTTCTGACTTTATTTTTAATATTAAACACACAGAACATAACTACGACAATCAGATTATATATATCTAATCATACAAGAGGATCTAATTAGTACACACGAATATCTGCTATTTATTTATTTACTTATTATTATTTTAATTTATTAAAAACCCTCTCTCTCTCTCTCTCTCTCTCTCTCTCTCTGATCTGGAAAGAAAATATTGAAATGGTCGGTTTAAATAAATACTAATTAAATCCGTAATCAACCTCCTCTCTCTCTCTCTAAACTCTTGATTGCTTCTCTCTCTACGTGTCTGTGTTCTATTGATCTTTTTCTTACACACACAAGGACTGAAGTTACCTTTCTTCCTCTCTCTAGATTTTCTCTCTGTTTTTTTTACCCTTTTCCTCTCTCCGCATTTTTCCCGGAAATAAGTTTTGACTTTTACATTCTTAATATTATTATAATGCAGTCCTTCATATTTATAAATCTATAATTTAACTCCTTAATCTTTGGTGGTCATTCTCATATTATATCATATGTTAGTTTTTTCTTAATCTTAAATCTATCATTTAATTATTTGATTTCATGTTTCATCAAACAAACCACTGATGGACTATATCATAGCTTTTAAAATATAATAAACCAAGTTATAAATGCGTAAAACTAGGGACTAAAAAATAATTTACTCATAATTTTTTTTTTTTGATCTTGTTTCTTCTTCCTTTTCTTTTAGACGATAGGTTACGTGCTCCATTTAGATTTTAGAGGATTTTTATTTTGCTTTTATTGTTTAATATTTATGCATAGAAGGTGTTTGTCTAGTGACATATATATTTAATGGACCTGCAGAGAGTTATTTCTTTGAAGAGATTATTTGTGTTTATGAAAAGCCTCACATAACATTTGTGTAAATAATCCTTAAACTTGAGATCACTAAGGTATTTTTATATAGAAAATGTTATACTTTAATCTTGACCATACATTATCTTAATCAATGGTAACAACATATGCATATATTGACTATAATATGAACTATATGAATGTATTTGAGTGATTAAGAGATGACTCATCATTTTAGGTGAATTAAAAAAAAACATATTTCACTTGTTCTCTAATAATATTGATTGTGAAATCCATGTGTAAGGCGTAATGAAATTTGAAAAGAGTTTCAAATTTTATTAAAGAAATTAATGACAATAGTCTTGAGAAGAAATATGATTTGATAAAATAGACACATTTCATACTCTAATATCTACACTGAAATATTCTTGATAAAATGATATTAATTACATTGAGAAACTGATCACTAAAGGTTACATCAAATCATATATAACTTTTTTAATATTTGAGGGATCATAACATGTTACTAAATGATACACTTGATCTTTAAATACAAATCAAACAAAATTTAAATTCATAATAAGATAAATTATTGAACTTATTTAATCCTTTTTTTTATTAAGATTATAATTTATATCTAGACCAACATATTATAGGTCAAACACATTAAAAACTATAGGTAAGGAATTAACCTATGATGATTAATCAAGTGAAATTTGATTTTAAATAAGTTTTAAAAATTAAGGACTAAAGTATAATTATTACAAAGGATTACAATTCTAAACTTGAAAAAATCAAGTAGAGACTTGATTGTATAAATTTCTAAAATTATCCTATATGTGTATTTTTTTAGGGGGTAAAATTACATTTTATCATTAATAGAGTTATTAGATTTTTCCTATAAATTGAATGTTATGTCTCATATCTTTCTTGATAAATGTACTTTACACACTCTATATATCAGGTACATTATACAAATAGGTAGAGTGGATAAAAAAAAAAGAGTTAGCACTCAAAGCATATCAATTCATTTCTTAAAAAGATTTTAAGATATTTTTCAATGGTGGTTCATTTAGATTATTGTTAAAGGTCAAACAATTAAATGACTTGTGATTTATGATAATTCAACCTTAAAAAGTTGATCAAGCCTTGAAAAGAAGATTTGATCTTTGGGTAATCTTCTCACAAACCTAAACAACCTTAGATTGTCTAACAAGATCCATTAGGGTCTTAATTTTTTTAAAAAAATTATTGTTACTACTACATCTATATGTTTTAGGAATCCCAACAATTTTGAGTAGTTATTTTATAATATTTTTTGCATATGTGTGTTGTTGTCCTATCCTACTGGTGATATCATTATGCTTTGGATTATGATAATGGTTTAGTTACCATTACCATCAACATTATCATTACCAATTATACAAATTACTAAAAAAACTAAAAAACTAAAAAAAATGATGGTTATTTACTATGTGTTAATGTTCACTCACTCACAGTTCATTATTCATTGCATTATTCATCCAATGTTGTGATTTTATTTTATTTTGGCCCACAAATTTTTTTTCTTTTTCTATATCATCCTTTAACACTTCGAATTATGTTTTTTAATTGATTTAGAGGGGTGTTGTTTTGTTGTGGGGATGGTGTGCTTGCTCTCATGTATGCAATATGGTAGGAGTTACAATTAAATTGAAATCACAAATTATAATTATAAAAAAAACTAAGAGGAAAGAAACTAATATTATAATGTTGGATAATGAAAAATGATGGATTAGATTTTTATTGTAACATGGAGATAAGGTTGCCACTTTTTCAACCTTATCTCTTAAATGGGATAAGGATAGAGAGTGTACGAGAGAGAAGGGTGTAAAAAAATCAGACGGGGTGTGAAAATTGAAGAATAGAGGAGTTAGAAATGTAGAGGGACACAAAAATTAGAGGAAAGAGATGTTTCTATTTTCTTAAACTAGCAATGAAGAGAGAGATAATAGAAGAGTTGGAAAAAAAAAAAGAAGGAAGTTGTAAGGGAATTTGCAATGATAAAGTTGTGGATACCTGAAAAGATTAATAAAAAAAAGGATTCAAGGTTAATTTTTTTATATTTCTCTATCTAAGCCTTCTAATTATGGTAATGTCATAATTTTTTGATACTAGAGGAGGCAAAACACAACAACAACTATGACTGTCATTGTTGTGGCTACTCTAATGGTGAGTAGGGTGCCTGTTATCAACAACAAGAAAAAAAGGTATAGGGCAAAATTATAATTTTTCACATGCAAGTGATTCTACCCTTGCAACCTAGGTAAAAGGTGACCTATAACTTTTTTTTTAGGTTTTGTATTATTTTTTCTTTATTTTATAACATATGTATTTTTACTATATATCATTTGATTGTTTTGATATTATTGTGTCAGATTTTGTTGTTGTCTTTAGTTGATTATAAGAATTTAAAAAATACAGGTTTATTTTGTATCTTCATCCTTTTCTTGGTTCATACATCTTTTCAGGCCCCTCTCTTTTATATGATTCCAAGAGTTTTCATCATTTTTCTTGTAACTTTTGCATTATAATGTTGCTAAGATAACAATTGCTATGTTATAGGAAAAACATTTTCGCTAAGAGTTTTGATTTCAGGTAAGCAATTTCATTTTAAATCTCATATTAAAATAACTTAGAAGAATAATAATATTTTAGGCAAATCCTTTTTGAAACAATAACAACCTACTATTAAAAGTAATAAAAATGTTAGATTTCAAGATTTCTCTAAGTCTTAAGTTCTTTTTTATTTTACTTTCCCAAGTTTTACTTTTTCTCTCTCTTTTATTTTTGTTAGTTTTCTAGTAGATTTTTTTAAAATGATTCTTTTGGATTGTATGGATTAGGAACTTTTTTATTTCATTGATTTTACTCTTTATTTTCTAAAATATATATTATTTTGTGTGGTTATGAAGAAATTATGAACTACTTTCTTTAATTTTTTTTTTGTATCATTAGCCTTCAAATCCTTTCTTAGTTATTTGATGCTGGCATAGGAAAATTTCTTCCATATTCTTGGCATAATAATGTTTATTGTATTATTTCATTAATGGTTAATATTTCTAGGTTTTAAAGGGTTTTAAAAGAGTCCTAGTGCAGTTTGGTAAATCATGCATAACTTTTAATCTAACTGTTAAGTCGAGCTGAAAGTTTGACAAAAAACTTTGAAGGCCTTGTTTACTATTGAATTATAATTTCATGATGATTGGAGATCAGAAAGCCTTCAAATAAGGCTTGAAAGTTATTATGTGGAGTTGTCTTTATTTACCTTGTTGTATTTGGATTCTTTTTCTTATTTAGATTAGGACTTTTAATTTAATTAATATTTTACTATTTAGAATTTCTAATTCTAGATGAATTCTATTAATTAAGTGGGTTTTAATTAGGAATTATTTTCTATAACGGATCTTAGAACTAATATAAATAGGGACGTGTAGTTTATTTTAAGAAAAAAAGACTATTATTTAGATTTCCTAACATATTAGAGTGTTTTCTCTAGATTTCTCTTTAGCTTAGGTTTGTACCTTGTAGCTTGAGAACCGTATCTTTTATTTACACTGTAAACCCTAAGATAAATTGAAAATAATAATATAATAAAAATTAAGATGTAATACAATGAAATAAGAAAAAGAACAGAAAATAGAGTTAAAGATATAAAATAAAAGGAGTTTATGGTCGGAAATCCTCATTTTTCTAGTAGCGAAAATGGTCTAGCCATTTTGAAAAATGGCTAGACTATTTTATATAAACTAGTCAAACCATTTTTTAAAACAATCAGACCATTTTGGCTATTATCTTTGTCATAACCCAATTTTTTACTTTTTTATTTTATTATTATTATTATTATTATTATTACTACTATTTTATTTACTAAAAAATCATAATAAAAAATGATGATAAAAAAACAAATAAAAAATGAAATAAATAAAGAATAAATTAAAAATTGGGTTAATGGCAATATGATTGAAAGTTTAAAGATTTAATTAAACTCTTGACTAGTTTAATTAATCAAATCAAGGGCTTAATTGGAAAATTGATAAGTTTTGAGACTTAATTGAACTTGGAATTAATTTAATTAATGAAATCAGGGACTTAATTAAAGAAATACCAAAGTTTGAAGAGTCAATTAAGGGCTGAATTGATACGTTCTGAAACCAAGGATTGTTTCGTAAAATGTGCTGAAATGCAGGGGTCCTATGAAAGTTTACCTAGGGGTTTGCTTACAAAAAGTTCAAAACTTCAAGGACCATATCAAAAATAGCAATTGGAATTGAAAACGAAGCCGTTTCTTGGACAAACTGTTCACTGCCCATTTCAGCTTCCGTTTCGACAGTTACAGACAATGTTTATGTTTCAGCGTATAGGCATTAACGAGGGACACCAGGGGACAAAAACTGGGGGAGAGAGACCGAGAGAAAGGAATAACACGGGGAAAGAGGGGACCCAGAGAAAGAAAAGAAAAAAAAAGAGAGAAGGGACGAGGGAGTGAAGAACGAATAACACAGGGGAAGAGTGGACCGAACAAGGGAAAAGAAAAATGAGGGAGACAATCAAGAACAGAGCCGCTAGGCCCCCCCCAAGATCTCCCCTATATCCACCTAAGATTGGTGCGAGGGGAGGTCTGGACTTTCTCATTCTCCTCGTTCCTTTCTCACGAGCTAGCATTTTTTTGTTAACTCGATTTTGCTGTTGAATAAACTGATCCAATTATTGGTGCTTGCTTCTAGAAGTTGCAGGAGTTTATGATCAAAGACGAAAAACCAGGGGAAGAGTAGTCCCAAAGAGTGATCAAGTCCTCGTTGCTCCCAGGCTCCTCTGGGTCTCCGGATGGGCCTGAACAACATGTTGCAGTAATAAACGCAACATTCTCTACGCCATGCTCTTTGGTGCCTATAGATTCCTGTCAGGTTAGTGCTCACAATCCGGTCTTCTTGTAGCAGGCTTCCTGCGTCATCGGAGGTGTATATGTTAAGTCCTAACAGGTTTCCTTTGTCAACCATCGTCCTTTCATCTCCTTCGCACTAGAAGTAGCAGTGGAAAATCTGCTCCATCAGCTTAGCGTCTCAGCAACAGCAGTGCAACAGACCAGAAGAGGTGGACACGAAAAAGCGAGGGAGGACTGGAGGAAGAAAGACAGAGAGTGGGGAGAAACAGCAGGGAAGAAAAAGGGAGAAGATGGACAGAGGAGGAAATGAGGAAAGGGGGAGGTCAGAGACGAATAACAACAAAAAAACACAGGAGAAGAACCCTTATCTCCTCCCTCTGTTCAGACCTCCATCACCATCGACCATTGTCTTCGTCTTCCAATAATAGCACAAGCAACAACACAGGAAAGAAGGACTCGAGAAGACATAGAAAAACATAAATGGAGGAGGAAGCAGCAGTAGTCGGGCAAGCCTCCGTCACCATCGACATCGTCTTCGCCTTCACCCCGCAGCTGCACCAGCCCCAACAGCTCTTTCCCCGATCGTGCTATTGAGGCTAGCGTCCACCGGCTTTTCAGTCGTGAGAAGTTTCTTCTCCGCCGTGAACAGCAAGCTGAATTGCCAGTCGTGGGCACCATCTCCCTCAGCCTTGCCAGGTAAGTTCTTCATCCTTCTTTTGGTAAATTAATTACCATGTTACTGTTGCATGCATGTGTGAGTGATTCACGTATGCATGCAACAGTAGCCAGCCAGGTCACTGGTTTGGACCAGTGACCCAACATTTTCTTTTTTTTTGTTTTTTTTATACCATGCTACATAAATAAAAAAAATTTTTTAAAATAATTTTTGTTTCTTTTAATCTAGAATTTTACGGATTTATTTACTAGCGCCAGAGTCAGGAATACCGTACTTTTTTGGGTTGCTCTATATTTACCAACGTTAGAGTTGGAAATATTTATAGGTGAATATTCACTGACGCCAGAGTCAGGAATAATAATACTAATTTAAATTATTTTATTTTTATACTATGTAATATTTACCAACGCCAGAGTTGGAAGTATCCGTAGTTGAATATTCACTAGCGCCAGAGTCAGGAATATTATAAGCAAATTATCATAGCATAAACTAATAAACATTTAGTAATTTAAGACAAAACTAGCAATGCAGTCTGCCTCAGGCAGAACATTTAAGGGGTGATAATATCTTTCTCTTTACGTAACTAGTCCCGAGCCATAGAATCTTTGTTGACCAGTTAGGGTTCCTAGTGACCATAATACTAGGTGGCGACTCCTTAAACAATACATTTTCCCCTAAAAGAACAAGATGCCAGAAATCTGTTCTTTTTCCATAATCAAGATTATTTTTAAGACCGCCACAATATCCGAGTGTGACAATCTTAGTTATAACCCGATGGTCTCCAACAAGAAGGGAAAGGGAAATTTCATTTCTTCTTAAATGACTAGAAAGTGATGGTTAGGATTAAAAAGAGAGTGTTTTGTGAGAAAAGAATATATCTATACTAGAAATTTAGAAAAAGATCAAAGAGAGGAAATATTGAAATAGAGAGAGAAAATAAGAAAAAAAGAGAGGAAAAGAGAGAAGCTTTGGGAAAATCTTGATGAATCAAATTTTGAAATACGTTTTGAAACCGGGTAAGGTGTTCAACCTCTTTGTATTATTTTGAACAAGAGTTTAGTGATTTCAGCAAAAATTGATCAAAATTGAGTTAGGGTTTTGAGATGAAATTTGGGGGGAAAGTTAAATTCTTAGAAATCAGGTTTTTAGGATCTTTATAGGTTGTTGTGGAAGTGGAAACATGTTGAAATAACAAATAAATTTGGATGGGTAATGAAGCCTAAGTGTCGGCCATTGAGAGACGAAAAGGGAGATTTGATGAATTTATGTTACTCTTGTAAATTGTGATAACTAAACATATGGGCAATGGTTTAGATGAATGATTATATTTCTAAATTTCTATATGATAAATGTGAATTTTAATGTTATAGGAATTTAATGTCTTTGAGAAATTGACAAAATTAAACTGAGTTTTAGTTGTGTTAATGCTTGTAGACTTGTAGTGTTATTGTGATGAGTTGATTATTGAATTGATGAGGAATTGGTGGTTAATTGAATGAATAAGAAATGGTTGAGGTTTCAATCTAAGAAAAATTATCCTTTTTTTTTTATAAGGTTTTAGCTTAAATAATAAAATGAAGGGGAAGAATTGTTAGCATGAGATTTTGTTTGGAATGTGTTAGGTTTACCATTTGATGAATGTGTAAAGGATTAATGAGAATTTTTTTTTTGAAAGGTGACATATCCTTCTTTTTTTGGTATTTTTGGCTAAAAGATAAAGAAATTGTATTGTAGTAATTGTTTATGTAGTGACTTGTTTGTATAAAATGAAGTTAATGCAAGGAAAAATAGACGTTTAACATTGAGCAATTAAAATTGTAGGAGAGATGTTGGGGGGTATCGAGATAGGATTCTACACATAGAACTCGGACATCAAGTAGGTGCTCGACACCTTATTAATTATATTCTATTTAGGATTATTAAAACATCGTAGTTAAATTCTTGATTGTTCATTGGTGTTATTATCTGATATGAGATCGTTGTCATTTTTTAGGCTGAATGGCTAGTTCTTGGTTTAAGAACTAGTGCCCTAGTTTGGGATATGAATTTAGATATCTTGAATAGGATTAATGCTCTATTTCTGGGCAGTATAGAGGTTACCCTGAATGAGGGTCTACTACTTGGGTTCGAGTTAAGAGATTGTTGTAATTAATATGAAGAAAAGATAAAGATGAATTAAATTAATCATTAACTTAAAACGTGGAGTATATCTGTCATGTTAAATCATGTTTGTTCTTTACATAATAGTCATTAATCGTTTGAATAAGATTTGAAACTCTTTTCAAATCTCATTCCATCTTGGCCAATGATTTTTCAGTCAATACTATTTAAAAACAGATGGAATATTTTCCTTAATTCACCTAGGGTGATGAATCCTCTCTTGATCACTCAAGTATATTCATATAGTTCATATTATACCTAATGTCTGTCATTTTGTTACCTCGATTAAGATAACATGTAACATGATCAAAATATAACATTTTTTATAAGATAACTTAGTGATATCAAGTCTAAGAATCACTTACATAATCGTCATGTGAGCTTTTCAATAGACATAAGTGATCTTTTCATGTAGAATTCTCATGTGGGTTAGTTCAGTGTATGTCTTATGACATGCACCTATATATTAGTTTTAGGTATCCCTTATACCTTAACTTATGAGAACATATTCTTCCTTTCATAAAAAAAAAAACATGATATTTATCAGTCTTTACAGTTCTAATGAATGACTAGTATTTAAGAGATGAAATATAAATCTTATAATTATAATAACTTTATAATTTTCTTTGCAAAATATTTTTGTCTCATGAACTTTACCTTTACTCTGAATTCTTAAATCAAATATTAGATTCATTAATATAATATTATATAAATATTAAAGATAAATTAAATCTTTATTAATAATAAATATGTATTTACATGAATATAATAATATAATATGTAACCATCCGATTGGTTACAAAACATATAAAACTAACATTTACTAATTGTTATGGTAGTTTTTTATTATGGTTATCTTATTTGTTGTTAGTGCATTGTCACATCCTTTTATTTTGACAAATTGCATCTTATTTGTTTTTTTTTATGTGTATGTCCCCTCAATTCTTTTCTTGATTCTATTTTGACAATTTTCTTTTTTGTTTTTGTTATAGCTTTATGATGTGACATGTTTATTATATGGCAATTACTGTTTGTTGTTGTGAGTTTTTTTTATACTTTCTTTATTGTTTTTTTTGAATTGAGTTGATTTTTTATTGTTGAAATTTCATTTCATTACTCTTAATTACATGTTATATAACATTTTTTTTATTGAGAATTTTCTATGATTGTTCTCAAAGTTTAAATTCAAACCAAATATGTTTGGAAATATTACTTAGCCTTGTAATTGTAATGATAATTAAAACTATGATTATGGTTTTAAAAACCTTTGATTAATTAATTTTTTCTAGGAAATCTAAATTAAGCATCCTACAAAACAATTTTTTATTGAGGATTTTATAAGGCCATAATACTTATATTTAGGGTGATGTAATATATTATTCATTTTTCCTTTTAGTTTGGATTTTAGGGTGTGGTTTGCAGGTATTTTTTTTATAACAATCTTTTGCTTTGTTTATTGAATTTTCAAATCAAATTGAGCTTAAGAAAGGGAAAAATATACCATTTTTTAAAATTCTTTTTCATATGCATTTCTTAATTTATTTAGTCTTTACTTTGTTTGATGACATATTTAGCCATATGAATTTCTTTATAGGTGATAGATTTCCATTCCTTTTATTCCTTTATGCATTTCATATCTATCCTTATAACACCATGTTTTTAGAATATAAAATTAGGACTCTTCAAAATTAAAGAAAAATAATTGAAAATCGGAGTCACCATCTAACAAAAAGAACATTAGGGATCCTAATACAAAACACTAGTCTCTGATATTTCAGTTAAAGATTAGATATATCTAAGAAAAGATCGACGTCACCCTTATTGTACCTTTTAAATAAGGAAAGATTACATTTATTCTGTATTTTTCTCTTAAATCTATCATTTTAATTGCCATTAGATTTTTTTAATTTATTTACAAATCATTCACGATGCATTTTTTTACGTCGATCCCAAAAAATAAAAGACTTATCAATAAGATTTTTTTATTATAAAAAATCAATCCTTAAAATTAAGAGACTTGTCAAACTTATTTATAAAAATCCAAATCCAATTAAAACTTTTTGGTTTAGCGAAAATTTGAAGAAATATTTATTGATTTTAAAAGAAGAATTATAAGGCATACATAAGCCCCTAAATTGGGACACTCGTGGGATAAATTAAAATTTTAAATTTGATGATAATATGATAAAATTCATTGTCTTGTTAAAATTATTTTAAAAAACAAGTTAAAGACTATGTTAGTTTTAAAATAAAAAGACTCATAATTCGACCACACATGAGAAAATTCAACACTGATTCTTTTAAAAGAAAACTCGTTGAATTGATCATTTTTAAAATGAGAGTTAGAGTCATAATGATAGTTAAAATTAGACTTTAACCTTATTTCTTCTAAAATGAATCTGATTGGGTTACTCTTACTCATTTAAGCCTAAGTGAGATTGCTTTGGTCAGCCTGAACTATTATTTCATATACTAAAAAAAAGTATTACTTAAAAATAAATAAATCTTTAGTATATGTTTTTTTTTACTTTAAAAGTTTAGCATATTTTTACTTATTATTATTGTTTATGTGAATGTTGTTAAGAAATAAAAAAGTGGACTTTATATATATATATATATATATATATATATATATATATATATATATATATATAATTGAACATAAAAGTATCAGTGCATGTAAAATTAAATATAAAAATAACTAAAATATTTATTTTGAAGGCTTGGAATTGAACTGAACTTTAACATTAAAAAAAGGAAAATGGCTAGAAAAACAGATTGGTCACGTGGCGCGTGTGTATACACACGTATTGTCTAATTGAAATGTCTATAGCAACTCACACATGTAACTCACGAGCCGTTCATATAACCTGCAAAACAGTGAAAATATTAGATAGAAAACCTAATTCCTCTTTTGTGAAATTCGTGTGAAGAGAAAAGGCTAATAGGCTTATGAGTTTTGTTTAGGTTTGTTCGGTACGACTGTCGTTTTGGCCAGAAATAAAGGAGGTGTAGTGGAAGGTCTAGAGAGGGACTGTCATGGATTGGAGAAGAAGAGGGCTGTCATGGATTTGTGATGGTTGTTCGTTCTCTGTCTAATTACGTGTTTGGGAGTGGTTGTAATTGTTTTTCAAAGTGTTTTTCACTCAGAAAAGTATGTCAATAATATTTTTTTATTTTTTTAAAATTATTTTTGAGATCAGCACATTAAAATGATTTGAAAGCATCAAAAACATATTAATTTAAAGTAAAAAAAAATTCAAATTTTTTTGAAAGCGCTTTTCAAACGCACTGCCAAATGCCCAAGCGAGGATGCATGGTTTGGTTGGAGGAGATGAGAGAGGCTTGGGTTTCAGTTAAAAATAGGTAGTTGTAGTCTGAGAGAAGAAGGGGTTATGGAAGTGGTGTCACTACTAAAAACAGGGGCTATTATCATCTGAATTTAGCAAAAGATAATTCTGTTGCTAAATTCCATAACAGATTTGCAACAGATTACATATATATTATTTTTTAATATTAGAAACAGGCTTTAGCAACAGAAAATCCGTTGCTAAAGGCTATGCAAAGTTTGCAATGGATTATCTGTTGCTAACTGAAAAAATAATTATTTAAATCTTAATATAAAACCAAAATTATATAGACCGTTGATTACTTTTGATATGATAAAATCTCAACCGTTTAATTTTGCCACTGTTGCTAATTCTATACCTGCAGTACTCTCCCACCTCACCCTTAGAAACATAAACAAAGTACAAAGAAACCAACAGCTGAAAATTAATTAACTTCCAGTGGATCTCCTTCATCCCTAATAACATCTATAACTGTAGAAAAATCACCCTCTCTTCATCGATTTGATTTTCCTTTGTCCTAAACTTTTCATCTTCTTCTCATTTGTCTTCAACATCCCTAATTTTTTTTCTTCATCTTCTTCTCCTTCATCTTAATAGCTTCAATCTTTCTCTGTAAACCACCAAAAACACAGACCCATGGCAACATCGCACCCGACCCATCATTATCACCATCGAACATCCTGATTTACTCCTTCTCTTTGTAAACGGTTTGGGTTTTGCACTCTTTTCTTCAATACTTCAAGTTATTAATTTAGGATTTATGTTTTTCTCTGTTGCAATTTAACTTACACTAAAAAGTTTTAACCTAACTTTCCCAATCTCAGGTGTTATTCTGTCGTGTAGGTTCATCTCGCTCACCTATAACTCAAGAATACAGGTAACCATTTTTTTATCGATACTTTGAATAATGGTTTTAGGCTACTAATTCAATAATATAAGGGTTTATGAAATTTTTTTACCATGATCTATAACCGAATTATGCATGTTTAATTAAAAATTTATCAAAACCTCCAATTTAATTTTTAGGGTTACGGTTCATAAATTGAATGATTTTAGGCAACTGGACCAATGCTGGTAATTCAAGTGCCTGGAAGAGAGCGATTGATGGAAATTTCTTGTTACTCTTATAGTAGATTTGTTTTATATTATATTCCTAAATTTTAAAATTGAACAGCTTTTGCAAGTAGGATAAACTCTGATTACTTTTTGAGAACTGCATTAAGAAGTTTATTTCTTATAAATTGATTTACATTGATGAATAAACTTGTTCTCCAGGAAAGTCTTTTATTAATTTAGAATAAGGCTTACACAACCTGTTTTGTTCTGTCCTCATATTTCTCACAGATGAAATGTTTCAATTATGTTATAATTTTTTGCATATTCTTCCATTAATCAAGTATAGAATTCTTTATGGTGGTTGATGGTCGATTTAGGAGCTACCAATGCTGATATTCTTTCTGTTTTTCATAGTTTAACATGTATCCGGTTTGGTTAAGAGAAGAGGTTGTGATGGTGGCTGATTTCAACGTTAGGTAGGGGCTGAAGGTTTTGATCTAGAAGGAGAGAGGCTATATGCATGGCTGATTTATGAGAGATAGGGATGTCTTGGGCAGAGCTGGTGTTGAGTATGAAAAGAGAGATTGGCTGACTGTGTGGGTTGTTGGTGATGGGAGTCCAGAGGGAATGACAATGATGGTGTTTGTGTGGCTGACGGTCTCGACGTGGAACGAGATGTAATTTGTAGGGTTTTCTTATGGTGGTGTGGATGGCTAGTTCAGTCTGCAATGATGTGGGTCTTGTTGATGGGTTCATAAAAGGGAAGGTTTGGCTTATAGTTTAAAGGACGACAATGGTGACTATAAGTCTTGATTGTGGGTTGAGGAGATGTGGGTGCTGCCGTGGGCTGTACAGTGGTGGTAAGGTTTTGGTATGTTTGATCAAATGAAGATAGGAGAGAAGGCTGAGTCTGTTTTGGGGTGAATAGAGGGGCTATTAGTTTTTCTTGGTTATGTGTTGAAGATGAAAATGGTGGAGATGCTTACTAGATTACTGATGATGGTTTTGCTTGACTGAAAAAAAAAAGGTTTTGTGAGAAATTTCCAATGTTCTTGATATTTTAGGCTGTGTAGGTCCCTTCTCCCTCTTCTGTTTGTTTGAGTGCTTTAGAATGGAGAGGATACGTTGGGATTATGGAATTTGATAATCATGCATGAAAGTTGATTTGAAAGCAAAATTTGGGGAATTCACTACTATGAAAAAGGACCCAAATAAAATTAAAATCTATTGCTGATAAAACTCAGCAATGAAATTAGCAATAGATAATTTCAAATACAAATAATAAATATTAATTTTTTAGCAACATATTTTCAATTGCTGATTTGTTTAGCAACAAATTATTCGTTTAGCAACAAATTATTCGTTGTTGAAATTCGATTGTTGATTGTATAAATCAGCAACGGATTTTTCATTGTTGATCTGTTGTTAATTAGCAATGAAAACTTTATTGTTGATCCATTGCTGTTTTGTCCAATAACTATTTTTTAAAACATGAATTTCTTAAATTATGTTTCCCATCTATTGAATTTTTTTTAATTATTTGTGGATATTTCAAAAATTATAGATAAATATATAAAGAACATAAATTAATACTAGAAATTATTTTATCAACAATAATAAGTCAAATAAAAATAAATTTCTAAATATTGTTAAACTTACATCAAAATAGATAAGTCACAATTTAATAAATATGTTCTATTATAAAAGTGGTGGTTGGGGTGATGGTGGAAACAAACCAAAACAATGTTGACCATCATAAGGTGGGACCGATATATGGTGGTCAAGGCCCAGGTCGATATACTGGATTAGACAGGGGATATATAAGTGTCGTCATTTGTGGAGCCACATGCGAAGACATAAATGAATCTATAGGTGCCAACATACCTTGATCCATATTTGATGCCCAAGCTTGGTATCCCATGCTACTAAGAAGGTTTTTTATAGAAGTCATCTCCTGTTGCAGTGATAAAATATGACCATCTCTTTTTTTTATTTGCTCTTTCAATGCTTGAATTGATGAGCTAAGAGGTGTTGATTCCATCGTATAAGATTGTTATGAAGCATTCATACTAACCATGAATTTCAGCATACCAAGTGCACCATATATTCTAACCTTTGTCACTCCTTATATAGTCACACACCAAGCTGCTCCATCAAATGAAGGATGATTTTCCCGATTAGTTATATATCTTAAAATCATCTTTTTTTTTGTAATTCTCCTACAATAAAATTAAATATAATAATAAATTCATTTTAATTTTAAATAATAATTAAATTACATAGAAAAAGTACTTACAACAACTTTTTTAGACTTGTTATCTATGAAGGTTTCAGGCTGCTTGGTACTCTAATGCAACACCGAAAACACATAATCCTATAGAGGTTCTTTTCCACCTACTTTTTCTTGCTATCAACAAACAAAAAATATTAGAAAATATAAATATAAAAATTTAAAGTCCATTATAACAAAAAAAAAAAAACAATCTTCACCATTCTAGCTTGATATGATGCAAATCACACCGTACCTCTATAATGAGTGCTTAATTTACCATTTGTTTTAGTTAGCCGATTATTTCTTACAGATTTTCATCATTTCTTGGAACTTGATTCCATATTGTTTGCATGTCATCACCAAAATAATAAGATGCAAAATTGGTAATTTCATCAATCAAATATGCTTCATATATGGAACCCTCAACTTTAGCTTTATTAGTCACTTTTTTCTTCAAATAAAACATGTACCTATATTATTGATATCAATTAGTTTGGGAAAAAATAGAAACGAATAAAAAATAATATGACATGAAACCATACCGTTCAAATAAATACATCCACCGATATTGAACAGGTCCTTCGACTTTTGCCTCATAAGGTAAATGTATTGTCCAGTGTTCCATAGAGTGAAAGAAGGATGGAGGAAAAATCCTTTCAAGTTTGCAAATAATTTCAAAGATATTCATCTGTAGCAACTCCATATGTTGGACATTTAAAACTTGTAGCTCTAATATCTCGAAAAAATACTGACAATTCAGTTAATGACTCCCACAGTGGCTTAGGCAAGTAAGGTCGAAAAGCAATTGGAAGAAGTTTTTACATAAAAACATGACTATCAAGACTTTTCATGCATGAAACCTTACAATGTGCCTCGTTCACACACTGTGAGATATTTGAAGCATAACTATCAGGAAAAGACAATTCTTCCATCCATGACAACACTTCTTGTTATTGTTTCTTGAAGAGATAATAAATGCCTTTAGGTTTGTAAGTTTAGCTTCTTACAATACAACTGAATATCTAACCTAGCTATTAAGTTGCCCTTGCTTCTATCAGGACAATCCATTACTGTATAAAAAATATTGTCATAGAAATTTTTTTCAATGTGCATGATATCAAAATTATGACGAATCAAATTTGTATGCCAATATGAAAGATTCGAGAAAATGTTTTTCTTCACCCAATTGCGTTTAACACCAAAGCCTGAAATTTTATCATTATGAGAGGAATTTCTAATTTGTCCCTCCATAAAATTGAACACTTCAAATAACATTTATGAACCAGATCGACGAGGTATAGGAGGGAGCCATTCTGTTACTCCTTTTAAAAACTTATCTAATTGATATCTGCATAGGTGATCCATAGGTAGGAATCGTCGATGACAGTAAAAAAAGGTTGTTTCCCCCCTATAATTTAATCTAAAGGCTTTGCTATGCTCTATACAATAAGGACAATACAACTTGCCATGAGTACTCCAACCCGATAATATACCATAAGTTGGAAATAACTAATGGTCTACATCAAAGTTGCCCTTAATTGAAAATTTCCTTCCTATATATATCATAGATATTAACACCATCAAGCTATAACTTTTTCAATTTATCAATTAACGATCATAGGAAAACATCAAGCTTTTTCCTCGGATTCTTCGACCTAGGAATAATCATTGACAAAAACATGAATGGTCAGGTCATACACTTCTAAGGAAGCAAATTATAAATAGTCATAATTACTGGCTAATAAGAGTAGACATTTGAAGACATGTCAAATGGACTAAAACCATCAGTGCATAATCCTAACCGAATACTTCATGGATTGGATGCTGATGGTCTTGATTAAACTTCTTTCATGCCTCCCCGTCAGATGGATGCACCATAACTTCATCATCCGACCTATGAAAATGATGTCATGTCATATCTTTGGCATGATGTGAAGACATGAATAACCTTTGAAGTCTTTGTGTCAAGGGAAAGTATCAGAGTTGTTTCTCTGACTTGTTAGAACCTTTACTAATGAGATTTCTAGGTTTGTATCGTAAACTTCCCTAAAAGTCACAATTGGTTTTCATTACATCTACCTAATAGTACAATATACAATAATTAGGACACAAATCATATTTATCATAGCCAAGTCTAAGTGACTGCATAAATTTCTTGGCATCATAGAAATTTAAAACCAAATTTTCATTATCAGACCTGCAACTTTTTGTAAATTCAGTAAATTTGTTGAAGGTAGTCCTAGTCAAATTTAGAGTTGACTTCATATTAAGCAATTGTACACAAGCAAATAATTTAGATTGCTTGGTACACCCATTTTATAAAGACTCCTCTACAGCTTTAAGTAATTTATTAAATTTATCTGCATTTGGATTCAGAAGTTTCTCTGCTACAATAGGACTAGAAATCATATTATTGGAGTATGCATCACCAACCCCTATTGCATGCATAACCATATTTCTATATGAATTTTTTTCAAAAACATCATTCACAAATGACTACACCCAACTGATGAAGGTCCAACAATTATTGGTTCTGAAACATAAGGCTCTTTATGTACGGTTCAATTTTCATAATCAGGTAAAAATCATCTTGAAAACATGTGCTTATAAACATCTTCTTCCATTAAAAACTTTTAATTTTTGCACCTAACACAAGGACATCTAATTTTACCTTCAGATACATTTTAATCAATTGTAAATTCAAAATTGATAAATCTCCGTATACCTGCATTGGAATAAATTATCAAAATAACTTAATCTATTATTTAATCTATTTCTTAATCTATATTTAAAACTTTATATAATAAATTATCAAAATAACTTCATTAATAACTAGCTCATAAGTTATAAAAGGAAAAGATATGAAAACTTGCAATAAGAGAACAACATTGGAAAACTGCATGAAGTTGAAGTGTAATTAAGTAGTTGAAATTGTGTGAAAAGGGGAAAGATAATATGTTGTTTTGATTGTCCTATGGATTAGGAAAATTATGTAGAAAGAATAGCTAGCTAATTAGGATACACCATGCAATTGCTATGTTCATTATTTCCCACCATCATTTTTTTTTCTTCAGCTTTAGTAATCTAGACTCTTTTATTGAAAAAATATATATAATTGTTTGCATTGTTAAGTAATATTGTAGAAATGAAGTTTTCATGCAAACATATGCAATATTTTTTTTAACCAACTAATAAATATTTATTTGATCAATAATTTATTACCTAAGATTGTCATATTAAACAAAGAAATACTCACAAACTAAAATAAGATTATGCCTATCTAATCTATGGTCGCTGAACTGCACAACATAAATATTATAGCTTCTCTTTCATATAAGTGCAATATAAACAAAAAAAAAACACTTTGGAGACAAATTACACGATTATTAGCAGACAGAGGCTAAGATTTAATGACCATGCAATTTTTCTATAAACCAAGTTATCTTCCAAAATTAATAAAAAGTTTTAAGCTACATTGACAAACTTGAAGGACTCAATATGCACAACCCAAAAACTTGGCAACTCCAAATGCAAATAAGTAATGTAATGTGATGATGGGTTCAACAATATGAAATTAGAAAAAAAAAATAAGCAAGAATAATAGTGTTAAGAAATCAAAAAAGTAAATTAGCTTGTAATGAGCAAGAATAGCATTGTAAGGACACTCATAAGTCAAATTTCCCAAGTTAAAGTTCCTCTTTTAACTTGGAAATTAATTATTTTGATGCCACATGGATTGAATTGATTAAACACTAACATGAATGTAGTAAGAAATTTCCATGCAGTTCATATTTCTCATATTTTTTTGTCAAATTTCTGTTCACAATAAAAGAACAATACTGATATGTGTTTTACTCTAAACATTCATTCATTCCCCAAAAAGAAATCACCTTTTCCCAGCTTGGTGATGTGAAGTGCATGTGTAGCTAAGAAAAACAAGACATTGCTTGTTATGGATGCTTAGAATTCAAAGGGCTATAATCATGAAATGAGGCTGAAGAGATGGACAGATGTTAGGACATTCCAACAAATTGGAGCCCTACAAGATAGAGCCAATTCTATGAGAAATGCCATGACATGAAGATCACCTTCTGATGCCTTTATCTTAAGTATATGTATGCTAATAGGACAAACGACTGATTAATCGGTGGATGAATGGGTGAAAATGGAAATCACAAGGTTTTCTGTTAAAAAAGGGAACAAAAGTAGTCATCAAGGAGACAAAAGGTTTGACTTTATTTATCTGTAAATTGGACAGTCAAGAGTGCAAATTTTCTAGTCAAAACAGAATGAGAAAGGTAAAAAATTGATGATGAACAATTTCACTCTCTCTACTTTACTTTGTTTAACACTACTAAACAGGAACAATTTCACTGGAGAGAGGTTGATGCTAAAGAAGATAAGTGAAAATGATGTAGTATGCAAAAAATTGTTAACCAACCAAACACCTTTCACAGCACGCGAGTAAAATCCAAGATCTAACTTTTATTTACGAGCTTGTCACATATTACCCATATTTCTCCTCTGAAAAACCACACACATACACCCAAATAAAAAACCAAAACCCCTAAAAAAGCGTCACTACCTCACCAAGCAACAATGGAATCGTCATAGAACCATGAAGATAAATAACATTACATTAAGAATTAGAAACATTAGCATATGATGACAACCATATTTAACAAATAATTTGCAATAGATCTACAAATTATTCTATAAAATTAGTTAACAAAACAATATAGATTCTCTCTAAATTACAAACACAATCTCTCAAATATACGTTTCTGATTATACCTGCTATTTTAATTTGTCGCACCGTATTTGTTCCTTGCAAAATGAAATCCTTGGAAGCGCAGATTCACTGGAGAAAGAAGTTAAGAGAGTGACAAATGATGTTTTTGGAAAAAGACACCTTGAAAGCATATATTCATGGAGAATAATTTCCGAAAGTTACAGAGATGAGGTTTTTGGAGAAGGAATAGAAAGGGACATATGGGTTAGGGTTATTTCGGAGAATGAAAGAATTGTTCTTCTGAGATTAGTATTTGCTTGTGTGATGTTTTTTTTGCAAGGTATACATGGACCAATTAATTATTAACACGTCATTATTGTTTATTGTATAAAAATCAAAATCTAATTTTTTGTTTTTATCAGCAACAAACTTTTTCATTGTAAATTTTATGCAACCATATTAGCAACGAAAAATCCGTTGTTGATTCTTAATATATTAATTTACTTTTTAGTATCTGATTTTGCATTGCTAAATCCATTGCTAATATTAAAAAATTAATATATATGTAATCCGTTGCTAAGTTGTTGCTAAAGTTGCATCTGAATTATTCTGTTGCTAACATCCAATGCTATCGACCCTTTTTTTAGTAGTGATTGATCGAAACAAATCAATTTGTGCTGGAAATCTATAGTGTTTGAATTTTAAGCTAAATTTCTAGGATTGAGTTTGTTATTGTAACTGGAAAATTTGGAATTAATTGCTAGGATTTGGGGTTTAATTGTTTAATTCATTTGGGCTTCATATTGTTAATTTGGACTAAATTGAATTAATCAGATAAAATTATGAATTAATTCGACTGAAAAGAAAATGGGATTGAAATGAAGTTTATATAAACATTCAGGCCCCATTTGTTTACTAGCAAGTAGTTTTCTTTTGGAAAGTGGTTTTCTTGGAAAGTGCATTCCTGAAAAGAGAATTATTTTTCGATGTTTGGTAGTATCATGAAAAATAAGTTGGAAAACATTTTCCAATGTTTGGTTATGTCATGGAAAATGATCTGAAAAATAACTCATTAATGTTTAATTTTTTTTTCAAGTTTATTAAAATAATGAGGAACAAATCTTACAAATTAAAAAGTTGAATGAAAATGAAATTAAAAAAAAATATAATTTCATAAATTATCTCAAATAAAATAAATAACAATCAAAATAATGGAGATCAAATCTAATAGATAAAAAAATTGAAAGATGATGAAATAAAAATAAAAATAATTATAATTTCATAAATTATTTCAAATAAAATAAGTAACAATAAAAAAAATGAGGATCAAATTTGAAAGATAAAAAAATTCAATTAAAAAAAAGATAAGACAAAAGCAAATAACAATCATAAAAATAAAGACCGAAGTTAATATAAAAATCAAATTAAATCAAATTCTAAGGAATAAAATTGAAAAAATTTCAAAACAAAATATATAGCAATAAAAAGTTTTAGGACCGAATTTGATATAATCAGCAAATAATATACATTTCTAAATTTTTCACAACTTCTGGAAAGTGTTTTCCGTCTAAAATAAAAGGAAAACACTTTACTGGAAACCAAGCCACATTTTTCTTTGACTGGAAAGTGTTTTTCGTTAATTAGTTTTTCTAATGGCAAACAAATACATGAAAGTTTGGAAAGTGGTTTCCAGAAAACTACTTTACATGAAACAAAGGGACCTCAATCGGTTCTTATAACAATTTTGCATCTTTGCTTCCTCTTTTGTTATACGAGTGTAATTAAATAAAATAAAAATGACAAAAAATAATGAAATTGATTAGATTTATTGAAAAGAATTAAAAAATAATAAGGAATAAGGAAGAAGATATATATTTAGAATAAAATTTAAAAGTGAAGTTTATATATATTTTTCTCAATATTTAGAATGTAAGGCAAGTAATCTATTTATAGGAGAAGAAAATGAGAATATTAAAGGACACTAGAAACCCAAGAATCATGGAAAACCGATAGATTAAATTCAAGAGTTATGAAGTCTAAGAGATTGTAAATGATATTAAATATATATAATTATAAATTTTATAACATTTCTCCTTTAATGATCATGTACTAAAAATGTATCTTATTAAAACTTTATAAAGAAAAACCCAATGGAAAAAAACCTAAGCGAAGAAAAAAGAGAGTATAACATTCATGTG
Organism: Populus deltoides; assembly: GCA_015852605.2. Lineage (NCBI taxonomy): Eukaryota > Viridiplantae > Streptophyta > Magnoliopsida > Malpighiales > Salicaceae > Populus > Populus deltoides. Next base: position 10,128,642 of record CM027588.2, on the reverse strand, counting down.
TGATTTTGAATACTTTAGAATTTAATAGAAAGTTTTATATAAATACTTCAAGATCCAATTCAATAGAAGATTTATATAGATACTTCAAGGTTCATATTTGAATGCTTTGGAATTTATAAAAATATCAAATTGCCTCGTTAGAACCTTGCAAAGGAAAATTTAATGGGAAAAAACCTAAGTGAAAAAAAAAGTACAATTTATATTGACTTCACCTCAAAAGTACATGTCTTATGATAAATTTCTAAGATAACGCATTCCAATATTATAGACAAACTTCTTGAAAGTTGAGGCTGGTAATTATCATTTGGCCTGATTAGTCCACTAAATTATCACTTGACCTGATTTGCTTAAAATCAATTTTTTCTTTCCGTTGAAGCTGATGCGTATAAAAGAACTTTGGTGAAATATGTTTTATTTTATCTCCTTTAATATAGCCTCCTTTAAGTTGAGTGATGCAAGTAGCATTATCTTCAAATAATATTGTGGGTCTATTTTCAATTGTTGACAATCCATGTTTTTCTTTTATGTGCTAGATAATTGACCCTAGCCATATACATTCTTGATTTGCTTAATGAATTGTAATAATTTCTGAATGATTTGATGAAGTAGCCATTAATGTTTGTTTGACATATCTTTAAGAAATTGCAGTACCTCTATATGTAAACAAATAACTTGTGTGTAATCTTTTTTTGTGGGGATCAGAGAAATAACCTGCATCTGCATATTCAATCAATTGTGAATTTGATCCACTATAAAATTACCCTATTTTAGTTGTTCCGTAGAGATAGCGAAGTATATATTTGACCTCATTCCAGTGTCTTTGTGGGAGTGAAATTATATCTTGCCAATAAATTAACTATAAAAGATATATCTGGTCTTGTATATTTTGCAAGATACACGAGTGCTCCAATAACACTAAGATATGGTACTTCGAGACCAAGAATTTATTCATCCTCTTCTAGCGGTCATAAAGGATCGTACTTCGCATCAAGTAATCAAACAACTATAGGTGTACTCAAAGGATGAACATTGTCCATGTAAAAGTGCTTCACAACCTTTTCTGTATATATCGATTGATGAATAAATTTTCCATTTGAAAGATTTTCAATCTATAAACATATACTCAAGTCAAAATTTTGTCTTTTCGGGATATTTCTTCTCAAATTCATCTTTCAAATATGTTGTAGTTTTTATGAGTTCTTCATGAGTACCAACAAGATTTAAATCATTAATATATACTGCAATAATAACAAATTCGGATATGGTTTTCTTAATAAAAATACATGGGAAAATCTTATTATTCTTAAACTCTTTTTCTAGGAGCTATTCATTAAGATGATTATATTACATTCGACCAGATTGCTTCAACCCATATAAAGATTTATATAGTTTAATAGAATAAACACTTATAGATTTATCATAAAAGGCTTCAGGCATTTTGAATCCTTCAGGAATTTTCATATGGATATCTTTATCTAATGATCCATATAGATATGTTGTAACTACATCTATTAAACACATATCTAGAGTTTTTAAGACTACTAAACCAATCAAAAATCTAAAAGTTATTGCATCCATAATTGGAGAATAAGTTTCCTCATAATCAATATTAGGTCTTTGTGAGAAACCTTGTGCAATAAGTCGTGCCTTGTATCGAACAATTTCATTGTTCTCATTTTGTTTTCTATTGAAAACTCACTTATATCTAATATGCATAACACCTTTAGGTATATGAACTACATGTCCAAATACTTCATGTTTTACAAGTGTGCTTAACTCTGTTGGATTACTCATTTTTACATTGACCAATAATTTCTATGTTGACATTCTTTGATAGTTTGTAGTTCAATTTCATCATCAATTCTGGTGATGCCAAAAGCAACCTTAAATGAAATACATCATTTATGACAATTTTATTTCGATCCAAAATTTATCATGTGTGAACATAATTTATGGAGATCTCATTATTTACAAATACTTAGATCTCTTCAGGAGATGCCTTTTTAGGAGGTCTCTCTTTAATAAGATCAATATTACGAGATGATTTTGACACAATATTTATCGTTTGTTTCATCATCTGTTTGTTGTAATTTTCATTTTCTAGGATTTTTATCCTTAGCACCAATAAGTCTTCTGCGCTTCAAGCTAAATATAGATTTATTTGCTAATGTGTTGCCTTTATTTTTTTTTTACAGATTTCAATTCTAGATGGAGTATTTGCAGCTAAAATATGAGATTTAATTAATTGATTTGTAATATTTTGTAAATGAATTATTTTTTGAACTTCAAGTTCACATTGAGTTATCATTGGATCAAAATGAGATAACTTTGGGTTATTTCAAGTAATATTTTGTCATGTTTAGGCACTAACTTTTCTTTCCCTAATGATGATAAAGTGTTTTAATCAAAATAGTTGTCTTAAAATTGTGCTTTAAAAACATCGCTAGTTAAATATTTAAGGAATCTAATAATAGATGGAGAATCAAAACCAACATAAATTCATATTCTATGAGGGTATTTGAGAGTGTGGCAGCGGTTGCTTTGTAAAGTATTTTTTTGTTAAAAAATGCATCAAAATAATATTTTTTATTTAAAAAAATTATTTTTGACATCAGCATATTAAAATGATCTAAAAACACAAAAAAATAATTAGAAGCAAAGAAAAAAAATTCAATTTTTTTCAAAAGTGTTTTTGAAACGCAAAAACAAACAAACCCTATATTGTGGACCCATTTTAGTCCTTTGTGGGGGTGTTATATGCACATTTACCGCATAACTAAAAGTTTGTAGACGAAATATATTTGGTTGTATACCAAAAATAAGTTGCAAAGAAAATATTTATGGTAAACAATTGATCTAATTTTAACCAATGATGCAGTATATGGCATGTCCCCAAATAGATACAGGCAATTTTGATTTCATAAGTAATGGTCTAGCAATTAATTGAAGGCACTTTATAAATGATTTGACTAGACCATTTTGAGTATGTACATGAGCAACAAGATGCTCAACATCAATTCCAATAGAAATGCAAAAAGTATCAAATGCTTGAGAAGTAAACTCACCAGTATTGTCCAATCGAATTTTCTTGATTGGATAATCAGAAAATTATGCTCGTAGTCTAATAATCTGTGTTATTAATCTGGAAAATGCAACATTTCAACTAGAAAGTAAACAAACATGTGACCATTTACTTGATGTATCAATTAATACCATAAAATATCTAAAGTCCGCATCGTGTATGAATAGGTCCACATATATCTCCTTAAATTCTTTCGAGAAAAGATGATGATTCTATAACAACCTTTGATGGAGATGATTTGGTAATTAGTTTACCTTGAGAACATGCAATATATGAATTTTCACTTGGTAAAAGAATCTTCAGGTTCTTTAAAGGATGCTTATATGAATTTTCAATAATTCATCGCATCATTATTGATCCTGAACATCCAAGTCGATCATGCCAAAGCATAAATATTTTTGGTTCAAAACAATTCTGGAGTATCATAACATTTGTTTCAATAGATTTCATAATCATGCAATAAATTTTAGAAGAGAAAAGATATAATTTTTCAAGTAAAAGCTTCTAGCTTGAAATACGTGAAATAATATAAAAATATTCTTTTTTGTCTTCATTTATTGTTTCAATACGATAACTAACACATATATCTTTAAAACTAAGTAAATTTCTTCAGGACTCAAATGAATATAATGCATCTTTGATTCCTAATTTTGTGTTATTTGGTAACAAAATATTAGCTCTTTCAAAGCTTTTAATCATGTATATTGGACATGATATTGTAGTGACATTAACTTTGGTTAATATCAAATATTCAAAGTATTTCTTTTCCTTGAGAATTGTGTGTGTTGTTGCACTGTCTGCTAGACATAAATCTCCATAAGCCATGCCTCTATTTAAAATATAATTAAAGTTTATTATTTAACTAAAATAAAATTGACATTGTTTATTGAAAATATCCTAATACAAATAAAAATATTAATCATCCCTAAGGATTCCACCACTAAGTATATTATCTGTTTTATATAGGTTTTCAAAGAAATCAGAAATATCAAGATAAAAATTATGACTTTTAAAATTATCTTTATGAATAAAATTAGTCTCAAGTGTATTTTGTTTTGGAGAGGTTTGATATAAACTTGTAAGATGTTTTGGCGTTCGACAAGTGCAAGACCAATGACCATGCATATTACACTTATGACACTTATCTTTAGGTTTATACAAATTCTTTCCTTTTTTTTGTTTGGGTTCATTGTGTCTCCACTTCTTGTGGTATGGTGGTGATCAGTTGTCTTTTGAACTATTATCTGTTCTCATTTTCTATTTATTTTTTTCATATCTATACCCTTGGTTCATTTTTCTCTTTTGGACACAGGTTCCCTTGACTTCAGGGAATGGTATAGAACCTGTGGGATGGGATTGATGATTTTTTTTATTTATTTATCTAAAGCTCATTATTTTGTTCAACCATAAGAAGACATGAAATTAGTTTTGAATACCTTTTAAAATTACATTCTCTATACTACAAGACAATATTTGAGGCATGAAAAGTAGAAAATATTTTCTCTAACATTTGTTCTTCTATGATATTTTTACCACACAATTTCTACTATGAGGTAATTTAAAAAAAGACATAATTATATTCACTAACCGATTTAAAATCTTGCAACCTCAGGTATAACCAATCATAATGAGCTTGAGGGAGTAAGGTAAATCTTTGGTTGTCATATATTTCCTATAGATTTGGCCGTAGAACAAATAAATTTTTTTATTATGAGATATTCAACTTTTAATCCTTCATGGAGATGGTAACAAATGAAAGTCATTGCTTTTGTGTGATCTTATAAGGATGCGTTATTTTCTTCTTTGATGGTCTCTCTAAGATTCATAACTTCCAAATGAATCTTAGCATTAATGATCCGTGAAAAAAAGTTATTCCCATATATATCAAGAGCGATAAATTTAAATTTTGTTAGATTCGACATTATCTATAAAAAAAGAAACAACTTATTAAATAAAATCATGAATAAAAGAGGAAAAAAATTAGTATTTTAAGATTGTTATTCAATTATTTAGAAATACTTCAAGAACTGTATTTAATTCTTCAGAAACTTACAGAGCCAAATATATTCTATAAAGTATGAACAATAATGAAAAGACAAAAAAAATATTAAAATTGATACAAGCCAAGTAACATAGGAGTTCATTTATGCTAAGATTTCAATATAAATTAAGTAGAGTTATTGTGCTGATAATGTGTAAAAAAAACAAAGAACAAGTAAGAACATACATATTCAGAATAAAACTTAAAAGAGAAGTTCATACCTTTTAATGTATATTTTTTCTTAATGCTTAGAGTGCAAGACAATTAGTCTATTTATCGAAGAAGAAAATGAGAACAATAAAGAACATTAGAAAATTCAAGTGTCATGAAAAAACAAGAGACTAAACTCAAGAGTTATGAAGTCTAAGAGATTCTATTATGTATTCAATATATATAATTATAGATTTTATAACAAAAAGAGTTTTTTCTTTAGATTTTTTAATTTAAGTGACATGTGTGAGAGAGAGAGAGAGAGAGAGAGAGAGAGAGAGAGAGAGAGGACAAAATTAGATTATGGCAATTCTTAATTTCCATGATCACTCAAATAGACATCAAAGAAAAATATTATAAGAACTTCTCTTATCGACAAAAGAAACTCGAGTTACAAGAGTTTAAAATTATTATGTCATTCAAATTAAACTACAATGACTTTATTTCTACATATTGTATTTTATTTTATTACAAGTATAACATCTCAATAGACATCGCTATGAGGACCTAAAATATATAAAAAAACTGGAGTCGTCATCTAGCAATTAAAGGAATTAGGGATTCTAAAGTCATGCACTGATTCTAAAAATTAAGGTAAGGGGTTAATTATAATTAAAGGAAGAACGATGTCATTCTTAAAACATTCTTTCTTATGAAAAATTACCTTTAATATGTGTTTTTTTAATTGTCATTAATTATACTAATTATTTTTTAAAAAATTATCTTGTGAAGAAAAAAAAAGAAGTTAACATCAGTCCCTAAAATAGAAGATGTGTCGATATAATTGTTTATAAAAACTTGGCTCTTGATCGCTTGAAAGGAGGTTTGTCTTCCAAAAAAAAAGAAAAGAAATTTATTGATGAAAGTTTGAACCCTAGACATATTTTCATTCTGTGCCATAACCAAGAGTAAGAAGATGCAAATATTCTATAATTCCTTCCTTTTGTGCCCTTTTTTTACAACGTGATTTAAACTCTAAATTAAAAGAAGTAAACATTTTGAATGGGTCATACCAGCTAGTTAATGTTTTGTATACTACCGCCATGACTCTTAGTTCGTTCCCTTTCTTTTCTATTCAGTTTGTTTTTTTCTGCACTCCTTTTCCTACGTACCTTATTTTGTAAACAAATTAAGATCTGTAATATTTTATAAGTCAATCTCAAGGATTATCAAGCAATCATCCTCTAATCACAGGGAATCCTAGTTTATAAAGTCAGATCCAAGATTTTAGATTCTTTACACACACACATATATTTATACCTTAAGAATCGAAGGAAAATTGCAGATCCATAGCAAACTTTATACATGTTACAAGATGAACAAAGAAAACATCAGCATCCAAGGGTATTTGAACCTGATTTCATAGAACTAACTTGAACTAGAGTTGTGGGAATCGACTGTAATTGCCTCTGCACTATTACTGTTGTCCAAGATCACTCGCCTCCTCTCTCGTCTGTGCTTTTTTGTTTCTTGTTCTTTGTCTCTCCTGTTGATCTCTCCTGTGTTCCCTCCCTCTCCTTTTTCTTTTCTTTTTTTTTTTGGACTTGTCATTGCCCTTTATAGATCAGCTCAATCTTTCTTGAAAAGAAAATATATAGATCACGCCGTCTTTACGAGGATTGATCCCTGAAAATTAAGTGTTGGCCACCAATATTTCCTTGCTTGATTTGTGGAGAGGGGATTAAAATTTGAAAATCAAATCTTGCATCAAAATGAAAAGGTTAGGTTGGTCGTCTAAAGAGGTATGTTTGACTCGGAATTTATAGTAGATCTTGAAAGTTAAACCCTGATTTCTTGCGTCAAGATTGTATTTGACATGTGAGAAGACATGTTTTTTTTTGTTTCTGCACCACTAAGAGACTCAATGCATTGTCGAAAACGACAAGCAACAATGCTTATGGTTGGAGATGTATTAATGAGATGCTTCCTTAGCTATTGTATTATGCCAGACTCAATGCTCGAAGAACCTCATCAAACTCGACAGTTCCAGGTGCACCGCCCTCCACCGCTAGGCAAAGAAGAGACCATGACCTTGTTATAACTCACATCTTCGACGATATAGAGAGTTCGCCGTCATTGCTTGATAATGAAAACCCTCCACCTCCAGCTCCACCGTACAGTTTTGACGTCCACATTGATCGTGCCAGTCTTAATATGGCAAGAGAATGAAAAAAAATTAAAATAAATCAATATTCACATAGAAAGCTGACTCACTAACCCTTAATGCGACACCCAAAACAAAACTAATTAAGATTTATAATTCCCGGGCTGATTTTAAGTCATGAGAAAAATTCAAATCCATGAAAGCAAGAATTACGAAAATACACACCATATCAATATTTACAATGAGATCGATTACCCTAAGTGTGACATCCAGAGAAACCCAAGTAGGATATAATTTTTGGGTGTTTTGTAGTCTTTTTTTTTTGCTGGAATTTCAAGCAGGAGAGCTGATTTATGTGGTTGTTAGTAGGGAAGGGCTGCGATGTGATGGATGGTGATGATCGATGAATATGTTTGGGCTGTGGGTTGGAGCTCGACTGGACAGTGATTTAGGGGACATCTGATCCGATGGAAAGGGAAGTGAGGGGGTTGTGAACTGGGTTTTTAGGTGGTAAGGTGGCGATGTGGAGGAAGATTCATGAATGATGATCTCTTGGTATTTGACTAGATTTAATTAATGGCGCAGACTGGTGGTCCATCGAGGTGGTGAGGTTGATTGGTGTGGGCTTGCCGGTCAGGTCTTCTAGGAAAAAGAAAGGAGAGATAGTGGGTCTGTCAGGGACTTTGCTGGTGAGACTACAGGTCGGCTTTAAGCGATGGAGAAGACGATGATGGCACAGCGGCCTCTTGTTCGGGTTGGCTCGGGTGGGGAAAGATGGATGGGCGGGGTTTTTTTTTTTTTTTTTTTTTTTTTTTTAAAGTTTTGTCCATGTATATCCACGGTTTTCTTCTTCTCTATTTATATCGAGGGCTTTGTCATGACATGAATTTCAATTTTTAAAAAGATATCCTATCTATCTATGTTAAGTTTTAAAATGAAAATATCAAAAGAATAAGCATTTTATAATCTTTAAAAAATATTATATTATTCAAAATTAATGAAACCAAATGATAGTTCAAAACTTCTCATCAGTATTTAAAATAAAAACAATAATCCATAATACTTATTACATTGTCAAAATCCAAACTTAATTAAAACAATGTAATAGTGGAGCATCTAAAACATCGAATCAAAACTAAAAGGAAAGCCTCTTAAAATAAACAAGGCATACCGATAAAAACTAAAGAAGTAAGAACATTCAACAAAGTTCACATGCTATCAGAAACTAAGAACCTGAAATAATATTAAGAATGAGGAGTGAGTTCAACCAACTCAGTGAGGGAATAATATTTAATATACATTTTAGATATTAATATTAATAGTTGCAAGTCAATTTATCTTTACACACACACACACTAAACATATTATCATAACGTAGTGGAATACATATAGAGATCAGATGACACTCGAAGGTGACCAGATGGCACTCGAAGGTGACCAGATGACACTCAAAGGTGATTAGATGACACCCGAAGGTGACCACTGTGGGATGATCAATCTCCACAGACTAATGTCCCTCTCACTAGCTAGGTATACAGAATACTATGTGCACATGGGCTAACTACTCTTAGTTAGCATGGAGTTACTGAAAAGTCTTATATCAAGGCATAATAGATATTCATATAATCATCAAAGAAACGTATATCATATCAAATAAAATTTAGTTCGACAAATTGTGAGTGCAAATTCAAGAATAAATGAGTACTCGAAAAATAAAGTAAAATATATAAATATTCAAGAAATTAACTAGTTGTACTCATCATATAATCAATGTACATATTTATTTATATTATATGCATATTAAAGATTATTTCACTCACTCAGAAGAATATAGATTAAAAGAAATATTAGATGAAAGACCCGAAAAACCTATTGAGAATCGCTAGGAGAACCTACAATAAGTATACGAAATATACTCAAAAGCAACTCAAAACAACACACATAAAAGATTCTAATGCATAAAAGAAAGCCAGGTTTAGTCTCCTAGGTTTAGGGACTAAAACAACAATTATCCAAAACTGGGACCAAAATGTAATTTTACCAAAATTGGACTAAACTGTAAATACATAACCATACTGAAATTTCACACATAAACCATCCTCAAATCTGTCTAGAACGAACCAGGGACTGAACTGAAATTTTTATAAAGTTTAGGGACTAAAAGGTAAATTCCCAAAATTGAGGGACCAAACTAAAAATATTCCAAATCAATTATCAAACTGAGATTCATCATCCTTCACCTCATAATAACACTGTCCAGAATCTCAAAATACATTTAGGGGTGAAATTGTAATTTTTCCAAAGTTTAAGGACTAAACTGAAATTTTCATAAATCAATGACCAAAATAAAAATTGGTCATCTTCAACCTCAAGACCATTCTGTCTAGATTTTCCAGGAATGCTAAAATGAATTTCTTAACCCATAAAAATTAATTTAAACAAATCAATTCACAAATTCTTATTTCTAACAACATACTAATTAATCACCTAACATTAAACCCTTAATAATCATAAATCAATATTAACAACATAAACTTCTAATCCTTATAAACCCTAATCTCTCTCTCTCTGTTTTTTTAATCCTTCCATAAACAAATTATAATTAAAAGTAGCATGAGAGAGAACCATTTATTTGCTACTTCCACTTTTCTTAAACCCAAAACTTAAAATCAAAAACTGAAATTCTTGATTTAATGAGGAGAGGGTCACGACGGCCACATGACTTAGAAGAAAGAACATTAATTCTCTTGCAACTTTTCCTTATATACCTAGGTTAACTTAGGCTGGGTTTGGGCTAACTTGGGCCTAGGTTTGGGCCAAAAGTTTGAATCTTACAGGCTTGTTGTCAAGATAGAAAATAATACTGGAAAGATTTTTATATGAATATTTATAATTTAAAAATTTATGGTAAGAGATTATTTTATTTTATTTTGAAGGATCTCTCTTTCTATAATTTTTAATTTTGCTTGAATATTTCTTTTTCCTTTTTCTCATCAATGTAATATTCCTTTATATTATTTAATTCCTCATTATTTTTGGCCCCTCTTTTTCTCTAATTTTTTGTTTTTATTCTTTTTTTATATTGAAAAATATGTTAGAAATAGGGTAAAAAATAAGATATGACAAAGGTTTGGACCCTAAATGCCACTATCGGGTATAACAACTAATCATTAACTAAATGAAATTGAAGTGAGAACACTAAAAAAATAGTTTGTTTGCAGGAAAGTAATTTCCTTTTGGAAAGTGGTTTCCTTGGAAAGTGAATTTTTAGAAAGTGAATTATTTTCCGCTGTTTGGTAGTGTTATGGAAAATGAACTGGAAAACACTTTCCAGTGTTTGGTTATGTTATGAAAAATAAACTGGAAAATAATTTATTAATGAATTAATTTTTTTTTTCAAATTTATCTAATATATGAAAAATATTAAATATAAATATTTAATCACTTACAATAAAAGAATAAAATCTAAAAAGTGTAATGATGAATTTTTTTTATTATATCCTATATTCATATATAGCTTATTTTATAAACATATAACTATATATGTCATATAATATTATAGAGATATAACCTTGTGAAATTTTTCATAAATAAAACCTATTAATTTTTTTTTCAATTTTAAAAGCTTAAAATATGTTTTTTTTTTTCATATAAAGAAAGCTAAATTAGTTTATGGTATTAAAATTTTTTTAATCAAGTAAGAGTTAGATATTTGGGTTTTTTGGTATGAAGATTTTTTTAAAAAGATAAATAAATACAAAAATATTTTGATAGATTTTTTGGATAAAGATTGTTTTTTTTACGGGTATAAGCAATTATCCTTGTAATATCCCTTTAATATATATCAAAGAAGTATTAAGAAATAAATATAAATATCTTACATTAAACATAGTCATGCATAAATATTAAGTTTTAATGTAATACTCATACATATTGGTTCAAATTAACAAACAAAAACATGCTAGACCGAATTAAACAAGTAAACATACTTGTCAAATAACAAACATAAACTTTCTTATCATAGTGAAATCATCTTAGCAATCAAACCTGTAGCTGCGTTGGTTCACAAAATTCTGAACCCAATTTTTTCTCAAATTATCATTTTTTAGCATAAATGCTTTTGCCAACATTTCATGTTGGACCAAGTGATTAAATGCATCCCCAAGAGTGATCGCATCAAAGCCTTCAATTTTCATCACTTCTATATATAGCTCATTAACATCAAGTTGATTTTTGCTGAGGCTTTGGATTACAAATACTACATCTCCAATATTTTTAGACAACTTTTCAACACTATCGTCTTCATACATGCGATTTCTCTTCCTATGTTGCCTATTTCGTGCACTAGAGAAAGATGTCCCTTTTTCTTTTGAAGTTTCTTCATATTCCCCTTCATTTTCAATTGAAATTGATTGCTCTACAGTGTTCTCTTCAAAGTTGACATCAGCATATGATTTGGCATAATTTTTGGTTGCCATATCTTTTCCAATAACAATTGTCATTGCCTCGTACATATCAAGTTTTTTGTTGAGATACTTGTCATGATTGGGATGTGCCTGTTCATAAAGTTTAGAATATGAAATTTTTTAGTTCCTTGTATAACATTTTAGAAACAAAAGTAAATATAAAAATTACGAAGAGTATAATATTTATCATACCTTCACTTCTTCATCATAAACATCTTTCGAAATTGTAATTATCTTCAAACAATCATCCCAACCAAAGCCACTTTTATTTTTAAGCTTGGTTATTATTCCTCATTCTTTTTTCACAGTTTTGAGACGATTGTCAACATGCTTAGGCTCACATTGAACATTGAACTTTTGACTAATTTCTGTAACCACCTTAACAAAACATTCTGCTCTAAAGGTGGAAGAAGATTTATTTCCTTTAAGTGCCTCCTCAGCTAATATCTCAAGTAGCATGTGAGACATAGGCTTAGACCATGTAAAGTGCTTGTCCTTCCATTTTTCATTCTGTGTGGTACTCATTTCTATAAAAAAAAAGTTACAAATTTATACAAAATATAATCATACAATATTTAGATTTAATAAATTAAATATAAAAAATACAATTAATATTTAAAAGAGAATACATAAAATATATAAGAAATTATAATAAAGTCAACAAACAATCAAAATACATAACAAAAATATTACAAACTCAAGCAAGAGATAATAAAAACAAACACATATAATTAACACTCAATTACTAGTTTCTTTGAGTGTCATAAATATTCCACATGGTTGATGCAATCATTTTTCTTTTTGTTATCCACTCCCTATTCTCTTCCCTTTCCTTTCATTGACTTAAGTTGATTGTTCGTCTAATTGGTTCACTTTCCGAACATATTTCTTCAATAAAAAAGTCATTTAGATCAACTCTCATAATGTGATTATGAATAATACAACATGCAAGCACAACATCTACTTGTGTTTCATAAGACCAAAAAGATTTTCCATCAATTGATCTAATACGACTCTTCAAAATACCAAACCCTCACTCAATAGCAGTTCTCAAAGAAGAGTGTCAAAGATTAAATAGCTTCTTTTTATTTTCTGGTGAATATTCTGTAAACTCGTTCAAGTGATATTGAACTCCACGAAAAGGAGAAATGATTCCTTTTTTAATATCATAACCAGCATCACCAAGATAATATTTCCCTACAAATTAGAAAAAAAATCTATTACTATCTTTAGCTAATTAAACATTTTATATGTTTATTGCATATAATAAATACTTTATTATATACCTTCTAGAATTTTTAGACCATTAGGTCTTGATAATGTATCACCTAAAACCCATGAATCATGTACACTTCCTTCCCAACCAGCTAAAACATATATAAACTTCAAATCAAAAGTTATAGCTGCTAAAACATTTTGTGTTGTTCCTTCTTTTCGACCTCGAAACTTTCCTTGAATCTCAACAAGAACATTTGCAGGAACATGGGTACCATCAATTGCTCCCACACAATCCTATATAAACATGAAAAAATAATTTATAACCTTTTCTTCTAGATGTAATTAATTAATGTATAAAAATATTGGTATTGTTCTCATACCTTAGAATAAGGATAAAATCTTCGATTATTCAATATCTCTGCGGGAACTGTATCGCCTAGGTCTTTAATTAGGTGTTTGTATAACTTAAGAACAGCTGTTAAAACAATTCTAAAGTAATGATGAATAGTTTCAAAAGACCTATAGTATATATACCATAAATAAAAGAAAATCTTTGGTTTTGGCCTATAATTTGTAAGAACATGATTACTTGCTCCCTAATAGACACATTTTGAGTTGATCGTAATAGGTCATGACTTGTGAGAACATCACACAATTTATATAAGACAACTGGTTTCATACGAATTTGTTCAACGCAATGTCTATCACCTTGATTCAAAATGCTATCCATATAGAATTCTTGTTGAGCAATTGCATTTATATGTGGTTCTCTTGATATATAATTTCTATTTCTTTCTTGTTCAATAATAGCTATCCCTGTAGCTATCACAGTTACAGCTGCTCCCATATATGCTGCATGAATAATCTTACTATTCATAACAAAAAAGTGAAGTTTTCTGCTAACAAAACCTAAAAATTTGGGGAAATAAGCATTAAAAAAGTATAACGAATTATTTGAATTGGTTGGAATCTAGTATTCTAGCTAAAATCTTGTTAAAATAAAAACAATGTTTTTCATGGTTACCATGTGTGCTGCTGCAAGCAGCGCTAAGTGTAAGAGGCTGGTCTAGTGCCTCCTCAATAGCACCAGGTGCAGCAGGCGTTGCTGGATTCCAGTGTGATGTAGAAGCTTTGCGCTGAAGGCTACACAGTGCGAGGGGTTATCCCTCGCGCTATTGGCTAGCAGTGGGCACTGGTAAAAGAAAAGAATGATGGGTGATTTGTAATTCTGCCCCGGGTGCATTTTTTAGGTATAATTACTATTATACCCCAGCAATTTATATTTTATTACAAAAGGGTTTTTGGGGTGTAATTTATGTATTTACCCCTGCCTTTTATTCCTTATAATATTTTGGCTTTTAGGATAGAGTTATAATTATGCCCCCTTATATAAAATATTGATTTTGTTTTTAAAAATTAAACACAAATTAAATTAATTATGGAATTAATTTTCCTAATAGGATTAATATTCAATTAAAATGTTTAATTCAAAATTTTTGTGTTTTGTAATATCCTAATTGTATTAGGATTTAATTAAAATATTTAATTAAATTATGTTTAGAAAAATAATTTTACTAAAATAAAGAGAGTTTTTTTAAGTCATAAAATTTTATCTAATTGCTCATAAAATAGTTTAGAATGCTAATAAGAATTTTAATATGATTGATTTTCTTATTAAATTTTGAATTTTTTTTTAAAAAAATCAATATTAAATAAAATTTATTATATTCAGGAAATTTCAAAATTAGATTTTTATTTAATATTTCTAAGTGTTTGAAATATTATTTTAAATTGCATATAAAGCTAATAATTATAATTAAAGCATGCAATAATTTTATTATGCATATTAAAATGTTTATGCAAGATGTGTGATTATGTACATTAAAGACCAATCCATTAAATTTTATTTAATTGCTCATAAAATAGTTTAGAATTTTAATATGAATTTTAATATGGTTGATTTTATTATTAAATTTTGAATTTTTTTTTCAAAAAAATTGTATATTAAATAAAATTTATTATATTTGGGAAATTTCAAAATTGGATTTGTATTTAATATTTCTAAGTGTTAGAAATATTATTTTAAATTGCATATAAAGCCAATAATTATAATTAAAGCATGCAATAATTTTATTATGCATATTAAAATGTTTATGCAAGATGTGTGATTATGTACATTAAAGATCAATATGGTTGTGCCATTAAATTTTATGTAATTTCTCATAAAATAGTTTAGAATGTTAATAATAATTTTAATATGATTGACTTTCTTATTAAATTTTGAAAATTATTTTTTCAAAAAATTGTATATTAAATAAAATTCATTATATTTAGGAAATTTCAAAATTGGATTTTAATTTTATATTTCTAAGTGTTAGAAATATTATTTTAAATTGTATATAAAGCCAATAATTATAATTAAAGCATGCAATAATTTTATTATGCATATTAAAATGTTTTATGCATGATGGATGTTTATGTACATTAAAGATCAATATGATTATGCTTTTATTTGATGGTTGAATGGTGGTAATTTTTGTTAAATAGGGCTGTATGTCCTGCTTTATCTCTATTTTTTCTTTTAGATTGTAATTCTTTTCTCATCTAATTTCTCTCAAATGTAACTCTAGGTTTCTTAATTAATTATGTAAATGTTATGTAATTTAAAATATAAAAATTTAGATAGGAAATTATTATGTAATCCAAGAAAAATAAATAAATGGCGATGAAGGCTATAATAAAAGTGCTTGCAATGGACTTATGAAGACTTGCTATAGCAACCTAGGATTTGACCATAATCATCTAATTAGAATGACATGCTAAGGTGTATGTTCATATAAAAATTGTTATATATGAAATGTATATCTTTTATGTCATATTATGTATGGGACCTAATTAATTAATAATAAATCCCTCATTAATATATTAAGAACATGTTGAGAACATGAATAGTTTCTTTCCAATTTTATATGCATAAAACCAGAGTTTTATTCATGGTTAACTTGTTGAGTCATTCAAGGTTACCGTTAATCAAATATGTTTAATGTTATAAAATTGGGTTTTATTTAACCAACTTATATGATTTTGATGAGTCACTCATGATCATATGAGGTTAGAGGCATGTGTTAGGCAAAACACATTAGATATGTTTAGATAAAGAGTTGTCATCTAACTGATCTAGAAGTCACATAGAGATGTGATTGATAAAATATGCTATCTATCTAATTTAATTTATTTTGATTTTTTGAGTCACTCAAGGTTAGATAAATTAAATGGGATCATAGCCCACTAGGAAATTCTAAGCAAGATTTATTGAATTAATAGGGAGGTCTATTAATTTGTAAAAAAATAGTGGGAAACCAAATTAGAATTAAAGACCTTATCTAAAATTAGAATTTAAATATGTATGCATGAAACTAATACTCTCTATATTTATATAAATAGGTTGGTAAATCAAAATAAGTAGTAACATAACCATATAAAACATACTTGATGCTAACAAATTGATTGAACCAAATTTCTCGAATTGACACCAAAATGTGAGAATCGTTATTAAATAAATAAAAAGGTTGTATGTTCTAGAAAATCCAATTCTGAATGCCCCTGCTGAGGATGTTGAAGAAGAAGTTATGAATGAATACCAGTGTTATGTTGATATCGATGAACAAATTATATGTGTGATGTTAACCAGTATATCATCTGAACTTCAAAGACAACATGAGAATATGAATGCCTATAATATAATTATGCATCTCAAAGAATTATTTGATGAGACCAGGAGGACTGAGAGGTATGGACCTCTAAGGAATTGTTCCACTGCAAGATGACATAAGGTTCTTTAGTGAACACCCATGTTTTGAAAATGATTGGCTATATTGAGAAATTGGGTCAATTGAGTTTTGTTATGGACTATGAGTTAAGTGTCGACTTGGATTTGCATTCATTACCTTAAAGCTTTTTGCAATTCATTATGAAATATCACATGAACAAGTTAGTTAATACATTGCTAGAATTGCTTAATATGTTTAAAACTACTGAAGGGGCCCTTAAGAAGGAAAAAAGCCTAGTTCTTCTAATTCAATATTCTAGAATGTCTAAGAAGGATAAGAAGAATAAAAGTACTATCTTTAAAGCAAACAAACCTACTGGAAGCATCAAGAAAGACAAGGGCACTTGTCATCATTGTGGCAAGGAAGGACATTCGAGGAGGGATTGTAAGGAACACCTTACAATCATAAAGACATATAAGCTTAATAAAGCTTATACTTCATGTATGTTTATAATTGAAAACTATCTTACTACTTTGCATTGTAGTTCTTAGGTATTGGATACTGAATATGGTTTTCACATTTGCAATTGCATGCAAGAACCAAAGAAAAGTAGAAGATTAGTTGAAGGCAAAATGAATTTACGACTCAGTAATGAAGTAAGAGTTGTTGCATTAGCTATCAAAACTAGTTATGCATTAGCTATAGAAACTAGTTATTTTGTTTTGCCTAATGGGCTGATACTAGAATTTTATAATTGTTATTTTGTTCCAGTATTTTAAAACATTGTTTCCATTTTATTATTTAGGATAAATGTTGTTCTTTTATAATAATAAAGTTTTTATGAATCTGGTAATTATACGAATGGTTTGTATATACCTAAGTTTAAAATGTCCAAGTTCAATATAAATTGCAATAAAATTCAAATACATATTGGAATAAGTATTAAAAAACTTCGATTGGATTTAAGTGGTTAATATTTGACCAACTATTTCAATGATTATCTAAAAGAGAATCAGATTTTTTACACCTCTTCGAACACTACATCCATATGAAATATATTCTCAATGCTAAAACATTAGGTGTTTAGCCTGAACCTTAAGAAACACAGAATCTCTATAAATTTGATAAGATATGTCATACATAAATGAGATAAGAACCTCTTATTGAAGCTGTGAATGACATGTTGCTCATAACTGATGAGCCTACCAATTACATAGAAGTAATATATGATATTTATTCCAAGAAATGACTTGAAGTTATGAACTTCATGTACTAACCAAGTTTGGAACTTGATTGATCTACCTAAAAGGATAAAACCCAATGGATATAAGTGTCTCTTTAAAAGAAAGACTAATATGAAAAGTAATGTAAAAATATACAATGCAAGAATATCATATTTTAATGATATAATCAATAGATTTGATTTTATAAAAAATATGGATAAACTTTGTGTTTACAAAGGTTAGTGGGAGTGGTGTCGTTTTTCTAATATTATACGTAGATGACATATTATTTTTAAGAAATGGTATATCTTTACTTTAATCAGTAAATTTTTAGCTATCCAATATTTTCTCATAAAGAAATTGGAAGAAGAAACCTATATATTGGATATAAAGTTCTATAGAGATGGATCTAAAACGTTGCTTAGATTGTCTCACTCCATACATATAGACTAGATGCTAAAATAGCTAAGCATGTAAGAATCTAAGATTAGATTCTTATCTATTTTGCATGAAACACGTCCCTTCAAAGATATGTGTTCTAGGACACAGATTGATAGAGATATGATGACAATTGTATCCTATACTTAGTTATAGGATCCATCAATGAAGAAGATAAATTCGAAGTTCAAAACTATTTGAATTAAGATTTTCTCAATGAAATGTTAGAAAAATGGTGAATACCAATCAATATTTGTTTTACTCTAAATGGTAGTGCTTTAAATTGAAAGAGTTCTAAACAAAAGAATACAACTGATTCTACAACTAAATATGACTATATTTCCACATTTGAGGAAACAAAGAGGTTGTTTTGATCAAAAAGTTTATTAATGAACTAGGTTGATTCTTAGAATTGTTGATCTAATTGCCTTGTATTGTGATAATAATGGAGCCATTTCATAAGTAAAAGAATCAAGGTCTTATCAATGATCCAACTAAGTACTTAAAAAATTCCATTTGATTTGATAAATCAATAAAATAAAAAATGTAAAGATAGAGTGAGTACTCACCAGAGAAAATCTAAAAAATCCTTTTAATAAGTCACTATCCATGTAAAAGCATTAATGCTACATGAAACAATATGATATTAGATACATAAGTGATTGGTCTTAGTGCAAGTGATAGATTGTTAGTTTAATATGCCTTATAACCAATCAATTGGTTACACATGGTATTATTATATTCATGTAAATACATATTTATTATTAATAAAGGCTTAATTTATCTTTAATATTCATATAGTATTAGATTAATGAATATTATAATATTTGATTTATGAATCTAGAGTAAAAATAAAGTTTATGAGACAAAAATGTTTTGCAAAGAAAATTATAAAGTTTTTATAATTATAGGATTCCTCTTGCATCAAAGCATTGTTTTCTAAAATGTTTCTAATCAATGCTCTCTTAAATATTGGATATTTATTAGAGTTGTAAAGACTGATACATATTATGTTTTTTCCCATATAAAAGAAAGCAGTTGTTCTCATAAGCTGATGTATAAGGGATACCTAAAACTAATATGTAGGTGCTTGTCATAAGACATGTACACTGAATTGACCCACATGAGAATTTCATATGGAGAAATCATTTATGTCTATGAAAAGGCTCATGTGACGATTGTATAAGTGATCCTTAAACTTGAGATCACTAAGTTATCTTATATAAAGAATGTTATGCTTTGATAATGTTACGTATTATCTTATTCGAGACAACGAAGGGGCAGACATTAGGTATAACATGAACTATAAGTGATCAAGAGAGGATTCATCACCCTAGGTGAATTAGAAAAAATGTTTCATTTGTTCTCAAATAGTATTGACTGAGAAATTCTTAGCCAAGATGAAATGAGATTTGAAAAGAGTTTCAAATCTAATTTAAACGATCAATGACTATTATGTAGAAAACAAACATGATTTAACATGGCAGACATACTCCATGCTTTAATGTTAATTTAGAACATTATTGAGGAAAATATATTAATTATACTGAGAAACCAGTCACTGAAAGGTTAAGTCAAACTATTAATGACTTTTCTAATATTTAGGGGATCATGACACGTTACTAGACAATGCACCTGATCTTCAAATATAAATTAATCAATTGTGGAATTGATAATAAATTAAATTGTTTAATTTTATTTAATTATAATTATAATTTATATTTGGGCCGACATATTATGAGCCAAATGAGTCACATACATTAAAAACCATTAGTCAGAAATAAAACTGTGATAGTTTAATTAAGTATGACTTGATTAAAATATATTTTAGAAATTAAGGACTCAAATATAATTAATACATGAATTATATTTCTAGACCTAGAAAAATCAAGGACTTGATTGAGTTAATTTCTAAAATTATCCTGATTAATATATTGATATTATTCAAGGGGCAAATTGATATTTTGTCAATTTATAGGGTTTTTCAGATTTTTCTATAAATAGTAAGTCATGCTTTTTATTTTTGATGTGGTTGTCTGTTAGACAGAAAAACTACGTAAATCACATAATAGAGAGCTAGCATTTTAGGTATAGTAATCCCTCTTTTCTAAATAGAGATTTAAGTGATTTTTTACTAATGGTTCGTGTAGATTACCGTTGGAGGCGAAACAATTAGATAACTTGTGGTTTGCGATAACATAACATTTAAAGAATTATTCAAAGCTAAACAAAAGATCATATTTTCAAGTAATAAATTCCTAAACAACTTTAGATCTGTCTAACAAAATTATAAAGACTTCCAAGTAATTTTATGTTATTATTTCTATGCATGTATGATACTCAACAAATTAACCCAACATTTTCTTGCAGTATAGATGGTGGAACTGGAAGCTCTTACCAAGACAAAAACATGGTCACAAACAGGACACAATCTAAGAATTAAACTCAAATTTTGATATAACTAGATGGCTAACAAGAATGAGAATTTAAGAGCTAGATACACTCAAACAAGTTTATATAATTAAATCAACACTGATGACATACAATGTTTCTGCTTCCTCGCTCCAGTGCTACACTTGCTAGAACAAACATGGATACAGACCACCATGTTTCTTCAAAATTGTCCGACTGTTGTGTCAGATTTGCCTACTATATCGAAAAGAAAACAAGAATGTTTACAAGGAATTTCGTGATTCCTGTTCTAGTCCTGGAGAAAAGTAAGGCTTAATTCATCAGCCTTTGAAAAAAGCACACTCTTTACAAGCCCTTTCCCAGCTTCACCTACAGCCTTTAAGACATCAACGGGGTCTTCTTCCTCACCTCCTTCCTCTCGATCCTGTTTCTGGGAGAAGTAAGCAAAGGGATCAGGTGAATGTATTTGATAAGATTTCTAAGCTTCTCCAGAACAGATTATATCATCAGAGGATATTTTGAATTATGACATTCCATTCTAACTCTGAACAAGATCTCTCCCATGTTAGTCCAATGAAATAGTACGATTTTATCAGATCAAGTCCCGATTTTTCCAATCAAATTAGATTCTATTGATACTTCAACGGCAACCCGCATTGGATTTTAAACAATCCTTAACAAACAAAACGGATAAAATTAAACACCATGTAATAATGTAATCTTCCGTATTGACAAAATCTTGCATATTGCAGTTGAAAATGCAGGAGTAAGAATTTGTTTTGGGACTGACATATATGAGAGGAAGGAGGCTGGCTGCGCCATGCGAGAGGGAGGGAGGGCGGCTGTTGGTTGTGCCGCGTGAGAGAAAGGGAAGATCGCACCGCGCGCGAGAGAGGGACGAGGGTGACTGGCTTTGTGGGGGGAGAGGGAGGAGGGTGGCTATCTCATTATTGGATGAAAAAGAGAGGGAAAAAACCTCTTTTTTTTTTTTTTAATGTTGCTTATAGGAATTTTTAATAACATTGTATATTAATAAATAAAACCAAGTTCTAAGGTTTAAACACCTTACATTTTTTCATAACTTGAAAATCATTGAATTTAGAATGTAAATAAAATGAAAAAAGAATTGAAATTATGAACTTAATAAAAGAAAAGGAGAAACAATTGTATGAAAGACAAACCACAAGTTATTAATGTGATAATATTTGAAATTCAATCCTCTAATCTGAAAAATAAGGAAAATTTATGTTTTGTTTGATATGATTTTTATAAATTGATTGAATTAGACTTAAAATATAACTAAAAAAAGATAAATATATTTAGATAGAAACAATTTTAACTCAAATATAAATCTACTGATAAATGCAATTTTAATAATAGAAAAAGAAAAAGGAATAATGTATAACCATCCTGTTTGTTTTTACGTTTTAAAATTGTTTTTGAAAAAATTTAAAATTTTTTTATTTGTTTTAAATTAATATTTTTTTAGTGATTTTAGATCATTTGGATACATTAATATCAAAAATAATTTTTAAAAAATAAAAAATATATTATTTTAATATATTTTTAAATAAAAAATATTTTAAAAAACAACTATAATCATATCCACGTAAACCTCGTACACCTATTTTATTTATAAAAAAAAAGGCATTATATATATTATTTATAGAAAGAAAGGGCAGATGAGAAGGAGCACGTGCACATCACTACGACGAAGGAAGCAAAAGAAGAGGGAAGATGAGAAGAAGCACTCTCCCTCGACGCATGCTTCCTTCCCTCCTTCCTTCCCTCCTTGCCTCTTCGGTCAAAGATGAAAAGAGAGAGAGAAAGAGAGAAGGAAACTGAGGAGAGCAAGTTACAAAGGCAGTGAAACATGAAAAACAAAACGTTAAAAATTAAAACAAAAAACCAACAACGCAACAACAACCTTGGCTTGGCTTGGCTTTGCTTTGCTTTTTATTATTTTTATTAATGAAAAACTAATTAATTACTAACATCAATGGATGGATCGATTCCACCATTAGAATTCCTCAAGTCTCTCCCTCTCCCTCTCTAGAGAGAGAAACATTAAAGAACAATACTAATCTTTTTCATGTTTTACCATCATAAACAGAAACCAAAACCAAAACCAAAACCATGGATGAATAGAAGATAGAGAAAGATATAGCTGCTTTACTTTAAAGAGGAAAAAGAAAATCTGAAGATTTGAGCTTTTCAGAGAGAGAGAAACTACTGCTTCTTTAAACTGATCTGATCGGCTCCAGGTTTATCTCTGCGTGAGAGAGAGAATTCAGCCATTCAAGGTGAGACCCACAAGCAAAGAGACTTCCTTTTTTTTCTTTATTGAAATGAAATTTATACTGGTTTGATTTGATGGTGAATTTATATTTTGGTTAAGGATTGATGCCTTTGACTTCATTGCATGATTGGATCTGTATCCTTTCTGGGTTCTTCTTGTCCTTGCATCTCGATTTATCGCATGTTAGATTTGATGTTTCTTTTTGTTTATGTCCAATCTGTTGCCACATGAAGTTGATGTTATTACTTAGTTGCAATTTATGTTAATTAATTAACTACTTGTTTTGACATTTCTTTTTTCTTTTTTATCTGCTTTAATTGATTGGTGTTGCAGAAGGAAAACCAACCCAGTTCTCTATCTGTTTTTTTTTTTTTCTAAAAGAAAAAAGAAAAAGAAGAATGGTTTTTAGAGATGTTATCAAGGAACCAAAGGTGAAGGTGGAAAGGGCAGATTGTGATTCATCTGTTATGGTTGGTTTGCAAAATTGCGTTATTTTGCAGCCTCCCGTGAACGTAGAGCAAGACTTGGGACTTTTCCAGAAGAATTTGCATTTACTGGCTTATTTTCTCTCAGAGAGAAATAATAACCATTCGGAAAATGTTGGTATTGGTTTGTTGGAAAGAGAGAGTTTGAATTCTGATTATGAACCTATGGATACGGGAGAGAATCGTGATGGGCAAGCATCCGAAGACAGTCTCTTGCCTGGTCTTTATGATGACGCTGCAATAGATATTTTGGCATGGAGTTGCAGATCGGATTACCCCAATTTTGCTTGTCTGAATAAGAAATTCAAAGCACTGATTGAAAGTGGGTGTTTATATAAAGTGAGGCGGCATCTTGGTGTTACTGAACACTGGATTTATTTAGCTTGTATTTTGATGCCTTGGGAAGCTTTTGATCCTGCGAGGCAGAGATGGATGCGATTACCCAGGATGCCTTGTGACGAATGCTTCACTTATGCGGATAAGGAGTCTCTTGCAGTAGGAACTCAGCTACTTGTTTTTGGGCGTGAGTTGTTAGGATTTGCTGTTTGGATGTATAGCTTGCTTACCCATGACTGGTCCAGATGCCCTCCAATGAACGTTCCCCGTTGTTTGTTTGGTTCAAGCAGCCTCGGGGAAATTGCTATTGTTGCTGGAGGAAGCGACAGGAACGGATGTATTATGAGATCTGCTGAGCTTTATAATTCTGAACTGGGTACTTGGGTAACTTTGCCAGATATGAACTTGCCCAGGAAACTGTGTTCTGGCTTTTTTATGGATGGGAAGTTCTATGTCATTGGGGGCATGTCAAGCCAAACTGATTGTTTAAGTTGTGGTGAAGAGTATAACATTGAGACAAGGACATGGAGGAGGATAGAGAACATGTACCCTCTTCCCAGTGCAGGTCATCCTGCCATGCGTTCTCCTCCACTGGTCGCTGTTGTAAATAATCAACTTTATTCCGCTGATCAAGCAACCAATGAGGTAAAGAGCTACAACAAAACTAATAATTCGTGGAGTGTTGTGAAGAGGTTGCCAGTTAGGGCTGACTCTTCTAATGGCTGGGGATTAGCATTTAAAGCATGCGGTACCAGCTTATTGGTGATTGGAGGGCATAGAGGTCCTCAAGGTGAAGTTATTGTGCTACATACTTGGGATCCTCAGGACAGAATCCCAGACAGACCAGAATGGAATGTTCTTGCTGTCAAGGAGCGAGCGGGTGCTTTTGTGGCAAACTGTGCCGTAATGGGATGTTAATGCTCTGCTTCATTCCTATCCTTGGTGCAAAACCTTTGACTTACGGACAAAACCAAATGTTAATTGATTGGGAAGGTGACACTTGTTTTGTCATTATCATTTTTATCGCGCACTTTACGATGTTAACCTGTATTTTATTTCTATCTTGATGCATATTGATTTCATGGAACATAAAAGATGGTCGTTATCCTGTTGTGATTCCATTAAAGCAGGACCTTGAGAGGAAGAATTTGAAGGCAGTCCTATGCTTCAGAATTTTTTTATTTGAAGTGGCTGCTCTCAAGACTAAAACCTGGACACGTGATACCATGTGATTGTAAGCCCATAATTCTGTATTTGTAACATTCTGTATTTGAGTTGTTAAAGGTATTCAGATGATCATAATTGACCACACATTGACATTGAAAGTCATATGATATGGTCTAGATCTCATTATGCTCATTTCTGTGGATATTTTTTTGATGTGCTCCGAATTTTGTTAATTCTCACAGTTGATTCTCTTGGTTTTAGTATTTTTCTCTATTCATTTATAATGTAGCAGTAATCCTTATGGTTGTTTCATGCTTTGCATTTGTGGCCATGCTCTTCCGCTGCCCTACACTAAATTTCAGGTTTTGAAGCTCATGCCGTTCCAGCCTCCGGGGAGAAATTACTTGAAACTTAAGATCTGGGAAAACCTTATTTGGATCTGAACACCCTCTTTCTTGCCTGGTAGAGGTTTAAGGCTTGTTTTATTACAAATCTAGATGATTGGCTTTGGACATGATGCTTCCTGTCTGGTCTCTAAGTAAAGCAGAGTGTAGCTTAAACCTCACCATCTGGTTCCTTGGTTATTTGCTTAGAGATTAGAAATACACAACGGGTGAGGCTTCTTGATTTTGACTCACAAATGTTCCATGGGAGCATGGACATGGCTTAACTGCTTTGACAAATATGCACAAATTACAGTGTGATTCCTTCCATTTTAGATGGGAATCGGTTTATTTTTACAGGAGGAAGCGATGCTGGTCTGCTAACCTTGAAGTTCTGGTGCTTTTCATAATTTTTTAATGCATTTATGCACTGTCTAATCTTGAGGCTTGTTTCTTTTGCGACTCTTTCCCTCACCAGAGCAAGGTCCTTTCAGTAGGATAGTGATATCTTAGAGGTTCAACGATCCATAAAATGTTTGCCTGAAACTGTTTGAGGAAAGTCAAAGTTCAAATATGTCCCGCATTACATGTTTTTAGGGTTGAGGAAGGCCCCCCCTCCCTCTCAGAAGATAATGATTGGGGTGGTGGTGGGTGGCTGTCTCTGCGTAAAACCCCACTGCCAAATCTGATCTGATGACAGTGGTGGGTGGCTGTCTCTGCGTAAAACTCCACTGCCAAATCTGATCTGATGACACCACCACCCTTTAGATCCTCATTTGCTTTACGTACCAGCCTTTTTCAAAGGAGGTATCATATGCCGTGACAGAGCCCCTCATTTATTTTGGTTTTAGCTACTTCTGTCAATTCAGTTTTTGCTGGCTGGCCTAAGTTGTCAAGTCGCAAGAAACTGAGTGCGGTGGAATGCCCTCTGCCAACGGTCCTTTGTTAGAGCCGTGAGTCTGTTGGAATTATGAAAGCTATTTTAGTTTAAAATAATTTTTATTTAAAAATAAATTAAAATAATTTTTTATTTTTTTAAAAATTATTTTTGACATCAGCATGTTAAAATAAAAACATAAAAAAATTAATTTTAAACAAAAACAAATTTAAAATTTAAAAAAATGCAATTTATACCGCGTTTCCAAACACAACCTGCCTATTGTTTAGCCACAAGTTTTTTTTTTTTTAAAAAAAAAGTTTGTCGTTTTCATTTAAATCATAATAATAATCAGACCTTCCATAAGCACCATCCTTCACAAAGTTGACTTGTATTACACATGTATTTTTCCAAAACCCTCTACAGTGGTACAGAGCTGCTGGTGTTGACCTTGTAAGAAAATCTGTGTCTCGAACGTCTTCCAATCTTTTTAACCTGCAATAAGCTGTAAACCGTCACTCTCCTAGTCTTCTTGGGGGAGGAAAACAACATAAATGTCTTTAACGAGGCAAGATGCAGTGAACATAGGAAAGATGGTCAAGCATTTCAAAAGATCTACATATTAAAGCAATCTGAGCATCTCTCCAAAAGGCATCAATGGAATGCAATTTGACTACACAGCCTGAACATTTCGCAATCACCCCAGAAATAATTGTTAAGAAAAGAAAAGGGAAAATTGCATCAACTAATTACGATTAGAAGAGGAAACCGAAATTGGTGAATAATAGAGGTACCACTCCATTGGTGATCGTCGCCTATCTTTTAATGCATTCATACGCACCTTTTCAATGTCAAATTCTAATTACACAAGTTGTGGTGCATTGCTAATGCAGAATCCAAGAGACATCCTTGGCTTTTATGCCCTTCAGCAATAAAGCATCAAGGTGGAATCTGCCAGAGTAACCCGCTACCCATATAATATCTAGCAGCCGATGTCATCTTGACATACCAAACTGCCATATTACAGAACCCAAAGTTTACTGTAGAATCCTGCATGCCAGTCACTAATGCATCAATTTACTATGACTCATCTCTAGGTGTCATTGAAGATCGAACAGTAGAAACTTTTAGAGCCACTTCATGCGAACTGCTGAGGTCTACACGTCAAGATATCATCCCACTATGGACCTTTGTTTCTGACACTGTAATGGCCTTTCTGTCTGAAATAGATATCCTACAAAAATAATCAAAGCACGGTTTTGCCTCGTCTTGCATTTTGGGGCTGTAGGTCCAACACATCAAGATTCTAAAACTATTACTAATCTCTCTTGGTTAGCATGGTCTTGCATTTTGGGGCTGTAGGTCCAACACATCAAGATTCTAAAACTATTACTAATCTCTCTTGGTTAGCATGGTGGGAACGAAACCAAGAAAATGGTCGGAGTGTGATTTAAAATCAGGTAGATAACTGATCTAACCTTCGACATAGTGAATAACCAATGGTATGGCTAAATATCCCATTTATGATGATAAAATCAGCAACACAGTAAAATATTCACATAGCAATGGGCATCTGAATTCAGTTTGACTTGTTTCACCATTATCCTATCCAAATCCATTCACTAATTCAAGCACAACTCACATTATCAGAAAATTGAAACAAATTTCAAAACAGAGCTCACCTCTGTTCCTCAAGTTTGTTTTAGCTTAGGTCATTTTTGTAATCCTCAGGAATACATGAGATACTGAAAGCTAGTGTGCTCATGATAAAGCTGGAGCGAATCCTAGGCAGTTAGCAGTCAGGTAGCAGTTCTATGTTATTCATAAACCACTTCTTATTAGAACAGTATAAATAAGAAAAGGCGTGCCAATTGGTTTAAATGAAAAGGAAATCAAGTGAATAGGAGCCTTAGGAAGCAGGTACCTAGTTTTGGATTGTAGTAATCATCTTACAAGTATGCTTCCTGCATGAAAGACACACAACAGCAAAATAAGTGGTCTGCTGATAGAGTACTTGCATGATAATTAATGATCCACAATGATGACGAGATTACTGTATAAGCAAGAAGCATAGGAGGGTTTCAACCAACAACAGGAGCTTTCAGGTGATGCTAGGTAAGGAGTAGTGATGGGAAAGGAAGAGAGACAACACTCTCTTCCTTTAAACATGAGATGACAGAAAACAATTGATTTGTCCCATGCATTTTGGCATTTTTCAAACTCTTCTCATTGCAAGTCTACTACATAAATCCAATGGCACCAAGCATATGTTATGCATAAATGATCATGACACTACTTGAAGTCCGTAGCTTCATAAATGTCTTGACTGTCAAATTTGTAGTTTCTTAAAAACTGTCATCCAACAATAAACAGTTGGGTTTTAATCAGCTTGATGAGATGAATAACGCAGGATAAAAGAAATGATTGAATTAGCACATACTTGCACAAAGTATACATCAATCGATTGGGTGTTTATAAGACTGGCAAGACTTATAATGTGCAGAAAGCAAAAGCAGTGAAAGGAAAGCACTTGCTACAAAGATTGCATCAAAACACTGGTGATAGAAGTCAAACTGAATTTCTCCACCTAGACTTCTGTTATGATTATCCTGCCAAGGGATAACAGTTCAAAAAAATCAAAAATACGTTGAAAGCAGCCCAGTTAAGCAAAGAATAAATAACAAGTAGCCACAAATTAATCTGCATTCTTGTAATCTTTTGGCTTTGCATTTATTAAGAAAGATGATTGGTTGGGTAAATTTTCAGAAACTAAGAGGATTCGATCATCCGATTCCAAACAAAGTCGTAGATTGTGTGGTTACCTGCAGAGCATAACAATTCATAGTACGAAATTTGTGGTAAACTGAAAACAAACAAATCTACACACACATCGATATTGTGCAAGTTAATTAACCAGAGAACAATACTTACTCATATTTTCAAGAGAATGAACAAGAGATCTACACATCTATTAAGAATTTGCTGTCTGAAATACTGGAAAAACTTGCCTAACAGGGTCAGGAATCATCACCTTGCAAAAACAAGTGACATTCTAGTCTGGTAACACCATTTTTGTACTTATGTCTGACAATAAATAATCCAGTATTGAGTGCATGTGGTCTTCTTTCGGTAACAGTTTTTGTTTTCCCTCTTTCTTCTAAAAATGAAATGCTCAACATGAGGACTTCCCAGAAGCTTCGGAAACAGATGTTATCCCCTAGTTGAACTGAGCCAATAAAAAATACATGGGGATTTCAAGATAGCATATTTTAGCAATGCAAGACAATTTCAGCAACAACATTTAAGACATATTTGGGATAAACTACAGACATTTCAGTATTCAGGAAATTGGGTTATCAAATTGATTTGAAAAGATGCTCAACAGTTTCCTTCACAAATACACAGAAGAGGAAAAAATGCTGAAGACAAGCATGCTGTTAAACAACAGATCATGCACTGCAAATATTCTTCTTCCAACTGCGGGGAAATTGCGACGCGATGCAACTGCAATTTCTACAACTTTCCCACGCTGATTAAGTTATCTTTTCATTCTGACAATAGGGATTGAAACAATATCTGGTTCTACAGAAAGGTGTCCACTAGAAAGCTAAAAATTAATGGCATGTTCAAAGCAATTGCAGAAACATGGATAGAGAATACAAATAGATCGTTGACAAAAACTCATGTGCAGAATCAGTAATCTGACCTTGCATCAAAAACTACCATACCTGTACTCAGTTGCTAAGCCTTTTATTATCAGTAGTATACAAGAGACAAAGTACATTCCCATGATTTCAGACAGGAAAAGTACAGCAATGCTTGAAGATCCACTCCCAACTCTGGAAACCGCAAAGAAGCACTACATATTGCCAAACACTATACGTTGT
This sequence comes from Populus deltoides, assembly GCA_015852605.2. Taxonomy (NCBI): domain Eukaryota; kingdom Viridiplantae; phylum Streptophyta; class Magnoliopsida; order Malpighiales; family Salicaceae; genus Populus; species Populus deltoides. The sequence continues at coordinate 10,098,244 of CM027588.2, read as the reverse complement.
TAAGGTAAGCTTCTTACTTCTCACTTCCAATCTATAAAACCATCAGCTTCAAAAGATTTTTACTATAAGTTAGTTGAGAACACCTCCAGGCATGCATCTGTAGCAGTCATGTCAAAAGACTCTGCTATTTTAGGCTAGTGCATCTATTGTTCAGGTGAGGACAACCAGTCTAGTTGCTAATCATTATATTATCAACTCTCAAAGAGTTTGGAAAGCATTTTGTCATATGAATTCAGCGCTCAGCTGGACTAATTAAAGTCATTCATAGATTAATAAGAGCATGTTTGGCATTGTAATAGTAGTTACTTTTCAAAGTGTTTTTCGCTCGAAAATGCATCAAGATAATGTTTTTTCATTTTTAAAAAATTCATTTTTAACATCAGCACATCAAAATAATCCAAAAACTTAAACATAAAAATAATAATAATAATTTTAAGCAAAAAAAAGTCAAATTTTTGGCAAACGGTGTTTTGGCCGCAATGCCAAACACAAGTAATCCAACATGACTCAAATTTGTCCCTCTTTCAGAGATTCCTTGGTGTCCGATATTTTTTACTTATCAGATAATAAACCAAGAAAAAGAAAAAAGAAAATATAGGTGCGCCTTGTAGATTTCTCTCTTCAAAGAGTTCATGTCCTATTAAAATTAAGTCATGACTAGCAAATAAGAAAAGAAGAATCTCTAATATACAAATTACAAAAAGGAAATTGAAAGTAAAATATACTTCATAAGATTTGTTAAAAATTATCGAACTGATATAACGAACAAGATTCCAATGAATAACAGGGAAATGTACTGCACACCATAAATATATGTAAGACAGCAGCTTCAGCCATGCAATACTTCATACAATTCTTTTGACACAAATATGTTTCAAAAGAAACTCTAAAGACTGCATGCAAAAAATACAATTCTTGTAAATAGAGTATGAAAATTGGAGTAATTTTACACATGCAAGTAGTCACATAATTAACTTTAGTTGAGGGTCAAGCAGTATTCAAGTCACATGAATATGGCTTTTTCTAAAATAATCTAAAGCATCCACTGCGAGCAAACCATTTATATGTGGAAGGCACCAATAATCTTTGAATTTTGTGAGGAGGTATACTGGGAAAACAATCAAACCAATTCTCATCATTTTAAAACCAAGCAATTTACTTTAAATTACTGTCTTGTATTGCCACACTTTGTCAACAACCTGTACGTTCACCTTATCATTCTTGCTTCAGTTAATTCCAATAGAAAAACATGTTTTAAGTGCCCAACACCCTACCATAAAACTGAAGACCTTTTTGGCAATGCATCACAGCCACAACAGACCCAACTGTTGATAGATCAACTTCGTGGTTCTGTCTAGTTAAAAGTTGACTTAACTAACTATATTTATTAAGTTTAGTGACAGGAGAAGAGATCCTACAAACATGAATAAATGCAATGATAAACTATTAACATTACAAAAGGTGGCAGGTTACATGCTAGGATCTTGAATAATGAAATTAACATGCAAGTAGTCATTTATTTACTATTACAAGTAAAATTCATAACTAACCTGTGATCATAATGCAGCAGCATTAATTCCTATATCAAAGAACTGTAAAAATATGCTGATAGTCCTTGTCACAGGATCAACTGAACCAGCCTGTAAAAAACAGTATTATATAAGAATCACATAAAAAAGATAGTAACGAATGGTTTTCTGATTTGAAACCATACATTGAATTACAAAGTTGAGCATGTCAATAGAAGGAATCATTGAGGGGCAGTAAATTACCTCCTTGAAAATAACACTCTGCAGAGACTGCACCAAGCAAATAGAGTATTCAGTCACCTTGCTTTATTCATGCCTTGCATTGAAATTAGAAAATGAAAAGTATATTAACGGACACCTAAAATAGTTCATTCATTGCCAATAGAAAAAATTATTGCATCAGATTCAACAGACTTTTGAAATTGAAAACAGTTGAAGGAATTACAAACAAAATTATTGCGTGCCCTAAAATGGAGGGTTCTAGTTTAAGGGTAGATCAATTGTTTCCTTCGGTTAAAGGAGGTAAAACTTAGTATTGTTTTCTTCAGTTAAAGGAAGGAAACTTAGTTTTCACGTTAAGTGACAGACTTCCACTAATCTCTCATCGGTACCACAGAGAGCATAAATAATCCATCTCAAATGAGAAAAAGTAGAACATCCAGAAAAGCAACTCCCTAAAGCTGATGCCAGTTGTGCTAATATTGTAAATGTAATGACATTATTGCAGGATTTTGATTAGCTCCTAACCCATAAATCCAGTAAATGATTACGGACTCAGCACACCAAACCCATCATTGGAATTCACTCAACTCAAAAAGATCAAAACGCAATTCAAAATAAGATCTCCATGAAGTACTTCTTGAACAATGTGTCCATAACATCAAAAGTTTGCATGATCGATATCCTTCATTAAATGGGTGCAAGATTTGGCGGATAATTCCGAACAATAATTAATAATTGCATAAAAATAAAAATTTTATTGATTCAAGAGTATGAAAGAGATAACTCAAACTAATCAGCTGTCAACCAAAGGAAGAGCTGAGTAAAAAAAAAAAAACATAATTCATATTTGATGTCTGACTATCATTTGATACTTGGATTCTGAAAAAAGAAGAAGTGGAAACAAAATTGGCAATAATGAAAGTGTCAATAATTCCAGCACTCTGCAATGAACATCAAAGCCATCAGAATTTTGTTGGTAAGCATGAAATTCAATTTAATAGCACATGGAGGCATTTTTCACAAGGAAGACACATCTTAGAGAATGTCCGAAGACAAATGTTTTTACAAGTGTCCAAAACGTTGTACTGGTTAAGAAAACCTAATTAGAACGCTTTTGGGTCTAGCTCAAGCACTAAGAGGTAAGAAGGTTTTGCTAAGCTCCCAGGGCAAATCCTCCCAATCAAAAATTTATATGTAGTTCTCTAACAAATATCTTTTCTAGGAAATCAACCCTTAAATAAAAATCAAACCTAGAAATTAACACACATACCTAAGACAATTCTAATGGAACTTGAGATCACATTTATCTTCAAATCCCCAGCACCCACACATAGCCCTCAAAAACTTGAGTATTAATGAGAGACAGCATTTTATTAACCATGCATGTGGAATTTATTCTAAGAGACAAACAAGATAGAAACTGAACCTCACATTAAACAAATTTTGCATAAATCAGTTTGCACACAAAAGGCATCCAAAAGATCCTCATTCTTCTATCAAAGAATGTCTTAACCATACTTTAATCATTTTGTACACATAATAGACAGAGCATGCATAGCCAAGTAAATACTGCATGTGACCCCTCCAAGTTTGAGAAAATGCAGCTGCCTCCTGCAAAGTTAAGAAAGCAGAAGATATAAGAGCTGGTTGTTCAGAATGAGGGGAAACAAAACATTATAGAATATTTGTTTTTCTGTTTTTAAGAAAAAAATGGAAATAATTAACACGTCCACCAAGTCATATAAATACCCCTGCATCAAGACACATATAAAATCTCCCTCTTCAAGTGACCAAACTCCTTTCTCTGAACGTAACGCACTCTTTTTTACTATCTCCAAAATCAGGCCCAAAACAACATCAAAGAAACAGAACACCCTCATTCAAATAGCACAATCAAGATATCTAAAAACCACTGCTTGACCTGTTAGACATCAGCATGTCATTTAATGTACTCTCCTGATGACCTTTGTAACTCCAGCTCATAATTATCCCACATATTAAATAAAAAATATTTTATCCATGAGCTAGTAAAAAATTGAGAATGAAGTGGATTTCCTAGAATCAAAGAGCATATACTAGAAATAAATATCGTAAGTATGAACCATAAGGAGCATGGGGACAAACTAAATGCTAAATCATAAAAGCTCATATATATCATGGATAGTAAAACAGAATGTACGACTCACTCAAAATTTTAATGGCCTATTTTAACTGGAATGAAAAAGAAGGGAGTGGAGATGTGTAAACAGAAACAGGAGGCAGAATGGGGCTGATGAGAATAATTAATGAAAGGCCATCACTGCATTTGATATACAACTTGGATTGCTGGTATAGTGTGTGGGGGGGACGGTCTGCATGCTGGTTGTGGGATTTCAGACGGGGAAGGATGTGGAAGTGGTGATGGTAGGATGGCGCCCACTGATGGCAGCTGTATGGTGGTGGTGGTGGCAGTAGAGGTGCTCGAGTTAGTATCCTAGCAGTCAAAACTATACCCCCATGGTTATGGAAAAAAAGGTAAAATTCTCACTCAATCTTTATTTTTTATTCTGAGCTTCATTTTAGATATTTCCCCTTCCTAGGCTCCAACTCCAAGCTATAAATGGAGCTTAAGAGTATGGCTAATAAAAATGACAAAACACATGTTCCAAAAGCTATATTGGGGAAGAAAATGTGTGCATAACCACATACAAGCAGGAAAAGTATGCAAATTTTCAAGACAGGAACTACTCTACTCAGTAATTTAAGCCACCTTGTTCAATAGAAATCTTCATCACCAATTCACAAAAATTACAATTATTTACAATTGCAACACCTCATACATGAAAATCTAGATGAAAACTGGAAGTAATAAAATGATTTCTGAAAAGAAACATAATGAGATTACAATTTATTAACCTCTGAAAGTAAAATACAAACAAAGTAACAAACAGAATGGATGCACTTATAGCCTGTGGAAAACAGATATCTTTTTGTTGAGGAATTTCCCCAAAAAAAGCATATCAAACAAAATTAACATCACTAAAAATGGTTAAACAACAGTAACGTTGCTCCTTTTGATCATCTTGAACAGATTGTACAACCGTGCCAACTATCCATCTGAAGAAATACCTAGCAACATATAACCTCATGTCAGAAATGTCTAAGTGCAACAATTTCTAAAGATTATTACCATAAAAACTGTAATGTCCAAAGTATTAGGTCTAAAGTATTTAACAGGGGGGAAAAGTTATTGTACTTGAATCATAAATATACACATGTTTGTGCATTTGCACAAGTGAGGGCATGTACTTGCAAGCTCAAGATTGTCAAAAACACTTTTTTGACAGGACACAGAAAACACAATGTAAAATCGTAAAACTAGAAGTAAATTTTTTTAACTAATTATATATTGACAATTACAGCCAAAAAGTAAATAATAGTATAACATAATTAAAACAAAAGTGAAATAAACAATAGAAAAATTCAAGCACCTTAAAATACATAGAAAACTATAAATAGCAAGGTAACCAGTAAACCGGTTTCTGGAAAACCTAGAACCAGTCGATCGGTTATTCATACAAAACCAAAAAAATCACTCATCTTATTCTTTCTATAAACTTGTAAACTCGGTCTGGTTTTACCGATTTTAAAAGTTAACTCGCAATTTTGACAACAATGTTCAAGCTTGCCAAAACATGTGAGCAAATAGGACAGTGAGCCTAGTTATATCATAAAAATGTGAGATGATTAGCAAACTCATTTTTGCATCTAGTTTTGGCCTCAACAAATAAGTTATCTTTCACCTTGCCATTAATCCTAAGAAGAAATTCCTACAAAGTTAGAACTTTGATGAAAAGAACTTGCAGCATAATTAGTTAAAATATATTAGGTGTATATAACTGTCAATTAGTTAGCTGACTTTTAGCCTAACTTTCAGCTCCTAGATTGTAGTTTATTCAATTGTATAGTTTACTTACCTAAATGATTAATATGTATCCTATATAAATAACCCTTAATGATCTGAATAAAAACTATCCAACCTAATTCTATTCTTCAATTTGGTATCAGTTTTTTAGATTAAAGGTCCTAACTCGATTCCTTGAAGAGAATTTGTATGAATCTTCATTTTTAACCAGCAGCCATTGTTGACAATCTCTTGCTGTTTTTTCCTTAGAGCCACTTCAATCAACCCTAGTCTTCTATGTTTGACAAGCAAGCAAATATGTCCAACAGTGACAAGGCCCTTGTAAATTCGAACAGCAAGATATTGTCTGCCATGATTATTCAAGAGAATTTCTCTCAAAGCCATATTAAACTGGATGGTATGAATTATCATGTCTGTCTAAAATTCTGGAAATGTGTGTTGCTAGTAGGATGAAGAAGGGTTATATTACTAAAAAACCAATGACGACCTAAGGAGTATGCTTCTTGGCAAAGGATGTATGAGATGCTGGAAAAAGCATGGCTATCTAGAGTAGTTTAAGCTTAAGCAAGCTAAGAGATTAAAAAAAAAAAGTCCTAGATTGTGGCTATCCCATTGTGTTTTTGGACAATCTCCTGAAGATGACGATTGGCATTGTGACACGGACATAAACTATTTAAGAAAGACAACAAAAACAAATAACATAAGATCTTGTCACAAGAGGTCACACCATAAACCCTAATTTGAAGTTTTATCACTAAATATTTCTTTTCAAGTAGTCTCTTTCTCTATAAGATTTACAATTATTTAAAAAAACTAAAAAACCTAAAAATAAAGGAAAAGCAATAAAAATCCTAAATATACTAAGAAAAATAAATTATTAAGCATAATATTTAATTTCCTAAACTAAATAAAAATAAAGAAAAATAACTAAAGAAAATTATTTTTTCTTAAAAACCTTTTGCATCACATTAGTAAGGAGAGAGATAGAGCATTACATTCTAAGTCTAGCCACTGTCTTCAAGTAAAGAAAGGGAAGTCTAACAGGGAAAAATCTTTGGGTCATCCTTCATTTGCCTACTTAGAACATTTATTTTGTGATATTCTTGTTTCTAGCTTATGATGTGAACAATGCATTTATGCTAAAAATCATTGTGTTCCTTTTGAAGTCATTTACAATAAAAGTCCAAATCCTTTTCCATGTGTTTATACTGATATTTGGGGTCTTTTTCTACCCTTTCTACTTCAGGACATAAATGTTTTATTTCTTTTATTGATGATTGCACCAAGGTAAGTTGGGTATATTTACTAAAATCTAAGTAATGTTATCCATGTTATTACTTAATCTTACTAAATGATTGTCACACAATTTCATACTCAAGTTCAAGCCTTTCATTCTCACAATGGTCATGAGTTTGTGAATCAATCTCTTATTGATTTCTTCAAGGCTCATGGCATCCTTTATTAGACAGTGTGCCTGCACACCACAACAGAACGACATAGCATAATCTATGAACTAGCACCTCTTAGAGGTAGCTTGGACATTATGTTTTATTATGCATGTTCCTAAATGTTTCGCGGCTGATTTTGTCATGATTGTGTCTTCCTCATTAAATAATGCATGCATGTATTATGACTATTAAACCTTTTTGAGGATGTTATCAAGTTTCCACTCTATTCCTTCTACTCTCGATATTTGTCCTAAGATTTTTGGTTGTGTTATATTCATATTCACTCTCATAGGGATAATAAGCTCAATCCTTGTGCCCTTTGGTGTCTTTCTAGGTTACACTAATTCCCAAAAGGGATATAAGTGTTTTCATCCTCTATAGGTAAATACTACATTTTCATGGACATTTGATTCTATGGAAAAGTGTCCTATTTTTCTGGGAATGTGTCTTTTGTTCCTCTTCCAGGAGAAATTAGTAGCAAGGAAGAAAAACATTTATGGTTGGCAGAAAAGAGATTATGGATTTCAAGTGAGGGGACGGATCAAGCTATTATGGCTGAGGGGTAGATCTATTTTGATCCTATAAAAGAAGTTGTATCCAAACTTGAAGAGGGTATGGATAAAAGGTCCGCTCAATTGTTCCAAAAGGGTTGTACAAGAAGGAACTTAAATGTAATTGTCAAGCCTCCACCTCATTTTGACTCCAATACTTCACTTGATGATATTACCATAACATCGATTGACTCATACAAGATTGACCTTGAGATACATGTCCCTTCTTCTATAGATTCATAACATTTATCTTTAAGGTCTGCCAACTCATATTCACAAATTAGTGGTCAAAAAAGGTTATATCCCCTTCATGTCTATAAAGAGACTGATAGATTTGGATTTTTCAAACCATCTAATGCTATTTATCCCATGTCTAATTTTGTCTCTTATCATCATTTGTTGATTCTGTCTCTTATCATTATTTGTCAAGTCTCACTTATCTTGTGTAAGTTTCACTTATCTTTTGACCTTTAATTGTCCTTTGTCTATACCTAGAGATTTTTTGGAAGCTTTTGGAGACCCTACGTGGAAGTCTGCTATGGTTGAGGAAATGAAGGTACTCTAGAAAAGCTCTACTTAGGAGATGGTCGAGCTACCTCAAAAAAGAAAGCAACGGGGTGTAAATGGGTGTTTTCGATGAAGTGCAAATCATATGGGATCGTTGATAGGTACAAGACTAGACTAGTTACTAAGGGTTACACTCACACTAGTAGGATTGACTCAAGAAAGACTTTTACTCCCATGGCTAAGATGAACACAGTTAGAGTCATACTCTCTTTTGCATTTAACATAGATTAGCCATTACAACAACTTGATGTGAAGAATACCTTTCTTCACGATGATCTAGTAGAGGTGTATATGGACCCTCCTCGAGGATTGATGCCAGAAGGAGGTGAAGAATGCAAGGTGGAAAAAGGTGTTGTATGTGTTTATAATAAAAATAAACATCCACTAGTTGGCCGTGTAAGAACTCTAATTATTCACTATTTTATAGGGAAAGATAAGCTGAAATCGATCATGAATAGTATGATCGATCAGAGACGAAGGAGACTAGGGTAAAGCAATCGACCACAAAAACAAGGTTTATGTGATCAACCAAAGTATCTAGGCTTATGCAAAACATGAGTCCTCAACATGTAAAGTTAGTTAGTGTTACTTAACAGGTTAGGATTCAAATGTTTATCAAAAAAAGAGTTATGATTTAGTTAGAATACAGTTTGTCTTAGGATTCATCATATCAACTCTTTATCTAATATGGATATCAACTCTTTATCTACTATGGACAACCTATGTAGGATTAGATTTAAGAGATTATGCAAAACTCTAATATCTTGTAATGATACAAATAGGATCATATAGAAAATTTATCTTTCTTTCAGTTTTTATTGCTTTCCTTTACAACTTTATTTACTATTTTATTTAATTCCTATACTTTAAAATAATTTCAATTATTTCCTTTTCCTTTCTACACTTGTTCTTTTCTACATGTGGTGTTGTTTGGAGTAGATATACCTTTTTTGAAGTTCCAAAATCTTGGTATGTCACATTCTGGTTGATTTTGCGAGGTTACTACTAGCCCTTCTCTTAGGATAAGTTCTTATAAAGGTAGTTTCTCCTCCTTGAAAAGGCAGAAACGATTAATTGGTAGCATAATTGACCAAAAGATTATCTGACAGATCAACAACATGGACTGCATCAATTGCCGAGGGTTTGGTTCGACAAGTTGAGCCAATGAAGAAGTGTGGTTTTAATCAATCGCGGGCTTGGTTCGACAGGTTGAGCCAATGACAAAGTGTGGTTTTAAGCAAGCCTTGGCATATCACACTCTATTCTAGAAGCTTCAAAACTAATTGGCCAAGGAATTTGAGATGAAGTAGTGTGGTTTTAAGCAAGCCTTGGCATATCACACTCTATTCTAGAAGCTTCAAAACTAATTGGCCAAGGAATTTGAGATGAAGGACTTCAAAATTTTGAAATATGTTTTAGGCATTGAAGTATCTTGATCCAAGCAAAGAATCTCTCTCTCTCTCTCTTAATGGAAATACATATTAGACCTTTTAATCAAAACTGATAACTCCGCCTTGTGAACTTGTGGATGCTCCTATTGAGATTAACCATGGTCTTGCTTTCTCTTGAATCAAGTTCTAATGAATAAAAAGAGGTATCAAATAGTGGTAGGCAAGTTGATCTGTCTAGCTCATACTAGACCTAACATATCATATGCAATTAGTGTTATGAGCCAATTCATGCATAGTTCAAGTAACTGACATATGGATGCAGTGAATCGTATCTTGACTCACCTAAAATTCTCTCTGGGTAAAAGGTGTTATGTTCTCCCAGCATCTTGGCTTACCTAAAATCCTCTCCAAATAAAGGTGTTATATTCTCTTGACATTACCACATTGATGTTGTGGGATATATTGATTCTGATTTTGCTGGATCCAAATTAAAAAAAAAAAAATCTACCTATAAGTATGTGTCACATATGGGAGGTAACTTAGTAACTTGCGAGTAAAAAAAAAAGAATGCAGCATCACTATCTAGTGCGGAAGAAGAGTATTGTGCCCTCCATCATGCGATTACATAACTTGGCTTAAAATTCTCTTGGGTGAGTTGGGTACAACCTAAGAAAACCGATGGTACTCTTTTGTGAGAACTCAATTGCTATTGAGATTACCAACAATCCAGCTCAACATGAACAAACAAAGGATATTGAACTTGATAGGAATTGCATTAAAGACAATCTAGACTCTTGTGTAGTTGAGATTACTTATATTATGAGTGTGAATTTGTTGGCTGACATAATGACTAATGTTGTTACTATTGGTCCCTTCCATATGTTGCTATCCAAGTTGGGCATATATGATATCTATACACCAACTTTAGGAAGAGAGTTAAAATATATTAGGTGTACACAACTGTCAATTAATTAGCTGATTGCAGTCAATTAGTCAGCTGATTATAACCTAACTTTTAGCTCCTAGATTGTAACCTATTCAATTGTATAGTTGACTTACCTAAATGATTGATATGTATCCAATATAAATGCCCCTTAGTGATAGGAGTAAAAACTATCCAGTCTAATTCTATTTTTCAATTGAATTTAAACTTTTTTCCTTAAATCTGGTGTAAAATAAATGTCTAGACCAGCCTCGTTATGTCTAGTCTTGAAATGAACTTTTTTTCTAGATTTAGGTAATTGATAGTCATAAGATATCATGTAAAGCAGAATTTGTCCAAGCTATCTCTTAAATATTTCCTAAAACATATATTGCTATCCACTAGAACTCCTTTAGGGTATCAAACGAATTTCCAAGTTTGTGGACTAATACCAACTAATGATACTCGGATTTAACATCTCCAGGAACGGAGTGGAAATCTTTTGATGTCATTTAAACAATGCTATATATTTTTCTTAACAACAACCACGAGCAGTAATAATCTACCCGATTCTTCCCCTAACTTAGCATATTTGTTTGATATGCATGTCAAAATTATGTTTTTCTTTTTCTTTTCTTTTTTTTCATGTATTATAATGTCTTCCTATACTCACTCAAATTGATAAGCTCAAGACTTATTATAATATATTTGTTTCTGAGCTACATTGATTAAAATTGTGCCCATGTTTCTAGTTTTATCTCTTCTAAATATGTTTTCACGAGCTAAACTTTAGAATTTCATAAACAACGAAGTAAGTTTTCAGCACAATTATTTGTTTAATAGGTGGTGCTCGCTGTATGATACTTTTTCCTCTTTTTTTTACAGATATACTTCAATCTTAAAGCTGCATTGTATGATTGACTATAAAATTTGTTTACTTCAAGCATGATGTCTCCCTGGGAAATAGATGCTTTGATAACTTTAAGGCGTTTTACTGAGCATAATGTAAATTGCAAATTGAATTCACATCTCATCCAAACACATTACTCCATTCAAAAAAAAATTGATGCTGCAATGACAATGCACAAGAAAGAAACATAATAAGAAAAATAGAAAGATAAGAAACCTCCTCTGATCCCTGAATTCGTTCCATCTCCAGTTGAAAAGGACAATCTTCTTCTTCTTTGCAATACAAGTCTCAATTGAAGAGGACGAGTTGAAGGAGAGTGCAAGAGAAAGCAAAAACGGCACTGAAAATGATCTGAACTAAATGCTCTTTTCTCTTCGTATTCTTTGTAAAGCCTTCTGCTTAAGAAACAAAGGCAAAGTGATCCAACCACCACGATTTCTTCAAAGAAATCCCCACCCGCCCTTCTCTCTTGCTATCTTGGATCTCCCTCATACTCACTGTCCTCTATGCTTTCTTGCTTTCTGAATGCTGTTCTGTTCTCTTGTTGATAGAGAAAACCTTTATATCTTCCTCTTCTTGTTCTCTCTCACCACACCCAACGAAATGCCACCAATCACTTATAATGACTGCATGTGGGTTAACAAAAACTTATTAATTGGTTTCGTAACTCTATATCTCGATTTGATATTTTTAAATTCCTTTATAATTTAATAATATTCTATTAGTTATTTTACACAATCTACTAACAAAAAAACCGATTAAATTTGAAAAATAAATTCAAAATAAATCAAATTATTAAAAAAATTATTGAGATAATAATATATTAAATCAATTCAGATTTTATAGCTTAACTCATCAAACTCACAATTCAAATCATAAATTTTTAATATTTTCTTTAAAAAATTACCTAAATATACGATAAAAAAACAAAAAAAAAAGTAAAACAATGAAGTTAGAAGAACAAAATTCAAAAGAAAGGAAGTCAAGATGATATTTTAAAACATATTGAGACGGCTACATATTGAATTAATCTAAATTAATTTGCTAAAATTATGATCTAGAACATGAGACCGTAATAATCTTATAAAAAAACGACGTAGAACAAAACTAATCCTACATAAACCAAAACAAAACATATCACAAAAAACAATTCAAAATAAATCAAATGCTTCAAAAACAAATTTCAATATGACATCCTTTTTATATAAAAAAAAATATTGGAATGACAATATATTAGATTGAAGACGCATCACCCCTAGTGCACCCTACCTAAGATAAGTTATATTGTTGTTTGATTGTTTTTCTAGGTCAAGCTATTCATTAGTTTCGTCTAAGGTCTAAGGAAGATCTCCTTTTATGAGAAAATCTTTATCTTACCGAGTTAAATTCTAATTGTTCTAAAGTCTAAATTTTAGCATCACATTATTTTATATTGTGTATCTTTAATACCCGAAAGTGTACTCTATTATATAGCTTTACACCCCCATAGATATTAAAGTCTACTTCTAAACTCTAATATAAAATGAACAAAATGATTATAAAGTATTTTTAATATTTTAGTCAAACCCCAACAGATAATCATAAACTAATTATAATATCTATTTTTTTATTTTTAAAACATGAGAAAGATACAATGTTTTTTTGCTTTTTTATGAAAATATGCTTGGAAAACTTTTTAGGATCTGGTCGTATGTATGGAAATAAAATATTTTTTTGTTTTTTTGTAAAGGAGAAATTAATTAAGAACTTTGAGATTTTTTTAATTTTAATTTTTTTTAAGAAAAGTTTCGGAGAAAACCGAGTATTCTAATATTGAATTTGTATCTTGCAATGCAAAAATACAACCCAATATTAAACAAAATTGGTAGGAAAACACGCGAGAAAATCAGAAATATTTTGAAATGCCCCTTGAATTTTTATTTTTTTTATTTTTTATAATATATAATATTATATTATTATTAAATATATAGGTCGGTCGGCCCAGCTAACTGGACTAGACCCCGCTAGACTAGACCTATTAGCAGCCCAACAAGTTGGGCCACCAGCGGCTCACTAGATTTGGGCTCCTCTCTTTTTTTTTTCTCTTTTCTGTTAGGCTAGACCCAGGCCCGACCTTATAAGTGGGTGAAATAGGTCCAGCCTGGCCTCAGGGGGGTTAATTATTTCCCTCTATATGCAGGCAATGGCCCTGCAGGGGGGAGAAAAAGAAGGGAAAGGAAAGGGGGAAGGTTACTTGGCTTAGGGGTCGCGATAGTGGTATGGATGTTCAATCGGTGGCTTAAAAGGCTTCGGTGGAGGAAATGGTGGTCGGTGTCGGCTGTGGGGGGAAGAAATCAAAAACTGCAAAGGAGAGGGGAAATGTGCGGTGGTTGTGGTGGTGGTTTCTGTTGTTGGACCATGACAGTGTTGAGGAGGAGGAGCTGGTCTGTTGGTGGTTGTCTTTGGTAGATGTAAGAGGTGGTGGCAGCGACAAAGAGTGAGAAAGAAAAGAGAGAACTGTTGGTTAGGGAAGGAAAAAACTAGGGAGTATACTGGTTTTTTTGACGATTTTGAAACCAATTTTCTCCTCCTTCAGAACATGAAATCCTTATCTATTTATAAGGGTTGGAAGAAGGATGTTTGGTCTGCACTTGTGTAACATCTTAGCCCTTAGATCAATACAGAAGGATCCTATGTGTGCTTCCATGAGAGGCGTGTTATTAGGAAGAAAAAAAATTTTGAGTTTAATCATAAAATTATGATTAATATTTAGGAGTCGGTACCTAATATTATGGTTACTAGGAACCTATAGTCTGTGAGAGTTTGAGCAAGAAACTAGTTGTGCAAGAGGAAGATACATCACCTCTAAGTGCACCCTACCTAAAATATGTTGCACTGTTTTTTTATTGTTTTTCTAAATCAAGTTTCTATCTATTGGTCTTTTTCTAAGATCTAAGGCAGATTTCCCTTCATGAGAAGTCTTTACCTTATTGGGTGAAGTCTTAACCGTTCTAAAGTCTAAATTTTAGCATCATATTTATTTTGTACTTTATATCTTTAGTACCTGAGGGTGTACTCTATTCTGTAGTTGTACACCCCCCGAATATTAAAGTCTACATCTAAACCCTAATATAAAAATGAACAAAATGATTGGTAAATGGTTTTTGATATTTTGGATAAATCCTAATGGATAATCATAAATTGGTTACAATATTCATTTTTTGTTTTTTTACATGAGAAAGATGTAATTTTTTTGTTTTTGTTTTTAAAAATATGCTTGGAAAACTCTTTAGAATCTAGTTATATGCATGAAAATAAAATATATTTTTTTGCTTTTGAAAAGGGAAAATTAATTTAAAATCTTTGAGATTTTTTTGAATTTTAATTTTTTTAAGAAAAGTTTCAAGAAAACCAAGTATTTTAATACCGGATTTGTATCTTACAGTATAAAAATACAACCTAATATTAAACAAAATTAATAGAAAAACACGCGAGAAATCAGAAATACTTTCAAATTTTTTTTTATTTTTTATAATATATAATATTATATTATTATTAAATATATTGGCCGGACCAATGGGTCCTGGCAAGGATGGCCCACATGATATAGGCTCTTCTCTTTCTTTCTTTTTTGATGGGCTAGACCCGACCCAACCTTAAGGGCTGGGCTAAAACAGGTCCAACCCAGCCTCATGGGGGTTAATTATTCCCCCTGCATGCAGAATGAATTCTCGTTCTGCATGCAGGCGACGACCTTGCAGGGGGGAAAGAGAAAAAGGGGAAGAAAAGAGGGGAAGGTTACCTAACTTGGGGGTCACAACAGTGGTAAGGATGTTTAACCCTCAGGAGGCTTTGGTGGAGGAAATGATGGCCGGTGTTAGCTGTGGGAGGAAGAAATCAAAAACTGTAGAGGAGAGGGGAAACGTGCGATGGCTGTAGTGATGGTTTCTGTCGTTAGACCACGATGGTGCTGAGGGGGAAAAGCTGGTCTATTAGTGGTTGTCTTTGGCATATGTAAGAGGTGGTGGTAGTGGCAGAGAGAAAGAAAGAAAAAAGAGAATTGTCTACTTGGAAGGGAAAAAACCGGGGAGCAGGTTAGTTTTTTTGTCGACTTTAGAACTAATTTTCTCCTCCTTCAGGACATGAAATCCTCATATATTTATAAGGGTTGGAAGAGGGGCATTTGGTCTTCACTTGTGTCACATCTTAGCCCTTGGATCGACATAGAAGGATCTCAACCGTTGATTTAAAGTAGGTATAATGAGCTGTTAGATTTGTTGCAGAGGAAGGGTTGGTCGGGTTGGTCACTTTGGGGCGGTGCCACCGCCTTTGTGGCATCAGTTGGCCAGAACTAACCACACTAGTGTGTAGTCAGATGTCAAGTGATCATTTTTGTGTAGGTTTTGTCCGATTTGTTGGAAAAACAAAGCGTCAAATGCCTTGGAAAGTAGGACACTCGAGCGACTTTTCTATAGAAGAAGATGAACAGCAGCAATAAAATGACGTCGTTTTGGCCAATTGCGCTTTAGTCTTTGATTTGTGATTTATTCTTAATTACATGGCTGATTGGCTCTAAACTTTCAATTTTGTACAATTGTACCCTTGAAGAACTTCAATTTAAGCCCTGAATTTCAACGCCTTTTTAACTTTGATTCTTAGTCTCAGATTTATGCAATTCTACCCTTCATTGACCATCAAACTTTTAAATTTCTTCAATTCTTCCCTGATTTCAGCCAATTGGGTCCCTAGAGTTTGACGCATTTTGCAAAGCAGTCCTTGGCTATGAATTTATTCAATTTAGCCCCTAATTGACCCTTGATTTTGCCCATGATTTCAATCAATTGACTTGATAAAAATTGAAATTGGTCTCCTAAAATTCCAATCTTCTTAATTAAACCCAAATTAGACTCTGAAACTTAATGTTTCACCAATTAAGCCCCTAATAAAATTAATTTGACCTATTTAAAGTATAATTTGACTTAATTAAATCCTTTAATTGGATCCAAATTAATTCTTAAACATAATTAAACTTTAATTTGGCCCATGATTAAATCAAATTTGCCTACTAAAAATCTAATTAAGTCTTTAAGCTTAAATTTTAAGCAGATTCGTCCAATACTCATTTAATTTGACCTTGAATCTGTATTATCTCTTCTTTTTTAGGTAAAATGAGGCACAATTAAACTCCTAATTTTGTTTAAAATTGCAGCTTGATTTTTTCTTACTTTGCTAAAACGTCAGCCTTCTTGCTATTATTTTATTATATTCTTTAATATTCTTTTTTATTTATTTTGGAAGGAAATAAGATGATTTTGGGGAATAACCCAAAAATAAGTTATGACAATTGCCCATCTTTACAATGTTTATGCCAAAAAGTTTCGTAAGAGATTTTAGATAATAAGTTTTGTAAAGTAGAAAAAAGAATGAGATATAACGGACTCACCAGATCAAGAAATTATCATTTCTTTTAAAAGTGTTTGAAGTGGGGCTTCAAAAGCATGCTCAAAGAAAAATGGATAAGGCTAGAAAACGCATTATCCTAAGGACAAAGGCTAGATAATGCACTCGAAAAAAAAAATAGATAAGGTTTGTAAAAACCTTTTGAAGTGGTATGGTTGCACCAAGAACCTGCCTACTGGTAGGATTCAAAGATTCTAAAATGGTCAAATTGTCATGAGTGACCCATCCTAGTGGAAAAATATAAAGATTTTTCAAAGTGATCTTATTGTAATTGGCGACCTGCTCAGGAAAAAAGATTTCACTGGAGATGTCTTCCTCTCAGCCAAAGCCTTTCCCCAGCAGCAGCATCTTCATCTTCTTCGCACCTGATCTCCCTCATCCCTCTCTTGGTTGTGCCTCTCCTCTGGCCGTTGCTCTCCCTCTAAGCGAAAACGGACCCAGCAGCCCCTCCCATCGCTATTTTCCCTGCAGAACCAAGGACCCCTCACTCTCCATCCCAGATGTTCCCTTCCATCTGCCTCCCTCCTCGACCATCTCACAAATCTTCAACCAGCCGGCCAGCAACAGCGTCTGTTTCCCCCTTCGATCTCAACGGTAGCGACCAAAGTAGGCGTCGTCTTCAGCTTCCCCCACCTCCACTGAAACCCTACAACAGCTCCTCCTCCACGCATGGCTGCACCCGCAGCTCTAGCCTGCAGCCTCCAACACTCCTTCCTCAGCCGCCAGGTCTGCCACCTGAAGAAGAAAAGAACAAAAAAACAAGGGGAAGAAAAAAGATCGGGAGCAGATATGAGAAGGAGAAAACAAAATAAAAACCATTGCTTGTTGCGATTTCTTGGCTTTACAGGTGACGTTACTTCCCTCCGCTGGTGCAGAAGGGGAAAGGAGGAGAAAACGACTCAAATCCACCCATCTCTCAGGTTGTGCTCAGGGCAGTCAGAGAGGAGAGCCGCCACTGTTCTTGAAGTGCCAGAAGTCTTTCCTGCACTGCTCTGAATTTTAGGGGGTTTATTTTGTAAATTTTAAATTGTTTAATGTATTTTTTGTTTATTTTTGAATTTTTATAATTTTTAGGGTGGATGTAAAAAAAAAATAGTGAAAGTGAATGTATTGTTTGTATTTTTTTTATGGATGTTTTTTTTATGATAAAATTACCAAGAATAAAGAAGAATTTAATATTTTGATTTGCTCACAATCAAGAATTATGAATTTACATGTAAGTCGTATTTTTAATATCTGATGAAAAGATAAAATTTTTAAAACTTCTTTAATACATCAAAGCCACAAAGCAGCTTACCTCAGGTAGGGTGTGTTAGGGGTACTAATACCTTACCTAACCACAACAAATTCCTTACCCGTGAATCTCTGACAAGACCAGTACACTTGGGTTTCCCAGTAACCCTCAATTAAATACTAGGTCAACTCCCAACGAATCAAATCAAGCAAAGAGATGAAAAATCGCCAAACAAATGCCGCGCAGGTGACTTGCGACAATGTATACAATTAAACTATGGCCCCAAAGACATGGGACATGAGTTTTTTTATTTTTCATCTTTTGGTTCAAAATTATTTGGTCACTTCAAAATGAAAATTGCTTGAATGAATCGTTTGTCACCTTACAAAAAGGTGTCTAAACATTGTTTTAAGCAAACATCAAATTATTTCAGAAATCAAAAAGCAAATTTAATTTTTTCAAAAATATTTTGGAAAAAGGTTTTTATTAGTTTTTAAAAAACTGATTTGGTCACAATGTTTTGAATAGTTTCATAGAATAAATTATGACGGTCAAAAAGTTTTAAAAAGGATGAGGATTGTCTTTTAACATTTTGTAGGCCACACCTTAGGGTTCAATCATTCTTACCATTAAATTTATCCAATTATGGACAACAATAAAGTACTAAATATTATTTTCATAACAACATCTCTTCATTTTAAAACAACAAAATGATAAAGAAAATGCATATTTCATTTAAAGATGTGATGAAATCCCAACAAAACAAGAAAAGCAAAGTTTTATAACAAAAAAACTGACAATGCAACACTCTTTTTTAAGTTAGCTTTCTTAGCAACACTAATGTCTTTTTAGCATTCATCAATATTTTTTCCATTTGTTTGCTATGTTGGAAATGTTCCAGGATATGTAACATGTATGAAGTAGTATATTCCCTAGTTGCACCATGTTAATGCTTCCGGTTTTGAAGTTGAAAAGCATTATACCATATAAGTATCCTCTCATTACTACAATATTGATATCATAAAATACAAGAGGGATCATATGAGGTCCCCTCCCCATTGTTACACTCATGTTTACCATATATCTTTTATGTCATTTTCTTCTATGTAACTTTTCATGACCCATAATTTCATAAAGCTACGTTTATCATCCATGCAGGTTATAACAAGTTTCCCTTCATACTCGATAATCACGATCTTTGTATCTTTATCACATCCATAAACTAATAGGGAAATTGGAAACAACTCACAACTTTATGTGTTCCCATCAAATATGAAAATGTCTCTTTTCCAAGTGAGCTAGTGAAGTACACCATTCATAGATACTAGGTTCATGCGACAAAGTGATTCATCTTATGGTAACTTGATTTCCTTTATCTGCCTCTATTAACAAGCTTTTGAATTAAACAACTCACATCATATGCAATTATATAGAAAGAATTCCTTATAAGAGTAAAACTCGGGCTTTGAGAACCTTTTGGTATTGTAATACAAGGTATAAATAAATATTACCTTTTCCTTTTATTTTGTTCACTACTACGAGAGTTATGTTCATTTATTATTAAACTTATTATATGTTTTCAATTGTTATCATTACAGATAATATTTTATACTCTGATTAGTGAAACATATAGTAACACTTAACTTTGAGATGAAAAAAAATATCTTATAACATTTTATTTCTTGTCTTTTTAATGTTGCTTTGTTCTTTATATTTATATACCCTTTTTTTTTTTTACGATCCATCTTTTAGAACTTCTAAGAACCAAATGTCCACAAGTATATTCATTTTCTTAAAAACTATATTGGTGTTTACAAGTTGTCATCTTCTTTTTAGTGTTGTTAATAAATGTAATGTGATGAATTATGCATAATTTTCATAAACTATTTCTAAGATTCTCCACTCTCTGTTAAAAAAACAATTGTTATTAACATTTAAAGGTTTTATATCAATCACTCTACCACCTTGATAAATATATTTTTATTGCTCTAGCGATCATAGATATCTTAGAGAAATTATTTATGCTTTTAAAAACAATTATGTGTGTGTGTATTTATGTCAAATTGTTATCCTCTATAAAATGTGCAAGAGGAAAATGAAAAATCTAATCATATATGTTTGTTTTTTCTTTATTTATATATTGAGAGTGTTATAACCTAATTTTGGACCCTCTAAAATTCTTTTATAAAAAATATATATTCCTCTTTTTTTATTTAAAAAATAAAAAAAATAAAAAATCTAAAATCCAAAAATATTTTCAGGACATGAAGAGATAAGTCATTGGGCTACAACAAGTCAAAATGTTAAAAGAATAATCGATTCTAATATTTTGACAAGATGAGTTAAAGAAAGACTTAATTTGAAACAAAGTTTAAGGTTGAAATCTAAATTGACCAAAATTAGAAGAATTAATTAAGTTTAAGGACTTAATTAAACTTCTAGTGGGTTTAATTAACTTAATTAAGGATTTAATTGAAGCAAAAATTAAGTTTAAAAATTAATTTGGCAAAAATCAAAAGAATTAATTAAGTTTAAGAACTTAATTAAACTTCTAAAGGGTTTTGTGGGTTCAATCATGGACTCAATTAAAGAAAATTTAAGTTTGGAGGTCTGATTTGGGTTAATCTGCAATAATTGAAAGAAAAGGGACTCAATTGAAACTTTGAAGGGCCTAATTGACACAATCGGGGGCTTAATTAAAAGAAATTTGATATTTAAAGGATGATTATGGACCAAATTAAAGAATCGTAAAAACAAAGACCAATATGAAAGAAGCGTGCACATTCAGGGACTGAAATTGATTAAATCAGGGGTCAGATTGAAACAAATTGAAAGTTTAATGAGAAATAGGGGTCAAATTGTATAATCTATAAACCATGGACTAATTTTGTAAAAGGTGCAAGAATAAAAGGATCTCAATCAATATTTCTAGGGATGTAATTGCATAAATTAAAAAGTTTTTGGATCAATTAAGGGTGCATATGTTGAAATTAGAAAAACATGGACTAAATTGAAATTTCCTAAAATCCTTTTTAAAAACTCTATTTTTTAGGGTTCAGACGAACGACATGTCACTCATACTTTAATGAAGAAATGAATGACTTGTCGTTTAGTCATTGTGTCTTCTTCTTCAACCGAAAGGTTGACTGAGATGCCATGTTTAAATGAATGAACATGGCATTCTCGACAATTTTAGAGGCTCTAATCAACATCAATCAACTGAGAAAAACATCCTCTACAAGGATCAATTATCCTCATCAAATATTTGTACCTCATTTGGCTCAATGAGCTTAACAACTTCTTGTCCCCAATCAACCACTCCTGCATTGTTAGATTCAAGCTAATCAAGAACCACCTTCCGATCAATGAATATAGAGTTATAAACTTTTATATAAAGTGTGGTTTGTTCCCAATGGTAGATCCACATACACTCTATATGATGTAGGTCTATCAATGGTATGTTTATGTCTCAATCTTTAGAATAATCTTGACAAAGTACCCAACCCAATCAGCTATGACTGATAAGTTTTCAGCCTACCTTGGCTGCGAGAAGGAAATAAAATAGTTGACAAACAACAATAACTGTGCTAAACAAATTCACCATGAAAGAAAAGACTCAAAGCTGTTTTTTCATGCTGTTAAGAAGACAAAAGAAAAGCTAGGCACCATCAATTTTGGAGAGGAAGATTTTGGGAGAGAGAATAACAATCTTCCATAAACCTCTTAGTGAAACTGTCATGGTTTTGCAACTTCATGTTTTGATTTGCTTATAAAAGCAAGTGCTCTTAAGAACAACAGGAAGAAGTCCATTTTAGAGAGAAAAATAAAGTGAAGAAACACAAAATAAAATTACATTAAAAAATAAAGGAAATTATTAAGGTTTGAGAACAAAAATAAAACCATTGTATGTAAAGTTGGGAGCGGGGCATTCAAGCTAAGGATTAGAATCTGAAAACAAGGAGATAAAAGGCAATAAGCTTCAATAAAGGAATCAACAATAAAAAAAAAATAACATTGAGTTTAAAGGTATATATCCATCTTTGATAAGGGGGTATAGCTCAATGAGCATACCCTCTTCCTCTTAATTCTTTTCAAGTTCTTGTTTGAATGTTTATTGTGTACATATTATGATTAGTTATAGTTTAATGAACAATATTTATGTTTAAATGTATCTAATCATGTTTTGAACTAAAATGCATGTTTTGGAATGTATGTTCAAGATGGTATTAAATACATGGTTTGATGATTATTAATGTAATGATGATAGCATGTTTAATTATTAGTTTTGATACTTTGAAGTCAAGTTTGATTATTTGAATTTGTTTTGATTTAACTAATTGATGTTTGATTTGTTAAGACTATAATCTTAATTTGTTCTTTGACGTGATATTGGGTTTATTTAAACTTTTATACATGTTAAAGATGAAGAAAAACAAATGTTAAAATTTATGTAATAGTGTTAAAGGATCTTAGAATGTATTTATGAATTTTTGTTGATAAAATGGATGAATTTGTAGTTTGTTTCTTTTACCTATTTTCTTATAGTTTGAATGTTTTACTAGGTTAGCATAAGCATGTTTGAAGTAGGTTTGATAGCATAAGCTTTTGTGGTTTTAGTCAGTGTATAGGTTTAAGCCCTTTCTGAGTTGTTTTTGGGTTTTTATGGAATTTTTAGTCTTTGAATGTTAGTGACCTTTTTTCTGATTTCTCATAGTTTGATTTTATGGCCTTTTTTATGTGCTTAGATTGAAGCCTTAACTTATATGTTATTGTTCTCTGTCTTTTTTTATCCATTAATTACTTATTTTAGACCAATCAATCCTTAAAAGTTTGAATGTCAAGGTTTATGTTCTTGGTTGTTGGGTTTGATTACAAGTCATTCTTGATTTGTTTTTCTTATATAATTCATCATTATGCTGCAATATTCCATTCTCCATGTGTTTGTGTGTTTTATTTGACAAAACTTGGTTGAAATTTACAATTTGATTTATGAATTCTTTACTTATTCTTTGTATTCTTAGCGAGATTCAAATGAAAATTTCTTTTAATCTTCAGTCTTTATATATATATCATGTTTTTGGGCCTTTTAGGCTTGGAATGGAAAGTCCAGCCCACATGACTGAGCTAAGTCCATCAGTGTTAAAGACATATTTGTTTGGTCAGAAATTTTCAAAATAAAAATGTTTTTTTTATTCTGAAAGCATGTTTGTCAAATATGGTCTTAAAAAAATTTTTAAGTCTATGATTTTTAGCGAAGGCGTGTTTGGCAAACACGCTTTCCCGATTTTCCAACAATATTTTTTTCTTTTTTTTTAAGTGTTTGCCAAACATAGTTCTTTTTTTTAATTAATAAAATTTTATGCCTTTAAAAGATCTATTTGCAATAAAGTTTTTATGGTTCTCATATTTTGCTTTTTTATTATTTAATATTTAAAATTGTGACCTATATATGAGGCGCTTTTCAATATCAAATAAATCGGTTTCTTTCCACAAAAAATAATAATAAGTTTCTTTTAAAAAAAATACATTTAAACATTTTTATTTTATTTGACCAAGTCTCTCAAATAAAAATCATATTTGCATAAAACAAATAAAAAATACATGGAAAGATTTAGCATTTTTTAAAAAATATCAAAATTCAAGAAAAATGGTTTTTATATATCTTTGCATGTATTTTTAAATTTAATAACAAGTTTATTAAATCCATGAGAACTTAGCCTACATTTTAAAAAAAATCAACTTGTTTATTTTAATACCAATGAGTATGAACTTATAAGTAAGATATATTCTTGAATATTAAAAAAAAACACAAAAATTATGTTTCGGCTTTAAAATGGCTAGACGCGATCTATAAAGACATAGTTCACTCTACTAGGATGGAGTGATGGACATAATTTGACTAATAGACAGACCAGCGATTATAAAAACACAACAATATCTTAATAATCAAATAAATAAACAATGCAACTTACCTTAAATAAAGTGCACTGAGGGTAATATTATCCTTCCTATACATATCTAGTCCTCTTATCTAAACTCTAAAAATCAGTTAGTGTTTCTAGTAATCAAAATACTAGGCAATGACTTCAAACCTTTTATAACTGATAAAAGAGGATTCCTTTTTTTTTCACCCGCATCCGGGAGGACAATTATCACGACACCGCACACATGCAATAAAGATAATGGTTGGATATTGGATTAGAGAATAAAGATAGCCCTCTCTCGTTATATTATATTACTAATTATTTAACATGCCCTCCATCGCAGGTCATAAAAAAATTTCTAAAAAACAAATAAACAAGTATATAGGTTGTTTTGATGTGTTTTTTTACATAAAAAATTAAAGTATAAATTAAAAAATTTAAAGTCACTACATAAAAAAGCGCTACAAATGAAAAAAAATCATGAAACTCAATTCCTATCAAATCAAATACCAAATGATAAAATCAGGAAAAAAATCAATTGTACAAAAGAATCTAAAATAAAAAATTATAATTAAAAGAATGAGAGTAAAAAATAAAAAAATAATAAATTAGAAAGCAACAAAAAAAATGTTCAATTAGAGGGTTAAATTGAAAAGAAAAATAATTTTAACAAAAAAAAAGATAAAAAAAATGAGGGTCAAATCAGAAAAAATAAAACAACATATACTTTGAATGAATAATGAAATTGAAAATCAATAAAACTTTAACAAAAAGTCTAAGAAATAAATTAGAAATAAAAAAAATAAGGACTAAAAATAAAAATATATAATATATGACAAATTATAATTGAAAGACTAAATTGAAAACAAACAAAACTTTTATAAAAAGAATTAAAATCAAAATAAAAAATCAAAAGAATAAGAATTAAAATTGAAAAAACAAAAAGGACAACCACACCCTTTTTCAAGTTGGAGAGATAAAAAAAAAAAAAAAGAAGAAAACAATCATCAACGACAAGCTGCTTATTATCCGCCATCACGCACCACACCAAAAGAAAGAGGACACGATGGCGCTTCTAAAGATGACAAAAAAGCAAGTTCAACCACCAAGTGGTATCTCACGCATCGCACAAATGAGGTAAATGTCACTCACTCGCTAATATATAATGAGGATGCATTAACAGGTTTTTTTAATAAAAAATTAATTATCCAACAAAATAAAAAAAACAAAAATCCCTCATGCCTCTGGAAATTTTTTTAAAAAATGTGTGATAGGACCAAAAATCCTAATCGTTCATGTTGTCCTTGAATTCACGAGTCTAGTCTTTGTTTTTTTTATTTATTATTCTTTAATTTTTATTTTAATCTCAACTAGATCACATAAGAAGAAGTCTAATACATTTTATTTGAAACCCCGGGAATCAGGAGTTTTCAAGTTAACACACCAATCTTTGGTTGAGGATCACCTTTGATCGTGCTTTGTAAATTCTCATTCAATCCTCTCAGTTTTCTGCAGCAAAATATCCAAGTCTGGAGTCACATAAAGATGGACGTCACATAGAAACATGCATGATTATCTTAAAAGAAAAAACCCACCTTGTGGAGAACGAGAGCTTGTGGAGAATCCAGATGAGGCAAAGGGAATGGACATCGACAGCTTCGTTGTAGAGAATGAGGTGGAGTTGGATCTATTATCTTTGAGGCCAGACCAAGTGTCCTGGTTCTCAGGCCACTCGTCAAAGAAGGGTCGAAGAGACTGCCCTTCGTGTTTCACGGGTTCTCCGGTGGTGAAATCACTACTGAAAAATGAATGCTGGGGATAATCATTCTTCAACGTCGAGTCGTCAGTCGATTTCTCTGTGGGGAATGATGAGGCTCTGGATTGCATCAAAGACCAGGCATTGTCTAGCTGTGAGTCCTTCTGGAGACCCCTTTTGCATCCTGAAGGTTCAGACAAGAAGCTATGCTCGCCACCCTCAGTCTTCAGTCCTTGAAGATACCTATTTTGGCATAATATTAGAACCTTGATAGAATTCTTCTTTCAATATAACCTAGAAAACAATTTCCTCACAAGAACTAAATCACGAGGAGAGTCAGCGTGGTAAGAGTTCATGACGCTATAATGTCAGGCATGCTCATAGTTTATTTTATTTATTTTTAATTTAAAATGAAAAGTCTTTCGGAACAAGAAGAAAATAAGAGTAACAGGGAGCAAAAAGAGACAACACCTAGACATGGAACTAGCTTATCACAAGGAGGGCAACATGTTGTTGGCGGATAGTAAAGAGAGTACATGCACAGGTGTCTTTAAGAAAACATGTCCAGGATAAAACTGTAAGGATGTCACCCCACTTTTTATCAGAGGAGATCCCAGGCAGCAGCTAAACCATTTTAACATAAATTTCTGCAGAACCCCAAAAGACACCCTCCTATCTTTAATCCTTTCAACGGAAACTTAATGAGATACCAAAAGTTTGCATGCTCAAGACAATTTAAGGGGTGTTTGGGTAGCGTTTGCTTTTGAAAGTGTTTTTTACTCGAAAATTTTTTACATCAACACACTAAAACGATTCAAAAAAAAAAATTAAATTTCTGAAAAACATTGTTTCAACCGAATTTTCAAGACTACCTGTTCAGAATTCCCCCATAAACTTAACAGCAAAAACAGAAAGTGAAGAAAGCAGGCCCAAAGCAAAGAGCAGATTTTGACAGCTATTCTCACAGACACCAGGGCCCAGAAGTCTGCGAGTGGTTAAAATGAAAAGTTTGTGCTGCACATACACTACCTAGATCACAGGTCTTCCATACAATTTATCAATGGGCCCCCAATTTCACAGGGAAACTTGTCTGAACACAAAAAAGGAACATGAAGCATCTAATAAGAAATCCGCACTTATTGCATACACACACAGGAATAGTATTGCAAGCTTTAATCACCAAGCAGAGAGACAAGAACATTTCAAAATTAAAAATAAAATAAAAACCCATAAATAAAGCCTGAGCCGTGTAACTATCTTCAGAACCACCAAAATTTGGGTAGAACCAGACAACTCTTTCTCCTCTGAGAATCTCAGGCAATCCCTGACCATAAAAAAGCTGTCAACTTTCTTGTCTCTCTATAATCTTTTCAGCCAGAGAGTGAATTAAATTTACAGCCAATTACTTGCTGAAGACAATTTCTAATGGCTGTCAGAGTTGTTGGATTAGTTTTCATGGACATAGAACCAAATCAAAGTAGGAGGAAGCCTGACAAACAAAAATAAATGTCATTCTGTACTTCTTCTCCATCCTATTAGACAACAGAGCCCAACTGAAACATGAAAGGTTTTCTCGACATCTCCACTACTCGCATCACCACAGCCCACGAGTAGGGAAAAAGGAATGAAATGTGCTAGGTATAATTACCAAAATCTATACAGTGAAGAACGTACCTGGATTAAATTCTTTTCCCTTTTTTAAATACCATATAACTTGGAATAAGCTTAGCAAATCACTTGGAATAAGCACACAACCAGTAAATAAAAAGTCGATGATACCTGCAATCTTTAGTTGGGATTCCACGGGGAATGCAGTTCATATGATAATGGGATTGGTTAGGTCCAGAACCAGTGCCCTGGGGATTACCATATGTGTGCAGTGGAAGGTTCTGGAAGCTCCCTGTTCCACTGCTGCTTCCTGTTACGGTCAGTGATGTCACAGTGGACGATGGCTGTGTCATGGTTTGTGATTCCACAGGCTTTCTTGAACGGTTGCGGCCACGGTGCATGTGGCGCTCACAGTACTTGGAGCCCGGGTATGCATCTTTGGAGCACCTCCACTTCTTGCCGTCGGTCCTCCTGCATCGACCTGGCTCCGGATCCACCTTCTTCCCATAGAAAGTGCAATAGCCCACTGCAAAATCATGCTGAAAATGTTATCACAAACAATTTCATACCAACAACAAGACAAGCAAGAGATACACACTAGGCCACAATTAATATAATATATACACAAAACATTGAGAGCATGATAATCCATTATATTAAGAACGGTACAGCCTTTACAAGCAGCAGTGTCAGACTTTGTTATAAAATAAGTGATATGGCATCTCTTAATCACCATATCACATGACTAAAGAAGTATGAAACAGAGAATCAAATCCTTGGAGAAAGCAACGGTCATGGCAAGAAAAGGTTGCATCAATACAACACACAAATCCAATTAGATGATTGACATTACAATTTTATCTCTTCAAGAAATTCTGAAGAAGTGGAAAAATGTCAAATCTTTTGCCCTTGAAAGCTGATATATTGACCAAATAATTAGTAGCCCACAAACCTCGACTGTGATCAAAATGAAAAAAAAAGGATGTTCCAACAGATTTAAAATCAATTAAAAAGAATAGCCAGCCTTTGAAATCCAAATCTACCAGATATATATCAACATAGCACTTAGTAGTAATAATAACAATAAAGGGAAATACTTCTCCATGATAATCAAGAAAACAACATAACATGTGTAAGCTTGAAATTATTTATCCATAACAAGAAAACGTATACAATTGAAAGCAAAGTTTCAGTGTTTAAAAAAGAAGAAGAAGCAGAAGCAGAAGGACAAGGGAAAGGGCGCTCTATACTCGACACGATCCCCTAATCAAATCGAGAAGAAACCCAATGAAGACTCTAAATCAGTAGACAAGAAATGGAAGCTACAGTATACACATAAATGTATGTGTGTGAAGGAATATATAGAGCTGGCTTACTGGCGGGATGGTGGAAGAATCTATGAGAAATGGACTCAAAACTCCTCTGAATAGGGAGCACAAGATCAGGAGGAACAGGCAGACCTGCCACCATGTACTTATAGATCAAAGCTTGATGTTCCAGTTCTTGCCATTGCGATACTGTAAATGGCGACCTCATGGTCATCACTCCTGTCCCCATCCCCCCAGATGTCACCACTGCTGCACCAACACTATTCATATCCACCACCACCACTACCGCTACTAGTATTGGCTACTGATAATACCACTACTGCTGTACTAACTAGTGATCACAATATTAGCAGAAACTAAAAACAAAATGGGGCGCTGAGTGACAGGGATGAGGAGAAACACGGGACACAGATCAAGCCGTGTCTGAACATATATATATATATATATAACAATGAGTGCCCGTGTACATATATGTGCGCGCGCGCGTGTCGCAGTCTCAGTGAGTGTGGGGTGGTTGTTGTGTAGAGGAGGGGATCCTGAAGGCCAAGTATGGCATTAATAAAGATCGCTAACAAATTGTGATGAGTAGTAGGAGTAACTAATGTTGCTCCATATTCAATCAAGGCTGCCTCTCCCTGTTCAGTTGCTGGAGCCATGAGGCTACTGTAAGTGATTCTTGTAGTAATTCTCTCTTATGCGAAGGTGATTTCCACGTAGGCAGTGGGACCCAACTGTATATTTTACTTCTTTTTGGAGAAGTGATGTCTACTGCTTCTCTTTCCCTTGCCAGGACGTAGGTTTGATGGCATGGCATGGCTTTTGGACCCACAATAAGATCTAGTGGTTGGCAAGGCCTCTATTACCTTTTCTTTTATTTTTTTTTAATTATTATTTCATGCATATCCGAAATGGAGATAGATAAAAACCTTGTAAAAAATATTTTTATATGTTTAGCCAAATTTGGCGAAATGATAAAAACCTTGACTAAATATATAGTTAAATGGTAGAATGAATCACGATTGGATTTAATAATTTTACTGATAAAAATTTATGTAATATTTACATCCCAGTTCGTCGATAGATATATTACCAACAAACTCACAAAAAAAAAATAATTTCTTACAAAAAATTTCATCGATAATTTATAGTTTGTTGATGAGCATGTCAATAATAAATATAGCAATGAATTTACAGAAGAATAAAGTGTGTCAAAAAAATTAATTTACCTCATTCATTATGTCGGTATCTCTGTTGATCAATTTAACATATTTTCGATTGGAAAACTATATGTAATGTTATTGATATTTTTATTTGTCTATCGATATATCCATCAGTAAATATAATACATTACCAATATAATATCATTTGTAATTTTATCAGTGAGTTAACAATAGCATTAACATTTACAATATATATATATATATATATATAGAAATTAAAGTTTTTCCCTATAAGATTATTCAACAACCAATATTTTCACCTGTATTATGAACTAAATGGGTTAAGCTTTTCCTAAATGATCAATCAATCAAGAAGAAACATTGATCAAAAATATATTCAAGAAATATCCATATAACTCTTTTAGAAAAGAAAAAAAATTCCAAATGAACGTTTGAGAGCTCGCTTCCACTTTGCTACACCACTTCTAACTAGTAAGTCAATTCACCTGTATTCCGTATTAATATTTTGTGCAATGATCTTGCCAAGAAGTCGTGTTAATTAATATAATTATCTTTATTTATATTATTCTCTTTATATTTCAATAAAAAGGATATTTACTTCAAGAAAAATCATTTAGATTTGATTTTTTTTTATTAATATGGGTATTCGGGTTAGTTCATAGACGTATCTCGACTAACATTATGAACTCTGAAGTTAACGATCATGTAAGTCTCCAATGATTCCGAGAGAATTTAAACTTATGACCATCAAGAAATAAATTGAAAGTCTAATAAGTTGAACTATTCTCTTATGGTTTAAATTTGATTATTATACGTACTGTATATAAGGTGGGTATTAATGATAAAATAAAATAAAATAAAATAAAATAAAATAAAAATCTAAAATGAAATAACAAAAACAAAAGAGAAAGGAGAAACATAAAATAAAGGAGAGCATTCGAAAAGCTACATCACCAAACAAAATCAACCATCTCGATCTCGTCATTCTCTCACGCTAAAATCAAGAGTATTCCCAGAGAAGTCATACCTTCTTTTTTCTTAAAGAAATTATATATATATATATAAGTAAAAGATTCCTCGAAAACCTTTATAATTTGTCCCTCACCCACCTACCGCCACCCCTTTAGCTGACAGCACGGCCTCACTTGATGGGCTGGATTGGAACTGGGTCCTTCGGTCCCAAGAAAAAGAATAAGAAGACAACCTACCTGATGAGAAAACCTCTAATTCCCGGTAAACCACCCAGAAACGTACCGGATGTTTGCCGGAATGCAGGTGACATTCGACATAAGCCCCCGACCGAACATTGGCAAACAAAAAGCTCATAAAGAGCTGTGGGGGTACATGAGCTTTTCCTTTTCTTTTTTTTTTATTGATTTTTTTAAAAAATATTCTTCACGTATCTAAAACTATGAAATTAATTTCAATAATTTCTTACTTAACTAATCAATTTATTATTTTTTCCTATAAAATCAATTTTAAATTTTAAAAATAGAATTTAATATTATAATTTTGATTGGAAATTTTAGTTTCAAATTAAAAAAAAAAAAGAAAAAAGGAATAGATTCTTAGGCCACTAGTGTTTTTTCTTTTAAATAAAAAGGAGTATTAGGTTATTATATTATTTTTTTTATTAACAATAAAGAGTTTCCGTCTTCAACCAACAATCAATGTTTTCACCTAGCTAAGATAGGCTATGGTATAGTGTATTAAAATAGGGCGAACACAAATTTATTGCTGTAATAATCTAATTTTGAACCCATATATATAGAATATATCTTTTCAATAAATATAATCAATTTTAATAATTTTATTATTTTTCATCATTTTCGTTTTGTTTTTGTGTCAAGTTAAATTAGAAATAATCAAAATTAAATAAAATAAATAAATACAAATAATTGATTTTAACAAGTTGAGGATTGAGTTGAAAAGGGTAAAAAACTTCAAAGGGTAAAAAACTTCAAGAATACAATTAGGGACTCAATTGAAAAGCAATTTGGATTTAATTAAAAGAATTGAAGCACCAAGAACTAAACTGGACAAGAAAGCGAAATCTAGGGGTCCAATCAATCTGTTTAGGGATTAAATTGAAGAAAATCCAAAATTAAGACCTTAATGGAATGAAAATTGAAAAATCCAAGACACGGGAACGGGAATGAAAGAAACTTTTAGCCTCTCCCAGAAAAAAACAGCGTCGTTTTCAAAACTGAAACCTAAAGAGGGGAGAAGAAGTAGACGGCGTCGTTTGCAAGGCTCTCCCAGAATTCTGGTTTAGAAAACGCGAAAAATGGCTGGTCCCGTGGGATATTTGGCATCAATGTCCAGCCATGGTGATTGCTATTAAATATCTCAGCTGCAATTGCAACGTGTAACCTCGTGTTTTTAAATCATGAAACCAGCAAAGATCATCAATCTGCAGCAGCCTTCTTGATTGATCTCCCAGCAAAGCAAAAACATATGGATTTTTTATATTCACAATACAATAAACTGTCGGTCTCTTTAAAAATTGTGAAATACTTTTTTTTTTTTTTGATTCGAGAAAACCCAATCCTCTAGAAAGGGTATTTTGTGGGTCCAGATGAGCGAGTAAAACCCCAGTTGTTCCAGGCTATTACAAGAGGTGCATGTCCTGACTCGAACTCAAGACCTGCTGTGCAAATCTCAAGCCTTTTATCATCACGCTACGTCCATCAGGAACAAAAAAAAAAGTTTATGAATAATATATTTTAAAAAAATAACTCAACATAAATTTCAAAAAAAAAAAAGAGAGAGAAAAGAACGGGTGAAACACTAGAATCACACATATAAGAATACAATCAAATCCAACAATACTAAAAAAAAAATATTTATTAATAAAATAGTCATTCAAATAATAGTCGGGAGAAACACAATAAATTTTTTTAAAAAAACATTAAAAGAAGAAAAGATTGGAAACAAGTCCAATTACAGTATATGAATACATTAGAATCTAAACTTCATTCCTTGTGTGTTTTCTACTTATATTTAATCAGAGATGAATGTCTTTACTATTACTATTTCGAATGAGATCAGTTTTTATATATAAAAAATTAGGCTTATTAACTTTAATCTAATAAAATAAATGATGAAGAATAAGTTAAAAATAATTCTGAGGAATGTAATTAATAGGGGTTTAAGTTTGCTCTTTAAAAATTACTAATTCAAGTCTCACGAATTTTAGTACCATTAAAAACTTATATAATCTTCATTATTCATAGTATTTATCGTTCGCACAAATATGTGTACTCCAAAAATAATAATAATAACGCCCGCCAAAACTTATCATGTATCTTAATTTCTAGATGCAACTGCCCGCAATTCATATAATAAATTATCTATTGATAAATCAAATCAAACAATATAAAGGGAAAAGAAGGCTCATAAACAGTAAACAGTCACTAGAGTATATCAAAGACACCGGCCGAAGTCAAGGGGCTCCTGACAATGGCGAGGGCGTAGAAAATGACTCTGGAGCATCTTGGTACAAGCGTCGGCAATATCATAAAGATGAGGTAACTAACGTTTTGGAATCCAGATTAATTTCCTGTCATAAAGATGGTCCATGCTAGAGATTTATACTCTAACAAATGGGTTTAGAAAATACAATCGTCGTGGCTTGATCACGATGAATATCCGTATCCACATTATTTTGGTTGCCTAGCTACCAGAGTTAGCCGCACCGATGAATTGCCTCGAACGGTATTTTTTCCTTGACTGTTGTTGAACTGACTACCCATATTCAAGATCATATCTCACAGAGCATCCTGTTTGCTAATGATAAATTTGTCAAATTAAGGCGAAACCAGAAGTGAGGTAAGCTGAAAGTTTTCAAGTTTGGGAAAGCAAGAGGGGTAGGCTGCCTAGATGGAGTAAAACTGCTAAAGCATTACGATTTTCAATGTGTAGATTTCATCGTTCATAACCAGAAGAAAATTCAGGAGGATATTATCAATAGAATTGCAGATGGATCATTGAAACTGTTGCTAGATAAGATGGTGCTTTTAGGTTCTTTTAAGCTGTTCTAGCCTTGAACGCCCGAACCATTCAGCTATAGGCCGCGCTTAATGCAGATAAGCTATTTGTCAATCAGTTGACTTCTTAGGGAAATTGCCAGACTCATTTCCCATTAGGCGTATATTTTTCTGAACTGAATCTAGGGCTTAGGCTAATAGCTAACCAAGTTATCTTCTCATGATCCCCAGTTCTAGATTGTAGAAAATCTCATATCATCTTCCCAATTCACTTAGAGACCGCAAAGAGATCTTATCAAATAGGAGACTGGTGTATGAGAAGGCCCGGAAAAGTATAATGTGTGACCCCCGAGAGGAGAAAATGCCTTCCCCCCATCTAGATGCTTAGCAACCTGCTCTCTACCATATGATCTGAAAAAAGTTGTGGGCTATATATTTATCACTGCCAAATGGAAAACCTAGATGAGTCGAATGCCACTCTCATTTGGGAATCTACCTTTGCGTACTGGGCTACTCATGTCAGTTTTGCATTGCCTTTCCTAGGCCTGTGCTTCCTGTGGTAGGTGTATACGATCAGATGCAGGCCAAGCTCCAGCTTAATATGCTTGGTCACTTTTTTTTTATCAGACATCTTTTGAATCCTAGATTCTTGTGATTGTTCTTGTTTTTGTCTGACCTTGTGAGTGTAGTAAGTCCTCTCATGCATGACGTCCCAGGTGCGCCTGGGCCTCTACAAGATCATCTGCCATAACAAGAACTTAAAAGTTGGAAGAAAAATTCTAAGTTGCGAGGATTTATTTTCATAATCGTCAATACCCATGATATCTTTTTGTTTAGGGCGTTGGACATCTAGAGTAATGTTGTGATGATCCCTTGCAACCTCACCCGAAGGTTAAACCTACTTTTCTTGCGAATTGTTTGGATCAATTCTTTTTACGTACGTGTCGTATTAAAAAAAAACAAATATAAAGGGATAAAAAATGCATATAATACAAGTTTAATTATCTTTACTTTCAAGAATATTAATATATAGACTGTATTATGCCTTTAATACATAAAAAACGGAATTGCTCTTGTTCAATATTTTAAAATATTTTGCTTTTTTATGGTAATATTTTCATTACATTGTGCATCTAAAAAATTAAAAAATTGAGTTGTTTCCAACTAATATCATAATAATTTGTATATAAAATGTTTTTTAACTTTTTTTTTCTTGTAATTATAACTTTATTTATTTATTTTTTCCATAAATTATTAAAGATAAAAAGGATATTTTCTCGATCCTTTTAAAAAATGTAATTAATAGAGGGGGGTCAATTCCTACTTCCCATTGAAATTGTCTTTTATTATTTTGATCAGAAAAGTGTCATTGTCATTTAGTATAATAAAATGGGCCAACAAAAATATAGTGATCTTAAAACACAGCAATTGATGACCGTTTGATCATTGAATGTGGGTTTATTATATCAATTGCCATCACATCACACCTACGGAGCACCTTTTAGCAGTGCATTTAAGTAGCTTGGTTATTGTTCTGGAAGAAAAAGAGATAAAGATACTCAGACATAAATGTGCTTGATTGAATATATATAATAATTTTGGAATGGATCTTTGTATTTTTAAAACAAGAAATATAAATATAGATGAGATATGTTTTTAGAAATAATATTTATTATTTTTTATTATTAAAATAATTTTTTAATTTTTTAATTTCAAAATGGTTCAACTAAGACGTGTAACGATAAAAATAGTTATTATTATATTTTAAAATCCTATTTAGAGTTGATCTGAGGCAAAGCCAGTCCTTGATCGGGCTTCGGGTCAAGGGTCAGATTGACTCGGGTTAACTCAAGTCA
The DNA here is from genome assembly GCA_015852605.2 of Populus deltoides. Taxonomy (NCBI): domain Eukaryota; kingdom Viridiplantae; phylum Streptophyta; class Magnoliopsida; order Malpighiales; family Salicaceae; genus Populus; species Populus deltoides. The sequence goes on along the minus strand of CM027588.2, from coordinate 10,062,485 downwards.
GTGTAAGAATAAAATTAGTTATTATCATAGTTTTAAACCTAATTTAGGGGTTGACTCGAGACAAAGTTTAGGTCACAAGTGAGGTTGATCATTGACTCGAGTTAATATAATATCAAAAATGGTTATTATTATAGTTTTAAAACCTGACTTAGTGGTTGATCCAGGGTGAGGCTCGGGTCCTGTGTCATGAGGGTCAACTTAGGTTGATCTAAGTCAATTTAAGGATAAAAATTGTTATTATCATGGTTTTAAAACTTGACTCAGTAGTGAATCATGGCAAGGCCAAGTAATGAGTTAAGAGGGTCAGCAAGAGTTAACCTGAATCAATATATGGATAAAAGTTATTATTATTCTAGTTTTAAAACCTGATTCAGGAGTTGTCTCAATGCAAGGTTTAGGTCACTGATCGAGAGGGTTAACCTGATTGATCCAAAAAAATTAAAAGTTATCAAATCAATCTTGTTTTTTACCAAAGATTTTTTTTTAAAAAATCAATGTTATTTTTACTTATGTTTTATACTAAGTTGACTTGAGTTTTTAACCGTGTTAGGTCGAGTTCGTTCCTTTTTTATTTTTTTTTTAAACTTGGTCAAGTCTACTCCATGGATTAACCAGTTAAGTCAATTATACTTTTAACTATAGTTATTATAATATTATTAATTTCAACATTCAATATAAACTAGAGTAAAAAAAATAATATTTAATTATTTTATTTTGTTATTTGTTCTTTCTTTTTTTTCCTCTTAAAACCCCATGAAAATGCACAATCGTTGTGATTTTTGTTTCAGAAGGCAAACCATTAGATAAAAAAAAAAAAGAAAAAAGAAAAAAAAAACCCACATGCTAATACTTGAGTTTAAAATTGTTTAGTGTTAGGATCGTTTTGATTTTTTCCATTGATTGATGAATGTTTTGGTTTTTATTGGAACAGTAAAATAACTTAAATTCTTTTAAAAATAAGAAATTATAAGGCGGTTATATAGGGTTTTTTTTTAAAATTTTATATATAAATACATAGTAAAATAACTTATTTATTCTCATAACAAATATAAAAAAACCCTTTAATTTGCAACAAGAGGTGTTTTCGTTATTTCACTCTCAAAAACACAGTACCTTAAAGTTTAAATTTTGATACATTGGGTCGAAAGGCATTTTCACCATTGCATTATTGTATTTTTTTTGTTATTATCGGGTTTTACTTGGGGGCATCTTAGCATTTTAATAAATGATTTTTAAAAAATAAATAGTTGATGCGTGCATTATACGAGATAGTTGCTCTACGATCTTTAAACGATGCATACAGCTAATTTTAATGTTCAAAAAATAGTTCCACAGTGATGTCTGATTCATCTCAATAATTCCTCCATGAATTGGCGATACGTGTACTCAAAGGACCATCATTTTGGCGCTAACTGTTAATTTTTTCCTTTCTTTTCTCTCCCCTCCTCTATTTTTAAACTCCACCCTCCAATTCTTCAAATTAACTCTTCAATTTTTCTTTCCTTTCTATTTAGTCCTTGTTATCTTGAGTACTATTTGTTTTATATGAAATCATTTATAAAACTAAAATTTATTTTTCAATTTCATCCCCATTCAATTTTTTTTCCAAAATTTATCCATATTCTTTTAATTGCTATTTATCTAATTTTTAGAATTGAGTCTTTTTAAGATTTAATTCTCCATTATTTTTCTATTAGATTTTTACTTTGGAAGATTTTTTAAATTGATTTTCCCTTGATTTTTTCTTTCAATAAAATTGGTTTGGGATTCAGCTTCTTGATTGAATTATTATCTAAGATTTCACTAGTTTCAAGTTTGGAAGATTAATCCAGCTTTAGAAGATTTCATCTAGGTTTGTCTAGTTTTTTTTTTATCATTTTTGTAAGCTAATGCTTTTTCAATTACATCTTTCAATATTTTTTTAATTGGAGATTGAGTTTTTTTTTTTCATCTGATTTCTATGTCATTTTTTTTATTTTTTTTAAGTTAACTGAGTTATCTCGAATCTTTTTATTTGTCATTCTTTGTTAATTTTTTTAAAGTTATTCTTGAATTAAATAGAATTAATTGAATGAATATAAATATGAAATGCTTACTTCATGATGTGTTTATTAGGTATGCTCTACATGTCTTTGCTCTAGTGGCATGTGCTGTTTCCTTTGGTGCTGTCACATATTCTTTTGCAATGAAGTTTGAACCATCTTGGTGAACTTTTCCAATGGTGGGTGATGTCTATAGGGGAATGACAATGATTCTTCAATGAGTTTTTTTTCTTCTCCTTTCAAGTATAATAGTGATAGCTTATTTTTTATAGTTATTTTTTATTAAATATTGTTTTTAGGATTTGCCTACTGTCATTTTTTTATTTTCTTATTTTAACATTGAGTTTGTAGTGAATTGGACTTTGTTATTTATTTCAACTTCCTTTATACAGTCATGGCCTTAAAAAACATTTCAATATTTGGTTATTGCTCAGATTTAAGATTGTTTACCTTTTTTTTTTTTATCATATTATTATATAAAAAATTATTTACCATATTATTAAATAAAACATTATTATGAATTGAGTTTCATAATTTATTTTTTATTTACTTCCTATAACAAAAATTATATTTTCATTATGGTCTTACAGAACGACAGTTGCTTAAATACATTCGTATCGCAGCAAAAACCAAAGGGTCAACAAGTCAGGTTTTACTAAAATTACTTGAAACGCGTTTGGATAACAGCCCTTTTCAATTAGGTATGGCGTCAACTATTCCTCGAGCCCCCTAATTAGTTAACCATGGATATATTTTAGTTAATGGTTGTATAGCAGATATACCAAGTCACCGCTGCAAACCCCAAGATATTATTACAACGAAGGATGAATAAAAATCTAGAGTTATGATTCAAAATTCTCTTGATTCATTCCCCCAGGAGGAATTGTCCCCATCTTAGAAAAATATACTGACATTGAGTTAGTGCTTGGTTTTTTTAGCATTTTTTTTCTATCATATTATTAAATAAAAAATAATTAAAAAAAATATAATTATTAAGAATTAGGTCTCATGATTTATTTCAATATACTTTTTATAGATTTATCGTGGTCTAGACAAAACATCCTAGTATTGAGTTGGTATTTGATTTTGGAAATATGTATTTTTTTTATTATATAATTAAATAAAAATAGTAAAAAGAATTAAAGTTATTAAACTTAATGAAGTTCATGACTTATATTACGAGTTTGATAGGTTAACCCGATTTAATCTAGATTGATTTTATGCATCATCATATTAATTTTTTTTAAAAAATATTATCTTAAAAATATTTTTAAAATCAAATACGGTTTTTTTTTTTTTTTAACCTTCCAAATCGAAAGAATGGTACTCGAGCGTCAGTTTAATTTAAAGCTCCATTGAAGAATCTAGATGAGCACGTGGTATTCTAGCACGGAACACCGATCTCCACTAGATTTTAGTACCCTGGATCCGAAACCATCAACTCCACTCGTGGAATCTGTGGTGATTATTATATATCATTTAAGAAAACCTCCTACTTCCTCTGCACCAATTGCTTCTTCCCGTCACCATCACAGCTGTCTAAACCCTTTATACGAAACGTGTACTGGTGTCGGTGGCCGACATGCTCGCTGCACTGTTTGTCGGTGGTGGCGTGATTAGAAGTCCAGTTTATTTTTAAAATATTTTTTATTTTAAAATATATTAAAATAATTTTTTTATTATTAAAAAAAATATTTTTGATATTAGTACATTAAAATATCTAAAAATATAAATATATATATATATATTTTTAATATTTTAAAAACATTTTCAAAACACTATTACTTCATAATCATCTCCCGTTAAGTGAGGCGCGAGAAAGGAGTTATTTGGTAGGTATAAGGAGAGGACACCCAGTCAATTTGTTATCAGCAAGAAATTAGAATGCATGCTTTTCTTTTTTTCATACTTGGATTGTCAAGTGATAGTCTAATTTATCAAAAGTCATCTTGCATTCGTCCTGTGTATTAGAAATCTTTTTTTTTTTTATGAAAGAATACTTTGAAGAATAAATATAGAAATGTTAGATAAAATAGTGAATTGTAAGGTCGTTGAAAATCACAAACAGAATCATGGGAATGTGATAACCCAATAGAAGATAAAATGAGAAAAAAACAAAGTTTAATTATAAAAAGAACAAAATTTTAAAGGATGAGATTGAAAAAAACAAAAAAAAAACCTTAAGAAATACTTGGCCTACTCGGCTAAACTTGTTATCTAAATCATGAGATAGAGATAGCCAAATTGAAAGAAAATTAAAGAAAATAACGAAATTTATTTTCAAAACGAACAACTTTAAAGGATGTAATCGAGGAAAAAATAATGTCAACACATATTAATTTTTCAAATCCATGACCCTAGCTAGTAGCTAAACCAAAAGCATTCATATGGAAAACCACCATTTGAAAACTCTATTAGACCCAGTGGGTTGACCTGAAATATCATCAAATTTTAAATTAAAGAGCAAAATCGAAAAGAAAAATCAAATTCACAAAAGAATTCAAACAAATAAAAATAAGAGAATGAGAACCAAATTTAAAAATATTAAAAATAAAATCATGGTTCCAAAGATGAAATTGAAAACAAATTAAAAATTAACAAAAGGGTTAATAATCTAAATTAGAAATCTACATATTAGATAAACTTGAAATATTATAAAATAAGAGGATCAACTTAATTTTTTTAATAGTTAGCACGAGATTCAAGGGGAGGATAGAGAGAAGAAAAAAATAAAAAAGAGGGGTGGCCGATGATAAACCATCACTGTAACCACCATACATAGAAGCTGACATTTCTCCACCAGAACACAGCTCGTGCATTGTTGGAGAATCGTGGAGCCACTCCATATACTTACGCGTGTCAATAATTTTTAATTTTAGAAAAAAGACTAGATTATCTCTAACTCGGCTTAATAATAATAATAATAATAAAAAACTAAATTGCCTCTAACTCGGCTTAAATTTATATATGAATCCATAGTAAATCAGTGTGTGCAGTAAAAGTGTGATGCCTTTTTTTTTTTTTTTGTTAATGTCCATTATCGGAACGAGAGAGTCAAAATGGAAATGAAGGAATTGGTTTGATATTTTTAATTTTAATGTTATGTTTAGAACAATAATAAGAAATTGATATAAAATTTAAATTTTTAATTGTTATTTTTTTAGATAAAAAAATAATGATTATAAAATAATTTTGTAGTAACAAAAATAAAAATAATTATAATAATAGTAGTGATAGATAAAAAGTAGATGGTAAGATAATTTTAATAATATAGCAATTCCAATTATATATTTAAAAAAATTAATGCCACCTCTATCAAAGGCGGTCGTTGTGGAAGAAAAGTGAGACGGTGAAGGTAAATAATAATAGTAATATATATATTTTTTTAAATATTTTTTTCAAAAATCAGTCGTGGTTATAAAGGTAAGACAATAACGGTAATAAAAATAGTTAATATATAATGAATAACAATAGCATATTGTTATTATTATTATTATTTAAAAATAGCATATTATTCTAAAAAAAAAAAAACTATTCATTCCTATTCCTTTGTTACAATTGGAAAAAAACTATCATAATGTAGTAGTTAACATTTTCATCTCAAAATTAAATAATATATGCATTTCAGAAAACGGTGGGCTTTCCATAAATCTCCCTGTCTCTTGCTCACAGCCACCGCTTAATCTTTAGACAGATTGAATATAAAAGGAATTCAATTCCCTTTCACGTCCATTACAAACCCAGATCACGCTTTCTTTTTAATTCTCTTCTCCTTTTCGGGATCTCCAGGTACTCTCAAATCTCTTGCTGGCCCAATGTATTTTGTTCTTCTTTCTTGAGACCTGTCTGTTAAACACGTCTCGTTCTGCTTGTTGAGATGATTACTTAATGACCTGGGTTCTCTGTTAATCACTGATTGACAAAATGTGGGTGATACAACTGAGCTCCAACAACTGGATTTTATTCTTGTTTCTATGATTTGATTTGACTTCTTTACCTATGGTTAATCCGGCCACCCTTTTGATAATTATAGACTAAAACCATACTCCTATTCTGTTTATTTTCGAAGAGTAATCTGAGCAGATGAATTTTATCATGAACTGTTTGATTGGTGTTTTACACAGATCTGTGATATGCCTGCCTGGTCTAAATAGTTGTAATTGCTACTATAAACTGTTTGCTTGTTTGTTTTGCTCATTTCTGCGATCCTGATTCACAGTTCAGAGCCAGCTAGAGTGACCATGACCGCGACCAATGGGGAGGTGCTTTCAGTGACTGCCAACGGAGGCTTTACGAATGAAAAGCCCTTCAAGATATTTGTGGGTTACGATCCATGTGAAGATGTTGCCTATGAGGTTTGTCGCCATTCTATTTTGAAACGATCCTCGATCCCTGTCGACATCACCCCCATTGTGCAATCAGAGCTTAGAACGAAAGGCCTGTATTGGCGTGAGAGAGGCCAGCTTGAGAGCACAGAGTTCTCCTTTTCTCGTTTCTTGACCCCGCATTTGGCTAACTATGATGGTTGGGCAATGTTTGTTGATTGTGATTTCCTCTACTTAGCTGACATTAAGGAATTGAGGGATTTGATTGATGATAAGTATGCCATCATGTGTGTGCATCATGACTATGCTCCGAAAGAGACCACAAAAATGGACGGGGCGGTGCAAACTGTGTATCCAAGGAAGAACTGGTCTTCCATGGTGCTGTACAATTGTGGGCATCCGAAGAACAAGGTTCTGACGCCTGAGGTTGTGAACACCCAAACTGGTGCTTTCCTTCATAGGTTTCAATGGCTTGAGGACGAAGAAATTGGTTCCATCCCATTTGTGTGGAATTTCCTGGAGGGTCATAACAAAGTTGTGGAGGGTGACACAACAACATTTCCTAAAGCAATACATTATACTCGTGGTGGCCCATGGTTCGAGGCATGGAAGCATTGTGAGTTTGCAGAAATGTGGTTGAAAGAGAAGGATGAGTGCGTGAAGGAAGCAAATAAATAATTCAAAAGTAGATATCATTCATCAGCTGGAGTTGTTTTTTATTTAATTTTTTTTTTATAAAAAAAATTAATGAGGAGGCTTATCTTCTTGTGCTCTGTTACTCTTACTTCATTTGTAATCTGTATTATCATGCTACCATGTGTGTATTTCTTGGCAGCAGAGCTGGTACAAGTGCATCATCTGTCCTGAACTCCTCTTATATCAGGAACTGCTTTCCTATGTATTTATGAGCATTTTTTAAGAAAGTTTTAGTTTTTCTTTTTTTTTTTCAACTCTAGGGTTGAAGATCACCGTGCACACTAGTTTCAATTCTTGGTGATATTGAACTCTCTGTATAATTTTGATCCATAACCACATTCAGCCCTAGCTGGATCTTTGAAGCTCTAGACAAGGCAAAACGAGACATAAACAGTGGCAGTTAGCAATATAACCTTGGACAACAGCTAATGCAAGTACAAACAAAAGCAAACTGCTAAAAGTTCCAGCTCTTGCAAAGAGAATCATATTTGCGATTTACACACAAAAGCTTCCTGCAGAATTCTTGTTTCCTGAAATCTAAGTCGAATAAAGCTGGAAATTCTATCAACAATGGCGCTAACAATTTTGTTCCTTCCTTGCAATCTTGATACATAAAGGAGCACCGTGAAGTTCTTAACAGAACAGATAACATAACTCTGCCTTGATGATAACCACAGCAACGTGTGCTGCTCCCAATTGATCTTTATAAACCATCTGCGGGAGGCAACCATCAGCCCTTGATTGCAGGAAGCGGAAGTATATGGATTGAGCTTCTTGTTAGCTTCCTGGTATCAAGAGAGATTTGACACAGCAATCTCAAGAATGTCATTGTTATTTATGCACTTGTCCTGAAACACTCTTTGATTGCTGCAGTACCAGATTGCCCACAGGATGATAGAAATCCTTCCCATCACAGGAACCTCAAGTGTAAGAACTTTCCTTGAAAACCAGCTGAACACATCCATAAAAAGTGATGCAGATAGAAGCGAAGAATAACGGAGTTTATTGGAAGTCAAAATCCTTAAAGATGAAAACGTTATAACTATGGAAAGATTCTTAAAAAAATCAATTTTTACTCATCTCAGTTATCAAAAGTTATCAAAAGGTTATTATAATTATTTATATAGAAAAAACTTAAAACCCCAGTAATACTGAATAGAAAAAATAAATTAGAAAAACTATTATTTTCAAATAGAAAAAAAAACATAATAATATAAAAAAAAATATTAACAAAGAAAAATATCTATTTTCCCAAAGAACTTCATCACAAAACAATTCATGATTTTACTTGAAAAACATTTTTCTTCTCCTTCTAAAAATTAACACTCATCAACAAGATCAATTTTTTTTTATTATTATAAAAGACTTTTAAATACACATGATATAAGCCAAGATTCATGTCTACTAAAGAATGAGATATTTAATGCTCAAAAGGTATTTAAGGGTGTCAAGATATAGGATCTCTCATCCATTAAGATCTTTTAGACTTGCTACCTTAATTTTAATATCCTGACGATTGATCTCGTTACAACCTTAATTCTCTAAGTTTTATCTCATTTTTCGTCGTCGACAACTATTTTTAGTTAGGGATGCTTTGCAGAACTTTTTGTTATCATTTTATTTTGCTCTCTCTCTCTTGTAACTTTTTTTTTTCTCTTTCATATTTTTTTCTCATTTCTTTTCTATTTAGAGAATTTCATCAACTAAAAACAACCGAAACATGCTCTTAGTATGGGGTGATCCTAGTTCGAGTTATTATCCAAGAAAAATAGTTTAGTCTTAAAGGGGGCGGCAAGAGATAGATTCTTATTAGTGAAGAGAATACCAAAGGTGACCTTTCTTTATCTTAAATCTAAATTTATTCATGTTGATAAATCTTAGCTTTATTCAAGGGTTACGAGGTTATCCGAATACATACTACCTATCATTATTTAAGTTATCAAACCATTTTTTAAGCAAAAATTTCTCTTTTGAGGTGTTTATTGGTAGGGAAAAAGGTAATTCCAAGGTTAAAAAAGATGGATTATCAAGATTTTACACTTTCAAGATGTATAAAAGATGAAAAATGAGATTTTAAGATTCACAAAAAAATATATATTTTTCCCTAGCATTTGCATGATATATCTCGGAATTTGATCAATGAATTTGTCATTAAATTTATCTAATCGTGGATGCTAAATATTATTTTCACATAGACATATCTTGGTTTCATAACAACAATAAGGCATAAAAAACACAATTTCTTAAAAGAAGTGATTCTATCAAAGTTTCAATTTTTTAAAATAGAAGGATAAAAATGACTTTAAGTTCAATCACAAAAAAAAGTTGACAACGCAATACTAATTCCATCTTAATACTAATTCCATCTTGTTATCCACTTTCTTGACAAACATTTATGGCTTGATAACACTCATTAAGTGTCTTTTTTACTATCCTTGTCAATCACTTGTTATGATGATGATGGACTAGTGATGATATAATATCTACCTTTTGTAACGACTCAAAATTTGATATCATTTAAGAATATTTTGAACAGTTCAGTTTATATAAAATAGGTTAATTTTATTTTTATTTTTTGGAGTCGCCATGTCCTTATTTTATTCCATCATATTTTATTCCAATCGATTTCTCGCGTAACTTATGACACCATCATACAACATACATGAATATCTAATAATAAATTATTCATTTCAATAAAATTTTGGCAAAGTTTCACTTGTACGAAAGCTCTACCAACAAATCCCAACCACAACCTGTCATAAAAAAGATAGTCTCGAGCTCACCATCCATTAGTATCATTAAAAACATATTTATCATTAAAAACATATTTATACTCGCTTTATATTCATGATAATAAAAACTACAACATTTACTTGAAAGCATACAATATCCACTATAAAAGATAATTCGTTCTTCCTTTATGGTTTATTATCCAATCCATATGGTGTTCTTAAGTACATATGTAATAAAGTTATTTACTTAACAAAATTTAGTTTACATCAAAGTCTACTTAATAAGGAAAAACTGAGTAAAGTAATAACATTGTATCATAGTGTGGTGCTGGATGGGATGTGCCTATAAAAACACATACATGATAAGCATATATGTATCCATTAATCCAAATAGCTTTTTGTGATCTTAAGAACAAATACATAATCATAGATCTTATCATATACTTATTTATTACTACAATCTTTAACGCCTTTAGTAATAATCCCCAAAACTAGTGATCTTTTTCATAGGTATATTCAACTATACTATGATTTCATTCTTTTCATTAAAATATACTCCTTTTACCTTTTCTCATACATGATATACCACCAAAGTATTTGTCATTAATACTTTGATATCTTTCAAAAGAGCTTTTAAAATATTGTCCCACCATACTAGTCTCATTATTATTTGTATCAACCATAATTTTCTTGGATTACAAATATAATTGTAACCTTACCAATCTTAATTTTAAACATTTTACTTAAATATGATATTATAACATTTATCCATAATATTTATTTTACACTTGAGTATTTTCTATCACTTTCTTTTTCTTTTTGTGATGGTAATTATGGATGCATTACCATTACTAGTCAATTCCATCCAACTCTACTGACGCATAAACAATTTCTTTTGTGTTATCCAATATTTAAACCTTTATTTTATTGACTCATTTTAGTAGTTATGACCAATGCTTTAAGTTTATTGTGTTTGTAATTCATATGCTTTAATTTGAGTTGAGACTTCTAATTCATGTCCTAATTCATTTATGAATCCATTAATTTCTCTTAATGACCATAACTTCCACTTTATAACAACCACATTCATTAATTCTAGGGGTGTTCACGGTCCGGTTGTAATCCAAAAATTCAACCAAACCGGAAAATAGTAGTCCTTATTAATATAACTCAAACCGAACCGAGAACCGGTTCAAACCGAACTGGTTTTGTTCGGTTCGGGTCGGTTTTTAGCATTCAAAACTAGAAAAACTGAAACATTTTTGTTGCTGCCATTATATACCTTAATATTTACCAAAACGAGATGTTGTATTACATCTTGGATAGATTGCCATTTAGGATGGATCTAAGAATTCCAAAATGCAAAAAAATCTCAAAAATATTTGCCAGAAGACAATAAACCAATCTTAGTTATGTCCCAAGAAACGTTTGTAGCTACCAAAACCATCACTATTTTTCAATGGCCATCTTCATAAGTGGGACTATTGTTTACACTATCTACTTGAACCAGAAGTTCAGATTTGACCCTTCGAGATTATTCATGTTCCCCTGAAGATTGAGATCATACAAAACCAGATTCAATCTTATGATAGAAAAAATAAATGTTGTCATTTAAAAAAACACATTTCTAGGAGAGCACAAAGGAGTGGGAGCGGGAGGGAGGGAGGGGTGGGGCAACTGGAAAGGGGAAGGGGAAGGGGGGGTTGGAAAGGGGAAGTGGAGGGGGGGCAGCTGGAAGGGTTAGGGGGAAAGGGAGGGGGGCGACTGGAAGGGTTAGGGGAAAATGAAGGGGGGAAAGGGAGAGGTTAAGGGAAAAGAAAGGGAAAAGAAAGGGGGAAAGTGAGGGGGCGGCTGGAAGGGTTAAGGTATTTAGGGTTAGGATTTTCTTTTTATACCATTTTTTTAGATTTAATTAAACCGATTCGGTTTGGTTTGATTCAATCGGTTTAAACTTTTTTAAACCGGAACCGAATGGGACCAGGTGGTTTTTTTATTTTTTAATCGGTTTATTCGGTTTTTTCTATCGGTTTGGTTAATTTTTTCTCGATTTTTTCAGTTTAATCGATTGGTCGGTTTTTTTGAACACCCCTAATTAATTCAATTCATCCCTCATAGTTATACTTTATTTTAGATTCATAATTCATTTTAGAGATCAATAGTTTTTCCCTAGATTGGTCATTTTCATTATTGTAACTTAATGTCCACAATTTGTGATTTAACTTAACGATGGATTCATCAATATGAATCAAAGTCTTTGCTTCATGTTTTAATTCATTATTTGGGTTCATTAATCCACCCAATGCCTATAACTCAGGTTTTAACTCAATTATGAATTCATTAAATCTATTATGCAATTTACCATGTTTAAGCCAACCTTAATAATGCTTTAACTCGATACCTGTAACTCAAGCTTTAAACATCATTTTTATTTTTCATTTCAATAAATACAACTTGTATTTTTTTTTATTATACATTCATTGATTCTTTTCAATATTCGTGACTAATACTTTATGTAAACCACATTCATTAATTCATTTTATTCTATTAATCAACAATTAAATCTCCCCACCTTTTATTTTACTTTACATGCCTTCACATTCTCATTTAAGTTCACATTTATAACACTGACTTGTACCCTTTTTAAGTTATCTAGACTCAAGTTTTCAAAATGTTATTTGGCTTTCTGTCATTTTAATAAGTTATCTTCACTTTTTAGCCCACGTCATTGGGTTCGGATAAAAAACACTTCATAGCCCTCCCATTGTGGTTGTCGTAATAATAATTCATTACCCCTGCCATTATGGCTGGCATAACCTTTTTCATATAAACCCCCTTATTATAGTTGGTTTAATTTCAAATCATAGCCTTACCATTGCGACCAACTAATTTACAAATTATTTTCCCTCTCCAAAGAAATATTCCATTTGATAACATTTTTCTATCCCAAAAATATATTTCATATGATATCATTTTGCTGTACCGAAAACATATTTCATTTGATACCATTTTCCTATCTTGAAAGCATACTTCATATGGTATTATTTTCACATTCACATATCATATTTAATTGTACTCATTGTTTACTTTATTTATTCATTATTTTTATGCTTATAATTCATTTACTCATTATTTCTCATAATTATTCCTCGCATTGGCATTATATTCACCTACTCCCCTCTATTTCTCAATCACTTACTTTCATTAATTTTATATTTGTTTACTTTTCATCGATTCTTCTTTCGTATACTCACATCATATTCACATTTACATAATTAAACAAAATACTTTTTAAAATAAAAGAAAGAGGGTGACAAACACCAACCTGGTGCTCTTGTTGTGCTATTTTTTGTCATCTTCATAATATTGAAGAAAGTATCCAAATCAATACCCAGATTTATTCCAATCATTATCACAACTACGCATACACATTATTTTTCCACTTTTGTAATAAAGTTTTTAGATATGCCACTTTTATTTACAAATTCCATTAATTCTTATTTATTTTAATCATTTCCATAATCCCATTTAATGACTAAGTATTTGTCAACTGTTTTCATATTCAAATTCAATGTCCAAACATTTCATCAACTAATTTCATATTCCAATTTAATGTCTAAACATTACATGTAACCATTTTCCATAATATGATTCAATATCTACGCATTACGTCAACCATTTACATAATTCTATTCAATATCTAACTATTTCATCAGCTAAACCCAATATCTAAACTTTTTGTCGATGAATTTCATTATTTAAATATCTAAACTTTTCATCGATGAATTTTAATGTCTAACTGTCTACACTTTTCAACGACAAAAATCCATGTTTAACATTTTATCAAACACACGAGTGCAATAATTCAACCCATAAAATTTATAGAAATTTCACATATTCATCCCTTCAAAACATATCACAATGTTACAACACATCTCAATTCAATATACAATCATCATAACCAAGATTTTATATATGATTCCTCATTATAGCACACATTTTACAAAAATTCATGCTCTAACTAACAATTTTATCATAAAATTAATATTCACAAAACAACACCAACATAAAGGCTTGCTCTAATTAACAATTTCATCATCAATTTATATTCTCGAAGCAATAACAACACAATATTACATCATAATTAACAATTTCACCTTCAATTTCCAACTAGCTTTATCATCCTCTTTTCTATACAACTAATAACCAATTCTAGGGCTTTTATTTTCCTTTACTAATTTAAGGAATAAAGATGAAATTAAAGGACAACTAAGCCTTTTACAACATCTAATAAACTCAATTTAATGGTTAATTCTAACGGAATCAAGAACAAACCTCTTGCTTTGCTTTCTTTGAAACTTCCCTCACCAAAACACTCTAAGCTTTCATTTTCTCTCTAAACACACATGTTTATGTAGATTTTTAATAGGATCATCACCCTCTCTCCGCCAACTATGCCATGAATTTGGGAAAAAAAAAAGAACAAGAATAATTACAAGCTATTCTCCCTCTCTTTTCTCTTCTCAAGGCTTAAAGGATATCTAAGCCTTTTATAACATGTAATAAACTCAATTTAATGGTTCATTATAATGGAAAAGGTTTAGGAAATTTCTAACTGGTGGTTCGTGTGATTTACCGTTAGAGATCGAATATTTGGATGACTTGTGGTTTGCAACAACTTAGCCTTGAAACAAATATTCAATGGCGAAAAGAACATCTGATTTTCTAGTAATCTTTGCATAAACCCTAAATAACTCTAGATTTATCTAACATGATTCTTAAAACTTGTAAAAGGTTTTTATATTTACAATTTTTGCTGCATGTATGTGTTTAGGGAAACCCGATAAACCTTGAGAGGAAAAAATGGTTAGTGAACTTGATATTGGTTGTGAGTCCTTTTGAATCTAAGTAATTAAGTATTGACTCAACACTTTCATTGGTATATGTATATACCTAGTTATAAAAAAATGACCATCCTAATGAGTTAATTAGGGATTCGGTTAACCTAAAGCTTGGATCGATACAAGTTTTAAAAAATAAAGAAATGATCGACTCAACCTGACTAGATTAAAAATATAGGTTAACTTGATACCTAGATAACTTAGGTAAAAGCCAATCAAGAACCCATTAATTTTTTTTTGGAAAAAAAATTGGGTCAAAATAATGTTGATTTAAATAAAATTGGAGTCAGCCTGGTTTAATCATCCCAACTTATGACCTAGACCTTACATTGAACCAACCTTATGATTGGATTTTAAAATTATGAGTATATATGAAAATAAGATCAAAATAAAATACATTGTTAAAACTTTAAAGTAATCATTTTGATCATTAAAAACATTGTTTTCCTATCACTTAAATTAGTTAGTGTACCCCACATAATAATATGATTCCAATCTAATTTGTAATTAAAAACAAGATAGTATTTGTGTTTTTTTATAAAATAAATTAAAAATATATATAAACCGATAAATCATATAAAAAATGATTAACCACTAACTAATTAAAGACTAAATTGAAAAGTTAATCTTTATTATAAGAAGTATAAAATATATGTTAATATGAATATTTAACATCATAACACAGGTAACTTTCTGTTTTTTTTAGTTGTATGACAATAAAAATGGATATTTATAATAATTACAATGATTTAAAATTTAGAGAAAAATTATATTTTTTATTCAAAATTATCTTTTCTTGTTCGTATAATTATTTTTTGTTTTTTTTAAAAATCCTTTTCTATATATTTTATTGAGAAAAAATGAAGGTAATTAAAATATAAATTAAAAAAAATATTGACCTAAAATAAGGAATAAAAAATGTATTTTTTAATCAAAACTTCCTTTTCTTATTCATTGGTTTCCTTTTTTCGTTAAAGACTGAGTTTGCAATTTTTATCGTTGTACTTTGTACTTTAAGCATTTTAGTTATATTATTGGTTAATTGTGTTTAATTGAGTTAATTGCAATACTTGTTATTATTAATGAAACACCTAATTTATCATCTTTATAATAAGTTTATTATATTTGATTATGTAAATTGTTCTACTTATATGGTTTTTTTTTCTTATTTCTCACCTAAAATATTTTTCAAATTCTTTTAAGAAACATTATAAACTTATTATCTTCCAGATTTACGTAATTATTCAAAACAATTTTAGATTGCCACATTATGATAATGATCATTAAGTTTTTTATTAAAAAATATTATAAAGATGGAGAATTATATCTTCGACTTTGACTATCGTAATTTCGTTTAGATATAAGAATAAAAAAGAAAAATGAATTAAATGATAAATCTTAAATCTTAAATCTTAAATATGAAAGAGGGTATCATAGGAAGTACAATTAAATAACCCTCTCATTTGATAAACTAATTTATTAGTCTTGAAAGATTATCGCATAACGTTTTAAGAAGCTCTCTCTCTTTATATATAATAATAATAATAATAATAATAATAATAATAATAATAATAATAAATGGTGGTCGATGTTATAGTTATTAGGTAATTTTGCTATTTAAATTAGACATTCCTTTTTGGCCCTAGTTGACATGATTTTGATAATCAAAGGACTAAACGATATAGTAAAAAATCTTGAAGGCTTGCAACTAAGACTCCGTTTGTTTTTCTCTAGCTTTTACGTTAACGGTAAAACATTTTTGATAATAAAAAAAACTGCATTTTATACTATATGATCCACTAAAAATTGAGTTTGAAATGCAAGTTTTGTGTAGCAGTTTTTACATGTTTTTTTAATTGAGTTTCGTAAATATTCTCCTGACTTTGTGTTTGTGAGTGTGGTTGCGGTTGCTTTTCAAAGTGTTTTTCACTTAGAAATAAATCAAAATAATTTTTTTTATTTTTAAAAAATTATTTTTGACATCGGTGTATCAAAATGATCTAAAAATACTAAAAAAATATTAATTTGAAGCAAATAAAAAAATTAAATTTTTTCAAAAGTGTTTTTTAAACACAAAAACAAATAGGGTAAATCTTATCCAAATATTTTATACATGTTTTTTGCTACACATAAACTTCAACCACAGTTTTTACCAAACATATATTTAAATTCAACTAACTACTACTAAAAATATTTTTTTCTAAACTTATATTTCTGAAATTACAACTACAAAAGCTACCTCAAAAATATACACACCCTAAGTCTTTTAAATTGGCAGCTAGTTTGCTTCTTTTTTTTTTCTTTTATATTAAGGGTAAGTTCATTTGAGATTATATGTTTTATCAATTTGATAATGCTTTCTTAATATTAAATTAAAAATGAGAAATTCAATTGTTAAAAACCCTAACAATTACTAGAAAATAAGTTCATGTATCCTCGGATTGATGGAAATGAAAGGAAATCAAGGAGAGAAAGTTCAATTTATTTTGTTTTCATGGTTCAAAAAACGAGGAAATTAATTTCACCTTTTATGAGCTTAATGGATGGAGATTGAAATGCTAGTCAATCTAGAGAATTTTAATTAATAAAGGAGTTTAATTTCACCTTTTTTTTTTCTTTTCTTTTCTTATCCTTTTACATAATTCCAAACCTTCCACGATGCATCTTTAAATTGCTTAAGACAGAAGCAAAGAAAAACTTGGTTAGGGCACCGGAAAAAAACAATTGTGTTCCACTATCTCATTTTTTATAGGTGTTTGGAAGTGTGGTTGTGGTTATTTTTTAAAGTGTTTTTTATTTGAAAATATATTTAAATTAATATTTTTTTTTATTTTTTAAAAATTATTTTTGCTATCAGCACATCAAAATAATTTAAAAATATCAAAAAAATAAAAAAAATTAAAATTTTTTCAAAAATACTTTTGAAATGCAAAAACAAATAGGAATTAACAAAGATGAAAAATCACAGTCCATGGATGAATTTTTTTATTAATATGAGTATATGGGTTAGCTTACATATATTTCTATTAATTTTATGAATCTTAATCATACAATTCTTTAATAACCTTAAAAAAAATTTAACCTTGTAATTATTAAAAAGCTCGGCCAATGTAAATTTAGGAAGCGTTTGGGAACGCGGTTCAACCTGCGTTTTTAAAAAATTAAAATTTTTTTTGTTAAAATTTAATATGGTCTGTACGTTTTGGATCGTTTTGATGTGCTGATGTCAAAAATA
Organism: Populus deltoides; assembly: GCA_015852605.2. NCBI lineage: Eukaryota > Viridiplantae > Streptophyta > Magnoliopsida > Malpighiales > Salicaceae > Populus > Populus deltoides. Next base: position 10,044,557 of record CM027588.2, on the reverse strand, counting down.
ATTTTTAAATAATGAAAAAACATTATTAACATATATTTTAGTACAAAAAATTATTTGAAAAGCACTTGGAACCACACTCTCAACCACGCTTTTAATCGACTCCAAACAATCCCTTCTCTTTCCATGTATAATTAATGACATTAATATTCGTTAAGATAATAAAATAAAGTAATTAAAAAGACAGGCACCCTCACACGTGTCCCTTTCTCAAACCCCTTCGTGTATATAAAATTATAAATCCCATAGAAAAACTGTAAGAAAAGAAAAGAAAGCACTCACAGCCTACAGAGAGAGAGAGAGAGAGAGATGGTGTCTTCTCCTCCTCCTCCTTCATCAGGTAATATGGACCCGAACCCGACAAGGAGAATACTGGGGTTGGGGTTCTGGATACAAGGGCTCAGGTGTTTACCATGGATGGCTATTAACTTCTTTTTGAAAGATGGGCTTCATGTGGACCCTTCTACTCTCCAGCTCCTTCAAAACTCTGCTAATCTTCCCATGGTTGGTAAGCCTCTCTATGGTGTCGTTTCTGATGCTGTTTACATTTCTGGCCAGCACCGCATTCCTTATATTGCCATCGGTGGTAAGTGAAATCATCACAACTACCTTACCTCAAGCTTTTCTTTCTTTTCTTGCTCATTGAGTAGTTTAATTGAGTTTTGTTTCACTTGTTTGATTTTATTTTATTTATTTCCAGAGATCATAGTATAGGCAGCAGGGATGCAATGATTCTTTTAGCCCTTTCTTGATCTGATAAAAGATATATTAGAGTTTGAGTCTTTCGATGAAGGATTTATTATTATGTTAAAGGAAATATAGGTTTTCGAAGTTTTAATGCTATGATTTATCTGGGATGTTGTTGGTTTTATGAGTTTGCTTTTGTACAATTAGTTTCAATAGTAGTTGTTTTCTTACAATTTAATGAGCAACTCTTCTTCTTCTTTTGTGTGTGTGTGTGTGTGTGTTCTTTTTGTTCTTGTTTTTTTGTCCCGGAACTGCTGCCATGATGATTTTATCCTGTGTTTTTCACTCATCGGATAAGTTTCATATCCCTTGATAAAGAGGGTTTGATCTTATAACTTTTAACTACGTTTCTTGTCAGTAAGGGCAGACAGGCAGAGAACAGGTGCATGTTAAGTTTCAATAAACAATCCTTTATGGTGTTTATTGAAGTTCTAAATTAGTAGAGTATCTAACAGTGATGTAGGATAATACTACTTGAATCTGTTTTTGACGTTCAGGGGAATTCTCTCATTGCTTCTCCAAATTGTGTTAACCTGTAATATTCCTGCTAAGCATGTTTATCTATTAGAATTATCCCAGCTGTCTCCTTCACGATAATGTTATCCTTGCACTTTTGCTCATGGAACAAGTTATATATTGTTTGATAAAGATAGCTTTGAAAATAGAGAAATAGTGAATTGGAGCTTAAATCTTGTGTACTAATTTGCCTGCAAGGAAAAAGTTTGGTACCATGGTGAACTGAGGATATGATTCTGTAGTCTGTACAAATATGCATGGTCTTTTATCTCTTTTTGTGATATAACTCAAAATTACTCCATAACAAGTTTGCACATCTGTTATTGCAGCTTTCTTGCAAGCAGTTTCATGGCTAGCCATAGCAATCCTCTCTCCATCAGGCATCTCAATCGTCACCTTGAGCCTATGTCTCCTCCTTAGTAATCTTGGTGCTTCAATAGCTGAGGTTGCAAATGATGCCATTGTTGCAGAGATAGGAAAGCAGCCCACTTTGCCCCCTAAAAACTCCCAGTCATATTCCTCGGGTGAGCTCCAGTCATTTGTCTGGATTGCTTCCTCTGCTGGTGGTGTCCTTGGAAACCTGCTTGGTGGTATTGCCATTAACATTTATGGTCCCCAAGCTATGTTCCTCTTTTTCAGCCTTGCTGTTGCTGTGCAATTGTTTATTATTATATCTGTCCGTGAAAGCTCACTTAACCTCCCCAAAAGTTCATCGAGAGTTGGAATCAGAAAACAGCTTTCAGAGCTCTCAGTTGCATTACAGAAACCTGAGATTGCTTACTCAATAACATGGTTGGCAGCATCAAATGCCATAATTCCATCTCTAACAGGAACCATGTTCTTTTACCAAACACAGTATCTGAACATCAATTCATCTGTATTGGGGATCTCTAAGGTTTTTGGCCAGGCAGCAATGCTTCTATGGAGTGTCATCTACAGTCGTTTTTTAAAGTCAGTTCCATCGAAGAAATTAATTGCGGCCATTCAGGGAGTGATGGCAGCATTCATGCTGTCTGATGTGCTGTTTGTGAAGGGAGTTTATCGGAGCATGGGTGTGCCAGATTTGTTATATGTTATAGTCTTCTCAGGCCTTTTGGAGGTTCTATTCTTCTTCAAGATTCTGCCATTCAATATTTTAATAGCACAGCTCTGCCCTTCGGGATGTGAAGGATCCCTGATGGCGCTTGTGGCTTCTGCCACTGCCCTTTCATTCATAGTGAGTGGATACCTTGGAGTTGCACTCTCATCATTTGTTGGAGTAACTGGCAGTGATTTTTCAGGATTTCCTTGTGCCCTTCTGATACAGGCGGTCTGCACACTCTTGCCGATTTATTGGTCATCTTGCATTCCCGATGATAAGAAGCCGGAAAGCAGGAGCAAAAATGAGTAGAATTGTAGTTTCGACGATTCAGTTGATTTTCTAGAGCATTCTTTATTCCTTATTTCCTATCATGTTTGGTATACGCAGTGGTCGTTGCAGCCTTGCAAGAATTTCGTATGATATCTTGAAAGCTATATGCTGTGACGCTGTGTTGTTGGATCTCTTTTCATACATATAATTCAATTAGTAGCGGCTCATTCTCGTTCTCTTGGGTGGAAAGCCACGAGCTTCTGCGGAGAATGTTTTTGCTAGTCTTATTATAACCGGCCTACTCCAACAGATCAACATGTAACCTAGCAAGAATGTTTTTGTGTTGTATAACCTGATTTTTTTTCCTTTAAATTTTTTTTGATCCCTTTAATTTTGAAATTATTGTTTTGGTTCAAAATTTTATTTTGTTTATTTTTTAATGCTTGGTTTGAGAAAAAAAAAAAGGGTTCGTATAAAACAATGAGAGAGAGAGAGAGAGTTGAAGGTTGGTTGAATTTTAACGATAAAACAAGTTATTTTTTTATGTTTTTATTTAACGAGAAGAGTTTCATTTTAAGTATTAATCAATGTAAGTTGACAGATTTTTTTTCAACTTGATCTTGTGTTTTTTTGAATAACCTAGAGGTGTTTTGAGTTTAGAGATTGTTTGTTAAGTTATAATAGAGATTGTTTGTTAAGTTATAAAGGTGATTGTTAGAAGAAAATAGGTTAAAGAAATGTTCTTTTGAGTCTAAAATTACCCAGTTTAATAAGATGATAAATTGTCTGATTTTTGTACTGGGCAGACGATGTTATCATTCGCCTTTTAAACTAAGAAAATAAAAGACTAGGTGTGTATAGCCTTCTCATTTCATGGGCCAAGGCCACTAGCCCATCCAAACATAGGCCACTAGCCTTTTTTTAAAAGAAAATTTTTTAGATTTAAAATTAAATTTAATAAATTTATTTTTTTAATTTGTATCTTTAATTTTATTTTATCTCTTTCTTGTGAATATATATTTTTAGTATCATATAATTAAATGAAAGGTAGATTCTAAGATAATAAGTTTATCAAGATATTTATGGTATTTTCTATATATTTTTGTCAAAAATAGGTTGGGAAATGAGTTTTTATGTTAAAATGATCTTTAAATTTGATTTATTGGGCACCACAATGACTAGAATCTAGTAAAATCAGACAATGTATTCTTACCTTAGTAAGCAACACGCTGTGTAATTTATTTATTTTTTTTAAAAAAATTAGGCCAGATGAGAAGCTGTGTGCCCCATTAGCAATTTGGACACGAAACTTAATAAAATAGGCTAAACATGCCAACATTACCTCATCTTTTTTCTCTTTTTTTTTTTCTAAATTATCTTTTTTACTATTTTTTAAATTAATGCTTTTTTTTCTAAATGGATCATGTCATCCACCCTATCTACAATAATAAAATATATATATATATATAAGAACCAAGCACGAGGCCTAACAAAATGAGCCAAATAAGCTAGTCTAGCTTACCAAGTCCAGCATCGTCTGACCCTTTTGTTATATTAATTTTTTTACTATTTTTTTAAATTAATGATTTTTTTGTTTGTTTTTTTCAAAATTATTTTTTATTTATAATTAAATTAATACTCCTCTTTTTTTATTTTGTTTATATAGCCTCTTTTAAATGATAATTATTTTTTAGTTATTTTGTATGCATTTAATTTTTGAAGAGATTATTTTAATTCATTTATGATTTTTTTTATGTTTTATATAAATAATAAAATATTTATTTTTGGATAATATTTGTATTATGTATAACCTTACATAATTTTTCTTTTTTATTCAATCAATTTCATGTGTATCTATATCTATTATCATTTGATTGAATAAAATTTTGATTTTTATAAACAAAGTTATTCAACATAACCGGGTAAAAATCCTATATTGCAAAGTTAAATATCGTGATATATGCCTATCAATTTTCTATTTTTATCTTTGTTTATAGTTATGATTTTATTTTTATTTTTTTAGCACAAATAATTTTCTATTTATTTAATTATATATATACACACAAACTTCTCCATTTACCCTTATAATTTTTTAATGAACAAATACACATTGAAAAGTGTGCACATATAATTGTTTTATAGAAAAAAATTCCTAAAGAGCTAGTTTTATCTAATCAATGTAGCCGTCATCTTTTGGTTATCAAGAGGATTGTTTCAATTTCTAATAGAGAGAGCATTCAAATGTCAGGCAGGTAGGCACAATTTTCTCCAGTAACCAAACAACTTAAGTAAGGGGAAAATGAAAGGCAATTGGATCAGGTGGAGATTGTTCGAAATGGGGGAAGTCGAGAACAGATCGAAGAGCCTTAAGAAGTGTATCCTGATGTGTAGAGTAAAACTACATTACATTCGTTTCCTGGGCAAACGGTTCTCAAGAAAAGACTGAAAACAGAGGCCAAGAACTGGGGATATCTTGTCCTAATCCCACAAGATGTTCTTCTCTTATGCCTGTGAATTCTATCTATTGTCACACGATTGGAACCAATAGCCAAAAGCAGCGCTTATAAATAATTGATCTTAAGCATGTCAGTTCTTCAGATATCAACAACTCATGAACATGGATATTCACCAAAGATTAATCTTGAGAACCCAGTTTTACTACTGCAAGTATGTCAACAGACAAAATCCAACATACACTAAGATCTATACTAGTGTGTGTGTAAAAACACTCTGAAAATGTTGAAATATCTCATCAATAATTACATGATTGCAGAATATTGCTTGCAGATAATCCATTCAACAATCAAAAGGAAAACCCGATCATTTGTCGTACTAGGCCTATTGGCAAAGCTTCTAACAGGTTAGCAATGTTAGAGAATAATATAAATCATATCTTGAGATCTTACCTAACAGCTTAAGCTATTGGATTGAGATGGTTCTTTGACATGATATCAGAGTCTTGATGACCAAACGGTCACAAGTTCGAATCTCACTATCTCTATTTATTTGATAAAAATTAAGCACAAGGCAATGTGGGCCTGTGCAAGTTTCAAGCCCAAAAAGCTTTCACTTGAGGGGGCGTGTTAGAGAATAATATAAATCATATCTTGGGATCTCATCTAACAGCTTAAACTATTGGGTTGAGATGGTTCTTGTCAAGACAAGCAACACGCTAACAAGTACCTAAGGTCTCTTCTTATATAAAAACTACAGCATTCAATCATGATATTCCAAATTAAAACAAATGGAAATATAGAAAAATATCCAGTTTTTTATTAAATTCAAATCGAAATGCACTCTTTGATATGCTAAAGCAGAATAATCAACCACATAGTTATGATTAAAAAACACTCCATGTTCGCTCACCCGCCAGAAGCCATAATCTCGTACTCCACACACGGCTGCAGCTCAAATTTCAGCAACACAACATTTACGTCCATAAAAGTTTTTGATTAAGATGAGCAAAGCTCACAAGTGAATATTAACAGAGACTAACAGCACAGCCAGAGGCTGAACAGAACACAGTAAATTAAAAAGCACAACTTCCAGTCATAAACAACCAAAGCATAATATTAGTATTAGTAACTTCTAAATGCAACCATCCCACAAGCATTCTGATCGAACCTTTTCGCCCTTCAACAGTCCCTCGATTTCTTTCGGTGGGTTTAGACCTAAACGTTGAGCACGCTCCCAACGTGCAAGCCGAGACATCCCAAGGCACGGTCCATATGCCATGTTCATGTCAAATTGCCTCAACACATCCTCATGTTTGTCATAATCATCTATTAAACATAAAACACCAAGAAAACACAATAAGTTACAGCTTATAAATACACAGAATATACATATACATACACATGTAACACAGTTTCAATTAACCAGTGCCGATATTTTACAACGAATTTTACCACACTAAAGAATAGACCCAGATACAATTTTCCAATTTGAGAACAATAAACGAAAAATAAGTAATTAAAACAGCAAAGACTTATCTTTCTTGTCTTGCGATGAAGAAATTTTCCAGTATTTTTATTCTTTAAAGAAAAAACAGACAGTGAAGGGAGAAAACAAATCCCAGAAGTGTCAACTATCAAACAAACACTAGAAAATTACAAGAAAAAAAAAGAAAAAGAATAAAAAAGGAGAGGATACAAGAAACAGAAACCTTTGACATCAGGAGAGTCATGGGAAACCAAGGCAGTTGGTTGGGTAATATCAGAGCCAAGAGTGGCCGCGTGAATAAGAGACGATTTACTGGTAGATGTGGGTTTTCTGATACCACTCTTGTTCTTCTTTTGCCTGTAGAAACCCTTCATGTTGCTTGATGCTGTTGCCATCTCTCTCCCAAAATTTCAAATTTCGACTTTCTGCTTCTGTTTCTGTTTCTATCGCGAGAGAGAGAGAGGGAGAGAGGAGAGTTAATTAAATTTTATTTATCAAAACTAGTTACGCAACGTTGCGGTGCGGGTCCATTTATTTTTTTCAGCTTAAAAAAATGTTAAGATATTAAAAAATTGATATATAATGGTTAAAATATTTTTAAAATGTTTAAATATGATATATTGAATAATTTTTTTAAAAAAAAATATTGTGATAATAATATATTAAATCGATCTGAAATAATAATAAGTAACTTGTAAAACTAGTGATCTATAGTGTAAGATCGTGATAAAACTATGAAAACTACATCAAAATAAATTAAAAAGTTTAAATATAATGAACCAAATATAAAAGGTTAAGAGAAAAAAATTAAATTTAAAAAATAAACAAAAAAAGTGAACCAAGTAAATTTATATTGAAAACGAGTTCACTCGAGTTAACTTACTAAACTCATAAGTCAGGTTATAAAATCTAGATAACCCAATAGAAAAAAGAAACAAAAAAAACCATAAAGCCCATTATGTAAAAGAATCAATGTCGAGTAAAAGAAAATACATAAAAGAAATCAATCTGTGTTAGTTTATAAAACTCATGACCCGGGACCATTAAATCAGAAACATCAAACTTAGAAAAACCACAAAACCTAATTTTCAATAAATCAAATGACAAATAATAAAATTAAAAAAAACTAATTATACAAAAGGATCAAAAAGAAAAAAATAGCAATAAAAAGAATGAGGAATAAATTTAAATTAAAAAAGAAATGAGAAGATGAATAATTTTAGATTGAAGGGTTATATTAAAAAGAAAACTTAAAATCAAAAGATAATTAAAAGAAAAAATCACCAAAATAATGAGGACTAAATAAAAAAATAATACATTAATTTTTTTTTTATCAAAGAATGAAATTAAAAACAATTGAAAGTTTATAAAAGGGACAAGAAAAAAATTAAAAAGAATCAGAACCAAAATTGAAGAGATAAAAAATAATAAATCTAGATTAAAGGATGAAATTATAAAAACAAATTATAAAAAGATCAAAAATAAAAATTACAAATCAAAAAAATAAAAACCAACACTCAAATATAAGCAATTAAGTGAATTATCTTGAAATTTTATATGGTCAACAGGAATATCAAGGAAGGAGAGAAAATAAAAAAACATTATTAACGATAATCTCCTAAAAAATAACATACATACATCGTTACATGAGAAAGAGAACACCACGGGGAATGCAATGACACAATAGACAATAACTTTTAACCACAAGAATTAGCTGCACACATCGCTTGAAAACAGTAAAGTGATGCATAAAAAAAAAAAAAATCAAATTATCACTTTACCATTATGAAATGTGTTGTCAAATGATTATAGATTGATAAGTGAAATAGGAATTCATATCCCTGCATTAGGCCACTCATCAAAGAGAGGCTGAAGAGACCGGTTTTCCTGCCTCATAGATTCTGATGAACTGAACTCCCTTCCATAAAAAAAATGATGTCGTTAATGCTGTTTTGACGGTGCATCATCGACAATTAGGGGCTCAAAATCCTGCAGTGTCCGTAGTTATGGGTTAGTTTTGCACACACAAAAAAACATCATTTCTTGATTATGGCATAGGGTTTTTTTTTTAAAGTTTAATGTGGGTGTCCGGGCCAACTTGCGTGTACCTCGACTAATTCCACGGGTCCTGAAATTAACGACCATATAAGTCTCCAGTGACCATCATATAAGTAACCACATGACTCGAACCTGAGATCACAGAAAGAGCAAATCTCTTGATCCCAAACTCTTACCATTTTGTCAATCTAAATAGTTTGCATAGGGTTTTTTTGCATGGACATGAGATGTGATTTGTTGACAATTCATCAATTAAAGATTCAAAACATAGAAAGAAAAATAAATGTCAATTTTAAATCTTTAATTCATGAATTGTAAGCACCCCAGCAACATGAACTCAAGCTCAACTTCAATATTTAATTCATGAATTGTCATTCCTTGTTCTTAAGAGGAAGTAGCACATAGTTTTCAGACCCGGTTTGGTGGCCGGCCCGGTTCAAGGCTCGGGTCCCTGGTTTTGACCGGGTCACCAGGTTGCCTGCGTCAATTCTTTTTTTTCAAATCAAAATGACATTGTTTTAATAAAAAAAATAAAAATTAACGAGTTGCAATCGAGTTTTTGACCAGGTCTTGCCGGGTCACCAGGTCAATTTGCTGGGTCATCTGGGTCTCGTTGGGTTTTTTCTTCTCTTATTTTTTCTTCAATCCAGCCCGGTTCTAACCTCAAATTCTTTCCTTTATTTTTTCTTCAATCCAGTCAGATCAATTTATCGAGTTCTAACCAAACCGGTTTCAAAATTATAAAGTAGCATGAGCCTTTCCTGGTCTAGAATTCATAAAGACAAAATATCCTCTAATGCCACATCGTCAATCCACTATTATAATTTATAATGAATTTAGGCATGCGTACAATAATATTTCCATATATTTCAGATTCTTGTAATTAGAGCTTGGGTTCCCAACATATCTTCACTTTCCAACACCAAAATTTTTTAAATTTTAAATTTGTTTGTTGTTTTCACTAAACCTTTAAATTTAGGATTTTACACATAACTATACAATTTTCATGTATTTTATTATATCATGGTAATATATATATATATATATATATATATATATATATATATATAATTTCTTTATAAATAAAGGTATTATTCAACGTCTAACACAAAAAACTAGTTACTAATGTTATTAATCTAGTTATCTATTTTTAATTTCATCTCTCTTCAATTTTTTTATTTGTCAGTTTTAATATCTATTTTTTTAATAAACTTGAAAAAAAATATTATTTTTTAACTTATTTTTTTATGACATAGTCAGACACTAGAAAGTAATTTACAACTCATTTTTCATGACACTACTAAAATATCTAAAAATAATCCACTTTTCAAGAATTTTATTTTTAATAAAAAATACTTTAAAAAAATTGCTTTTGAACAAATAAATAGGGCCTTAGATCTCATGATCATTTTTATTGTATGTGAACCACTCTACGAGCATTGTTTTATCAAATTAAATCTCCTTATAAAAACGTTTAAGGAGATGATCCATGAAAAAAACTTGAAAAAATAATATTAATAAGTTATTTTTTTTATTGTTTTATCATTTTTATAGAGAGTTTTCACCGCATGACCCATGTATCATAAATTGAGAAACAATGACATAACAAAGTGCATCATTCTGTTTATCTTATATTTTAAATTTTTAATATAATAGTCTCCCGACTTATATCATTTCCAACAAGAAATCTAGGTTATTCACAAATCCATTCATTCAATATGTCAATGTTATCAAGGCTAATAAGATCTAAAACATTTTTTATTTTGCTCAAATTTCTACAAAATATAAACATGGAAAAAAACAATTTAAATATAAATCATATATATTAGTGATAAATCTAATTTTTAAATATTAATATCATTGTTAATGAAAATAGTAATAATCATTTTCAATATTATTATTAATATTATTGTTATTGAAAATAGTAATGAAAAAGAGTTTTTTATACCTGTGTGGTTTAATTAATCAAATTGAACCAGGTTCAATTTGATTCAATGACTTTTCAAGCCCAGAACGGAACATGTGAAATGAAATCAAAACATTCCAATTGAAATTTATCTGGAAATCCTGGAACGGACTCAGATTTGATATGAAATGAGAATTATTTTGTTTTGTTTTGTTTTTTGAATTGGTATAAAATGTTTCAGCTATTCTAGACAAAACAGAACGGAATTGACAACCTTTCCAAACATGAAAACTTGACTCGTATATTTTTAAATTTACTTTACAGACACTTTAATTTTTTTTTATCGGATTAACTTATTTTTTTAATTTTGATATGATTTTGTAAAATTTTATTTAACTTTTAATTATTATGTATATATGAAAATATCAATATTAACAATAAATTATTTATAAAAATTCGATTTATTTTTTTTTTTAATTTTTAAATAGATTTGAAATATAATTTTATAATATTTTTTAGTTTTCAGTAACAGATAAAACAAAAGAAAATCTACAAGAAATCAAAATTCCAAGAATATTTATTGAATGAGTGGAAAGCAGTAGTGGATTCAGAGAAATCCAATGGTGGATGGAGATTTTACAAAAAAATGGAAGAGTTTTTTGGTTAGATTAGCATTTTGCAAGAGTATTGGCCATGTTCATATTCTAAAAACACTAGAGGAGGGAATCTAGTCCCTCTCCTCTCCTCCTTCTCTATCGACTCAGTAGTCGTTAATAAGACATAAAAAAAAAAGACAAGCAAAGTAACGGAACTACAGCTCTAGAGAGACAGAAAAAAGAAAAAGAAACAGAAATGGATCATCATCATCATCAGCAACAGCAGCAGCAGCAGCAGCAGCAACAATTGCTTTTACAACAACAACAACAACAACAACAACAACAGGTGCATCAGCAGCAGCAGCAACATCAACAACAACAACAATTCCTCTTGTTACAGCAATTAACAAAACAAGCCCAACAGCAACAACAAGCTGCTGCTATTTCTCGATTCCCATCGAATATTGATGCCCACTTGCGTCCACCATCTATTCATCGCCCACTCACTCTTCAACAACAAAACCCTAACCCTAACCCTAACCCTAACCCCAACCCCAACCCCAACCCCAACCCCAACCCCAACCCTAACCCTAACTTGCAGCAGCATCAGCAGCAAGGTTCCAATTTGGGGCAAAATGCGCAGCATTCACAGAAGCCGCAACAGCAGCAGCAGCCGCAGCAGCAGCAGCAGCAACAGCAGCAGCAGCAGCAACAACAGCAGCAGCAGCAAAAGGGGATTCGGCCTCAGGTGAACCAGGTGGAGATCCAAATGGCTTACCAGGATGCTTGGCGTGTTTGTCATCCAGATTTCAAGAGGCCATTCGCTTCTCTTGAAGATGCCTGCGAGAGGTTTTTCTTTCTTTTTGTATTCCCTCTCTCGTTTTTTATTTTGTATACAACTCAAATTTTCATTTCTATGTGTGTTTTGCATGTGGGTATTTCATTTTCTGTCTGGTTGTTGTGGAATGTGGAAATTTATTTATTTATGCGCTTTTTGGTGATACTGTGACTTTTTTGTGTAATTGTGATGTGTAATGAGATTGAGATTGGGATTGATAACATTTTAATATGCAGTAATGGTGCAGTTGCTTTTTGGGTTGGATTTTGCTGCACTGCAACTAGTTAAGTTGAAAGCACTAGAGTTTGATCACATTTTATGTGGCATGATGCAGTAGAGAACCTGCATTATTTGACCATGATCACCTAGATTACCATTTTGTGTGGTAATGTGAGAATTGTTATTTGGTTTAATTGTTCAAAGATACAAATGTTTTTGTTGGAGATCAGTTCTTGATTATATGATTGATTAGAAATTGATAGACTTTATATGCATAGACGGAACAAATTGATGGGAGTTGCCATGTGGCGGTTTCATCCTGATGATCAGGGATGCTATTTGCGTATTCACACTTCATTACATGTGGCATAGAAAGAGATGTAATTCTTCATCACGGTTTCCCAACAACTTGAAGATAGAATTAGATATAAGAATAATTGTTATTTATGTTGTTTGGAATGTATTTGCCAAATGGCATGTATTTGATATGAATTTGATGAGATGGATTGGGAATAAACCAAGGGAAATGTCGAAATAGAAATGATTTTCCAATTTTATCTTGTAGGAATCCAAAGAAAGTTTCTCTAGATTATATAAAACAACTCTTTTCGCTAGCATCTTGTGTTTTCTCTAGAGGTTCTTAAATGATTCTATAATTCATGTATGTTTATAGTAACTTATAAACAGTAAACAATGATGTGCTTCCTAACCCTCCCTCCCATCATATGCACAGCGAAACAAAATGCAAAAACAATATACATCAAATGTATGTTTGCATATACTCTGCAAATTACAGAAATTCAATATAAGAAATCTCACATGGTGATGTGTTGCTTCCTCAACCTGTTCTATGCACAGAACATCTGCTATCCTGTAGTCATATATATATTCCTTTTCTCAAACCAGGGGATATATTTTATTATCTACAACAAAAATTGGTCATCTTATTTTATTTGTAGTTAGTGGAATCCACCTACATCCTTTGATTTTCCTCTTATATAGCAGCTGTTGCTTTGCACTCTTTTGGCATTACAAAGTCGTGAGCATTTTTTTGTAAGGCAATACTAAGTGGTTGGCATGAGTGAACTTTGCGTTTTCTATTTGTACTGATGTATTTACCTTGGACTATCTAGTTGAATTGCTTCAATCCCTGGCTCCTTGAGCTGCCAACCATATACAGGTTTAGTTCATTAAAACTTAAAATCAAGTGAGGGGGAGGGGATGTGCAGGAGAAGACAGTTCATAATAAACACCAGTTTTTGTTGATTTATTGATCTTTATGATTTTTTACCTAATACATGTTGGGCGTTTTTGGTAGATAGCTTTTCAACTCAATATATGGTTGTTAACCCCCTTGGAACCTTCTTATTTATGCTATTCCAGCACTCTTTTTTATGATGTGAAATTTCTGTTATTCTAAATTATTTGAGTTAACAAATGGAAAAGGAGTGCCAATAGTTTCCTTGTCTTATGAAACATGTACACCTGCAAACTTCTAGTCTTTCACTTCTATCTTTCCTTGTGAGAAATTAGATTCTGTTGAGTGTTAGCCTCAAAGATAGGTTAGTAAGCACTCTGATTCAAGGATTAACATTGTGATTCCTAAATTTTTGTTCGGCAAATTGATGAAATTTAATGTTTTCTTTTTTCAATCAAAAGGGAAAAGAATTAAGGAAGTTATGGGAGCCTTCCATTACTTGTTGATGGCACTTCTCCTAGACTCCACTGACTTTAATTGCGGTTTGTAGTAGTACAGTTCAGCACCACTAATCGAATGAATAATTACCACTATGGCTTTCAAAAGTTCTGCATTCATTTCATCTTTCCCCTTGCACAACATATGCAGATTACTGCCTTACCATGTAGTAGCAGACTATGAGGCAGAGGAGGATGATAGAATCCTTGATTTAGACACAACAGGTCAGATGCCATCTCGTTCGCAGCAGTGGGATCATAACATTGCTGCTAAGGTTGCTGAGTTCACAGGCACATTTGAGAAACAGGCCTTAGCCTTCAACATAATAACCCGCAAGCGTTCCTTGGGGGAATTCCGATCTGAAGAGAGATTGATGATTGAACAGGCTCTCCTCCAAGAGGAGAAGCGACTTTTGCTCAATTTGAAAGCTGAAATGGATGCCAGGGAGAAGGCCAGTCGGGAGGCTCAGTTAAGAATGGCGGCTATGTTTCAGGCCGAGCAAGCTCAGGCAGAATCACATGCTCATGCTGAAATGATGTCTCGGGCCCCGATAAGGGCAAGTGCACTCGGATCACAAGGCAACAGTGTTCCGATTGGTCATGACATGGGAGAGCAGGAGCATGGTGTTAACCCAGATGAGATGATGAATGGGTGGGGAGGCAATGCTCCAAGAGATGAGAAAGAGCCTTCTGAAGATTTCTTGAATGATGAAGAAACTGAAAATGGGAACGCAGCAGTACACAGTGAGTGGAGAGAAGTGGGAGAATTTGATCTAAACACTAGATGAACCATGCAGAAGTATTGGCTGGAAAGAATGCTGATAGTCGGTTTCTATCTTCATGAGATGAGAATGACTGAATGACACCTGATTTGTGATTCTCTTTCTGGAAACTATATCCAGCTCCAAGGCAACTGGGTAATACAATGTTGTAATTTCTGAATGCTAATGTTCTTCCATGGCCTTGTAAGGCAAGCTTGTTCAAAGCACTTGTAAGAATCACCTCGAAGTACCCTCGTGTATATTTAAGGGGGCAACACTATTTCCATGTTTCCAATAATTTCAGTGATTCTTATGGAAAAGGTTGGTGTTTCTGTTTATTTCTTTGTTCCTTGGTTATTGCAGGTGTGTCATTCGACGTTTAAAGGGGAATTATGGGATATGAAAACTTCCAGTGTCGTTTAAGAGTGCTTTGATGAAACAGGACTGATTTTGAAGTGTCTGAATGAAACATGTAAAGACAGAAACGGGTGGTTCACTGGTTGTGTGGAATGATGAGTATAAAGGACGCGATATTGCTTTTTGACATCGGTTTGATGCCGGACAGCAATGAATTGAAAAGGAGAAAGAAAAAGAGAAAAAGAAGAGAATAGGAGAAAAAGAAAAGGTCGAAGACGAGAGAGGAGAGGAGAAATATACAATTAAATAATATAAAAACAAACCTTGATGAAAGCTAATATTCCACTGAAATAATATGAACAATGCTCAATAACAAAATTAAATAGCAGTCCAATTGAATTGACTTGATTGTGTTCTAAGTATTGTTGGTCATCTTTAACCATACACATATGGCATGAATTTAATGTCTTCGCCAACCTTTTCGAGGTTGGAAACACTCGATCTTATGAGTATAACTTTTTTATCACTCTAATGAAAAGTTTTTTTTTCATATGAGCTTACATGAGATGTGATTGCTCCTGGATGTTTCTAAGTGTATTAGTTTGGGTCAAGTCTATAATAGATATAGACTTCATATGGGCTTGCATGAGATGCGATTGCTTTTGGATGTTTCTAAATGCATTAGTTTGGGTCAAGTTCATAATAGATATAAACTTAAAGTTGGATTTTAAACAACCACAATGCAAATGCATGCAATATAATTTTAAAGATGTTTTTATACCAAAAATAAACTATCCAAGTATCAATCAAATATGAATAATAGTTGTTCACTTATATTTTCAACTAAATAGGAAAAATAAAGCTAGGATCAACCATCAACTAGTAGAATTGACCATTAGAAAAAGTATAGTCCACCAAAGGAATTAAAAAGCGATCGATCATAAAGATACGAGTTCATATGATCAATTATAAGACCAAGTTTTATTTAGAATAAGATTTGGTCTTCTAGTGAATCACATGAAGTCAAGTCTTATTTAGGATAAGATTGAATAAGATTTGGTCTTTTAGTTGATCACATCAACTTAATAAGTCTTATTTAAAATAAGTCCTCAACGGATTAAATTAGAAAATATTATAAATTAATTATAATTCATATAATTGCTAAAAAAAAGACATATTGGTAGGAATATAGATTGTATTAGAATTTATAATGTAAATTTCTGAATTGTGATAGATAGCTTTAATAGATCATCTAGTAGCTAGAAATAATAGTCAACTTAATATATATAGTTTCATTACTATGTTTCTATAAATTTTCTTTCTTATTACACACACACACACACACACACACACACACACACACACACACACACAAAATATATATATATATATATATATATAATTTTCTTTCAAAGTCATGGTAATAACCCTACATTCCATTTAATTTATGAGGTTGTTATGCCTTTGCTCAAAATTAAGTTCTTAATATGAGTTTTTCCTTACTAAAAGAAAGGAGCAAGGAACAAATAGCATATTGATTAATGATTCAATATGCTATTTATTAATGAATTAATGATTGATCAACAAATTAGTATGTGATTAATCATCAAGATTATTTATTAGATTAACAGATTTGCATGCCTGATATGATTAATTTGTCAACACCATAACAACTTAGTAATCATGTATAAAAATCAATCCCATAAAAATATCATCATTATGATTGAGTAATAGTTAGAACATGCATACAAAGCCGATCTTATGTCTATAAAAAATAACACAACCACTCACCAATACAGGGACCAATTGAGTAGCTTTTATTTGACGTGTCATGAATGGCTCTTCATTTGCTGACTCTTCCACCATTCTCAACTATTCTTAACGTCATTGCCTTTACTAGCTTTTAGAAGGTATGATGACATTCCTATACCTTCTACATAACTTTTTTTTAGGGATTAATAATGAAGTTAAATGGTCACAACCAATGTAGCCAAACTCTAGTCAATCACTAATATTTTCTCTTGAAATAATGTTATTTTATTAGCAATATAAACTTGTTTGATGCTAATTAAAAGGTCATCCAATTAGAAATGGAGAATACAACAAAAGCAATTTCCCACAATAACATTATGATGGTCGATAAAATCAAGTAGTCCATGATCGACTAGTTTGAATACATAGATAACCAAAGAGATATAATCTTATTCAATATAAGAGCCCTAAAAAAAATAACTAATTCACATGTTTATCAATTAAAAAGGAATTTAGCTTTTACTAAGATTCAATAAACCTCACTATTTAATACCAATATTTATATTTAGGATTAGAATTATTTATGTAAATAGGATTCAAACTTTCTAACAATATAAATAGAGCCAAATCTACTATAAATGATGGATGCTTTTGTTATCTTAAGAGGGATAAGGTTTTTTTTTAAATTACAGAAGGCTTTTCCATATGTTTTGACCAGTTAGTTTTGTAGATTTTTATGATAGAATGTTGTCCAAAAGCTATTGGATGTGTTCCATGATGGCTTGGATGCTAAGTATGTTCACTTCTTACCTTAGTAGCTCTAAAATCTCCTTAATAAAGTTTTTTCCTTGTTGATCATCTTTGGAGTTTTCTTTTGGATTTGACATTTCCCATGCAACTATAAGGTCATCTAAAGTACCTTAAAAAGAAGATAGTTTTTGTTAAAAGATTGCTCAAAACTTTATAAGAGCAAATCATATTAATAAGAATGAACTACCTTATATCTAGAGGTAGTGGAAGCCAAGATAATTTTCTCAACACCCAAGTCTTGCTCGAGTCTTAATGATAAAAAAAAGACTAGCATTTGAAGGGGTAACAACTTGAGAACTTTAATAGTTATTTTTGCTGGATGGGAGGAGGCATAATGGTTGGTTCTAATTCTTTAATAGTAGGGGCATGCTCTACTCGATTTCCTTTTATATCTATTGTTAGAGAATAATATAAATCATATTCTAAAATTTCACCTGATAGTTTAACCTTTTGGGTTGAATTGACTCTTTGACATGGTATCAGAGTTTTAATGACCAAATAGTCACGATTTTAAATATTACTATCCCCATTTATTTGATAAAAATTAAGCACAAGGTATAGTAGGCTTGTGCAAGTTTTAAGTCTAAAGAGCTTTCACTTGAGGGGGTGTGTTAGAAAATAATATAAATCATATCCTGAAACCTCACTTAACAACTAAAGTTTCTGGATTGAAATGATTTTTTGACATTTACCTTTTTATGACACGGTCATGCATTAGGGAAACTATAATACTGACAACCACTACTTTAACGCCTATCATTGGTGTCCATTTCTTGCATCACTTCCTTAATAGTCGTGTTTTTACTAAAATCACTAGCTGATGAGGATGAAGTTAACGTTTCTTCCAGGATCATGTATAGGATGGCTTGAGAATAGTTGACGGCCTATTAGCAAACCCTGAGGAGTTCTTCTTCGTGAACTAGAGGAGGAACATCCACAGGTTTAAGTGACCAATGTAATGATGAATAATGGGATCTAGCTTTGGCACTTGGGGGGATAACTAGAGAAGTAGGAGGAGCAGTTGCAGTGATTGAAAACTCACCCGGTAATGGAGATTGAGACATAGTA
The DNA here is from genome assembly GCA_015852605.2 of Populus deltoides. Lineage (NCBI taxonomy): Eukaryota > Viridiplantae > Streptophyta > Magnoliopsida > Malpighiales > Salicaceae > Populus > Populus deltoides. The sequence goes on along the minus strand of CM027588.2, from coordinate 10,025,944 downwards.
TAAGAACTTGTTAGAATGATAGGAGCAACATGAAGAGAAACTCTAGGAATTGTATAGAAAAGTATTTTCTTATCTCTCTCTTTCTCTCTCATCTCCAACAAGCGCACTTTTGAACAAACACGTAAAATGCATCAAACATTCTAAACTAAGTTATGAAAGAAATTCTGGAAAGAAAGGAGAAAAAGGAAGCTTCTCCCAAAATTCAGAATGTAGAAGTAAAATCAAAGAAAAGAACGAGGAAACAACCAAGAATACACATCCTACCAATGCCTACAAAATATTAGGGAGCTGTGAATCCAATCTGTGCTGCAATTCCATAATCTTCATGGAAAGCTCTGACTTCTGCTCCTTGTAGCTCTGCAACAAGTACTCTTTCCCTTCTATCACTTCCTTCAACTCACCTACTTCTCTCTTCAGCTTCTCAATCCTCTCGACATCTCCCCTTCCCTTTTCCAATGACTCAAAATTGCTGTCTCCATCAAGATATCCATTTGCATGGCCATTTCTTGCCTCAGATGGCCATGTTGTGTTTGCTGATGGTTTGTCATTGATGCCCACATGTTTCACACAGTGATCAGCAATTGCCTTCCTCAGCCTCTGGATTTCCCTTTCAGAATCAAACAAATCCCTGTTAGCTGCATTGATCTGTGATTGCAAATTTGAAGCAAGTGTCAGCTGAGCATTGAGCGAATTCTGTAATTCCAGAATCTGATCCTGCATTTCCAGTATCATGTCGTCTCTCCTCTTCAATTGCTGCCTCAGCTTCTGTATAACTTCTCGTTTGCTGAAGATGTCAGAACCAGATTCTGAGACACATGGTGAGTCAGAGCAGTTTGAATTGTGGAATGGCTTTGGTGGCAACTCAAGGCGATCAGGAGATGATACCCACATAACACCATTCTCCTTGGTGAATTCTGCAGCAGGAACCGTCACCAAAGGTAGACCAACATCGGATTCAGACAGCATCTGGTCATTGGACTGATGCTTCATATCTGCAATGCCTTCATTCCCTGTTCCAAATCCAAATTCACATATAAAATACAGGGAAAAAGTCTTCTGATAACATGAATACCATTATACAGTAACATATTATATGATTGTCAAAAAAAAAAAAAAAAACTCAATGTAACAACTTAACTATGTCTCAAAACTAGCTGGATAAGGAACAGTGATCTATTTTACACTGTTCTGCATAAGGCACTTCTTGTCTCTGGATCTGTGACATGGCAAAGATGGATCTATATTTTTTGGGTAGATATTTCATATCTGCAAATGCCTTGATCCCCTATTCCAATCTACTGTCAATTTTCTAAGGACTGACGTCCAATGTTTATTCATCTTTCCCTCATACTAAAAAGAAAATCACAAAAGATGGGTTGCAAGAAAGCATTGCAAATTTAGGGGGGAATACATGTCAAATTTATAGGAAGAGAAGCATTGACCATGATACAACTATTTTGCGCCTTATCCCTATTTGTACAGGAAAAGGAAAAGAAATGTTAGACAAACAAGTGTCAATCCAACAGAGAAGAAGGTAGGATATGTCCATCATGTCCACATAGGATATGAACTGCAATGATGCAGGCACAAAAACAGACAGTTTACTGTTCATCATTTCCTCTCACCTAATAGTAACATTACTATCTCACAATCCCTCCCCTGTTCCACAGTCCAAGGCAAGTAAACAATGAACATATATCCAGAAGCTGAAGGAATTTGAAATGTAGATGCAATGCAATGCAATGTCATTATGCAACTACAACTAGCCAACTACCAGAATCTATGAACCCGTTTGACATTGTGGTGGTGATTACTTTTCAAAATGTTTTTTGCTTGGAAATACAACAAAATAATGTTTTTTTTTTCATTTTTGACATTAGTATATCAAAACGATAAGAGCACCAAAGAAAATTAATTTGAAGCAAAAAAAAAAAAAATCAAATTTTTTCAAAAGCATTTTTGCACCGCAAAAACAAACGGTGCTTGCATCACAAGATATCCAAAAAACAAGGAAACCAAACAGAAACTAGCAAACATTTGAATTGAAGTATCAATATACATTCTCTTTAACCCTTTGGCAGCTTGAACAAGAAGAATTGTCATACCTGGAATGCAGTTGTAGCAACCATCATCATCTTGTGTGAAGGAATACACGTTTGAATGCATATTGCAACGTGGTGACCTCCTCCTGTCAGATGATTTCACATTCCCTGTATTGTTCAAACTTCAAAAGTTATGGCCAAGTTCATATTAAAGGAATCTAGCTGATGCTATAAACAGTGCAACACCTTTCAGACTATTACTAGCATTTGCCTGTTGCCTTGAGTCCAGTGTCTGCTTGAGCTTGTAACCAAGGCGAATTGACAATGTACTTAACAAGGCACCACCTGCAATAAGAATCCAATTTCGTCCCTCCCCCTGAAAATTCTGTGCCTTCTGACCTCTAGAAGTCCCATTAGTTCGTGGTTTCATTTTAAGAGCAACTAAGAAGCTTGAGATCACGCTGGATCATCCAAATACAACCTACATTAACAATGCATCAAAATTCCATTGTTAATTAAACAAACATGATAGGAGAAATCACATCAAGAAGCAACAAGATTACTAGGTTTCAGCATTTCCTATACACACGTGTCATACAAAATTAAATACATATGTAAACACGCATGCTTGTGCATGTGTAATTCAATTAAAGCAAAATGAGAAGCACAAATCAAATATAACAACGACAAGATGTCCATAAATTAAATGTTAATAGTAGTTCAATACGATCAATGCTATGTTAAATGCCATGCCATCAGCACTAGCCTACAAAAAAACATATCCACATACATGGGCCTCCAAAAATCCAACCACATATACAGTTCCAAACATATTAAATGTTTGTTTATTTATTTATTTTCATCTTATGCTGGAAAGTTCTCAACTAATGCTTTAAACTGTAACACATGTTCTGTCAAAGTACCAAACACGCAATAATACACGAGTAAATGGAGCATACATACTGACCTCCTGCTTACAAATTGCTACACATTAAGTTCCTGACAAGCTAGAACATTTTCCAACTTCCAAAAGCCAAATCCATATGAATACTCATATTTACATTGTTTTAGAAAACAGTATAACCTGGATAGGACCATGCTTGCCTTATGCCAATCCTCACCAGGAACAACGAATTTTCACACTTGCAGCATGAAAAGACCACGCAGCACATAACAAAAGCCTCTTGTGTGCCAATGGAGGAGGAGAAAATAGAAAAAAAAAAAAAAAAAGAAGGAATGGCATGCTAAGGCTTGAATGTGTTTTACCTCATAATTGTTCTTAACAACAATCCAAACTTTGCAAATATTCATCTGCATCATCTATGGTCTATCTTTTCTATTTCCAACAGGACATTTTTCCTTCATATTTCAAATGCCAATTCCCTAACATCCCTCATCTCCTAATGTACCACGCAATCTGCTCTTGACATGCAAGATTGACATAATCTAACATACAGCTAGATGTTCTTAAAAACCCTACTGGTATTCACTTCATAAAATAGAGTTAAAACCTTATTCATAAGATTGGATTACCTTTAACTGGCTACGAAAACAAGCAAATGACATGCACAGCACCATGAGCTATTGACATTTAAGCACCCAGGTTGACATCCCAAGCATCAGATTTCTGATGCGAAATACTAACACTACAAATGCAAAAGCAGTCTATCACTTTTATTACATTCTTAAAAAAAAAAACAAAAAAAATTATTAAAACCAACAAATATGACATGATTAAACGGAGAGAAGTTAGACAACATATCTGTCGGCTTCATACACAGGGAAATAGTAAATATTACTGAAGAACGACGGACACTTCATTTTCAAAAATAGGCTTGATATGCGATAAACCCATCTCAATCCAAATAAAATTAGGAGCATCAGCACCTTAATTAATAACAGAGGCAAGTAGACACTTCATTCTTAAACCCAAAAGAGAAACCAATGAAAAGAAACAAGAGGCAATCAATCCGTTACATTACAAAATCGATAATCGCAAACTGAAAACACAAAACAAAACAAACCTCATTCAATCAAACAGATTAGGGTTTACTCATTTCTCTTAAGAATCCAACCGTCCTTTTTAACATCTTTTACCATTTCACGCTGTTTTTGTTTTTTTGTTACCCTCTCCACTAAAATGTAACGCCAACACTAAAATACCTGACATCACATGAACAAACACACAACCAAAAAAAGACAAAAAAGGAATTGTAATATTGTTAAAATATGTTGTCAAATAAAATATGTTGTTAAAGTGTATGCGAGGGTATTAATGTTGGTAAGTTAGAAATAAATTGGAAGGAAGTCAAAAGGTGGGGAAACTTGACAAGTTTAGATCGCATGGATGGAGATAAAAGTAGGAAAATGAGTTTTCATACAATTCATTGTTTTAAATTGTGTTAAAACTTGAATTCAAACCCATTAAAACGATTTTAGAGTGATGAAATTAGAATGAATGTCTTTAAAAATATAAATATTAATTTTTGGCTATTATTACAAGAAAAAAATAATGATAGGAATCATCTTACTAAATGAAAGTGTGCTAACGACCAAGGTTACATAGTGATATAACTTGGGTAAAAAAGATAAAGTTAATGAACTTATATATATATATAAGAAAAGAAGGGTATGTTAAGTGTATAAATTGGTTAAATTCGGGTGCATCAATGTTAGCTTATGTGTTTGAATGTTTGGTTATGCATTATTATATGAATAAAGGAACATACCTTAAGTAAATAGTAGATTTGGACCCTTAAAGATGATTATGATATTTGAAACCTTAAGTAAATAGTAGTTTTGGACTCTTAAAGATGATTATGATATTTGAAAAGTAAGGGCGAACATTAAATCCTATAAGTTACTTTGTTATTGATTTATAAACATGAGTTAAATGAGATTCAAAATAAGATCTCTAGGTCATATTGATGTGGTTATGATGGATTGTAATCTTGATACATGAGAAGCTGCTAGAGTTAAAGAACAAATTGGAGCGCTGAGACATACTCAGGCTCCAGGTAGGTGTCCAGTAATTCGACTCCCAGAAATTTCAAATATCATTTGAGTAATTATTATTTCTTTTAGTGTTGTTTATGAATAATGAAATAATTGTTTTATGAGAAGAACAAGTTAATGAATATTAGAAAATACAAAGTATGTGTTAGTTATGATACGAGTTATTGGAAGGAAATACTTGCATGGATGTTTAATGTAAAAAGTCAAAACATGATTATAAAGGTTGTAATTGAAATGGTATAGATAAGGTATGTTAATGGAAGTGAAAAAAAGTATCGATTCATAGAAATGAAATGTATGCGTACATAGCGAAGTGAAATTGTGTATTCGCAATATGAGCGTTAGATTTCAAAAAGAAAATGTTATACTTGGTAGTCAAAATTTAGGCATTTTGAATGGGCAGTATTGCAATACTTGGTTGTAAAAATAGGCATACAAAGAAGAATGATTACGCATGAATTAAAAAAGGATAATAAAAATACAATATCGTGATTTATGTCTAGATTCAAGACAGAGAAATTGTATAAGTGTAAATACAAAAAAGGTATTGAGTAAAGAATGAGGTGAGAATGATAGGTTTTGGGTTAGGGTAACCTAGTAAATATATAAGTTGTTATGATGAATAAGATTTTGGTTTAAGTGGGATGATTTGTTGGGTATGTTACCAGGAACGTATGGAGAACTTGGTATGAAAGGTTTAAGAGTGATGTTTCATTTGTCTTCCATTGTGTGGAGACTAATGACATTAGTGATAACTGATGATCAACATTGTTTGATTAGTCTAGCACTATGTGGAGACTAATGACATCGATGGTTACTGATGACAAATATAGTTTGATTAGTATGACATTGTGTGGAGACTAATAGCATCAATGGTTACTAATGACTGACATTGTTTGATTAGTCTATCATAATGTGAAGACCAATAGCATCAATGATAACTAATGATTGGCATTGTCTGATCTAATTAACCATATGAGTAGAGGCTAGTTTATTAAGACCTCGTTATATGAATGAATGATAGATAGTAAAAGCATAAATGGTCTAATGGATTATCGGTTAACCCAAGGATAATATGATGGAAGTCATTATAGGTAATGTATATGAAAGGAAAAATCATGTAATGACAACAACACATGATATAGAAGTTAAGTAGATTTGAGAAAAATAATACATGGAAAATTAAGGGCCATTATGATAGCTCAAGAATGTCAAGTTAAGAAATTTATGTAAAGGCCATTACACCACAGCCCCTCATACACCGTAAAAAAATGGTGTTTCTGAGCAACGTCATCGTCATTTAATAGAAACTGATCTTACACTATTACATAATGCCTCTCTCCTGCTACAATATTGGCCCTATGTTTTTTTCACTGCCGCAGACCTCATTAACCGTCATCCCACACCTCTTTTTCATCATAAATCCCCATTTGAAATTTTATTTACACAACCTCTAAATTATCACAAGCTAAAAAGATTTGATTGTCTTTGTTTCCTTCTCACCCAACCATATAACATAAACATGTTACAACCAAAATCTATTCCTTGTATTTTTGTTGGCTACTCATTAACTCAAAATGCCTACAACTATCTTGATCCCCTGACTAACAAATTATATCACTCCCGTTATGTTCTCTTCAATGAAAACAAAACAAAAATGGTCTCTCTTTTAGCCAAATATCCATCTCTCGCTCGACAAGTGCCTTATTTGTCCATGACGATTCATCATCACCTCCTGAGCCTCTACCAATGACTTCAACAAAGGCACTCATTCTAACCGCATCCTCAAGTAATGAATCTCCCTATTTCTTTTTTAATTCCCGTAATCTCACATCTACAGCTTCACTTCCAAAATGCTCTATTTTCAATAATCTTATGTCATCCCAACCTCAGCAGCATGTTCCTTGTCACCCATCATCATCAGTCCTCTATGTAGATTCCCCCTCCTTATCCCATCATACCCCGAACCCTACATCTACCCGTACTCACTTAATGGTCACCAGATCAATGAATAATATCTATAAACCCAAACAGGTTCACACCACCATAAAACACCCCCTTCCCAACACTGCTTAACCAACTTGTGTGGGACAGGCTCTACGTGAGCCACACTAGAGGATAGTAATGTCTAAGGAAGTCACAGCTCTCATAAGACATGGTACATGGGAACTGGTACCGCCACCTTTTGATTGCAAACCCGTGGGGTGTAAATGGGTTTATCGGGTTAAAAGAAAATCTGATGGTTCTATAGCTCTGTTTAAAGCACGACTGGTTGTAAAAGGATATGATCAACGATCTAGATTGGACTATAGTGAAACATTTAGCCTTGTTGTAAAACATGTCACCATCAGAACCGTTCTCACCATGACTGTCATGAAAGGCTGGTCATTAAGGCAACTAGATGTTAATAATGCTTTTCTACATGAGAAACTGCATGAAACCGTGTACATGACACAACCACCAGGGTTCCAAGATGCAACTAATCCACATCATGTCTATAGGCTAAACAAGGCAATTTATAGATTTAAGCAGACACCTCGTGCTTGGTACTCTACTCTGTTATTGGCTATTATGAATCTGGGATTTCAAAAATCAAAAGTTGATCCTTTATTATTCATCTATCACAATGAAACTGTTTTGTGTTATCTATTGGTCTATGTCGATGATCTGGTCATCACTGGAAGTAATTCATCATTTCTAACTCATGTGATTCATAATCTTGGCATTCAATTCTCCTTAAAGAATATAGGCACTCTTCATTACTTTCTGGGATTGGATGTCATACTAACAACAACTGGGTTGTTTCCATCTCAACACAAATACATACGAGATCTTCTCTCCAAAACCAACATGTAAGGTGTTAAGGATGTATCCTCTCCTATGTCAACTACAATACAACTGAAGATTAATAATGGAACAGCTCACTGCAATAGCACTAAATCTCGAAGTATCATCGGTGGTTATAATATATGTCCCTTACCCGTCTTGATATTTGCTTCGTTGTTAATAAATTATCACAGTTTATGCATCAACCCACAGTCACTCACTAGGCAGCTGCAAAAAGTCTGTTCTGTTACTTGAAAAAAATGATTTTCCTTGGCATTCACATTAATCATCAATCATCCTTTGTCGTTATCACCTTTGTTGATGTTGAATAGGCTGGGAATTATGAAGATCGCACTTCAACTTCAACTTACATTACCTTTCTTGGGTCAAATTTAAAAAAAAAACAACTCATCGTCGCCCGATCGTCAACTAAAACTGAGTATTGTGCTCTCGCCACTGCTACATCTGAAACTATATGGTTGTTGTCCCTATTCAAAGAACTTTGTCTGCCAATCAATGCTCCACCATGACTGCTAGCTGCTAAAGACTACTGTGTGATAACCTGGGAGCCACACACCTCAGTTTTAATCCAGTTCAGCATTCATGGATGAAAGATATTCAGATTGACCTCCATTTTGTACATGATATGGAGAAGAATATTGTTAATGTCCATAATGTCAATACTCACGATCAGCTAGCAAATCTGTTAACCAAGCCGTTGTCGCGACAACATCTGCATTATCTACTGCTCAATATTGGCTTAGATGATGGCTCATCCATCTTGTGGGAGCGTATGAAGAAAATCATCGTAGATCAAGTATATGATTCCTTGCCTTCTGCACAGAATCATGAAACCGTCATATAAGCCTAACATCAGGCCTGTAACAACAAACAATCCTCAATATAAATGCAGTGTAAATATTAGGCGTAATCTCAGCTTTGTTTCTAAATTAAAACCTGCAATCCTGTGTATATATATGTCAACATTAATATTATTCCATGAGTGGAAAAATATTATTTTGACGATTATCAAGAGCCTTACAAATCTCTAAACTGTTCAACTTTCATTAGAAGACTCATTCCTTGACAAACATAAATGATATCATATATTTTTCAGTGATTCAAGTTTTACACTTAACAATTTAAAATTCTTGTTCTTCATACACTTGGTCATTTAACGCTGATTTGTTTTACGACACTTGATTTCAATTGCATTATCATCATTTTTAACTTGCTATATAATATCAACACCATTACCTTGTCGTTAATATATTTGCATACCCTATCATTAAAATATTTGCACCCTATTTAGTAAAAATATATTCAAGGTTTATTTCACCTTTCAGGTTAGTTGTCCATTGCATCACATGATTGAAATATTATTGCATTTCTTTTTATTTATATACTCATGTTTTAAAAATTTTGAACAACCATTACTTTCTTCTACCCGCGACCTTTGTCCATTTGTCCTTTTTCTGTCATATATTCTTATAACAGTTCCTCCCCCTTCAAGAACCAGATAAGGTTGTCCTTAAATAGCCTAAGTTATACCACACAAGTCATTTTAATTAATTTTTATATCCACTTGATTATATTATCATACTAATCACAATTTTTTCTATAAAAAAAATCCATACAATACAACCCTGCTTTATACTTCATTTAACTTCCTAACACAGATATGCACTTAATCCCTTTTTATCTCCAAGTCGTCCTTGATGTGATAACATCATCTTCCTTATCATAGTGGTTGTCCTTCTTATTACTTTTTGAATTTGCTAAATTATCTATCTTTTCATGCATTCTCCCAAGTGATACAATCTTTGTCTTTATCTTTCAGAAAGGTTATGTATTAATCAATTTAACAATCTATATTATAAACTGAATCATAAAATTCTTATTAATTCAGTACTTAATTCAACAGTTTACAACTATTATTTAACAGTTGGGTTTCACCCAACATTTCATTAACAGTCCGACAAGTTGGTCATCTAGACAATATTAACTCCACAAGTCCATTTAAATCAAATTACACATTCCAATCATTAAACGAACTGATGCCACTAGCCTATTTTCTGGTACTAGCCTCATTATCGGGTAACTATTTCTACAACATAGCTCATTATCAGGCATTAGCCCCATTACCGAGTTACTAGTTTCACAACATAACTCATTACTAGGTAACTAGTTTCCAAATATAACACATTAATAGGTGTTAGCCCCATTACCATGTTACTAGTTCTACAACATAGCCTATTAAAGCATTGGCCACATTATCAACACTTCAACCACTAAGTATCATTCCATACTTATTGTTATAACCTATTTTTGGGTTGCCCCCTAATTAACTTTTCTCCTTTTAAAAATAAAAAAAATCAAAAATCAAAACAATAACACTAAAAAAAACTGGCAACTTAGTAAAAACAGGTTAAAAAGGGTTTCAAATATATAGAGGAATCAAGCTAAAGTTTTGGACAAAATTAGGAGCCCAATCGTACCCCATTGTACCCAAGACCGAAGAGACAATGTAAATTCATGGTCAAATTAAATTATTATTGGATGAATCCGCATAAAAAGTAAGTTTGGGACTTAATTCGATTTTTAATAAGTCAATTTAATTTAATCATAAGCCAAATTAAAGGTTTAATTATGATAATTTGGGTTAAATTAAAAAAATCAATTAGGTCTAAGGACGTAATTATACTTTTAACGGGTCAAATTAATTTTATTAAGGAGTTAATTCATGAAAAAATAAGTTTGGAAGCCCAATTTGAGCTTAATTGAGATATTGGAGTTTTAAAGGACCAAACTTAATTTTTACAAAGTCAATTGATTGAAATTAATGATAAAATTGCAAGAAAATCAAAGTTTAGGGTCAATTAAGGGTCAAATTGAAGAAATTCACAACCAGTGATCTTTTTTAAAAAGGCATTAAACATTAAGGACTTAATTTGGTTGAAAACAAAGGTGAATTTGAAGTAAATTGAAAGTTAAATTGTCAATTGAGGATCAATTTGTATAAATTCAAAATCAAGGATCAAAATGTAAAGGCGTTGAACTTCATGGTTGATATTTGAGTTTGATAAGGGTAAAATTGAATAAAATTAAAAGTTTGAAGTTAATTAGGGATGCAATTAAAAGAAATCAAAAGACAAATGACTAAATTGATTTTTAGTCAAATCCCTAATTAAAACCCTAAAGGTATCAAAATGACGTCGTTTTATTTAAATAAAACGGTGCATTTTAACCAAAACGGTTTGTTTTGTACAAAACGACGCTGTTTTGACCAATAAAAAAACAAATAAAAGAAAGGTGTTGGACGACTTGTCGTCTGCCCGCTATTCATCATCTACAATCTTTTGTACCCGAAAGTCTGCTCTGGTGACTTCTTTTCAAGGGCATTTACTGCCTCATCTCTACACCAAATAGAACAAACCAGACATTACTCTCATGGCTTGACACCGTACTACACCCTAGTGCAATTCTTGCCGGCTGATCACCTTCATAGCTACCTTGACACCCACCCAAAGAGGTTGACCCGATTATCCTTTGCAGCCAAATTTCACAACTTGTGATGTTGGATTTTGTTCAATAGTTGGGATCTTTTCCATTTGAATTAAGGATCTACTTTCATTCCATATAAATAAGGGTGAATTTCATGCATTATAGAAGAAGAAATCAGTAGTGAAAAGAGAGCAAAAAAAAAAAAACCATTAATTACACAATTTTTTTGTCCGTTTCAACTCAACCTTCCCACATTTCCTCTTCACCACCAAACCATCTCCCTATCGTTTTTGCCTTCACCAACATCAGCCTTTTACACCAAAAATTGTACATCTCCTTCACCAGCTCCTCTCCTCCACTTCATCCACGAACAACAATATCAGTAGAAGAGTTTCTTCTTCATAGCAGTAACAAAAGCACCGGTTATCTCTCCAACAGTCTCACCAACCGTCAATTCTTCCACCAAAGTCTCCATCATTCTCACATCGAACCTCCCAGCAATGACAACCAAGAATATGAATTCTAATTCAAGTTCTGTAGTTTACTACACAACTTAGTCATTGGGTTGGGCCAGTGACTAAGTTGTGTAGGTTGGACCCTCAACCCAACTTATCTTTTTTTTTTTAAAAAAGAAATTATTTGGCCTTCATTCGACCCGACCCAACCGAACTGGGATTAGGTCTCGAGCCCGATCAACCCAGCCCCTTAGACTAAGAAAGTGTTTGTCAAACACACCTTAATGTGTTTCTTTTAGTTTTTAGTTTGTCTTTATTTTAATGTTTAAACAAACAAGCCTAATAAAAAGCCAAAAAAAATTCAAAAAATTTCAAATACTATTTTGAAATTATTTATGGGTCTATCGCGTGTTTTTCCAATAATTTTGTCTAATATTAGGTTATAGACTTATACTATAAGACATACCCAGTATTAAAAATATTTGATTTTCCTCCACAATTTCAAAAATCCAAAAACATTAAAAAAAATCCCTCATTTCAAAAACACAAAAAATATTTTGTTTTTGTGCATACGACTAAATTCTAAAGGTTTTTCATGCATAATTTTTATCATGTTTTATAAATGCAAAATAGATATCGTAACCGGTTTATGATTATCCATTAGGGTTTGACTAAAATATCAAAAATCCACAACAATTAGTCTTTTAATTGGAGTGTTAGGATTTAGCTAAAGACTTTAATATTTATGAGTATAAAATTACACTGTAAAGTATACCTTCGAGTATTAAAAATAAAATAGAAAATAAATGCAATGCTAAAATTAGGACCTTAGAACAATTAGGATTCAATCTAATAAGGTAGAGATTTCCTCACAAAGAGAGATCTGCTTTGAACTATAGATGGGACTGACAAATAAAAATGTCTTAGATTAATAATCAATCAACAATGTAACTTATCATAGGTAGGATGTACTAGGGGTGATACGTCTTTCCCCTGCACAACTAGTCTCCTTACCCAGACTCTCGCAGACCAAAAGGTTTTCTAACGACCATAATACTAGGTGATGACTTTTGAACCCTTTAATCATAACTTTATGATTAAACCCAAAACCCCTTCAATTCCAGAAGACAGCTCCGTCATTCGACATCGTGCACGTCACGACACTTATCATATACTTAATTTAACTGTTTCATAATGTTTCCCACACACAACTTCATTTCATTCCAAATATTTACCATGCTCATCCAACTCACAATCACATTAACACAAACTTTTATTGTATCCAATCCAATTTACAATCTCATTAGCACATAGTCTCATCAAATACAATATCAACTCATAATCATATTATAACATAGTAATTTTGAATTTCATAATTAAAAATTATATTTAATTTCTAAAAAGACAAGGTGTCGAGCACCCACCTAGAATATATGCATGTGTTGCCACTCCATGCCATTGTCTAGTCCCCACAGCCTCTCTTGTACCTCAAAGGATTCAATTTTCATCAATAATACAATCAACATCACAACTTCATGTAATTCTTATTTAACTATTATTTTCAAACCAATCACAAGAAAAATCCTTAACATCTAATACTCTTACACATTTTCATATTCATATTCATTCTTATATATTCCAATGTCAAAACCATAACTCAACAGCAATTCCAATAAAAGATTAAAAATTATCTAATTCTGGTTGATTTAGACTAACCAACCCAAAACATTATCTAGTATTTTAATCATAACTAAAATTGTAAAACTCATTTTTAGGTATGAGCACTGGATTAATAAAAGTGGTAAATTATGGAATTGAGTATTAGATTAATAAGAAGTTTATGATTGAGTTCATGATATAGATCATTGAATTGATTAATGGCTAACCTTTATGAAGGATAAAAACAAAGATTGTATCACCTAAGAAGAATACATGGAAGGGTAGATAATTTAGCAAATTCAAATAGTGATAAGGAGGATGACCAGTATAATGAGTAAAATGATGTTATCATATTAAGGATTGCTTGGAGATAAAAAGGGATTAAGTGCATGACTGTGTTGGGAAGTCAAATAAAGTATAAAGTAGGGTTGTATTGTATGAATTTTTTTTTTGTATAGAAAAATTTGTTATTTAATGTGATAATGTATTCAAGTGAATATAAAAAATGATTAAAAAGGACAAATTGACAAAGGTTGTGTATATCAGAAGTAATGGTTGTTTAAAATTTTTAAAACATGAGTATATAAAGAAAAAGAAACGTAATAATATTCCAATCATGTGATGCAATGGAAAACTAAGTTGAAAGGTGAAATAAACTTTGAATATGTTTTTACTAAGTGGGGTGTAAATATGTTAATGATGAGGTGATGGTGCCGATATAATATGACAAGTTAAAAATGGTAATAATGCAACTAAAATCAACCATCATAAAACAAGTCAGCGCTAAATGACCATGGGTATGAATAATGAGAATTTTAAATTGTTAAGTGTAAAAGTCAAATCATTGAAAAATATATAATATCATTTATGTTTGTAAAAGAATGAGTCTCTTTCGTGTTTATTTTTATATGGATAATGTTGCCTATTAGCATGTGGGTAGAAAAAAATTGTTTATTCGATGACATGATAAGGGTATAGAATATATCTATATAAATTCAGTGTGAAGGGTTCAAATAATAGATTGAATGTAAACAACGAAGTTGAGAATGATTTCAAATAATAGATTGGACGTAAACAATGAAGATAAAAATGATAAGTTGATGAGTGTGGCATATGTATATGTTAATAAAGAAATAATATGTATACTAAGTTTTCGATTATCAAATTATAATTGATTTTCAATATATATATATTGACTCCCTAAGAATTGAAAAGTAAAAATTATAATGAACACTGTGTTTGCAGGTTGTTCGATTCCTTGTACTCTAGCTTAATGAATGGAGATCAAAGTGTAAGGATTAAACCGTAATAGTCTTGTATTCTATATATAAAAAAATTACCTTAGTTTTTTGAGTTTTCAGGCTCAATGAAATTATTTTTACGTGTATAAATTACAAAGTATTACAATTGGTATCAAAGCTCCCAAACAAGATTCAATAGACTTGTAAAAGGAGAACAAATGATATGAGTGGATAAATGATGACTAATCTAGTGCTAACTATTTAATAATGATGTGATCAATACTATAATAATATGTGTAGCCTTTGTGATAGTATAATTTCAGTATCAAAAATATTTGTTTGTAGTAAATTGAATGTATTTGTTAAGAAGGTAATGAAATAAAAGGAAATGAAGGTTAGGAAGCCATATAATGATGGTTGTTCTTAATAGCATGGAAAGATGAAACGAAGGATTTTATAGTAATGAGAAAATGAATGAACTAGATAAATTAGTATTATATAAGTATAAGGAATCAAAGATGAATATCATAGTTGAGATCATAAAGATAAAAACTAAAGTGAGGATCCTAAAAAGATGAAACTTCAAAGTCTAACAACGGGATGTACGAGAAATGGTACATATATGAAACATGGTTGAAAAGAAATAGTGAGAGTGAAATAGATATAAACAACTTTAGTTTGATATCAGGAATAAAACGAGATTTAAATTCCAATGATGAAATTTCTCAATGAGAGGAGAATATAAACCCTTGTGTAAATGTAGAACTAAAAATAGTAAGACTTCGAAGAGTGATGGAAACTAGGATAAGAAAGAATAGATAAATTAAGATAATAACAATAATTGTGATGTATAATGGAGGGGATGACCTTCATAAAATGAATTTTAATTTAGAATTTATAATAATGGTGAAACTAGTAACACGTTTCAATAGATAAAATAATAAGGAAAAATGAGAAAATGATTCTAAGAAATGAGATAATAAAAAATAAATTATAAGAAAGGATAATACAACAAAAAGACATGAGTAAATGTGCAAGCACCGATTAAAAATTGGTAATGTTGTTTTAAAATAGTAATAAATCTGATAAATAAATAAATGTGGAAAATTTAAGGGTTTTTTAAGGATAATTGACATAATTTATGTAAGGATTGAATAAAAAATTTTGGATTTTTTATAAAAAGTCACGAATTAACTATTTTTATATTAAAAAACAAAACTTCAGATCCAACTATTAAATCATACTAAAATTTTATCTAGATTCTATTGATATGTTTTATCTTGGTTAAAAATTTCGGCTCAATAAGATAACTCATAATTTAAGCAGAAAACTGAATAGTTGACGCGAAAAATAAATATATGAAGGCATAAATGAGGGACATGATTGTGCTTTCCTTTCCTTACAGTGATGGTGAAGCAGCATGGTTTAGAAAAGAAAGGCGCGTGTCGTGAAGGCGCTCCTGTAGCTCCCACCACGGCCACACATGCCAAGTGCCAATACCACTGCCACTAGAAGGCTATCAGCTTATGCAATTTTCTGTCCACGAGCTTCAACAAGAGCTGCCAATTTTACTAGCTAGGACTCCAGCACATACACCGGTACTCTTGCTTGCTCTTTGGGTAGGAGGCACCAGCAATGTCATCAGCTGTAGTTGCAGGAACCACCTCCACTTCTTGCTTTGCCACCTTCAGCAAGAATCACTCCCTTAAAACTACCACACCTACCTCTACGAAATCATTCATTTCCTCTCATTACCAGGTTAATTTTGCCCAAGCCTTTTATCTGGATTTGTGTTTGTTTGTACTGGTAAGTGAAAAATATTAATGATTAAGTACAATTCATCTCTTTCTTTCTCAATAGAAAAGCAACTTTCAAGGCCTATCACTTCAAGATGGCAAAAGGGGTTGCTCGGATATCTTCATGCCTAACAGCAGCTGCAGTACTTTGGTCAATGTGAGAACAGGGCTTCAGGTCACTGCCAGAACAGCTGGTGCTGCAAAGACAATTGAGGTTGAGGTTGACAAGCCACTGGGTCTCACTTTGGGTCAAAAGTCTGGCGGTGGTGTAGTCATAACTGTGAGTCTCCTTGTAATTGTATTCTATATTTTTGTGTTTCTGGTCTTTCTTTTGTTGCTCATGAAAATTTGACATGATTAATTAGGGCGTAGAGGGGGGTGGGAATGCAGCCAAAGCAGGGCTAAAATCAGGGGACCAGGTGCTCTACACTAGTAGCTTCTTCGGGGATGAACTTTGGCCTGCTGATAAGCTGGGGTTTACTAAAACTGCCATCCAAGCAAAACCAGATTCTATTTATTTTGTTGTTAGCAGGTATTCTTTCCTTACTCCTCCTCGTTTTTTGCTTTCATGATTCATGTATTACATATCAGTGATGGTTTAAAACTAACGAAACATCTCTCTTAGAAAGAAATTACAGAACATTTATGTAAGATTCATCAATGAACTTGTGGGAATCAAGAAAATAAGCACTCATTTACCTTGATTGCAGTGTTTTTTTTTCACTCCAGTTAGCTGGGCTGGTAACCATAAAAATTAAGTTTTTTTTTCTATAAAAACAAAAAAAAAAAACTCTAGGCTTCTAGCATAGAAGGTAGTGTTGTTTGGATTGACGACATGGAAAAAGAAAAAGGCAGCACAGGTAAGCTAAGAAGGATTAATTACGTTTGATGAAACAAATATTATAGAAAAATACGGATCAAATTAATTGCAGCCTCTGTGTGAGGAAGTTCCTAGTAGCAGGTGAGGGATCAATTACAATATTGAAAGCAAGTAGATATAGACAATGGCATATAGCAAAAGTGAAAGATAATTGTATATAATATATATAGGGATTACTGTTTGTAGAATTAAGACTTGTCTTTGTTAGATGTTTGGATTGGTGCTGAATGAAATATCTCATGTTTGTCTCGTAAGCAGTGATTGCATTCTTCATATAATTGTATTAATCTATCTATATAGTATACAAGGGCTGAGTGAAGAGAAGAGAGCCAACGACGTCTTTGTTATTAAGGGTATGTTTATCCCACTTCCAAGCACTAGCAAAGCAAGTTTTGATAGAGAGTTTTTTTCTTTTTGCTTCAACTCGGGAGCTTTCCGCCCTGACTTTTTTTCCGTAAGGTTTTATCAATTTCAAGCGGTAAGTCAGAGAATTCTGTAAGAGAATTGCTCTTGTAATGATAGATTGTGGTAATATGGCTGGTACATGCTGATTTGCAATCTACGTCCGACGAAGTCCCAGTTTTTAAACTAAACTTTGATCAGATTGTTTAACTCCTTTCCAAAAATACCAAGAATTAAAACATGTTATATGCATAGGAATAGGGCAGGAATAAAACATGCATAAGCTCATAATTCATTTTGCTGTAGTTATATGTGTTTCAAAACTGACAGAAGGTCAATCTTTATTGCAAAACAGAGGCGCAGAAGTAGATGTCAAACGACTGCCTAAGCGTCCTGCTCCTCCCCGCTTTGGAAGGAAGTTGACTGAGGCTCAGAAGGCATGCTTCTTTTTTTTTCTTTATGTGCAATTCCATATATTCCTCCATTTCAAATTTAGTGTGTTGATGGTATGAAATTACTTTTTACTGTCTCGTCGATGAACACTAATGGTGTAAAGCTTTTTGCAGGCTAGAGCAACTCACATATGCATTGATTGTGGATTCATATACACCTTGCAGAAATCCTTTGATGAGCAGGCACGTTTGTCCCCTTTGCATAGAGAAAGATCTTACGTTTTTCTTTTTCCATCTAAAACATCAATTTCGTATTCATAGCACATCGCGTAAAAAAGATAGCAGAAAATAGATTTCTGGCAAGAAGAGATTTTGACCAAATAAGAACATGTCAATATAAATGCTTGTACACAAATTTATTTATTCTTTTCTTCTTGTTTCTGCAGCCGGAAGCATACGTATGCCCACAATGTAGAGCGCCAAAGAAGAGATTTGCACGATATGATGTGAATACTGGAAGAGCAGTTGGTGGCGGATTGCCTCCTATCGGAGTCATCATTGGGCTATTGGCTGGCATTGGTGCAGTTGGTGCACTGCTTGTTTATGGCCTTCAATGAGGCACTCCTTTTGTTTTTTCCTCTCTCAAATTCTACTGTCCAGTCTGTTTTATCGGAAACATCAGATGTGCCATTAGTATTTGTGTTGCCAGAGAGAGTTATATTTCCTGTCAAATCAAGTAAAAATTACAATTTACAATTAAAAAATAAAATAAAATATTTGTCCTTTTGCTCTTCATGCAGATCCTCTTATATTTCACTGTTTTCACAGCCAATGTTTTTCTTATTGGTCCTTGAAATTTTGATCCTTTTATGCTTTGATTATTGAACTTTATTTCTTTTCAATTATATCATTTTGAATTATGTTGACATGTTTTTATCTATTGTTAAATGTTTTCATTTTCATGTTCTCATCTACCCAATATATCGTTAAATATTCCAACATTTAATTAAAGAACAATTTTACAAAATGAATTTTAGGTTTTACTTGGAAAAAAATTAAAAGATCAAGGGTCAAGATAAGAAAAATGTTCAATTTGGTCCCTCAAGTTTTACTTTTTCATATTTGGTCCTAGTTCTTTAGGATTTTTATGATTCAGTTCTTAAGATTTTTCTTGCATTTAGTCCATAAATGTCTAGATAAGAGAGAGAGAACTCTCACATGGAAAAATTATGGCCACCAATAACAAACAATTTTGGTGTTTTTGAAGTTATATTTAAGAGAAAAACTTAATGGAGGTGGTTTTTATATTCACTTATGCCCAACAAGGTAGAACAAGACTTTGTTTTTTTAATTTGGTTTGATTTTGAGTGTTTTGGACAATTAAAATGTGTTTTGTAGCTAGAAATGAGTGATTTAAAAATTTATAAAATTATTTTTTTCATGTTTTGGGATCAAAACAAGGTTTAAATTGGGATTTTTAAAGTCTAGGAACTTGGATTCTAATTCAAAAACTTGAGTTTCCTTGGATGATTGAAAAATGTTTGTAGTTCGTTCTATTTTAAAAAATGTTTGTTGTTATTTAAAAAAAAACACTTTTTTTTTTATGAAAAACATATGTTTTGTAAAGGTTCGGCAAGTCTATATCCACACCTCAAGCACCAAATTGATTTTAAATATTATATTTTTTTTACTAATCCAAGCCAAAGATTATAATATATTTGATGAATCTTCACCAAACCCCTCTTTATCACTTGAATAAATGCCATCTTTAAGACTTTTTACTTTGATGATGTACCTCACTAATGATCAAGAGTTTTTCATTTAAACTCTCGAAGGATTGCAATTGTTTGAAATGTAACAACATTCTCACAAAAAATGGATAAAAAATTGAAACTTATATATCACTCAACAGCATTTAGTGCCCGTTTGGGAATGCGGTGCAAACCGCATTCCTAAAAATTTTGAATTTGTTTTTTGCTAATTTTTTTTTTTATGTTTTTAGATTGTTTTGATGTGTTGATATCAAAAATTATTTTTCAAAAATAATAAAAATATTATTTTGATGCATTTCTAAGCGAAAAACACTTTGAACCGCAACTACTACCAGAATCTCAAACATGCTAGAATGTATGAAGGTGTTTATGTATAGCAAGTGTGAAAATTTATACTTTTATGCAAGAATATGAAGATTTTAATGTACAAATATGAGTATGATTTAGGATTGATGATTCGAAGTTATTTTTGCTCTTAAAAATATTCAAGGTCCATGCTTAATTCTTCAATTAAAGAAGCTATATATATAGCAAAAACTAGTTGTTTTATAACCGTTTCTATTCCTCTGACAGCTAAAATAGTCAACTAGTTTAGATTGGTTAAGCCAATTGATCAACCAGTTCCTGCAAATTTCTAGGTGTTCATCCTTGATAAATAAACGGTCGGCCGGTTCCCTTGGTATGGCCAAACGATCGACCTTTCAACTTAAAATTTAATTTTAAACCTGGTAACTCTTGAACTGATTAAATGCATATTAATCTTATAATGCATGCAATGTGAAGTATGTGAATTTATTTTAATTTATGCTATCAAATAAGATATAAAGTTTACATAATAAGCACTAAAATGAATCCTAAAGAATTAAGTTTTCACTTGCTTTGTATCTTTTACTTGTTGATTTATTTCTTTATTTAATTCTTAATGCTTGTTGATTATATTCATATAAACTTGTTTAAACTTAACTTTAACCAAGTATATCATTAGTCCATTTTCATTTAATTGTTATTATCAAAATATATAAATATTAATATGTGACCCAGAGATCAACAATCTTCAATTTTTTTTTTATGATAACAATTAATGTATACATATAGATATAAAAAGATTAATCACCCCTATATTTGCAATATAGTCTCTTAAAGACTTTTAATAATTAACAATAATCTATACATATATGTTTCTCCCTCTTAATTATATAATCATGTTTTACATTTATTTTTACAAATACTTCAATTCTCTCCCTCTTTGTTATCAACAAAAAGTAATAGTGAAGGAAGGATAAACCATAAGTAATAAAGAAATAAAATATAAAAACATGCTATAATTTTTAAAATGTAATATACATTACAATTAGGGGAAAAATACAAAAACATGAAAAGATAAAATCATGAAAATGTGAAAATACTTTTGGTACTTTCTCATAGGATGATGGATATCAAAAGAGTAGATTTGCCATCATGGTCTTGATATCCTGTATGTCACCGGCCATATGCTTTTGATTAGCTATGATTTGTGCTTAAGAGTCTCAAAGATGACTCATATTCATCTCAATATGAGCTATATGATCTTCCATTATAGATCTCCATGAATTAGTATCAGCATCTTTAAAAGAGAAAGTTGTAGGTGGCATCTCAAACATATCAGCAAACTTATTATCACTATTAACATTTTGCTCTTCTTCCTCACCATGTTTTTCTTCAGCATGAGCACCAACCTAGTCTTTAAAAACACATAAGAAATATTGTATATATAAAAACATTCTAGTGAACAAGTAATTCAAACTTGCGCCATAAAAAAAATTATGTCATTTTTTAACCATGTTTGACTTAGGAATGAATATTTTTTACAACGTCAAAGAAAATTATGCTCTGACTGGTAACATGGCATGAGTCAGATAACTAGTTATGAATTAATTCAATAAAAATATTACATATCATTGAATTTGTTGGCATTATTAATAAAAAGTAAAGTTGCGAGACTCTTTATTTAGGGTCGGTGCTAACTTGATGAACATCCAAAAATAATAAATGACTTGTGAATAAACTCATAAAAAAATTTGAACAATTAATGGCATGAGTAAAATAAATTTAGTAGAAACGCATACTTAAGATCACTTTTCCTTAGAAAGGATACAATGAGGGAGCTTTTTATCACCACTAAGCATAATCAAACCCTTAGATCTCTGGAACCATTGTATATTTTAGGTTTTTAGTCTCCTTAAAGAACTAGGTGGTGACTCCACTTTTTATATTTTCCTTTATGTTTTTGAGGTTCCATATTTATGTCGGGTGTGACAGAGGATATCAAAATGACAAAATCAATAAGTCAATCAAACAAATTGCTTACCCGAGGTTTTCTCATCAATTAGGTAATAGGTTCTTCATCATCATTATTAGAAACCATAAATGGTTGGTGAGCCTTGATAAGTTGAGTGTTTTTTTCAAGAGGAATGAATCTTAGAAGGATGACAAGCTAAAAAGGACAAGATGAATGATGTCATAACATAAATTATAGATATAAAGAAATGATAGGCTAAAATTGAGCATGCTTATTAGGAGTTCTTTTGCCAGGCTTTTTACTTGGCTTTCTAGTTAGGCTTTTTAATAGCTTCCTCCTTTTATTTTGGATAGAAGTTTCTTTATTAAAAAATTACTTATCAACCATCTATTTCAACAAAATGTTGAAGATAATATTAGTCAAATTCAAGAGGAAAATGCCTGACTAGTGACCGGCTGCCAGTGTGAAGTCTCTGACCCTGCAACAACTTAAGTGCACGTGTGTAGCGTCGCGAAAAACATCCCTTCAGGCTAAGATCATTGGGATATGAGTGGAAAAATAATGAATTCTTGTTTCTTATCAATTAAAAAAGGATGGATTCGCCACCTAGTATTTTGGTCACTAGAACCCTAATTGGTTTTAGAATCTGGATAAGAAGACTAGTTATATACAAGGATGACGTATCACCCCTAGTACACTTTACTTAAGGTATGCTGCATTATTTATTTGTCTGATGCAAACTAAAGTACTGTTGTGTTTTCTAACCATTGGTTTGTCTAATGGTTAAAGTCGGTCCACCCTAGTAGAATGGACTATAACTTTAAGGGTTAAGCCTAACTATTCTAGAGTCAAAACATAAGAATAAAAAAAATTATTTTTTTTATTTAATATCGGAAATACATCTTACATATAAGTTTATAATCCTGGATATTAAAAGAAACACAACATATTTTTGGTGTTTTTAAAATATAGACCAAGTTCTCATGACTTTAATAAACTAGTTATTAAATCCAATATGTATGCAAAATAAAAACTATTTTTCTTGAATTTTTAGTATTTAAAAGATGCTAAGTTATGCCATTTATATATATTTTTATTTATTATTATTTATGCAAATATGATATTTTATTTTTTAGAGACTTGACCATATGCAAAAATCAAAATATTTAAATGTATTTTTGAAAGAAGATTTTGTTATTTTTTTTCATCTTTAAATAATAATTTTTTTTTCTAATATCAGAAAAACACCTCGTGTATAGGTCATAATTTCAAATATTAAATATAAGAGGGTAGAAAAATATTAGGGACTAAAATTTTTTCAAAATGATCCTTAATAATAATAATAATAATAATAATGCTTCGTTTGGTAAACAAACTTTAAAAACCCAAAAATATATTTTTTTTCTTTGTCAGAATTAGGCCTTATTAAACACAACCTTAAACCTTAAAGGCTTAGTCCAGTCACATGGATTGAGCTTCCTAACCAAGCCTAAAACTGATACAGGCTTCAACCAAGGAAACATGTGTGGGCTAAAAACATACAGTGATTATCCAAGAAAAATGAAATAACCCATCATGCCAAGAAGTTGGCCTTGAAAGCCTAACTCATAAACAAATACAAGTGGGTCATTCTTATTTTTGAAAGATCAAACTAGAACATTTAAAGAACTTACATATTGCATATGTAGAGCTAAAATTTAAATGGTAGGGAAATATTTTCACATACAAAGGGAAAACACAACATCAACAATCTTTGGACATCAACCTCATTGTTTTGACTTTAATATCAAAATAGAAATGTTTATTTTTAAATATGATGAGGGGTTCATGATGGTAAAAAAAAACAATTAAAAACCTACAACCTTGAGCTTATAAGTGAGAGAAATCCATGATCATGGGATGTATATACATAGAAAATATAGCATCTGACCCTAACATCTTACACATACTGCCATATCATAACTTGAATCAACATAATACAAAATTGTTGGTTATTAGGTTATGCCTGGTCTACCCATGAGGGATGTTCATATTTTAGAGGAGTTGTGAAGCAGTTATAACTGCTTCACACAGTTACTAAAAGAAATAACCGCTCTCTCTAGATTTATATATAGAGGCATAACCCATATTAAAAGGGTGCAAGCAAAGAAACATAATTAGTCTCTCTCTCTCTCTCTCTCTCTCTCACACACACACACACACACACTCATATCTAACTTTCTGAATTAACTTGACAAAGATGTTCGTACTGTGGATTATCTCTTTAGTTCTAGTAATTAAAATAGCACTGAAGCAATTGATCTAGGAACAAGAAAGTGATTTCTCAAATCACTAGTAAGTTTCCTTTAACAATCTACATTGGTATCATAGCATTTTTGTTTTTAAGAAGTGTTTTCTATTAGATTTTATGCAATATATCTATTACTGTACAAATATTTTTTTTGCCGATACATATGAATACATGTTAGTTCTTTGTTTGCATCGATTACTGCACCATATATTACATTGCACCATGAATACAGTTATAACTACTTCACACAGGTACTAAAAGAAATAACCGCTTTCTCTAGATTTATATATAGAGGCATAACCCATATTAAAAGGGTGCAAGCAAAGAAACATAATTGGTCTCTCTCTCTCATATCTAACTTTCTGAATTAACTTGACAAAGACGTTCGTATTGTGGAATATCTCTTTAGTTCTAGTAATTAAAATAGCATTAAAGCAATTGATCTAGGAACAAGAAAGTGATTTCTCAAATCACTAGTAAGTTTCCTTTAACAATCTACATTGGTATCAGAGCATGTTTGTTTGTTTTTTTTTTTTAAGAAGTGTCTTCTATTAGATTTTATGCAATATATCTATTACTGTATAAACATTTTTTTTCCTAATACATATGAATACATGTTAGTTCTTTGTCTGCATCGATTACTGCACCATATATTATTTAAAAAAAAGGATTCTAAAAACATTTGCAAAATTTGTATTTTTGAAAACAAAGACATTGGTTTTTAACTAATTTGATTGATTCATAAATTTTGTGTTCCTGATTTTTTTTAAAATAATTGTTTCACAATGACAGTTGTGTAACTGCCTAACAAACCTATTTAAATGGTTAGTTATTTCACAAAAATCACAAAGGTTGGCTAACTTTATCAATGTGATGTACTCATGGAAGGACAAAGCATCATACCTGGTAATATTTTTTTGTTAGAATAGAAACTAAGACTCACGACCGTAGTAAGGCTAATGATCAAAGTTGTTTCAATGAGAAAACAAGGAAATAAGGTTGTTGAGACTTGAGGCTTCTGCTACTTGGTTACAGTTGAATCAAATATTGGTCACAGCTGTAACAAGGCGGTGCAACTACTACTCATGGCGGAGTCAATTACTGCTCACAACTTCGGTGTTGCTATGGATGGGGAAGTGTAACTATTCTGACACCGGTCAATCAACTAAAGTTTTGTTGGCAAATGGTTAACTAGTTAGAGTTCGTTGTTGTTATTGGTTCAGAGCTTCAATAGAGGAATGAATGTTAGGAAAAAGAAAGTGATGGCTGTTATGCTTCCTACCAGGGTCTCTGCTTATTGTTTTTGGCTATAATAGGGTGCTGGTGGTGTTATTTTGTGGTGTACCAGGTTCTGTAGGGAAGGAGAAATGGTATTTTTGGCTCGAACATGAAAGGAAAAGTGGTGCTTTATATGTTTTTTTTTCCCAGCTGGGACAACAAAATTCCCTCTGATTTTGGTTGGACTGAGTGTTTATGGGTTGAAAGGTTTGCAAACACAGTGTGTAGGTGTTTGTTTTTCAGTTATGTCCTCCCCCCTCTTTTCTTGTTGGAATGGGTTGCTCTTATTTGTAGGTGGTGGGGAAAGTCTTGCATCTTAACCATTCAATCCTTTAAGAATGATCCCAACCATTGACAACAAGCCAATAACCTAATACTACTAAAATCAGGTTATCCAAGGCTAATCGGGTCAGTATTTTTGGACCAACATTGCAGCAGCTATAAGAAGGACCACTCGACGGGAACTATAATGGGGCATAGTATGATGTCAAGGCTACTAGGAGAGTGTGCCTTTTATCTTACTTGAGGCATGAGAGAGCATTAAATGGCTCTACAAAGGTAGATCTCAGTCAGCTTCCTCATAGGAGAAAAGAAAAAGGAAATGAACAGTGGTGCCGAAACAACACCATTTCATTATTTTCTTCCTTATTTACAAACTGATCCTCAATTTTTCAAATTTTGTTGAATCTAGCCAATTTGAGTTGATATCTTAAGATTTCTTTTGATTAAATCCCTGGTCACATCAATTTTGACACTCAATATTCAGTGTCTTTTATAATATGGTCTTTGGTCTTGGATACTTTCATCCCATCCTTAATTAACTTTCAAACTTTAAATTTTTTCAAATTTACCTTGATTTTAATCAATTTTAGTCCTTGAATGCGTGTGTCTCTTTCATTTTAATCCTTGGTTTTAGGATTCTTTAATTTACCCCTCAATTAGCCTTCCAACTTTAAATTTCTTGCAATTGCACCCTTGAATGCATCAACTTAGCCTTTTCAAGTTCCAATTATGTTCCTAATCTTTCAATCTTTACGAATTGATTCAAACTAGGCATCCAAACATGATTTTTCTGCTATCGAGTCCTTGATTGAATCTTATCAACCCATTAGAAGTTTAATTAAGTCCTTGAACTTAATTAGTTCTTCTAATTTTTGCCAAATTAACTTTCAAACTTAATTTTGCTTTAGTTAAATCTTAATTAAGTCAATTAAACCCATTATAAGTTTAAGTAATTCCTTAAACCTAATTAATTCTTTTAATTTTGATCAAGTTAGATTTCAACCTTAAACTTTGCTTTAAATTAAGTCTTTCTTTTGGAATTTTTATCTTTTGTAGCTTAAAGACTTAGCTCCACTTATCCTGAAAATATTTTTGAATTTTAGATTTCTGATTTTTTTTGGATTTTTTTTGAAAAAAAAGAAAAATATAAGAATATTTTTTGGGGAATCAAAATTGGGTTATGACAAACTTAAGTGATGTTCAATTGCTAAAGTCACATTTATACTTGTTCAAGTGTAAATCCTAGAGAAATAATTATTCCTTTGAACATGGTCGATTATCAAACTAATATGAAGTCCCCTATAAGCCAATATGCTTCTCTATATTGAATCATGTTATTCCTTTATATCTTATGCCTTCTATAATTATGAACTTGATAACTAACTTGAATTAATTCTCATTGTGAGAGGAATGCCATAGATTATTCATTTCTTCTTACCATAACTATAAAGGTTTTCATATACCATCTAAAAAGAAAGTTATGGAACTGAGTCTACATTAATCTCTCTTCGACATAAGTCAGCTAAGGGTACAGGGTTTACTACACATCACTGAACTCATAGGAGTAGATCATATTCCATAACTATACCCACAAAAAAGCACTATATATGTTTTATTTCACCATAAAAGATGTTGCTCGTTCTTAAATTGGCATTCCCTTAATACTTTATAAATATATCTTAGCACAAAGGATCCTAAATCCATAGCATAACCTTTTATCAAGGCCACAACTACCTTTAATTAGGCCTTAGTAGGTATTTTAGACTTAGAGAAGAGAAGTATTTGCATACTTAATATAACAAGAAAGCAACATGCTCATGTTCGATTAGAAAGTTTGTTTCTTTCTTCTCACATCTTATAAGAGTACTATATATAAAGGTGCTTACTACCATGTCTTTAAATTGACTAGTAAAGACTTATAAAAAAACACATAATTCTTCATGTCCTGGACAAAAGGCTTCCTATCATGGCCAAGTCAAATAGAGTTATAGTCTGCATCCTATACTTGAAGATGAATCATTATTAGACATTAACTAGAAGAGAGAAAGAATGGCCAACATCTTTTTATTTGGCATTCCCCTAATACTTTATAAATATATCTTAGCACAAAGGCCTAAATCCATAGCATAACCTTTTTTCAAAGCCACAACTACCTTTAATAAGTCTTTAGTAGGTATTTTAGACTTAGAGAAGATAAGTATTTACATACTTAGTATAGCAAGAAAGCAACATGCTCACGCTCGATTAAGAAGTTTGTTTCTTTCTTTTCGTATCTTATAAGAGTTCTATATATTAGGGTGCCTACTACCATATCTTTAAATTAACTAGTAAAGACTTATAAAGAAGCACATAATTCTTCATATCCTAGACAAAGGCCTCCTATTATGGCCAAGTTAAATAGAGTTATAGTATACATCCCATACTTAAAGATGATTCATTATTGGACATTAACTAAAAGAGAAAGAGAACGGCTAACATCTTTTTATTTGGCATTCCCCTAATAGTTTATAAATATATCCTAGTACAAAGGCCTAAATCCATAGCATAACCTTTTGTCAAGGCCACAACTACCTTTAAGAAGGCTTTAGTAGGTAATTTAGACTTGGAGAAGATACGTATTTGTATACTTAGTAAACAAGAAAGCAACATGTTTACGCTCGGTTAGGAAGTTTGTTTTTTTCTTCTCGCATCTTATAAGAGTACTATATATAAGGGTGCCTATTAACATATCTTTAAATTGACCAGCATAGACTTATAAAGAAGCACATAATTCTTCATGTCCTAGATAAAGGCCTGTTATCATGGCTAAGTCAAATAAAGTTACAGTCTCCATCCTATACTTGAAGATGAATCATTGTTAGACATTAACTAGAAGAGAGAGAGAATGACCAACAATTTTTTATTTGATCTAATGGTAATCCTGGATATTTGAATGGAATAAAACAATCCTTCCATTTCCAGTCATCGTCAAAATAATGTTACATTTAGTTAAGCCAGTAGATGTCATCAGAAATGGCAACATTGGGCCGTTTTATCAATTTTTTTCATATGTTGAGATTTCCATAGTCATCTTGAAGCAATCGTCTTTCTCTTTTAATGTCTAAAGTGAAGAGAAAAGCTCCTTCAGGGATGATTTCTTGTTGTTAATGCTCTTTAGGGAATTACTTATAATTTTCTAATTAGTGTTAAGGACGCAGTTAGTAAGGTTCTTGAAATAAGTAATTAGATAAGGTTTTTGTTGTGAAAAGTTGTTGAAAGATGCAATTTTTGAAAAAAAAAGCTGAAGGTTTATGAAAATCTTTGGTTTTTATAGAAAGAAATTAGGGATTTTTCAAAAAAAGATAAAGAGTTGTATATTAATTGTTAGATAAATATTTAAAATAAAAATTCTTACTTTTTATAACTTTAAGCATTGTGCCAAAACCAAACAATGCTTCTTATATCAATAAGCGAAAATGATCGATATTTAAAAAAACAATGCTTGATTTTTCATGTCATCGATGGTCAATTTGTTGATTAATTCAAGAAGGAGACATGCCAACATTCCTTCATTTATTTGAAATAAAAGAATATAAGGGCATTGTTTATATAAAACAAAAATGAACATCCATGTATCATTTGATCAAGAATAATAGGTGTACAGTCTGTGTTTTTTTAGCAAACTAATGTAGATAGTTAAGATCAATCATCAATTAAAAAGATGAGGATTCACTTTATGGATCATTGATCAATTCCTATTCAAAATACCAGTCTTTAGCAGTTAACATTGGTGAATATTGTAGTATAATTAGAGTCCTAAAATACTTAATTACTAGGAGGAGGCATGCGAATAGAAAGTATGAATTATACTATCATTTAAGTTGTAAAATTTTTATCTACCATAAACAATTTATATAAGATTAGAATTTATAGTTTATTTGAAACTCGATTACATTATAAATAGATAGTCTAACAGTTGGAAACAATGGCCAACCCTATCAATACACATTTTTTGTTACAAAATTAATGTTTTTTTTTTATAACTTTACATTTTGTCTTTCTTGCCATTTACTTTTATAATTTATATTTTTCCTTTACAGGACCATCCTCATGTATACAATTCTCTTATACGCTTTTTATAATTTAATGTTTTTTTTATTGTAATTTATAGCTTTCCTTTACATCTTTCTTATTTATTGCTTTATTGTTTTTTACTTAGAGTGTAGTTTTCTTAGCATTACACATATTCATCTCTAAATCTTTGAAACTAAGTTAAGAATCTCATGCTTAGTTTGATTTGTGAGGTTTTACCTGCCTCCACTTTGGATGAAGTTTCTACACTCAATTTCTTCTTATTAGAAGGAAAAAATGAATAATATATAACATATTAATCAAAGAATCGATTGATCAACAATTTGTAACCAATTTTATTCATATTCAAATATCTACAGGAACAATATTGACATTCTATTCTACTTTTTTAAAAAATAAGTATCTTATTGATTTAAAATGGTATTTTCATCATTTTATAATAGAATTACTCAAGTACTATGTACATGCATGTCATTTTTAACAAAAATAATTGATATAAACATAATAGATAATAGGAAAAAACTAAAAGTTATAATTGATTGAATCTTTTTTATAAAAAAATGTGATTGTAAATTGGTATAGCTAAGGACATAATGATATGTTTTATTAAAAATAATGCTTAAAATATATATTTTAAATGGAATATAATACAATATCAAGGTAGCAACAAAGACTCATATATGTGTTAGCAACAAGGACCCGGGTTTTGGGTTTTGATCGAGTCACCCGGGTCAATTTTATTTTTTAAAAAAATCAAAATGACGTTGTTTTAGTTAAAAAAACAAAAGTCAACGGGTTGCAACCGAGTTTTTGACCGGATCTTGCCGGGTCAGCCCGTTGAGTCACACCTGTTTTTTCCTTTCCCTGTTTTTTCTTCAACCTGGCCTGGTTTCAGCCTCGGGTTGGTCGGGTTCCGGGTTTTAAAACTATGGATAGGAATTGGAGGTAAGGTTGCCTTTTTTTTTTCCTTTCAAAAAAGACATAGTGATTATTTACACTTTAGACATATGCAAGTTATTGCTAGCTAGTTAATTCTGGTTTGGGTCGGATGAAATGTTTTTTTACACAAAATAAAAAAAGAACTTGTAAGTGTTTTCAATGCATTTAATTTCTAGCATCAAAAACTTATGAACTATTAACTAAGACTTGATGTATTTATTTATTAAAATAAATTGAAAATTATATATGTTAATAAATATTAAAAAGATTTATTGATATTAACTAAATATCAAGTTGAGAACCTGAAAAATAAGTACAAATTAAAATATTTGAACTTGTGTCATAGACATTCCTTCAAAAAAATTATTTAATTATATGAGAATTAATTTTTTTGTAAGAAAAATAATTATTTAAATCTCATTGATTTGCTAGTATCATTCTTCCACTTCTATTTTTTTTGTCTACTAGGAAATATAATTGTTTTCTTCTACATTCTTTATTTAATAAAAATCATAAAGCAACTAGAATAAATATAAAAAAATTTGGATGATTTGAAATACAAGGTATGAAATACATCTAACCAAAACCAAAACCAATTTATCTTTTCACCGCACTCCATTTGTTACTTGGCAATTTTTTTTGTAGAATATTTATTTTTTAAACAAATTTTGATAGTTTTGACATGATTGTATTAAAAAATATATAAAAATAATACACGGTCCATGCATTCTTGTTTAAATTTCTTTATTGTGTCACCGACCCGAAGACCCTTTGACTTTGCCCCTTACTTGGTTTAGGTTTCAAATTGAACCAGGTAGAAATTGACTCGATATGACCTGGTTGACCCAGCAGATCCAAACACGACCTTATTAAAACCCAACTTAATTTCAAGAAAAAAATATTGAAGATGACATTGTTTTAACCCTTTCTTTTTATATATTGAAACAACAATTTTTTGGATTGACTTGAGTTAACTCATCAAACTTGGGACCCATATGAACTAGATTGGGTTTAATAACTTTTTTTAATTTATTTTTTATTTAATTATATAATAATAATAATAGATATGCTTGGGAAAGCCACCAAATAAAATTTTAGAAAAAAACAACATTGCGAAGAGCTGTAAAAAAAGCATTTGCTAATATTTTAAAAAGAATGTTATAAGTTTATTAAAAAACAAAAAAAAATTTCTAATTAATTTATTATAATGAATTGCAATTAAAATGAAAGTGAAAAGACAGGCTTGGACGGGTCAACACGTTTGGCCCTAAAAAAAAAGGTCAGATGTGGAGATCTAAAAGCAAGGCCCGCGTGCCTAGGCATCATTGTTTTTTCTTCTTATAATGGCAAGACTCGTCCACTTATTTTTTTCTTAAAAGCAGGCGACGTGTTGTTTGCACCTGTAGATGACACGTTCCCTACTAGTTCATCTTTAGCCACCTGAAAATTGGGTTCCGCCATCTTGGTTAAAAAAAAACCCATTTTTATTTTTTTTTACACTTTAAAACACTTATAAAGGGCCATAACTTTTGATCCGACTGTTGGATCGCGCTCAAAATTTTACAGGGGTTTCCAAAGGCTATTGTCCTTGGGGTAGCTATGGAATGGCTATTTGGTGACGAGGATGTCTCGGCGATCAAACTTGAGTATGAGTTAAATAGTGTCATAACTTTTGATCCGACCGTTGGATCGTGTTCAAATTTTTACAGGGGTTTCCAGAGGCTGTTTTTATTAGGGTAGCTATGGAATGACTACTCGGTGACAAGGATGTCTTGTCAGTCGAACTTGAGTATGGACTCAAAAGGGCCATAACTTTTGATTTGACCGTTGTATCGTGTTCAAATTTTTACAGGGGTTTCCAAAGGATGTTGTCCTTGAGGTAGCTATGGAATGACTACTCGGTGACGAGGATGTCTTGTCGGTCGAACTTGAGTATGAGCTCAAAAGGGCTTTAACTTTTAATCCAACTGTTGGATCATGTTCAAATTTTTACGGGAGTTTCTAGAGGCTGTTTTCATTGGGGTAGCTATGGAATGGCTACTAGGTGACAAGGATGTCTGGTCGGTCAAACTTGAGTATCGGCTCAAAAGGACCATAACATTTGAGCTGACCGTTGGATCGAGATTAATTGTTTACAGGGGTTTTTAGAGGCTGTTTTCATTGGGGTATCTATGGAATGACTACTAGGTGACAGGATGTCTGGTCGGACGAACTTGAGTATGGTCTCAAAAGGACCATAACTTTTGATTCAATCATTGGATCGGGTTTAAAACAGGGGTTTCCAGATGTTGTTCAAATTTTTACAGGTGACGAGGATGTCTGGTCGGGCGAACTTACGTATCGGTTCAAAAGGACCATAAATTTTGATCTGACAGTTGGATCGCGCTCAAATTTTACAAGGGTTCCCAGATGCTGTTGTCATTGGGTTAGCTATGGAATGGCTACTCGGTGACGAGGATGTCTGGTCGACCGAACTTGAGTGTCGACTCAAAATGGCTAGAACTTTTGATCCGACCGTTGGATCGCACTCAAATTTTTACAGGGGTTTCCAAAGGTTATTGACCTTGATGTAGCTATGGAATGACTACTCGGTGACAAGGATGTCTTGTCGGTCGAACTTGAGTATGGGTTGGCCATAACTTTTGATCCGACCGTTGGATCTTATTCAAATTTTTAAAAGTTATGGCCCTTTTGAGCCAATACTCAAGTTTGACCGACCACACATCCTCATCACCTTGTTTCCATTCCATAGCTACCCCAAGAAAGCAGCCTCCGAAAACCCCTGTAAAAATTTGAGTGCGATCCAACGGTTGGATCAAAAGTTATGACCTTTTTGAGCTGATACTCAAGTTCGCCCAACCAGACATCCTCGTCACCTAGTTGCCATTCTATAGCTACCCCAAGAAAGCAGCCTTTGGAAACCCTTGTAAAAATTTGAACAGGATCCAACGGTCGGATCAAAAGTTAGGGCCTTTTTAAGCTGATACTCAAGTTTGACCGACCACACATCCTCGTCACCGAGTAGCCATTCCGTAGCTACCACAGGAAAGCAGCCTTTGGAAACCCTTGTAAAAATTTAAACACAATCCAACGGTCGGATCAAAAGATTTGGTCTTTTTGAGCCTATACTCGAGTTCGACCGACAAGACATCCTCGTCACCGAGTAGCCATTCCATAGCTACCCTAATAAAAACAGCCTCTAGAAACCCCTGTAAAAATTTGAACACGATCCAATGGTCGGATCAAAAGTTATGACCCTATTGAACCTGTACTCAAGTTCGACCGCCGAGACATCCTCGTCACCGAGTAGCCATTCCATAGCTACCCCAAGGACAATAGAATTTGGAAACCTCTGTAAAAATTTGAGCGCGATCCAAAGGTTGGATCAAAAGTTAGGGCCCTTTTGAGCTGATACTCAAGTTTGACCGACCACACATCCTCGTCACCTAGTTGCCATTCCATAGCTACCCCAAGAAAATAGCCTCTGGAAACCCCTGTAAAAATTTGAACACTATCCAACGGTCAGATTAAAAGTTATGACCCTATTGAACCCATACTCAAGTTCGACCGCTGAGACATCCTCGTCACCGAGTAGCCATTCCATAACTACCCCAAGGACAATAACCTTTGGAAACCCTTGTAAAATATCGAGCGTGATCCAACGCTCGGATAAAAAGTTATGGCCCTTTTGAGCCGATACTCAAGTTCGATCGACCAAACAGCCTCGTCACCTAGGTGCCATTCCCTAACTACCCCAAGAAAGTAGCCTTTTAGAAACCCCTGTAAAAATTTGAACACGATTCAACGGTCGGATCAAAAGTTATGACCCTATTGAACCCGTACTCAAGTTCGACCGCCGAGACAACCTCGTCACCGAGAGCCATTCCATAGCTACCCCAAGGACAATAGCCTTTGGAAACCCTGTAAAAAATTGAGTGCGATCCAACACTCGGATTAAAAGTTATGGCCCTTTTGAGCCCATATTCAAGTTTAACCAACCACACATCCTCGTCACCGAATAGCCATTCCATAGCTACCTCAACGAAAACAGGCTTTGAAAACCCCTGTAAACAATTGAGCTCGATCTAACGGCTGGCTCAAACATTATGGCCTTTTTAAGCCGATACTCAAGTTCGATCGATCAGACATTCTCGTCACCTAGTAGCCATTCCATAGCTGCCCCAATGAAAACAAAAGTTATGACCCTACTGAACCCGTACTCAAGTTCGACCGCCGAGACAACCTCGTCACCGAGTAGCCATTCCATAGCTACCCCAAGGACAATATTCTTTGGAAACCCTTATAAAAAATTGAGCACGATCCAACGCTCGGATTAAAAGTTATAGCTCTTTTGAGCCAGTACTCAAGTTCGACCGACCAGACATCCTCGTCACCTAGTTGCCATTCCATACCTACCCCAAGAAAGCAGCCTCTGCAAACCCCTGTAAAAATTTGAACACGATCCAACGATCGGATCAAAAGATATGGCCCTTTCGAGCCCATACTCAAGTTCGACTGACTAGACATCCTCGTCACCGAATAGCCATTCCATAGCTACCCCAATGACAATAGCAAAACACTTATGAAACACCCATAAATCTCAATAAACTTATTTTTAACCTCAAAATAACTTTTAATCTGTAAAAAACCTAAAAATCAATCCTCAATGGAAAAAAAATTTCAAGTCCCAATCTAGTTTTTTCAATGGTATTAGTGATAAAAAAAATACTTTTAATATAACTCATCTCGTCAAATGAAACTCATTAACATTAAGATCATTCTTTTTTGGTTGCTGAAAAGTGGACAACCAATAATTTTCTCTCTTCTCATTTGTTTTCTAATAACTTTCTCTTTTCTTTGTTAAACTTAGGATTAAGAAGTGAACAAAATTAAGTTTTGAACCAAAGCACAAACGTGTCAAATTAAATGAACCAAAAGTGAAATTTGCATAACTCTAGAGGCCAAAATTGCTAAAAATGCTCCCATGAACAATGTTGAAAAAAAATCCCTCCATTTTGGTCTCAATGTAAATTTTGGTCCCCTCATTTTTTTTCAAGCAATAAATTGAATTCTTTCTTGTAAGATCGAGCATCAACTTAGTATTAAGATTTTTTTTGATATCACGATAACTTAATAGAAAGTAAATCAAAACAAAATATCAAATCCAATTCATAATCAACAAAATATAAAAGAATAAAATTAAAAAGAAAAAATCATGACCAAGTAGAAAAACAATTAAGGGGCAAGAAAAAGAAAAAGAGAAACACTATTACAATTACAACAATATCTAAATTGTGTGGGGGAATTATTGTTCCCTCACACACAATTCACTGTGGATTACAATAGTAATCCTTAGTGTTTCCCCTTTTTTTTTGCTAACTTTTCCTCTTTTTTTCCTCGTTTTTTTCTTTTTCTTAAAATTATTTTTTTTCAAAATTACTTTTTTTTTTCAATTTTTCAAATTTTGCTTTTTTTTTTCATTTATTTTTTTTTTCAAAATTATTTTTGTTGATTTTACTTTTTAAATATTGATCTGGTTAAAATTTTTGCTTTGTAATTTTTTTCTTTAAAATACTGTGGATTGCTGCGATATTTTTCCACATGGTTTTTCTATTTTATTTCTTTATTTTTCAAAATTATATTTGTTGATTTTTTTTAATTGATTGAGAATTTTTTTTGTAATTTTTTTTCTTTAAAACATTGTTGATTGCTACAGTGTTTCCCCGCATGGTTTTTTTATGCTTTTCTCTGAAATTATCTTTTTCTATTTTATTTTTTAATATTGAGCTAGTTAAAAATTACAGTTATAATTTATGAGGAAAACATTGTAACTTTCCTCGAAAATTACTGTTGATTGCTACAATGTTTTTTCCCACATGGTTTTTTTTTCTGTTTTTCCCTAAAATTATCTTTGTCAATTTTATATTTTAAATATTAATCTGGTTAAGAATTGCAATTACAAGTGAATGCAAGTTTTTCCTCACACAAAACATTATGGATTGATATAGTTTTTCCTCACATGGTTTTTTTCCAGTTTCTTTTGTGTTTTTTTTGTAATATTTTTTTCCAAAATTATCTTTGTCAATTTTTTTTTAATATTGAGTTGGTTAAAATTTAACTTTGTAATAAAGCTTAATCATGTGGGGAAAGCATTGTAGTTTTGCTCATAAAACATTGTGGATTGCTTTAGTGTCTCTCCGCATGGTTTTTTTATAATTTTTTTTCAAATTATCCTTTCAATTTTATTTTTTTAATATTGAGTTATGAGTTATTTGTGAATTACAATTACAAGTCATTACAAATAAAGCTAAATCATGTGGGGAAACACTGTAGCTTTCATCACAAAACACTGTGAATTGCTACAGTGTTTCCAACATGATTTTTTTCCTTTTTTTGGTGTTTGTTTTGTTTTTTTTTTAAAATTGTTTATGTCGATTTTTTTTAATATTGAGCTGATTAAGAATTTAACTTTGTTATTTTTTTCTTTAAAACACTGTGAATTGTTGCAGTGTTTTCCCATGTGATTTTTTTATGATTTTTTTTTAAAATTATCTTTGTCGATTGTTTCTTAAATATTGAGTTGGTTAAAAATTATAATTACAATAAAGTTAAATTATATGAAGAAAGCGTTGTAGTTTTTCTCACAAAACACTGTGGATTGCTACAATATTTTTCTAAATGGTTTTTTAGTTTATTTTATTG
Source organism: Populus deltoides (assembly GCA_015852605.2). Taxonomy (NCBI): domain Eukaryota; kingdom Viridiplantae; phylum Streptophyta; class Magnoliopsida; order Malpighiales; family Salicaceae; genus Populus; species Populus deltoides. The sequence goes on along the minus strand of CM027588.2, from coordinate 9,988,120 downwards.
GGAAAAGCTCTATAGTTTTCCTCATAAAATATTGTCAATTGCTGCAATGTTTTTTCTCATGGATTTTTTTCCTTCCAAAATTATCTTTGTTGGTTTTTTTTTTTAATATTAAGTTGGTAGAGAATTTAACTTTGTAATTTTTTTTTGCTTTTTATTAATTGAAAAGCTAAATCATGTGGTGAAAGCACTGTATCTTTCCTCATAAAACACTGTAAATTGCTACAAATCATTTTGTTCAGTCTCTAAGTTTTTGATCACCAACACAACTTTTTTTTCCGTCATGAAATATTTACTCCATCATACCTTTAATTTCTATTACTTATCTAGCGCTGGTTCATAATTATAACATTATTAAGTGCATTTGTTTTATAAGCTCATGGCAGCGCGCGGGATGTCATCTGGTACATAATATTTCCCCTCACACGCTACACATCCACTGTTAAAATGCCACTCTATTAGGTTTCTTTTAACAAGATATGAAAATCCATCTTACTTTCAATAAATGTTCGAAGTTTGAATCACATAAAATTAAAAATGATTTACCAAATAAAATGGAAGATATCCACAAAATCGAAGTGGAAAATTTTTGTTCAGTATTCTAAGTGACCAAATAAATAAATAATCCACGCATTGGAAATGCAGAGGACATGCATAACATTTACATGATGTTGTTCTCAGCTGGGAGAGGAAATCTAAGGGGTGTAGCTCAACTCGTTATATTCTAGATTTGATCTTAAAAATTTACTAGTTTAGGTGTTATAAATTTCAGGGTCACTAAAGGCTTATATGGTTGTTATCTTCAGGACTTCAGAATTAGTGAAGGTGCGTGTAAATTCACCAGAACATCTATGATTTAAAAATAAAAAAAAGGTTTGGAGCTGGGATCTGGCAATGTGTTAGAATTTGCTATCTTCTTTATTGCAATCAACCGTTAGTCTAAGTTGAAAATAATTCATTGGTATCTAAGGTTGGATTCAATGGATAAAAATAAATAATAAGTTGAAAATGGATACAGCGTCAGTCTAAAAAGTTGAAAATAATCCACACTGAGGATTAGAAGAACTGTTGTAGTGGTAGTAGTGGAACACTTTTGAAACTGTAAGGACAGAAATTTAGTTCACCAATAAAAAATTACGAAAAAAAATGAAGATTTTTTTTAAAAAATTAACACAGTAAATTAAATTTCTTTTCTAAAATAATACCATTTAAAAAAATTCAAAGAACAATTTTCCTTCTTTTAAATATCTTGTGGGTTATAAGGGTTCTAAAATAATACTATTTAAGGAAAACGGAAAAAAAATCATTCAAAAAAACAACTAAACCGATTAAAATTTTCACGTTGCAATATTTAAATATATTGTGGGTATATATAACGTGACAACGTTGAAATTTAATCGTTTGGTTACTATTTTTTAAAAGGCCTTGAAATTTAATCTTATTACTATTCTTTTCCCTCAATTAATCGACCGGTTAATCTAATTATATGAACTAGTTTAATGTTTCATGTAAAACTCATAATTTTATAAATTTGTTTTCTAAATATATTTTATGAGTGTCAATGATATAATCGAGGTTGTGATAACAAATAATTTTAAAAGGTAAAGTGTGAGTTTTCCACAATCAGATGAGGATTTGCCTCATATAAATTACATAAATGACCTAACAAATGCATTTATGAATCTGTGAGATAGAACTGACTCAAGAAAATATTTGGTTGTGTTAGACCAGAATAATGGCTAAAAAAAACCATAATTTTTTATCCGATCGTTGGACTGTATTTAAATTTTTACAGAAATTTTTGGAGATTATTTTTCTAAAATTAGCGATTTCTACTCTGACTATCAAATATTTAAATTTTAAAAAATATAACTTCAGGTCTTTAGTCTTGGCTGATTTGTAATTTCTCTTGTTATTTTTGAATCAATTAACCAGTTTAACTGATTATTATAAACTAATTAAGTGATTAGTTTAAGTTTAAATAATATTATAATTATGAATTATGAACCATGAAATTATTTAAAATTTAACTATAATTTATAAAAATAATATTTAATTAATATTATAATTCAGAAATATAATATTTAATTAGTATTTAAATATTAGCTTGGCAGTGTGGTTGTGGTTGCTTTTCAAATAACTTTTTCGTGTTGAAATATATATCAATAATATTTTTTATTTTAAAAAATTATTTTTAATATTAACATATAAATCAAAAATTATTCTAAATATCAAAATATATAAAATGATTCAAAACATATAAAATTATTAATTTTTTAAAATGTTTTACAAACACGTTGGTAAACATAAACAGTTAAGAATTTTAATATTTAAAACTCCTCTAATATTTTGCCAAATTTTTTTTTCTAATTCAGTAATTCACTATTTTTTTTAATGATTTATCCAAATTTTTAACGCTGTCGTCTTCGATAACCAGTCCCTCCCTCCCGACTCCATCAAGTTCTTCCTCACAGTCACAGTCACAGTCAAACTCAAATAGGGAGACATGAAAGCTTTCTGACACAACAACTAAGCAAACACTCAAAGCCTTTCACTTTTCATTAATATCCTCAAAGAAAACGAATACAAGAAGATTGTTCTTCAATTATGATGAACCATCTCAAGCACTATCAAACAAGGGCTTTCCTTTCAAGATCTTTCGCTTTCTCATCAACCAAACACCCAAAACCTCTCTCAAAAATCCTTCCTTTTCACCATTTTCACACAAATTCCATCTTACAAACTAAAACCCATCTTTATGCTTCTTTTTTCTGCACTCTTATTCACCTTTATTTGACTTGTGGCAGACTTTCCAAAGCAACAGACACTTTCTATGACATGATAAGAACTCACCATATTGTTCCCACTCTGCCCTTATGGAACCGCCTTATTTACCAGTTCAATGCCACTGGTTTGGTTTCTCAGGTATGGGACCTTTACTCTGAGATGTTATCTTGTGGGGTTTTGCCTAATGTTTTCACTCATAACATATTGGTACATGCTTGGTGCAAAATGGGTCATTTGAGTTTGGCTTTAGATTTGATTAGAAATGTTGATATTGATGTTGATACTGTAACATATAATACTGCTATTTGGGGGTTTTGTCAACAAGGTTTGGCTAATCAGGGGTTTGGGTTTTTGTCAATAATGGTAAAGAAAGATACATTCTTTGATTCTTTCACTTGTAATATATTGGTTAAAGGGTTCTGTAGAATTGGGTCGGTTAAGTATGGAGAGTGGGTTATGGATAATTTGGTTAATGGTGGAATTTGTAAGGATGCTGTCGGTTTTAATACATTGATCGATGGACATTGCAAAGTTGGTGAAATAAGTTATGCATTTGAGTTGATGGAAAGAATGAGGAACCAAGGTGTGTTTCCTGATATTGTTACTTATAATACTTTGATCAATGGGTGCAGCAAAAGAGGTGATTTTGACAGAGCCAAGAGTCTGATTGATGAGATTTTGGGGTTTAGGAAGAAAAAAGATTGTGCTTTCAGAAAGATTGATGATATGAATGATGATGATGGTACAACGAATTTGGAACCTAATCTCGTTACATACACCACACTTATAAGTGCTTACAGTAAGCAGCATGGGCTCAGCGAAGCACTTTCTCTGTATGAAGAAATGATTTCGGATGGATTCTTGCCTGATGTTGTTACATATAGTTCCATTATAAATGGTCTTTGCAAACATGGGATGTTGACAGAAGCAAAGGCACTTTTGAGGGAGATGGACAAGATGGGTGTGAATCCCAATCATGTTGTTTATGCTATTCTAGTTGATTCATTATTTAAAGCAGGGAGTGCTTGGGAATCTTTTATCTATCAAAGTCAAATGATAGTCTGTGGAGTTTCCTTTGATTTGGTGGCGTGCACCACATTGATAGATGGGCTTTTTAAGGCTGGTAAATCTGACGAGGCTGAGGCCATGTTTTGCTCACTTGCAAAGCTAAATTGTATTCCAAATAACATTACCTATACAGCAATGATCGATGGATACTGCAAGTTGGGAGACATGGATGGTGCAGAATCTCTGTTGCGAGAAATGGAGAGGAAACAGGTTGTTCCAAATGTCATCACATATTCTTCTATAATAAATGGCTATACAAAGAAAGGAATGCTTGATGTAGCTGTTCGTATTATGAAAAAGATGCTGGACCAAAATATCATGCCAAATGCTTATATATATGCAACATTAATAGATGGCCATTTTAAGGCTGGTAAACAAGATGCTGCTGTTGATCTCTATAATGAAATGAAATTGAATGGATTGGAGGAAAACAGTTTTATAGTTGATGTCTTCGTTAACAACTTGAAAAGGGGCAGAAAGATGGAGGAAGCTGAGGGATTATGTAAATATATGATGTCAAAGGGCTTGTTGCTTGACCGAGTTAACTACACATCTCTGATGGATGGTTTCTTCAAGACAGGAAGGGAGTCAGCTGCATTCACCATGGCTGAAAAAATGGCAGAGACAGGTATAAAATTTGATGTTGTTGCATATAATGTGCTAATTAATGGTCTCTTGAGGCTTGGCAAATATGATGCAGAATCTGTTTATTCTGGAATAAGAGAGTTGGGTTTGGCTCCTGATCGTGCTACATATAACACCATGATTAATGCATATTGCAAGCAGGGGAAACTGGAAAATGCCATTAAGCTTTGGAATGAGATGAAGGGTCATTCAGTAATGCCAAATTCAATTACTTGTAATATTCTGGTAGGAGGGCTTTCTAAAGCTGGTGAGACTGAAAGAGCCATAAATGTGTTGAATGAAATGTTGCTCTGGGGAATTCGCCCTAATGTAACCATTCATAGAGCTCTACTGAATGCATGCTCAAAATGCGAAAGGGCTGACACAATTTTGCAAATGCATAAGCGACTTGTTGGGATGGGACTTAAAGTTAATCGAGAAGTTTATAACAGCCTTATCACGGTTTTATGTGGGCTAGGCATGACTAAAAGAGCAACTTTAGTATTAAACAACATGACTAAAGAGGGAATTTCAGCAGATACTGTCACTTATAATGCCCTCATACATGGACATTTTAAAAGCAGTCACATCGAGAAGGCTCTTGCCACATACACTCAGATGTTAAATGAAGGAGTTTCTCCTGGTATCAGAACTTACAATCTCCTTTTGGGTGGTCTCTTAGCAGCAGGTTTGATGAGCAAGGCACATGAAATACTTAGTAAAATGAAGGAAAGTGGCCTAGATCCGGATGCTTCTCTATACAATACTCTAATCTCTGGCCATGGTAAGATTGGTAATAAGAAGGAAGCTATAAAATTTTACTGTGAAATGGTTACTAAAGGCCTTGTTCCCAAGACTAGCACCTATAATGTTCTTATTGAAGGTTTTGCCAAGGTAGGAAAGATGGATCAGGCTAGAGAACTTCTGAATGAGATGCAAGTGAGAAGGGTGCCCCCTAATTCTTCCACTTACGACATACTAATATGTGGCTGGTGCAATTTATCAAAACAACCAGAACTGGATAGGATATCAAAGAAGACATACAGGACTGAAGCAAGAACCTTATTTGCAGAGATGAATGAGAAGGGGTTTGTCCCATGTGAAAATACTCTAGCTTGTATCAGCTCTACCTTTGCTAGACCTGGAATGGTGGTTGATGCTAAGAATATGTTGAAGGACATGTACAAAAGAAAACAAAGTTAGTACAGGGGTGAAACTAAAAGACAGGAAAGGCCATGTTCTGTGATAGCCAGCCTTTGCAATACCATTTAACATATTTAGCACTGCTGCTATTGCAACACTTCATTATGAATTGCTTGCACATAAATCTTCAGATAAAATAACTGGTATTGGCTTCTCGTTGTAACTTGTAGCTATTTCAGTTTACATGATTAAAGCCTGCTTTTTGCAACTGGGTTGTGGTATTGACCATGAGCAATAGTCTTTTTACCTTTTCTTTTCTTTTCTGGGTGAAGACCAAAGATGAGTAAAAGGTGTTAAGGATCTGATTCTTTTTCTTAATTTTAATTAGTTGACTTGTTTTGCTAACTTGCAAGAACTTTGGATAAATCAATCAGAAGTAAATTTTAACAACCATTGCATGAGAAAAGAATGAGCTTTCTTTTATGGGTCTTCCACTCTCAGGACATCAAAATTTATTTTGATAGATTGTTAATTTTGGCCTTTTGTGTTTTCTTCTCCCTTCATGCCTATGAAATCAGTTCTTTTTTTAGAATATCTGATACAATGTTCAACAAAATTCTAGTTCTTTATTGATTTTCCACCTTCTCTTGCTTTGGCTTCGTGTTTTTACAAAGTCATTAATGGTGGTTCTGATACATCGTATGCAGTGTAATTTGTCTCTGTCAGTCAATCAATTCTCATGGACACGCTTTTGATAATATATCATTTAAACTATGGCTTGCGCTTTATGATTCAGTGATATTATTCTTGAAATTGCAGAATTGCTATGCTCTATGGCTTGCGCTTTATGATTCAGTGATATTATTCTTGAAATTGCAGAATTGCTATGCTAATCTCTTAGTTCATGGCATCTGAAGACATAGTGCTGACAGATGAAGAGAGAAAGGCATTAACACTACCAGTTTGCACTTGAAAGCAAACAAAGAAGTCAGCGCATCCTTCTGAAATGGGAGCATATTCGTTCTATGCGTGGGTGATGGATGAGCTACACCATCATGCTATGAATAGACAATGGGTGCTTCGCTAGATGATTAGAGCATCTGGGTGGATCTCTCAGTGCAGCTTCCATCTGACAAAGGATGATTGTATTCTTACATATTAATATTAGCCTGAGCAGCATGCCTAACTGATAGCATGATGATGTCAAAGGTAAAAAAGAAACAGAAACATCCGTTCAATTTGGTTTCTGTGTGATTCTAGTGCATCTGAGATATGATACTTTAGTGCCATAATCTTATTTAATTATTCTTCTGTACAATCTCTCCTTTTTCAGGCTGATGCTGTTCTTGCTAAAGACTCTTTCTGCAATTTTTTGAGTCATTACAACGTCAATGTTTAACTTGTAGTTATTTTTAACCTACAAGGATTCATCTGGTAACTAGAAATCCATAAATGTTTTGACCTCAAAGCAAATAGGATTTGATTACATAGGAAGACCTAAAAATATTACTAGACTCCATTTCATATCACTTGCAAAAGTTTAGCCGATGCCTATAAGGATGCAAAATAATAAAACGCTATTCATTTGTAAGATTAAAGAAAACCTGATTAAAATACACCAACTACAGTCCAGGTTCTGACCCAGATAAACATAATTAAATGATTTGATGCAAGAAGACTAGCTAAAATATTGCTGCCTCATTCTGGTCATGGCAGTTTTGTGCAAGATATGGGAATTGTGCTGTTAACTGCTACTTGTACCCTTCCCTTCTGAGTGAATAGCTGAAAAGAATTATCTGTTTTCATCGGGCACTCGTTGTTGGCCTTGTACATGCAAGATTGTAACATTGGTGAACAAAATGTTACCGGACCTGTTAAGTGATGATACGGGTTCAAGAAGAAGAAAATGATTCACGTGTTTGAGCTAAGCTTGTGAGCTTGATTTGCCCTCGTTAAACCAAGCTAACATTGTGCTTCATTTGACTCTTTTTGGGCTTGGTTTGATTCCTTTTGAGCTCGGTCTAATCATGATCAAACCTAACCCAACATGGAGTTTTAGCTTGACTTTTTTTGTGCTCACTGAACCCCATAGTTTAATTTTGGTTAAATCAGACCTGATCTAGCCCACATTGAGCTTTCTGAGGTAAGCTATATAAACAAGGTAAAAAAAAAAAAAGGATGAATCTTCTCATTCACAACTATATATCTACAATTATTCTCTTTGTATATTTCTTATAAAAAAAACCCTTCAAACACTACACTGGCTTAGCCATAAAAACATTATTCTACATGTATTTAGCCTGGTATTATCCGTGAAAGAGCCTAGGTCCAAGCGAAGTTTTTCTGAGCTTCATCAGTTACGTCGTCTGCGGGAAACTAAACAAAAGAATGTCATGTTGTACAAATTACACCTTCATCTACACTTCACGTATGCCATTCAACTATTATAGCATAAAGCATACATATGAAGAGCTATGCCTGTCTTAGCTATACATGAGCTACTTCTTATATTTGTTTCTTGAGGTAAGCTATATAAACAAGATAAAATGAAAAAAAAAAATGGATGAATCTTCTCATTCACAACTATATATCTACAATTACTCTCTTGACTTAGTCATCGAAGTATTATTTTGCAGGTAACACCCATATAATTAGCCTAATATTATCTAAGAAGAGAGCCAAGGTCTAAACAAAGTTTTTCTAATCTTCTTTAGTGGCGCCACATCTGGGAAACTGAACAAAAAGCCTTTGTTCATTTCATGTGCTGATCTTTCTCATTCACTTGATTCTAAAGATTTTATGGCGGAAAACACAGAAGTCCCGAGAGGAAGGGTCATTGACCTCCCAACATCTTCATCAGCTCCTTATATGGATTTCCATCAACTTGTTTAACAAATGACAACACTTACCGAGACTGTGTTAGCTACCCATTGATAACCCAGTTCTTTCCAAAACTTGTTAGTTACGATACAAACTCATGTCGCGCTTGTGGCACTAGTTGCCTTTATTACAGCTGCTGTGCAACGTCAACTCTAATATCTTGAGGAAAATGACCAGCACAAGGTAAAAAGTAGACATCATACCCATAATTTTACAGGAAGTAGATCATGTCACCAAGAGCAGCAATCTCATGCAGGGTCTTCTAAACATAATCACCATAAATCAAAACCAAGGCTAAAAGCCACCACCATCCTTATTAATTAGCTCATTCTCCTCTAGAGTCTCACTCTATCATTCCAGAACCAAAGCAGCAATGTAAAGATGATGATACAATGGGTTCAATTTAGGTAGGAGGGTCACCAATATATAACATTGTGTTGAATACAAGTCTCCCTTAAAACATTGTAACTAGGAAAATGAACTTAGAAAAGCAACCTAGCAACTTAAGCTTAAGCATGCTTACCACGAATTGCTGGAATTATCAAAACAATAAGAAACAAAAGATTAAAGGCAAAAATAATAAGCAATAACTATAATGACAGCATGCAGAAAAATCCTCTTTTTATGCATAAATATTGTTCCATTGATCATAAACTTTGTCTTAAAGTTTAAACAACATGCCTATAACTTCAGCAAACCCAACAAACCAACCTGAAACAAACTAAACTATAACAATCATGTTTAAATATTAAAACAAGGTAATAAACAAAACTTGAGCATATATAATTTATATTCAAAGCATGTTTAAACATTCCAAAATAATAATCATGGTCTTGAAAGTAATAAATGACTTCAAAGGATATATAACAAGATTATAGAAAATGATTTAAAAGAAAAAAAAATAAAGAGGTCATGCTCATTGAGTTCCACCTCCTCATCAAAGTTTGAAGGTTTACTTAAAAATGAGAAAGTTGACTCCTTCTTTAGATTCTTTACTTTTATACTCTTGATTTTCAGCTTCTTTTCAATCTCGGATTGATCTCGATTCCCTCCCTTCCTTTTTAAAACACAATCTTTGTTACCTTTCTTTCTTTTCTATTCTAAGTATTGTATTGATTTTTTTATATGTATTTTTTTTATTTTTTTAATATTGAGATGGTTGAGAATTTAACTTTATTTTTTTCTTTTTATTTTGTCTTTCTATGAGATTAAAATGGTTTGTGGGTTTGTTGAGGTAACCTAGGCTGCCCTGGTTTATGGATTTGGTGGGTTGTCTTTTTTAATTGAACTTGGTTTTTTTATAGTCTATTTTTTTCTTATATTTTTTTTAACAAATAATTTTAGAGAAAAATCTTTATTAAGTTTTGTTTTTCTTTTGTTTTTCTATTCTTTTTTCTTTTTGTTATGATCTTTGTCTTCAAATTTACTTGTCAATTTTATTTTTTAAAATTGAGATTGTTGAGAATTTAGCTTCATAATTTAATTTTTTTTTTATTTTGCCTTTATATAAGATTAATGTGGTTTATGAGTTTGCAAAGGTAACCTAGGTTGTCTTGATTTACGAGGTTGGTGGGTTGTCTTTTTTTTTTAATTAAACTTGACTTTTTTTATACTCTATTTTTTTTCTCATATAGTTAAAAAAAAAGAGTTTTGAAGAAAAGTCATATTATTAAAATTTATAAAGTAACAAAATTTAAAGGGTGTGAGGAAACCATTGTTCACTTAGACATATTGCATTATGAATAACAATAGGAATTCATAGTGTTTTGCTTTTTCTTTTTCTTTTTCTTTTTGAATTTTTATTATGATTTTTTTAAATTTTTTTATTGATTTTATCTTTTAATATTGGGATGGTTGAGAATTTGGCTTCATAATTTATTTCCTTTTATTTTACCTTTCTATAAGGTTAGTATGATTTACGGGTTTGCCAGGATAATCGAGATTGCCTTGGTTTATGAGTTTGGTAGGGTGTCTTTTTTTTTAATTGAAGTTGACTTTTTTATCATCTATTTTTTTTTCATATAGTTAAAAAAAATAATTAAAAAAAACTTATATTATTAAACTTTATAAAGTCTATGAACCTATCCACAAGTTTGGCTGCTTGACTTGGTTAGCAGGGTCTGACAAGTTTAACTTTTTAAATTAGATTTTTTTAATACTTAGATACTAGGATAATTGAGAATTCAGTTTCATAATTTGTTTTGTTTCGCCTTTTATAAGGCTATCACGATCTAAAAAAAAAATCTCGGTATTGGGTTGATGTTTGATTTCGCTATCATCTATTTTTGTTACTATATAGTTAAATAAAAAATAGTTTTTTAAAAATTATAATCCTAGTGGAGTCCATAACCCAGTTCACAGGTTTGACGTACTAGCTCGGCTTACCCGATTCACGGATTTGATTAGTTTACCTACCGATAGGATATGTTTTTTTGGCCTTTTAATTGTTTTTAACTTATTATTTTTTGATTTTATCATTTAATATTAGATTGATTGAGAAATGAATTGTATTATTGATTTTTGTTTCATTTCTAGGGATAATTGTCTCAAATAAGTGTCTATTTTTAGGTTGGTAATTTTATGAACATCTATTTTTATCATATAATTGATTAAAAAAAGTTATTAAACCCAATAGAGTTCCTCGGGTCGCAGTGGGGGGGGTTAATCCAATATGTTATTGTCTCAACATTTTTTTTTTTAAATTATCATCTTGAATTTTTTTTAAAAGTTAAGTCGTGTTTTTATCAATAATCAAGATTGCATTTGAACTTATGAAATCAATCGATTTAAGTCGAACTAACTCTCATGTACACAGTTTAATTAAAAACTTGAGTTAGACAAAGAGTTGAGTTGAGAGGTTTTAAAATTAATCCACTTGATCAGGTTTAATAATACTATTAAAAAATTCTTGATACTCTTAAAACTTTTTTATATATTTTTTTTAAATTAGTCCAACCCATGAAAATTTGCATGCCAATATACTAGTCTTTTATTATATGACGTTTAACCTCCTCCTGCTTTCTTTCTTTCATTCAATGATAGGTTTTTTTTTTTAAAAAAAAAATTAAAATTTTTTTATTGGCTTGCATGTCAATTTGTCGAACGGTGTCTTTAACATTTGTATTAAAAAAACTAATAAACCATGTATACTTTTTTATTATTAAATCAATTCTCCGAAATTATACGAATTTATTCTTTAAAATCTGATAGTATTGCTGCTCGAATTAAGAAAGAAATAATGTAAAAAAAAAAATAGTCAGGTCTCATATAATTATTTGGTATTATTAATAAACTAGATTCAATATATCAACTTCAAAATCTCCCCAAGTTTAAAATTAAATTACATGAAAATTATTTTAATATGACCTAATTAACTTGGTTGGTACAAGTGTGGTCTGGCTTTAGAAAAGATTCATAATGACTTCTGTTTTTTTTTTTTATATAAATTTGAGACAATGATATCAGATTGACCTAAATTTCGCTGCTTAACTCGCTAAATCTGCAATCTGATTGATAAACTATATTGGATTTAAGAACTTTATTTTTTAAAAACTATTTTTTATTTAATTATACTATAACAAAAATAGACGTATATTAAATCGAGCACAATCCACATATCAGGAAGTTTGTTTGAGATTGTGATAATCTCATAAAAAACAAATCGAAATAATTTATAAAGGTAAATTTAAAATCAAGCAAATGTTAAATGATGAAATTAAAAAGAAAAAAAATGAAAAAAAATAGGGAAAATGAAAAAAATAAAAAAAATTGAATTAAAGAAAAAAATAAAAACATTTCAATTTTTTTAAAAGTATTTTTGAAAGGCAAAAACAAATATACTTTAGTAAATAAATTTAGCCCAATCTCAAATGAAAAAATTATTATCACCTAACTTTCGTACAATATAAAAAAAGTTGCATCAATTTATTTTTTCTTTGTAGTATGAAAAAAAATTCAATAAGAGAAAAGAAAAAAATATTTACAACGAAAAAAAACAAAATTAGAAATATCTTAAAATGAAAAAAAAAATTGTCTGTGTATCGGGCGCTGCTCTGCTATGCTCTATTCATGGTGCTACTATAAAAAATACTTTTTTTGAAGATGGTGATGGTGCAAATACATTTCGTGATTTTAATCCAATTCAGTCATTTTTACATTTGAGAAAAAAATTGTTATTTACCCGTTGTGGAACATGGATGAATATGCTAGTTATTATATTATTACATAATGGTTATTTGTTAAAATATTTTTTTAAAAATATATATGTAGATAATATTTTTTATTTTTTAACATTTATATTTTTTTATATCATCACATCAAAATAATGCACAAACATAAAAAAATATTAATTTGAATTAAACAAAAAAATTCAAAAAATTCAAAAATTTTTAAAGCATTTTCAAATCGCAAAAACAAACATGCTTTGATAAGGAAATTCAATCTATCCCTATTATAGAAAATACTTTATTTGAAGATAGTGATGGTGCAAATATATTTCGTGATTTTAACCTAAGTCAAACATTTTTATATTTGGAAATTTTTTTTGTTATTGACCCGCTACGGAGTGCAAACAAATATGTTAGTTATTATATTATTATGTAATGGTTATTTGTTAAGATATTTTTTTAAAAAAATATTGAATTTTTATTTTATTTTATTTTTTATATCATCATATCAAAATAATACACAAGTATTAAAAAAATATTAATTTGAATTAAAGAAAAAAAATAAAAAAAATTCAATTTTTTTAAAAGCATTTTTAAAACGCAAAAACAAACATGCTTTAATAAGTAAATTCAATCCAACCTCAAATGAAAAAAAAAAATTATCATCACCCAACTTTTATACAATATAAAAAAATCTCATCAATTTATTTCCTCTTTACCATATGAAAAAAACATTAAATAAGAGAAAAAAAATCTAAAGAGGCAAAAAAATAAAAATGGAACTATTTGGCGGTTCAGCAAGACACAATAACATTGTGTTCGGCTGTCAAGCCAGATCTAATTTGACTACCCAACCAGGCCCAATCTAGTTGCCCAACCATGCTCAAGATTGGTGGATCCACTACTAGAAAATCGATAAATACAAACAGAAATACCGAGGGAATAAATTATGTCGGTAAAATCCATCGGTAAATTTGTTGATAAACTGTGAACACTATTTATCATGTCAATTACAAAGGGAATCACCGACGGAAAATTCCGTCGGTATTTTCTAGAGAGCTCCAGAACTGTTCACTTTCCAATTATACTGTTAATTGTTGTTCTTTACGGACAAAATCACTGACGAATTGAAAAGTCGTCGGTGTTATTTGGCGGTTTTCTAAAAAAATTCAATTAATTTAAAATTTTCATTTAAATATTACAGACGGAATCACCAATGAATTGAAAAATCATCGGTAATTGTTGGCGGTTTCTGAAAACGTTTTACGAAATTGAAAATTTAAATTAAATATTATCGATGAAATTACTGACGGAATAATTAAAAAATATTAAAATTCAATTATCCGTAGGTAAATCCGTCGCTAACGCGCCCCAATAAAAAGCCTGAATCCCCTTATTTCACAAGAGACAGACTCATTTTTTATTCTTCTTCTTCTTCTTCTTCTTCTTCTTCTTCTTCTTCTTCTTCACTATATGTAAAAAACATCAATATCTATTTCTTTCTCTTTTTTTCTCTCCTCATCTCCTTCTCTTTTCCTCCATGCTCGGGTATGTCTTCTTCTTCTTTCTTCTTTTATCCTCTTAGTTTTTTTTTTAATTAATATGCTTTATGAAATTTTCTCTCTCTCCTTAGCTTCACTTGCAACTACATTAAGGTAAAATTTTTCTTTTTTCATGAATTTTTTTACTATATTTGTTTTTTATTTTATTTTTAATTGTTTTTGTTCTTAATTATTGTATAAATGTTGTTGTGAGATTTGTTTTTCATATGAGATCATTTTTTAGTTGATTTATTTATAAGATTTTTAAATTTTTAGCAATTTCAACTTCATTTTTTTCATATGAATTATTTTAGTTGAATTTATTTTTTTGTTTTATTTATTTGTTGCAAATTTGTTTGAGTTGATTTTCTTATTTTTTTTCCAAGCATTTTGAGTATATATTATAGAGTGTTGATTTATGTTAATTTAATAATTTTATAATTTTATAATATGAATTGTTTTTAAATAATTACCGATGGAATTTCCGTCGGTATATCCGTTGGTAATAAAAAAATATTATTACCGACGCGTCTGTTTCGTCAGTAAATCCGTCAGTAATAATATTTTTTTATTACCAACGGACAAAAAATTACCGATGAAAGATTCACCGACGGAGCATTTCCGTCAGTGATTTCATTGGTAAATTAATTACCGACGGAATATGTGTCTTACGCCGACGGAAAAATTTCGTCGGTAAAACTGTTAAATGTTGTAGTAGTCTGGCTGAAAGTCGAATCCAATAGCGTTGGCTCTGGTTGCCAAACCAGACCCAACACCTTTTGAAAGCGATTTGGATCTGATTGCCTAACTAGACCCAATAGATTTTAGCACAGAAAATAGAAAAGACAATGTCCCTTCAACACTTTTTGACTAAAAAACATCAAAGACAATGCCCCCATGGTGCTACGGTATCGTTCCCAGTGAAAATATTTTATATCTACCTTGCTATCCATAATACAATAAATTTTTATCCGCAATATAAAGATAATATTTTTCTCAAGCCTTTTAAGTTACAGTATAATAAACAATGAAGAAGGTTACGCTCCAAAAGTTTTACTATAGTAGTTAAATGTAAAGAATAAAAAAAGCCACCTCCTTCACTGGAGGTGTGTTGCATGGCGCCCTTTTTTAGGACAATAGTAAATCACCGAAGTCCAATGACTTTAGACATGAAAATATCATAATTAGCGAAGTACACGCGTTACATGCCTTCAAAATCTCAAATTACAAGAGAAGAGAATACAAGAGAAGAGAATACATATCGGCAATCACACATCCGCATTCTTATAAAACTACTTATATATTAAAAGTCTATCACCATTTCCGCTAATGGATGCAGGGAAAAATAAAAAAAGGCCATCTTGCTCAAAAAGATTGTAGCTGAAATGGAGCGCAAAACCAAGTTTCATGTCAAGAAACCATCTCAACCCAAAAGTTTAAGTTGTTAGGTGAGATTCTAAGATATGATTTATATCATTCCCTAACACACCCTCTCAAGTGAAAGCTCTTTGGACTTGAAACTTGCACAAACCCACATTACCTTATGCTTAATGTTTTATCAAATAAACGGGGATGGTGAGATTCGAACTCGTGACTGCTTGATCATCAAGACTCTGATACCATGCCATGTCAAGAAACTATCTCAACTCAATAGCTTAAGCTGTTAGGTGAGGTCTCAGGATATAATTTATATCATTTTCTAACACCAAACGTGAAAAGGAACAAAAACAAAATGCTAATTGGACAGTGGGACATGCTACGCAACAATCCAATCTTTTTTTTCGTGCAACACTTGATTCGCAGTGGACAAAATCAACAGGCAAGAAAGTTCCTCATTAATTACTCTATTTATGCTATTATCCAAGTCTTTCTAATGAAAAAAAGAAAAGAAAAGAAGAAGAAGAAAGGGTGGTCATGATAACGTTTAGATAGCAAGCATAAACAACCAGTAAAATTGGTAGGAGGCACGCTGGACAGAAAAACAAATGACAGCAGATGAAGGCCTGCAAAGTCAGAGGGTGAAAAAAGAGAAGATCAAATGAATCCAGCTTAAAACAACTAAGTTATAGGGCATGCATTTTCTCACCGTACAAAATACAATTCATGTTGCTGAGCAAGTTTTTTAGCACATCTGTATTTCTTTCATGAAAAACAAAGAGAAAAAAACTGGCACACGACGTCGGACTCTTCCAAGTTCATAGCCAGTTAATGAAGCTGACTTGAACAAAAACAAATCTAACGTAAGTCCTGCTGCAAAGCATGCACAAAATACCCCTCTCTTTTTTCGTCGAACAAAGAAATCATGAACCAGATCAAAAATCAACGCCAAAAAAAGATCAACATTATGGTGCAATGCAAGAGAAAATCCTATGCTCAAACCTCGTCGTCCATTCTAAAAAGCACTATGTATGTTCTAACCCAAAGCTTAATTATTATTTTTTCACTTCATTAGGCACAATGTGCCAACTACCTGTCTGAGCTCTCATCCATAGACAGAAAAAAAAGAAAAGAAAAAAGAACATGTGTATTTGCAATAGATGAGCCATGAATGAAATCATCTGTAAGCAATTGTCTTCTAGCAATATTCCCAAATTTTGTTCAAAATATCTGGTATCCTCTTTTAAGAGTAAAATTCTAATATTTTACAACCAAATCCATATCTTAGATCTTATATTATAACCAAATCATGCTTTTCTCGAGATTAAACTGTACTGGGAGATTTTCTTCGCCATTATAGTTTGATTTTCTTCTACCATGTTTATCCTTGGTCATTGTTCCATACCTCTAGCTGTCAAGTGCCAAGCATTTAGTAGAGCATATAGCCATATTTTTCTCATCCATTAAAAGATGAAAAAAAACACAGAACTAAATCACTTTCTAGGGAGGCTGATAAGTGGTCAAATCTTATATGTAAGGGGAAGACGTGCTTGTGTTCAACACTCTGCCAATTAATTATTAAAAGAGCAATGCACAACAAATGGAAGCAGCGACAACGTACGTGCTCTCTAATGGAGACAAAAGCATATCACTTTTTTTTTTTTTTTGTATAAAAGAAGGGAAAGGCATCAAAAAACAATGAAAGAAGAGTCATACAACAAACAGGAAGTTCCATGACAAAAAAGTAACAGGAATGGCCAAAAGGTAATGCAAGAGGCAAGCAGCGTGTCAGCACAGATTATAACAGGAATGGCCAAAAGCAACCAATTGAATGCACAAAGGTAAGCAAGTCAAAACATAAACAACAATATGCAAAGTCAGACCAAAGAAATTCAGGACATAACAGAAAAAAGAGAGAAAAACAGTGAACTAACAGTCCAGCACGTACAGCATATGAGAGCAGCAACAGTACCAAAGCACTTCACAAACCAGTGTCCACAAATGCAACAAATCACAGACATTATATGCATGGTACATGGGATGTGTGAGTGTGGGTATAAATAGAAAGGTCTAGCAAACAACAAACAAGAACAACATAGAATCCAAAATCCATAGAGCCTAAAAACAAAAATCTCTTGAAGCACAAAGACAACAGTACGAAACCTAGCACAGAACCTTAATAAGCACGCTATACTCCAAAAGGCTTTCGTGGAAACCAATAACCCCGAACCCAATCCCATAAAGAATTACAAACCAAGACAAAAATAAATAAATAAATAAACATTAATAGAATCAATGGAACCCAAAAACCAACGCAGCACTGCGGCAGCAACTAAAGGAATAACCACCTAGAGAAACAAGTAACGTCGAGCAACAAAAGAGAATCAAAATCAAGCACACTCAAACAACCATCTCGCTGGAAGAGTGTGTTTGGTTTGTGATAGTTTTTGTTGTTGGATTTTTAAAAAAATAAATTTATAAAAATCATTTCTTGTTGTGATTGGTTGGATTAAAATATGTATTTGGTTAAAAATATGGTTGAAATTATGGTCGGATAAAAAACAGTTTAGAAATATTTGATTAAAATTGCAGTTGAAAATGATGTCACTAGTAAAATGACTAAAAAAACATGTATTAATTTCTTAGTTTGCAATTACATTAATGTGCATTGAATTATTTATACATCATATATACAATAATGCAACATTACAATTCTATTTTTTGTTGTCCCATTAAAATAGTTGCAATCTCATCACGAGCATAATCCATTCGAGAAGACCTTTGTTATTCATGATTTTACAAACGTGGAACATATTAAGAAATATCTTTGTAAATATTAGTAATATCTTTACTTGCCCAAAATTAGTGCACAGGTCATATCCCGCTAATTTTGGATCACGGTTTCAAAGCCTTAATGGATTGATAGAAAGTTAAGGCTGTATATAAATGCTGTACCATTTGAATTATTTATATGAATTATTTATACATCATATATACAATAATGCAACATTACAATTCTATTTTTTGTTGTCCCATTAAAATAGTTGCAATCTCATCACGAGCATAATCCATTCGAGAAGACCTTTGTTATTCATGATTTTACAAACGTGGAACATATTAAGAAATATCTTTGTAAATATTAGTAATATCTTTACTTGCCCAAAATTAGTGCACAGGTCATATCCCGCTAATTTTGGATCACGGTTTCAAAGCCTTAATGGATTGATAGAAAGTTAAGGCTGTATATAAATGCTGTACCATTTGACCTTAAGATACAAGAAACCATTCAACCATTTATTTTCTTAAGATGGTATCAGAGCATCACCCTGATATTTGACCATTTCTATACCTTAGCCACCTTTAACAACCTTGTCCAATCAAACACCACCAGAAACAATTTCAAAAATCCCGATACGGATTCGACACATCCATACTTCGTTCATCAATCAGATCACCCCAGTCTTATGCTTGTTCCAATAAAATTGAACGGCACCAATTACCCATCTTGGAGTGAATCCATGATTTATGCTCTTACAGCCAAGAACAAAGTTGGCTTTATCAATGGATCTATTCAACCTCCTTCAGAAACTAAACAACCAACATAATATGCTTTCTGGAATCGATGCAAAAATATGATTTTATCATGGCTTACTCACTAGGTGGAACACGATCTGGCCAAAGCAGTCGTTCATGCCAAGACTATTCATTAAGTATGGCAAGATTTCAAAGACCAGTTTTCACAAAAGAATGCACCAACCATATATCAGATATGGAAATCCATTGCCTCTCTCTCACAAGGCACCATGACAGTTTCAGACTACTACAAAAAACTCAAAGATCTCTAGTATGAATTAGAAACATATCAAACCCCTCTCACATGTAACGAGATGAAAGCACACAATGCACAAAAGGAAAAAGATCGAATGATGCAATTCCTTATGGGCCTCAATGATACTTACAACGGTGTTCGTAGCAACATCCTCATGATGTCTCCATTGCTTAATGTTTGCCAAGCCTATTCACTAGTTGTTCAAGATGAAACATAACGACAAATAACATCAGGATCAATAATTTTTTTTTTTATTAAAGCTACGATTCATAGCCGATCAAACAATATGTCGAATAATTCCACAAACAAACAATGTGAACATTGTGATAGAAACAGTCATACAATTGAAGAATGTCGGACCCTTAAATTTCGTTGCAACTACTGTGACAGGAGGGACCACACTAAGGATAGGTGTAAATTTAAAAATGGGACATGCGTACCCAATGACACAAGAACTCAAGGCATAATCAATCCAAGCAACAACGTCACGGGTCAAAAAGGAACTGCAATCCATGTGGGTCTTTTCCTATTGCCCACACATTAGATATAGCTCCAATGAATGGGGGCTAGTCACATATCTTCAGCACGCTAACCCATTTGGCTTCTCAAAGCAATCTTTTACATGGGCTCTTTGCAGAGCAACTCCAACAACTAGCACAAGTTGTTTCTATGATCAGTTCAACTCATTCCTCTAATAATAGCAATGCTTATGAAAATGCTGCAGGTTTGGCTTCCTTTTTCATACCTTCCATAAATTATGTGTTCACCAATCCTTGGATTTTAGATAGTGGAGCTACTGATCACATCATTTATGACCCCACACTTTTCACTCAAATTGAATCATCATAAATTCTCACTATTAATTTACCCACTAGTTCTTGTGCCCCAATCATTTCCACTGGCACCATACCATTCAATTCCAATATCACATTAGATAAAATTTTGTGTGTTCCATCTTTTCATCTAAATCTCATGTCTGTTAGTAAACTAACTAATTCTCTAAATTGTTGTGCCATTTTGTTCCCTACCTTCTGTGTCTTGTAGGATTGGCTTGGGAAAACAGCGTGGTGGTCTCTATTACATGTCTCCATTGCAAAGAACACCTGTCTCATGTCAAGTTTCCCTCTCCTCTCATTTATGGCACTGCGACTTAGACATTTTTCTCCTTTTTGTCTTAGATTAGCTTGTTCATTATTGCCTTCCAATACTATTTTTTATATATATAATAACTGTAGTGTTTTTCCCATAGCCAAACAAACAAGACTTCTATTTTCTCTAAGTTCAATATCCACCAAAGCTCCATTTGATTTGTTACAATGTGATATTTGGGGTTCACACAAAATTCTCACACATTCAAGGGCATGTTTCTTTCTCACCATTGTGGATGACTTTGCTAGATGCACATGGATATTTTTTATGCAACATAAATTTGAAACCCAAAACCTCCTTAAAATTTTAATTGCTTTTGTCCATACTTAATTTCAAGCCAACATTAAAACCATTTGGGTAGACAACGGGTCTGAGTTTTTCTTTATGAGTGATTTTTTTTCAAAATAATGGCATTACATATTAGTGCACTTATGTTTACACTTCTCAACAAAATGTAGCCGTCGAACGCAACCATTGTCACATTCTCACCGTTGCACGTGCATTACTTTTTCAGTTTCACTTTGTAATATCCTCAAACTATAATGTCATGAAATCTCAAACATTTCTATACGAATGTCGAGTATTGAATAATATGTTTAAGATTATGAAATTATTTTTAAAATATCATGATTATACATAGTTTCATAAATATTAACATCAAAACTGATTCCTCCACTCCACTCTTCCTTCATTTGGCCGAATGTCATCTTCCTTTTCCTCCCCTAAAGTTTTCTTCATTTACTTGTTATTTGAACTTGTTTTCATGTTATTCCACTTCAACTTTATCATTTTTCCTTCCCTTCCTAATTCCCCCAAATTCCCATAAGAACCCTAAGTTCAAGAATCAAGGATTTAAGGGAAATCAAAGTAAAATTCCATGAAATTACTTCCTAACTTAATTAAGTAAGCTTAAAAACATTTAAATCAATCATTAAATCCAAACTTCTCATGTTTACTAGTTGACTTTCTTCCAATTTCTCTGCTCTCACAAGGTTAGCCAAATTCCCTCTCTCAATTCCTCTATCATTCACTCGATTCTTTCTTATATTAGTGTTTTATAAGTTAGACTTTGTAAGTTTATAAGGTTATTCTCACTTTTCTTATTTTTCCTTGGTTTTATGTTTTTCCCTTACTTTTCTCTCTTTTTCTCTCGCCTTTTCTTTTCTTTCTTTTTCCATTTTGCTTCTGCCCAGCTGACAACATATAAAAGGAAGGGAGAGCAAATTTGTTTTATTTTTTAATGGCAAATAACCATTTTACTCTTAATGAGTCCTTTTGCTTCTATTTGATGGCCCTTATTTTTTTTTGTTAGCACTATTGGAATTTTAACCAAATTTTATTCAATATATTTTAAGGTCTCTCGTAAAATTTCAGCTCAATCTAATGGTTACGTCCAATAACGTAAAACTGGTCAAATTGTGAATTTTCGTCAAATTTCCAAATTTCTCCAAAACTTGTGAAATTTTAACCCAAGTTAAGGCATCATATTATAAGGCTTCACGTAAAGTTTCATAATTTTATGATAACCTAATTGAGAGTTATGAATTTTTCTTTTTACATAAAACTAGTCAATTTATGATTTTTCGCTGGAGGGTTTACACACCTATCCCTTATTTTCTGGGGCGAGTGTGTCTTGACCACTATCTGTCTCATTAGCTGATTACCCTCATTCATTACTCTCCAATAAATCACCTTTTGAATTGTTATACAATCGTTCCCCCTCACTCGACCACTTGAAAGTTTTTGGTTGTCTCTGTTATGCAACTATTGTCCATCCTATTAAAAAATTTAACCCCCCGTGCCACACGTTGTGTTTTTGTTGGATATCCTATTAGCTAAAAGGGTTACAAACTTTACAATTTAGAGACAAATAAATTCTTTGACAGCTCGCGATGTTCGATTATGTGAAAATTCCTTCCCTTTCTCTCTGTTTTTAGCCTCACGTACCTCACAAACTCCTCATACCTCACAAACTCCTCAGCATCCCTTTTCCTCTGGTTTCCTTAACAGCTGGACACCACCAGCCGATACTCCCAACCTACCAATCAATACGCCTAACCCAAATGTCGACCCACCATAAACACCTGACATACCCACCTCTCCTACCCCACCTCTGTTCCCCACACACATCCACTTACATGTACTATTACCATCCATCGAACCCACCCTTATACATACAAGTCAACCTATTCCCCTTCTTCCTACCCGGCAGTCCACTCACCCTAAGCATCCTCCAGCATGGCATACAAACTACCATATGTCTAACCACGTCAACCTCAGCGCCTTGTTTTGCATCAAGTACTCAATATCCTCCTTCCCACTTCCTTACCTACTATCATTTATCTTCTCCTATTGTACCTTCCTTGGTAAGATTACAGGTCGCACAGAACCTCCATCCTATGCTCAGGCTATTCTTGATCCAAATTGGTGTCATGCCATGACTGCAGAATTAGAGGCTTTACAGCATAATCACATCTACTGTAAATGGGTTTATAAAATCAAATACAAGTCTGATGGCACCATTGAGCGCTATAAGGCTAGGCTTATTGCTAAAGGCTACACTCAAGTTGAGGGCATTGATTATCAAGAGACTCCTACTACCAAGCTCTCTACTCTTCGTTGTCTTCTTACTATTGCTACCGCTCATCATTGGTTTATCCCCCAATTAGATATCTAGAATGCTTTTCTCCATATCAATTTATATGAGGTGTTGTATATGGAGCATCTTCCTGGTCTTCGCCAACAGGGGGAGAATGTTGTGTGTCGGCTTAACAAGTCACTCTATGGCCTCAAACAAGCTTCCAGAAACTGGTTTTCCACCTTCTCAAATACCATTTAACAGGCCGGTTACCAATAGTCCAAAGCTGATTATTCCCTTTTTACCAAGGCTCAAAGCACTTTATTTACTGCAGTTCTTATCTTTGTCGACGACATACTTCTTACAAGAAATAATCTTCAAGAAATGGCATGTCTCAAAAAATTCCTTCTCAATCGCTTCTGCATCAAAGATCTCAAAGATTTGAAATACTTTCTGGGCATTGAATTCTCTCGTTCCAAGAAAGGTATTTTCATGTCTCAAAGAAAGTATGCACTTTATATTTTGCAAGATTCAGGACTTCTAGCTGCACGTTCAGACAAGTTCCCAATGGAACATAATTTGAAACTCACTCCCACAAATGGAAAATTACTAGATGATCCAATCAAATACAAGAGACTGGTTGGCCAATTGATCAACTTTATTATCACAAGGTCTGATATAATCTATCCTGTTCGAACAATAAGTGAATTCATACATCAGCCCCGCAAAACTCATTGGGATGTTGTCATGCAACAAGGAGATTGGTTACATGATATTGTATTTTTCTTGGAAATTCACTTATCTTATGGAAATTCAAGAAAGAAGCTAATGTTTCAAGATTATCAATAAAAGCTAAATATCGAGCCATGACCAACAAATGTTTGAAGCTAACTTAGTTACTCTTTATACCACAAGATTTAAAAATCCCATAGACAGCTTCTGCATCATTATTTTGTGATAATCTGGCAGTTTTACATATGGCAGCTAATCCTATTTTTCATGAGCATACAAAGTACATCGAAATTGATTGTCACATGGTTCGAGAAAAACTACAAGCTGGAATAATTAGTCCTTCATATGTACCTACACGCTTCTAATTAACAGTTGTTTTTACGAAGGCCTTAGGGAAGGATCAATTCGTGACATTGCACAACAAGTTAGGACTTCATGATATTCACTCTCCAACTTGAGGAGGAGTGTTAATAATTTCTTTTTTGTAAATATTAGTAATATTTTTACTTGCCTAAAATTAGTGTACATATCCCGTTAATTTTGGATCACGGTTTCAAATCCTTAATAGTAGGATTGATAGAAAGTTAAGGTTGTTTATATCACCATTTGACCTTAAGTTACAAGAAACCATTCAACCATTTATTCTCTTAAGAGAACAATATCGATTAAAAAATTATCAGGAATAAAATTGGGATGATAATCAAATTCAACCTGTCATAAAAAAGAAACAAAATGGAAATCAAGGCAATTTCATCATTCACACATTTGAGTTCAGTTAAGCAACAACTTATCATTTAAACATCATAAATTTTTCTTGGGCACTAAAACTAATTTTTTATTTTAAGCCTGACAATATCACCGACAAGAAACTTATCATTTAACTCTACCTTATAATTACTAGCTTCTTTAGACTCTTCACTCACAAAAAAAAAAAAACTAAAGAAATTCACATCATTAAAGTCAACTCCGAACGAAGAACCAGAAAGATGTACATAAATTGATAAATCATCTTCAGAAACATTTATCTTCCTATTAGAATAAACAACATTAAATCCAAACAACAAATATTATTTTTGTTCATTAGTTGATAAATTATTTTTTTTATGAATTATTTAAAAAACCTGAAAGCACTCCTTTAATACATTCTTCAATCTTATTTTCTTAAAAGACTTTGTTTTACCACCGACATCTCCAACAAGCAAAGTTTTAATGAAATTTGGCTCTCATAAATAATAAATATTAATATGTTTCATGTTTCTTCTTTTTTAATTTCTTTTGCTAGATTAAAGATAAAAAGATAACCTAGATCCAAACGGCTCAAAACTTTTTATGGTCTGCAATTACATATTGAAAGGCCCACCCTTTGCAAAATCATCACGTTATATCTTCAGTTTCTTTTTTGTTTTCCCTCAATCACCATTTATCTCTCTTACCACCTGTTTTTCTATTCATCTCAACCACTATCAAAATTCTCTCTAGTAATTTCATGTTATTTCTCATATCTAAGAAAAATATGAAACAAGAAAGAAAAACCAGAAAATTCTAAAGGTGTAAGCACATATCCAAGCTAGCAAGAAGACAAATCCAATCTAACAAGCAATAAAAACAAGAGAACACAAATCACGCATGCAAATTGATAAGATATTAACTGAAACTCATTAAAAAAATACAAGAGATGATTTAAAGATCTTTAGGGGGTTGTTTCTTGAAGTTGTGTAATTCTAAATCTGGGAGACGATTTATAGATCTACAATAATCTAACTTGAGTGTTCTGCTACTCTCTCATTTGTGTAACAATTACGGGAGAACAAGGTTATTTTAGTTTCTCAAGGTTTCAACGATAAAAAAAAAAAGCTATTGTGTGGGCCTTAGAGGAAAAAACTAGTATACATTACTTATCATGAACCATAAGTTGGAACTCATTTATTGATGGATCCTACTAATTCTACCATTACTTTTTATTTTTACCATATACTAAATAACCGCAATACATCTAAAATGCCAAAGCTACCACAAAAACAAACACGCACTTAAACTTTCAAACTGTCTCCCCTCCTTTCTATCTAGGAAGCACAAAATAAATTTATAAGAATTGTTAATTTAGCATTTAACCTTCTTTTAGCTTACAAGTTACAGCTTAACATGACCTTAAATTGAGTTAAACTATCCACTTAGCGTAAAGAACACCATTGTGTTGAGCAAAATATTTGTTAACACCCAACCCAACCATAAATCAAACCTTAAATCGCTTAGGAAAATATCTTTTTTGGTGCATAAAATTGGTGCAGAGATAGGTTGAGTGAATGCCATATGGCTAAAAACATAAATCTTTTGCAGGAGCTCCTTCGGTATTATGGTCGAAAACGAGCCTCTCTTAGATACCTCATCAAGATTGACTTCAAGAAAGCTTTTAATTCTATTTAGTGGCCTTTTATTAGGCATCTGCTTCTATTGCTAGGCTTCCCAACTCATTTTGTTCACTTAATCATGAAGTGTGTTAAGACTTCATCCTATTCTGTGGCTGTTAATGGTAACCTATTTGGTTTCTTTGAAGGAAAATGTGGTGTAAGGCAAGGTGATCCCTTATCACCTTACCTATTCATTATATGTATGAAGTATTTATCTTGGATGCTTAACGTGGCCTCTCAAAAGGATGATTTTCACTTTAATCCAAAGTGTAGCTCCCTCAGTTTAAGCCGCTTAGCTTTTGCAGATGATATCCTTCTACTCTGCCGATGTGATTTACCCTCAATGAATATCTTATTTAAGCAACTTTTAGTTTTTAGGAGGATGTCCAGATTAGCTATCAATGCTAATAAATCTTCCATGTTCTTTAGTGGAGTTGGAGAGGCTGCCAAGCATGATATCCTGCAACATACAGGTTTTTCTGAAGGCAGTTTTCCTTTGAAGTATCTTGGGGCGCCATTAAGTCCTCACATGCTGCTTGCTAGCCAGTACTATCCTCTTCTACATAAGTTAGAGGCATGTATACGGAGTTGGATGGGGAAGCACATGTCTTATACTAGTAGGTTTGAGCTAATTCATTCTGTTTTAAGTGGGATGATTTATTTTTGGATCAGTATCTTCCTCATACCTTTACTAGTTCTCAGTCGTATCTCCTCCCTGTGTAGAAATTTTCTGTGGAGTAGGAGCCTTACAAGTTGTCGCACCCTCACAGCGGAGCGCGGCGATCCTCGATTTATTTCGGGGTCTTTTTTGTTTTGTGTAAAGGAGTCGCCACCTAGTATTATGGTCACTAGAAAACCTAACTGGTCTTTCAGAGATTCTAAGGCAAGGGACTGGTTGCGTAAAGGGAAGGCATTAGCACCCCTAGTACGCCCTACCTAAGGTAAGCTGCTTGGTGTTTGGTTTGTCTTATAATTGCTATGGTGTTGGTGTTTTCTAATCCCATCAGTTTTCTAGGTTTTGATTCAAACTAAAATTATTAGGATAGAAATCCAAGGAAGTTCCATGTGCTTTAAAAGCTCATTTTCCCCTTAGTTTTTCAAGAGTTTGTGACTCGTAAATCGCAAGGAGGAGGGACAAAAATTTAGAAATCTGGGGTGTTTTAAAAACCTATTTTTTTGCCTTAGTGTTTTATACTCTCACGGCTCGTAAACCGTGGAGTAAAAAATTGAAATGTCCTCGATTATAATCAAGGCTTCTTTCAAGGATGTGTGCGGATTTAATACTCCTAGAAAATTATTTTGGATATTTACCACTCCGGGTTTCTTATTAACAGTGAATAATAACAAATTATTCCCAATAATATTTTGGATATTCATCCTTTAAGGATTTCTTTATCCAAACATTAGCGGTGAATAATAGATGAATTCCCCCCAAAATAAGATTTTTATATTTTTTGGAATATTGGCCAATACCCTTTGGAGTTTTACAAACATGTTGTAAAATCCAGAAATGCAAGAAAATAATTTTGTTGTGTTTAAGAAATCCATGCGAAAACACATTTTCGAAACTTCCAATATTTTTTGTATATAAAAAAAAAACATTCAAAACATGTTAGGGTATTGGCCATATGCAACACACAAGAAAACAAATTTTTTTGCTATATATGTATATTTGTCACATTGCGTCGAAAGCCAGGTATTCTAAATAAGAGATTTTTATTTTTTACAATACAAAAGAAAAAACAGACCTTAAAATAAATATGACAGAAAATCATAAATCTCCTTTTCTTTTGAAACGGTCTCAAAAAGGTGGTATCAAAACGTGCTCTCTTTTTCATAGATTTCTATTTTTACAATACAATAAGAACACACACAAAAAAAATAAAACACATACCTTGCCCGGTTACTGTTCAAGTGAATTAAATTTCACTTGAACAGTAACAAATGCAACTCAGAATGCATGCAAAAGCTGGGAATAAAAGACAGCTTACCTGGTCTACGGGCGATGCCCTTTTTTTCAGTCCTCCGTTGCTTGCGTTCGTCTGGCGTTCTCCTGTGTTGCTTCCCTCTTTCTCCTTTCTTCTCCCTGTTTTCTTCTCTTCTCTTTCCCTCCTTCTCTGTTCTGCTTTCCTTTTCTTGGAAGCTGGCGCTGAGACGGACAAAGATGACAGGTGCTGAAGCTTCTGCGCTCAGCCAATGGTTGCTGCTTCTCGGGACAGCGAAACAGATAGGCCACGCCGGTTTTGGTCTCTGTTCGTTTTCTCTCCTTCTGCCGATGCTTTCTCTCTAGATGACGAAGATGATGGCGATGAAGGCGTGTTGTGCTGGTGGAGTTGTCGCCCTTGCCTCTGTGTTTTTCCTTGCTTTCGACAGTATCCTTCTTATGGCTTTCTCTGCCCTGCCTCTCTCTTGTTTCTTCTTGTCTTTCTTTTCTCGTTTTTCTCTGTTCTCTCCTTTTTTCTCTCTTTTTCGTTCCAGTGCAGGCTTTTAGTATCAAAGAAAAGCCTCCTTTCTTTCCCCTTGTTTTGCCTCCATCCCCCCCTTCTCTGCTCTTTTTTTTTTCTGCCTTTTTTTATTGCCCCTCTTCTGCTCTCTTTCTGCCCCCTTTTATGCTCTTTCTTTGTGCCTTTTTTTTCCTCCCTTTAGGTCAGCAGCCGAGGCTTCTATATAGCCTATACAGGGCTTTACTTAGGAAACAAATATTACATTAACTCTAGGGTGTATTCTCGGGTGAGCAGAAATAGGAAACCAGAATGTTTGATTCTGATTTTGTGATCAGCACTGATTTCTTTCCTAGTTAGAGGATGGTGTGGCTTCTTTCCTTCCATAGGGCCAGCTCCTCCCTTTGAAATGAGTAAATAAAAACGTGGTCTCAAGCTCTCCAATCAGCAAGACAAACATGGAAACCAGTAGGAAATTTGCAGCGAAAAAAAGGAAAGAAATCAGATGGAGGGTGCAGCTGCAAAGTCTCATTTTCCTTATTCGGTGTGGAAAAAAATCCTGTCATTTATGATGATCCAGCCCCCTCTCCAGCTTTCAATATCCTTCTTCAATTCAATCCCTCATTTTAACAATTTTTGATTCAGTCCTTGGTCTAAAAAAATCCTTCGAATCAGCCCCGCGAACTTGGGCTATATCCTTCCCACGACAGAATTTTCTGCCCTCACGTTAGATATTCAAATAGGAATATCTTGAGCTTCTGATATCGAAATCAAGTGATTCAAAAGCCTAAATTCATCTACGCATCTAGGACTAAAATGTTGATGAAGAAGTCGAAGTGAGATAAAATCTTTTTACAGAACAGAAACTGGCAGTAATCTAGTTGGTCAAAAGGAATCTCCGGGTCTAACTCAAAAACTGACGAATGCTGAGAATCCTGATATGACTGAGAGTATGAATTAAGAACGAAAATCACAAAAACTAGGCCAAAAATAGAGTTTCTTTAGTGCAGACTCGGGTCAATATCCTTCTCGCGGCAGAATTCTCTGCCTTCACGTTAGATATTCAAACGGGAACATCTTAGGCCTCTGGTATCGAAATCAAGTGATTCAAAAGCCCAAATTCATCTACATGTCTAGGACTACAACTTTGATGGAGGAGTCAAAGTGAGATAAAATCTTTTTACATAATGTAAACCGGTAGTAATCTAGTTGGTCAAAAAAGGTTCTTGATCCGACAATACCGAGCATCCAAATCGACTGAGAATCTGCTCTAAGAACAATGATCCCTAGGACCTAATAAAGGTGTACGTTAATTTTTCAACATGTAATGAGTTATAGAATATACCTAGGATGGTCAGATATCGTACGAAACTAGGTTAGAATCAGAGCCTAAGTTGGAACAAAAAATTACGACAGCAGCAGAACCATTTTTTAGTGCAAATTCTGAGGGATTTATTCAACCTTAAAGACCAGATAAGAAAAGAACGAATTTAGCATTATGAAGACTCCTGATCAACCTAAGAGAACCTGATGATTTTGGTAGTAAAGGGGAAGGATAAAAAGAGCAGAAAACAGCTCAAACAAGGTTTCAAAAAAACAAAATATTTCTTTCTGTACTTTTATCAATTTTTTGGCGAATATAAGCTAAACTCCTACACTCTGTTCAAAAGAGGTATACACCGTCTCCAACACGTGGGGTCTAAAATTGAGTAACAACAGATGCCCCCTCTTTACAATGCTTACGAAGCAAAACTTGTCAAGCGCTTCGCGTAGTAAGTGTTGTAAAGATAAACCGTCTGATCCTGCTAAAATCTCACTGCTTTTCGTAAACAATGGTCTCCCTATCAGATGACCTGCTTATTTAAGATTTCTAGAAAAACTTCAATTTTTTTTTTTGAAATTGTCCGATTATCGGGTGACCTACTCATCCTAAAATTCATGGAAAACTCCACGCTTTTCTAAGAAATAGTCTCAATATTAGGTGACCGGCCCCTCTTAAAATTCTTTTAGAAAACTCCATGCTTTTCTAAGGAATGGTCTCAATATCGGGTGACCTGCCCATCTTAAGATTCTTAGAGAACTCCACGCTTTTTTAAGAAACGGTCTCAATATCAAGTGACCGGCCCATCTTAAAATTCTTAGAAAACTCCACGCTTTTCTAAGAAACAGTTTCAATATCAGGTAACCGGTTCCTCTTAAAATTCTTTAGAAAACTCCATGCTTTTCTAAGGAATGGTCTCAATATCGGATGACCTGCCCATCTTAAGATTCTTAGAAAACTCCACGCTTTTCTAAGAAATGGTTTCAATATCAGGTAACCGGCCCATCTTAAAATTCTTTAGAAAACTTCACGCTTTTCTAAGGAATGATCTCAATATCGAGTGACCTGCCCATCTTAAGATTCTTAGAAAACTCCACGCTTTTCTAAGAAACGGTCCAATATCAGGTGACCGGCCCATCTTAAAATTCTTAGAAAACTCCACGCTTTTCTAAGAAACGGTTTCAATATCAGGTAACCGGCCCCTCTTAAAATTCTTTAGAAAACTCCACGCTTTTCTAAGGAATGGTCTCAATATCGGGTGACCTGCCCATCTTAAGATTCTTAGAAAACTCCACGCTTTTCTAAGAAACGGTCTCAATATCAGGTGACCGGCCCATCTTAAAATTCTTAGAAAACTCCACGCTTTTCTAAGAAACGGTTTCAATATTAGGTAACCGGCTCCTCTTAAAATTCTTAGAAAACTCCACGCTTTTCTAAGGAATGGTCTCAATATCGGGTGACCTACCCATCTCAAACTTCAAAAGAAAACATCTTACCTCGAGGAAATGAAGCAGTGCTGGTTCACAATTCCTATCCTTTTCCGTAGTTCCGTTGACCTGAGATTTTGGACCTCAGCGGTTTTCCCAAAAACTTGGAACTATTTTGGCCTTCGTCACACCTTCTCCTGCCAGGTTAGTGTTATGACAATATAGCATGTTTTTTTTTTGTTACCTATTTTGGAAACATAGGTCCCCCTTTCTGTTGTAGTCTTATTGAGCTCTTGTTTCTATTTGTTTATCCGACTTGTCCTCTTGAAACAGAATATGCTCCACACGCTATACTTCCTATCCTCTTGGTGAAGAGATCTTTGGTTCCTTATGGGGCCTTTTCTTGCTCCATTGAGTATTGTCTTTTATTATTATTTTAAAAGGAAAACTCAAAAGATTTGGTTTTGTTCATGAAAACTAAAATTTTCAATGCAATTAGCAAATCTCATAAAAGATGTTTTTTAGAAGTTTTTATGATGATACCCCTTTGGGCTTTGGTTCACTATGGACCCCTATGTGCACTTCGTACACTTCTTGCCCCCAGTGTGGTGTGCAAAAATATGTCAAGTTTAGATTTGATTTAGTTCTCTCCAATTAATGGAGTCATCTCCTTAGTCAAGCGTAAAAAACAGTTCTTTTTAGTAAAAGATTTCAAATGCTATGAGATCATACGTTTTATGAAAAAAAAAAAGGTTCTTTACAAAGAGAATTCATGGCCGAACTTTATTTTATTGACTGGGAAGCATAGTATTTCTTTATAGAGTCAGCATTCATAGGTTTAACTAGATCTTCTCCATCCATTCTAGATAACAATAAAGCTTCTCTCGAGAATGCTTTCTTTACCACCAAAGGGCCCTCATTGTTTGGTGCCCATTTACTCTGATCTTCTCCTAGTAAAAGGCAACATTTTCTTCATTACAAGATCTCCTTCGTGGAATCCTTAAGGTCAAATCTTCTTGTCGTATGATTTGGCCATCCTTCTTTGATAGAATTGATGATGACAGATTGCGGCTATCCTCTTTTCAGTGATCAGATTCAGCTGTTCATATCTAACCTTTGCCCATTCTACCTCTTCTAACTCAAAGTCTATCAATACTCTCAATGAGTGAATTTCCACTTCTAAAGGCAT
Source organism: Populus deltoides (assembly GCA_015852605.2). Lineage (NCBI taxonomy): Eukaryota > Viridiplantae > Streptophyta > Magnoliopsida > Malpighiales > Salicaceae > Populus > Populus deltoides. Next base: position 9,955,463 of record CM027588.2, on the reverse strand, counting down.
CACCGCCTCCATTCCATATACCAACATATACGGGGTGGCTCCTATTGAGGTTCGGACTGCGGTGCAGTACATGTGAAGGGCAAATGGCAACATCTCATGTCAATCCTTGTAGATGACTACCATCTTCTAAATAATCTTATTGACATTTTCGTTAGCAGTTTCTACCACACCATTCATCTTTGGCCTATATGGCGAGGAATTGGAATGCTTGATTTTTCATTTAGCGAAGAGTTCTATTATCATCTTGCCATTGAAGTTCTGGGCATTATTAGTCATAATCTTTTCTAGTTGACCATATCGACAGATCAAATCTTTTTTCATAAATTTCTTCACCACTTTTTGCCTCTAAACATCTCAACAAAAATCTCGTTATATGATTTATTTACACAAAGTTTCCCCATCAAGACAGAAATCCCTTGCCAACCTCCTCAAAGTCTTCTTGTCGATTGTGGATGCCCCCCATGAGATATGTCTAGTTTTTTGATGAAATTCTTGATATCATAGTACCAAGGGTTTCCATCTATTTCTCTCTCAACTGAGCAACAATGAGCTGAGTTATTTCTTATATCAATGTGTACCGACTGTACCTTGTGCCCAAAGTTTATTCTAGCCATAGAAGCTAACGTGACCAAAGCGTCAACAAAATGGTTTCCTTCCCTTCCTAGATGGGTGAACTTTATTTCCTCAAATTCTCTAGCCAATTTAGACAGTTATTCTTGGTAAGGTCTCAACTTCTCATCCTTGATTTGCCATTTTCCTTTCACTAATCAAAATTGAGTCTCCATACATATCTATCTTTCTGATATTCAACTCCAATGCTGCCTCTAAAACAAGAATGCAAGCTTCATACTCCTATGTTGTTATTGCTCCCAAACTGCAACTTAACTAAAATCGAATACTACTTTTTTATTATGAGAGATTATCATTACATCAGCTCTATTACCACATACGTTTACAGCACCATCAAAGTACATAGTCCAATCTAATTTTCCTTCCTCAACTGAAAACACATCTTCATCAAGAAGTATTGCTTGATTTTCTCGAAAACTTCTTCACAGTCTTATTCCAAATTCCGAGATTCTTCTTCCTTAACAATTGAAGATTGGGTCACAAGTCATGGTTAATTGGGATATAAACCGAGCAATGTAATTCAACCTTTCTAAGAACTTTCTTACATCCTTCTCATCCTTGGGAGTTGGCATAGATTGAATAGCCTTTACTTAACCAGGGTCCACTTCTATCCCTTTGTCACTCATCATAAATCCCAACAACTTTCTAGATTTCACCCCGAATGAACACCTTGCATGGTTAAGCCTCAACTTGTACTTCCTTGGTATTTCAAACAATTCCTTCAATATTTGGACATGATTCTCTCCCTCCTTAGATTTAGCAATCATGTCATCCATGTATACTTCACTATTTGTGCATCATATCGTGAAATAGAGTTACCATGGCCCTTTGGTAGGTGGCCCCAACATTCTTCGACCCAAATAGCATAACCTTGTAACAAGGTTCCCCATGATGTTACCAATGTTGTCTTTTCCATATCCTCTTGTCATTTTTATCTGGTTGTAGCCTGAAAATCCAACCATAAAGGAATAAGTGGAGCTACGTGCTGCATTGTCAAACAACATATCTAGGTGTGGTAGAGAAAAATTGTCTTTAGGGCTAATCCGGCGCAAACTCTGATTTTATCTTCCTTTTTGGGTATACCACTATGTTGGACACCCATCGTGGATACTTGACTACTTCTAGAAAATCAGCATTCCACTGTTTTTCAACTTTTACTTTGATTAAGACATTCGGATTGGTCATTCTCAACCTTTGCTTAACCGATTTGCACCCTTCTACTAGTGGTACCCTATGCAAACCAAGCATATCCTTGTAAGGCCAGACAAAAACATCTACATAATCTCAGAGTAGTGCAATTAACTCTTCTTTTTCTTTAGGGGTGATCACAATCCTTATCTTCAGTTTATCTCTTGATTTCTTCATTACCCACATTTATGGTTTCAAGTTCCTCTTTAGCGGGTCTCCAAGCTTGTTCATGTTATCCTATTTTTATCCCATTCTTCCTCTTCTACAGCTACTATGTATTCTTTAAAGTTTGGCCATTCATTCTCAGTATAAAATTCAGGTGTTTGTTTTGGAAGATCCACTTTGAAAACGGAAAGTGATGTGTAAAAACATCAAGATGAACTTTTGAAAATGCATGATCTCATTAAAGGGGAAAAAGTTGTCTCAAAACATTTGTTCGAGCAAACCAATTAGGTGTGCATCATCATTCTAAATTCCTTCAAGCTCTTTTTGGCACTAGGTGTGACCTTTCATCATTTTCCTTAGTCAATTGTTATGGATTCTAGAAGGAGGACCTATGTTTCTAGGTCTGCATATGCGTGTATAGATGTATAAGAAAATGCATAATATAATGCATGATTGTGATAAGAATGTATTTGTATATTGGGTATGGATGCAGCCTTCTTGTGAACGAATAATAGCCACCACCTTATAAACATAGGTTCTCTTCTCACATTGCTAGGAGTACTGCCTTTCAAGTCGTTTGCTTGAGTCATATTCACCAAGAGATAGATTTTGCATAAGAAGATGGGTCAACGCCCTTTTCATTAATGCTTGATAAGTTTATTACATTTAAAAATAAAAAGGAAATACAAAATATATTAATCCCTTTCCTCCACAAACTCTCTAGCCAAAGCTAAAAAGGCAAAGTCGTGGTTCTCAATCTTCCCTAGAAAGGCCTCGGTTTCAGCTAGGCTTCGGCGATAGCGAATGATGTCCCCTCCCATATTTCGCACATTGATTCTAATAATCTGAGCATGTGCAGCAGCTTCATCCATTTGCTCATTTATCTTGGTCATCTTTTCTATGAGCAACATATTGGTTATGTTTAAAGTAGCGTTGTTGGCATCGATTTGATCCTTGTGTTTTTTTCCATTACTACTAGCTTCTCATCTAAATACTTCATCTTTTCACGTTCCTTGTCAAGTTTTATCCTCATAAATTTTATCTCATTCTTCTTAACGACTAATTCTGTTTCAATAGCCTCAAAACCTTTCCTTTTACTTTCTTCTTTTGCAATCCCCATCGAATGGCTTTCCAACTCCATATGTTTCTTGTTCAAATCCTCATACTTCCCAATTCTATCCATCAGTTCGAACTGGACTTGTGCAAATTTTTCTTGGAAATATTCTGCACTTCCTTGGCAATCGTTAAAGTCAATCTCCATTGCTTCAAGTTCAAAGCAACTTTGCATCCAATCCAAACTCATCCATCTTAGCTCCTTCTCACTCCTTTCCCTAGCAATCTTCTCCTCACCCAGCTTTAACTCAAGCTTTGTTATTCGCGCATCTCTAAATTGTATTTGCTCATCTAGAAATGCTCTACTTTTATCTTCTTTTAGCATCATTTCTTCCAACATTACCTTGTCTTTTCTGCTTTTGCTCAACTCTGTTCGAAGTTTTTTCCACTTGTCTTCTCAACTCCTCTTCATTATTGACCCTTTTCCTCTTAACAGACTCTTCTATAGTTTGGGGAGATTTGGCCTCTACACAAGGCATGGCTAAAGCAGCTAAGTCTCTCCATCTTCCATATCCTTCGCTTGCACTTGGATCCTTTAAACCTTCTATCTCAACCAAAACCAGATGCTTCCAATCTTGTTTGATGATCTCCAAAACTTCTTGTGCAATGGGATCTTTGAACAAACCAAAGAAGTGAGCAATTCCCATAGTCCTTGGAACAAACTGCATGCCTCCAAGTTGCCTTACCATCAGTGCAGGAGCATAACTCACATAACCTGTAATCCCTACCAATGGTACCCAACGTCTTTGTCCACAACTCAATAGGACTTTCACTGTCGTTACCCATGGAGCTCTCCACTTAAAATCACTATTAGGCAAACCTTCTAATTTTTCAACCCAACCTTGGTTGTCTAGATCTCCCCATTCTTCTTCTTCTACTAACTTCAGGGGTCTTTGGGTGAACCACCAAAAATTATTAAAACAGGTTTTTTTGTTTCGATATGGCTAACCATCCAGATATACAACAACTGCGTGCAGCATCTCATTGCCCCTTTTCCGGTCCTCCTACAATGATTAAGCGTCAAGATGGTTTCAGCTAAAATAGCAGCCACTGGATTGATTTGTGTATTCTAATACTCTACATAAGCAGCAGGGGCCTCTAAACTCACTAAACCCATTTGACTTGGGAACAACACAAAGCCAAATATGCCCAAGGCAATCAATCTCTCTTTTTTCTAATCCTGACTTCTTTTCCAGTTCAATTTCTAGCATCCTCCATTTCCGACCGGTAGCGTTCTTTTCCAAAAACGTTTCCAAGTTGGAGATTCTGAGCAGTTTTGATAGTTCGGGGATGATCTTGTCAGATCTCAAAGGCAAATAAATCTGATACAGATTGTTTGGAAACTCAGTCAACATTCCAAATTCCTCCATAGTGGGACATAGGTCTATGCTTCCAAAAGAAAAACATCAGTAGTCTGGATCCCAAAAATGAACTATGGCTCGCACAGCTGGGCTTAAAACTTCTACCCTTGCAATTTCCATCAAACGTCCGTATTTATTAAAAAATGCATCCTTATCCACATTCTGAAAGTGAGTCGTTAACTTGTTCACCTCATTCATAATGCAATTCAGGTTCTTGATTGGTGACAGTTTCTTAACATCGCTTCTAAGGCAGTCTCCTTCAGTCAATTGTGACAGTTCATAATTTTTCCCATATTCTATGATGGAAAATTTAGCAATGGTGACCATTTCGTTCATAAGTCCTGCAATTCAAAATGCCTTGGGGGTTAGACTTGTTTTGATGCAAAAGATATTATGGATCATACACCCTAAGGATAGGTTCTATTTCCTTTACGTGAAACATAAGTGATTAGTACTTAAAAGTGCATTTTTATCAAGGTTTTATATCATTATTTTGCACTTGAAGTATCAATAACTCCTTAACTAAAGCATGTTTTATAATAACATATCTAATACTATAAGATACCTTTAATTTATGGTAAATGTTCATCTTAAATGCAGGCCTATCACATAAATGAAAGAATTGATTGATGAGTTAAAGTACTGAAATTGAAAGGACAAAGAGATGGCCAAACATAGAAAAGAGATGCTGGTGCAGTCCAAACTGGAACACTGTTCGGTAATTGGGTCATATTTGGAGCTGTAGATCTTGGATTTAGGTCCATTTTATATGGATGGAAAGATAAGACATAGGCCTACAACTTTCATGTGAAGCCCAAGATTTAAAAAGGCCGTTTTCAAGTCCAAATTGCAGCAACAACAAAAAAGTCCGAATCTGTCCTGCAGCCCAGACACTGTTTAGTGTTCAGCCCATATCTCGAGTTCTAGAAGTCCAAATGATCTCAAATTTTTACCCTGGAAAGATGAGACAATTCTCTAGAACTTTCATGATTTAAGTTTGTTCAAATTATGACGTCATCAATGACGTTTTTAGCAGACAAGAAGATAAGGATTGTCACCAAGTCAAGATGTGGCCACTCACTCATCAATTAGTCAACAAATCAATAGTTCCGAATTTTGGCCTATAAAAGGAGGCATTTGCCATGTATTGAGGCATCTTGGTGTTCAGATCAAGATCATGCTCTTGCTCTTTCTTTATGTTTTGTAATGCTTAAGTTTTGCTTATATTAATTTCTTGCTTATGCTTTTCATTTCCTTCCCTTGTTTATTTATGTTTCTTTCTTTCATTATGTGTTGCTAAGTTAATTATGTCAAGGTGAAAAGGGTACACTAATGGTGTAAGAATAAGTATAATATAAACTTAACATGGTCCTTAATGTTGGATACTAACATGCTTTATATTTGTTATCTTGTTCACTTTTAATACTTTGCTTGTGAAATGGTTAATCTAGATTTATGTTGTATAACACTTGGTACAACAAATACTTGGCACTTTCATAGCCCATACTGTATGGTATAACCGACACCTGAGCTATGAAAGGAACTTGATTTGTTGTTAACATAAGTTATAATCATGAATGCCTGACAACATTTACAAGTATTAGCATTATTCGAATAAGATAACTAATGTAATCATGTTAACAATTTATAATCTGATTGGAACCTCCTTTGTGTGTGGTTTCCAATTGAATAAAAAAGGTTTATACTATACTTGTTTGAAATACCATTAGTGGATCCTCTAACCTTGACATTTGTTGTTATCATTGTTTAATCCTTACGTTAATCTTCCATCTCAAAGTTCTCATCAACTTCTTCTTCTTCTTCTTTTTTATTATTATTATTATTATTATTATTATTACTATTATTGTTGTTGTTATTGTGTTGCTGTTAACTATAATTTATACAATTAACCTCTCGTGGTTCGACCCGGTCTTGCCGGGTTATTTATTACTCGACACTCCTGCACTTGGGAGAAGACATCAATCTTTTGGTCGTGTCAAGTTTTTGGCGCCGTTGCCAGGGAGGTAAATTCTTGTACAAATTATAGTATTTATTTTATTTTCTCTTTTCTCTTTTCTCTTTTCTTGTATCTAACTTTGTTTCTTTTGTTTTGTTTCTTTTTCTATTGTTTTTCTTTTCTTTCTTTTATTCTCTTCCTGCACGTGCATGAGAGTGTGGTCACGTACATTAAGTGGTAGACTTTGTAGACTATCCTCATCATTTTCAGAAAATATGGCCGAAGAAGATAACCAATCGCTTCATAATGAGAATATTCGGGTTAGAACACTTAGAGACCACATGAATCCCACAAGAACAAGTGCACCCTCATGCATAGTTTTTCCTCCTGATGCATCTCATTTTAATTTTAAGCCAGGCATTATTCAACTTTTACCTTCTTTTCATGGTTTAGATTTAGAAAATCCATACTTGCATTTAAGGGAATTTGAGGAGGTTTGCAACACGTATAATGACTCAAATTGTAGCATGAACACCATTAGATTGAAGCTTTTTCTTTTTCATTAAAAGATAAAGCTAAAACATGGCTACAAAATTTGAGACCAGGATCCATTCGTGCGTGGGATGATATGCAACAACAATTTTTAAAGAAGTTTTTTCCATCCCACAGAATAAACTCTTTCAAAAGACAAATCATCACTTTCACTCAAAAACCAGGAGAAACATTTTACCAATGTTGGGATAGATATCGAGACTTGCTTAATACTTGCCCCCATCATGGTTTTGAAACATGGAGATTAGTTTCACATTTTTATGAAGGATTAACACCTAGAGATAGGCAAATGGTTGAATTGATGTGCAATGGAACTTTTGAGGATAAAGACCCTAATGAAGCCATGGAATACCTAGACTTGCTAGCTGAAAATGAGCAAAATTGGGACACTACAGGAACTTATGAGGCACCAAGTAAAACCCAACCTCATACATCTAGTGGAGGTATGTACAACCTTAGGGAAGATCATGACCTCCAAGCCAAGTTTGCATCTTTAGCTAAAAAAGTCGAGGCATTAGAATTAAAAAAGAGTGGTCAACTAAAATCTGTTCAAGACATTGTGTGTCAAATCTGTGAAACCAATGAACATTCAACCCATGACTGTCCAACTTTGCCCTCTTTTAGGGAATGTCTCCATGAACAAGCTCATGCATTAAACAGTTTTCAAAGGCCCAATCATAACCCATACTCGCAAACATACAACCCTGGTTGGAGAAATCACCCAAATTTCAATTGGAAGAGTGATAACAATAATGCACAAACTTCACAACCACCGTTTCAAGCACACCATAATTTCCAAAATTCTCATGGATATGCACCTCCTTATGCCGCCCCTCCTAGAAGAAATCTTGAAGAAACATTGCCTGCATTTATGGAAAAGCAAGAGGCAATTAACACTCAACTTGCTCAAAGCATGACAGATTTTAAAGATACTCTTGCAAAATTAACAACTGCTCTTAGTTTCCAAGAGAAAGGTATGTTTCCATCTCAACCTCAGCAAAATCCAAAGGGGCAATACAATGCGAATGCAAGTAGTTCGGGAAGCCAACATATAGATCACGTAAAATCAGTCATCACTCTTCGCAGTGGTAAGGTTATTGAAAAACCCATTCTTGAACCTTGTGAGAATGATGATGAGTCAATCTCTGAGGGTAAGGAAGGGGTTGAATCTGAACATTGTAAAGAAAAGACTGATTCTTCGCCAGCACTTCCATTTCCTCATGCCATGACTAAACAAAGGAAAGTCAATCACAACTCTAAAATCTTTGAAACTTTCAAACAGGTAAGGATCAATATACCTTTGTTGGATGCTATTAAACAGGTTCCTTCTTTTGCTAAATTTTTGAAAGATCTGTGCACTGTGAAGAGAACTGAATGTGAAAAAGAAAGCCTTTTTAGCCGAACAAGTAAGTGCCATTCTTTAGAACAATAATGCATTGAAATATAAAGACCCTGGTTGTCCTACGATTTCTTGTTTTATTGGAGAACATAAAATTGAAAGAGCTTTACTTGATCTTGGAGCTAGTGTGAATTTACTTCCATATTCAGTTTTTCAAAGTCTCAATCTAGGTGAGTTAAAACCAACTTCTGTGACTCTTTTACTTGCCGATAGATCAATAAAAGTGCCTAGAGGAATAGTTGAAGATGTGTTAGTACAAGTCGATAAGTTCATTTATCCTGTGGATTTTATTGTCTTGGACACACAACCTGTTGAAGCATGTAATTCATTTCCTGTTATTTTAGGACGTCCGTTTCTTGCAACTTCTAATGCATTGATTAATTGTAGGAATGGACTGATGAAGCTATCTTTTGGAAACATGACATTGGAGATGAATATTTTCAACATTTGCAAGCAACCTGGAGATGATAATGATTTACAAGAAGTAGATTCTATCGAAGAATTAGTTTATGATCAACTTGAATCTACTTTGAGTAATACTGAGCTTGATGAACTTGAAGATTTGCAAATGACTTATTCTCAGGAAGAAATCACGGATGAAAAGGGCATTGAAAATGTTGATGCAAATCTTTTGTCAAGAGTGACAACAGATTCAATATCTGACATCACACCAATCGATGATTACTTTCTTGATGAATCCTTACTTTCTCTTAGTTCAATGCCTTGGTTTGCTAAAAATATCAATTTTCTTGCTACAGGAGATTTGCCAACTCATTAGAGTACCGAAGATAAAGGTAAGTTTTTGAACGAAGTGAAGAAATTTTATTGGGATGACCCTTACTTATTCGAATATTGTCCTGATCAAATATTTCGAAGATGCATTCCTGACAATGAGGTAAGTAATGTCATTAAACTTTGTCATTCTGAAGCATGTGGGAGTCATTTCTCGTCAAAAAAAGCAATTGCAAAAATTTTACAAAATGGATTTTATTGGCCCACCATGTTCAAGGACACACATGCATTCCGCAAAACTTGTGAAAATTGTCAAAAAGTTGATCTCGGTCAAAAAGTTTTGCTTTATAATTCTCGACTCCATTTATGTCCCGGAAAGCTAAGATCAAGATGGAGCGGTCCATTTATTGAGAAACATGTGTATCCTTATGGGGCCTTTGATATTTAGAATCCAAAGAATGACAATGTTCCTAATGGAAATGGACATCGTTTGAAAGCTTATTTTGATAATTTTCCTAGTGAAAATGAATCCATTGGTTTGAATGATCCTATAGATAAAGGTTGAGTATTTTGTTTTTCTCACATTTTTTTTGTGTTTCTTTTTGGTGTGAATTTTGTTTTGTTAGTCTCTCTCACCCCGGTCAAATGGCGGATAACGGTACTCCGTGACTTCAGTCGGTTCTTTCAGTTGCCCATAATAACTGATATTTGTATATATTGTGCAATTCTTGGCTCTTTCTCTCTTCTTTGAATCTCTTCTCTAATTCTCATTTGAAAATGGACACCACTCTTGAAAAATTGAAAAAGTACTTTCTCGCTCTGCCTCAGAATGCGATTACAAAAATTTACCGTGCTAGGTGTGCAAGATTGAGGTTGTTAATGAATCATGGAATTCCTGAAGATATTCGTTGGCTGATTAAAGCAAAGGTTCGATTATCAGGTGAATCCTCTAATTCTTTCATTTCACACATGCCTGAAACAGGTAAAAGCACTTTTGCAAAGAAACGTCGTGCAAAACGACTGAAAGTCTATCACAGATGTGGCAGATGGACTTGTAATGCAACATGTCGTTCTTTAGGAATGGTATCTATAAACCGTAAAGATAAAATACAATTCATTAAGGATGGCCTGAGTAAGGGGTCTTTAGATAATCTTCTATTAACCCTTGAGACGCATCGTAGTGGAGATGTGCATCGTGCTATTCATGATTTATGGCCACAATTCCATAAAGAACATGATCGACTTAGTCTTGGGAATCTGACTAAAAAAGACCCTGTTTGCCAGTTTTTAAGAAAACTGGATGGGAAGCCTATCCCCGACCCATAGAGGGCGTTTAAGCCGTTCTTGGACGTAAAACCAAGGGAAGATGTGAGCCACAATCACAACTACCTGTACATACACATGCTTTTCAAAATAAATAAATAAATAAATACATAAAGAGAGAGAGTGTGTGTGAGACTCCAGCTGGCCTATATCTAGGTGATATGATTGCATTTTCAAATCCTCATCTATAAAATCTTCTCTTCCTTCCCCTCATTTCTACTCAACCCTTACATTAGACAGATATAGAAGTGTGTAGAAATGGCAAGTCCCTCAAGTTATCACATAAAAAATATTTGTGTTTTCGGTGGATCCAGTCCTGGGAAGGAAATAGCTTTTTTGGAAGCAGCAAATCATCTTGGTCAGTACTAGAGAAAAAGATTCATTTAGTGTATGGGGGAGGCAGCCTTGGGTTAATGGGGGGTGTGGCAATAGCTGCATTTTAAGGAGGTAGTCAAGTTTTGGGGGTCGTCCCTGAAGCTTTAACAAAAGGGGACATCATTGGAAGAACAATTGGAGAGGAACTACAGGTCTCCACAATGTTTGATCGAATGAATACAATGTTTAACCATGCCTGATGCCTTCATTGCCTTACCAGGTGGTTTGGGCACATTGGAAGAGATCTTTCATATTTCCTCTTGGGCCCAACTTCACATTCACCATAAACCTATAGGTTTGCTCAATGTTAATGGTTTTTATGATAATTTGTTGTCTTTTCTTGATCAAGCTGTGGAACAGGAATTTCTAACATCTTGCACGACAAATCATAATCTCTCTGCACTCTGCTGAGCAATTGATCGACAAACTACAATCTTTCACCCCTGTAATTAATCCTTCCATGAGTCGCATAAATTGGTCAACTACAGAAAGCTATAAAAAGCTTAGATTAGATTTGAGCCTTCGTTTGTGAATCCTTGTGTCTTTTAGTTTTATTATTAGCATATTATTTTGTTTTGTTATTTCTTATATTTGTTTAAGTGTGTTTTGGGTTTGTCGTTGTTCGTTGTTTCAGGTGATGTCTTCTATACTCTATCTTTCTACCTTAGGACATTGAGGACAATGTCTCGTTTTGGTTGGGGGGAGAGGGTAGTAGTATATAATAAATAAATAAATAAATAAACCATTTGGCTAAACTGTTCTTACTAGGATGGCAGAGTAAGGGGGAATTTTATTGACTCTTGAGACGCATCTTAGTAAACATTTTCTAATGGTCATTTGCAATATTCATAACAAGGCCTATTAGAATACTTCTTGAAATATTCAGGTTTACAAACTCTCGCATTGTTATCACTTGATTCTGCTCATATACTCATTTAACAAGTATTCTTAAACCTTCATTTTCACACACACACTTTAACATATGATTGTGGGTTGCACATTGGATTATTACATTATTTATGTTCTTTTGTTAAAGGTAACAACTAAGGGATAGGGATAGTATATAATTTTCAAAAATAAATATAAAAAATAAAAAAAAAATAAAAGAGAAAAAAAAAGAAATAAAAAAATGATGATAATAAAAACATAGATAAGTTTGGTTTCGTAGCCTCCCTAACTTAAGCAATTAAGCCCGAAGGGGTGTTTTAACCCCTAATACCTTAAAGTCAACTGACTTGGGAGCTATTGGCCCAAAGCTTGTTACACGGGTTAAGGAGAAAAGCTTAAGGGAATCAAACATTGCATTATCTACGTATCAGTATCTGCAACCCGAGTTACTAAGCTCGTAGGGGTGTCTCAACACCTAATGCCCTAAGACCAACTGGTCTGGGAGTCATTAGCCGAAAGCTCATTACATGGGTTAAAGATGCATTGTGTTTTAAGTATATGTATATATATTGAAAAAGAAAAAAAAAGAAAAAAAAGAAGATAATAATCCCAACCCAAGGAAGTTAACCTTAAACATTAGAACAGAATATTGTTTTCTTCCAATCAAAGCCCCATCATCTATGTTTTCATACATTGAGCACATAAAAAGGAAGGTTTATTAAAATCTTATTTAAGAGGTATTGAGCAGATATATAAATTTAATGAGAGTTTGTTTATCTGGATAGATTAATGGAAGTTGAATGATGAATGCCTTGCTTTGTGGAATTTGCAAATAGTTTTTCTATTTTAACGCTTTGATTACTAGGGACTAGTAATAAGCTGGTTGGGGGGTGTGATTAGTACTTAAAAGTGCATTTTTATCATGGTTTTATATCATTATTTTGCACTTGAAGTATCAATAACTCCTTAACTAAAGCATGTTTTATAATAACACAACCAATAATATAAGATACCTTTAATTTATGGTAAATGTTCATCTTAAATGCAGGCCTATCACATAAATGAAAGAATTGATTGATGAGTTAAAGTACTGAAATTGAAAGGACAAAGAGATGGCCAAACTTAGAAAAGAGATGCTGGTGCAGTCCAAACTGGAACACTGTTATGTAATTGGGTCATATCTGGAGCTGTAGATCTTGGATTTAGGTCCATTTTATATGGATGGAAAGATAAGACATAGGCCTACAACTTTCATGTGAAGCCCAAGATTTAAAAAGGCCGTTTTCAAGTCCAAATTGCAGCAACAACAAAAAAGTCCGAATCTGTCCTGCAGCCCAGACACTGTTTAGTGTTCAGCCCATATCTCGAGTTCTAGAAGTCCAAATGATCTCACATTTTTACCCTGGAAAGATGAGACAATTCTCTAGAACTTTCATGATTTAAGTTTGTTCAAATTATGACATCATCAATGACTTTTTTGGCAGACAAGAAGATAAGGATTGTCACCAAGTCAAGATGTGGCCACTCACTCATCAATTAGTCAACAAATCAATAGTTCCGAATTTTGGCCTATAAAAGGAGGCATTTGCCATGTATTGAGGCATCTTGGTGTTCAGATCAAGATCATGCTCTTGCTCTTTCTTTATGTTTTGTAATGCTTAAGTTTTGCTTATATTAATTTCTTGCTTATGCTTTTCATTTCCTTCCCTTGTTTATTTATGTTTCTTTCTTTCATTATGTGTTGCTAAGTTAATTATGTCAAGGTGAAAAGGGTACACTAATGGTGTAAGAATAAGTATAATATAAACTTAACATGGTCCTTAATGTTGGATACTAACATGCTTTATATTTGTTATCTTGTTCACTTTTAATACTTTGCTTGTGAAATGGTTAATCTAGATTTATGTTGTATAACACTTGGTACAACAAATACTTGGCACTTTCATAGCCCATCCCGTATGGTATAACCGACACGAGCTATGAAAGGAACTTGATTTGTTGTTAACATAAGTTATAATCATGAATGCCTGACAACATTTACAAGTATTAGCATTATTCGAATAAGATAAATAATGTAATCATGTTAACAATTTATAATCTGATTGGAACCTCCTTTGTGTGTGGTTTCCAATTGAATAAAAAAGGTTTATACTATACTTGTTTGAAATACCATTAGTGGATCCTCCAACCTTGACATTTGTTGTTATCATTGTTTAATCCTTACGTTAATCTTCCATCTCAAAGTTCTCATCAACTTCTTCTTCTTCTTCTTTATTATTATTATTACTATTATTATTACTATTATTGTTGTTGTTATTGTGTTGCTGTTAACTATAATTTATACAATTAACCTCTCTGTGGTTCGACCCCGGTCTTGCCGGGTTATTTATTACTTCGACACTCCTGCACTTGGGAGAAGACATCAATCTTTTGGTCGTGTCAATAAGGTAGGTTTACTACTTGGTCTCTAGAAAAGGGTCTCTTGCTGTCCTAGTGATCGCCCTCGTAAAGGCAATATGGGGGTTCAACAGATAGTGGGATGGCACATGTACCAATCACTATCAGTCTAAACACTCAGCAAAGAGATGGAGTTTACACAAACTTAAACCTTGACTCAAGTCATAAGGCAAGCTGCTAGTTCCCCACTTAACTTAAAGTTTAATGTGTGTGCCCTCAAAAAGATAATAATAAAAAGTGATGCATGATTATACCATGTATGACAGAATGTGAAGATGCATGCTAAAACTTTTAAACAAAATATCATTCATAGAAAAAAAAAACTGACGAATGCTGAGAATCCTGATATGACTGAGAGTATGAATTAAGAATGAAAATCACAAAAACTAGGCCAAAAATAGAGTTTCTTTAGTGCAGACTCGGGTCAATATCCTTCTCGCGGCAGAATTCTCTGCCTTCACGTTAGATATTCAAACGGGAACATCTTAGGCCTCTGGTATCGAAATCAAGTGATTCAAAAGCCCAAATTCATCTACATGTCTAGGACTACAACTTTGATGGAGGAGTCAAAGTGAGATAAAATCTTTTTATATAACAGAAACTGGTAGTAATCTAGTTGGTCAAAAAGGTTCTTGATCTAACAATACTGAGCATCCAAATCTGACTGAGAATCTACTCTAAGAACAATGATCCCTAGGACCTAATAAAGGTGTACGTTAATTTTTCAACATGTAATGAGTTATAGAATATACCTAGGATGGTCAGATATCATACGAAACTAGGTTAGAATCAGAGCCTAAGTTGGAACAAAAAATTACGACAGCAGCAGAACCATTTTTTAGTGCAAATTCTGAGGGATTTATTCAACCTTAAAGACCAGATAAGAAAAGAACGAATTTAGCATTATGAAGACTCCTGATCAACCTAAGAGAACCTGATGATTTTGGTAGTAAAGGGGAAGGATAAAAAGAGCAGAAAACAGCTCAAACAAGGTTTCAAAAAAACAAAATATTTCTTTCTGTGCTTTTATCAATCTTCTGGTGAATATGAGCTAAACTCCTACACTCTGTTCAAAAGAGGTATACACCGTCTCCAACACGTGGGGTCCAAAATTGAGTAACAACACAAGTAATAAATCAACGCTCGTTGTTTAGAAAAATATATGCCTGCCTAAGTGCGAAGGGGATTTGGGTCTTCTTGATTTTAAAGCCAAAAACAAAAACTTCTTGTTAAAGCACTTGTGGAATATCCATCTTAAAACTGACTCTCTTTGGTGTCGATGGGTTTACCATTACTCCTTACCTCGTCATACATTATGGACTTCTGAGCTCCAGGAAACTTATTCTCCAATCTGTAAGTCTATGTTTCTCCTAAAAGATCAGCTGGTTCATGATTGTGGTGGCACTATTGAAGTAGTTAGCATGCTTCAATGTTGGCAGAATAATTTGGGCTCCTTCTCTACTAATACTCATAAACATTTTAGATTTAAGATGTCCCATTTTGATGGTACAATGCAATTTAAAAGCAATGGTTAATGCCTCATCACAACTTCATCCTATGACTGGTTGTGCTTGAAAGGCTGAAAACAAAAGACATATTATGGCCTGCTTCATCTGACAACATTTTTTCTCTTTGTAGGCAACATGATGAAACTCACACCCACCTTTTCTTTGCTTGTGATTGGACTTCCTTTTTCTGGAGGAAGGTTAAGTCTTGGTTGCAGATTAATAGGAGCATGGCTACATAGTGCACTCCGAGGTCTTAATGTTAATAAGAAGGGGTTGCAGTCAAGAATGCGTAGAGTTTCTTTAGCCTTGATTGTGTATCTGATCTGGGGAGAACGGAACAAAAGAGTTTTTGACAATATTGTTAAATCTGTTGATTATTTACTCCGCAAGTTTCAAATTCTCTTTTACACAATTTTGTACTTCCATGAATCTAATCCCTTAGCTTATAGTGTTTCAGGCTGAGCTCTAAAATGTCTTTACATGGGATTTGGTTATCTGTATTCTAGTCTCTTTGAAAGCTTACTTTCTTCCTCTTTTTTTGCTTTGTATCTCTTGTTGATGTGGATATTTCTTATTACTTCTAGCGTGATGTTTCTTTGCTTGTCTAGGATGTCTGCAACTTCATCTATTTCTGCTTCCTGCTTCCTGCTCTTTTGCTGGGGTTTTGGGAATGGCTGGGAGAGTCTCTTCTGTTGGTCTTTTATTTTTTTTTTCTGGCTTGTTTGTTGCATGGCTTGCTGTCATTCTTGCTATTTTATGTTGATGGGTGTTTCTTCCAGCTCTCGCTCCCCTGTTTGCTGGATGCTCCGGTTTCTACTGGAAGGTGATTTGCTATTTGTTGTGCTCTCTCTGTCTTTATTGATCTGCTTGCTGGTTTCTACTAGCTAGGCTGCTTGACATTGCTTTTGGCTCCTTTGGAGTCTGGGTTTTGATATGGATTTTGGTTGCTTTGTGTTGCTGGTTGGGTTAGCTTAGACACCTCCACTAAGTGGTTTATTTTTTTAACCTTTCCTGCATATTTTGGTTTTGGCCTTATATAGCCTATTTTTTTGCATGGAGCTTGTAACAACCCCGATTTCCTACATCTTTTTCCATGATACATTGGAAATTTTCAGGTAATTTGTTTTCTATACAGGTTCCTCCAAAATTTCAGCAGAGTCTTCCTTATACTGGGAGGTCCCAAGTTATCGACAAAATCATATTACACTTTCAATTTTATTTCACATCTCGATCCAATCATCATAGATCTCAACTCAACTCATCATCATCTACACAACACATCTTATTCAATAGCATCATATAATGTAATTCATGTGAAAGAATCGATTTCAACTATAGACATGCACTGTTAAATAGGTACTTGGAGTTACAAACATTAGATTAAAGTCATACATTCAAATTTGCGGATTAATATTACATTTCAAGTTTTAGGAGATAAGACTCTTAATTTATAAATAATTATCAAAAGCAAAATGTAACTAAACCAATATCGTTCCTAACATGACCCTGATGAACCTGAAAAGAGAAATTAACGTGTACACATAAATATAAAAATATAACAACAAACAATAACAATGACAGGTAATAATCTCCATAGAATTTCTTTTAATATATATAATATTAGGCATAAACCTCTTTTACAACATATATTTTTCATCTATTACCAATATCTATCTAATAACATATCTTATTTGCTGAGAATAATTTCATCTTGGAAATCTCAACACAACTCAATGGTTTTCAAACATCATCTCCTTATAAATCAATTCTCACTTGATACTAAGATGTTCCTCTCTTGATATCATTATTTTATCTCATTCTTTTGGAATAACTAATCAATATTCCCCCCTCGATTTTTTTTTAAGGTAATTGCTGATACTAACGAATCTCATTAGTATCATTAGTCTCCCAATATTGGGTTAGAACAATCAATTACATTCACGTGTCGATATCCTTCCCTAAAATAGTTTATCAAATCTTATTCATATCTAGTTTACTATTAAAGTTGCCGATATCAAAAACCCTTGACATCATTAGTCTCCTTACTTGGAGTAACTAATCACACCCGAAATGGTTGCCAATACCAATGTGACCCATTGATATCATTAAATTTTCTTGACTCGGAATAGTTAATCAACTTATCTTTTTCACTTAACCAGGAGTAACCATGCCAATGGTAGTAATCTTTACTAAAATCATTAGTCACTCAATTGCCCAAGATCAACTAATCAATTTAAAAAATGTCAGCACCAATGAACCTCATCAATACTATTAACTATCCAAACCTGGATAGCTAATCAATGCCATCTGAATCTTTCATTCATACCGAACCCCTTTTATTTTTCTTATTAACATCATATGCATTGTAACCACGGTTGCCAAATATCATTCACACACAATCTTAGTTATCGACATTACAGTCACTAAGCATCCTTCACATAACCTTGGTCACCCTCATCACAGTGCCAAGTATCAATTTGTGCAAAGTATCAATTTATGGTGCTAAGTATCATTGTAATGTATCCTTAGCCACCAACACTATGGTGACTAATTATCTATCAATTCCCCTCTAATCTCTTAGTTATTGTGTATACCCAATAACCACATTAATTAATTTACTCAATATCTTAGTCATATATTAATTAATTTACTCATAACCTTTAGAATTTACTACTTCTAACTTCAATCAATTAATTCAAATTATTTCTTCAAAACTTAAATATCCGGCTAACTCATCTTGATTGCCAATAATTCTGGTAATTTAATATAATTACCCCCATATTTGGTTAACCTTTCTCAGTTACCAATAAATCCAGTAATTCCATACGAATTACCCAGTCTCTAGCTAACCTCTTTTGTTAACCAATCAATCCGGTAATTCCATACGAATTACCCCATGTCCGGTTAACTTTCTTGTTAACCAATAAACCCGGTAATTCTTTTAATTACCCAAGAAATCTGGCTAACCCATCTTTGCTAAAATCAATCCGGTAATTCCATACAAATTACCAGCATCCGGCTGACCTTTTTTGTTAGTCAATCAATCTGGTAATTCCATACGAATTACCCCATGTCCGGTTAACTTCCTTGTTAACCAATAGACCCAGTAATTCTCTTAATTACCCTAGAAAGTCGGCTAACCCATCTTGGTTGCCACAATCAATCCGGTAATTCCATACGAATTACCCAGCATCCGGTTAACCTCTTTTATTAGCCAATCAATCCGACAATTCATAAATCCGGTAATTCCATACGAATTACCCCATATCCAGCTAACTTCCTTGTTAACCAATAAACCCGATAATTCTCTTAATTACCCAAGAAATCCAGCTAACCCATCTTGGCTGCCACAATCAATCCGGTAATTCCACACGAATTACCTAGCATCTAGCTAACCTTTTTTGTTAGCCAAATAATTTTGGTAATTTCTCATAAATTACCAATAATTCTCATTTATAATAATCACTCAACTTATTTATTTGCTTCATTCTTTTAACATCAATTAAATAAACAACACAAATATTTAAGGAAAACTAATAAATACAAAATAAGGTGATGAATCACCTACCTAGAATAGGTGCACGTGCTGCCACTCTATATAATTGTCCAGTCCCCACAGCTTCCCCTGAACCACCAGGGATTCAGTTTCTATCAACAATACAACCAACATCACATCTTCATTTAATTCTTATTCAACTAGTATTCTCAAACCATCACAAGGAATTTTATTAGGATCTCATACTCTTACTCATTTTCATGTTCATATTCATTCTTATAATTTTGTTATTAAAACCATCACTCCACAATGATTTCAAGCAAAGATTAAAAATTATCTAATTTTGATCGATTTAGCTTAACCAACTCAGAACACTATCTAGTGTTTTTATCATAACTAAAGCTGTAAAACTTCGTTTTGGGCTTGATTTGTCTATATAAAAAGATAAAACATAGAAATACAACTTTCATGAAGAAATCTACTCTAAACTACTTTGTTTTGAGACTCAAAATCAATAATCATAATAGTCTCTCCTTTATAGCTAAAATTTTAGACAATGAGGATTTTCATCCCTTGGAAATCCTTTTCAACTTCCAACTTATTTTCATGCATAAACAGCATTATCCAAGGTCATTTGGCACCATTTAAATCACAACAATAATTTCACCCTACTAATTGAAATCCATGATAATCTTCATTAACTAATCAATATGCCAAAAATATTGTAACAACCCCAACATTTGTATTCAAAACAAAGAGCAAGGACATAATAATTCAATTGAGATTAGGGAATTTTTTTTGTATAATCAATAAAAATTCGGCAGAGTTTCCTCTATATTTTTGGGTACCAAGTTATTGACTCTTCTTCCACAATCCCCAATTAACAAATCTGTTACTCGTCCTATCATCCAGGACATCCTCCTCTCAATACATCACAACTTCTCAATAATCAAATTCAAACATGTCTACACAATTCAATATCCCACATTTACATGGATGCAATCTAAAGGATTGTTCTAAAAATTATAACTGAAGTACATTACACAATTCAAAGATTTACAAATAAGGACCATTAACGAAATTATAATCAAAATAAATTCATAATTAAAGAAGAAATTCATAATTAAGATTATACTACACAAAAGAGCTTTCAATAAACTATAGACGCATTATATTACAAAAAACAAATGATAAATTCATTCATTACAACATGATATCCAACAAAATATAAGGAAACTAATCTCTTTGGTCGATCCGATAGGGGGATGTACCTGAAAATAGATTTAATATAATAATTCAATTAGAAAAATAAAAAAAAAGAACATTCATAAAATTCTTTCTACTTTCTTTATTTCTTCCTTTCTTTTTGTAAATTTAGTCAAAATATCATTAAATTAATTTGTTCATCTAGTATTACATATCAATTAAATTTCAGAATAATCTATGATTTTGTTTTCTTTTTAACATCAACAAAATATAATTATTCCTATCGCACAATTACCACGGCATTACATTCACTAATAGATGACTAATTTTTCTACTAGTCTATTCAACAAGCATTATTGTCACAAGTCTAAAAATTAGTTTAACGTTTCACCCATTCATCAGGGTACAAATCCCATTAACCAGGGAAGTACTTCTTCATCTCGTCCATTTGCCAGGGCACTAATTCCATTAAATCAGGAATTAGTTCAACAATTTACCTATTTACTAGGGTACTAATCCCATTAATCAAGGATTTAATTTCTCATCACACCCATTCACCATGACATTAAACTCATTAATTCAATAATTAATTCAATGATTTACCCAATCACTAGAGTTCTAATCCCATTAACCAATGAATTAATTCCTTATCACGCCCATTCACTAGGGCATTAATCCCATTAATTCAGGAATTAATTCATCACATCACATACCTTATTTTCTCAAGTAAACAACATAATAATTTATAATATATCAACCACAATTAATCAGATAAAAAAAATACATATTGACCAATATTAAATTCGGGCATCGTGTAGTTACCTGACGACTAAGCTCGAGCCGAAGTTCCCTACTGTGGTCTCGGCTTGGCAGCCTCTCCTGAATTGACAAGTATATCACATCATTATTCTACTTTCCATATTGACACACTCAATAAATAAAATCCTTCCACTTATCCTTTCATTTGCCAAAATAAAATTTAGAGAGAAACATGAAAATTCTTTTCTTTCTTTTGTAAATTTCCTTCCTATTCTTTCAATTTTCACATTCTAACACAATTCATTTCATCATTCAAAATAAAATGTATTTATTTAATTTATTTTACCAAAATTTAAATTAAAGGAAAAAATAAAAAATTCATGATCTATTCACTCGTTAACATTAATATCATCTCTTTCCTATACAATCTCATCTTATTCAAATTCTTAAATTTTATTCTTCTTATTATTATTTTTCCAAAAAAATCCCTTCTTCAAGAACACCTAAAATTTTGCTTCAATTACCATAATTTCTTACTTTCTCTACTCAATTCAACAATCTTAACACAATTTCACAATCAATTGTAATTTTCTCCAAAATTTATCATGAACCCTAATTCCTCATTTCACAAAGTTCAATCAATTTGAAGCATTAATTCTTCAAGAATCTTATTTAAAAGTGTGAAGGCACCTTACCAAGCAATAACCAAAGCTTTAACACTTTTGAATTGAGAAATTTCCTTGCTTGAATTTGTTTTTCCTCTCCTGATCGAATGCTTCTTTCTATTTGAAAAGCAAGTTTTGTTGTTTTTTTTTTCTCTTTACATCACACACTCACTTGTACTCATATATATAATTAATGTTTTTAAAAATGCCTTCCATGTCCCTAAATGTTTTGTTCCCGCGCACACACTTTAGCGCACACATTATTTCTTTAATTTTTTTGAAATGCCTTCTATATCCCTCAACAGTAACTTCTATGATTTTTAGGTAAAATTTCCTGAATCCTGATACCTATTTATACCAAATCTTGCCCGGGTTATATCGAATTTCACTAAGTTACTCGTTGGTACTTTCAATTTCATGAAATTTACTTCTATAAAAATTTTATTCATATTTTCGTGTTTATTTATTTATATTTATTTATATATAGTAACACTTAAACAAAATATTTTAATTCAGATTCTCGAATATATCATCATTCTTGTAATTTAATGTATCACTTTCCCTCATTTTTTGTAATCCTGACTTTTATTAATATCAATAATATTATTCGGGGTTTTACAAATATGCTCATGACCAGCCTTAAATATGTTTTATTTTTTTCAAATTTCTTTCATTCCAATTTCTTCACGGTTTCACCTCATTCATATCCACACAACCAACAAGTTAGCCTTTTATTCAATCAACATGTTCATATAGCAATGTTCGTTCCTATTTTGACTCCATAATCATTCTTCCCCTCGTAAAACAAACACACAATTAATCTATAACAATATTAATATCAAGAACATATTTTACCATTATATTTTTCATAAACTCTAACACCCACACAATTCTAATTTCATCAAAACATGTATTTAATCAAGTTTCCTAAATTTTGTCAAAATTAGCAATAGATTCAAAAAGCAATAAGTCATTTACCTTATATTTTATATTAGAAAACACCCACACAATTCTAATTTCATCAAAACATGTATTTAATCAAGTTTCCTAAATTTTGTCAAACCTAGCAATAGATTTAAAAGGCAATAAGTCATTCACCTTTAATTTTATTTTAGAACCCAACAGTCAGAATATAGAGCTTCGAATGCATAATATATCTACAAATCAGAATGATCCAACGGTTGGATCTCCCTAGAACTGAATAAAACCGAGCTAACCTAAAAATTAACGACCTACTGTTCAACATGAACAACACCTTACCAAAGAGTGTGTTTCTGATCTCCACCGTCTAGAATGAAGGCAACATCTAGGCGCATGACATATCCAAAAATGGACACAATCCAACGGTGGAATAGAGATAAATCGGCTGGCAACCAAAACTGCCCGGCAAAGGTATTTCTTTTTGTTTCCCAGGAACTTTCTGATTATGATATCTATCCAATGGATTATGTGCTTTCAAAGCCCTCCGGTCAATTAGTAGAGGAACGTGAGAAGAACAACTTATCCAAAACTCAGCACAATTCAACAATGAATTCCAGAGATATGACCACCGAAGCATTATTAGCTCCTCCAAATTCTACACTTCTCTCTCGCCGAATTTTCTCTACTGTCTCTCCTTTTTTTTTTGATTGGTGGCCTCTTTGTTGTTTTAAAGGCAAATTTTCCCTTAATTACAATTTTGTCATTCATTTATGCCTTTATGTATTTGTTTTATTTTTCACGTAACCTATCTGGTTTATTTCTACTTAAATCACTAGTCTTTATTGAACTTTAATTGGGATGGGATCTTTAAACAAGGTAGGAAAACATATTAATAGACTTCATGCAAAATTACATCCCAATTCAATGATTGGATTGAGAACTCTGCTTTCTAATGTAAAATTAGTCAGTTCATAACTTTTCGTCAGCAATCCAAATTTCCTTGTTCAATCTTCACATAAAATCATATCATATCAATTATCATATTTTATTATTTTGGAATATATTCATTATAAAATTTTCATCTTTATTTATTTATCGGCTTCTTACCGTTTCAAAGTAACATCACTGATTTTTAATCGGTGATTGCACCTTCAGTCCTGCCATTTTCATTGCACTATCCTTTATTATGATTTATTCTTTATTACCTCATTTATTCCTTAGAAACATTTTATCATTTTTCTCATTATTTTATCCATCAAAACGTGTTACCAGTTCCTCTGTCCTTATGAATTCTAAACCAAAATTCATTTTATGGAGGTCATCCCCTCCATTATATATCATTATTTATCTATTATGAATCTTGTTTTCCATTACTCATTGAGATCATACCACTTTCAGTCTTATGTTTACATAGGAGTTTACACATCTGCATATTTAAATTATAATTTTTTAAGGTTTCACAAAGATTGTTCCCCATATGTTCTTTGTGTATAAAATATAGGTTTTTCTTTATTGCCTGGTTAGTTGGTCTATGTATGCATGACCTAGTTATTCTTTGTATTCTTTTGCTTGGAACCTGTTCCCTACTTGTATATCTATCCGGTTTTGTAACATGGTAACCTTTGATCTTAATTTATACTTGCATTCTAATTCAAAAAAAAAAAATGTATGACATGGATACCTTTCTCAGAATGCTTGACATGAATTGGTTTGGGAGTCTAGGAACTAAAATAATTACATAATACAGTTAAAAGATTTAGAAAACTCACAGAAGGTTTTTTTTCTTTTTTTCAATTTAACTTCTTTGATTTTTCAATTTTTATGTTATTTTTTTTTTCACCCTCAACTTTTTAATAATTTCTTGAGTTGTTTTTGAGCTTGAAGTTGATTCAGTCATTTTAAGCTAATTTTTATATATTTTAATTTTAAATCTTAATTAAACAAGTTATTTAAATTTAATAATAATATTAAATAATTTTTTTATAATCTGTCAATTTGTTTTTAATCCAATGGTAACGCCAACCGAGCAGACCAACCCCTGCCTTTGAGGCCTGTCTTTGACATGTGAATAAAAATTTACCGTGGTAGAATGGTACGGACAGTTTTTTAAAATACTGTACTCCACCGTCTCTTAGATTCTGCACTGATCGTTAGGCTTTGGTGTGCTTTTCTTGGATTTCCAGCTTAAGCTTCGTTGTCTATCTCCACCACTTCAACTTTCAAACGTTACAAAATTTTGGAGGAAAACCCTAGAAATTATTTCATCGGTACCCATTTTTCTTCTTCTTCTTTCAGTTTTCTAATTAAACCTTAATAAACTTGTTTAGATCCATCAATGGATAGATTCAAGTTAAGAGAGAGTGTTATTGATAGATAGATTCGGTTTTACAGATTGGGTGGGAGAGATAAATAAATAAGAAGATGGATGATTACGAGGAGGAGATGGAAAGATTTGGAATGGAGAATGATTTCGAAGGCCAATTTATAGGCGGAGTTCTACTTTAAAAAACAGAAAGAGAAACGCAGAAGGGAGAGAGCGGGAGAGAATGGAGAAGACAGCAAAAGGAGTGGGAAAAAGAAAGGAAGCGAAAGATGGGGATGTTGGGGAGTTTGAGAAGCATACAAAAGGATTGGGATGAAGTTGTTGGAGAAAATGGGTTATAAGGGAGGTGGACTGGGGAAGAATCAGCAAGGAATCGTAGCTCCAATTGAAGCAAAATGAGGCCGAAAAATATGGGAATGGGGTTCAATGATTTTAAAGAAGCATCAGCTAAGTTGCCTCAGTTGCAGGGGACGGAAACTGTGAGCCAAAGGCAGAGTCAGACAGTGGGGAGAATGAAGGACAGGCGATGGATGAAGGGCATGAAGAAGCAGCAGCAGGAGAAGTATATAACAGCAGAGGAGTTGTTGGCAAATAAGGAAGAACAAGGTTTTGAGGTTTTCCAGAAGGTGATTGATATGCGGGGGCCACAAGTGAGGGTGTTGATGAATTTGGAGAATCTGAATGCAGAAGAGAAGGCCAAGGAGAATGATGTTCCAATGTCACAACTTCAGCATAATGTGAGGTTGATTGTGGATTTGGCAGAGCTTGATGTACAGAAGATTGATAGAGACCTGAGGAACGTAAGGGAGACTGCTATAAGCTTGCAGCGGGAGAAGGAGAAGTTGGAAACAGAGGCCGCACGCCAGAAGAAGCAACTGGATAACATGGAAGAGATCATGGGTGTGGTGAGCCATATTGAGGAACAGAAGTCTTCAGGAACTTTGACCTTGGATTCACTTGCAAAGTATTTCACAGACGACATAAAGAGGAAATTTGCAGATGATTATAAGCTTTGCAACTTACAGGTTATTTATGGATAAATTGATAATATGGTGCCTACATGGATAAATTATAGGTTATTTATGCAGTGAAGGTAATTATTATTCATTATTACTCTTGTATGTATGTTTGTGACTCCACTTTCTATGAGGTAATTTTATGTGATCTGAGGTGTATAAAAACCTAAGGTCAATAAGTAACAACATATAATAACACAGAACCATACCCATAATAATCATAACATACATTCTTCTATGTTTTGTTCTATTTGTTATAAAATATTTTTTTTCCTACATGTTTGCTAACTTAGACATTATAGGATCCCTATCTAGTATTGTAGGAGTACATCATCCATTGGTCTAGTCTAATTTTTTTAAAAAAAAACCTTTAAAACCATTTTAAGCTCTAACCATAGAAGGGTCTACGTTCAATTTGAAGTTTTTAAAACTTCATCACTATCATCGTCTATAACAACTTGAACAAAAGCTAGTTTAGTTTTTTTTTTTTTTCCCTAGGTCTTTTCTAGGTTGATAGCTTAGAAAGCTAGGATACGAGAGAGTAACCAAACTCTCTGCTGTAGGGACATTTTCTCCTTTAAATCTCCAATAATTTGCCCATCAAATGAAAATGCTCACTAAAGTTATTGTAGCCATATAAAAACAACTTTGAACTTTGTCACTCCCTCAATGAATGACATATTAGCTAGCTCTATTGTATGCACCATCGAGTTCATATAAAAAGCTTTTGTTTCTTGAAGGAAGATTATATAATGATTTGTAGAACAATAGGCATGAGAACCATCATACTCCTACCTTATATAGGATCTACTCTCGTTGTGAAAAGCGTTCTCAAACTGGATGCTCAACATATGATCTCTAAAAAACTAGAAGTAAAGCATCAGTAAGTCCTAAACATAAAAGTGGTCATCATCATCGATCTCCCTCTAAATCTAACTCATGTACTCTTTAGTAAAAAAGACTCTAATATGAGATGAGATCAAGAAAATTAATATTGCTCCTATAATATAGAGATTCTCTATTTTGAAAATGGGTGTTGAAAACTCATCTCTTCATGGATCTTATGTCTATTAAGATGAACTTAAACAATTATGATGAACTTGTAAGCCTAGGAGAACACATACTAAACATTCAAAACAATAATGAATATTGCTGTTGTAAAGTGGGTGATTCTCCACTCTGAAAACTGGTGTTGAAACACCTATCTCTTCAAGGATAACATGTTAATAAAGACTAGCTTAGAAAACTATGATGGACTTACAGGCCTAAAATTACATATACATAATGTACATAATAACCTGAAGCTTATAATACAAGATAAAAATAATATGTAAAAATCCATTCCAACATTTATATTAGATAGGATAGCCATATCCTTATCACTCCTCGTCATAGCTCAAATAATTTTTAAGTATATTTTAAAAGGGAAGTTATGAAAAGGAATCCTTAGCAATTTCTCTTATATACAATCTAGGTATAAGTTAAGGGATGATCAAACAACATTAAATTCATAGAAATAGATAGTTGTTCATACTCGGACTCACAACAAGACTCCACATATAATTTTTTTTCTTTTATCATAAAGGTAATCCTCACTCCTATCTTGGGATTCTCATAATTCCTTGTATATGTGGCTTAGCAATATGTGGCTTAGCATGAAAGGTCATAAAAAAAAAACTTTTCTTCTTGTAGCCAAAGTTATTGTCATTTTTAAATTAGCCTTAATTAGCTTCTTACACCTAAAGCATATCAAAAACCTATATATCCAATACGAAAGGAAAGCCATATGTTATTTTTAAGAAGAAAAGTTCATTTATTTCTTTTCCCTCTTTATCAAAAGACTATATTCAGGGGTATCTAGTACTAAGTTCTCAAATTGACTTGTTAAAATTTGCATGGAGACACAAAACTCCTCGCCAGTTAGGTATAAGTCTTCTATTTAAGGCCAAGTCATATAGTGTAATGGTTTACATCTCGTACTGGGGTATAAGTCTCCTATCTAAGGCCAAATTGATTTTGTAAGTAGTTCTTTGTTTGGTTTGGTGAGAACTCGAGATAATTGGATTGCATTAAAAATATTATGACGTTTCAATTCTTCATCAAAATGCTCCTTGATTTCGTCTAACCAGTGATATATTTGGATTGATTTCTTTCACATATTAAGATTGACATGATCTAAAAGGAAGAGATCATTCTTCATTGTTTATTTTCTCTGCCTTCTAGAGATGTAAATAATTGTTCAATTGATATTGGAAGTATAATTTATGTAATTTTGAAAGAAAAAAAGAGAAGGGATAATTTTAATTAAGAAGGCTTGTTGAAATTAGAGGTCATTCAAGAAAGCTTAGGAATTTTTTCTAGAAATCTCTAATTTCTTACAACAAAAAATTTGGATATTTTGGAAAGTTTTGTAAGGAAAATTAGGGGTTTGATTAAGGATATAAAACAACTGATGAATTGATTATATATTAGCTTTGCATTGCAATATTAAACAACACACCCAAAAGCTAATAACATTTAGTTTTGAAATGGTTTAATTGCTTGACATGTCAACATGTTTGACATTATAAGCATTGACACATTATCTGTGGTTAATTTTAGTGATTGATTTTAGTAAAAGGTAAGTTAATCTTCAATCATTTGTTTTAAAATCAAGAAATGCGAGGGGGCATTGTTTGCACTAAAAAATTCACGTGTCAACTGAATTAAAAAAATAGCTATTCACTGCTAAACATATAAATAAAGGCTGAAATTGATCATTAATAGTCAAATCGAACAGGCTTAGGAAGAATTCAAATCGATCAAAGATGATAGAAAGTAGTCGATCAAGAAAGATAAGAAAGGATCGATCAGTAACTAGAAGTGATGTTCGACCATCAAAAGGCAATCAATCATAAATATAAGAGTTCACTTGTTTGGTTAGAAAACCATATTTTATTCTTAATAAAAGTCTTCAATAGGCTATACTGGTGACTATTACAAATTAGTTAGGAAACATGTGATTATTAAGAAGGTGATGTACCAATAAAAAGGACAAATTACCTTATAATTCATTTATAACCTCTTGATATGCTATAAATCATTTATATAGGGTTAGGGATTGTAGTTTAAGTTTTGCTAGTTCCGAAGCATAGACTCTTGTACTAATCTATATATGCTAATGATATATACATGTGTGTATTATTTTTATTCATTTCGAGTTATATTATTTGGACATCTGAGACAGGCCATCAAGAACTATTTGTTTAAGACTAGGATATACCTGGATTTATATATTCATTAAAGACCAGCAAATTTGAGTTCCTGTTAAAGCTTCAAAATTTCATATTCTTTATAGATCCCGCAATCCTTCTTAAAGCAAGACAGAAGCAAGCTACCATGTATTCAAAATCTCTATTTCTCTGTATGTTACTTCACTTCCACACAAAGTCTTTCCAATACCTTTTGTCACAAGGAATGCTTTCGATCGATGAACAGAAGCAAGCTACCATGTATTCAAAAACAATTGGGAAATTTATGATTTTGGGACACAAAGTTGTTGCGTATAAAATCTGGGTTACACTAAAAAAAGGATAAAAATCATTCAAATACATCTTATATGAGGTAAGCTTCAAGCTTCATATCTATTTATAATGGAAATCATCAAAGAAAAGAAAGATTGGAATGCTTAGGGCAGCTGTAATTTGATAAAACCTCCTGCTGCAGCTTATAAGCTCTTGATCAGTACAGAAGTTGAGGGTTATATGCACAACTGTACTTGCGATTTATAAAAAAAAGTATGAAATGGAAGATAGATTTCCCCTTTCTGTATATATACAAACAATCCATTGAATCACACACAAAACTTAATGTTTGACTAACATGGCCTCCGTATTCCTCTTCCTCGCGGCATGTTTTAGTTTCTCTAATGCAACAAGTCCGACTTGCCTAACTCTTTCTCGAGACAACCCCATGCTGAAAAAGATTGCACAAATCAACAATCTGTAAGTTCAAGGTAAATAGACAATAAAATGAAACCAAGAATTTCAAGAGATAAAGGTGCATTAATCACAACATCAGAAAGTGTGTGTGTGTGTGTGTGTGTATATATATATATATATATATATATATAATCATTCTACTGCTTAATATTTGACTCACCGCTTGCTAATGTCCTCCCATGTAAGGCATTCCTGATCTAAACCATGGTAAAGACGTATGATCTCCTTTTCTCGTTCTTGAAGAGTAGAATCAATAAGCTTGTTTACTTCCTCCTGTCAGCACATCACTCAACAAATTAATCCTTTTTTCTCTTATAAACACACAAATTCTTGTTATCTTTACCTTCAGTGCCCACTCATCCACTCCATGCCACGGGTTGTTCTCAGGGCGATTATCTGCAATGTACTTCAAAAAAACAAGGAGAGAAAAGGAAAATGAGTCATAAAAAAGGACACTTGAACTATAATTTACTCAAAGGATTCGCAGAACCAGAGTTGAGCTTCACTTACACTATGGTGTGTTTCTCCTGGAAGACCATTCAAAGAGGGGAATGCTTCCCTATCAAGCGAGAAGACCTTACTAATAGCCTGCATATGATTGCATTGTTGATTAACATAAAGCGAGAGCATTAGGCGACAGAACTGGTGGATTCATAAATCTAGTACCTCGGTAGCATTCCTAACTTTCCTTTGGGACATATTCAAGCTTTCTGCAATTCTCTGAAAATAGCAACAACAATAAGAAGATAGGTAAGGGTAATATTGCTGATACATAATAACAAAAAAAAAATTTAAAACATGAGCCATCTCATCATCAAAGGAAAAGAGATTTAAGAATGTTCGTTCGTATATGGTTTACTTAATGGAAACTTGAATCTCAGGATATATATTTCGAGAAACCAGATTGCTGTTTTTTTGGACCAGGTAGAATAATGTACTTACATCAATTGATGGAGTTACTCCTTTCTCTTCCAGTCTAATCTTTGCATTCCGAATCAGGCCCAACCTTTCATGTAAATGATTAGGCAATCTTAAGGTTCTTGAATTATCAACTAAAGCTCTTGAGACACCCTGTGTCCCAATAAAGATGAAAAAAACGCATTAGTTTTGTAGTATCTATCACTCATGACATCATGGCCTTGTAACCATAGCAAGAATAACACACATGGATTTCAGGTAGGAGACCACCCCAAACTCATTTTTCTGTTTAGGGTTGCTTTGGGCAAAAACAGAAGTGCCATGAATGCTAAACTTGACAAGAAGATGTGTTATCAAATAAAGGTTACTAGAATGTCATGGTGCAGAAGACTTGTGTGGTTATCTGTTGTGGGATATGCTTTTTCAGCTGCTGGTGGTAATATCTGCTGTTCCAGTATATGAAGTTGTTTACAATCTGAAGGGAAAAATCAGCCTTACCTGACGTATCCACCAATAAACATAAGTTGAGATTTTGAACCCTTTGGAAGAATCAAATTTCTCGATACCTCGCAGTAGTCCAATCAAACCTCCCTGCATGAGAAACATTGCATATAAGAGGACGGCCACAAATCTATCCTTTGATTCATGGATATCAGCCTTTAATACTTGAAATGATGCGAAGAAAGTAACCTGAACAAGGTCAGCCATTTCAGCACCCATGTTATCATATTTTTGAGCAATAGACATAACTAGACGAACATTGCTCATTGCTAGTTTCTCTCTTGCCAGAGAACATTGAATCAATTTTGACTGTAAGTCAGCACGAGAAATCCTCAAGGAATCTGCAATTTGTTCATCTGAGGGCTCACAACCTAATCTCTCCTTTAGCCTGAAATTTCCAAATTCGAATAGATAGATTATACAGCAATCCAATGAAACAAATGAAATATATGGATTACATGCTTTAGAAAGTTGTTGAGTGTTTAGCACATTAAAGAAATTAAATCATGATTTCTCTTCACATAAAACTGTCCCAAGTTTTGAGAACATGAAGCAAGGTGGAAGTGATAAGGAAAGAAAAACTTCTTGCTATCCACACCGTAGCCCTCAATTATATCTGCCTTTGTCACTTTCAAAATCTTACTCGAAAAAAATGCAGTAGAGATACTTATCATAGAATCACCAAGATGCGCAAACAAACAACTACACTGAACTGCAAGACTTCTCTTATCATTATTATTGTATTCTAACCTGGACTTGTGGTCCTCAAAGGAAAGACCAGCTCTAATTATCCTTGACAAGCGCACAACTTCTGTATGGGGGAGCACCTCATCACTCACAACACCCTTCACATAACCTTTCAAACGATTCTGCAGCAGATCTGGACTAGTAACTGATCTTAGAAACTTAAAATCACTACTTTGTGACATAAATTTACTTTGGTTCTGATTTTTTCTCCTGTTATTCACCCTTCGTTGTCTAGCAGACACCCCAGAACAAGTGACAGGTATCTTCTTGTTATTTTTTTTACTGGTAGAGTCACTTGAGTTTGTCCTCTCAAAAGAAAGATTCCATTGCTTTTCTAGCATAGACTTCTGCAGCAAAAGGAGAGCTTCTACCGAATAGTCGAGAGCAGAGCTCTCTTCTTCAAAGTCATCAAATGTCTTGAACCATGTTGCCGCATTTGAAGAAGCAGAAGCAGTATCCACATGTTCTTTAAGGGCTTTAATGGAATGTGAATTTCGATTGGATGAAGGGAAGCTGGGACCATAGTTCGATGACTTTTTTGCAACTATTACATTCTTTGTTGTAGTGGTTGGATAGCAGGTAATTCCATGATCATTGACATTGGAAAGCTTTTCTGTGAGGTCTGAATAGTAAAAGGAGGAACTCAAGAGCCTCTTTCCTGTGTTAAGTCCAATAACTGCAGCTGTGGCCATCATATGGATAGTTTTCAGAATTGTACAATAATCATCACAAGCTTTCAGAAAATTGATGATGTCAAGTCTGCTGCTCTTCAAGCGTACTCAATTCACTAGGCTAGGTGCATGTAGATGTTCTATAGGAAAAATCGCCCTAAGCTCAATTTGGTAGCCTTCTGGAATTAAAATCAAGGAAAAGTGGAAAAAACAGGAAACAAACATTAGGCTCCTCAATATGTTAAAAACATTAAATATATGTATGGCAGGATGTCATACAAAGTAATCGAAAGATAATAATGACCCTCACTGCATCATGCTCCATGACAGTTTTTACCAAATTTGTCTAAGTTCATCATATTCAAAGCTAACCAAAACAAACAAATAAATAAAGAAGTTCCAGTTCAAGCAGACCCAGGGAAACAAAAAAAGAAAAGGTGTACTGAGACTTTTATACAACAGATATATACTGCACAGGAGTATCAGGTCACACCCATGAATATGCATAGGATTAGCATCTTGCAACCAAGTGAATACAGCTAGAGAGTTCAACTTTGAATTTCTGAAAATATCAATATACAATCCTATAGGAAATGAAAAAACAGATGAGTTAAGAACATAGATCCCTAACTACAAAACCGAATATGATTTTGTATTTAAGTCTTAAAACCGTAGTTTAGTCTTCTTTACCACATGAAAAACAGTTGAGCTATTGCCAAGTCTGAAACAGTTACATGTTATAGCATCAAGTGTGATGTCAACCATGAATGGGGGGTGGGGCAGATACGATGCTCACTATATTTTCCGATCCTGAGTTATTCGAGTTCTACTCTGTATGTATTGTCTGTGTTGAAGATTTGGCCAGAAGAACAAGAACATGAACGATGAGTGAAAAAAATGAAACAAGGAGACAACCTCAAACCGATTTCAGTTGAAAGAAAAACATGAGCAAATTAAGAGAGTTGAGAATTTGGTGACAATAGAGAAATGCTGTGGAAGATTCAAGAGCTGCAGCATACCTGAAGTGGTTAGGAAAGCAAAAGGTGATGGAGAACAAGTGAGGATTCCGAAGTTAGCAATGAACAGGAACTACCTTACTACTCCTACTTTGAATGTATGACATGTTTCTCTTACAAATTTATCTTGTTGTGATAATCTTACCACTGCTACTATTTCAGCAGAGCAAATGGAGGGTTTAGGGTGTAAGGGTAGGAGATATGGGAAGGAGGGTTGCCATTGGCTACAACAGATATTGGGTCCCATGTTCGAGTGGTGTAGAGACCGCCAGTTTTCTTTTAATCCTCTTGACATAATAATAATAATAATAATATAATTGCATGTCTGAGGAATGGGATTTCACACTTGGCAGCCACACACCACCTAATAAAATAAAATAAAATAAAATATGACCACATCAACAATCGACGGTTGTGGGCCCAAGCCCATTGGGCCCATTCTTTACCCTCTCTTATCACGTTGTTACGATTTTTTATTTTATTTTATTTTTTTTTTTCTGGAATGGTCGGAATTGAGGATTTTTTTTCCTTCTTCTTTATCTTTCATGGAGTACATGAGATAAAAAGATGTCGAAATTAATTTAATGACGTGTTCGAACATATAGCTAACTAGATTCTCTCTTCTTTTTTCCCCTTTCTTGTATTTCAATTACATATATTACAGCAAATTTTAAAAAAGGTTACCGTAAAGATTACCTGCAAGATGAGTCATCGAGAGGCATGTTGAGGTTGAAATCAGATATCTCTAGCTCGCAACCACACATTTTAGAGATGGAGTCCTCTTGCGTGCCATCAAAATTTCTGCTTGCAGTGGAATATCAATGAGGATGGAGACGTTCTAGAAAGAAATGAGTGTTAGAAAAGGAGAAGGAAAGAGACAGGTTGGAAAAAAAAAAGAAAAAAAAAAAAAAAAGATTTATGTTATAAAAAATATTTTTGAAATATTATTTTTAATATCAATATCATAAAATCTCACTTGTCTTCGGCCAAATTAATACCGTCCTCCTCTTCCAACTAGCAAGTAAAAAAAAACACATGTATGACTTGGTCATTCGAACACCAACATATCATAGCTTAAATCATCATCAAGCTCTCTGTATTTGCTTCTCAAAAAATATAAATTTGTCAATTCAAGCAATATAAATTTTAAAAACACTAGAGATTTATCTAGTTATTAACTTTAAAGTCTTACAAAATTAGTTAAGATACTTGTAGACTAATCCGAACACCCACAGTTATCGGAAAAAAAAAAACAAACAAAAAACAGAAAACCAGCACATCCATGTACCCCAGGAAACATAGAGCACCCGTGCGGGGCTAATATCAGAAAGAGTATTATATCACAAGCACTAGAGATCAAGCTAACAGATTACAGCCATCCCTCCATCTACTGTTTTCAATAGAGAAACTCCTTACTCTCCGTGCCACTACAAACCCAATAAGGAACTTGTACTAAAAACAAAGGAATACATTCTCTCTGGGAAAGAAAATGAATTCCTAGATGTTACACCGAGTTTTGGCCAAGTAAAACAAAGCCTGAGCATCATCTTATATTAAAAATCCAATATACACCAACAATGGCAAACTGTTTACTGCCAGTGAGCTGGAAATCATAAAATACTCTAATAAAAAATAAAAACAAGAGGTGGGACAAGAAAAAAATGACAAACCACCAACTTCATATTACAGCCTACAACAATTCAAGTAAATGAAACTCAATTTACACTTGAACAAGAAAAGTAAACAGGTAAGTAACTATGTGACCTATGCAATACTCCAGTCACACACTTGACGTCAGACTCCCAGCTGAATTCTGCCTAGAAGCTGAAGTTGAACTTCAATGATAAGTTTAATCCTTCACGTACATAAAATGCAATCACAAGTAAAATACGTAAATTTGAAAACCTGAGATAGGGGGGTGTATCATGGCCACGGAATTGTTGGAACCAAGAAAAATAAAGATTGCATGTCTAATGATCAGAGTAGAAAAAAACCACAATCATGAATTATATTCTATGCAAGCACAATGAATGAGCATGTCTCGGATCAGGGGTTTCCAAGCAACAGCCTACTAAGCACGTGACCTATTGCGCACAACTTTCTTCCAACGCTCCATGACAAAACCATCACAGGGAAAATATAGGTGATACAGAACTAGGCAATCCTTCCAAGATCTTTTCTTCCTCGGGATGGTGACGGAATGCTATTGAAATTGGCCCTACGCCCTACAAAAGATTTCCAATAACAGTTAATACATTTCAATTCATGTAGCTCTAGCAAAGAACTAAGCAAAACAGTCAGGAAGTACCCCATGGCATGCTGTTGCTCAATGAACTACTTCCTGGAGAACGTTGCCCCCCTGAACTGAAGCTGGAAGAGGGGGGCTGGACCTTAATAGGATTCCATTCACTACCCCGAACAGCAAGCCTTCCATGACTGAACCGCTGTCCTAAACGGCTTGGAGAATTTTGTGAGACATGAGGTGTAAAATAGGAAGGCTTTGAAATTGAACGGCCATATCCAGCATGAAAATCATGAGCTGAAGGAGGGCTGCCAACGTCAACATGTGAAAATGCATGAATAGGCCCATTTTGTCTGACATAATCATAATACAACCACAAAAGAATCAAGAATTAGAAGATATTTGAAATTAAAAAATAACACCCACTAATCCCTCCTTGAAAAACTAAAAGGAAAATGAAAAATAAAAGACAGAAAACATGAAGCAACAATTTCAACATTCTCATAATCTATGCTAATCAATGACACAGAAACACTAGGTCAATTGACAGTTTTGATATTTGAATTTGGTTCACTTGAATTGTGAAAGTTCTTGTTACACATTCATTAGCACAATATTTTATTCATGCTTGGTGATTTGGGAGAAAGTTTGTGCTTTTTACCAACACAAATCATACCTTTGGTTTAATGAACTTGAGCTCGCATTTGAAGCACGGTTGGATCTTCCAACACCTACCATTGGATCACCAGAACCAAGATGCATGCTATTGCTAAACTCAGAGCTTAAGAAACTCGTATCTGAACCATCCTCTTGCAGAAGAAGTTCATCGCTGGAGTATGAATAACAGATGCCATACTAAAAGATTAAGCAAGCACATGGTAGAAAATACAAGTAGATACTATTTTAAATTGCTACCCCCTCCACATTTAGAAAAGAGAAGCAGCCAATGAATGTAAAATTTGCAAAAACAACTATTATCTGACAATTTTTTATGCTTTTTAAATATGCCTATTAACTTGACAAAATACAAAATAACCTTCAACTTTTCGTATGTAAATTTTATATCAGCATATTGTAATTTAGACATGTTTCATTTCTTCATCTTTTTTTAATGTTTAGTCTTTAACAGCACATTTTACCCAAAATCTTTTTTTGCAACAATTATAGTGATAAACACAACAAAAGCCAACTGTACTGTCAAACAAATTGTAAGCAAGGTATTTATTGAAACGTCAATAACTGATTATGAAAAATAATAATAAGTCAATATGCTTTCAGCTTCATACCATTCAAACCTCAAATTAAGCAAATATAATCATATAATGAAGGAAAAGACAGCTAAAAAAATCAGCACTGGCTTACTCTTAAACGAGTCTCATTCTGATGAGAATAAGCCTATCAGAAGAGGATGAAGTCGTCAAATATGTGACCTAATCCAAACACAGACAAACAGGCACCAATAGCCAAAACAAAAAAAAACAAAAAGAATAGCAGAGGCGGTTTGCTACATGGGGCTAATAAAAATCCCAAGGGCGAACTGCTACTATTAGTCATCTAAGGTTAACAGTTTAAGTAAACCCCAAGGTTCCATTTAATGAGAAGACTTCTATCTAACAGTAATTATGTTAAAAGAAAAGGAAAGGGAGAACCACTAATTTTGTTTTCATCTAACAGCTTATGTAGTGTGACTATCTCATAAAACCAACAGCAGAAATCATAGTCACATCTTGCTAAATCACATGATACTGATTGAACTTTTAAAACATGTCAACACATACAAGTTCTTATTTATCATTTTAACTCAATAAACTCTCTTTTCAAAAAGAAAAAAAAATCATAATCATTGGATGGATCAACTACTCTTTTTTATGCTAAGTTTGATAAAATCATCAAAATCTGTTCCTTCCAAAGTTAAATTTGTTTGCAAATATATGTGAAGGAGAAATGCAAGGTATCAATGTAATCTAAGAGAAAATATGATATAAATTAACAATATAAAAAACTGTCATTTGTTACCTGTAATTAGGATCCCAATCCCCTGGATCTGGCAATGAAAGGTTAGTCTCAGGCTTATCATGAATAGGCCCTGCACTTTGAGGGCATTTCATATTAGCAACAGGCTTAAACGAGCCTGGAATGCTCTGAATGGCTGAGGGACATGCTGTACTTCCACTTCCTCCTTGTTGCTGCATCCAGCTTGACTGCCAATGTGCAGGTGAACTACCAAGTACTGGCGGATTTCCCTCAGCTTGGTTAGAGCAAGCACCATCAGTTGATTGTCCTTGCCAATTTGACAAAGATGTAGACTCCTGAGATTGAGAACTTCCAGAATACCCCCAACGTTTTCTTCTATTGAATTGTGTAACTGCAGCCATTTTTCCTAAAGGTGATCCATGACTGCAGCTTCTTGCAGGGGAAGTTGGACCATAATGTCCAGGAGAACCAGCTGAAGCTTGACAGTAGGAACTTGGTGGAGTAAACTGTGAGGGACTGGTTCCAAGGGGCAGTGGTGCAAAATTTCCTGCTGATGGACTCATACCAAGACCATTTCCATGTGAATATTGAATAAACCTCCATCTTGCATCTGGACTATTTCCAAGCATTGACAGACCAGCCTGTGGATGCATGTTCATGCCAGAT
Organism: Populus deltoides; assembly: GCA_015852605.2. Lineage (NCBI taxonomy): Eukaryota > Viridiplantae > Streptophyta > Magnoliopsida > Malpighiales > Salicaceae > Populus > Populus deltoides. Next base: position 9,916,714 of record CM027588.2, on the reverse strand, counting down.
GGAGCAACTGGTGAATAATATGCAAACATATTACTGCCATCTCCATAGCTTCCATAGCTGCTTCCAAGGCCAATACCATCATTATAGCTACCATGGCTTCCAACACTACCATAACTAGCACCATGACCATATGGAACTGCCTGGATATGAGGGCTATTATGCAAGGAAACTCTGGTCCTTCCAGGATCCTTCATAAAAAATACCAAAAGTGATGGTCATAATTTTTTCCAATTCTATTCCTATTACCCATTTTTTTCGTGTTTGCAGTGAGGTAAGGTATCCTCTTTCTTTCTTCTATTTTTTTTTTTTTCTTCAAGGAGTTGTGGAGGAATGTGTTCAACCCTTGCTAGTTTAAAAATAATAGAAAATCCAAAAAGGAAGATGAGCTCACATTAGGAGAGAGGCCAGCAGCGTAACCAATGCCCTCCACCTGGGTGATGGTCCACCTTAATATTTTGGGCAACAGGCTACAACAATAGAGAGATACGAGTATAATTTAAAATGAAAAACAATCATTAAATGTGCATCAACTCCAAAAAAACATATTAGTCCAACATATCATGCTTTAATTACATAAGTTCAATCTAAGGCAATATGGACACACATGCAGGCAATAAAATACACATTTTTCTGCAGTAATATTTCTTCTTCATACGGTGTAAAGTAATTTCCTGGCTCATTACATGAGAGATGTTTGTGAACAGGAACCAACTACTTAAAACAGGGAGATAGTTCTCTTGAACTTCATAATTATTTATAAAACAGAAACACAAAAAAGCTATAAGTAAAAGTATGTTCCAACTATATGGACTGGATGGGGCAAAACCAGGCAATAAATGGACGCTGTAAATTAGTTATACAACTAATCCAGAAGAATGATAAGCTGAAATCGATCATAGATTTTGAAAACCCCTTTGCATGGCCATTCCTGTATTAGAAGATACTCTTTTAAGGAAGATCACAATCTTGCAGTATGATCCCGAATTAAAGCTTGGAAAGCCAATTTAATAAGCTCATACTTACCATGCGAGGGGTCTCTGGAGGAGGCTTGAATGGGCACATGAAAGGTTCCCCAGTTACAAAAAGGGTGTTTTGATGCCTGCACATAAATGAGTCGTAAATCCATTATCCAAAAGTACAAATTTATAAGTAATTTTTGACAGAAATTGCTCAAAACTCGGAAAAAGTAAAATTACCTGAAAAGGGGACCATCGTTTTGCAGGATCGAACTCAACAAGTCCCCTCAAGAAATCAATCAAAGCTAATCGAATTTGACTTTCTGTGATGTGGTAAACAACAACAATCAGCAGCTTCTAACAATGATAGGAACATATTGTCCGAATTTGTTATAACTAGATTCTTGGGATATAAGAATAACCTTTCTTAATATCTTCCTCAGGCAAATTCTTTTTGTAAGGATAGTTTGTAACAATTGCCTCGAGGTTCATATGATTGAAATACTCCTTCCCAATCGATGGTTTTTCAGTTCTATCTGGAAAGAGCAATGAAATCTTCACAATGAGGAAGATAATAAAATGCAGGGAGCAATAGAGAAAAAAAAAACCCTTGTCCATTGATATTTGATATTAGCACTTCAGGAAAGAATTAAATAGAATCCTGTTCACTTATGAAGCTCTTTACTTTTTCTTCTATTAATTGATTTTCCACCTCCAAATATACAACAGAACACTTACAGATTCATATTCTTCCACTTTTAATGCTTGGTATGCACTTGTTCCTCCTAAGGAAACTTCGCCATTCTCTAAATTATGAACACTCCCAATGCACTTGAAGAACTTTCTTGCATTCTTTGCCTCTTTTAGAACATGATCAGGAGGTTGTCCTCTACAACATACATCATTTCAACCAGCAATAAGCTATTCTTCAAAACAATAGTGAAAACAATTAATAAACAACAAATTGAAGCATAAAGTACCACCCTACTAGATCCAGTGCTCTTCCAAGCATAAACAAATCACACACAAAAAAGATCAATTCCCAATCACATAGGAAGCAAACCCCCCCCCAACCCCCCCCCCCCCAATGCATGCTTTTGAACTTTCATGAATTAGTTTACGAGGAGTCATAACTTCGAAAAGCAAGTACAAAACATAGATGTGGAGGTATGCTTTTTTGAAATAATGCACCCATGCACATGTCAATTTTGACTGAGTTGATGATAAAAATGGTATACTAATTGCATGAGCCCACTAGTTAACTTGCTCAGGGCTTGTTTATCATACTTACAGATGCTACTATATGTTAAACTCTCATAAAGGTCAGTTTAATCAAATTGCAAATCATAAATTCAACTCCGATAAATGAATTTAAGGAGCTCTCAAAGGACACATGAAAGGGTTCCACTAAGAACTTTAAATCAATAACTAATAGCAGAAGCAGCCAAATTAAAAAATAAAAAGGGCTTAACAAACCAATATATCAGCCATCCAAGGCACATGGCACTGGAAGAAGCAGATAAGCTGGCTCAAGAATGAAAAAAATGTCCAAAACAAGCCTTAAATAACTGATAGCAAACCTTTCCCTTTTTTCCTTCTCTTTTTTTTGGAAGGATTCTTAGAAAGCAGATTGAACTACAATATCAAATACTCTACAGAAAAAAGAAACGAGGAATAAAATGTCAACATAGGCTAACAAAAAAGATAGCTAGGATCTATGTTTTAGAGGCACTGCTTTTGAGTGGAGGAGGCGGCTCACATGAGGGCCAGTGTCTTCACAAGGCATGGATGTAAAGTGTTCAAGGTTTCATAGACCCTCTTATATGCTGAATCATTGAGAAATTAATGGAATTTCAAGTTTCATTTTTATGATCCTAGTGGAAGTACATACAGATGCAGATATTCAACCCCCCAAATCCTCTATGCTGTATAGTTGAAATTTCTTTGGGTTTTTCTACGAATTCCATTCTATTTTTGCCTTGTGGTAGTACATCTATTCTGCCTGTGCCACTGAAGAGCTAGCTAATTATATTTTGAAAGTTACTGCACTGACTTCTTGCACTGAGCCTTAAACTTAATTCAACTGATCATGTCCAACAAATATACCATTATAGGCCATTCTGAAACAATATTGTCTATAGAGATTGGTCCAGCAATGCATTTCACATGCTGATAACAACCACAAAACCAAAAGATTGGTGCACCCACAGGAAAGAGGACAACTCGTGCCTCCTTAAAACATAGGATGAAAAAGGTTGATCACAACCCACATATGGTCCCACTAAAAAGGAGTTGAGAGTTCAATCGAAGTCAGGTCAGCCAATTATTCATCCCACAAGGAGATCCTAAAGATAGTCCGAAGCCTACCTTTCATTTTGCATTAAGTGGCTGTTATCAAGAGCCAAACATGCACCCTTCTGGTTGTAACGGTACCATTGCACCAATCAAAGGCCCCTTACAGCATGAAGAAATATGATTTATTTTTTCTGTTTATGCACATATACTGTTATTTCTCCAGTGGACCTATCATAATCATGTCGTTTTTATAGTTTAATGGCTGTTTCGTATCTCAAGAAAACACAAACAAAACAGAAAGGACATCAAATCCATATTCTTAAACAGCATGCTTGATAAACTTGCAAATATATTTCAGGCCCAATTGCTGATAGAGACCAGACTTACCCGAGTATTTCAATCATTCTCCTCAAGAGATCAAATTCTGAAGCACCGGGAAAAAGTGGCAATCCTAGAAACAGTTCTGCAACTATGCACCCAAAGGACCACATGTCAATAGCTGTAGAATATCTAGAATGTATTAAGGTCCCAGCAAAAACCCCATTATTCTAGGATGAAGCATGGGCTTATACAGATGATAAAATATAATAAAAAATTCATGAAGCTATACTTTTATTAAAAAGGATACTGATAACCTAGAAGAACTTCAGGAGATCTATAGTAACGGCTCTGCAGAACAAACAGAAATGCCATCATAAGTACTTCACAAGTTATTAGAAACAAAATGAAAACATGGACTAGACATAAAGATAACCTGAATGTAGGAGTAAACAGTGCGATCTTCCATGCATGCTGATCCAAAGTCAATTATTTTAATCTCTGCTGGTTTCACACTGTTTCTCAAGATAGAAAAAACTTCACTTGAATAGAAATAAAACTTGATATAGATTTGAAACAAAACAAATCGTGAATAATAATTTACCTTGTGCACAGAAGAATGTTTTCTGGCTTCAGATCACAATGGATTATCCCAGCATCTTTTAATAGAGCCAATCCACGTAAAATCTTTTTATGAACACATTAAGCAAGAAATAAGAACAAAATAAACTCAGATAAAATGCAACATGGCAACAATTTTAAAGTTGCCATACCTGCTTAGAGAACAATTGGACAATGCTCAATGATAACCCCCTAAATTTATTTATCTTGATAAGCTCATACCTGAAAACTTTAAAAGTCAAGTATATGCTGCTAAAAAGAAATAAAACAATAAATTCACATGACCAAGGATTCACAGAAAAGGTAGGTCAGAGAAAAAGCAACTTTTCCAACAAATGATACTGCACACTAAATGTAACTAAGCAGCCATTAACTTACAGATTGGTGTCAAGAAGTTCAAAACAGATGCATAAGTGCCGCTGGTATACAAAGTAATCATAAATACGAACAATGTGATGCTTATCATCAGGATCATACTTCTTGTTTAACTGGGATAGGAAACCGTGGAGTAAACAGAGAAATGTCAATACATATCACAGCAAGGGTGTGCCACAAAGAGTTGAAGAGCTTTTTTAATTACCGTTGTCAAGATAGATACTTCAACCAGAGCTTGCTGATAGTAAGCTGGTTGATTTTTTATTATCTTCAGAGCAACAAAACTGTTAGTTTCTGCGACCAAGCATTTAGCAACCTGCCCAAAAGTCCCATGACCAAGAACATCTTTGACTATGTATCTGCAGATATGATGTCATAAATGAGTCATGGATATCATATTTACTACCATGCAATCAAAATTTGTGGGCTTTTGTTCTTGTCACCTACTGAATGGAACTTCAAAAGAAGGAAAGAAAACACACAGTGAAAGTAAATATTCTATCATATTTTCAAAGACTGGAGTATTTCATTCATATTGGAAGAAGATAAACCCAAGGATTTAATGAATGTGTTAAATTTGGTACTTTCTTTGGATTGTCTAGAATCCATTTAGATTTCAGAATTTCTATCAAACTGCATCTTTCTTTCCTTCTTTCTCTTTTTTCTGAATTGGATTTTGCTAACTTAAACTTATTATTTTGTGGGTGTCAATCTAACATGAAATACACAAGGCTCACAATGATTCAGAGAAGTAATGTTGTAGTGGGAGAAAAAAACTGAAAATATAACAGTCCAATGTACCTCGGATATTCTGTCCTCTGAAAGGTCTCTCGATCAGAATAATTTAATTCAACTGCCAGGATTTTTATTATTAGGATTCTGATTCCTCTAGCTGGTATTAAAGAAAAGAAAATTCTTCTTTTTTCTGGTGAAAATTCAAAGATAAAACAGTTTCGTTATACACAAATATGGATGCACAAAATCACCTCAAATTTTGAAAAAATAATAATCACGGCATTCACAGAGAGAGAGAGAGAGAGAGAGAGAGAGAGGCTAAATACATGAACAAACATTGTACTCTTTGAATCTAATAATTGCAGAGAATGCTTCATTGGAACAACTAGTTGGAATTGAAACTAGAATTTGTTTAATCAAGATCCCAACTCAGTGGAAATGCAATAAAAACTGTTTATGTTTACAAAGATGTCAAACAGAAACTGAAGGAGTATTTAGCAAAATACGTATGGTAGTCAAGGATTCAAGGCAATAAGGGACTTTGTGAGCATTATTTTCAACCAAACACCAATTCACTCAAAACATAATGCATCGCCTTTATTGTTCAAAATCAAGTACAAAAAAGAAAAACGAGTTCCAGAAAAATAAATGCAGAGGAATAAAAACAACAGACATAAACAAACCTTCTCTGTGTGTCTAAATTGATCAAAGCAAAGTTCACAGTCAGAATAAGATCCGAGTTCACATTATCATGGCCATCATTGAGGACTCCAGCTGATGGGCTGGTCAAATATCGTTTTGGATTTAATTGTTCTGAATATTTGAATTGTGGATTGCATGTTTGATACGTTTCGACTATGTCTTTTGGTTAGTCTGGCAACCAACTGCACCATTAAAAGCTTACAGTCAGCACAAAGATGCCTCAAATAATTTCAAAGTACTCTTCTCAAAACAAAATTTAGTTAATAAAATAATGATGCTTACTTAGCCATGCTAGAAAATAAAATGGCAGTTCAAACAGAATCTTGAAAGAAGATCATTAGTCAAAAGGTGAGAGATATGACAGCAGTAGCATCATAGCATGCATCCCTATAGCCAATGTTAACTGAAAATAATGTGTCCTTAACCAGTTAACACTGGCACTTCAGATGCTAATTTGATGTCTGACTAATATCAGACAAGTTCATGAGATCCCAAATACACTATTATATTTTATCTTTCCAAGGGTGGTAAATTTGGAGGCTTACTTTCAAAGTTCTCTGGTTTAATTTGGCACGGTACCCTTTAGTAGGCATCCATACAAGAGAGTCACATATTTTAAGTGTCACACATGGAAAAAGATAAACCAGTTCTTATTAATAGTGCTCTTTCTTCAATTATGTCGTTGTTCCCTTGCTCTATTGTGCATAGACTTCAAGAGATCCAAAAAGAAGGTTCTTGTAAAGACAAATAGGGAATTGATCATGAACTTCTAATAGTGGATTGTGGCAAGTACCCTTTCAAAGTAAGCAGTTCAGGATTTTTTTGGTGCTTTACTATCACTATTATTATTTTCATTTTTATGAAACCAGCATTTTAGGGATAAAATGAGTTTAACAAAAGTCCTGCTAGATAAACAGTTGTGAGTTCATTGTGATGAAAATAGTATCCGCAAAGATAATTGATGTCAGCTCCTCTTAACTTTTGAGACTGAAATCCTTATAATTTTCAAGCTTCTAGGGAGATAACATAGTTAGGTACTCATACTTCAAGGAGTGTGTTATGAAACAAGGCTTTTAATAGGATTAAGTGGGCATTTTAGCTTCTTTTTTTTTTCCTTTTTATGAAACCGGCAGTTTAGGGATTAAATCAGGATTTTAACAAATTACTGCTAGGTAAATAGTTGAAGTTCATTGTGAAGTGAAATAGTATCGGCAATGATAATTGGTGTTGGATATAAAGAGGATCACAGGGGTGGATAACTATAGAAACTGAGGATTTTGCATGCAACCAGTATTTGGAAGAATATAAGAATTTAGATATATGTTAGGAGTTCTTCTCATGGTTTTGATGCAGAAAAGAACTATATCTTATTTTTTTTGCTGGAGGATCAGTTCCTCTGAACTCTTGAGACCAAAATCTCCAAATTTTCAAGCTTCATCGAAGTCAAGATTGTTTGGACACTCATACCTAAAATAAACATGTTATGAAGCATGACTATTGATAGGAGATCAAAATGATGGCCCTATTTTTATCTTTGTTTTGTGATACTAAAGCTCTATCAACGTTGTGTATAATTCAATTCAATTCAATAGAACAGAACATGTGGAAATTGATATGGCTTTTGATCAAGGAAAAACTAGATAAGGGTACAATATGTGATGTAGAACAATTATCCCAGGAGTTTATGAAGCAGATTGACAAGGTTAAGCCTAAAAAGAAGTCCGCAAAGAAACCTGAAAGCATCTTATATAAAGCCTGAAGGTACAATTTTCTTGTTTTAATTATTTTCCAAGTTAATTTTGGATTTTAATTATTTGTTTCCTACTTAGTTTAGGACTTTTAATTTAATTAGTATTTTACTATTTAGAAATCCTAATGCTAAATGGATTCTATTAGTTATGAAAGTTTTAATTAGAAATCCTTTCCTATAAAAGATTTTAGTACTAATACAAATAAGGATGTCTAGTTTATTTTATGGATAACAAGATTATCAATCAGATTAAAAAAAAAAAAAAACCAGAGGATTTTCTCTAGATTTCTCTGGTTTGGTCTATAACCTTGGGGCTTGAGAATCCTAGTTTTATCTTTGTTGTATGTTGTGTCAATATGTGTTCCACTTGTAGAGTAAAAAATAAAATAGCCAATATCTTTACCAATCGGGCATAATACTAAAAGCCTTTGTTCTATATATTGCTTGCAAGATAGGCATCAGAGATGTCACATCCCATTTTTAACTCCTATTTTAAATCAATTTCTTAAAATTCCAAAATCCCAAAAATATGCAATATTCACACAATTTCTAGTTTTCCAAGGTTTAATTCATTGTAGTAAATAAAATAAAAATGAGTGTGAAAATAATAGCAAAAAAGAAAATGAAAAAAAAAAACGGAGAGAGAAAAAAGAACAGCAGAAAAAAATGAGGTCTTGTAGGCAAGTAAGCAAGTCACGAGACACGGGCCCAAAAACAAAAGACAGAAAGAAAAGCTCACCGCCAAAATCTAGTGCATAATACCCTATCCAAACACTATTCCCTACTATCATTGCAACCAAACAGTTAACTAAAAATAAGGAGCAACTAAACACACTCAAACTGATAACGCTAAAGGTTCCCCCAAAGCCCTTAAGCATCACTATATAAGCAATCTATTCCCATACCTACCTTGCAAGCAATCTACAAAATGAAAGCTTTTACTACTACGTCCCTTGGTAAATATATTAGCTATTTTGCTTTTTAACTTTACAGAGGGAATACCTATGTACTCTCATTTATTTTTTCCTAGATAAAATGCTTATCAGTTTCGATGTTGATAGATTAGATAGTGAGAGAGTTGAACTCCAAATTTGGGAATGATGATGCCGCTAATCAATAACCTAATGAAAAAATAGTGTTCCCAATTAAACCTCTTATCAAGGCTCTATGAAAGCATAGGTGTAGTAAAGTGGAAGGGACTCCAAAAGAGAGCTACACCCTCCTAGCTTCCTTCTTTTGCATAGGGAGGCAGCTTGGGGTATGATTTTAACTATGGATAATCTTCAAATGACAGAAGTTTCAGTTAATGTTTTTTTGTTCAAAACAGTTGCTGAATCTAATCAATCTTTTACTTGCGTGGAAAAGGAGTTCATAACATGAATGAAGCTGTGGATTTGTCTTGGTCATAATTAGTGTAGGACAAGGAGTTAAAAATTTTGGGAGAGGGTGTCACTATTATTTGAGACTATAAAGCACTAGGAATCTTTAGTGTTTTCCATATGTAATGAAAGAACAGAGCATTCAAAGTAGAAGAATCTTGCTCCTCTCGGTGGATGCTCTTTTCTTTTCTTTTTACTTTTTGGGTTAAGACTACATCACTAGTCTACAGGGAGTCTCATTTCTTAGACTTCATTTAATAATTTGTTTTGAGTAGCTTATCAGTAGCACAGTCATAGCTTGTATTCCCATCCTTTTCTAATTAACCAAATGGTGGTAACACTACCCTTTTGGTGTCTACAATAACAGATTTTATTTTTTATTTTTACTTTTAAGAGAGCAAGATGACTCGTATACACATCTGCAAAAGACTAATTCTCTATATTTAGACATCTAACTGAAAAGGCATAATAAACAATGTCCACCGAAGAGCAGTTAGTACACCACCAGGTGTTCAGTACAGTTTCCTGCCATCACATATTTTTCAGACTTAAATTTTGCAATCCACTCATACTTTTAGGCTAAACACAGAAAAAAACTCTCTAAGAAAAACTTGCAAGTAGTTGATGAGCACAAAGGAAATCATGGGAAGACAAACAAAGTCAATGGGAAGAGATTGAATTTTCCCAATAAATCCACTTCGTGTAGAAAGTGCTTCTTGACATTTGTAGAAAGTTGTAAGTGGCCAGTAATCGAATGTTTTAACCCAAATAAGCCACTTTAAAGGAGCATGCATTGCAATCCTTGTAATAATAAATCAGTATTTTCACCTCTCTTTTATTTCCCTAAATACAACTTAAAATTGACCAGGTAATGAAGCGTGGAAATCTAAGTTGCTCAACATCTGTATCATAGAAATATTAGCAAATATGAGGCATGTAAACTAGAAGCTCCAAGAATTCCAATATAATAACTCAAAGGCATAACCCTTGGCTCCATCTTTAATCATCATGGTCAATCTTCCGCATTCTTTCTAAAAAAATAAGGGTGGATCAGAGTCTCCCTGTCAGCACAAGAGCTAAGAACAGAGACATATTGACATGATCATACAGTTTTACACGGTTAAAATTAAAAGGGTTGCAAGGGATACTCCAATTTGGTAACACTAGCAAATTTCACAAAAGAATGCTTCAACAATAAGTGTCCTAGACAAAGTCAATATAAAGGATTCCCCTCAAAAGGCAGGATAAAGATCCTCTAAGCTCTAACATCTACATTGTAATTATCAATCCCCAGCAGACACTTTCCATCATTAATCCAGAGAGGCTTGCAACTCGCAAGATTTAGTAGTTTCTGGTCGAGAACATTGTCTTTATCATAACTCTTCTTTGGAGATTATATTATTACGTTGTTCTTTGAAATGGAGAATACTAATACGGAAATCAGAATAATGTTTTAGGTATTTCAGGAATATCATATGATATCACGACCTCAAAAAACCTACACCCTTCCAACCATAAGCATTCTACGGAAGATATTCTTGTAGTTCTATATAGAGCTTGCTTTCTTTCTTATTCACTTTTTCCATAAATTAGCAAAACAAACATCTGCCTTTTAATTAATAATCTCATGGACAACACAAACAGATTCCATGAACAGCTGCCATTACACCTTCACAAGATTCTGTTTTTATTTTATAATTTCAAATGCAAAAACGAAGGCAGTTAGATACATCTCAATTTAATACATGTACACTAGTGTACCGAGCTATCATTCACTCTATACAAAACCTAAATTTTTTACTTCCATCAAACCCAAAATGCTCATAATTCAACATGCAAACTAAAAGCCACATAAAACAACAACAAAATGAATCCAATCATCAACACAAACCAGAAAGACAAAAGCAAACGAATAGAAGACTTACAGGACTTCTTACGACAACACGCAAAGTTTGTCCCTTGTTGGCAGGTTCACTCTCCTGCCTGTATTGTCCAAATGCCAGCTGCCTCGGCCGCCATGGAACCGATGGCCCATCCAATTCCTGGGCCTCATTCGGACTGACCCCATCCATTGACTCCACAACAATAACTAAAACTCCCAGTAATCAAACTTCTATACCCAATTTCTTCATACCAGAACGAAACAAAAAGAACCCAGAATTAGATTGATGATCAGCAATCAAACCATCAAATTTGAGAATCAAATAGGGGTTTGTTTGAGAAGTTCAAGAAACTACCAGCAGATTCTAATCCCATTATCTCTCATTCACTCAAAAGAGAGTCAAGAATCAAAAGATTGCGTCGTTACTTGATCCATTGAAGAGATCAAGAATTCACGAAAAAGATTTCTAGAGATTATTGATATTATCACTGTCGATTCTTAATAAATATTTAGATGAAAACCATGCAAAGATTGAAAAAAGAAAAGAAAAAACAAGCAGAAATAGTGTAAAATACGAAAAGGAGGCAAAAACAAATATGAAGAAGATAAGTTAGTGTTTTATATATATATTTTTAATAATAAGAACTTAAAAGATTAATGGATAAGTGGAGACAGGATTGGGCTGATAGAGAGAGTATAGATAGACAGAGAGAGAGAGAGAGAGAAATTCTTTGTTCGTCTGTTTGTTCTTACAGTGTAACAGCAAAAATGGTTTTGTTGCAAAAGATGATGAGAGATTTCCTTTTTTCTTTTCTAAGAAAAAGGTTTCTGTTTGTTTTATGGAGTCAAACGACCACAAGCACTGTATTTACTTTCATCTTTATTGCCAAAAATTAATTTAATAAAATAATATTTTAATATATAATATAAAAAATAATTATAAGAAGATGGATCAAAATAAAATAAACAAGGAAGGATTTTACATTTTTGTATGAAAAACTTCATTTCAATTATTTTACATTTAATTTCAAAAATCTTCGCTTCCAGCTTCTCTGCTGCCTCAATTAATTTCCTCACTGTTTTAAATTGTAAGGCAATTAATCCTTCCCTCAATTCCTAACGGAACTCATCCTTCAACTTCTTTATCATGTGTTCATCCATTGGGATATACTGTAGAGCAAACAATGAGAGATCATGAAATCATCTTTCATACTCTGATACTGATATCTTTCTTTGTCTCAATACTAGAAATTCTTGTTCTTTCATCTTGTGATGATACCTGGATTACAATTGGTTCTCAAATTAAAACTTGAAGTCATTCCAGGCCAATGTTTCAGTTGCGCGTTTTAATTAGACGATCTCCCACCACGTCATGGCCTGATCGAACAGTAATTGAGTAGCACAATTTACATGTAAGTCTTCGGGTAATTAATCTAACTTATAGTCTTCTCTACTTTTCCTGATCCACCTCCCTATTATTTCAACATCTTTGTAATAGTCTCAAATTGTAAATTCAAAATATATAATATGTATTCATAATTACCAATTTATATATNTATATATATATATATATATTTGAAATTTCAATGAGTTTCATTTATATTTTTTAGATACCAAGTTATCGACTCAATTATTTCTCAACCATCAATCACAATATTCGTCCCATCATTTGGACTTCAAAAACTCAAATATATTTCAATATCTCAATTTTATTTTCTATAGAACACTATAATAAAACTAATAAATTCTTAACATGTATCGTCTCTTTTTTAAAGTTTTTGTGCTCAAATATATATACAACCAACCATAATTCAACTTAATAATAATAATAACATTATAAATTACATCATACACAAGATAATAAGTTAAACATCACAATTTTAGATATGGAAGTATATTACAATAAAATATTAGTTCTTCCAATTACATTAATCACATAACTAAATTTTTTATTCAAGTATCTACTTTCCAGATCGAGGATGCGACGTACCTAAAAACATTATCGTATTAAACATGATTAAAATAATTGCACATTTCAATAAGTAATTGATTATGGACTAATTATTCATATACATTAAAGTGACTTTCATATCATAGAATAAATTGTCTTATTTTCTTTTTGAAGTTTCTAATTTCATAAATTCTCTTCTAGACATAGGGATAAATCTACTAAAATAAAAATATCAAGAATGTCTTCCACAAACCAGCATATTTAACTTCAAAGTTTTATAATTAATCTATTTTACATCGAGTCATTATCTCATTAATTTGTAAATTAACTGATCTTCAAGGCCAACAGGGCATTATTTCTAGTAACTAGAAAATAATTTTCAAGGCTTGCCCATTACCAGGGCAGTATTTCCAGTAACTGCCCATTCACCAGGGCATTATTTCCAATAATCAGGAAATAATTTTTCAAGGCTTGCCCATTCGCCAATTTTCAAGGCTTGCTCATTCACCAGGACATTATTTCCAGTAACTAGGAAATAATTTTTAAGGCTTGCCCATTCACTAGGGCATTATTTCCGGTAACCAGCACTAGAATTTACAACCTATAAAATTCCTTCTACAATAATAAAAATATATATATATAAACTAATTAATTACTCTAAGGAGTCGAACACCTACCTGGTGTCTGTGCACGTGAAGAGGTTCCTTGTTGCTGATTAGGTCCTGTGGCCTCCTTTGTACCAACAAAAATTACTTTGTCATTGTTTATTCATTCGAACCGGTAAAATTCTAATGCTCATTTCATATTCTTTGATTAAATCCAACACTTTTAATTAAGTTTAATTGACTTTTAATTTGAGGAGGACAAAACCCTCCTTTTTTTGAAACATTTACTTATTTTTTCACAAAAGTCCCTATACAATTTAACCTATCAGCATCAATTGTCTTCAATTTGGTAGGAGTTTCAATTATTTAAACTCCATTCTCTAATTTTTCTTCTCTATTTAGCCAAAAACTCCTCAATAATATCATTTAAACTCCATTCTTTAATTTTTCTTCTCTATTTAGCCAAAAACAACCTAGGGAAGTGAAGATTTTTCTTTTCTCTTTGAAAAATTCTTACTCCATTCATATAATAATACTTATAAACCTTCATCTTCCCATATTTTCCAAACAATTGTATTAAACCTCAAACCCCCTAAATTATTCCTCTTTTGGCCAAATATTCAATTAAAATGAGGAAAAAGAATTTTTGTTTTTTTACTTAAAATTAAACACTTACTCAATCATAATTCATGCTTTCTAACATGGTTCAAACATAATTTGCATCATTCCTATAAATTATAACATAAATCCACAACTTCACATAATCATAATTTTGCATAATCCTTCATCAAACATAAAATTAAAGGAATTAATCATTTGGAGCATGTTATTTACCTCACTTTGATAGCGATTTAAGGGAAGAATGCAAGAAAATCAAGTTTTCTTCTTCTCCCTCTTCAAACCCTAGCTTGAAATCCTTCCTCCAATGCACTCATCACCTTAAAATCAACCCCCTCTCAATGTTTAATTAAGTTAATCACTCTAATTACTTACTTTAATTAGTGAAATCAATGAGAATTTAAGTAGAAAAATCACACAATTCTTCCCCCTCTCTTTGTTTAAAGCTCACGGCTAAAAGAGAAAAATAGAGCATTTATAGTCTAACTTTTACTTATTTACAGTCTAACTTTTACCTATTTACACATTGGCCCTTATTTCTTCTCATTTCTATTTTTATCACTCAACTCTTCTTTTTACTTCATTCTCACCATAACATCTTATATTTTATTATATTGTATTCAATTACAATACTTGAAATCCTTTTATTTAATCTATTCGGTACTTTATTTATTTTATTCAGATTATAATTTAGTGGGTTTTCACAATCTTGCTCCCCTATATATGGTTCGTAGCTCATTTTTCTCATACTCTTGAATAGTCGTACTAGGAGTACCACATTATCGGTGGTTGTAAAAACCCTTAGGGTTGCTAGTAGTTTAATTCCCCCACACTTTTATATGTGTTTATAGTTACTTTCCTACAGTTTGATACATAAAAAATATGGTGAATTTTTTTAAAAATTGTTCTTAGGTAAAAGTCTACCAAAATCTTCACCGAAATTTTGGCCAAGTCTTCCTTATACCGGGAGGTCCCAAGTTATGACATATAACCTGTTTACACTTATCACATCTCACAATTCAATTTCGACCCAATCATTTTGGCTCTCAATCCCACAAACACATCTTCATCACAACCATAATATTTATAACTTACATTGAACAACAAATATCATTATAGCGGAATAAATGAGATAAGCACGCATCCATGAAACATGATTATATGAATTTCAGAGTTAAGTTCATCTATTCAAGTTTAATCATCAATTATGCAATTAAGTTATATAAATGTTTTAATATTTTAAAATACAAGGATATACTCCCTATAACTAAATAGCAAAAGGTGAACAAAAGCTAGTATCTACTCCAGTCATGCATGGGATGGTCTGGGTTAATGTATGTTAGTCCATACCCCATATGCATCGATGCATAGTGATCCCCTTACCTGAGATCCTAATATACACTAAATGTATGATAGTCCATGGCTCATAGACATCAATGCATGGTGATCCCCTTACCCAGGATCCTAGCATACACTAAATGTATGGTAGTTCTTGCCACATATCGCACTTCTTATACTTTCTATGTCAGCAATACTTTAATTACTTAGCAATTTACACGAAAGACCATTCACCTTGAACAGATATACATTCGGGATATTATCCGAAATAACAACATCATCACGCAAACTTTCATTCCTTCATATAATATCCAATATTCGCTAATTCACATCTCATATCAATAATATATTAAATCATGGAATTTAACTGGAAATCATAGAAGCAGATCATCTACCATATAAGAGTGTTCAAAATATTTTCTTTAAAAGACAAGATACTCTATTTATTTCAATCTTCCCTCTTAACGTCAAAATATAATATTTTTATTGATTTTACTAACTTTCCAAACGATATCTTCTAAACACAATCCTTGCTATTTCAACATGCATTTTTCCTCATTTTAACATAATTAAACACACGTTATCAAGCTAAATATGTCAAATTACATATCCTCCCCTTTTGATGCATCATTGGCCAAAAGCATGGCCTTAAGTAACCAAGAGTTCCCTCATTCCTTTCATGCTAATTTCATTCAATTCACACACACAATCACATAAAAAAAACAACCTATTACAATAGATTCAATAAGAAAAACCACAATTTCTCCCTTTTCCTCTTTTCTCTTCATATGGTCGGCTAACTTTCCTTGCTCTCACTCAAGTGGCCGGCTTTTATATCAATCCGAGTTGTCTTTAGAAATTATGAAAACATACACAGTAACCTTATACAATTTTATTTTTCCTTATTTTTTTTTCAACAACACTCATGACACAAGCCGTCATGTTTAATCTTGTTTCCACTCCCAGATTTCTCATCCTTTATTATCATAAATCAACATACATCATAAACAACTAAAATTTTAAAATATATTAAACTCTTCCACATATAAAGAGATGAGGTGGTAAACACCTAAATGTAGTAGAAGCTCTACTCGTGCTCCTTTGTTGCACAAAGCTTGTGGTCCCTCCTGCAATCATATGCTTATCTTATATTTTTTTCCTCATTCAAGGATACATTTTATAATAACCTTATCAACAGCCAAAATGTCTTTCTTTCAATCATTTCTTTCTTTATATTTTACGTTTTTCTCATTACACCTATTAATATCGTCATTCTTTGTCCAACCATAGCTATCATTCTTTTCTTTATATTTAAACTGTTACTATATTGAACTGTTACTATTTTTATTTTTGAACCGTTATTGTCTTGAATGTTACTGTATTGAACTATTATTGTTTTTGTTTTTGAATCATTACTGTTTTAAACTATTACTGTATTGAATTGTTACTATTATAAATCGTTACTGTTTTGAACCATTACTGTATTGAACTGTTACTATTTCAAATCGTTACTGTTTTGAACCATTACTGTATTGAACTATTACTATATTGAACTGTTACTATTTTTGTTTTTGAACCGTTACTGTCTTTAGAGGTCGAATTTCAGCATCTCCTCAGCTTGTGGTCCCTCCTGCAATCATATGCTTATCTTATATATCTAGAGTTCTAGAACTCCGTTTCAAGCGAGGTTGGTCTTGTTGGAAAGCTAAGACATGAGACTACAAGTCCCTTGAAGGAAGGAAAACCCAGTTCTGCCCCCAAGATAGTCAAAATTTCTCATCAACTAATCAGTCCTACTATCCTACAGAGTATGTCATGACCTAGTCTCGATTGGTGACCCATAACTGAAGTTATACAGCTCAAAATTGAGCAAGACCAATTTCCTTAGTTAGTTAACATCTAAAACTACAATTTCTATGAAAGAATGTGATCTTAATTCCCTTATCCTCCTACCCGAAAGCTCACTGAAAGTCAAGAGACAAGCTTATTTAGATTCGTCACCCCCTTCCATTCATACATAACATTCACAAACTACATTTTCATGGTAAATTATCATGCTTTCATGTCCTCAAACACATACAACTCATGAATTAACTTAATTTTTAACGTTTATTACATTTTCCTCAATTCAATTCTAAGAACCCTAATCTATAATTCAACATCAAAGCATCAATTTATAATAGAATATGAAACAACTTATAGGACCATGTTTAGAACATCTTACCCAGTAAGAATCAAGGTTTCAATCTTCAACCTTCAACCAATCGAAGATTTTTTACTCCCCCTTTTTCCTATGGATAACCGGCGCTCCCCTTCCTCTTTTGTTTAATTTTTTCTTGTTAATTCCTTGCCCCAAAGTGTTTATTCTACCTAAGAACCCTTAATCTTGGATAGTTTCTTGGAATTTTGGTGTTTCTTCCTTGATTTGGCATGAACAAGAAATCAAACTCCCTCCCTATCTTTACAATCTTTGCAACCCTTTTTGGATGGGTAAAGAAGTGGGGAATTTATACCTTATACTTTCTCTTATTTACACTTAAGCCCCATCTTTTAAAAGTATTTTACTTTTGCTCCTACATCTTTTCTTCTTATGATTAAGCCATAGCTCTTTTCATTTCTTATATTTCCACCGCTGATTTTGTTTTTGTTTAATTCATTTTCTTCAATTTAATTCAACCCTTAATATTTTTGGGTCAATTTATGATGCCTCAAATTATTTTATCTGGATATTTATATCCGTAAATTTTTGAAGTCTTGTTTTTTTTTTAAACCTGCACAAGAAGTTCTTCACTTTTATTGTCCATTTACTTGGTTTATAATTTACGCAAAAAATTTTTTTCCGGGGTTTACATGAACATTGACCCCTCTTGGTCTCACGTATTCATTTTGTCCTCATAAATTGTTTTCTTTCTAACAATTTAGTACTATGTTCACTTTCCATTTCATTAATTTCACCATTTTTTTAATCTTGATTTAGGTTCCTTTAATTTAATTTAACCCATCTTATTATCGATTAAATTTCTTATATTTTAATAAACCAGAAAAATTATAACTAAGGGTTTACATTCCTCCCTCCTTATAAAATTTCCTACTCGAAATTTAAGATTCATACCTATCTATAAAACAGTTCTGGATTCTTTTTCGGGCCTATTTGGGAGTGTGGTTGTGGTTGCTTTTTAAAGTGCTTTTTATACCGAAATGCATCAAAATGATGTTTTTTTATTTTTAAAAAAATTATTTTTGAGATCAGCGTATCAAAACGATGCAAAACATACAAAAAATTTAATTTTTATCAAAAAAAATGAATTTTTTGGAAACGCGGGTTGGCCCACGTTTCCAAATGCTCCCTTCATCATTTCGGACTCCCCTATCCAAGCTTCTTCTATAATTTGAGAACTCTTCCATAATATCTATATATTTTATTTTCTATAGGAACTGTCTTATTCTCTAATTCCTTTACATGTCTATCAAAATCCTCACTAGTGGCACTTTCACAATCAATTCATCTTGGATCTCAATAGGAACTTATGACAACACCTATGTGGAATCTAATTCCATTTCCGCCCCAATCTAATACATTAATCTTATATGCCATCTATATTCAAGAAAATTAAACCATCAACTTAATTATTATTATTTTAAATGTTCTAGCCATATACATAGAAATTCAAAGCAACCCATTCTCAACCTTTCAAATCAATCTCCAACCATATTCACCAATTTGCCAAACTAGTTTTCAGCAAATCATTTTGGTTACCAATTCATCTACTTTATATAATCATTGATAAAGTCCTTCTGTCACTACTTCGATCACAAACTAACTTATCTTTTCCAAGTATTGTATCCACCTTATATAGATAATTTGCATTTAAGTATTGCTTACTTAGATATTTTACATTTCAAAGACATATCAATAATGGTGCAAACTATCACCATTCCATGTCTTTTTTATTCATTCATTTAACAGTACACAGACATTCTATTTTAAATTTTCCTTTCTCAAAGGATGTGTGTGTATATATATAAATTCATTTTCTCAAAACATAACAATGAGCCCTCACATCATTAATCAATTTACACACGAATTTCATCATTATTTCATACAATTTATATAATTTCCAATGCATAACCTCAACTAAAAAATCTAAATTGTTACATCTCCTACTTCTTCCCAAAATAAACGGGTGTGACTCTTTTAGCCATACCATGCTTTAAAAGGAGCCATTCCTATGGTGGCCTGATAGCTATTACTATACGTGAATTCCACCAAAAGCAAATGTTCATCCTAACCCCCCCTGAAGTTTGTATACATGTCGTCAAAAAATCCTCTAAAGTTTGAATGGTTCTCTCAGTCTGCTTGTTTGTTTGTAGATGGAATGCAATGCTTAACTTCAATTCCATTCCCATAGCATTTTGAATTCTTGCCCATAATCCATATGAGGACCTTGGATGACGGTCATACATAATAGATATCAACACCCCATGCAACCTTACAACATCTTTAACAAATAATTTGACCAATTTGTCTATTAGGTTAGTCATCGTTAATGGTAGAAAAAAGGCTAACTTAGTTAAACGATCCACAACCACCCATATTTCCTCTTTTTTCTATGATACCAAAAACGTAATAGCCCCTTACTCGGAATAAAACACCATTCATGTATCAAATGGAAAATAAGGTAATTTTTAATTTTTTTGTCAACCTTTACGGTCTCACCTTTACACCGCAAAGAACTAATTTAAACTATTTCATTATATATTGTCTAGCAATAATCTTTCATGTAGAATCCCACCATTAAAACCATTATTATTATTATATATATATATAAAGCTATCCAACATTACCTTTGTTTGTTCGTAACTTACTTATCAAGACAACTATTTTATCGGGACAAGGACAACCCGCAGGTGGAGCAAGTAGGTGACTTCCACCTTCCTTTTTTCATAAGGTTGATTTATGAAATGCTTTATCATGAATTGCTACTGTATTGTGTTAGTATAGATATCAAATTGCCAAATGGGTAAATGTTGACAAATGATTGATTAGTTTCGGCTAATAGCATTCAAAGGGATGGGCAGGACAAATGGTTGATTAGCTTCGACTAATGGCATCTGAAGTGAATGGCCGAGACGAGTGAACGGTTAACCTCGGCTAATGATGACTTAAGAGGATAACCAGATTTAAGATTATGGTTGATTGTAAGAATTGATGCATTTATATTTGCAACAAGTCGTGCATACTAAGTACATTAAGGAACTACGAATGTTACGTTTCAAACATGAAATAATGTTAATGCTTCATTAAACTGCTAAACTATTTATTATTATTAAGTAATCGCATTCTTATAATTATTTTGTATTGGCAGGGACGTCACACCAACGAGGTGCCTAGGAAACCCAATACACGGGAACATGTTTTTGCAAGGAATCATGTAATTGCATTCTAAATTACGATGTATTTTGTATGAATCAATGTACTAAATGTATAACTATTATTAGATCCTGTTTGTTTAAATTCGTGATGACTATTAGTGGGATATGAATGCAAACTCATGTCTATGTATGTATATTTTTAATGTGAATTTCTAATCATGTAAACATAATAATATGTGTTTATGTAAGATTCACTTTTAAATGAAATGTTGATTGTTGTTGGTGTATGGATTGTATTTTGATGATGTGAGGGAATAGGTTCGCCGATTGCCGACATGAAGTGTGTCAAATACATATCTTGATGGTGTCTTATCTATCAATGCCCCTCCACTTGTCACATCAATGATATAACGATCAGTAGATATCAGTCCTTCATAGAAATATCAAATGAGCAGTTGATCAGGTATTTGATGATGAGGGCATTGAATGCACAGTTACTCAAATCTTTCCTAATACTCGGAGAGTGTCTCCCCATGAGATTGTCGAATCCCACATATTTATTTCCTTATGTTGGCAACTCGAGAGGTTGAGAAATACTTTTTCAGAAAAATCTTCTTCATGTCATTCCAAGTTCCAATGGAACCTAGGAGAATAGAGAAAAACCATGTCTTTGCTGCCCTTTTTAAAGAGAAAGGGAAAGCTTTCAACTTAACTTGTTCTTCATCAATTCTGTTCGGTTTCATGCAAACACAAACCATATAGAACTCCTTGAGATGAGTATGAGAATCTTCTCTAGCAAGTCCATTGAATATTGATAGTAAATGTATAAAACCAAACTTGAGCTTGAAGTTGATATTATTGTCAATGTTTATACACGATGGTTGATTCTCAACGTTAGGAGCAATGAGCTCTTTAAGTGTTTGTTGTCATGTAACAACCATGGTGTTAATGCGAGCTTCCTTTTGTAACCTGCGTAAAGTGTTTTCAATTTTGAGATCTAACTGCACTTGACTCTGATTAGTAGAACGGGTTACATGCGTAAATTGGCCTAAAAAAAGAAACAAACCAAACAAGTCCTATTCAGAACAAATTGAATGAAAATCCTACACTAGAAAAAAAAACTACCTAAAAACCCTAGAAAATAGTGTAGTTTGGCCTCGAAAGGGTAGGGCTAGTTTCCAAAGGCACTAGTCCTATTCAGAACGTCATTTCCCTTCAGGAAAAAAAAGGCCAAAACCTAATTCCACCAAAAAATTAGTTTTGAATAGTAATTGTACCGTACTGTACGGTATCGCTGCAAGCAAAAAAAATTTGTTTCTTTTTTTTATTCAACAAAATAAATAACAATCACAAAAAATAAAAATCACAGCACAAGAATCAAGTAAAATCACTTCCCCGGCAACGACGCCAAAATTTGGTGCGATGTCGCGGTCGCATAAATTAATTACCCTAGCTTAAAACACAACAAACAAGATAGTATAGAGCAATCAAGGGGTCGATCCCATAAGGAAGGTTCAAGTTAGATTTTTATGCTAGATGATATACAATTTGGGGAGGGGGTTTTGGAGGTTATCTAGGCTAAAGCAAAAGAAAACAGAAAACTATCAAGCAAAATTAAATAAAATTAGAAAATTATCAAGAGAACAAATCTTGATTTCAAGTAAACGTCCACCTATAGAAATCAAAACTGATCATAGAAACAAAATGTCAATTTATACTCCGAATATCTATCTTTTCTTATATTGATTAATTAACAAATCCGCTGTATAACTAATCCTAACCATCAAACAACCATAGTGTCCATACTAGTAATTTAATTCAATGGCAGCTTTAAGAACTAGATGAGTTGATTAATCTAGTCAACATAACTGTCCGCAGTCCATGTTTGATTTAATCTATTGAATGTTTTCCCTAAGATTACTAATCTGGATCCGCCATAATTATTAATCTTAGTTGTTTTACAAGTTTAAATACAACAACACCGATTTTGATAGCAAACTTAGCAATAGATTGTTTACAATAATAACTTAGAGTCCGCTCTAGCAATTAAAATAAAAAATCATAGAAAATAAGCATAGGAGAACAAACATATTTATTCATCATATAAACTGAAAAAGAAAAGGTAAAATAAATATCACAGTTCTTGAAATATAAAGGTTTCTATGTCTTTGCAACCAATAAAAAGAGTTTAGCCTTACATGTCTATTGAACAACTAATCAAAAAGAAAGAAGAAAGCATGATTTCTGGTTCTATTGGAGGAAAGGGGCTTTTTTTCTCTCTTGGATGGTCGTCCTCTCTTTTCCTTTCACTCTTTCTTTTTATATTCTAGGAAACCCTAATTCTTTTTCTACAAAATAGTAATTTCCTAAGTAGACAATTTACATTCAAGCCTTTCAATTACTATTTTCCTAAAAAAAAAAAAATAACCTTATATAAAATCTTCAAGCTTTGACTTTTGACTTAGAGGAGCTAAATTGCCGAAATAAAGACTTGGATGACGGTTTGGATGCTTTGAGAAGTACTTTTGGACTTGTTTCTTCACAAAACCTGTCTGCTAGCAGAATTCATGTGTCATCTTAGAAAAATCATATCTCTCTCATATGAGCTTTGTTTCTACTAAAAGTTGTTAGGCTGATAGGTCTTTGAGTCAGGCATCTAACAAAATTAAGTGTGCATCAAATGAACTTTTATAGCTCAAGATATCAAGTTGGAATAGCTGAAGGTCAAGATTGGTAGAATGCGAGATTTGACTTTGAAGGTTGCGATTTCCATGCTCTTTCTTTTTTTATTTTTCTTTCCTTATATGTATAGAAAGGTATGGATGTTAGCTTTCTAATTCCACTAGAATCACTTTGTTTTGACCACTAGAGCTTAAGCTCTGCACAAAACATCGACTGGAGGTCAAATCTGCCAATTATCTCCAATTTACTTATTTTTTAATCTTTCATCCAAAAGTGCCTCAAAACATAAAATAAAGAATATCAAGGCATTTTATGTATAAAATATAGGCAAAACACTAGGTAAATGTGGGTAAAACTATCAAATAATATGGTTGTATCACTCATTCTCCCAGGTCGCATCTTCTGTAAGAGCTCCTTTCCATTCGACTAGAATTTCAAATTTAGGCCGGTAATTTCCCTTGTAAAGACATGGCGATCTAAGATAACTTAAGGCTCCGAAATGAAAGTAAAGGTATTTGACACTAGGGGAAGCTGGGGTGAGGCTGGAGTAACTAGCCCGTGATGTTGCTGCATCAAACTGACATGAAACTCATTATGAATTTGGGAACTTGGGGGTAACGACAATTTATAAGCCACTGGACCGACTTTCCCAATAATTTGATAGGGACTAAGAAAACATGGAGATAGTTTCCAAGATGCGCGGAAGGGCACATAAGACTGTCTGTAAGGTTGTACTTTTAAATACACATAATCCTCCACTTTGAATGAGATGTCGTGTCGGTGTTGATCTACTTGACATTTCATGTGATTTTGAGCTAGTAGGAGATTATGTCATAATTCCTTTAAAATGGCATCACGATCACGCAAGCACTCATCCACTGTTTGGATACGAGAAGTACCTGGAACATACATCAATAAAATCGGGGGTGTAGTTCTATAAACAACTTCAAAGGGGGTCATTTTGGTGGAGGAGTGAGTAGAGGTGTTGTAATTGTATTCTACCCATGAGATCCATTCAAAACACCTTTTTGATTGGTAGCCAGCAAAGCAGTGTAGGTATTGCTCCAAGGTTCGGTCCATCATGTCAGTTTGGCCATCGGACTTGGGATGATAGCTTAAGCTCATGCATAGATGAGTGCCTTGTAATGGAACAATGCTTGCATAAAAGAATTGAGAAACACCCTGTCACGATCACTAACAATGGACGTTGGAATTCCATACAAGTGAACCACATTGGCGACAAAAGCCTTAGCCACGGTTGCAATAGTAAAATGGTGTTTTAATACAACAAAATGAGCATACTTTGTCAAACGATCTACAACAACCGTGATAAAAAAATACCCATTGGAAGATGGCAGGCCTTTGATAAAATCCATTGAAATATCAGTCCATATTCTTGGAGGGACTGATAGAGGTTGAAGCAAGCCTGTCAGTTTCATGCATTCATTTTTGAATCTTTGTCATACATCACATTCTTTTAAATACTACTTGACCATCCCATGCATTCCAGACCAGAGAAAACTATGCTTAATATGAGAGAGAGTTTTGTGATATCCAAAACTAGAAAGGAATGACCATATGCTAAGATCTTTGGAATGAAGAGTGAAGTAGGATTCAAGTAAACCTTGCCTTTCTTAAACCACACACCATCTCGTAGGTGCAGTGACTGATTGAGTGGAGAAGACCCCTTATGTAGCATATTTTCATAAAAAGGATCCTTATGGACCTCCTTTTAAAAACAAAGACCACCAATCTGCCAAGGGTAATGAAAGAGATAAGAACTAGAATTCAACTACACAGGATAAGGAATCTTGTAACAACCCCCATTCTGGGATAAAAACAACACTCTCATGTCAACCGAAAACAAAGTAATTTTTTTTTCTTCCCTTATATATATATATTCATGGTTTTCATATTAAAATTTATCGAAATTTCGACGGAGTCCCCCCTATATCGAAAGGTCCCAAGTTATCGACATGTAACCTGTTTACACTTTTAATAACTCGCATCTCATAACTTAATCCCGACCCAATCATCTTGGGTTTCAATTTCCATAATATTCTCACACCTATTACCCACAATATTCATGATATACATTATATAACAAAATATCATTATGGATGGATAAAAAGTAAATACTTGGACATGAAAAACGGTTACATGAACTACAGAGATTAAGTTCATTCAATCAAGTTTAAACATTAATTATACAAATTAAGTTATACAAACATTTTCATGTTTACAAAATATAAGGGTATACCCCCTACAACCTAAATTACAAGAAGGGAATATAAGTTAGGATCTACTTTTGTCGTGCACGTGATGTTCCAAAAACAAAATACAGATTATTGAAAGGTGAATATCACATAAAAAATAACAACACGAATATCAAACAATTTCAACAGGGTAACATGCATTCATATTTTGTTTACTTCTCCTTTCTGGGTTTCATTAGAATCTCTTCCTCATTCAAACTATTAATAATCGTTCCCCCTTTCACTATTAACCTCCATTCCAGACTTTATAAGATCAAACATGATTATCTTTGTTTAACCCCTTACCAATACCCCTTTCACTGGTATTGTTGTTACTCAGTTTTGGACCCCACGTGCTGGAGACGGTGTATACCTCTTTTGAACAGAGTGTAGGAGTTTAGCTCATATTCACCAGAAGATTGATAAAAGCACAGGAAGAAATATTTTGTTTTTTGAAACCTTGTTTGAGCTGTTTTCTGCTCTTTTTATCCTTCCCCTTTACTACCAAAATCATCGGGTTCTCTTAGGTTGATCAAGAGTCTTCATAATGCTAAATTCGTTCTTTTTTTATCTGGTCTTTAAGGTTGAATAAATCCCTCAGAATTTGCACTAAAAAATGGTTCTGCTGCTGTCGTAATTTTTTGTTCCAACTTAGGCTCTGATTCTGACCCAGTTTCGTACGATATCTGACCATCCTAGGTATATTCTATAACTCATTACATGTTGAAAAATTGACGTACACCTTTATTAGGTCCTAGGGATCATTGTTCTTAGAGCGATTCTCGATCGATTTGGATGCTCGGTATTGTCGATCAAGAACCTTTTTTGACCAACTAGATTACTACCGGTTTTTGTTATGTAAAAAAGATTTTATCTCACCTTCTGACTCCTTCATCAAAGTTGTAGTCCTAGACGTGTAGATGAATTTGGGCTTTTAAATCACTTGATTTCAATATCGGAGGCCTAAGATGTTCCCGTTTGAATATCTAACGTGAAGGTAGAGAATTACGCGAGAAGGATATTGACCCGAGTCTGCACTAAAGAAACTCTATTTTTGGCCTAGTTTTTGATTTTCGTTCTTAGTTCATACTCTCAGTCATATCAGGATTCTCGGCATTCGTCAGTTTTTTGAGTTAGACCCGGAGATTCCTTTTGATCAACTAGATTCTTGCCGGTTTACTTGCGTAAAAAAAGATTTTATCTCACCGACTTCTTCATCAAAGTTTTAGTCTTAGACGCGTAGATGAATCTAGGCTTTTGAATCTCTTGATTTCAATATCAGAAGCTCAAGATATTCCCGTTTGAATATTTAGTGTGAAAGGGGATTCCTGCCGCAAAAAGGATTTTTGCCCAAGTTCGCAGCCCGATTCAAGGATTTTTTTGGACCCGGGGACTGAATTGAAAAGTGATAAAATAAGGGATTCAATTGAAGATGAAATCAGAAGGAAATTGGTTGGAACTGGATCATGATAAAATGACGGGATTTCTACCGCACCGAATAAGGAAATAAGACTTTGCAGCATGCACCCCTCCCCATCTGATTTCTTTCCTTTTTCGCTGCACAACCCTCCCTGTCTAATTTATTTCCTTTTCTCCATAACTTCCTGCTAGTTTCCATGATTATCTCGTTTGATTTTGGAGCTGCAGATCACGTTTTTGTGCAACTATAATTCATAGGAAACAGCAGCTTTTGACAGCTGCAAAATGCCATAAAGAGAAGAACCTCACCATCATCTAATGGCTGGAATTTTAACCCTAACATAGATGGCTTGGATGATGTGTTAATGTTGGAAAGAAATCACTAGAATCAGCACATAATCAATGAGAATATTGCAGTTTCCTCATTTGTATTATTTGGTCAGAAATCAGTCGGGATTGTCATCCTAGATTAATGCATTGAATGTTTCCTAACAAGGGCGATGTATGTCTATATACGCTGCCTCTGCTGACCTAAAGGGGGAGAGAAAGGAGAAAGAGAAAGACAAGAAAAAAACGCAGGAGAGGATAGTGCAGATAACAGAAGAAACAAAAGAAAAAAAAGGGAGACGGAGGCAAAACAAGGAGAAAGAAAGGAGGCTTTTCTTTGATACTAAAAAAGCCTTCACTGAACGTGAAAGAGAGAAAGAAAAGAGGGAGCGAAGCACAAAAGAAAAACAGAGAGTAAGATCTAGAGGTATAGTTTCCGACTTCTTTTCTTTGTTATATTCAAACTTGGCACCATTGGGACTTTCTATCCCAAAACCCGTCTCTTCTTTTGCTCTATATATTTGGTTTCCTGTTTGAACAAAAGGTACCATGCCCGCCGTTGTTTTTTCCCCGATTTTGAGTAGAATTATTGTTGACGTCAAAGCTGCGTGCTCCTTTTCTTGTTCTATTCTTTGCAAGGGACCGTGAGTTTTTAAAGGTCTTCATTGTCCCTTTCCTCGCCGCTTGAGTGTCATCCGGCCACGAATGTTGCATAGGAAATGTTGTGGCTTATAGGCGTGTTTTTTACTCAGAGGAGAAAGTAAAAGAAAAAACATGAGGGAGGGTACTTTTCAGTTAAGGGACTTTGTGTTTTTTTTTGTTTCGGCAGGTTCCGGGTCACACTTTTCCTCTGTTTATTGTTAAAAAAATGAGATAGCAGGCATGTTTTTTTTTGTCTTAGCATTTCCTATATGTTCTCTTCTTTTGTGTGAAATGCGCATGACAATTTTTTTATCAAGATCAGGTAAAGGATGAGTGGTGAGTCACGATTCCTGTTATGGGTTTTAGTTTTAGAACTTTGTTTTTATGTTTTGTGCACGCTGACTTGTGTTTTATTTTAGAGAATGATGGGTCAGATTTGTTCCGGTTTCAAGTTTAAATTGGTGTGCCAACCTTGTTTATTGGAGATGAATTGTTTTAAGCTTCTTGCGGATTTTGGAATAGGTGAATATTTTTTTTTGTGTGATGTTTGTGTAATCGTGTTATTCATGTTTCTGAAAAAAAAACAAAAAAATATATTTTCTTGTGTGTTGCATACGGCCAATACCCTAACATGTTTTGAACGCTCTTTTTTATACAAAAAAATATTGGAAGTTTTGAAAATGTGTTTTCGCATGGATTTCTTAAACACACAAAAAAAATTATTTTCCTGCATTTCTGGATTTTACAACATGTTTGTAAAACTCCTAAGGGTATTGGCCAATATTCCAAAAAATATAAAAAATTATTTTGGGGGGAATTCATCTATTATTCACCGCTAATGTTTGGATAAAGAAATCCTTAAAGGACGAATATCCAAAATATTATTGGGAATAATTTGTTATTATTCACTGTTAATATTTGGATAAAGAAACCCTGAGTGGTAAATATCCAAAATAATTTTCTAAGAATAATAAATCCTGACACGTCCTTGAAAGAAGCCTTGATTATAATCGAGGACATTTCAATTTTCTTTACTCCACGGTTTATGAGCCGTGAGAGTATAAAACACTAAGGCGAAAATAGGCTTTTAAAGCGCTCTAAATTTCTAAATTTTTGTCCCTCCTCCTTGCGATTTACGATTCCCAAACTCTTGAAATACTAAGGGGAAAATGAGCTTTTAAAGCACACGGAACCTTCTTGGATTTCTATCTTAATAAATTTAGTTTGAATCAAACCTAGGAAAACAGATGAGATTAAAAAACAACAACAACACCAACACCATAGCAATTATAAGACAAACCAAACACTAAGCAGCTTACCTTAAGTAGGGCGTACTAGGGGTGCTAATACCTTCCCTTTACGCAACCAGTCCCTTGCCTTAGAATCTCTGAAAGACCAAATAGGTTTCCTAGTGACCATAATATTAGGTGGCGACTCCTTTACACAAAAAAGACCCTGAAATCAGTCGAGAGTCGCCGACGCCGCGCTCCGCTGCGAGGGTACGACAGGATGGCGACTCCACTGGGGACCTTAGGACTAAGCTTGGTAATTGTTTTTTTTATTATGCTATGTGTTGTTTTTTACTATGAATGATATTTTGTTCAAAAGCTTTAGCATGCATCTTCACATTCTGTCATACATGGTATAGTCATGCATCACTTTATTATTATTATCTTTTTGAGGGCACACACAAAGAAACTTTAAGTTAAGTGGGGGACTAGCAGCTTGCCTTATGACTTGAGTCAAGGTTTAAGTTTGTGTAAACCCCAACTCTTTGCTAAGTGTTTAGACTGATAGTGATTGGTACACGTGCCATCCCACTATCTACTGAACCCCCATATTGCCTTTACAAGGGTGATCACTGGGACAGTAAGAGACCCTTTTTAGAGACCAAGTAGTAAACCTACCCTATGTCTCACGTAAAGGAACTAGAACCTATCCTTAGGGTGTATGCTCCATAATATCTTTTGCATCAAAGCAAGTCTAACCCCAAGGCACTTGTGAATGAAATGGCCACCATTGCTAAATTTTCTATCATAGAATATGGGAAAAATTCTGAACTGTCACAATTGACTGAAGGAGACTGCCTTAGAAGCTATGCTAAGAAACTGTCACCAATCAAGAACCTGAATTGCATTATGAATGAGGTGAACAAGTTAACGACTGACTTTCAGAATGTGGATAAGGATGCATTTTTTTAATAAATACGGACGTTTGATGGAAATTGCAAGGGTAGAAGTTTTAAGCCCAACTGTGCGAGCCATAGTTCATTTTTGGGATCCAGACTACCAGTGTTTTTCTTTTGGAAGCATAGACCTATGTCCCACTATGGAGGAATATAGGATGTTGACTGAGTTTCCAAACAATCTGTATCGGATTTATTTGCCTTTGAGATCTGACAAGATCATCCCCGAACTGTCAAAACTGCTCAGAATCTCCAACTTGGAAAAGTTTTTGGAAAAGAATGCTACCAATCTGAAATGGAGGATGCTAGAAATTGAACCGAAAAAGAAGTCAGGATTAGAAAAAGAGAGATTGATTGCCTTGGGCATATTTGGCCTTGTGTTGTTCCCAAGTCAGACGGGTGTAGTGAGTTTGGAGGCTGCTGCTACTTATGTAGAGTATAAGAATACACAAATCAATCCAGTGGCTGCTATTTTAGCCGAAACCATCTTGACACTTAACCATTGTAGGAGGACCAGAAAAGGAGCAATGAGATGTTGCACGTAATTGTTGTATATCTGGATGGTTAGCCATATCGAAACAAAAAAGCCTGTCTTTAATAATTTTTGGTGGTTCACCCAAAGACCCCTGAAGTTAGTAGAAGAAGAAGAATGGGGAGATCTAGACAACCAAGGTTGGGTTGACAAATTAGAAGGTTTGCCTAATAGTGATTTTAAGTGGAGAGCCCCATGGGTAACGACAGTGAAAGTCTTAATGAGTTGTGGACAAAGATGTTGGGTGCCATTGGTAGGGATTACAGGTTATGTGAGTTATGCTCCTACCCTGGTGATAAGGCAACTTGGGGGCATGCAGTTTGTTCCAAGGACTATGGGAATTGCTCAATTCTTTGGTTTGTTCAAAGATCCCATTGCACAAGAAGTTTTGGAGACCATCAAACAAGATTGGAAGCATCTGGTTTTGGTTGAGATAGGAGGTTTAAAGGATCCAAGTGCAAGCGAAGGATATGCAAGATGGAGAGACTTAGTTGCTTTAGCCATGCCTGGTGTAGAGGCCAAATCTCCCCAAACTATAGAAGAGCCTGTTAAGAGGAAAATGGTTAATAATGAAGAGGAGTTGAGAAGACAAGTGGAAAAACTTTGAACAGAGTTGAGCAAAAGCAGAAAAGACAAGGCAATGTTGGAAGAAATGATGCTAAAAGAAGATAAAAGGAGAGCATTTCTAGATGAGCAAATACAATCTAGAGATGCGCGAATAACAAAGCTTGAGTTAAAGTTGGGCGAGGAGAAGATTGCTAGGGAAAGAAGTGAGAAGGAGCTAAGAGGGATGAGTTTGGATTAGATGCAAAGTTGCTCTGAACTTGAAGCAATGGAGATTTGACTTTAACGATTGCCAAGGAAGTGTAGAATATTTCCAAGAAAAATTTGCACAAGTCCAGTTCGAATTGGTGGATAGGATTGGTAAGTATAAGGATTTGAACAAGAAATATATGGAGTTGGAAAGCTGTTCGATGGAGATTGCAAAAGAAAGTAAAAGGAAAGGTTTTTAGGCTGTTGAAACAGAATTAACGGTTAAGAAGAATGAGATAAAAGTTATGCGGATAAAACCTGACAAGGAACGTGAAAAGGTGAAGTATTTGGACGAAGCTAAGCAAAGAATGGAAAAACACAAGGATCAAATCGATGCCAACAACACTACTTTGAACAGAACCAATATGTTGCTCATAGAAAAGATGACCAAAACAGATGAGCAAATGGACAAAGTTGCTGCACATGCTCGAATTATTAGAATCAATGTGCGGAATGTGGGAGGGGACAGCATTCGCTATCGCTGAAGCCTAGCTAAAACCGATGCCTTTCTAGGGAAGATTGAGAATCACGATTTTGCTTTCTTACCTTTGGCTAGAGTGTTTGTGGAGGAAAGGGATTAATATGTTGTATTTCCTTTTTCATTTATAGATGTAATAAACTTATCAAGCATTAATGAAAAGGGCGTTGACCCATCTTCTTATGCAAAATCTATCTCTTGGTGAATATGATTCAAGCAAACGACTTGAAAGGCAGTACTCCTAGCAATGTGACAAGAGAATCTATTATAAGATGGTGGCTATTATTTGTTCACAAGAAGGCTACATCCATACCCAATATACAAATGCATTCTTATCACAATCATGCATTACATTATGTATTTTCTTATACATCTATACACATATGCGGGACCTAGAAACATAGGTCCCCCTTCTAGAATCCATAACAATTGACTAAGGAAAATGATGAAAGGTCACACCTAGTGCCAAAAAGAGCTTGAAGGAATTTGGAATGATGATGCACACTTAATCGGTTTGCTCGAACAAATGTTTCGAGACAACTTTTTCCCTTTAATGAGATCATGCATTTTCAAAAGTTCATCTTGATGTTTTTACACATCACTTTCCAATTTCAAAGTGGATCTTCCAAAACAAACACCTGAACTTTATACTGAGAATGAATGGCCAAACTTTAAAGAATACATAGTAGCGGTAGAAGAGGAAGAATGGGATAAAAATAGGACAACATGAACAAGCTTGGAGACCCGCAAAAGAGAAACTTGAAACCATAAATATGGGTAATGAAAAAAATAAAGAGAGAGCTGAAGATAGGGATTTTGATCACTCCTAAAGAAAGAGAAGAGTTGGTTACTTCGAGATTATATAGATGTTTTTGCTTGGTCTTATAAGGATATGTCTGGCTTAGATACGGATATTGTAGTACAAAGGGTACTGCTGGTAGAAGGATGCAAATCGGTTAAGGAAAAGTTGAGAAGAATCTATTCGGATGTCTTGATCAAAGTAAAGGTAGAAATGAAAAAGCAGTGGAACAACGATTTTCTAGAAGTAGTCAAATATCTACAACGGGTGTCCAACATAGTGGTTGTACCAAAAAAGGAAGATAAAATTAGAGTTTGTCTACCACACATAGATATGTTTGACAAATACAACACGTATCTCCACATATTCTTTTATGGATGGTTTTTTGGGCTACAATCAGATAAAAATGGCGTAAGAGGATAGGAAGAAGACAACATTTGTAACACCATGGGGAACCTTTTGTTACAACGTCATGCCATTTGGGTCGAAGAATGTTGGGGCCACCTACCATAGGGCCATGGTAACTCTATTTCACGACATGATGCACAAATAGTGAAGTATACATGGATGACATGATTGCTAAATCTAGGGAGGGAGAGAATCATGTCTAAATATTGAAGGAATTGTTTGAAAGACCAAGGAAGTACAAGTTGAGGCTTAACCATGCAAGGTGTTCATTCAGGGTGAAATCTGGGAAGTTGTTGGGATTTAGGATGAGTGACAAAAGGATAGAAGTGGACCTTGGTTAAGTAAAGGCTATTCAATCTATGCCAACTCCCAAGAATGAGAAGGATGTAAGAAAGTTCTTAGAAATGTTGAATTACATTGCTCGGTTTATATCCCAATTAACCATGACTTGTGACCCAATCTTCGATTGTTAAGAAAGAAGAATCTCGGAATTTAGAATAAGACTGTGAAGAAGTTTTTGAGAAAATCAAGCAGTACTTCTTGATGAAGATGTGTTTTCAGTTGAGGAAGGAAAATTAGATTGGTGGACTATGTACTTTGATGGCTGTCAGAACGTATGTGGTAATAGAGCTGATGTAATGATAGTCTCTCATAATAAAAAAGTAGTATTCGATTTAGTTAATTTGCAGTTTGGTAGCAATAACAACATATGAGTATTAAGCTTGCATTCTTGTTTTAGAGGCAAGCATTGGAGTTGAATATTATAAAGATAGATATGTATGGAGACTCGATTTTGATTAGTGAAAGGAAAATGGCAAATCAAGGATGAGAAGTTGAGACCTTACCAAGAATAACTGTCTAAATTGGCTAGAGAATTTGATGAAATAAAGTTCACCCATCTAGGAAGGGAAGGAAACCATTTTGCTGACGCTTTGGTCACGTTAGCTTCCATGGCTAGAATAGACTTTGGGCACAAGGTACAGTTGATACACATTGATATAAGAAATAACCCAGCTCATTGTTGCTCAATTGAGAGAGAAATAGATGGAAACCCTTGGTACTATGATATCAAGAATTTCATCCAAAAACCAGACATATTTCATGGGGGCATCTACAATCGACAAGAAGACTTTGAGGAGGTTGGCAAGGGATTTCTATCTTGATGGGAAAACTTTGTGTAAATAAATCATCTAACGAGATTTTTGTTGAGATGTTTAGAGGCAAAGAGTGGTGAAGAAATTTATGAAAAAAGATTTGATCTGTCGATATGGTCAACTGGAAAAGATTATACCTAATAAATGCCCAAAACTTTAATGGCAAGATGATAATAGAACTCTACGCTAGATGGAAAATCAAGCATTCCAATTCCTTGCCATATAAGCCAAAAATAAATGGTGCGGTAGAAGTTGCTAACAAGAATGTCAAGAAGATTATTCAGAAGATGATATTCACCTCCAAGGATTGGCATGAGATGTTGCCATTGGCCCTTCACGCGTATTGCACCGAAGTCCGAACCTCAATAGGAGCCACCCCGTATATGTTGGTATATGGAATGGAGGCGGCGATGCCTTTAAAATTTGAAATCCCCTCATTAAGAGTATTGATAGACTCAGAGCTAGAAGAGGTAGAATGAGCAAAAGTTAGATATGAATAGTTAAATATGATTAGTGAAAAGAGGATAGCTACAATCTGTCATCATCAAAGATGGCCAAACCATATGATAAGAAGGTTTGACCTCGAGGATTCTATGAAGGAGATCTTGTACTGGAGAAAATATAGCCTTTACCATAAGAAGATCAGAGTAAATGGGTGCCAAACAATGAGGGCCCTTACGTGGTAAAGAAAGCATTCTTGGGAGGAGCTTTATTTTTATCTAGAATGGATGGAGAAGATCTAGTTAGACCTGTGAATGCTGACTCTATAAAAAATACTATGCTTCCTGATCAATAAAGTAAAGTTCGGCCATGAATTTTCTCTATAAAGAACCTTTTCTTCGTAAAACGCATGATCTCATAGCATTCAAGATCTTTTACTAAGGAGATGACTCCATCAATTCTCAAATTCGAGGGATGCAAACCAAATTTAAACCTGATAGGTATTGCACACCACACTGGGGGCAAGAAGTGCACATAGGGGAACATAGTGAATCAAAGCCCAACATTAAAGGGATATCATCATAAAAAACCTCAGAAGCACCTTTATGAGAAATGATTGCATTGAAAGTTTTCATGAACAAAACCAAATTTGTTTTAGTTTTCCTCTTAAAAATAATTTCTCAAAAATGAAAAAGGCAATTAAAACATCGGCAAAAGTATACTACAAAGCAACGTTCGATGGAGCAAGAAAGGGCCCCATAAGAAACTAGAGATCTCTTCACCAAACATAAGAAGGATAAGAAATATAGCGCGTGGAGCATATTCTGTTTCAAGAGGATGAGTCGGACAAACAAATGGAAACAAGAGCTCAATAAGTCTACAACAGAAAGGGGGACCTATGTTTCCAAAATAGGTAACAAAAAACATGCATGCTAAATTGTCATAACACTAACCTGGCAGGAAAAGGCATGACGAAAGACAAAATAAGTTTCCAAGTTTTTTGGGAACTGCTGAGGTACAAAATCTCAAGTCAACGAAACTATGGAAAATGATAGGAATTGCGAACCAGCATTGCTTCATTGCTCGAGGTCACCCGATATTGAGATTATTTCTTAGAAAAGCGTGGAGTTTTCTAAGAATTTTAAGAGGGGGCCGGTCACCTGAATTTGAGACCATTTTTTTTAGAAAAGCGTGTAGTTTTCTAAAAAAGGGTTTAAGATGGGCAGGTCGCCCGATATTGAGACCATTTCTTAGAAAAACATGGAGTTTTCTAAGAATTTTAAGAGGGGCTGGTCACCTGATATTGAAACTGTTTCTTAGAAAAGTGTGGAGTTTTCTAAGAATTTTAAGAGGGGGCCGGTCACCTGAATTTGAGACCATTTTTTTAGAAAAGCGTGAAGTTTTCTAAAAAAGGGTTTAAGATGGGCAAATTGCCCGATATTGAAACTGTTTCTTAGAAAAGCGTGGAGTTTTCTAAGAATCTTAAGATGGGCTGGTCACCCGATATTGGGACCATTCCTTAGAAAAGCTTGGAGTTTTCTAAGAATCTTAAGATGGGCAGGTCACCCAATATTGAGATCTTTCCGTAGAAAAGAGTGGAGTTTTCTAAGAATTTTAAGATGGGCCGATCACCTGATATTGAGACCGTTTCTTAGAAAAGCGTGGAGTTTTCTAAGAATCTTAAGATGGGCAGGTCACCCGATATTGAGACCATTCCTTAGAAAAGCGTGGAGTTTTCTAAAAGAATTTTAAGAGGGGCCGGTTACCTAATATTGAAATCGTTTCTTAGAAAAGCATGGAGTTTTCTAAAGAATTTTAGGATGTGCCGGTCACCTAATATTGAGACTATTTCTTAGAAAAGCGTGGAGTTTTCTAAGAATTTTAGGATGAGTAGGTCACTCGATAATCAGACAATTTCAAAAAAAAATAAAAAAAATTGAAGTTTTTCTAGAAATCTTAAATAAGCAGGTCATCTGATAGGGAGACCATTGTTTAGGAAAAGCAGTGAGATTTTAGCAAGATCAGACAGTTTATCTTTACAACACTTACTACGCGAAGCGCTTGACAAGTTTTGCTTCGTAAGCATTGTAAAGAGGGGGCATCAGTTGTTACTCAGTTTTGGACCCCACATGCTGGAGACGGTGTATACCTCTTTTGAACAGAGTGTAGGAGTTTAGCTCATATTCACCAGAAGATTGATAAAAGCACAGAAAGAAATATTTTTTTTTTGAAACCTTGTTTGAGCTGTTTTCTGCTCTTTTTATCCTTCCCCTTTACTACCAAAATCATCGGGTTCTCTTAGGTTGATCAAGAGTCTTCATAATGCTAAATTCGTTCTTTTTTTATCTGGTCTTTAAGGTTGAATAAATCCCTCAGAATTTGCACTAAAAAATGGTTCTGCTGCTGTCGTAATTGTTTGTTCCAACTTAGGCTCTGATTCTGACCCAGTTTCGTACGATATCTGACCATCCTAGGTATATTCTATAACTCATTACATGTTGAAAAATTGACGTACACCTTTATTAGGTCCTAGGGATCATTGTTCTTAGAGCAGATTCTCAGTCAGATTTGGATGCTCGGTATTGTCAGATCAAGAACCTTTTTGACCAACTAGATTACTACCAGTTTTTGTTATGTAAAAAGATTTTATCTCACTTCGACTCCTTCATCAAAGTTGTAGTCCTAGACGTGTAGATGAATTTGGGCTTTTAAATCACTTGATTTCGATATCAGAGGCCTAAGATGTTCCCGTTTGAATATCTAACGTGAAGGTAGAGAATTCTGCCGCGAGAAGGATATTGACCCGAGTCTGCACTAAAGAAACTCTATTTTTGGCCTAGTTTTTGATTTTCGTTCTTAGTTCATACTCTCAGTCATATCAGGATTCTCGGCATTCGCCGTTTTTGAGTTAGACCCGGAGATTCCTTTTGACCAACTAGATTACTGCCAGTTTCTGTTCTGTAAAAAGATTTTATCTCACTTCGACTTCTTCATCAAAGTTTTAGTCTTAGACGCGTAGATGAATCTAGGCTTTTGAATCTCTTGATTTCAATATCAGAAGCTCAAGATATTCCCGTTTGAATATTTAGTGTGAAAGCAGGGATTCCCGCGCGAAAAGGATTTTTGCCCAAGTTCGCAGGCCTGATTCGAAGGATTTTTTTTGGACCCAGGACTGAATTGAAAAGTGATAAAATAAGGGATTCAATTGAAGATGAAATCAGAAGGAAATTGGTTGGAACTGGATCATGATAAAATGACGGGATTTCTACCGCACCGAATAAGGAAATAAGACTTTGCAGCATGCACCCCTCCCCATCCGATTTCTTTCCTTTTCGCCTGCACAACCCTCCCTGTCTAATTTATTTCCTTTTCTCCATAACTTCCCGCTAGTTTCCATGATTATCTCGTTTGATTTTGGAGCTGCAGATCACGTTTTGTGCAACTATAATTCATAGGAAACAGACTTTTGACAGCTGCAAAATGCCATAAAGAGAAGAACCTCACCATCATCTAATGGCTGGAATTTTAACCCTAACATAGATGGCTTGGATGATGTGTTAATGTTGGAAAGAAATCACTAGAATCAAGACATAATCAATGAGAATATTGCGTTTCCTCATTTGTATTATTTGGTGCAAATCAGCTGGGATTGTCATCCTAGATTAATGCATTGAATGTTTCCTAACAAGGGCGATGTATGTCTATATACGCTGCCTCTGCTGACCTAAAGGGGGAGAGAAAGGAGAAAGAGAAAGACAAGAAAAAAACGCAGGAGAGGATAGTGCAGATAACAGAAGAAACAAAAGAAAAAAAAGGGAGACGGAGGCAAAACAAGGAGAAAGAAAGGAGGCTTTTCTTTGATACTAAAAAGCCTTCACTGGAACGTGAAAGAGAGAAAGAAAAGAGGGAGCAGAAGCACAAAAGAAAACAGAGAGTAAGATCTGTAGGTATAGTTTCCAGCTTCTTTTCTTTGTTATATTCAAACTTGGCACCGTTGAATGTTTCTATCCCAAAACCCGTCTCTTCTTTTGCTCTATATATTTGGTTTCTGTTTGAACAAAAGGTACCATGCCTGCCCGTTGTTTTTTCCCTGATTTTGAGTAGAATTATTGTTGACGTCAAAGCTGCGTGCTCCTTTTCTTGTTCTATTGCTGCGAGGGACTGTGAGTTTTTAAAGGTCTTCATTGTCCCTTTCCTCCGTCTGCTTGAGTGTCATCTGGCCACAGAATGTTGCATAGGAAATGTTGTGGCTTATAGGCGTGTTTTTTACTCAGAGGAGAAAGTAAAAGAAAAAACATGAGGGAGGGTACTTTTCAGTTAAGGGACTTTGTGTTTTTTTTTGTTTCGGCAGGTTCCGGGTCACACTTTTCCTCTCTGTTTATTGTTAAAAAAATGAGATAGCAGGCATGTTTTTTTTTGTCTTAGCATTTCCTATATGTTCTCTTCTTTTGTGTGAAATGCGCATGACAATTTTTTTATCAAGATCAGGTAAAGGATGAGTGGTGAGTCACGATTCCTGTTATGGGTTTTAGTTTTAGAACTTTGTTTTTATGTTTTGTGCACGCTGACTTGTGTTTTATTTTAGAGAATGATGGGTCAGATTTGTTCCGGTTTCAAGTTTAAATTGGTGTGCCAACCTTGTTTATTGGAGATGAATTGTTTTAAGCTTCTTCAGGATTTTGGAATAGGTGAATATTTTTTTTTGTGTGATGTTTGTGTAATCGTGTTATTCATGTTTCTGAAAAAAAAACAAAAAAATATATTTTCTTGTGTGTTGCATACGGCCAATACCCTAACATGTTTTGAAGCTCTTTTTTATACAAAAAAATATTGGAAGTTTTGAAAATGTGTTTTCGCATGGATTTCTTAAACACACAAAAAAAATTATTTTCCTCGCATTCTGGATTTTACAACATGTTTGTAAAACTCCTAAGGGTATTGGCCAATATTCCAAAAAAATATAAAAATTATTTTGGGGGAATTCATCTATTATTCACCGCTAATGTTTGGATAAAGAAATCCTTAAAGGATCGAATATCCAAAATATTATTGGGAATAATTTGTTATTATTCACTGTTAATATTTGGATAAAGAAACCCTGAGTGGTAAATATCCAAAATAATTTTCTAAGAATAATAAATCCTGACACGTCCTTGAAAGAAGCCTTGATTATAATCGAGGACATTTCAATTTTCTTTACTCCACGGTTTATGAGCCGTGAGAGTATAAAACACTAAGGCGAAAATAGGCTTTTAAAGCGCTCTAAATTTCTAAATTTTTGTCCCTCCTCCTTGCGATTTACGATTCCCAAACTCTTGAAATACTAAGGGGAAAATGAGCTTTTAAAGCACACGGAACCTTCTTGGATTTCTATCTTAATAAATTTAGTTTGAATCAAACCTAGGAAAACAGATGAGATTAAAAAACAACAACAACACCAACACCATAGCAATTATAAGACAAACCAAACACTAAGCAGCTTACCTTAAGTAGGGCGTACTAGGGGTGCTAATACCTTCCCTTTACGCAACCAGTCCCTTGCCTTAGAATCTCTGAAAGACCAGATAGGTTTCCTAGTGACCATAATATTAGGTGGCGACTCCTTTACACAAAAAAGACCCTGAAATCAGTCGAGAGTCGCCGCGACGCCGCGCTCCGCTGCGAGGGTACGACAGGATGGCGACTCCACTGGGGACCTTAGGACTAAGCTTGGTAATTGTTTTTTTTATTATGCTATGTGTTGTTTTTTACTATGAATGATATTTTGTTCAAAAGCTTTAGCATGCATCTTCACATTCTGTCATACATGGTATAGTCATGCATCACTTTATTATTATTATCTTTTTGAGGGCACACACAGTAAACTTTAAGTTAAGTGGGGGACTAGCAGCTTGCCTTATGACTTGAGTCAAGGTTTAAGTTTGTGTAAACCCCAACTCTTTGCTAAGTGTTTAGACTGATAGTGATTGGTACACGTGCCATCCCACTATCTACTGAACCCCCATATTGCCTTTACAAGGGTGATCACTGGGACAGTAAGAGACCCTTTTTAGAGACCAAGTAGTAAACCTACCCTATGTCTCACGTAAAGGAACTAGAACCTATCCTTAGGGTGTATGCTCCATAATATCTTTTGCATCAAAGCAAGTCTAACCCCAAGGCACTTGTGAATGAAATGGCCACCATTGCTAAATTTTCTATCATAGAATATGGGAAAAATTCTGAACTGTCACAATTGACTGAAGGAGACTGCCTTAGAAGCTATGCTAAGAAACTGTCACCAATCAAGAACCTGAATTGCATTATGAATGAGGTGAACAAGTTAACGACTGACTTTCAGAATGTGGATAAGGATGCATTTTTTTAATAAATACGGACGTTTGATGGAAATTGCAAGGGTAGAAGTTTTAAGCCCAACTGTGCGAGCCATAGTTCATTTTTGGGATCCAGACTACCAGTGTTTTTCTTTTGGAAGCATAGACCTATGTCCCACTATGGAGGAATATAGGATGTTGACTGAGTTTCCAAACAATCTGTATCGGATTTATTTGCCTTTGAGATCTGACAAGATCATCCCCGAATCACCAAAATCGCTTTCGGGAATCTCCAACTTGGAAAAGTTTTTGGAAAAGAATGCTACCAATCTGAAATGGAGGATGCTAGAAATTGAACCGAAAAAGAAGTCAGGATTAGAAAAAGAGAGATTGATTGCCTTGGGCATATTTGGCCTTGTGTTGTTCCCAAGTCAGACGGGTGTAGTGAGTTTGGAGGCTGCTGCTACTTATGTAGAGTATAAGAATACACAAATCAATCCAGTGGCTGCTATTTTAGCCGAAACCATCTTGACACTTAACCATTGTAGGAGGACCAGAAAAGGAGCAATGAGATGTTGCACGTAATTGTTGTATATCTGGATGGTTAGCCATATCGAAACAAAAAAGCCTGTCTTTAATAATTTTTGGTGGTTCACCCAAAGACCCCTGAAGTTAGTAGAAGAAGAAGAATGGGGAGATCTAGACAACCAAGGTTGGGTTGACAAATTAGAAGGTTTGCCTAATAGTGATTTTAAGTGGAGAGCCCCATGGGTAACGACAGTGAAAGTCTTAATGAGTTGTGGACAAAGATGTTGGGTGCCATTGGTAGGGATTACAGGTTATGTGAGTTATGCTCCTACCCTGGTGATAAGGCAACTTGGGGGCATGCAGTTTGTTCCAAGGACTATGGGAATTGCTCAATTCTTTGGTTTGTTCAAAGATCCCATTGCACAAGAAGTTTTGGAGACCATCAAACAAGATTGGAAGCATCTGGTTTTGGTTGAGATAGGAGGTTTAAAGGATCCAAGTGCAAGCGAAGGATATGCAAGATGGAGAGACTTAGTTGCTTTAGCCATGCCGGTGTAGAGGCCAAATCTCCCCAAACTATAGAAGAGCCTGTTAAGAGGAAAATGGTTAATAATGAAGAGGAGTTGAGAAGACAAGTGGAAAAACTTTGAACAGAGTTGAGCAAAAGCAGAAAAGACAAGGCAATGTTGGAAGAAATGATGCTAAAAGAAGATAAAGGAGAGCATTTCTAGATGAGCAAATACAATCTAGAGACTGTGAATAACAAAGCTTGAGTTAAAGTGGGTGAGGAGAAGATTACTAGGGAAAGAAGTGAGAAGGAGCTAAGAGGGATGAGTTTGGATTAGATGCAAAGTTGCTCTGAACTTGAAGCAATGGAGATTTGACTTTAACGATTGCCAAGGAAGTGTAGAATATTTCCAAGAAAAATTTGCACAAGTCCAGTTCGAATTGGTGGATAGGATTGGTAAGTATAAGGATTTGAACAAGAAATATATGGAGTTGGAAAGCTGTTCGATGGAGATTGCAAAAGAAAGTAAAAGGAAAGGTTTTTAGGCTGTTGAAACAGAATTAACGGTTAAGAAGAATGAGATAAAAGTTATGCGGATAAAACCTGACAAGGAACGTGAAAAGGTGAAGTATTTGGACGAGAAGCTAGCAGCAATGGAAAAACACAAGGATCAAATCGATGCCAACAACACTACTTTGAACAGAACCAATATGTTGCTCATAGAAAAGATGACCAAAACAGATGAGCAAATGGACAAAGTTGCTGCACATGCTCGAATTATTAGAATCAATGTGCGGAATGTGGGAGGGGACAGCATTCGCTATCGCTGAAGCCTAGCTAAAACCGATGCCTTTCTAGGGAAGATTGAGAATCACGGTTTTGCTTTCTTACCTTTGGCTAGAGTGTTTGTGGAGGAAAGGGATTAATATGTTGTATTTCCTTTTTCATTTATAGATGTAATAAACTTATCAAGCATTAATGAAAAGGGCGTTGACCCATCTTCTTATGCAAAATCTATCTCTTGGTGAATATGATTCAAGCAAACGACTTGAAAGGCAGTACTCCTAGCAATGTGACAAGAGAATCTATTATAAGATGGTGGCTATTATTTGTTCACAAGAAGGCTACATCCATACCCAATATACAAATGCATTCTTATCACAATCATGCATTACATTATGTATTTTCTTATACATCTATACACGCATATGCAGACCTAGAAACATAGGTCCCCCTTCTAGAATCCTTAACAATTGACTAAGGAAAATGATGAAAGGTCACACCTAGTGCCAAAAAGAGCTTGAAGGAATTTGGAATGATGATGCACACTTAATCGGTTTGCTCGAAAAAATGTTTCGAGACAACTTTTTCCCTTTAATGAGATCATGCATTTTCAAAAGTTCATCTTGATGTTTTTACACATCACTTTCCAATTTCAAAGTGGATCTTCCAAAACAAA
This sequence comes from Populus deltoides, assembly GCA_015852605.2. Lineage (NCBI taxonomy): Eukaryota > Viridiplantae > Streptophyta > Magnoliopsida > Malpighiales > Salicaceae > Populus > Populus deltoides. The sequence goes on along the minus strand of CM027588.2, from coordinate 9,872,872 downwards.
CACCTGAACTTTATACTAAGAATGAATGGCCAAACTTTAAAGAATACATAGTAGCGGTAGAAGAGGAAGAATGGGATAAAAATAGGACAATATGAACAAGCTTGGAGACCCGCAAAAGAGAAACTTGAAACCATAAATATGGGTAATGAAAAAAATAAAGAGAGAGCTGAAGATAGGGATTTTGATCACTCCTAAAGAAAGAGAAGAGTTGGTTACTTCGAGATTATATAGATGTTTTTGCTTGGTCTTATAAGGATATGTCTGGCTTAGATACGGATATTGTAGTACAAAGGGTACTGCTGGTAGAAGGATGCAAATCGGTTAAGGAAAAGTTGAGAAGAATCTATTCGGATGTCTTGATCAAAGTAAAGGTAGAAATGAAAAAGCAAAGTGGAACAACGATTTTCTAGAAGTAGTCAAATATCTACAACGGGTGTCCAACATAGTGGTTGTACCAAAAAAGGAAGATAAAATTAGAGTTTGTCTACCACACATAGATATGTTTGACAAATACAACACGTATCTCCACATATTCTTTTATGGATGGTTTTTTGGGCTACAATCAGATAAAAATGGCGTAAGAGGATAGGAAGAAGACAACATTTGTAACACCATGGGGAACCTTTTGTTACAACGTCATGCCATTTGGGTCGAAGAATGTTGGGGCCACCTACCATAGGGCCATGGTAACTCTATTTCACGACATGATGCACAAATAGTGAAGTATACATGGATGACATGATTGCTAAATCTAGGGAGGGAGAGAATCATGTCTAAATATTGAAGGAATTGTTTGAAAGACCAAGGAAGTACAAGTTGAGGCTTAACCATGCAAGGTGTTCATTCAGGGTGAAATCTGGGAAGTTGTTGGGATTTAGGATGAGTGACAAAAGGATAGAAGTGGACCTTGGTTAAGTAAAGGCTATTCAATCTATGCCAACTCCCAAGAATGAGAAGGATGTAAGAAAGTTCTTAGAAATGTTGAATTACATTGCTCGGTTTATATCCCAATTAACCATGACTTGTGACCCAATCTTCGATTGTTAAGAAAGAAGAATCTCGGAATTTAGAATAAGACTGTGAAGAAGTTTTTGAGAAAATCAAGCAGTACTTCTTGATGAAGATGTGTTTTCAGTTGAGGAAGGAAAATTAGATTGGTGGACTATGTACTTTGATGGTGCTGTAAACGTATGTGGTAATAGAGCTGATGTAATGATAGTCTCTCATAATAAAAAGTAGTATTCGATTTAGTTAAGTTGCAGTTTGGGAGCAATAACAACATAGGAGTATGAAGCTTGCATTCTTGTTTTAGAGGCAGCATTGGAGTTGAATATTATAAAGATAGATATGTATGGAGACTCGATTTTGATTAGTGAAAGGAAAATGGCAAATCAAGGATGAGAAGTTGAGACCTTACCAAGAATAACTGTCTAAATTGGCTAGAGAATTTGATGAAATAAAGTTCACCCATCTAGGAAGGGAAGGAAACCATTTTGCTGACGCTTTGGTCACGTTAGCTTCCATGGCTAGAATAGACTTTGGGCACAAGGTACAGTTGATACACATTGATATAAGAAATAACCCAGCTCATTGTTGCTCAATTGAGAGAGAAATAGATGGAAACCCTTGGTACTATGATATCAAGAATTTCATCCAAAAACCAGACATATCTCATGAGGGCATCTACAATCGACAAGAAGACTTTGAGGAGGTTGACAAGGGATTTCTATCTTGATGGGAAAACTTTGTGTAAATAAATCATCTAACGAGATTTTTGTTGAGATGGTTAGAGGCAAAGAGTGGTGAAGAAATTTATGAAAAAAGATTTGATCTGTCGATATGGTCAACTGGAAAAGATTATACCTAATAAATGCCCAAAACTTTAATGGCAAGATGATAATAGAACTCTACGCTAGATGGAAAATCAAGCATTCCAATTCCTTGCCATATAAGCCAAAAATAAATGGTGCGGTAGAAGTTGCTAACAAGAATGTCAAGAAGATTATTCAGAAGATGATATTCACCTCCAAGGATTGGCATGAGATGTTGCCATTGGCCCTTCACGCGTATTGCACCGAAGTCCGAACCTCAATAGGAGCCACCCCGTATATGTTGGTATATGGAATGGAGGCGGCGATGCCTTTAAAATTTGAAATCCCCTCATTAAGAGTATTGATAGACTCAGAGCTAGAAGAGGTAGAGTGGGTAAAAGTTAGATATGAATAGTTAAATATGATTAGTGAAAAGAGGATAGCTACAATCTGTCATCATCAAAGATGGCCAAACCATATGATAAGAAGGTTTGACCTCGAGGATTCTATGAAGGAGATCTTGTACTGGAGAAAATATAGCCTTTACCATAAGAAGATCAGAGTAAATGGGTGCCAAACAATGAGGGCCCTTACGTGGTAAAGAAAGCATTCTTGGGAGGAGCTTTATTTTTATCTAGAATGGATGGAGAAGATCTAGTTAGACCTGTGAATGCTGACTCTATAAAAAATACTATGCTTCCTGATTAATAAAGTAAAGTTCGGCCATGAATTTTCTCTGTAAAGAACCTTTTCTTCGTAAAACGCATGATCTCATAGCATTCAAGATCTTTTACTAAGGAGATGACTCCATCAATTCTCAAATTCGAGGGATGCAAACCAAATTTAAACCTGATAGGTATTGCACACCACACTGGGGGCAAGAAGTGCACATAGGGGAACATAGTGAATCAAAGCCCAACATTAAAGGGATATCATCATAAAAAACCTCAGAAGCACCTTTATGAGAAATGATTGCATTGAAAGTTTTCATGAACAAAACCAAATTTGTTTTAGTTTTCCTCTTAAAAATAATTTCTCAAAAATGAAAAAGGCAATTAAAACATCGGCAAAAGTATACTACAAAGCAACGTTCGATGGAGCAAGAAAGGGCCCCATAAGAAACTAGAGATCTCTTCACCAAACATAAGAAGGATAAGAAATATAGCGCGTGGAGCATATTCCCGTTTCAAGAGGATGAGTCGGACAAACAAATGGAAACAAGAGCTCAATAAGTCTACAACAGAAAGGGGGACCTATGTTTCCAAAATAGGTAACAAAAAACATGCATGCTAAATTGTCATAACACTAACCTGGCAGGAAAAGGCATGACGAAAGACAAAATAAGTTTCCAAGTTTTTTGGGAACTGCTGAGGTACAAAATCTCAAGTCAACGAAACTATGGAAAATGATAGGAATTGCGAACCAGCATTGCTTCATTGCTCGAGGTCACCCGATATTGAGATTATTTCTTAGAAAAGCGTGGAGTTTTCTAAGAATTTTAAGAGGGGGCCGGTCACCTGAATTTGAGACCATTTTTTTTAGAAAAGCGTGTAGTTTTCTAAAAAAGGGTTTAAGATGGGCAGGTCGCCCGATATTGAGACCATTTCTTAGAAAAACATGGAGTTTTCTAAGAATTTTAAGAGGGGCTGGTCACCTGATATTGAAACTGTTTCTTAGAAAAGTGTGGAGTTTTCTAAGAATTTTAAGAGGGGGCCGGTCACCTGAATTTGAGACCATTTTTTTAGAAAAGCGTGAAGTTTTCTAAAAAAGGGTTTAAGATGGGCAAATTGCCCGATATTGAAACTGTTTCTTAGAAAAGCGTGGAGTTTTCTAAGAATCTTAAGATGGGCTGGTCACCCGATATTGGACCGTTTCTTAGAAAAGCGTGGAGTTTTCTAAGAATCTTAAGATGGGCAGGTCACCCAATATTGAGACCATTCCTTAGAAAAGCGTGGAGTTTTCTAAGAATTTTTAAGATGGGCCGTTCACTTGATATTGAGACCGTTTCTTAGAAAAGCGTGGAGTTTTCTAAGAATCTTAAGATGGGAAGGTCACCCGATATTGAGACCATTCCTTAGAAAAGCGTGGAGTTTTCTAAAAGAATTTTAAGAGGGGCCGGTTACCTGATATTGAAACCGTTTCTTAGAAAAAGCGTGGAGTTTTCTAAAGAATTTTAGGATGTGCCGATCACCTAATATTGAGACTATTTCTTAGAAAAACGTGGAGTTTTCCAAGAATTTTAGGATGAGTAGGTCACCCGATAATCGGACAATTTCAAAAAAAAATAAAAAAAATTGAAATTTTTCTAGAAATCTTAAATAAGCAGGTCATCTGATAGGGAGACCATTGTTTAGGAAAAGCAGTGAGATTTTAGCAAGATCAGACAGTTTATCTTTACAACACTTACTACGCGAAGCGCTTGACAAGTTTTGCTTCGTAAGCATTGTAAAGAGGGGGCATCAGTTGTTACTCAGTTTTGGACCCCACATGCTGGAGACGGTGTATACCTCTTTTGAACAGAGTGTAGGAGTTTAGCTCATATTCACCAGAAGATTGATAAAAGCACAGAAAGAAATATTTTTTTTTTGAAACCTTGTTTGAGCTGTTTTCTGCTTTTTTTATCCTTCCCCTTTACTACCAAAATCATCAGGTTCTCTTAGGTTGATCAGGAGTCTTCATAATGCTAAATTCGTTCTTTTTTTATCTGGTCTTTAAGGTTGAATAAATCCCTCAGAATTTGCACTAAAAAATGGTTCTGCTGCTGTCGTAATTTTTTGTTCCAACTTAGGCTCTGATTCTGACCCAGTTTCGTACGATATCTGACCATCCTAGGTATATTCTATAACTCATTACATGTTGAAAAATTGACGTACACCTTTATTAGGTCCTAGGGATCATTGTTCTTAGAGCAGATTCTCAGTCAGATTTGGATGCTCAGTATTGTCAGATCAAGAACCTTTTTGACCAACTAGATTACTACCAGTTTCTGTTATGTAAAAAGATTTTATCTCACTTCGACTCCTTCATCAAAGTTGTAGTCCTAGACGTGTAGATGAATTTGGGCTTTTAAATCACTTGATTTCAATATCAGAGGCCTAAGATGTTCCCGTTTGAATATCTAACGTGAAGGTAGAGAATTCTGCCGCGAGAAGGATATTGACCCGAGTCTGCACTAAAGAAACTCTATTTTTGGCCTAGTTTTTGATTTTCGTTCTTAGTTCATACTCTCAGTCATATCAGGATTCTCGGCATTCGTCAGTTTTTGAGTTAGACCCGGAGATTCCTTTTGACCAACTAGATTACTGCCAGTTTCTGTTCTGTAAAAAGATTTTATCTCACTTCGACTTCTTCATCAAAGTTTTAGTCTTAGACGCGTAGATGAATCTAGGCTTTTGAATCTCTTGATTTCAATATCAGAAGCTCAAGATATTCCCGTTTGAATATTTAGTGTGAAAGCAGGGATTCCTGCCGCGAAAAGGATTTTTGCCCAAGTTCGCAGGCCTGATTCGAAGGATTTTTTTTGGACCCAGGACTGAATTGAAAAGTGATAAAATAAGGGATTCAATTGAAGATGAAATCAGAAGGAAATTGGTTGGAACTGGATCATGATAAAATGACGGGATTTCTACCGCACCGAATAAGGAAATAAGACTTTGCAGCATGCACCCCTCCCCATCTGATTTCTTTCCTTTTTCGCTGCACAACCCTCCCTGTCTAATTTATTTCCTTTTCTCCATAACTTCCTGCTAGTTTCCATGATTATCTCGTTTGATTTTGGAGCTGCAGATCACGTTTTTGTGCAACTATAATTCATAGGAAACAGACTTTTGACAATTGCAAAATGCCATAAAGAGAAGAACCTCACCATCATCTAATGGCTGGAATTTTAACCCTAACATAGATGGCTTGGATGATGTGTTAATGTTGGAAAGAAATCACTAGAATCAAGCACATAATCAATGAGAATATTGCAGTTTCCTCATTTGTATTATTTGGTGCATAAATCACCGGGATTGTCATCCTAGATTAATGCATTGAATGTTTCCTAACAAGGGCGATGTATGTCTATATCGTGCCTCTCCCGACCTAAAGGGGGAGAGAAAGGAGAAAGAGAAAGACAAGAAAAAAACGCAGGAGAGGATAGTGCAGATAACAGAAGAAAAACAGAAGAACAAAAGGGAGACAGAGGTAAAACAAGGAGAAACAAAGAAGGCTTTTCTTTGATACTAAAAAGTCTTCACTGGAACGTGAAAGAGAGAAAGAAAAGAGGGAGCGAAGCACAAAAGAAAACAGAGAGTAAGATCTGAGGGTATAGTTTCCAACTTCTTTTCTTTGTTATATTCAAACTTGGCACCGTTGGGATCGTTTCTATCCCAAAACCCGTCTCTTCTTTTTGCTCTATATATTTGGTTTCCGTTTGAACAAAAGGTACCATGCCCGCCGTTGTTTTTTCCCCGATTTTGAGTAGAATTATTGTTGACGTCAAAGCTGCGTGCTCCTTTTCTTGTTCTATTCTTGCGAGGGCTGTGAGTTTTTAAAGGTCTTCATTGTCCCTTTCCTCCGCTCCGCTTGAGTGTCATCCGGCCACAGAATGTTGCATAGGAAATGTTGTGGCTTATAGGCGTGTTTTTACTCAGAGGAGAAAGTAAAAGAAAAACATGAGGGAGGGTACTTTTCAGTTAAGGGACTTTGTGTTTTTTTTGTTTCGGAGTTCGGGTCACACTTTTCCTCTCTGTTTATTGTTAAAAAAATGAGATAGCAGGCATGTTTTTTTTTGTCTTAGCATTTCCTATATGTTCTCTTCTTTTGTGTGAAATGCGCATGACAATTTTTTTATCAAGATCAGGTAAAGGATGAGTGGTGAGTCACGATTCCTGTTATGGGTTTTAGTTTCAGAACTTTGTTTTTATGTTTTGTGCACTTGACTTGTGTTTTATTTTAGAGAATGATGGGTCTGATTTGTTCCGGTTTCAAGTTTAAATTGGTGTGCCAACCTTGTTTATTGGAGATGAATTGTTTTAAGCTTCTTGCGGATTTTGGAATAGGTGAATATTTTTTTTGTGTGATGTTTGTGTAATCGTGTTATTCATGTTTCGAAAAAAAACAAAAAATATATTTTCTTGTGTGTTGCATACGGCCAATACCCTAACATGTTTTGACACTCTTTTTTATACAAAAAAATATTGGAAGTTTTGAAAATGTGTTTTGCATGGATTTCTTAAACACACAAAAAAAATTATTTTCTCTGCATTTCTGGATTTTACAACATGTTTGTAAAACTCCTAAGGGTATTGGCCAATATTCCAAAAAATATAAAAAATTATTTTGGGGGGAATTCATCTATTATTCACCGCTAATGTTTGGATAAAGAAATCCTTAAAGGACGAATATCCAAAATATTATTGGGAATAATTTGTTATTATTCACTGTTAATATTTGGATAAAGAAACCCTGAGTGGTAAATATCCAAAATAATTTTCTAAGAATAATAAATCCTGACACGTCCTTGAAAGAAGCCTTGATTATAATCGAGGACATTTCAATTTTCTTTACTCCACGGTTTATGAGCCGTGAGAGTATAAAACACTAAGGCGAAAATAGGCTTTTAAAGCGCTCTAAATTTCTAAATTTTTGTCCCTCCTCCTTGCGATTTACGATTCCCAAACTCTTGAAATACTAAGGGGAAAATGAGCTTTTAAAGCACACGGAACCTTCTTGGATTTCTATCTTAATAAATTTAGTTTGAATCAAACCTAGGAAAACAGATGAGATTAAAAAACAACAACAACACCAACACCATAGCAATTATAAGACAAACCAAACACTAAGCAGCTTACCTTAAGTAGGGCGTACTAGGGGGTGCTAATACCTTCCCTTTACGCATAACGGTCCCTTGCCTTAGAATCTCGAAAGACCGGATAGGTTTCCTAGTGACCATAATATTAGGTGGCGACTCCTTTACACAAAAAGACCACGAAATCGAGTCGAGGAGTGGCGCCACGCGCCTCCGCGTGCGAGGGTCCGACAGGATGGCGACTCCTTCGGGGACCTTAGGACTAAGCTTGGTAATTGTTTTTTTATTATGCTATGTGTTGTTTTTTACTATGAATGATATTTTGTTCAAAAGCTTTAGCATGCATCTTCACATTCTGTCATACATGGTATAGTCATGCATCACTTTATTATTATTATCTTTTTGAGGGCACACACAGTAAACTTTAAGTTAAGTGGGGGACTAGCGAACTGCCTTATGACTTGAGTCAAGGTTTAAGTTTGTGTAAACCCCAACTCTTTGCTAAGTGTTTAGACTGATAGTGATTGGTACACGTGCCATCCCACTATCTACTGAACCCCCATATTGCCTTTACAAGGGTGATCACTGGGACAGTAAGAGACCCTTTTTAGAGACCAAGTAGTAAACCTACCCTATGTCTCACGTAAAGGAACTAGAACCTATCCTTAGGGTGTATGCTCCATAATATCTTTTGCATCAAAGCAAGTCTAACCCCAAGGCACTTGTGAATGAAATGGCCACCATTGCTAAATTTTCTATCATAGAATATGGGAAAAATTCTGAACTGTCACAATTGACTGAAGGAGACTGCCTTAGAAGCTATGCTAAGAACATCACCCAATCAAGAACCTGAATTGCATTATGAATGAGGTGAACAAGTTAACGATCGACTTTCGAATGTGGATAAGGATGCATTTTTTTAATAAATACGGACGTTTGATGGAAATTGCAAGGGTAGAAGTTTTAAGCCCAACTGTGCGAGCCATAGTTCATTTTTGGGATCCAGACTACCAGTGTTTTTCTTTTGGAAGCATAGACCTATGTCCCACTATGGAGGAATATAGGATGTTGGACCTGAGTTTCCAAACAATCAGATCGGATTTATTTGCCTTTGAGATCTGACAAGATCATCCCCGAACTGTCAAAACTGCTCAGAATCTCCAACTTGGAAAAGTTTTTGGAAAAGAATGCTACCAATCTGAAATGGAGGATGCTAGAAATTGAACCGAAAAAGAAGTCAGGATTAGAAAAAGAGAGATTGATTGCCTTGGGCATATTTGGCCTTGTGTTGTTCCCAAGTCAGACGGGTGTAGTGAGTTTGGAGGCCGCTGCTGCTTATGTAGAGTATAAGAATACACAAATCAATCCAGTGGCTGCTATTTTAGCCGAAACCATCTTGACACTTAACCATTGTAGGAGGACCAGAAAAGGAGCAATGAGATGTTGCACGTAATTGTTGTATATCTGGATGGTTAGCCATATCGAAACAAAAAAGCCTGTCTTTAATAATTTTTGGTGGTTCACCCAAAGACCCCTGAAGTTAGTAGAAGAAGAAGAATGGGGAGATCTAGACAACCAAGGTTGGGTTGACAAATTAGAAGGTTTGCCTAATAGTGATTTTAAGTGGAGAGCCCCATGGGTAACGACAGTGAAAGTCTTAATGAGTTGTGGACAAAGATGTTGGGTGCCATTGGTAGGGATTACAGGTTATGTGAGTTATGCTCCTACCCTGGTGATAAGGCAACTTGGGGGCATGCGGTTTGTTCCAAGGACTATGGGAATTGCTCAATTCTTTGGTTTGTTCAAAGATCCCATTGCACAAGAAGTTTTGGAGACCATCAAACAAGATTGGAAGCATCTGGTTTTGGTTGAGATAGGAGGTTTAAAGGATCCAAGTGCAAGCGAAGGATATGCAAGATGGAGAGACTTAGTTGCTTTAGCCATGCCTGGTGTAGAGGCCAAATCTCCCCAAACTATAGAAGAGCCTGTTAAGAGGAAAATGGTTAATAATGAAGAGGAGTTGAGAAGACAAGTGGAAAAACTTTGAACAGAGTTGAGCAAAAGCAGAAAAGACAAGGCAATGTTGGAAGAAATGATGCTAAAAGAAGATAAAAGGAGAGCATTTCTAGATGAGCAAATACAATCTAGAGATGCGCGAATAACAAAGCTTGAGTTAAAGCTGGGTGAGGAGAAGATTACTAGGGAAAGAAGTGAGAAGGAGCTAAGAGGGATGAGTTTGGATTAGATGCAAAGTTGCTCTGAACTTGAAGCAATGGAGATTTGACTTTAACGATTGCCAAGGAAGTGTAGAATATTTCCAAGAAAAATTTGCACAAGTCCAGTTCGAATTGGTGGATAGGATTGGTAAGTATAAGGATTTGAACAAGAAATATATGGAGTTGGAAAGCTGTTCGATGGAGATTGCAAAAGAAAGTAAAAGGAAAGGTTTTTAGGCTGTTGAAACAGAATTAACGGTTAAGAAGAATGAGATAAAAGTTATGCGGATAAAACCTGACAAGGAACGTGAAAAGGTGAAGTATTTGGACGAGAAGCTAGCAGCAATGGAAAAACACAAGGATCAAATCGATGCCAACAACACTACTTTGAACAGAACCAATATGTTGCTCATAGAAAAGATGACCAAAACAGATGAGCAAATGGACAAAGTTGCTGCACATGCTCGAATTATTAGAATCAATGTGCGGAATGTGGGAGGGGACAGCATTCGCTATCGCTGAAGCCTAGCTAAAACCGATGCCTTTCTAGGGAAGATTGAGAATCACGGTTTTGCTTTCTTACCTTTGGCTAGAGTGTTTGTGGAGGAAAGGGATTAATATGTTGTATTTCCTTTTTCATTTATAGATGTAATAAACTTATCAAGCATTAATGAAAAGGGCGTTGACCCATCTTCTTATGCAAAATCTATCTCTTGGTGAATATGATTCAAGCAAACGACTTGAAAGGCAGTACTCCTAGCAATGTGACAAGAGAATCTATTATAAGATGGTGGCTATTATTTGTTCACAAGAAGGCTACATCCATACCCAATATACAAATGCATTCTTATCACAATCATGCATTACATTATGTATTTTCTTATACATCTATACACGCATATGCAGACCTAGAAACATAGGTCCCCCTTCTAGAATCCTTAACAATTGACTAAGGAAAATGATGAAAGGTCACACCTAGTGCCAAAAAGAGCTTGAAGGAATTTGGAATGATGATGCACACTTAATCGGTTTGCTCGAACAAATGTTTCGAGACAACTTTTTCCCTTTAATGAGATCATGCATTTTCAAAAGTTCATCTTGATGTTTTTACACATCACTTTCCAATTTCAAAGTGGATCTTCCAAAACAAACACCTGAACTTTATACTAAGAATGAATGGCCAAACTTTAAAGAATACATAGTAGCGGTAGAAGAGGAAGAATGGGATAAAAATAGGACAACATGAACAAGCTTGGAGACCCGCAAAAGAGAAACTTGAAACCATAAATATGGGTAATGAAAAAAATAAAGAGAGAGCTGAAGATAGGGATTTTGATCACTCCTAAAGAAAGAGAAGAGTTGGTTACTTGAGATTATATAGATGTTTTTGCTTGGTCTTATAAGGATATGTCTGGCTTAGATACGGATATTGTAGTACAAAGGGTACTGCTGGTAGAAGGATGCAAATCGGTTAAGGAAAAGTTGAGAAGAATCTATTCGGATGTCTTGATCAAAGTAAAGGTAGAAATGAAAAAGCAGTGGAACAACGATTTTCTAGAAGTAGTCAAATATCTACAACGGGTGTCCAACATAGTGGTTGTACCAAAAAAGGAAGATAAAATTAGAGTTTGTCTACCACACATAGATATGTTTGACAAATACAACACGTATCTCCACATATTCTTTTATGGATGGTTTTTGGGCTACAATCAGATAAAAATGGCGTAAGAGGATAGGAAGAAGACAACATTTGTAACACCATGGGGAACCTTTTGTTACAACGTCATGCCATTTGGGTCGAAGAATGTTGGGGCCACCTACCATAGGGCCATGGTAACTCTATTTCACGACATGATGCACAAATAGTGAAGTATACATGGATGACATGATTGCTAAATCTAGGGAGGGAGAGAATCATGTCTAAATATTGAAGGAATTGTTTGAAAGACCAAGGAAGTACAAGTTGAGGCTTAACCATGCAAGGTGTTCATTCAGGGTGAAATCGGGAAGTTGTTGGGATTTAGGATGAGTGACAAAAGGATAGAAGTGGACCTTGGTTAAGTAAAGGCTATTCAATCTATGCCAACTCCCAAGAATGAGAAGGATGTAAGAAAGTTCTTAGAAATGTTGAATTACATTGCTCGGTTTATATCCCAATTAACCATGACTTGTGACCCAATCTTCGATTGTTAAGAAAGAAGAATCTCGAATTTAGAATAAGACTGTGAAGAAGTTTTTGAGAAAATCAAGCAGTACTTCTTGATGAAGATGTGTTTTCAGTTGAGGAAGGAAAATTAGATTGGTGGACTATGTACTTTGATGGTGCTCAGAACGTATGTGGTAATAGAGCTGATGTAATGATAGTCTCTCATAATAAAAAGTAGTATTCGATTTAGTTAAGTTGCAGTTTGGGAGCAATAACAACATAGGAGTATGAAGCTTGCATTCTTGTTTTAGAGCGACATTGGAGTTGAATATTATAAAGATAGATATGTATGGAGACTCGATTTTGATTAGTGAAAGGAAAATGGCAAATCAAGGATGAGAAGTTGAGACCTTACCAAGAATAACTGTCTAAATTGGCTAGAGAATTTGATGAAATAAAGTTCACCCATCTAGGAAGGGAAGGAAACCATTTTGCTGACGCTTTGGTCACGTTAGCTTCCATGGCTAGAATAGACTTTGGGCACAAGGTACAGTTGATACACATTGATATAAGAAATAACCCGACTCATTGTTGCTCAATTGAGAGAGAAATAGATGGAAACCCTTGGTACTATGATATCAAGAATTTCATCCAAAAACCAGACATATCTCATGAGGGCATCTACAATCGACAAGAAGACTTTGAGGAGGTTGACAAGGGATTTCTATCTTGATGGGAAAACTTTGTGTAAATAAATCATCTAACGAGATTTTTGTTGAGATGGTTAGAGGCAAAGAGTGGTGAAGAAATTTATGAAAAAAGATTTGATCTGTCGATATGGTCAATTGGAAAAGATTATACCTAATAAATGCCCAAAACTTTAATGGCAAGATGATAATAGAACTCTACGCTAGATGGAAAATCAAGCATTCCAATTCCTTGCCATATAAGCCAAAAATAAATGGTGCGGTAGAAGTTGCTAACAAGAATGTCAAGAAGATTATTCAGAAGATGATATTCACCTCCAAGGATTGGCATGAGATGTTGCCATTGGCCCTTCACGCGTATTGCACCGAAGTCCGAACCTCAATAGGAGCCACCCCGTATATGTTGGTATATGGAATGGAGGCGGCGATGCCTTTAAAATTTGAAATCCCCTCATTAAGAGTATTGATAGACTCAGAGCTAGAAGAGGTAGAGTGGGTAAAAGTTAGATATGAATAGTTAAATATGATTAGTGAAAAGAGGATAGCTACAATCTGTCATCATCAAAGATGGCCAAACCATATGATAAGAAGGTTTGACCTCGAGGATTCTATGAAGGAGATCTTGTACTGGAGAAAATATAGCCTTTTACCATAAGAAGATCAGAGTAAATGGGTGCCAAACAATGAGGGCCCTTACGTGGTAAAGAAAGCATTCTTGGGAGGAGCTTTATTTTTATCTAGAATGGATGGAGAAGATCTAGTTAGACCTGTGAATGCTGACTCTATAAAAAATACTATGCTTCCTGATTAATAAAGTAAAGTTCGGCCATGAATTTTCTCTCAAAAAGAACCTTTTCTTCAGAAACGCATGATCTCATAGCATTCAAGATCTTTTACTAAGGAGATGACTCCATCAATTCTCAAATTCGAGGGATGCAAACCAAATTTAAACCTGATAGGTATTGCACACCACACTGGGGGCAAGAAGTGCACATAGGGGAACATAGTGAATCAAAGCCCAACATTAAAGGGATATCATCATAAAAAACCTCAGAAGCACCTTTATGAGAAATGATTGCATTGAAAGTTTTCATGAACAAAACCAAATTTGTTTTAGTTTTCCTCTTAAAAATAATTTCTCAAAAATGAAAAAGGCAATTAAAACATCGGCAAAAGTATACTACAAAGCAACGTTCGATGGAGCAAGAAAGGGCCCCATAAGAAACTAGAGATCTCTTCACCAAACATAAGAAGGATAAGAAATATAGCGCGTGGAGCATATTCTGTTTCAAGAGGATGAGTCGGACAAACAAATGGAAACAAGAGCTCAATAAGTCTACAATGAAAGGGGGACCTATGTTTCCAAAATAGGTAACAAAAAACATGCATGCTAAATTGTCATAACACTAACCTGGCAGGAAAAGGCATGACGAAAGACAAAATAAGTTTCCAAGTTTTTTGGGAACTGCTGAGGTACAAAATCTCAAGTCAACGAAACTATGGAAAATGATAGGAATTGCGAACCAGCATTGCTTCATTGCTCGAGGTCACCCGATATTGAGATTATTTCTTAGAAAAGCGTGGAGTTTTCTAAGAATTTTAAGAGGGGGCGGTCACTGAATTTGAGACCATTCTTTTTAGAAAAGCGTGTAGTTTTCTAAAAAAGGGTTTAAGATGGGCAGGTCGCCCGATATTGAGACCATTTCTTAGAAAAACATGGAGTTTTCTAAGAATTTTAAGAGGGTTGGTCACCGATATTGAAACTGTTTCTTAGAAAAGTGTGGAGTTTTCTAAGAATTTTAAGAGGGGGCGGTCACTGAATTTGAGACCATTTTTTTAGAAAAGCGTGAAGTTTTCTAAAAAAGGGTTTAAGATGGGCAAATTGCCCGATATTGAAACTGTTTCTTAGAAAAGCGTGGAGTTTTCTAAGAATCTTAAGATGAGCAGGTCACTCGATATTGTGACCATTCCTTAGAAAAGCGTGGAGTTTTCTAAGAATCTTAAGATGGGCAAGTCACCCAATATTGAGAGCATTCCTTAGAAAAGCGTTGAGTTTTCTAAAAAATTTTAAGATGGGCCGTTCACTTGATATTGAGACCGTTTCTTAGAAAAGCGTGGAGTTTTCTAAGAATCTTAAGATGGGAAGGTCACCCGATATTGAGACCATTCCTTAGAAAAGCGTGGAGTTTTCTAAAAGAATTTTAAGAGGGGTTACCTGATATTGAAACCGTTTCTTAGAAAAAGCGTGGAGTTTTCTAAAGAATTTTAGGATGTGCCGATCACCTAATATTGAGACTATTTCTTAGAAAAACGTGGAGTTTTCCAAGAATTTTAGGATGAGTAGGTCACCCGATAATCGGACAATTTCAAAAAATAAAAAAATTGAAATTTTTCTAGAAATCTTAAATAAGCGGAGTCATCTGATAGGGAGACCATTGTTTAGGAAAAGCAGTGAGATTTTAGCAAGATCAGACAGTTTATCTTTACAACACTTACTACGCGAAGCGCTTGACAAGTTTTGCTTCGTAAGCATTGTAAAAGAGGGGGCATCGATTGTTACTCGTTTTGGACCCCACGTGCTGGAGACGGTGTATACCTCTTTTGAACAGAGTGTAGGAGTTTAGCTCATATTCACCAGAAGATTGATAAAAGCACAGAAAGAAATATTTTTTTTTTGAAACCTTGTTTGAGTGTTTTCGCTCTTTTTTATCCTTCCCTTTACTACCAAAATCACCGGGTTCTCTTAGGTTGATCAAGAGTCTTCATAATGCTAAATTCGTTCTTTTTTTATCTGGTCTTTAAGGTTGAATAAATCCCTCAGAATTTGCACTAAAAAATGGTTCTGCTGCTGTCGTAATTTTTTGTTCCAACTTAGGCTCCGATTGACCCGGTTTAATGCGATATCCGACCATCCTAGGTATATTCTATAACTCATTACATGTTGAAAAATTGACGTACACCTTTATTAGGTCCTAGGGATCATTGTTCTTAGAGCGGATTCTCGATCGATTTGGATGCTCAGTATTGTCAGATCAAGAACCTTTTTGACCAACTAGATTACTACCAGTTTCTGTTATGTAAAAAGATTTTATCTCACTTCGACTCCTTCATCAAAGTTGTAGTCCTAGACGTGTAGATGAATTTGGGCTTTTAAATCACTTGATTTCGATATCAGAGGCCTAAGATGTTCCCGTTTGAATATCTAACGTGAAGGTAGAGAATTCCCCCGCAGAGAAGGATATTGACCCAGTCTGCACTAAAGAAACTCTATTTTTGGCCTAGTTTTTGATTTTCGTTCTTAGTTCATACTCTTAGTCATATCAAGATTCTCGGCATTCGTCAGTTTTTGAGTTAGACCCGGGAAATTCCTTTTGACCAACTAGATTCTTTGCCGGTTTACGTTCAGAAAAAGATTTTATCTCACTTCGACTTCTTCATCAAAGTTTTAGTCTTAGACGCGTAGATGAATCTAGGCTTTTGAATCTCTTGATTTCAATATCAGAAGCTCAAGATATTCCCGTTTGAATATTTAGTGTGAAAGCAGGGATTCCTGCCGCGAAAAGGATTTTTGCCCAAGTTCGCAGGCCTGATTCGAAGGATTTTTTTTGGACCCAGGACTGAATTGAAAAGTGATAAAATAAGGGATTCAATTGAAGATGAAATCGAAGGAAATTGGTTGGACCGGATCATGATAAAATGACGGGATTTCTACCGCACCGAATAAGGAAATAAGACTTTGCAGCATGCACCCCTCCCCATCCGATTTCTTTCCTTTTTATTTGCACAACCCTCCCTGTCTAATTTATTTCCTTTTCTCCATAACTTCCTGCTAGTTTCCATGATTATCTCGTTTGATTTTGGAGCTGCAGATCACGTTTTTGTGCAACTATAATTCATAGGAAACAGCAGCTTTTGACAGCTGCAAAATGCCATAAAGAGAAGAACCTCACCATCATCTAATGGCTGGAATTTTAACCCTAACATAGATGGCTTGGATGATGTGTTAATGTTGGAAAGAAATCACTAGAATCAGCACATAATCAATGAGAATATTGCAGTTTCCTCATTTGTATTATTTGGCTGCAAATCAGCTGGGATTGTCATCCTAGATTAATGCATTGAATGTTTCCTAACAAGGGCGATGTATGTCTATATACGCTGCCTCTGCTGACCTAAAGGGGGAGAGAAAGGAGAAAGAGAAAGACAAGAAAAAAACGCAGGAGAGGATAGTGCAGATAACAGAAGAAACAAAAGAAAAAAAAGGGAGACGGAGGCAAAACAAGGAGAAAGAAAGGAGGCTTTTCTTTGATACTAAAAAGCCTTCACTGGAACGTGAAAGAGAGAAAGAAAAGAGGGAGCAGAAGCACAAAAGAAAACAGAGAGTAAGATCTGTAGGTATAGTTTCCAGCTTCTTTTCTTTGTTATATTCAAACTTGGCACCGTTAGGTGTTCTATCCCAAAACCCGTCTCTTCTTTTTGCTCTATATATTTGGTTTTGTTTGAACAAAAGGTACCATGCCCGCCGTTGTTTTTTCCCCGATTTTGAGTAGAATTATTGTTGACGTCAAAGCTGCGTGCTCCTTTTCTTGTTCTGTTCTTTGCGCGAGGGACCGTGAGTTTTTAAAGGTCTTCATTGTCCCTTTCCTCCGTCCGCTTGAGTGTCATCCGCCCTGGCATGTTGCATAGGAAATGTTGTGGCTTATAGGCGTGTTTTTACTCGGAGGAGAAAGTAAAAGAAAAAACATGAGGGAGGGTACTTTTCGGTTAAGGGACTTTGTGTTTTTTTTGTTTTGGCAGGTTCCGGGTCACACTTTTCCTCTGTTTATTGTTAAAAAAATGAGATAGCGAGCATGTTTTTTTTTTGGTCTTAGCATTTCCTATATGTTCTCTTCTTTTGTGTGAAATGCGCATGACAATTTTTTTTATCAAGATCAGGTAAAGGATGAGTGGTGAGTCACGATTCCTGTTATGGGTTTTAGTTTCAAAACTTTGTTTTTATGTTTTGTGCACGCCGACTTGTGTTTTATTTTAGAGAATGATGGGTCGATTTGTTCCGGTTTCAAGTTTAAATTGGTGTGCCAACCTTGTTTATTGGAGATGAATTGTTTTAAGCTTCTTGCGGATTTTGGAATAGGTGAATTTTTTTTTTGTGTGATGTTTGTGTAATCGTGTTATTCATGTTTCTGAAAAAAACAAAAAAATATATTTTCTTGTGTGTTGCATACGGCCAATACCCTAACATGTTTTGAACGCTCTTTTTTATACAAAAAATATTGGAAGTTTTGAAAATGTGTTTTCGCATGGCTTTCTTAAACACACAAAAAAAAATTATTTTCCTGCATTTCTGGATTTTACAACATGTTTGTAAAACTGCTAAGGGTATTGGCCAATATTCCAAAAAATATAAAAAATTATTTTGGGGGGAATTCATCTATTATTCACCGCTAATGTTTGGATAAAGAAATCCTTAAAGGACGAATATCCAAAATATTATTGGGAATAATTTGTTATTATTCACTGTTAATATTTGGATAAAGAAACCCTAAGTGGTAAATATCCAAAATAATTTTCTAGGAATAATAAATCCTGACACGTCCTTGAAAGAAGCCTTGATTATAATCGAGGACATTTCAATTTTCTTTACTCCACGGTTTATGAGCCGTGAGAGTATAAAACACTAAGGCGAAAATAGGCTTTTAAAGTGCCCTAAATTTCTAAATTTTTGTCCCTTCTCCTTGCGATTTACGAGTCCCAAACTCTTGAAATACTAAGGGAAAAATGAGCTTTTAAAGCACACGGAACCTTCTTGGATTTCTATCTTAATAAATTTAGTTTGAATCAAACCTAGGAAAACAGATGAGATTAAAAAACAACAACAACAACAACACCATAGCAATTATAAGACAAACCAAACACTAAGCAGCTTACCTTAGGTAGGGCGTACTAGGGGTGCTAATACCTTCCCTTTACGCAACCAATCCCTTGCCTTAGAATCTCTGAAAGACCAGATAGGTTTCCTAGTGACCATAATACTAGGTGGCGACTTCTTTACAAAAAAAAGACCCCGAAATCAATCGAGGGTCGCCGCGCTCCGCTGCGAGGGTGCGACAGGTATCATCATCATCATCATCCCATAGAAGTCGATGCAAGGTGATCCCCTTACCCGGGATCCTAACATACACTGAATGTATGCTAGCCAAAACATGGTGATCCCTTTACCCGGGATCCTAACATACATTGAATGTATGCTAGCCAAAACATGATGATCCTCTTACCCGGGATCCTAACATACACTGAATTTATGTTAGTCCAAACGTGGCGATCCCTTTCCTAATATACACTAAATGTATGCTAGTTTATGTCTCAAATCACACTTCTCATATTTCATTTGTCAGTGATAATTTCATCACATAGCAATTCACACAACAACCTTTCCCCTTGAGTACACATACATTCAGTAATTCACATTTCACATCAGTAATATATATTAAAACATGGAATTTACCTAGAAGGTAAAGGTGAGATTCACTTACCTACAGTAGAAGCTCTACTCGTGCTCCCCTGCTGCTGCTGTTGCACCACGCCTGTGGTCCCTCCTGCAAATCACAGGTTTATCTCATAAATTTTCCTCACTCAAGGATATGTCTTATAATAACCATATCAACAACCAATAAGTCTTTCTTTTAGTCATTTCTTAATATTTTATATATTTCTCATTTCACTCATTTCTTATTGTTGTTCTTTGTCCAATCCTAATTATCATTCCTTTCTTTATATTTGAACATCCTTTGTCCAATCATATCTTGTCTTGTTTTTAAACTATTACTGTCTGACCTCTCCTCAGATTTTTAACTATATCTAGAGTTATAGAACTCCAATTCAAACGAAATTAGTGTCGTTGGAAAGCTAAGACATGAGGCTACAAGTTCTATGATTTAAGGCGAACCCAATTCTACCTCTAAGATAGTCAAAATTGCTCATCAACAAACACTTGGACTGTTACTGTCCAACTGTTACTGTTTTGTTTTTGAATTGTTACTGTTTGACCTCTCCTCAGATTTTTAAATATATCTGGAGTTATAGAACTCCGATTCAAGTGAAATTACTGTCGTTGGAAAGCTAAGACATGAGGCTACAAGTTTTATGTTTAAGGATAACCCAGTTCTGCCTCTAAATAGTCAAAATTGCTCATCAACAAACACTTGGACATTCTTGCCCAACTATTATCGTTTTGTTTTTGAACCATTCGCTGACCTCTCCTTAGAGTTTTAACTATATCTGGAGTTATAGAACTCCAATTCATGTGAAATTAGTGTCGTTGGAAAGCTAAGACATGATGCTACAAGTTCTATGATTTAAGGAGAACCCATTTCTACCTCTAAGATAGTCAAAATCGCTCATCAACAAACACTTGGACTATTACTGTCCAACTGTTACTGTCTCATTTTTGAACTGTTACTGTCTGATCTCTCCTCAGATTTTTAACTATATCTGAAATTATAGAACTCAAATCTATAATTTAACATCCAGTTATCGATTCATAATCGACTTTAAAACAACTCATAAGACCATGTTTAGAATATCTTACTCGATACGAATCAAGGTCTCGATCCCTCCTTTTCTTTCTAATGATAGCCGACCGTCTCCTCTCCTCTTCTTGTTTAATTTTTCTTGTTAATCCCTTGCCCACCAGTGTTTATTTTTACCTGTAACCCTTAATCTTCGATGGGTTCTTGAAATTTGGTGTTTCTCTCTTGATCTATAAAAATAGATACCAAAACTCCCTCTCTTCTTTCTTCACGATAGTTGCAGATTTGTTTTTGGTAAGAAGAGTAGTATTTATGCTCTATAATTATTCTTATTTACATTTAGGCTCCATTTTCTTTAAGTGTATTCATTTTACTCCCACTTCTTTTTAGTTTAGTTTATTTTCTTTAATTTAATCCAGTCTTGATTATCTCGGGATTTACATTCTCCCCTTTAAATAACAAAATTTCATCCTCAAAATTCAAGTTACATACCTATATCGGAGAATAAGTGTGGAAACTTTTCCTTCATCTCAGATTCTCTTTCCCATGTCTCTTCTTCTGTTCGAGAGCTTCTCCGTAATACTCTCACCAAGGGAACTCTCTTATTCCTCAACAACTGCTCATCTCGATCTAAGATTTTGACGGGCTTAGTTTTCATGGTTAGATCCCCTTTAATCTTCAAAGGAACTTGTGGCAATACCCGTAAGGGTGACATCTTGGCCTTTCGCAACAATGACACATGGAACACATTGTGAATCTTATCCAAATATACAGGCAATTCTAATTGATAAGCAATGAGCCCGATTCTTTCTTTAATCTCAAAAGGGCCAATATATCTCGAGGCTAATTTCCCTTTTACTCCAAATCGAATGATGCCTTTCCAAGGAGCCACCTTCAAAAATACTTTATCCCCCACTTGGAATTCCAAGGGCCTTCTTCGGCGATCTGCATAACTTTTTGTCTATTTTGGGCTTCCTTCATCCTCTTTTTGATCACCCTCACCTTGTCAATTCAGTTGCACCAATTTAGGTCCCAAAAGCTTCCTTTCTCCTACTTCCTCTCAACTAATTGGGGTACAACATTTCCTCCCATACAATGCTTCAAATGGAGCCATACCAATAGTACTTTAGTGGCTATTATTATAATTAAACTCCACCAAGGGTAGAAGATCCTCCCAATTTCCTCCAAACTCCAGCACACAGGACCTCAGGAGATCCTCAAGAGTTTGAATGGTCCTTTCAGATTGACCATCCGTCTGACGATGAAATGCCGTGCTCAGATTCAACTTTGTCCCCATTGCCTGTTGTAAGCTAGGCCACAACCTCGATGTGAACCTTGGATCCCGATCCGATATAATTGAAACTGGCACTCCATGAAGTCTGATTACTTCATTTACATATAATTTTGCCAGCTTATCCACCGAATCAATCATCTTCATAGGCAAAAACAAAACAGATTTCGTTAGTCGATCCACGACCACCCATATGACATCATTCCCCTTCTTTCCCCTGGGTAATCCCGTCATAAAATCCATAGAAATATCCTCCCATTTCCATTCTGGAATTGATAATGACTGTAATTCCCCTGCAGGTTTCTGGTGTTTTATCTTTACTTGTTGACAGATCCCACAGTTTGACACAAATTCTGCTATTTTCCTCTTCATATTTGGCCACCAGTAGTATTCCTTTAAATCCGTATACATCTTTGCACTCCCAGGATGAGTAACAAATCGAGATTCATGCGCTTCTCTTAATACTTCATCTTTCAAAGTCTTATCCCCAGGCAAATAAATTCGCCTTCCTATAGCTATTAGCCCATCGGATAGCATTTGAAATGATGTCTCTCCCCTTGATCTTTTTTACTTTCCCATCTGCTTGTTGAGCCACCAAGACCTTGTCTTGAAGCACAGATCAGATCTTTAACTAAGCTACCAGTGACCCCTCAGGCCCTACACTTAGCCGCAAGCCCTTTTTTTTTTTAATTCCACTATACTTTCATGTTCCTTCAGCTTCATATCATTCATCACTATTTTTTCCTTCTTACTTAAGGCATCGGCTACTACATTAGCCTTACCAGGATGGTAGTCAATAATGCAATCGTAATATTTTATTAACTCTACCCATCTCCTCTGCCGCATGTTCAACTCCTTCTGTGACATCAAATACTTCAAACTTTTATGGTCTATAAAGATTTGAACTTGTGTCCTATACAAGTAATGTCTCCATACTCTTAAGGCAAACACCACCGCTACAAGTTCTAAGTCATGAACCGGGTAATTCACCTTATGCGACTTTAGCTGTCTTGATGCATAAGCAATCACATGCCCGTGTTGCATCAATACACATCCCAGACCCTTTTTTGAGGCATCACTATATACCATAAACCCTTTTGTCCCTGATGGAAGGGCCAGCACAGGAGCAAAAGTGAGCCTTTCTTTCAGTTCTTGAAAGCTTGCATCACACTCTCTTGACCAAACAAACCTAACTTCCTTGCGAGTCAGCTTAGTTAAAGGTGATGCTATGGTGGAGAAGCCCTCAATAAACCTCCTGTAATATCCTGCAAGGCCCAAGAAGCTCCAGATTTCAGTCACATTAGTAGACCTTTCCCATTTTAATATGGCCTCAACCTTTCTTGGATCCACAAGTATTCCTTCTGCAGATATTACATGGCCTAAAAATACCACTTCCTGAAGCCAAAACTCACACTTATCCAGCTTGGCATATAATTGATTCTCTCTTAAGGTCTGTAGCACAACCCTTAAATGTTGTTCATGCTCCAATTGAGAGTTTGAATACACCAAGATATAGTCAATAAATACAACCATATATTGGTCCAGGTAAGGCTGAAACACCCGATTTATCAAGTCCATAAACATGGCCGGAGCATTGGTTAACCTGAAAGGCATCACTAAAAACTCGTAATGCCCATAACGGGTTCGGAATGCAGTCTTTTGTATGTCTTGTTCCTTGATTTCTTAACTGGTGGTATCCAGATCTCAGATCTATCTTAGAGAACACCCTAACATGATTCATCAAGTCCATAAACATGGCCGGAGCATTGGTTAACCCGAAAGGCATCACTAAAAACTCGTAATGCCTATAACAGGTTCGGAATGCAGTCTTTTGTATGTCTTGTTCCTTGATTCTCAACTGGTGGTATCCAGATCTCAGATCTATCTTCGAGAACACCTTAACACCCTTCAACTGATCAAACAAGTCATCTATTCGTGGAAGTGGGTACCTGTTCTTCACCGTCACTTTATTTAATTGACGATAATCGATGCACAAATGAAGGGTGCCATCCTTCTTCTTTACAAACAATACCGGAGCTCCCTAGGGCGAGTTACTAGGCCAGATGAAGCCTTTATCTAACAATTCCTGAAGTTGGACCTTCAGTTCCGCCAATTCCATAGGTGCCATCCTATAAAGAGACTGGGCTATAGGAGAAACTCCTGGAATAATTTCTATGGAAACTTCAATTTCTCTAACTAGAGGTAATCCTGGCAACTCTTCTGGGAATACATCTCGAAACTCTCTTATAACAGGAATACTAGTCAAATCTATGCTACCCTTTTCCAGCTTTCTTACATGGGCTAACCAAGCAGAACAACCCTTCCTCAGTAATTTTCTAGCCACCAAGACTGAGATTACATAACTCGGAATTACTTTTCTTTCCCCTTTAAACATTACTCTTTTATCACCTATTCCTTGGATTATCACCATCTTGGTGAAACAATCCACTTGTGCCTTATGTTTACTTAGCCAATCTATGCCCAGAATTACATCAAAATCATATAGCTCTAACGGCATAAGATCTACCCTCAATTCTAACCCTCCAATATATAGTTTTACCCCTCTATAAATATCATTAATATGTATATTCTCCCCTAGAGGTGTACTAACTGTCGCTCCTACACCCAAGTTACTAGATAACACATGCAAGTTATTCACAATTCTATAAGATACAAAGAAATGACTAGCTCTGGGGTCAATTAAAGCATAACTTGCATCATATCTAACTGTAAGGTACCTGCCACCACATCAGGTATAGCTCCCACATCCTTGTAAGTCATGTGGTATACCCGACCCTGAGTCCTCCCCTCCTGATTTTTAGGCCTCCCTTGAGTAGCACTCATCCCTGACTGGGTAGGCCTGATAGGACGATTGACTGCCACCGATTGCTGCTGGCTCTGAACCTCAATCCTCTGACCATGGGCTCCCTCGGTAGTTCTATGAGGACAATCCTTCTTCCTGTGACTCGTGTCCCCACAATAGTAACAACCTCTTCCTACATGCGGGTACTCTTTCCATTGAAGCCTCTCACCTCTACAAATATAACATGTCCTCAGCATCACAGAGCAATCTTCAAGGTGTCGCTGCTCACACCTTTGACAAAATGGATATACTGGTCTCTTTTGCTCTATAGACTCTCTAGCAGTTTTGACCCCCTGTCTAGACTGTCCTCCCCAAGCTCCTCTTCCACTGACCCGTCTAGATCCTCCTAAGCTCCCTCCTGGGATGAAACTCCCGCCCCTTTTTTGGAACTGACTTGATGATTGCCCGCTCTTCTCTTTCTTTGGGAGAGGAGGTCTCCCATTTAAAAACTCAAAATCTCTCCTTTTAGCTCCAATTACCTGAATCTACTCGACCACTGGTTTCGGGGTATCCCTTATTACCCTCTCCATACCCTGAGCTGCCCGTACCAATTCCAGCACAAACTAAAACTGCATGGCTATCAATATCATCCTCAGTTCCCGCCTCAGTCCATCACAGAACCTCTCTACCCTGTGGCGCTCTGTGGGAAGGTTGGTGGAGGTAAAAGCTGCTAAGTTCTGAAATCTCCTCTTATACTCCAGAATTGTCAAATCTCCCTGCCTCAAATCCAAGAACTCTTGTTCTTTCTCCCTCTTATATTCCCAGGAATAGTACCTCTCCTCAAACTCTTCACGAAAGTCCCTCCATCTCAATACCTCCCCTAATCTCCTCTCTTTAATGGTCTCCCACCAAAAGTAGGCATTATCAACCAATAGCCGAGTCACGCAATCCACTCGTAGCTCTCTAGCACCTGCATCTGATAGCACCTGCATCTGATTTATAACTCTTTCCACTTTCCTTATCCATTGCTTAGCAACTTCAGCATCCTCTTCACCACCGTAAGTCATACAATCCATCTCTCTCATACCTTTCACCCATTGCACTATAGTGACTACTCCCCCTGATCTAGGAGCTATACTGGAGGCTCCCACTACCATTCCTGCTGCTACATCTCTGACTATATGTTCCATAAAAGCTAGATCTAAAAATAGGTTTGATCCAACTACCGGTTCCACTGGTGGGGATATATTATCCCCCCGTCTTTCTGATACCTCGGGCATGGACACATCTGCCTGACGGGACAATGAATCATCTCGAAGTCTCACTGACTCGCCAGCTTCAGAGTACACTGATGTTGCAGGTATATGAGAGGAGGTGTCTGCCAAGGGATCCCAGTCTGGATCACTTTCATTTCAAAAACTTTAGTCACTTCCCAAACTGGGGATGGATCAGTCCTGGCTCCTTGCCTTCTTCTCACCATCCTGAAACACATTTCAAAATCATATAATCATTCTTGTCCCCGGAATAACAACCTGGGCTCTAATACCAATTGTAACAACCCCCATTCCGGGATAAAAACAACACTCTCATGTCAATTGAAAACAAAGTAAATTTTTTTCTTCCCTTATATATATATATACACACATGGTTTTCATATTAAAATTTACAGAAATTTCGACGGAGTTCCACCTATACCGGAAGGTCCCAAGTTATCGACATGTAACCTGTTTACACTTCTAATAACTCGCATCTCATAACTTAATCCCAACCTAATCATCTTGGGTTTCAATTTCCACAATATTCTCACACCTATTACCCATAATATTCATGATATACATTATATAACAAAATATCATTATGGATGGAATATCTTACCCGATACGAATCAAGATCTCGATTCCTTCTTTTCTTTATAATGACATCCGACCCTTCTCTTTTCTCTTCTTGTTTAATTTTTCTTGTTAATCCCTTACCCACTAGTGTTTATTTTTACCTATACCCTTAATCTTGGATGGGTTCTTGAAATTTGATGTTTCTCTCTTGATCTGTAAAAATAGATACCAAAACTCCCTCTTTTCTTTCTTCAAGTTGCAGATTTGTTTTTGGTAAGAAGAGTATTATTTATGCTCTATAATTATTTTTATTTGCATTTACGCCCCATTTTCTTTAAGTGTATTCGTTTTTCCCCCACTTCTGTTTAGTTTATTTTCTTTAATTTAATCCAATCTTGATTATCTCAGGATTTGTAAATCTGCACCTTGATTTTCAAGCCTGCGTTTATATTCAATCTTGTAATCGTAACCAAGCAACTTTGGCAGCCATCGTGTCTATGTAGGAGTAGTAATCTGTTGCTCCAACAAATACTTAAAACTCTTTTGGTCTGTGCGAACAGTAAACGATCTGTCCAGCAAGTAAAGACGCCATTTCTTAACAGCTTTGATGATAGCCAACATCTTATTCTCATAGGTGGAAAATGCCAAGGCTGACCCTTTTAATGCTTCACTGGAATATGTCACTCGTTGACTATTCTGGGTAAGAATTGCACCAAAACCGATTCCACTTGCAACACATTCCACCACAAAGTGTTGGGAGAAGTCTGAAAGACATAGAACTGGTGGTGTAGTTAATGCTTATTTGAGTTGTTTGAATGGCCTTTATACTGCCTTTGTCCAATGAAAGCCATATTTTTTCAAAAGTTGTGTTAGAGGGGCTGCTATACCTCCAAAATGACGGATAAACTTTTGATAATATCCAGCTAAACCAAGAAAGCCACACATTCCTTTTACTATTGTTGGTTTTGGCCAATCCAGCACAGTTTGTATTTTCATTGGATCAACTAATACACCTTGTTCGAAGATTTGATGCCTCAGGCAATCCACCTGTAAAATGTTAAAACAATATTTTTCTTCTTTTGCAAATAAAGAGTTAGTGGACAAGATGTGTAGTACAATTTGCAAATGTATAAGGTGGTCTTCCCATGATTTTGAATACACAAGGATATCATAAAAAAAAAACCAAGATAAACTTTCAAAGATAAGGACGGAAGAGCTCGTTCATGAGGCTTTGGAATGTTACTGGCACATTGGTGAGGCCAAATGGCATCACTACAAACTCATAATGACATTTGTGAGTGTGAAAAGTTGTTTTAAGAATGTCTTCCTCCCGTACTCTTATTTGATGGTAACCCGACCACAAATCCAATTTGGAGTAAATTTGTTTTTCCATAGAGCTCATATAATAATTCATCAATCACAGGAATATGATACTTATCTTTGATTGTGATATCATTTAGAGCACGATAATCTACACAGAATCTCCAGGATCCATCCGGCTTCTTTACTAATAAAATAGGAGAAGAGAACGAACTGTTGCTTGGCCTTATCAGTCTAGTTTGCAATAGCTCTTGCACCATTATTTCAATCTCAGTTTTCTGATAATATAGATATCTGTAAGGCCTGACACTTATTGGTCCGATTTGTGGCTGTAGTGGAATCTGATGGTCATGTGTCCGTTGAGGTGGTAAACCAGGAGGTGCTGCAAAGACTGAAGAATATTTAGCCAATAGTGAGCTCATTTCAGACAGGTAAAAAGGTGATTAGACAATGCTTTTGGTTGGTATTATTTGGAAGAACAATGCAATGCCCTACAATTCATAGAGCTCCTTATTAGACAAGGCTATGATGCTTGTTGGTCTAATTCCATGAAAAGTATGAAAGGCTCCTCCTTCTTTGAAAGACATGGTCAGCTATTTATAATCCATCTCCATGGGACCAAGAGTTTCTAACCATTGCACTCCCAACACTAATTGGCATGTTGCAATAGGCAAGATGTAGAAATCAGTGATGACTGGATATCCTTCTATATTGATGGTGAGTGCCTAACATTGTCCAATACAGTCTATCTTCTCTCGGTTAACCACCATAACTTGAAATTTCTTTTCCCGGTTTACTGACAACCCAAACTTAGAAACAATAGCTTCATCAATAAAATTATGAGTGCGGCCACCATCTATTAACAACATTACCTTCTTGTTCTTCGGTTGGCCTATGACATGCACAATTTGTGGATGGTCGGTTCCTGTCATGGTGTGGAAAGAAATCTCAGGTATGACTTCATTCTCTACTAGTTCGAGTTGGCCATTCACAGTGTCCTTCCTACATATGATAGGAGAATCCCAAATCATAAACAATTATGGCCATTGGCAACGATGTCCTGGAATAAACTTTTCATCGCAATAATAGCATAAGCCCTTCTCTCTTCACTCTTGTGTCTCTTGATTAGTAATTCTGCGAAAAGATGCTAGTGGGGTGTTGGAATCGGTATTTATTCTTTGACCTTGTGGTGGCCCCAACACTTCAGCCGTGGGGTTGGGTGATGCCTTTACTATCATTAAGGATGGTACTGAGGTTGGTATCGACCGTATTGGGAGAGGGGCTATCTTGTGCAACTGATTTCCTTCCTCAATCAATCTCGCCACTCCTATGGTATCTGCAAAGGTATGAGGTTGTTTGATTTTAATATCCAAACGAATCTCATCTTGAAGTCCTGCAATAAAACAACCAATAAAATTTTTTATGGCAAGCCATCAACTTGATGTGAGAGTCTCTCAAAAGCCTTTTGGTATGCTGCCACCGTCATGTTTTATTTAAGAAGAGTCAAGGCTTCTGATGGGTCTTCATAGTCGGTTGGACCATATCGTTGTTGTATAGCCTTGGTAAACTCATCCCATGTTAGTGGTCCGTGAAACTTGGTTAATCACCTATGCCACTGTAAAGCAATGCCCTCTGGATGGAAAGAGGCCAGTTGAACCTACTGGTTCGGCATAATATTTTAAAATTCAAAATATTGTTTTGCCTTGTAAATCCATCTAGTTGGATCTTCTCCATTAAATTTTGGAAAGGATAACTTGAGATTGTGGTGTTGATGATTATTAATGGGGGTGAGGGTGAGTTGGTTGTTGGTGTGAAGACTCTTCATTAACAAAGGGGTTGATTTTAGGAGAATTAGTGTTGAGGTTACGGGTAATACGAAGAGCTTGAAGTTCTATCAAAACCACTTGTAAGGTAGCATTAACCTGATCAAAGCTCGACTCGTGTCGAACCAGGATTTCATTGACTTCATTGTGAAACTCCGCGTTTGATTTGCCATGAGTATCCATGGTCGAAACTAGGAATAACCAAGGATAACCTGGCTCTGATACTACTGATAGAATTAATTTTAAGGAAGAAAAAACATAGTAGAGAAAAGTGATCTGTGATTGAAGTTAATTTTTAAGCTTTTCTCTATTAAAATATCTTTTGGCATTTGTAGTCACATAGTACATAACAGAATGAACAAACAAATAGCAAGAGTTGCACCACTATTCCACTTCTAACCAATAACTATTGAACCACGTTGCTGCCCACCTTGCAGCAGCAGTGCAACCACTACATATTTGTGGCATGATCCTATGTTCTTGTGCACATAACATACCCTTTTATATATTTTTGTTCTCTTTGTTATATATTATTTTTCTTTAAAACTTAAGAATTGCAACATTAGAACGTCCTATCTATATCGTAACAAAAAAACTTGTTTTATAGGAGTTTGTGAGCTAGAAGCTTGCCGAAACCAAAAATCTTTCGAAACCCATTGCACAAATAGTAAAAAAAAAAAAAACTAAAATTTAAATTTGAAGTTTTTACAAACTGTAGGTGGTACCGAGTTAGATGAGGCAATGATCTGAAAATTATTAATATATACACCATACAAAAAATGGGACCTGACTAGTTTGAAACTTGCGGATATATATATATATATATATTTCCAAGAAATTAATGAGATGCAAGAAAATTACAAAACGGTCACATCACAATGGTTGTTAAAATTCAAGCAAACTGGCGGGGTCCGTGTAGTGGTCGTTAGAAGCTGCTAAAGTTTCTTGGTGGAAATTTCCATGTTCATAAGGAAAATAAATAAATAAAGAGACGAAGAGAAACAACAGCCACAATTTCTGATCATGTCATTTCATCATTATCCTTTTCCATTAGTGCGTGGACGGACCCTCTACTCTTTTTCTCAGTGAAATCTTCACCAACCGCTGTGCTGCAGGCTGCTTGGAAATATACTCTCTCCTCTTTTTCCGTCAATTTTTGGAGTTGACCGGAAACTTCCCAGGAAATTGGTTTTGGAAGTCAAGAAAGTAGATGGTGATTAGTTAGGATGTGAAATTGAATCCTCCACAGTAAATTGGCTTTGAGAATATATTTATTTTAAATGCTAGCACGAACCGTCCACAATCCGTGAAGGGCCGGCAAAAGAATCCAATTTGGATGAGTACTGATCGAGACTGTTAGTTACCACCGGTAGCAGCTTTGATCGGCAAGTACAGATCCATGAAGGGCAGTCATGTTGGTGAAAGAACAGATATCATAAAGTTGGAGTCCACTCGATATGATTTTCTAGTTTTCCCTCGTCTTTTTCCGTGTATGAAAGTTGTTATAATCAGCAAATAACTGATATTTTTAAATTTTTTATAATTTCTAAAAATTATCTTTTATCTAAATTTTTTAGAAAAATATTTTTCTAAAATTTAATTTAATTTTTATTTCACTTATAATTATTTTTTATTGACTAATTTTTTTAATGACAAATAAAAAAATAAATTTTAAAAATTATTTTTCAAAAAACAAACATGTTAATATTATTATAATAATGTAATAAGAGAAGACCGTCCCTTTCTATTATAATATAAAAGAGTATGGACAATCCACTAAAAAGTAAATGATACTACGCTTGGAACCTAACTTTGATCTGATTGGCCCTAACAAGGCATCACTGGAGTTGAGCCGTCTTCAGGTAAATTCCAAGTCAATTATGAAGGGAAGTAGTTCATATGCGGAAGATTTGGTAACGTGTTTAAATCTGTATTTTTAAAAAATTAATTTTTTTTTGTTAAAATTTAATATAATTTATATATTTTAAATTATTTTGATGTATTAATATCAAAAATAATTTTTTAAAAATAATATGTTGATATTAAAAATAATTTTTAAAAATAAAAATCTTTAACATATATTTTAATATAAAAAATTATTTAAAAAATATTTACAACTACACTGACAAATATATCCAACATTACATACTGTCCAGCCGTAATTTTTTAATTCTTACATAAATGGTAGAATATGCAAAAGTACACACTACAACAACCAAGTAGCTGTCCCATATGCTTTCAGTCTTCCTTATATATTCCTTTGTTAGTTCCCATCATTTCTCATTCCATTCTATTCTCTTCTGTTCTACAATAATGGCATCATCACCCGCCTCTCTGTTGTTCAAAGTTCACAGACGTGAACCAGAACTGATCAAGCCTGCCAAGCCCACCCCACATGAGTTCAAGCTATTATCTGACATTGATGACCAAGAAGGTCTTCGATTCCACATTCCAGTCATGCAATTTTATCGCAACAATCCCTCTATGCAAGGGAAAGACCCCGTCAAAATCATTAGGGAGGCACTTGCCAAGACATTAGTGTTTTACTATCCATTTGCCGGTAGACTCAGGGAAGGGCCTCACCGCAAGCTCATGGTGGAATGTACCGGTGAGGGTATCTTGTTCATAGAAGCTGATGCCGATGTTACACTTGAGCAATTTGGCGATGCGCTTCAACCACCTTTCCCCTGCTTGGAGGAGCTCCTCTTTGATGTCCCTGGGTCTAGTGGGGTGTTGAACTGCCCTTTGTTGCTTATTCAGGTAATTAATTTCCTTGCTATATATGAGTTTCCACACCTTCATATGCTCGCGTACAAACATGGATGATCCCGGGATACAATATTATCGTGTGTGTGTGTCTGGGAACGTAAATATATATAAATATTTTAATCAATGACATGATAGGTAAAGCATGTTCCTAAGTCAAAATCTTTATCGAGTCAATTAGCATTTAAGATGCTGATTTCAGAATTTAAATTGAAAAAAATAAAAAGAAAACGAACCTTCTTAATTTTCAGAATATGTAATTTACTAATTATATATTCCCTTCATGTATATGAATAAATTAATGACGATAGGCTTAATTAATAAATTCTGACAGGATCCATCCATCTACATGCCTATAAGAATTTTGGTTTCCACGGGTGTGTGTGTGTGTGTACGAACAACTTGGAAGATTGACAGTGAAAATAACCAGAAATATTGACCTGCTGCTGCACCTACTCCCTCCTGCATGTGTTCAAATTGTAGCTTTTTTTACATCCAAGTTCTACTACAATTTGGGATAGATGAAAAACAGGTTCAAACACAATTTGTGATAGCGCTAAAAGCATCTACAATGCGAAACGGATAGGTGGATATACAACTGGTGTCTAACACATATATATATATTGGACAAATTGGCAGGTGACGCGCCTCAAGTGTGGTGGTTTTCTGTTTGCCCTCCGCCTGAACCATACCATGAGTGATGCCGTGGGCCTAGTCCAATTCATGGCAGCAGTGGGTGAGATGGCACGGGGAGCCAATGCGCCCTCCGTCCCAGCTGTGTGGGAAAGACAAGTTCTCAATGCTAGTGACCCTCCACGAGTTACATGCACACACCGTGAGTACGAGGAGGTAGCTGACACCAAGGGTACCATTATTCCACTTGATGATATGGCTCATCGTTCCTTCTTCTTTGGCCCTTCAGAAATGTCTGCTCTTCGAAAATTTGTCCCGCCTCACCTTAGCCATTGTTCTACTTTCGAAATTCTAACAGCATGTCTTTGGAAATGTCGTACCATTGCCCTCCAACCAGATCCTACCGAGGAGATGCGCATAA
Organism: Populus deltoides; assembly: GCA_015852605.2. NCBI lineage: Eukaryota > Viridiplantae > Streptophyta > Magnoliopsida > Malpighiales > Salicaceae > Populus > Populus deltoides. The sequence continues at coordinate 9,839,780 of CM027588.2, read as the reverse complement.
TTTGCATTGTCAATGCTCGTGAGAAATTTAACCCTCCATTGCCAAGAGGATACTATGGTAATGGCTTTGCTTTTCCGGTAGCAGTGGCAACTGCAGGAGAACTCTCAAGAAATCCATTTGGATACGCCTTGGAATTGGTGAGAAAGGCTAAGGCTGACGTGACTGAGGAATACATGCGATCAGTATCATCTTTGATGGTGATTAAGGGGAGGCCTCACTTTACAGTGGTAAGGGCATACCTAGTATCGGACCTGAGACGTGCAGGATTCGAAGAGGTAGATTTTGGATGGGGTAATGCTATATATGGTGGCGCTGCCAAAGGTGGGGTTGGCGCCATCCCTGGAGTTGCAAGCTTTTATATCCCATTTACAAACAAGAAAGGAGAAAATGGGGTTGTGGTCCCATTTTGCTTGCCGGCTCCTGCCATGGAAAAATTTGTCAAGGAGCTTGACGGCATGTTGAAGGTCGACCAGCCAGTTAGCGCGCAAACTAAGTCCAAATTTATTGCATCCTCGCTATAAGTTGATTTGCTTACTCTTTCTTTCCAGAAGCTAAAATGTTAGTCTTCGCTACATGTGTACTAAGGTTAAAATGGTGGGAGTGAGAGTGCTGATGAAAAGGCCAGAAAAAATTAGGGGAGGGGGAAGAACATATATATTTATGTATGTTTGTTTGAAATTCTCTTCAAAAGATTTCTGTCAATTTAGCGTGTGCTTCGACTATGAATCATTAATTATATATATTTTTTACTTGTTTATACCATTCTGAGATAATTAACATGCAATTAACAAATAAAATACCAAAAAACTAACATTAAAGAAGAAATAGAGAGCCCTTCGCTGTAAAAACAGAAACTTAATTGCAAAAGATTCTGGTGAGAGAGAAAACTATCAAGTTGTTGTCCAATAATTTTAATTTTGAAGTTTATATATTTGTTTTTTTATAATAAAGGATCTCAATGGAGGTATTCTCACCTTTAATAGCGCCGAAAAAAATAAATTGAGGTCATTAATTTTTTTTAATTTCTTTTATTTTTATTTTTATTTTTTTAAGAGATTAGAGGTTGTTTTAGAATTGTAGTAAGTTTTTTAGAGTTTTTAAAATGTTTTTAGATAATAATAAATTAAAAACTTAGTTTTTGGATTCTAAAATCTAAACTAATAATAATAATAATAATAATAATAATAATAATAAATAGTCAGGTGCACATGAACTTTTGGATCTTTACCATTCACAGGTCTGGCCTGCCAAGCCTATCAACGCATGGCTTTATTTAAACTGACCAATACCATCTTTCTCATTTTTTTATATTTTTTTTTTCTTCATACTTTTTATATTTAACTTTTAATTGATACCTTCTCTTCTGTGTTTTTTTTTCAATATTTAGTTTACCTTTTTCTAAAATAGTAATTAATCTTTTTTATTGCTTTTGTGAATTTTATAATGCTTCAAAACTATTATTGTAATTTATCTTTAAATTTTTCATGTTATATTTTAAATAAATAAATTATATTTACATGATGTATTTTTGAAAAAAATTATTTATTCTTGATAACCATCTTTAAGATAAAATAAATAAAAAATAAAAATGTCAATTAGAATTAAATATTTGCATGTGGGTTAATTTTTTTACTAGGAAAATTAACTTTTTATTTTTATATTTAATTATAATTATTTTTAAAAAAATTTATCAACTCATATATTTTATTAATTTATTTTATTTGACATTGACAACATCTTTTTATTTCTTGATTAAAAGAAACATTGTAGCATAAACTAAAAAAAATGATCGCTTTTCTGTTCATTATTGATCACCCAAACTCATTGTTACTATATATTTAAACAATGATTTTTTTTTAAAATCAATTTAATCATCAAACTTTTATCTTACACAATTAAGCTTAAATTATCACACAGTTGCATATTTTTTTGGAAGGGAGAGTTAAGTTAAAAAACAAAAGACTAAAGTGAAAAAGCTAGCAAAATAGAAGGCGGCTTTAAATTTTGTTTAAAAAGTTTATTTTAGTCCCCATCTCCTTTAGCTATTAGGTATATTGGTCCCTCTAATATTTTTTAAAAAAACTAGTTTTCAACATAACTACATAACAACTAGTTATGTGACCCGTGTTTTGTCAAGAGTCATATTTTTATCTTCTATTAAAAAAATTATATCTACTGTTTTTTCGATGTATTTCTGTAGCTAAAAATGTTTTTCAAGTACAAATCAAAAAGTTTATGTAATCAAATAAATCGAAAATTCTGGGCTAATAAATTAAAAAAATCACTAATGCTAACTAAAATTAAAGTTGAAAAAATTGATAGACAAATATAGATCAAAATATTTAATCTGATGAGACATTTATCTAGCTGTATTTGCTAAATCTTGTTAATCAAATAAGATTTTTCGATGCATTTCTATAGCTAAAAATGTTTTTCAAGTACAAATCAAAATGTTTATGCGTACATGTAATCAAATAAATCGAGAACTATGTGTGCTAATAAATTAAAAAAATCACCAATGCTAACTAAAATTAAAGCTGAAAAAATCAAGAGACAAATATAAATCAAAATATTTAATCTCGTAAGATGAGACATTTACCCTGTTTTTTTTTCTAAATCTTGTTAATCAAATAAGCACATACATTATATTGTTTGAATAAAATGAAAGGAAAAAAATTATCATGCAAGGCTACACATATTAGAAAAATTATCTAAAAAAATTGTTTTCTTTTTATTTTAAAAAATAAAGTTCATCTATATAAAAAATTAAAAAAAATTATATATAAATAAAAAAAATCAATTCAAAAATTAAACACACAAAATAAGTTTTTTAAAAATCACTATCTAAAAAATATTAAATAAGAAAATTTTAAAACAATCATAGATGGGTGATATTAATTGAAATATAAATTTAAAAATTATTAAAAAAAAAGACATCTAATTAAAAACAAGGTATCAATAAAAAAAAAAAGAACAATTAAAAAATAATATCCTTAATATTGTGGCTAAATTTGTCAAATCTTTGATCCATGTCATGGACTTAAATGGATTAAATAATTTTTTTTCTCTTAAATTTTTTTCGCCTAATTTTTCCATAATCCAATTACTTTGTTGGCCGAAAAATTGCCAGATGGACGTTCTTTGACTCAGGCTCCGTTTGTTTGCAGGAAAGTTGTTTTTTTTGGAAAGTGAATTCCGGGGAAAGTGAATTCCTGGAAAATGAATTCCGGGAAAGTATTTTCCGATGTTTGATAGTGTTATGGAAAATGAACTGGAAAACACTTTCCAGTGTTTAGTTATGTTATGGAAAAGAAACTGGAAAATAATTTATTAATGAATTAATTTTTTTTAAGTTTATCTAATATATATATAATATTTAATATAAATATTTAATCACTTACAATAAAAGAATGAAATCTAAAAAGTATAATGATGAATTTGTTTTTTAATATATATTTATACATAGCATATTTTATAAAATATTACTATATATGTCATATCATATTATATAGAAATAAGCTTGTGAAATATTTTTTAAGTAAAACCTATTACTATATTTTTTTCAATTTTAAAAGCTTAAAATAAGTTTTTTTTTTCATATGAAGAAAGCTAAAATAAATTATGCTCAAAGAAGCTGACAATATACAATTCATAAGTTCACAATGATCAATAAGATCAATCATTTTAATTCTTAATAATGTGATTATCGAATAATTAAATAAACATAAGTTTCGAAAATCACCTCGTATGCGGCAACACAACACACGATCAAGTTCTTGGCTAGGTTCAATTCTATTCTATTTTGATTTGTTAGTTATAACCATGGAGATTGTTGAGTTCAAGCAGTAATACGTAGGCAAGGCTGGTCCATAATATTTATGTGATAAAAAAACTAATCAACTCAATCATCAGTTACAAATTAAACACATAATTTAGAGGAACAATGCCTTACTTAGAGTTGTATTTCATTACACTATTAAACACATAATTTATTACTAAAATTACAAATATAATATAATTAGTTCTCATGATCTATGTAGTTCTACTACAACCACATGAACAAACTACAGCAGCCTTTATAACAAAACCCCACCGTTTTCTCTGTTCTCTCTCTCCTATCTCTAACTCTCTCCCATAACTAATTAATTATCTCATTCGGTTTCATTCCCATCATCATTCGGTTTCTCCTCTCATCCGGTTTCATTCCCATCTCACTCCCATCTCATTCAGTTTCTCATCCTTGTCAATCTGTTTCTATCATTCGGTTTCTCATGCCCCTCTCAATCGGTTTCTTCATTCGGTTTCTCAAATTCCCCTCTCATTCCCCTCTGATTCCCCTCATTCAGTTTCTGAAATCCCCCCATTCCCCTCATTCCCCTGGGTTTTCTCGTCTCACTGTTCATTCTCTCTCGCTTATCATTGATCGTTCTCTCTCGGTTGTCTCTCTTCCCCTGCTTGCTCTCGGTTCTCTCTAACCATTCCCCTGTTCTTTGAAGAAGCAGGACACCATCACAGATTCAAGGGGCAGGACACCATCACCATTCCCCTGTTCTCTCTCTCTCGGTTCTCTCTCGCCTATCACTGATTTGCTCCTCATCCCCAGTTCTCAACCCTCTTTCACTCGACAGTTTCCCCTCCTGTTCGCGTCACTCTCTTTGTGCTGGATCCGGTGCGGGGAAACAGGGTAAGGGCTGGTTGGGTCTTGTTTGGGGATTTTTATTTCTCTAAAGCAGCTGCCGAATGTGCAAGAAACAATGGGGTTTTTATGGCTTGATTGTGATGCAATTGGTTGGGTTTTTCTGTGAGCATTTTTTACTGTGACGAGGAGATGAAGAAGAAAACTGGGTATAAGAAAAAAATTGGCAAACAAAGAAAAATACAGGACAGACAAATTAAACAGCAAAAATATGTAGTGTTTGGACAGAGATGCAGAGAGGAGTTAGATTGTTTTATCAGTAAAGATAGGAAAGTGTTTTTCTTTAGACAAGGAAATGAAAACACTTTCCTGCGGGTAAAGTAAGCTGTTTTTGTTGACCGGAATTAATTTTTCTTTGACCAAGTTTCCGGATGATTGTCAAACATTGAAAAATAAGGAAAGTGAATTCCAGGAATTCACTTTCCTTGAAACAAACAAGGCCTCAATCCATTTTTCAAACTCTTCTTTACCCAAAACGTACATAAAATATTCTAGGAGCTGTGATAAACCAATTCATTGTCTCTAAAAACCTAAAATCAATCTAAAATAAAAAAATCAACCCAAAATAAAAAAATTTCTCGAATTCATATTTGTTTTTTAGGCAATTTTTATGCAGCTAATCGATCATCTAGCATGACAAACAGAAGAAAATAACATAGTTATCAAGGGAAAGTCTCAACCTTCCACAAAAGAAAGTTCTTATTTCATGTGCTTTCTCAAAGAAGATTATTCCTGCCCTAATGGGTTTATTGAGAACTTCACCATAACCATAAAGACTAGATCAGAATGTTCCAAGTTTTTGGTAGTTTCAAAGTTAAATAATTATTGATTTTATATCATCTACTTTTAAATATTCAAATTAATATCATTTAGAATTATCAAAAATCAACAGTAGTGTGGAACCAGTTCAACATACATTCACTAGCTAGAATGAAAGACGAATCAAAGCATATGCTGAATTTACCAGAAATTCTCCTTTTCTTCCCATTTCTGATAGTCAGAATGTTACATGCATTGTTCTTGCATACAAAGGCCAAAAAAAATTTAAAAAAATGGATGAAACTTACAATCTAATCAAAATATTCCTACCACTTTATTGCAGCCCCCCAAGTCTTCTTTGTCGTTCGGTCTTGTAGCATATGAACATCGGGTCACATATATATATACCTTCACTCCTTGCCTACCAAAACGTTTTCTAGCATTTTCATATTTCAGGCCATTTCTCTTTTCTAATTGGTTATCATGGTCCATGCCTTCATTGGATACATGAATGAACGGCCTAATTACGCAATCCAGGAGAAAATGAATTAGAACATCCTTGCACCTTTGCCACTTTCACTTTTTTGGGACAACAAAGAAAGGTAGAGGGATCTCACTTTCCCTGGAATTAACAGAATTCTCCTCTTTATGCTTGATTTCTGAATGCGTAAGTCCACCTTGGTGACCACCGTTGTTATCAACGTCATCGCTCACAACCACCACCCCACCAAAATGCACGTGGCGTATACCATCTGAAGAAGGCCTCTGGGGCTCATCATCAAACGGTGGATTCCTTGGTGACATTGCAGCACCTTCTTTGCTCGAAAATGGGGATCCTGAAGGGGATTTGCATGGTTCAGAAAGTGTATAGTCAACAGGTCTAAGGCATCGGTAAATGTAGGTCAGAAACCAAAATGCCCATGGCGCAGCGACTAGAATCATTCCTGCGATGGCATACCATGATTTTACGTTGCTTATAGGAAGGAACATGTAAAGAGCAAGAAGAGCTCCACCAGAAACAAGACATGCAGAAAATAGAGCTACGGCGACGTAAATTCTCGGATCTCCTTTCCTTTCCTCCATTGAAGACAAAATGGATGACCACCCCTTGTTTTTTCTTTCTTTCTGGTTTAGGGATGCTGTGCGGTGGATTTTGAAGGGATTGTTTTGCACTCCATCAAGGAAGAAAGGTTAAAAGCTGGGATTAACAAAGCATTGATATCAGGAAGAATTGTTCGTCTAAGATAATTTGTTTTTTTTTTTTTTTTTTTTAATATAATGATGTTTTTTTCATGACCGTTAACCAGCTATGTCTTATACTCTATAGCAGACACGTCGCTACCCGAAAGGAGGACGAACAGAACAAAAGAAAAGGGATCAGCTTGGCAAAAGAATGGTAATATAATACTGTTTTCAGCTAGAAACTTGAATTTCGTGAATCAGGAAAAGCCAGCTTCCTTCCTTGACAAACTCATAGAAGCCAAGGCAACCAAATAAATTCATATGAACGAACAGAATGTGTTCACAATGTCCTTTAAATCAGGTCTTTTGCTTTCTGTTCAGTATTTTGTTATTACTCTTTTACAACTAGCTATATGATATATTTTGGGATATAGTAATTGAAGAGAACACTGGACTCTGCTATGCTGTACCTCGATCGAATAAAAAATTTTCTCAGATGTAAAAAAAATTATCGAAGCATCGCTAACATATTTTCTAAAAGAACAAATTTAATTAAGAATTCAAAATGTATTATATATTTTTATTTAAAATTGAAATGATAATATATTGAATTCACCATGATTATTCTAATTAGTTGGCATTTGAAACACGCGAGAATAATCCTAAAAAAATAAATTGAAAAGCTCAATTCCTAATTAACGCAATATTAAAGGACAAAATTGATTTAATTGCGGCATCGGAATCAAGGAGTCGTGACCTAGTTGTTTGGTTCAGGGTCATTAGGAGACCGGGTGGATTGGTCTTAAATGAAATTTTAGGATAAAGGACTAGTTGTAGCTAAAATCAATATTAGAACCCTTAACATACTTTACATTAAGGAAGCTGCATTGTGTAATTTAGATGTGGCGTAAAGGTATTGATGGGTTCCTAAACGATGGTTCATCTATGACTTAAAATAAAGATTTATTCTTATGAATCAATCTGGCAGTTTTTAATTCATTATGTACTTGAATACCCAAATAAATTCTAGTGGGAAGAATTCATATAGATGCTTTGACAGGGTTCACATATCATGTAAGGCAAACGAGTTTTCCACAACTTTGTATGTCGTGGTGAAAAATACTTCCAAATAAAATTGGTAACCCAAAATAATTTTGAGAATTTTCAACTCAAATTCTGGTATTTAAATGTCAGCCAACTTATAGGTCTAACATTTATACTAAAATATTAACCATTAATTTTTATAAATTAAAATTTTTAGGACTTATTGAAATATTGGTCAAGTTCTCATGGATTTAATAAATTTATTATTAAATCCAAAAATACATGCAAAGATATTTTTTGAATTTTTGTATATATATAAAAAATGCTAAATCATACAATATATATATAAGCAAAATATGATTTCTATCTTTTAAGAGACTTAGTTAAATGCACACCAAATAAAATATATTTTTGTTGTTTTGAAATGAAACAATTTTTTCATAAATTTTTGAAATTTTTGAGATTTCAACGAAAAATAAATATTTTAATATTAGGTCAGCATCTTACAATATAAGTATACAGCTCCGATATTAAATAAAATTGTTGGGAAAATGTGAGTAGGACCAATAAATAATTTTAAATTGGTCATTGAATTTTTTTTAGAGTTTTTAGGGATTTATTTAGGGCTTGTCTGGCAAAACAAAATCATTTTTATTCAAAACAAAATTGTCAAAATAGGTTTAAGGGTGCGTTTGCCAAACAACCCCTTATGCCAAACATTCCTCAACAAAAAAAACAACTAACCAAACAAATTCTTAATACCTTACCCAAAACAAAATCAATTAGGTTGACTCGAAAACACTAATTCAACCCTGAACTGAACCAAAAACTATGTTTTGACCTGAAACTAAAATAAAACAAACAATTAAACCAAAAACATATCAAAATTAAAAAAAACCACACAAAAACATAAAAGTTTTTTAACAAAAACATATCAAATACCAATAACATGAAGAACAAGATGAATATTCAAATCGAAACCCAATAAACACAAATCACAAACCAGAAAAGTTTTCATGCAATCAAGGGCAAGGTTTTGTTTGTAATCATGCATAGATAAAAAAAATCTAACATTCATTTTCTTGGATCAACACTCAAAAGTCATGATTTGATCAAAATGTGTTTGGACAGGAAAAAAAAACCCTAGAATTTAGATGCATGAATACAGCTATTGATGCGTTATAACCCTGGATTATTTGCTAAAGATAACATGCTAACATGTACCTGCCAAGACTTAACCCAAAACAGCTCCAAAACAAATGAATAAGACAAAGTTCATGTAAAGAACATGAACTTAAAATTTGGGAAATTTCTAAAAATTGAAGAATTACTGCCAAAACCCATATTTGGCTTTTTAGGCCTTTAAACACACTGCTTTTAGTCCTCACAAACCACATTACCAATTCCAAGCATAGTTAAATACAAAGAACTAACAAATAACATCAAATCATCAATAACATGCATGAAGTTTCAATTCCTAAAAATGTCAAATCTTATCTAGCCTACATATCTAGGCAATTTGAATTCAAAATCAATTTTCTAAACATATTTTGGTTATGAACAAGCCTTGTAAAGCTAGGATCAATAATATTATTTCATAATGTATTAATGAAACTAAACAAAAAAATACATTGTTTTATCAAAACTAACCTAACCAGAAAGCTTTTATCACATTAAAAACATCAAACACACCCTAAAAAAATATCAAATCAAAGAATCAAAATCACAGCAACACAGAAAAACAAACACAACCCTTACTCTTTAAGCATCACTGTATTTGCAAACATAAATGCAGACCAAATGACAACCAAAATCTCCTCAAGCATGCCATATGGACTCCATTTTTAGGTTAAAACCATACCTTTGAAGCCCTAGAACAACTATCGATTTCTTTGCTCTCCTTTGTAAAGTTTTGCTTCCATAAACTTAGTACCATTTCAAAACTGAATAAACCTTTATGCTATGCTCGTAAATCCTCACAAATAGGGTGTTTTCTCAATATTCTCTCCTTTTTTTCTCTTCTTTTTTCCTCTTTCTCAACTCTGATTTTTAGAGGTTATTTTAGGTTTTGCTAGGTTTTTCATTGGATTCAATCAAAGATTGATCATGATTGATCAATCCTAGCCTTCTGATTGGAATGGAAGGGTTTTGAAGAAAACAAAATAGCTGGGAGCTTTGTACTAGGCTAGTTTTGTAGTGATGATTTTGGTTTTGGGGATTTTAGTAGTTTTACCAACCCTTGATAAAAACTTATTGAGAAATGTTTTAGTGTGAACAAACAAAAAAAATCATTGGTTTTTCCAAATGGGTGTCACAATCATAGGTAACTAGGATGATCACTTTCAAGGCCTTGTTAGAGCAACTCTGACTTCAACGTTATATTAAACCATTTTAAGTTGGTAGGGTAGAGGAGGCGCACACTTTTCATTTGGATCCTTGTTCAATTTGGAGGTCTGTAGCTTCACATTTATTCATTCAAAGGTATCAACTTGATTAGCCTCGAATTTGAGAATGCAAGGAAAGTTGATCGCAGACAACATGTTGAAAACTTCTATAGAAGAATTAGGATGTAAACATCCAATTTTATAGGCATGAGGTTTTAGAGAGGGTGTCTCTCAGTTGGATGGTAGTGGTTACAGTCCCCAAGATGGTTGGAAACGCTACATTTATTAACCTGAAGATGCCTGCTCAACTAGCCAAAATTGACAAGGAAGGAAATGAACAATGGGTAAACGACACGTTGTCTAGATTAAACCTTAGAAATTAAGGTTTTTTAATTTGGGGTTTGGCTAATTTCAATATGATCCCTGCTCTTTCAATTTATTTTAATTGCACTTGTAATTGTCTTGCAACTTTTAATTGTATGCAATTACACCCTTGTCAAATTCAAATATCAACCCCAAAGCTCAGCGCCTTTCACAAACGAGTCCTTGATTTTCAATTTATTTCAATTTAGCCCCTAATTTCACCAATTTCTACTCTCTCCCCTTTTTTTTCTAACAACTATCTCTCTTCTCTGTACATTCAAAGACTGAAATGCAAATAAATAAACTTCCAAACCAAAACTTAAAATTCCCAAAGAAGAGGGATCAAATTTGAAGACAGTGAAACTTGAGGGATTGACTTGGGAAAACATTGTTCATAAACCTATGTCAACACAACTTGTAAGGTTGTAATTGAAAATAAATAAAGTTCAATGATCAAAATGAAAAGAAATCAAAATATCAGGGATCTAGTTAATTTGTTAATGCTAATAATGTTAATGTTTATATTAATTAACAAAATCTCGTAGCTCCTCTGTAAAGGCCTTATTAATCACATACAAATTTTCCGTGTGGGTAAAAAAATTCCCTGAATGTGCTTCAATTGAATTGAGTAGTTCATTTTTCTATTTACACCTACAAGAAAGGGGGAAAAAAAGAAGAAAAAAACAGGAGATAGAAATTCATTACTCCATTGGAAGTACTTCCGAAGTTTTTGGAAGACTTATTATGTCCTGCTAGATGCTTCGCTGCTATGATGTCCAGAGAATTTTGAACTAAATGATGGTCCTGCTGGATGATTCTTGGGAGACGACTATAGAACTTCTCGTGTGCTACGATGTCTCTTGAGAAGTTATATCTCATCTCCCCAGGCAGCAATGGAAGTGATTCAGCAGCAAGGTCCAATTGCAGGATGTGAGGAGCTCTTTCTTTTTGAAATTACAGAAATTGGTCAAACACTTTGCATTGAGGGAATAATTAATAACCAGCACCTTCATACACCGAACTTAGATCTTCAACAGAAATGCAGTGGACATAATCATCCCGGCATCCAACAAAAATCCTGCCACCAATCATCACAGGTGAAGAGAAAATGTCTCCAGGGAGCTCCAACCTTGCAAATTCCTGAACTATATTTAAACCAGGTTGATTTTGCTTTCTGGAATCATCCAAGTTAATCTGAAGAAGATGTATGCGTCCAGAACTGGTACATACACAAACCAACCTGGAAAAGTGTCGCAAACAAATAAACTAATTGAAAATATATATATATATATATATATATATATATATATGAAATTTCTTACAGATTTGTACAATTTCTTTACCTGTCTGCCAAAAGGCAGGGATCAGATAGCAGCTGCAAGTGCTCGTCGACATATGCAGATGCAGTAATTGGATCTCCAACATTATACTCCCAAAGTAAATCTCCCGTTTCCTGAAAGGAACACAAGAATCAAATAAAGTTTGCGAAGAAAGCAAAGTGCCGTGAATAAAATTATGATACTAAACATTGTTACTGTTTCAGTGCACGTCACTTTTTGCCTAGCTCTCTCCTTTCTCACTCCATGTGCCTAAACTTAGTAACTCTTTCACACTAGTATATCTGAATGTTTATGTTGTACACGGCCATACCATTTCAAACAACCTCTCTTCAACTCACCTCAATGGATTGATGCCTGTCATAACACCTTCTTGCCCAAGAGCTAATTTCTAAATTCCCTTTATATAATTAAGTCAGACTAAAGTCTAGTGAGATCGGTTTAATACTACTAGACCAAGTTTTTTAAAGATCACATGCTTATGTAATGAACTAAATTGACAACAAATTATAGCTTGGCATAAATTTCAGATTGATGCATCACTAAATAATGTACATAACCTAGTAATTACAGTTGCATTTATCAATCACTCTTGAAAATCTTAAACTTCCCAACTCCAAGTTGCTGACATTGAAAGAGAAAATGCACTGCGATGGAAGTAAAATTAAGGCTGGTCGTGCAACAGATAAATGTCATGTTGTCAAGATTTTACTTTAGCCTAAATTTAATATTTTGAGATCAAAATGATAAATTTGTGAAATTATAAAAAAGAAAATTAAGTTCTGTAACAAAATGACATGTTGATAGGTTGTCAATGACAAAGCACATATGAGGTATGCTACAATTTCTTTTATTAGATGAGAAAATTGTATTATTAGCCAAAAGGACTACAAAGGCTTGATGGAGAATAAAGCATCCTGCCAAATAAGAACGTAAATGGAAATCCATAAAAGAGCAACCCACTCCACTGAAAACTATCATATCCTACAACAATCATCTCTAAGTGTACTGGTTTTTAAATTCCAACATTCCTCTCCAAAAGGCACACCATGGATCTGCACATGTGAGGTGTGTTGAAATGAAAATATAAATTTAAGTGCTTGGTAAATGTGCTTGTAATTTTAGCAAAAGGCTAAGGCTTTATAGATTGCAGTCAGATCTCAAAAGATGGAGGTCTTAAAATAGCAACACAAGAGTTGATCCCAGAAGCAATGTTGGAAATAACCAGCAACAAAACCATAAACTTTTCTGCAAATATTCACACTAAATACAATGTTTAATACAGGATCTTACCATTTCAAATGAATAAACACGTCCATTTCTAGAGCATATCAGAACCTGTAGAAGAATGAACTTTGAAATCAGCAACATGTATTTTATAGCCAATGAGTATATGAGAATTCACAAGTCAAGGAAAGTCCTGGATTAATATATGCCATACAGATAATAGCATGAAAAAAATATTGTCATCAAAACTGATATTATTACACAAAGGAGAAGTTTAAGGTCTCTGGAACCATTAACATCAAGCAGTTCTAATTGAATGTTTACCCTGAAATGTGCATGGGCATATGAATAATATGTTAGACAAGCTTAAAAGATCAGAAACGGAAAGAACTAGAATGCTGTTGGGGTATCCTCCTGTACCATCTAATTGTTTTACAAGTTTTCTAAATATCCACTATGAAAACATTCAAGATCATTGCATCGATTATTGAAAGAAACTTATGCCAAAAAAATCACAAGAAAATAAAACAAGCAGGATCTACATGACAAAACAAAACATCAGCAAACCAGATATTTAACAAAAGAGTGCCATTTTTTCTTTATTTTGTTTATTTAAAGAGTCAAAAAAGAAATAAAAAAAATAGGTGATGGTGCTGCAGGCATCAGGTTAGGTGCTGATCTAGCTATATATCTGGCTATGTTAGCAGGAAGCGAGTTTGTCGTTGTCTTTACTGGCTTCTTTATTTTGGACTTTAGTGAAGTGATGTGATTAAATATTTATGTGAAAGAACGTTATCATTCCTTTGTTGCAAGTCCATACAGAGGTAACAAAAAGAGGCATAAAATGTTTTACTACTGAATGTTTTGTTGATAACTTTATGGCTTACGATTTCTTATTCTTTGCATGATCCTCTTCTAACCTACTCTCCTCCTAGCTCCAAGTTTCAAATAACTAAACTGCAAATTCCAAATTCCTGAACATTTAAATCCTCAAGCCTCTGATTTGTGCATCAGATACACAAGCAGGAAAGCTAATGGTAGAAGTAACTTTGTTTGCTTATTCCTTACATGATAAGATGACAAAACAAATGCAAAGGAGAACAGTTGAACTTGATACAGAAACAGGATTAACTTTTCTGAGTACAGGAATGAAGATCAATATACTGCCTATACCTGAGAAGGAAGCACGCAAGATATACAGGCTCCAGCAAAAACAGGACCACCAGTTCCACACTGAAGCAAAAAATCATTTTCAGAAACATGGATCAGTAGTCGTACCAGAATCACAATCATCACCATTGGAGTTCAGGCAAGACCATGACAGGGAGGAGAAATATCCATGTCACATATTTTAATATACTAAATAACAAAGAAAGAAAGAAAGAAAGCTACAACTTGTTTAGTCAGGGAATATAAAACAAGACTGCAGCACTTATTAGGTTACAAATTTACCTCAATTGCGAAGTAGCTGCCTGAAAATTCAAGATGATATTTTGGCAACTTAAAAAATTTGATGGCACCCAATTTTGTGTTATAATTACAATTGTCTAGTTCTGCTATGTATGATTCCATATTAAACTCTCAAAGTATTCAACTAAACAACATATGAATTACATGTATAATTTGGGTATCTATACTACAGAATTTCCATATATGCAAATAGGAAAATAAAAGGCCTAAAATGAAAACTCTATAATAAAAAAGTATAAAGATATGGAAATCCAAAGAGCTACACTAGTCTCAATGAGTCACTGAATAATTTGGCCAGATCCTTCAATACAACACTTACTGTGCAATTATATATGCTTTTTTGCCATATTTGAGCTGTGGAAAAACAAGCAATGTGGAAACTATCCATCTCCATGGAAAAAAAGAGGACCCCACCATGGCAAAGGAAAATACACACACATTTCTTACTTCGGTTTGAGAAAAGAATATTTGTTAACATATAAATCTATCATGAGTTACATGATGATATAGAGGCTGTTTGGGGTTGCTACTGCAGCTCCCTGGATGCTTCAGGTAAAAGTATGCTGGTCAGAATTTGGGGCAAATCAGGATGTACGAGTGTTGGAAAGAAAATGAATAAATCAGAGCACGCATAGAGTGATGCTGCTGAATCAAACTAATATTATTAAAAAAAAAAATCGTATACTCCACAATTGAGAAAATGCCTACCCTCCAAATGATGGAGCCACAGAAATCCAATACAACAATGTTCCCGTCCACTAAACAACAAATAACTGCACCCACAGAAAAGGGGAAACAGACCAGAAGGATGATTTATGAAGTGATTAATAATAAAAAAAACAAAAAAACAAAATTACTTTGAAGAGAAATATACAAATGAACCATGCACACACCATTTCCACTTGAAGGACAAAGTGAAAGTGACCCAAAAACTGGGACCTTTAGCTCATGCTCCCATAAAGTATTAAATGGCAAAGCCTACATTTACAAAACAAAGCCAAGTAACCATTAACCTACAGAAAGCAAGCAAATAAAATTTAGTTTATAACCAGAAAAGTGCCTCATGCATGTTAAAGAAATAAAAAGGAAGACCTATGATATGTTGAACATCCACTTATAGACATATCTCTAAGTTCTCTTTTGAAGAAGGTGAAGTTCAGTTAAAACAGATTGGCTTCTCAGGAAGTAAAAACTAATCTAAAAGGAGAGAATTGAATTTGCACACCTTTATTGATATAGCTGTCACATGGCCACTAGTAGATGCCACATAAAGAGTTTTGTGCACCTACATGAAAGCAATTCCACATTAAATCAGGTGATAGAGTAAAATGATTTCAGTAATTTCCAATACAAGTATATCATATTTTGACAGTGGGAAATAAATGATCATCGGAGTGTAACGAGGCATAAGCTCTGCTTGTGATCGGGACAAGTCTTTAGATTCAATACTTACCAGAAAAAAGGAAGGGAACAAGATCCCAACTTTATAGATGGTGTGTAATGAAAAACGTTAGTCCTGTTGTTGCATAAAGTATTTCGAATCAAATTGCTATTTTTATCTTATGTAATCTGGTGCAATAAAAAATGGCTTGTGACACAAGATAGTGATGAATATGATGGCCATCTAGGAGTTCTTCAAGTTCTAGCATATGGAAGAAAACTACTCTTAAAAACTTATAAAGAAAAAAAAACCATAGTCAATACATACAGATTTATTTTGACATGAGATCTAGAGTTCCAAATACCTGTTCAGTAAAAAATGTAACTATAAAGAAACTGGTGAACATAAAAGTTGTAAGAAGAGAACCAAAGATGAAGACAATACCTACCAACAAAAAAGAAAAAAAGAAAAGCGAAACAGAGTAAAATGAATATAAGAATATAGTTAGCATACTCTGCAATAAGAGAACCTGAATAAAGCCAACCATAATCAGAATGAACACAAGTGCATACTATATTATGTTTCACCTCGTCAATAGTGTCTACATGCAGAAACAAATAAGAAACACGTGACAAATAAATTTAATTCTAATATTCACCTCGTCAATTGCAGGAGACCCATATATGCTCCCATCACATGAGAGCTTATAAATACAGCAATGATTTCTGTAGTCAAGAGCATATAAATTATGGTCATGAGAGCCACACCTGCAAATGTTTTGTTACACAGATCAATTCTTTGTTGAAGAATGGTGTCTTTCAAATTACTACCCATCAAATATCGTTTAACAAGAAAAAAAAAATAACTACAAAATCAAATCCAACTTATTTGCAGCATACGAAGCAGTGCCATGCTTTGCATTGATTCTGTTGGCCATATTTCCATGAGTTATATAAGGAGTTCAGGAACTTCAATGAAAGATTTTCAATCATTCAGAACATTTTAATAAGGTTTTCCAATCGAAGACTGGAAATTCAGGATAGGAAACAAAGCATGAAAGCAGATCCTCCAGTCAGTAAACGAGTTTAAGCATTATAATTAGAATGTGAGGTGCCCTAAATTTTTATGAGCTGGTCACATACCAAATTAGTGATGTGAGGAAAACAATTGAATTTCAAGAGAGAGGAGCATTCATTACTCTTTTATAGGAGGGGGATGGGGCGGGGGAATAATGATATCAGCAAACACCAACTTTAGAGAAAAAGATTTTCACAAATGTCATGTTCTTCATACTTCGTTCATGAGGCTCACAACATGAGACAATCTCACCGTCCTAGGATATTCTCTCCTTTCACTTTAATTTGTCCCTACCACTAATCCTTAACTCCAGTGACAGATCTTGTGAAAGCATTCTTACCCTCAATTTATTATGGAAGGAGCATTTCAAAGGCCTCTCCCTGGACCAAACATCATTCTGAAAACAAACCTTAAAGAGAAGAATCCACATTCTTAAAACAGACTCTTGCCAATGCCACAATCTCCACAACCACAAACTCTACCAACCAAATATCAAATTGAATATTACTTCAAATAATGAGACACTCCATTGTATTAGAATTTTTTTTGTTTTTTTAGGTGCAGTTCAGTACAAATAATTGCTCAAGGTAACACAATCGTAGCAAACCAATTTTTAGATGATAAGATTATTCTATCTTCATATTATTCAATCCATTCCCCAAAGTTAAAAGTCATTTATTTCAGAAGGTCCTTCATTCTCCATAGAAAGCAGACTTCCAAATCTGCTGTGATTTAACCAACAGCAATGACAACGGTACATTAATCATAATATCAAAAGTGGTTAATCAGTGCATACAAAAGATGCTTTAACTGCCAAACACCATAATGTGCCTTGACCTAATATTTCTTATGAATTAGTCAGCAATTACCACGCTAAAATCTGATCAGACTTGAGAATATCCATGCCCACCAATCTCACATGCTCAAAAGGCAGGAGGCTACATGGAGATGTTTGATATTCTGGGATGCTCAGTATTTCAAGCCTAACTTGCACTATGAGATAGTGACATGATAGGCAGTGATATGACCTATACGACTAAAATGTATGAGAAGAAATATGGTACTCCTCATGTAGAGCTAGCTGGTTTGTCAAGAATACACAGGAAAAGCACTTTAAATTGTTGATTCATTGCCAGAGATGCAAAACACAATCTCCCAACAATAAAATCAACAAAAAGAATAATGAAATCTGCTGACAGAAAGATGATGAGAACCCAAACCATTTACCAGATTAACCGTCTGTGTATGTCCACAACTGGCTGGCACTTCACCTTCAAATGTTTAAAGAAATTAAAATCAAGAGCAAAACAAAGAAACTTTAAAATGCTATGTGATCAATAATTAAGAAAGACAACAGTAGAAATAATGTTTGAAAATTTATGAATTTCTGTTCTATGATTATTTTAAATTTTTAATATTATTTAGGAATATTAGTATTTATTTTTTAGTAGTTAAAACAACAGCTGTTTATGGAGTATCATTAAGTTGAAGAAGAAACAGCAGAAATAATTTAGAATAGAACTTCCATAGTTTAGATGATGTGTTTAAAAGCAATTGAAAATTGTGAAATTGTAAAACATTCTGCAGTGTGTTGGCCCATTCTAATATTGAAGTTTTTATCTAATGGATACATATAATCAATCATTCAGTACTTTTCAACACGATAATTTTACTAAGAGACTTTTTTCCAAGTCCTAGTAACCATCAATGTTTCTTTTGACATTGCTGGAAGGCCATATTATAACACCATAGTTATAGAGACTCCATGATGAGCATTTTCCAGACCATCAAAAGGTTCACCCATGTGGTATCATCTAAACTTTTAGCATTGTTTAATGCCAACCATCTCAAAAAGCTCTTAAAGTTGAAGAGAGCACAAAAAGGAAATATAACTAGACTACATGAAAAAATAAAATGAACCAAGAATGATGCCCATTAACAAAGTGGAAGGGAGGAGCAAGTAGCATGGTCATTATATCATCATACCTCACCACATGTTTGGAAAGTCCAGCAAATGCTGCCATCAAAAAAATCAAGAAAATATATTTTCCCACTGTAGCAGCCAACCACAACCTGACAAGACATGACAAATTGAAAAGATTACAAGAGCCCATGCAATGGAGAAGATAATGAAACAATATCTTAAATTATACACAGTAAGAACAACCTGAGAAAAGTCGCCTACAATTGCTGCAGAACTTTCAATTCGTCCCTCTAGCTTGACTTCCCACTGGATAGAACCGCTACAGCAAATTATGTTATGGTATAACACTTGAGTCAGAAAAAGGACAGTTCATGTGACCACTAAATTCTTGCATAGTGCATGTAAAAAATGATTTTTTCCAGGATAAGATGAACAAACTCACACACAAAGAAGGGGAGAGAGAGAGAGAGAGAGAGAAGATGTAAAAAATAAGAAAAAGGAAAAGAGGACACCTCACTTGAGTCAGAAAATAAAAACTTCGCACTTGAATCAGAAAAAGGACAGTTCATGCTACCACTAAACTCTTGCATCGTGCATGTAAAAAAGTGATATTTCCAAGATTTCCCTCTCATAACATGAACACACTCATGCACAAAGAAGGAGAGAGAGAATATGATGATGATATGCAAATCAGAAAGCAGCAACACCAAACATGTTAAGCATTATTGCTAATAGTTAACTTGGGAAAACATTAAAAGATCAGAGAGGTTGCAAAGCAGTGGGTCAGCTTCCATACCAAGAATACTCTAAGTTCATGGCACTCAATTGTTAGTTTCCCCTAATTTCATTGAACTTGGACAGATGGAACCTACCCAATCTGAAAGAAGTACAAGTCTGGCCTTCTTAATATGTAAATATAATTGATCTAATAAAAAGTAATAATGAGACCACTAGCTCGAGCATTTATTTATATGCATGGGTTTTTTTGGACTTCAGAATGCATCTAAAAACCACAAGAGGAAAAACAACCTCTAGATTATTGTAATCAAAAGTAGTCTTTTCTTTTTTCACTTCCATGCCTATTTATAGACTCCATGTAATGATGTAAGACTTATTAGCAGGGAAAAAAAAAATGGTCATCACGTTGTTGTCCCATTGAAGTAGGGTCTCAAGAGAGAATTCAGAGACCATTCATTGTTCTTTTCTTCTTTTTTTTTCAATGAAGTTAATACTCTCCATGCTTAAAATTGTAAGATAGTAGTTAGTAGAAAAAAATTTCCATAGCACTAAGCAATTTCCCTTAAATTAGCAGGAAGGTGGAATGTCTTATTATTCCCAACTTAATAGCACTTCAAAAATTCTAGGTACTTGAAAGAAATTTATTTTGAACATTTGAAACATGTTTAAAAACAAGATCATGAAATTCAAAAATGTAAAAAAAATAAAATAAAATGAGTAAAAAGGACACACCAGAAGCTGTGTGTGGGTCAAGCATCATTTTTAAACCCAAATACTATGTTCAAGATTGCATAACCAATCTTAGAATAAATTTGATTTTCAATCCAAGAGACCTTAAAGATCTCATTTTTGAAATCCTTATTGAAAGAAGACTGGTATCTTGGATTAGTGTTTAAGCATACCAATCTAGACCTGCATCAGGCATCAGCAACAGCCCAAACACATGTTTTCTTGTGTTAATTCAATCAAACCAATCACATTACCATAACCCTCCACAAAAACTTACCTTTAATAGACTTTGAAGTCACAAAAAAAAACCCAAGGAGTTCTTTTCACTGCTTTTATACAGCCATGATCCATTCAAAATATATCATGATATTCAAAATATGGAAATATAATGGTTTCAGTAATAGTGATGAGAATTATCACTAATACATATGATTATCATATTATTTCAGAGCCAGAAAATGGTCTTTACCTTGGGGCATTAACACAAACAAATTTGTGCGAATGAGATCCAATGAAGAGATAGACATCCGGATTTTTAACCACAACCAGTGGTGATGCATCTACACAAGACTCCATATAAACCTTCCATAATTCATGCATACTAGAACCTTTTCCATTTCTCGGAACTTTTGCTAACCGATTGATTTGATGTGATTTTCGCGACCTGCAATTTTCATCATAGATAACCGTGTTGCACCGGCTGAATGAACATAACATTGATATTGAACTAGACAATGGTTGTCCATCACTAGGCTTAACACATGCAGAAGAAATATTAATATCCAAATCTTCCTTGAAGCGTTTAGATGCAACAGTATGATCATCATTATTTTGATGAGGGTTTTTTGATGGCTGCTTCATTGATTTGAGACCAGGAACAACAGGAGTTGTAGGATTAGGAGAATAAGCCATATCTGAAACCAAGCTATCTTTTTTTGGCTTCAATTGTGAATTAGCATCAACTCTCACTTCCATGCGGTAAGATTCCTTTTTCTCTAGAAGAGCGGCATGAAGCTTAGAAGGAGTAGGGAAGTTATAAAGCAATCTCATATTGATTCCTAGATTATAAGAAACATGTGCTGCAGAAATGGAATTACCACCCATTGCAAAGAAATCATCATCACAAGAAACTTCTTCAACCATCAAACCATCACAAAATGCCTGTAGGAACATATTCATCAAGTTTCATTATAATCATTGGGCATGATTAATAAGGTCTGAAGATAATCGAAAGTAAAAATTAGAGATAATTTGTTTACTAGTCCACTACAATAATTAGCACATCCCAAAACGTTAAAACATTATTGAATATTATTACTATCCAAAATGTTTCAAATGTCAAAGAATATTAAGCTTAATGGCATCTGAATGGTTCAAATGCTGCCAATGCATCCAAAAATCATGATTCTGATTCTATAGTCAGCCTTTACTAGGGTACGGGAGTTCAAGGCTGGGGACTTAGCATCTTATGAAATTCCTAAGCTAGACAATCCCTTATCTTTCTATTATGCAGGCAGTAATGCTTCTGAGGAACAAAAACGAAGAGGTCCATGGGATTAAAATTTATGCATCAACCCAATTTAGGCCTGCCTTATTTTATTGGAGAATTATTAATATTATGTAGATTTAAAGAAAAACTAAACTGAATTAAATTCTGATGGCTCCTAAAATTAAGGATAGGTACCCAAATATTTGGTTAACACGGAAAAGTGGCTCTCATCTGGCATAATATATATACAGATTATGGCTGAAAATTCTATCTAGTCCCAAATAGGTGTGACAGGCATTTTCCCTAAAAACAAAATAGGATGCTGGAGAAATGAGAAACTGAATGAATGGTATGTCACCAATCAACATTAAATAGTAACATATTACAAATTTTTTTAATGCAATGTACAAAGGCAGAGCTTACATATGTTACATGAATTCATTATTAGATGGTCATCTGAAAATGCCTTCAGCCAATTAGCATGAAGTGTTGAAAATAGTGCCTTTTCCTACTAAGATAGTAAATGTTGTGCCAGATCATGTATTTCATCGAAACTTTTCGAAACTACACTGGATAATGAATCTAGTTTCATATAAGCGTCATGCCAGAAAAGTAAAGTTCAATGAACCTTTCAAACTATAGATCTAGTTATCTATAGTGGAACAGATGGAAATGAAAGTAGGACACTCTCTTTGAGATAAAGGGAGTATTGTTTTTGTTAGAGAATAATATAAATCATATCCTAGGACCTCACCTAATAGTTTAAGCTATTGGGTTGAGTTGGTTCTTTGACATAGTATCAGAGCCTTGATGACCAAGTGGTCTCAAGTTCGAATCTCACCATCCTCATTTATTTGATAAAAATTAAGCACAAGGTAATGCGGGTCTGTGCAAGTTTCAAGCCCAAAGAGCTTTCACTTGAGGGGGTGTGTTAGAGAATAATATAAATCATATCCTGGGATCTCACCTAACAGCTTTGGGTAAAGTTTTATACCCTCCGCTTATAAAA
Organism: Populus deltoides; assembly: GCA_015852605.2. Classification (NCBI taxonomy): domain Eukaryota; kingdom Viridiplantae; phylum Streptophyta; class Magnoliopsida; order Malpighiales; family Salicaceae; genus Populus; species Populus deltoides. The sequence continues at coordinate 9,816,971 of CM027588.2, read as the reverse complement.
ACTTTGCATTGCAGTTCATTAAGGATTCTGTAATCCAAAACTACCAGATAAACAGCAGCGTACTAAATTTGGAAAATGCTTAAGCAGCCAAAGTACCATTATCTAGGAAATATTGAGATGTTGAAAGGTTAAAAATCTTAGAGCAGGTTCAGCACAAACCTTTTTGATAATTTGCAGGAGATCACTTGTCGCATTGCCAATCTCATCTTGGACATGCAAGTTGAGAAACATTGAACGTGCCAATAAAGCATAATCAACTTTTCCAGTGGAAGACATGGGCAACGATTCTGTGATTACAAAGCGATTAGGAACCATTGCTAATGGAACTTTGTCGACCATCCACTTTCTTATCGAAGACCTGACAAAAAAATCCTCAGATTTTTCTCTCTCTTTGAACAGCAAAATTGCATCAAGAAACAAAAGCTCCCCTGGACCTTCACGAGAAATTACAGCAGCATCAGCAACATCAGGATGTCCCCTGAGTGTATTTTCAATCTCCTCTAGAACAATGCGTTGACCATTGATTTTTACAGTCCGATCTGTTCTTCCTAAGAATACCAAGTCACCATTTTGAAGCCTTTGTGCAAAATCACCAGTTCTATAATAAGCTTGGCATCCCCAGTTATCTACAGAGCTATTACAGATGTTGTCCATGTGTGGATTTGCAGAGATAAAGGATGTAACAGTGGATTCAGAATAGTAACCATTAGAAACACAGAGACCACCGACATATATCTCTCCCTTATTAGATGTATCGGATTCACAAATTAGTGCCACATCACAATTAGAAATAGGCAAACCAATTGGAATGCTTGTTAGTGCCTCTTTCTCCAAAATCGCGGGCAACCTCTTGCAATCAAAATATGTACAGTCACCAGATACCTAAATTCCAGAGTTCATTAGCAGTATAAAACAAACTGTAATATTTATTCAGGGTGAGTACAAAACAATACTTGCAAACATACAAAACCATGAGTGATAAACCATTACAAAACCATTAATATAACCAGTGCCAGTATCCTATACAAACACAATGCATCTTATAAGTGAAAATGACCTTCAATTCCATTACTGAATGTATAAAGTATTTACCAAAAGACATGGATAATATATATGAGTGAACTTATTGATCTGGACAACAAAAAAATAAAATGGACTCTAGATTGCTTACCTCGGTAGTCCCATATAAATTCAAAATTGTGGTCCTAGGTAGTAAGGTCGAAAGCGCATCCCACAAGGATAGAGAAAAAACTTCACCACTCAGTACTAGCAATTTCAATGAAGTCTGAATCTGCATGCTATGTTGCCTTTGCAAAACAGGAAGGATTGCTCTCATAAGTGAAGGGACAGCTGTAAGTCTATTTATAGAGTAGGCCTACAGCAATAATTTATATACTTATCACAAATTAAATTGGAATATAAGTAACTGTAAGACTAATAAGTACCAAAAACAAAAGAAAGAAAAAAGAAAAACAAGAAAGAAAGTTGAAGGCACATATGGAATGAACATTCAGAATGTACTACTGTACAAACTTCAAAACAGAAATTTTCATCATATAGTGAATAGTTTTACTCATAATAAACAGTCCTTGTGTTTATTCATATGGACGTAGAAATGTAAGAGTGCATGTGACTTAAATCAACACTTCAGAATCTAGACTTTCCTGATGGACATAAAAAAAATACTAAAGTGCTTGCATTGCATAGATAGCTACAAGCGATGACTGCAGATTCCCTACAAAAGATGGTGCACAGCGCACTCATAAACACAACCTTTATCAGGGTAACTAGATTGCAGCGAATACCTGGTTCAGGTGGCCCAGTACATGCACAAAAATGTGGAGCCTCGTAAGACTAAACTTACTGAAACTAGAGAAAAATAAAATAATAAAAACTTTCATATTTTTTAGAAAAAAAAAGTTTGAGCAGATATATAGATGATAATTGCAGGTATAAAATGACAGCCACTTTCTAGTAGAGAAGAAAGAATGCTCTTTTATATCATAGTCTAGGGATAGCTAAATGCAAGAAGTTGAGCATTTAAATTAAATTTAAATTCTGATTGAATCTTCATTAATTGCAAATTTAATTGTTCCAGTTGAATCCATAGATGAAGAAAACATCCATCACTTTGAGGAAACACTTTGGAAATTACAAGAGTAGTCCAGAAGCAAAAGCAATTCTCAATTTAACAAGTAAAGGAAAACTTCCAGTTATATTTAATGAACTAGCAGAAAGACAAGTGTTAAGAATTTTAAGACAGAAATACTGAATGGGAAAAAAAATATGTGCTTTAAATTTAAAATGAATTTTGACTCTTAAATAAAATAAAGTTTTAATAACATTACCACGCAAAAGCAACCGTAATTTAAACTGGGAAACCTCAAGAAACAAAGAAAAGACTTAAAGAAATGTTTAAAACCTTAAGAAGGTAGTGTACCTGTAGAACATTGACAAGAGAAAATGGATACTCTTTCAGCTCATGGAAAGGAGGTATAACCAGTGTACATGTAGTAAGCATAGCACTGAGAAATTCTTGCAGGTGGTCGATAAAGCTTATCGATGTTTTGAACAATAGAGTTTCCTCTCCATGTAGGGGATACAATTCTTGCATCCACCAAAAGCGGTTTAAGAGGCCTTAAGAGAAATAAAACGAGATCACATCATCAAAACACATATAACTACAAAGAAAACTAGGTTAAGGAAGTGATCAATTCATCAGAAAGAAATCAAATAATCATTAGCATAGCTGGTAAAGTTTACCAAGTGATCTAGGATGGAATTCTTTTCACAATTAGGAGACGTTAAGCGAGAGAGGCTCCCTATTCTGAAGCCCAGAGATGGGATAGCAAAGAACTAGAAAAAGATATGAAGCTGTGGTTTGCTTATTTTTTGAGACAGGGAAGTATAGAATCTCTAATGTTTGCAAAGACAAGAGAAAACAAGCAAAGACGGGAAGGAGCTATTAGAGAGAGATGCAAGTTGTCCAATCATCTTCAAGCAGCAAAAAAGAAAACGTTTATCATAAATCAGCACTTTTCCCTCTTGAAGCTTTCTAAACCAAAAAAGTCCCAACTATAAAACTAAAGAAAATGTTCCCCACAATTATGCAGGTTAATGCCTCCCTAGAAGACAAATATCAAGTCAGGATATAAAGAGTACATTAATGAATGATAGCATCACAAAAATTAAATAAAATCAATCAATCAATCAATAGACTACATAAAAACCAATGAATTGAATAAAATAAAATCAAACTGTAAGCTCAATAGCTTTCAATGTCAAGAACTTTCAAAGTTTTCATCTCATGCTAATGGCTACCAAGCTGCAGGTAGCCAAAGTGGAAAGATCAAGCAGCTATAGGAATAAGCTTGTCTCCTATGATTATGAATAAATGACCTAGAAAGATGATAAAGCATTTGGATCTCTTGAAAGCAATTCTTGGGGAGGAAAAACTTGAATTGCTAACATGGTATGGCATTGCACTTAATTGGACCAAACATGCTACGGTAACATAGATATCTTCAAAATCCAACGGTAGAGTATGAACAATAATATCAAAAGAGGCCCCCCCTTTTGTAGGGTAAAATCTTCCATCTGATCCATATGCGTAGCACAATGCAACCAGTGATGCCAAATGCAGACGATAAACTGCAACTTTTTTATATGGCAAATAACAAACTACACTAACCGCTTACCTTGTTCAGTCCCACACACGCCTTTAGGCTTCCCAGTCGATCCAGAAGTGTACAGCAAATAACAGAACAATCTCTCTTTCTCATTTTCACAAGGCCAAGCCAACTCCGACGGACCACCACTACACTCGCTGCCTTCCATCGAAAAACACAAGACGCGACAACCACTACGATCCACAAGCCAATCTGCTTCATTAATATCTTTATTACCACCTTTACCAAACGACGATCGAGAAGTAATAATAAGGGCCGCATTGGCTGAAGCAACAATTGACAATACTCTATCTCTCGGCCACGATGGATCAATAGGCAAGAACGCTTCTCCACACCTCAAAATTGAGAAAACAGAAATTATGTATTCCACTGAAGGTGGCATATATATTCCCACTATTTTTGGGTTATATGCACTCGCGGTCTCAGCTTGATTCTTGCTAGGATTGTTGCTGCCTTTACCTAAAGATATTTTAAAATAAACAAAAATTGTGAATTCTTTTTAAAGTCCATGCTTAGCTATTAAATTCTCTAGTTTCTTTACTGTCAAAAAAAAAAGAATAAACAAAAATTGTGAATTCTTTTTAAAGTCCATGCTTAGCTATTAAATTCTCTAGTTTCTTTACTGTCAAAAAAAAAAGATAATTACCTGGAGGGGATTGGGGTTTGATAAGGTGAGGATCATCAGCGCCATCAAGAATGGAGCGGAGGCGAGACGAGAGGGAATCAACGGAGCTGGACACATTAGCGAAAGTGAAACATTGGTCGCCTTCATAAATTGGAGGAGTAGTAGAAGTGATCAATTCTCTAGAGATTTGAGTTTGGGGCCCACTAGAAGCAGCGGCAGGAGAAGAAGAAGAAGAAGAAGAAGATGGTGCAGCATGTATGACAGCGACTTTTGGGGGGTTTTGAGCTGCTGCTTTAAGAAAGAGGTGTGATAAGCAGCAATGCTTATGCTTCTGATGATGCTGCAGCTGCTTCTCTTGGCTTTTAGAGCCTCCACTGCAACGTCTCATTGTTTTCGTTTTAGGTCCTCTAATGGAACTATGGTTTTGAAAGTTATTTATAGCGGAGTGAAGATAGGATCTTCTAACTCGGAGTTTTTTCTCATACTAGCACGGCACGGACTGTCAAATAAAATATTTTTCAAACTATTTATTATAGGAGTTACTAGTATAGTGTTTCACTCTTTTTTCACTAAACAAATATTAAAAAATACAATATTTAAGTAATTAATTCAAGTAATTTAATAATATTATTAGAAAATAAAAATCAATATACTACAAACTTGGATTGAAGGGTATAACTAAAAATAATGAAACTTTCATAAAAAATTCAATAAAAAAATAAAAAATCATAAAAATAAACATCTAAACATAATAATAAAAAATTGAATATATAGAATTTTTCAACGTGTTTTTTTACACTAAACAAAACTTATAGATGTAAATTGAAAATTTATGCATACATGTAATTAAACAACCGAATAACCATTGTCTAAAGCAATGAAAAAAAATCATCAGCAATAAATAAAAATAAAATTAAGAAAATCAAGTGAAAATAGTTAGATATTTAAATTCAAAAGATTAACGATATATTTAATGAATTACTTAAGCGAAAAATAAAGATTAAGATATTTAATATTGCAATACGAGTAATTTACCTGATTATATTTAATGAATTACTTTATTAAAATAAATTTGTAATAGAAAAATACATAAAATTTGTAATAGAAATTGATACACATATAAAACTTAAAGAACAATAATTTAAAAAAATAATAATGTAAGACTACATATGTGAAAACTCTTATAAAAAAATCAATATTTAAAAAAAATATTAATCTATATAAAATTTTAAAAAAATCACAGAATAATCATACCGACCTCTCTAAAAATTAAACATAATCAATATCATTTAAAAATAATCATAATCTAATTAAAACACAAACCCAAAATTTATTTGAAAAAATATACACAAATAATTCATTATTTTAAAAACAAAACTAAAAATTAAAAAAATATAAAAAAAACCAAGTCAGGCGTTACTGGGCCTAGTAAGCCAAGCCCAACGCTTGGTCCAATAAAGCAATTGCTCATACACAGGCCTTTATTATTTAAAAAAGTTTAATGGCCTCCATAATTATTTCAAAAAAAAAATTATATGTCGTCTTCTTGACCTAGAATTCGGCTAGTGTGGTGGTTGGAAAAATAAGATTCTTTGTTTTTTTCACCCAAACACATCATTTTCAGCTCATTTTTTGCCCAAAACATCTAGAAAACACCTAATAGATCTTATTAAACTAATCAATAGCCACTAAAAAGCCAATAAAACCACCCCAAAACCCACTTGGAAAAAACAATTCTTCCCGAGCTCAAATTTGTTGTTTTAGGTGTTTCAAGGTAAATAAACACCTAAATGTAACCCCTCCTATTGATATGGAACCTTATGACATAAAAACCAATCGTTTTGGTAGCTGGAATCTTTCTCAATGACCACTCTCTCTAAGCCGGAATTACGCAACTCTCTTTCTCTCCTCCTAATAGAAAAGGACTAGAAAAAAATAAAGTTAGATACCAAAATGTATTGTCTTCAAATTCAAAGGACTTATCAACTAATATCTAAAAAACATGGAGGATTAAAATGAATGTTTCAACAAAACTTTCAATCCACCCCCATGTTACCTGCAATTTTCACTTCAATCCCTTAGCTTTCAATTCAACTCTCCCTTCTAAAAACATATGCAATTGGGTGCTAATTTAAGCTCAAAAGGGCCAAATTGCCCATAATAAAAGTTCAAGGATCAAAGTGAAAATTACCAAAAAATACACCGCTCCAATTCACAGTGAATTGCGAAAGAGTGCACAGTAATTCATGTACAGTAAAAGGTTAGTGTCTTTTAGTTTTGTTTGTAGTACATGCAAGTACATGTAAGTACATGTGTTATTTATATAAATATAACATATGCACAACTCTTTTTTTTTCTCCAATAAATTAATTCATTCTCTCAAAAATCAACCTTTGTATTTTATAAATAATAAAATGAACAAAAATAATTTAATAGTCATGAAAAAATGACATGACATGATATGAGAAGACAAGGAAGAAAAAAGAAAGAATGAATGAATGATAACATCAGAAACATATCGGAGCTCTGATAAAGATATTTCTAGTACCATTAAAAAGATATTGACAAAATAAATTTATAGATATCATAAAAAATCAACTTCAAAATGAATAATAAAATATTAGCAGATAAGCATGTCATTATCTTTAGACGGCATGTGTAACTAACTATAATCAATTATCTTGTTAAAAAAGTTGCTCGAATATGAATTATTATATTATATTAGATATGAATTATTATATTATATTACAATTACAATAACATTTGACATTATAATTACCATTATTATAATTATTTACAAAACATAGGTCGGGTGAAAAAAAACATTGGTTCATTTGTTATTTAGATTTGTTCATGGTAATTTAGTTTTTTCATAACTTTTTACATAATTAAATTACTTGGTTATCCTTAAATAAATAATAACTTTGGTCTAAGGGTTTTTTTGATATCTCATTTCGGCATGCACAGTCTAACTACTCCATTGCCCTTGAAATTAAAAAAAATATTAGGCTTGGTTGTAGGGGCTTATTAGTCATTTCACTTTGGTTTTTGAGTAATCATCATGTGATCTCAAGAGTGATTTACTTAATAAACAAATAAAAAAAATTGGCATGTTTTCTTCAAGTGAGCCACCTTTTTTGTCTTTTGACAGCGCATGAGGTGGTTCATAATAGAGAAAAACCAGCTTTCTTGATGGTTTTGTTTCTGAATGGCGGGGGCTATCTTTTTAGACAGCAGATATGGCTTAACTCCTAAAAGTTTGGCGAGATTGACTTTCTTTTTTTCTCCTTGTTTTTTGGCTTTCATGCTTGCCCTTGCAACATTTCACGACAAATCTTTAACTTTTGAATTAGTTTATAAAATTGAGTTTATTTTTCGATTTCATCCTCTATCAAATTTTTTCATTTCAAATTTTGTTGTTTTTTTATTGTTATTTATTTTATTTGAGAAGGTTTTTAGAATTGGTTGTTTTTTTTTTGTTTTTTTACAATTTCTTCTTTCTTCATTATATTTACATATCAAATATTATTCTCATTCTTTTGATTGCTATTTTTTAACCTTGGAAAGTTTTTTTAATTGATTTTTTATTTTATCTTTCAATAATAAATTCAGCTTTTCTATTGACCCCATGTCTAGGATTTAACGGGTTGTGAATTTGAGAAACTAACTCAGGTTTAAGAAATTTATCCAAGTTTATTTGTTGTTTTTTTTTCTTTTTTAAACTCATGTTTTTCAATTTCATCATTTCACATTTGATTTAATTGGATATTGGGTTTTGTAATTTTATTTCTTTTCTTTAGATATGATTTTTCATTGATTTTAAAAACATCTTGAGTCTTTTTATATTTCGTTCTTTGTTGGAATTTGCTTTTTAAAAAAATATTTTTAATTAAATTAGATTAATTTCTCAATAATTATTTTAAAAAAATACATCATTAAGCATGTCATCATCTTCATTTTTTTTTAATATTTTTAAGGTTAGAAAAAAATATTTGACCAGCAGTGCAGTGCAGATTAAAAAAATAATAGTGTAACCAAAACTAAGGGCAAAATATATAGGGTGTGCACTGTGCACACTCGCAAAACTATGGACCACCAAAGTTTTTTTGTTTGTGTATGAAAATTGAAGCAAGAAAAAGAAGGATACAAAACGTCATCAAGTCACGTTAGGACTTCAACACCAACACGCCCCACTGTTAGATGAAGAACTCGATGACATAATTCTGACGGCACCCAAAATGGCCTTTGTTGAAGCTCGGAGGAGGTAGTACGTGCCACCTCAATATAATGGGCTCCTCACACATCGGCTCTTGTAAGAAAGGCTTGAGACAATTTTTTTTTGCTCCCTATTAATATATGTTATTTCAATTTAGACTGTGGTTTCACACAATTGTTTTTATTTGGTCATCAATTCATTGATAACTCCTTAATTTAATCCCAAATTTCATCATACCTAAGGCTAATTGAGACACAATTAAGGAAAAAAAAGACATATTGCCCGTCCAAGCTTCCATATTATAGTCGCGTTCATGACCCGAGTCATAAATTTTACGGATTGACCCAAGTTAACTAGAGCGATGCAATATGATATTTGTTTTAAAAAATTATTCCCAATTTTTTTATAACTCTTCAATTTAGTCTTTTTGATAACTTCGGGGAGAAAATAAAAGGTAAGGAAAGAATAAGACATTGTCCAACCATGTCATCTTATTGTGGTTTATGACTTAAGTCGTGAACTTTACGAATTAATCCAAGTTAAGGTTGATATAATATGGAATTTTTAAAAAACAATTATTCCCAATTGTTTTAAAACTCTTCAATTTAGTCACAAATTTCATCATACTCAATGCTAATTAAGGCCCAACCAGGAAGAAAATAAGAGATGAAAAAAGAAAAAGACATATTGGCTAATTGGGATACCTCATTGTGATCATGTTCGTGACCCGAGTAATGAATTTCATGGTTAATCCAAGTTAACTATGGTCAATATAATATGAAATTGTTTTAAAATCTCATCACCATTTATCTTATAACTCTTTAATTTAGTATCTATTTTCATCCAACCCAAGACCAATTAAGACTTAATTAAGGCTTAATCAGGGAGAAAAAAAAGAAAGAAAAAAGAAAAAGGATAGATTGACTAGCCATATTAGCTTATTATGGTCATATACATTACTCCCATCGTAGATTTTGCTGGTTAGCCAAGATCAACACAAATATTTCATTTTCATTTCACTCCTTAAAATTATTTTTAATGATTTAATCCTTGGATAATTTGGTGTTTTGAATTTAATATTTGGTGTTTTGAATTGAACCGAAGGCGACATGAAAATATTTTGGGAGCCAAATTGATATTTGAATGAGGCAACTAGTTTGTCTTTTGGCCTCATAGGTCAAATGAGACATTAATTTTTATTTACATTTATTCAGGCGTCAATTAATATTATCTATCACATAGTCAAGTTTTCAATTAACATTTCAAATTTTTTATATGCAGAAAAATTTAATGATGCCCGCATTTTTTATGCAATAATTGACTTCTGCTCCAGCCCGCAACAATTATTTTATATACTAAAATAAATGGGTAACTGCTTTATTATTCTTATTGTTATGTTCATTTGAACTCTTTTTTTTTCTTTTAACTTTCTCTCTTTTCAATTGCATTTTTTTATGGCCTAATTGGATGAGATTAGGCTTGAAGTTTTAATAAAAATACTAATTTAAAAGAAATGGAAAACCTTATTCTGCTTCACTGTTCACTTGAATTTTATTTTTTTAATTTTCAAACTTTTTTTCCTTTTCAAATGGATCATTTAATTTAATTGGATTAATGGCCTAATTAAAGGAAATAGGGTTTGCAATTATGGTAAAGAAAAAATTCCTTCACTAAAATAATAATGAAAATACTAATGTTAATAGGGGAATTGAATTTAGATTTGAGAAAGATATGTTTTGTACTGCTTATTTCAAGTATTTTAAATTCTTAACAAACCTTTATTTTAAATATAATTCCTTTTTAGTAAAACAAGTGTGATCCTAATAAAAGAATAATATCATTATTTTGAAGAAAATTAAAACTTTTTTTTTATGATGATATTAAAGATTGCTTTATAGATAATTAATTATTAGCACAATATGTGTAATTCTATAGTTATGTGCTCATTAATATTGATTTTTATATATATATATATATATATATATATATATATATATAATTGCATTTTTTATGGCCTAATTAGATGAGATTAGGCTTGAAATTTTAATAAAAATACTAATTTAAAAGAAATGGAAAACCTTATTCTGCTTCATTGTTCACTTGAATTTTATTTTTTTAATTTTCAAACTTTTTTTCCTTTTCAAATGGATCATTTAATTCAATTGGATTAATGGCCTAATTAAAGGAAATAGGGTTTGCAATTATAGTAAAGAAAAAATTCCTTCACTAAAATAATAATAAAAATACTAATGTTAATAGGGGAATTGAATTTAGATTTGAGAAAGATATGTTTTGTACTGTTTATTTCAAGTATTTTAAATTCGTAACAAACCTTTATTTTAAATATAATTCTTTTTTAGTAGAAAAGTGTGATCCTAATAAAAGAATAATATCATTATTTTGAAGAAAATTAAAACTTTTTTTATGATGATATTAAAGATTGCTTTATAGATAATTAATTATTAGCACAATATGTGGAATTCTATAGTAATGTGCTCATTAATATATATATATTTCAATTTTTTAACTCAATCTTTTATTGGAATAAACAAATTTGTTAGCATTTATTAACATATATAATGCTTGATTTATTTTATTCAATGCAATTATCAACTTTTTAATTTTCGATTAAAGTTTTTCTTGATGATAAAAAATGTTAAAAACATTCAAGTATTTTTTAGTTAAAAAAAAACTACTTCACCTCATAGCATAGGACAGGGAATCAAACCACTAGTATATTAAAAGAAAAACCTTATGGTTTTTATTGTTCATATAAATTGTGAAGTGTTTATTTTTTTTTTGTTTTCAAACTTTTTTTTCCTTTCAATTCAATCCTTTTTATGGCCTAATTAGATGAAATTGGGTTTGTAATTATGGTACAAATACCATATTAATTTCAAAACAACAAAAGGCACATTTTATTAAAAGTTACAATGTAGTTTTAAAACCTAACAAGGTTTTAGTATGAATATAAGATAACCTTGTTTATAAAGTTAAGTAAAAAAAAATGGATTAATAATGTAACGCCCTTTCATTTTCATATCAGTTTTCTATATCTAACATTGGTGTCTTGACAACATTCATCAAGCACCTTTTTCATTATTTTTAGTTGATCACTATATATGTTGGTAATAGATTGGTGATAATATGTTATATATCCTTATTCTTTATATATGCAACATAATCTTCACTTAACAACTTTTAGACTCAATACCTAAAATTCTTGTAATATTTTATTAAATAATCGAGAATCTTATCATGACACTCACACTTCATATTTGAATTATACCAATTACGGTATGATGGTTGTATGAGATTTGACGAGATTGATGTAGTGTGTCTGATACTCAAGAGGTAATAGTAAATAATGCCACGCAATAGAGGTATGTTAATCTTGAATAATGTTACTTGAGAAGCAAATGATTTTGTGGGACTTCATAATACTTGAGATGATTGGATTGGATGTTAAGGTGAAAAACTTGAATGATCATAGTCAAGATTCCCAATTTAAAAACCATCTCTTGATTCGTCAATTAATATGACACAAAAACTCATTGCTAGATTCTCGATCTCTTCTGATATTAGGCTTTACTCAATCATTTATACCACAATCACCACATCCATAAAATGGGTTGATAAGTTACCAATTAAATTTTCATACCATGAAGCCTTTACAATGTCAATAAAAATGAAGGATAACTCATTCTCATATAGATGAGGGTATGTTTATGCAACCATTTCACATAACCTCAAAACATATTCATTAATTGACTTATTATTTATTTTCTCCATTCTTAGAAAGTCATTCATACTTAGAGTCACCTCCAAGTTGAGTTAGTACTATTTCAAGAAGGACTTAACCAAGCTCTTTCATTTCTTTATTTTGGAGTTATCTAATCCCATGTACTAGCTAAAACAGGTCTAACTAGACTTTTATGAAACTAATGGATCATTGTTTTCTCATCATGAACAACCTTAGTTATTTTACTATAGTACACCTTGAGATGGGTCTTTTGACATTGTGTTCTTGTATACATGACAAATCCAGATACTTTGAATCTTTTATAAATGCCAACATCTAGCACATGACATATTTTATTAGTCGAAAAAGGCTTATACAAGTTTTCTTCTTTAATATCCTTATTCCTTTTTATAGTTATGCCACATACACTATTTTTCTCAACAATGATAACCACTCCTATTAAATCAACTTGTTAATCTGCTTCCCGAATCCTTGACAATGATCAATAAAATATCCTACAATTATTGTATTGTATTTACACTTAGCACTTTTATACCATTTTAAAATGTATTCATAAAGTGTTGATAGATGTTGACAAGAGGGAATGAAAAAGAAGATGATTTATGGCATTTGTTTATGGTTTGGACCAAGTTGAAATAAAGATGAAGGTGTATGTGGTACTTGACTTTTAGAAAAGAGTGCAAAATATCATAAGATTGAAAAGAAAGCACTAGTAACAGTTTATTATGGATTTAATAGTGACATCAAGAACCTTTAATGACTCTAAAGTACTTAAAGTAATAAATAACAAGTCTTGATTAGTTGGGTAAGTGTTCAAATTACACTTCTAATAAGAATGAATGAGATAATGGAGTGGAAGAATTATTGGATTATTTCTTTGATTAATGTAGAAGATTAAGAGGAAGGCATCACCGTGGAGAGCTTTATGGTAATGGTTTTTAAGGGTCTTCCATCAAGCTGTTTAGAGTGAATAATTTTCTTTAAGAATCCAGTTAGTCAAGTCTTTTCTTCTTCTAAAAAGTTAATCTTATATTGGTGATTCTACTCAGTCTGATCTTTCTTTTCATCTACCATAGCTTGGTCTAATTTAGGCTATTGAGGAATATTATACTTTTAAAAAGTTTTGCAATTATATTTTTTGTTTAAACGGAAATGGTTTTTTTTTTAAAGTTACTCTACATTAGTGTCTAAGATAATGGTCCATATTGAGTCCATTTACTCTTAACACAAAGTATGAATAAAAAAAATGATTTTCTAAAATAGTTTTAAAAAGGAAAGGGGCTAGTCTTGAAAAAATTACAACGTTGGCCCAACGATCCTTTTTAATAAGGGATGAAATACATTAGGTCTTACTAACTTATTTCAAGGCTCAAAGTTTATGTGTGAATGATTTTTGTTGTTTTTGTTAAAAATAAAAAGAAAGATGCATTTATACTTAAGAAGTTTCAATAATGGAGTTTTAAATAGAATGCAATTAAACCATAACAATGCAAAATATGGTCAAGAACATGTTAAACTTTAGATAAGATTGAGAATGAGTCTTGGCTATATACAATATACATTGAAAGATATATATATTTTAAAGAAAAAAAAAAGAGAATTGATATATCTTTTAAAAGACCTACTTTAGGTTGTTTAGAGCCAAGTGACTCAAAGAAAAAAAATACTAACATAAAACTATTATGTAGAACACTAAAAGAACATCTTAAGGAACATAATTAATATTTGTTCACACTAAGTAAACATCATTACCAACAACCAAAAAACTTAAAGATTTTATTTTTTTCACAATAAGGTAAACGTAACTAACAACCCAAATCAAAACTTAACCAAAAAACCCAGATTTTAGTTTATGCATGAAGGGTAGGTTTTAACACTGATTATTGTTTATATCAAGGTAGTAACATATAGCTTCTCAGAACACATGTAAATAAAGTACTAATAATTGATATAAACATTTCTCACATCATAACATATATTATTACAAATTATAAAAGCTAAAACATTAAAAAAAGTATGAAATAACAAAAAATACAATCATAAATATAAAAAAGAGAGGGTACCTCAATTTTGAGGTAAGGATGAATCAGACTGGGCTAAATTAAGAAGGGGTTTATCCATCTAGGGTTTCATAAACCCTAAACTTAGCATCGAGATTAAAACACTAACACTCAAGAACAAACCTATAAAAACCTAAAAACCAAAATTTTTGAACTTTTAATCTCTTTCTCTACTATTGTTAGTTACTCTCTCAATCTTTCTCCTTTTCACCTCTTTATTACTTTTATTATTCAATAAGTCCCCTTTAAAACCTCAAGACCAAGTCTATATAAATAGGAGAGAGGTGATCGATTAGGACTTGAAAAACACAAATCATGGGATCACAAGGCTCAAATTTATAAAAATTTCAATTGGGTTCTTAACCACATTTAAATAAAACCTTTAACTTCTCTGCCTTTCTAAAATAGTCCTTACTTCAATTGAAGTCAAATTAGCTATCAAAACATAAATTTATTCAATTAAGATCCTGATTGAATTAGTAAGACCTCCCAAATGATACCAAGTATAAAATTTTGTTTTTAATCCTTTAATTCCTTCAATTACAATTAATCTTTCTTCAATTAAAAACAATGTTTTATTTAATTAAAACCTTGATAAATTTTGATGTTCTAATTTAAACAAATATTTTGTGATTTTTCACTTTTATTTTGTTTTGTTTTGAATGTTTTAGGGGTAAAAAATGGGTTATCACATTTGTTTCCCCTTTTTTTTTCTATGAAAACTTAAAATAACCTATGTAAAGATAAATATTCATATAGAAAAATAATTGATTGTATGTTACACCATAAAGATGCATCTTAGAGAAAAGTTCTAGCCATTACATGGAAGGGCAGGTTGACTAACTGAATTGTTATAAAAAGGATCTTTCATTGCTCGGTTAACATGTCTTAGGTTGAATAAGGTCTATAAAGCATAAAGAGTATAGACAAAGGCAAAGCTTATCAACTACTAATCATAACTAAGTAGACTATTTACGAGAATTTATTGGTTTCACTAGTATTATCCAGGTTGAAGACCATCAAAGCACCACTAATTGCTTATGCTATCCTAAAGCAATGTATGTGCAAAATAAAGTGTTGTGTAGTTAATTACATTAAACCTTATCAGATTTACTTATTTTTTCACTTTGCCTTCATTTTTTCAGAAATTACACTTTACATCTTAAAGTCAATAAGTTCATAATATTTTTTCACTTTGCCTTCATTATTTTAATACAATAGGGTTTTTTAATCATTAAATTGAATATAATGATAATCTTATCAATGATGTGACATTTTTTGTTGATTTTTTTTGGCATGTCAAAGTAAGGATGTAAAATATTATGAACTTATAAATTCTAGGATGTAAAGTGGAATTTCTGAAAAGATGAAGATAAAATGAAAATACAAGTAAACCTTAGACAATTTATTATAATTAACCATAAATTCATATCCAATCCAGAAAAATCAAAGAACTGGAAGATATATGAAATGCAACACATAAGAAAAATTATATAAACATAAATACAAATAAAGACATCAATTTAATCAATAAACACAAAGTAATCAGTTTAGGCAAACAAGAATAATAAAGATATCACAGCTATATGTCAAAGCAAAATATGAATATTTTCATAAGAAAAACAAATAACCAATGCTAGACCATAAAATAAGTCTCCAACAACCATTTTATCGTTGTGGACATCTCAACAAACTGATTAAAAATGATACAATAAAAAAAAGATTGCTAACTAGTTTTATGGTAACTAGAAACTCAAATTGATATTTATAGATTCTAGATAAGGGCTGATTATATTAAAAGGAAGATGAAAATCACTCTAAAGTATCATATATAATGTATGTTGCTTTGTGCTTATTTTTAATGATAAAGGATACCTTTTGTGTTTCCTTGCTAAGAGTTTACCTAAATTAATATATGTGTATTTGTTGTTGAAAATAAGAGACTATTAAGATCTAGGACAGTGATTTGGGACTTGAACTTAATAATAGGACTTGATCCTCTCTTTTAAAATACAAGTATTGGATCCGAGATGATGGTGATGAATATATTTGCATGTATCAACATGAACATATAATGATAAAATTCAAATAAAAATAAATTATTATTTTCACATTTTACTATATTATTATTCTTGAAAAGGAGTCGAGTATTAATTGCATCTATTATTCATCAGTCAACATCTTAGGACAATTCCAAGCGACAGTTCATTTTCATGATTTGATTTATAAATAATAAATACAATTAATACACAAGTAACTTATAAGGAAAGATCTGATGTCTTTGAAAATATTTTGAATACAATAAAATAATGTATTAATCAATTTTATTATCAACTTAGCAATATCAATTAACAATGCTCACTGATGATTTATTTATCCTGAGTTGATCATGGAAAATAAAGACAAATATTAATATGCACAAAAAAAATTACAAGGAAAAGACAAACCATTACAGATCAAATAAAATGAAAATAAATTACTAACACCAATGTTTAGATACAAGCCCAACTCATTTACCCTGAATTTGACATATAAAAAGCAACCTAATTAAGATTTACAATTTATGAACCGATTTTGAGTGTCAAGAAAATACAAACCATCAAAGATAAAAAAAAAAAAATACAAACATAAATTACCAATACTATTTTTTATACATATACCCAACTTGCTTATCCTTAATGTGATATTTGAGGAGTAACCAAATTAGGGTTTATAATTTCTAGAACAATTTTGAGTGTCGAGGAAAATAGAAGTTACATAAAATTTAAAAAATAACAAGGGCATAAAAATAACTCGCTCACATCAAATAAACAAACATATATTTATCACACTGAGACCAAAATGTAATGTCTTAGTTAAACCATTTTATTCTCGTTCTCCCAAACTAGTCACTGATATTGATCATCGAACTAATTCTACCTTAAAAAGTAAATCCCTAGCGACTTTATACCCTTAAGGTCTCCATGCAATGGCCCAAACCTAACACTTAAATATTTCATCACAATATGTATAAAAATCGATAACATATTAAAAACTATTTATATTAAGAAATAAAACATGTTAACGGGCTAAAAAATAAATCCTTTGAAAGTTGTTGGAGCTGGGTGCAACACTAGAAGCATGTGAGATTTATGCATTGCCACTGTCGACATATCCATACTCTACGATTATTGGGGTACTTCTCATAGGAAATTAGGAGCACCTTATTCTCCTTGTCCTTTTTATATTGGTGGTAAGATATATTATCATTTGAGGAGTGAGATGGGGCTGAGAAATATTTTAATTTTCTCTTTTATTTTCTTACCTCCATGCCTTTTTCATCACTACCAATGTCGAATTTATTGTGTTTTGTTCATCCATTGGTTAGAAGTGGGAGAGAGACTAACAATGTTGCCATTACTAGTAGTGGTTATTATGGAATAGCGATAGTAAAAAGAGGTGAGGAATTAGAAGGGTTTCAATGGAGATGATGGTGGATGTTTAGTGGTTTGGGATAAGCAAAAGAAGGGTAAAAGATTATTTCAGCTAGGAAAAAGTGGGGGCAACTCAAGTTTATTTATATGATAGTGACACCAAAAAAAAGTTAAACCAAGGTTGTCAATCCCATTTCGGTAGGTGTTTTGTTTTTTCAATTGGAATGGAATGTTTCAGTTTCGGAGTGTTTCGGCGTGCCGTTTCGGGGTTGTACTGTTCATATATATAAATTTAACAAACATAATTCAAATTCAAGATAAATTAATTATAAATTATGCAATACAAACACAATGCCAAACAAATATAATTTTAAAATTTAAAATATTTGTAAATAGTCAAGATTAAATAGATCTTTAACTTAAAGTAATTCAACTTAAACAAAATATCAAAATATTATGCAAGTAAAATGTTTTAATATAAATATTTTAAATATAAAGTTAGGTCAATGTTATCAAGGCTAACGGAATCTAAAGCATCCCTTATTTTGCTCAAAGTCCTACAAAGTATAAACATGAAAAAAAACAACATGAATATAAACCATATATATTAGTGATAAATTTAATTTTAAAAAATTAATATCATTGTTAATGAAAATAATAATAATAATTTTCAATATTATTATTAATATCATTGTTATTGAAAATAGTAATGAAAACGAGCTTTTTATAATTGGGTGGTTTAATTAATTAAATTGAACAAGGTTCGATTTGATTCAATGGCTTTTCAAGAGCGGAACGGAACATGTGAAATGAAACCGGAACATTGCGAGCTGAATTTAGCCGAAAAATCTGGAACGGATCGAGATTTAAAATGAGATGAAATTTATTCCGTTTTGTTCCGTTTTTTGAATTGGGATGGAATGTTTCCGCCATTTCGGGCGAAAACGAAACTGACAACCTTAAGTTAAACAACATTTAGGAGGTGAGCATAAAATATTACTCTTGAGGATTCTAGATTAAATGTAGTAGGGACCATATTCTCATGTAAAGTAGTTCCTGTCATATGAAAGTGTAAATCAGGCCCTACATCTGAGGGTCTAAGCATTATGGGAATGTATTGAAGAGTGTGTATATTTAACATGTTTTCTTTGTTGGAGAGCCCTTTGCCATATAACATTATTTAGTAACTTTATTAAAGCAAGTAAACAAGCCTAACTATCTCATTTTTCATTGATTTTATCTCACTCTAGTGGTTTTATTCAAGAAGAAACCTTTCTTTATTTTTAGTGGCTTGGTCTAATATAGGCTCTAGAGAAAAATTAAACTTTTAAAATGTGATTTGTTTCCCTTTCTCTATAAAAGCAAAAACATAACCTAAGTAAATATAAATATACAAAAAGAAAAGAGAAAATAATTGATTCACCCATTATGATAACACATGGAGACATCCTAAGTGATATTTCTAGCCAATACATTTAAAGGTAGTTGGCTATCTAAACTGGTCTTAGAAAGATTTTTAATCTTTTGATTAATATTTATTTTATTTGAAATAATTTATAAAATTAGAATTTGTTTTCAATTTCATCTCTTTTGGATTTTTTAATCAAATATGGTACCTATTCTTTTAATTACTACTTATTTTATTTAAAATGGTTTATATTTTTTTTAATTTCAACCTCTTTGAATTTTCTTCCTATCAAATTTGATCCTTGATTTTTTTATTGCTATTTGTTTACCTTTAATTTTTTTTAATTTGATTTTTTTATGATTTTATCTTTCAATATTAAATTTATCAGGGGTTGAGCTTCTTTAATGAACCCGAGTCTAGAGCTAATAGGTTGTGAGTTTGAGGTTTAATCCGGGATTCGAAGGTTCACCTGGGTTTGCTTTGTTTTTTTCTTTTTTTTTTTAACATCATTTTTTTTGTATCATCATCTGATATTTTTTCTGTTTCGATGGGATGTTTTAGACGTTTTGAGAGTAATACAATACTTGTCTTAGTTTTTTTTTCTTTGCCAAATCTAGATTTTTTAAAAGGATTTTTTTAATTAGATTAAATTAATTTATGTCACTCTTCAACATTAAATTGGTTTATTATCGCCACAAGTGTTTTTTGGTTTTTGTTAGATCTTGCTTTTATAAAAAGGAAACCTTTTTTTAATTAAATTAAATTAATTTATCTCATCTTTAAACATTAAATTTGTTGGATATTGAGCTTATTTGCTGAGCCTGTATATGGAATTTAACGAGTTGTGGTTTTGAGAAATTCACTTAAGTACTTAGAAAATTTACCTGAATATACTTGGTTATTTGTTTCTCTCCTTTTGAGTTTATTTTCTTCAGTTTGATCCTCAAAAGTTTTCTTCCCCCCCACCCCCCAAACCCCCTTCCATTTGCTGAGCCTGTATTTAGAATTTAACAAGTTGTGGCTTTGAGAAATTCATATAGGTTTAAAAAGCTCACCTGAATATGCTTGGTTATTTGTTTCTCTCCTTTTGAGTTCATTTTCTTTAGCGTCATCCTCAAAAGTTTTCTTGCTTCTTCACCCCTAACCTCACGCTTCCTATAAGATTTTTCATTTGTTTTGAAAAACACACAGTGACTAGGAGCTTTTTTTTTTCCTGATCTTTGTTAAATTTAGGTTTTTTTTTATAAGAACTTTTGCTTATGAATTAGATTAAATCAATTAATTAAATATAAATATCAAATAGTTATTTTATTGTATTTTGTTCATTTTTTGGGGTCATCATTCTAGTAATTTTTTCAATTATCTGAATTATAGATGTTTCTTGCTTTATATTACATGAATATCTTTATTACATTGTAAGAAAAATATTTATGCAACATAAAACCAAAAATGAAAAATAAAGATTAGCCTGCCTCGCAGCATTGGGCTGCCATCTGTCGTGGGAAACTAAAGTATGGAGTAATGAGGGTGTGGCCAACATACACAGACAGTTATCCATTTCAATAGCAACACCAACACATACTCCATGAATTGATAAAATAATAATAATAATAATAATAAATAAATAAATAAATGATCGAAGCGCAAATTCAACTAAAAAGTAGTGTCGAGTTTTGAAAGCCAGATCTCTATATTGGGGAGCTTTAATATATTAGTTACAAAAAAGAGATGAAATTGAACGCGAGGAAAAAGCTATATGCTCATCAATTTGAAATCATAGAACTCCTCCTACCTTTTTCATACCTTGTGAACATGAATCTTCCTGTAGAAATGGACTGGTAACTAGATTCAAGATGCCAACTCCTTCACCATCCTCATCATCTTCACTAATCCGTAATATATCAGCAATGGGAATCTGGTTTTGACAGAGAGAAAAACTCAGTGAGACTGACCTTCTAATTGGTCGGATCGGATCATTTGCTTCCATAATACTTTCAAGATCTTGATTAACTGGAGTCCTGGGTGTAGATCATCACTACCCTCTTGCCCAACACTCCCTTCTAAATCTTGAATCACTAAAACAGCATCATTAGTCCTATGTTGGTATTGAAGTGTTGAAACATTAGAGCTTGGCAGATTTTCTTGGACCGGCACAGCTGGTGGTGCTTGAGCGCTAGGCAAAACATTAGCGGGATCAGCAATATTGGCACGGCATAGAGGACAACTTGCATGAGATTTGAGCCATGTATCAATGCAAAGGAGATGAAATGCATGGCTACACTTTGGCAAACGCCTTAAGCTCTCGTTTTCTTGAAATTCACCAAGACAGACTGAGCAATCTGTGCCTTCAACGAAACCATCACCTTTCTTGTACTTGCAAATTGTGATAGACTTTAAAACTGCCTCATCTAGTCCACCTGGGATACCTTGCGATGCTTCATTTCTCATCTGATCTTGATTGTCATTCAATTCTGTGGTACCATTGCCATGACCTCGCCGACTACAGTACTTGGAAACGAGAGTGTGGTAAGTTACCAAGATGAAAGCACTTGCGAGGATGCCGATAAATGCTATAGTAAGAGGGGATAAATCAGTATTAGAAGCATCATCACCGAGTGACAAAGGAGGCGGAGGAGGGAAAATGATGTAACACCATTGTGGACAATAGACGCTACAAATTCCTTGTGAACAATCTTTATAGGTGCTATATGGTGACCAAGGATTTTGGTTGTCAGCAGTAGAACCCATTTTTATTTTCTTTAATCTTGATACACCTCTAAATCTGCAACAGTTTTTGGATGCTATGCTTTCATCAGAATGTTTCTGCTATATCACTTAAAAAAGAGAGAGAGACAAGAGGGGGAGGGAGGGGAAAGCAAGTGGTGTTAGAAAAAGCGAGGAGCAAAGTAACAGGAGATGGAAGTTGATGTGTCTCTCTCCCCCGAGTCCTCATCTCTCTCATTGTACTTTATGAGTTTATTCTCTCTTCCTTTAATTTTATTTATTTATTTATTTTGCCTTGCTTTTAGTAATGTGGTTTTTTTAAGAGTATTTTTTAATTAAAATAGTTTTTATTTTTTTTATATTAATATATTAAAACCATAAAAAAAACAATTTAATATTTTTTTAAAGGCAATTTTAGAAAAGAGAAAAACAAAGACACATGGGCAAGCTTAATTGGTTGGTAAAGCATAGGTGAAGCGGGCCTCTAATCTGCATTTCCACGTATGCAAATGGACCGCCAGTATCATGCCACGTATGGGAAGGAGATTAATCACATTATTCGGTCATCTTCACTTAATTTTGGGCTTGGAGACCCTCACTCCTTTTCCAGTTCGGTGCCTTCATAAATACAGAGTGTATTCGTTAACGTTGACGCTTAAATTGGATGAGAAGAAGCATGTGCGGCCCTAAATTGGAAGACTATAGGGACCTAAATTGCATGTCAATATTTTAGAAGGTGGTTGTAGCAAATATTGAAACTCCGAGGACTAGGGGTATAAATAGGGCCTTTTGGGAAAGAGATGCAAGGGAATGCGTGAATAGTGGCCAATGATTATTCTGTGGACTTTATATGAATCTGGAAGTCTTTGCCTCGGAGATGTAAATATGCTATGAAAGCATAACATATAAGCTTTTGTGTGTATCAGACAAGTTAAAGCTTCGTTCAATGTGTTAACGAGATCGATTTGACCATCAACATAGGCAGCCCTTGAAATTCCCTTTTTAAAATATCTTTGGTCGTATGCCTGATACTTTATGCTGGAGATTTTATAGGTTGTAATTGTATAGTTTAGATTTAATTTATTTAATGAAATATATAAAGTTTGATAATTAAATTAAATTACATCCAAGTTTATGAATCAAAGTCAAGTATTTAAACATGCAATTGAATTAAAATAATTTCCCAACAGGTGATAATACAGAGTTTTTTCTAATAATAATAATATTTTAGTTGTTTGGGCGATTAGAATTTTTAGGCTGTCATCCAACAATGACCTGATCTATCCAATCATGTCCTGACACATCATTCTATGTATTTTTTCAGGTTTCTAATGATACACAAACTTTTCATGCATATAATTTTTTCCATGCATGCACAAGTTTTTCTATGTAGAATATGCATTATTTTCTGCACCAATGACATTATTCATCACCAACATTTCCATCAACTAATAACACGCACGACACAACAACCATGACTTGATATAATTAATAACTAACAACTATCATGGCTAGCAAATGACAACACATCAATTTCTCCACCAATAATACGTTCTTTTTCTCTATAAAGAAATTTCAAGACCTTGGTGTATAAATATACCTAGTTAAGGGGGGGGGGAAATGAGGATCACATCCTTAGCCAGAGCTCTACTTAGCCATTGAAAACTAGGTCTGACAACATACACTTACATTCTAGGCCATAAAAGCCATCCAAATTTGATCATGTCTTATGAGAATCAACAAGCAACATCACGAGACCAATTGTATGTTCTGATTAGGCTAATTACAAGGGCAACATCCAAAAGGATAAAAAATACATTCAATGGAATAATTCATGACATTTAGGCCAAATAGGATTCGAGAATCCCTTCTAAGATGGCGTCAAACATGAAGTTAAGTTCAGAAGAGGATCAAGCCTTAATCAATATGATTCAAGCAAGAGATGAGGTTGATGAACATGTATTAGAGCTTGGCTACATAACTTTATGTTAATGGTCATAACTTTCAATCCGACTGTTGGGTCGGACTTAAATTTTTCTAGAAGATTTTAAAGGCCCTTTTTTGTATAGGGTTAAAATGGCATAATGATCAGAAATTAGAAAGCTCTTCCGATAAGGCCAAAACGTTACCATATGAATTGAGCTTTATTTAGTAATAATTTGGCATTTTTATTTTATTTTAAAAGTACTCTTAAACTAGTTTATATTTTACTTTTCATTTCAACTCAATATTCTAGTAGAGTTTATTTTGTTGAACTATAAATATTTTCTTTGGTTTGTAAGTTTGGGCAATGTATTGATTTTTGGAAATAATATTGGAGATTATTTTTCTTGCTCTTGGTTCTTTATTGAATTATTCAAAATTATCAAAGATTCCTTTTTTATGGTGTCATAATCTTTATAACTTCAATTCTTGGTTTGTGTTAATCAATCGATCGGGATATTCATCAAAGAACTACATTTTTTTTGTTCAAATAATCACTGGGTCCAGTTTTTTTCAAATTGATTTTAGCTTTCATATGTTGTGTTCAATTCTTGACTATGGGTTCTAAGGTTTTTATCTTCCATGTTTGCATCATTTGGTATCAGCTTGGCACTAAAATCATGTTTTATCCATCTATCCATCTTTAAATTTAGTTCTTTTCGTGTTTTGAGTCTTGTTTTTCATTGTTAGGTTTAATTTCTCTCAAAATTATCAAATCCTAGTTTTCTTGATTTCAGCTTTATTCTATCTCCTAGTTTTCTTTGTGTTCTTGATTCAGCTTTGATTAGTACTTAAAAGTGCATTTTTATCAAAGTTTTATATCATCATTTTGCACTTGAAGTATTAATAACTCCTTAACTAAAGCATGTTTTATAATAACATATCTAATAATATAAGATACCTTTAATTTATGGTAAGTGTTCATCTTAAATGCAGGCCTATCACATAAATGAAAGAATTTATTGATGAGTTGAAGTACTGAAATTGAAAGGACAAAGAGATGGCCAAACTTAGAAAAGAGATGTTGGTGCAGTCCAAACTGGAACATTGTTCGGTAATCAGGTCATATCTGGAGTTGTAGATCTCGGATTTAGGTCTACTTTATATGGATGGAAAGGTAAGATATAAGCCTACAACTTTCATGCGGAGCCCAAGATTTTACAAGGCCGTTTTCAAGTCCAAATTATAGCAACAACGAAGAAGTCCGAATCTGTCCTGCAGCCCAAATACTGTTCAGTGTTCAACCCATATCTCGGGTTCTGGAAGTCCAAATGATCTCAAATGTTTACCCTAGAAAGATGAGACAATTTCCTAGAACTTTCATGATTGAAGTCTGTTCAAATTATGACGTTATTAATGACGTTTTTGGCAGACAAGAAGATAAGAATTGTCACCAAGTCAAGATGTGGCCACCCATTCATCAATTAGTCAACAAATCAATAGTTCCGAATTTTGGCCTATAAAATGAGGCATTTGCCATGTATTTAGGCATCTTGGTGTTCAGATCAAGATCATGCTCTTGCTTTCTCTCTTTATATTTTGTAATGCTTAAGTTTTGCTTATATTAATCTCTTGCTTATGCTTTTCATTTCCTTTCCTTGTTTATTTATATTTCATTCTTTCATTATGTCTAGCTAGGTTAATAATGTCAAGGTGAAAAGGGTACACTAATGGTGTAAGAATAAGTATAATATAAACTTAACATGGACCTTAATGTTGGATACTAACATGCTTTATATTTGTTATCTTGTTCACTTTTAATACTTTGCTTGTTAAATGGTTAATGTACATTTATGTTGTATAACACTTGGTACAACAAATACTTGGCACTTTCATAGCCCATACTGTATGGTATAACCGACACCTGAGCTATGAAAGGAACTTGATTTGTTGTTAACATAAGTTATAATCATGAATGCCTGGCAACATTTACAAGTATTAGCATTATTCGAATAACATAAATAATGTAATCATGTTAACAATTTATAATCTGATTGGAACCTCCTTGTGTGTGGTTTCCAATTGAATAATAAGAGTTTATACTATACTTGTTTGAAATACCATTAGTGGATCCTCTAACCTTAACATTTGTTGTTATCATTGTTTAATCCTTACGTTAATCTTCCATCTCAAAGTTCTCATCAACTTCTTCTTCTTCATCTTTATTATTATTATTATTGTTGTTGTTGTTGTTATTGTTACTATTGTTGTTGTTATCTATAATTTATACAATTAACCTCCCTGTGGTTCGACCCCGGTCTTGCCGGGTTATTTATTACTTCGACACTCCTGCACTTGGGAGAAGACATCAATCTTTTGGTCGTGTCAAGTTTTTGGCGCCGTTGCCGGGGAGGTAAATTCTTGTATAAATTATAGTATTTATTTTATTTTCTTTTTTTACTTTTCTTGTATCTAACTTTGTTTATTTTTTTTGTTTTGTTTTGTTTTCTTCTTCTTTTTATTCTCTTTTTACATGTGCATGAGAGTCTGGTCACGTACATTAAGTGGTAGACTTTGTAGGATATCCTCATCTTTTCAGAAAATATGACCGAAGAAGATAACCAATCGCTTCATAATGAGAATAATGAGAATATTCGAGCTAGAACACTTAGAGACCACATGAATCCCACAAGAACAAGTGCACCCTTATGCATAGTTTTTCCCCCTGATGCATCTCATTTTAATTTTAAGCCAGACATTATTCAACTTTTACCATCTTTTCATGGCTTAGATTTAGAAAATCCATACTTGCATTTAAGAGAATTTGAGGAGGTCTGTAACACCTATAATGACTCAAATTGTAGCATGAACACCATCAGGTTAAAGCTTTTTCCTAATTCATTAAAAGATAAAGCTAAAACATGGCTACAAAATTTGAGACCTGGATCCATTCGTGCTTGGGATGAAATGCAACAACAATTTTTAAAGAAGTTTTTTCCGTCCCACAGAACAAACTCTTTCAAAAGACAAATAATCACTTTCACTCAAAAACCAGGAGAAACATTTTACCAATGTTGGGATAGGTATCGAGACTTGCTTAATACTTGCCCTCATCATGGTTTTGAAACATAGAGATTGGTGTCACATTTTTATGAAGGGTTAACTCCTAGAGATAGGCAAATGATTGAATTGATGTGCAATGGAACTTTTGAGGATAAAAACCCTAATGAAGCAATGCAGTACCTATACTTGCTAGCTGAAAATGCGCAAAATTGGGACACTATAGGAACTTATGAGGCACCAAGTAAAACCCAACCTCATACATCTAGTGGAGGTATGTACAACCTTAGGGAAGATCATGACCTCCAAGCCAAGTTTGCATCTTTAGCTAAAAAAGTTGAGGCACTAGAATTAAAAAAGAGTGGTCAACTAAAATCTGTTCAAAACATTGTGTGTCAAATCTGTGAAACTAATGAACATTCAACCAATGAGTGTCCAACTTTGCCTTCTTTTAAGAAATGTCTCTATGAACAAGCCCATACTTTAAATAGTTTCCAAAGGCCCAATCATAACCCATACTCGCAAACATACAATCCTGGTTGGAGAAATCACCTGAATTTCAATTGGAAGAGTGATAACAATAATGCACAAACTTCACAGTCACTGTTTCAAGCACACCATAATTTCCAAAATTCTCATGGATATGCACCTCCTTATGCTCCACCTCCTAGAAGAAATCTTGAGGAAATATTGCATGCATTCATGGAAAAGTATGAGACAATCAACACTCAACTTGCTTAAAGCATGACAGATTTTAAAGATACTCTTGAAAAATTGACATCTGCTCTCAGTTTCCAAGAGAAAGGTAAGTTTCCATCTCAACCACAACAAAATCCTAAGGGGCAATACAATGCAAATGCAAGTAGTTCTGGAAGCCAACACATGGATCAAGCCAAATCAGTCATCACTCTTCGCAGTGGTAAGGTTATTGAAAAACCTATTCTTGAACCTTGTGAGAAAGATGATGAGTCAATCTCTGAGGGTAAGGAAGAGGTTGAATCTGAACATTGTAAAGAAAAGACTGATTCTTCGCCAACACTTCCATTTCCTCATGCTATGACCAAACAAAGGAAAGTCAATCACAACTCTGAAATCTTTGAAACTTTCAAACAGGTAAGGATCAATATACCTTTGTTGGATTCTATTAAACAGGTTCCTTCTTATGCTAAATTTTTGAAAAATTTGTGCACTGTGAAGAGAAAACTGAACGTGAAAAAGAAAGCCTTTTTAGCTGAACAAGTAAGTGCCATTCTTCATAATAATAATGCTTTGAAATATAAAGACCCTGGTTGTCCTACAATTTCATGCTTTATTGGAGAACATAAAATTAAAAGAGCTTTACTTGATCTTGGGGCTAGTGTGAATTTACTTTCATATTCAGTTTTTCACAGTCTCAATCTAGGTGAGTTAAAACCAACTTCTGTAACTCTTTTCCTTGCCGATAGATCTGTAAAAGTGCCTAGAGGAATAATTGAAGATGTGTTAGTACAAGTCGATAAATTCATTTATCATGTGGATTTTATTGTCTTGGACACACAACCTGTTGAAGCATGTAATTCATTTCCTGTTATTTTAGGACGTCCGTTTCTTGCAACTTCTAATGTATTGATTAATTGTAGGAATGGATTGATGAAGCTATCATTTGGGAACATGACATTGAAGATGAATATTTTCAATATTTGCAAGCAACCTGGAGGTGATAATGATTTACAAGAAGTAGATTCTATTGAAGAATTAGTTTATGATCAACTTGAATCTACTTTGAGTAAATTTGAGTTGGATGAATCTGAAGATTTGCAAATGATTTATTCTCAGGAAGAAATCACGGATGAAAAAAACACCGAAAATGTTGATGCAGATCTTTTGTCAAGAGTGACAACAGATTCGACATCCGACATCACACCAATCAACGATTACTTTCCTGACGAATCCTTACTTTCTCTTAGTTCAATGCCTTGGTTTGCTAAAAATATCAATTTTCTTGCTACAGGAGATTTGCCAACTCACTAGAGTACCGAAGACAAAGGTAAGTTTTTGAACGAAGTGAAGAAATTTTATTAGGATAACCCCTACTTATTCGAATATTATCCTGATCAAATATTTCGAAGATGCATTCCTGACAATGAGGTAAGTAATGTCATTAAACTTTGTCATTCTGAAGCATGTGAGAGTCATTTCTCGTCAAAAAAGACAGCTGCGAAAATCTTACAAAATAGATTTTATTGGCCCACCATGTTCAAGGACACACATGCATTCTGCAAAACTTGTGAAAATTGTCAAAAAGTTGATAGTGGTCAAAAAGTTTTGCTTTATAATTCTCGACTCCATTTATTTCCTGGAAACCTATGATCAAGATGGAGTGGTCCATTTATTGTGAAACATGTGTATCCTTATGGGGCCTTTGATATTGAGAATCCAAAGAATGACAATGTTTTTAAGGTAAATGGACATCGTTTGAAAACTTACTTTGATAATTTTCCTAGTGAAAATGAATCCATTGGTTTGAACGATCCTGTAGATAAAGGTTGATTATTTTGTTTTTCTTACATTGTTTTTGTGTTTCTTTTTGGTGTGAATTTTGTTTTTCTAGTCTTTCTCACCCTAGTCAAATGGCGGATAACGGTACTCTGTGACTTAAGTCGGTTCTTTCAGTTTCCCATAATAACTAATATCTGTATTTATTTGTGCAATTCTTTGCTCTTTCTCTCTTCTTTGAATCTCTTCTCTAAATGGACATCACTCTTGAAAAATTGAAAAAGTACTTTCCCACTCTGCCTCAGAATGCGATTACAAAAATTTACTGTGCTAGGTGTGCAAGATTGAGGTTGTTAATGAATCATGGAATTCCAGAAGATATTTGTTGGCTGATTGAAGCAAAGGTCCGATTATCAGGTGAGTCCTCCAATTTTTTCATCTCATACATGCCTGGAACAGGTAAAAGCACTTTTGCAAAGAAACGTCGTGCAAAACGACTGAAAGTATTTCACAGATGTGCTAGATGGACTTGTAATGCAACATGTCATTCTTTAGGAATGGTATCTATAAACTGTGAAGATAAAATACAATTCATTAAGGATGGCCTGAGTAAGGGGTCTTTAGATAATCTTCTATTGACCCTTGAGACGCATCCTAGTGGAGATGTGCATCATGCTATTCATGATTTATGGCCACAGTTTCATAAAAAAACATGATCGACTTAGTCTTGGGAATCTGACTATAAAAGACCATGTTTGCCAGTTTTTAAGAAAACTGGATGAGAAGCCTATCGCTGACCCATAGAAGGCGTTTAAACCGTTCTTGGACGTAAAACCAAGGGAAGATGTGAGCCACAATCATAACTACCTGTACATACACATGCTTTTTCAAAATAAATAAATAAATAAAGAGAGAGAGAGAGAGAGTGTGAGACTCCAGCTGACCTACATATAGGTGGTATGATTGCATCTTCAATTTCTCATCTATAAAATCTTCTCTTCCTTCCATTCATTTCTACTCAACTCATACATTTAACAAATATAGAAGTGTGTAGAAATGGCAGGTTCCTCAAGTCATCACATCAGAAATATTTATGTTTTTGGTGGATCTAGTCCTAGGAAAGAAAAAGAGTTTTTAGAATCAGCAAATCATCTTGGTTAGGTATTAGCTGAGAGAAAGATTCATTTAGTGTATGGAGGAGGCAGCCTTGGGTTAATAGGGGGTGTATCAATAGCTGTATTTTTAGGAGGAAGTCAAGTTTTGGGGGTCATCCCCAAAGCTTTAGCAAAAGGGGACATCATTGGAAAAACAATTGGAGAGGAACTACAGGTCTCCGCAATGTTTGATCGAATGAATGCAATGTTTAACCATGTTGACACCTTCATTGCCTTACCAGGTGGTCTGGGCACATTGGAAAAGATCTTTCATATTTCCTCTTGGGCCCAACTGCACATTCACCATAAACCCATAGGTCTGTTAAATGTTAATGGTTTTTATGATAATTTGTTGTCTTTTCTTGATCAAGCTGTGGAACAAGAATTTCTAACATCTTCGGCACGACAAATCATAATCTCTGCTGCTACTGCTGAACAATTGATTGACCAACTACAATCTTTCATCCCTGTAATTGATCCTTTCATGAGTCGTATAAATTGGTTAACTAAGAAAAGCCGTAAAAAGCTTAGATTGGATTTGAGCCTTCATTTGTGAAACCTTATGTCTTTTGGTTTTATTAATAGCATAGTATTTTGTTTTATTATTTCTTATATTTCTTTAAGTGTGTTTCAGGTTTGTCAGTGTTCGTTGTTTCAGGTGATGTTTTCTATACTCTATCTTTCTACCTTATGACATTGAGGACAATGTCTCGTTTTGGTTGGGGGGAGAGGGTAGTAGTAGTTGACATTAAAAAAAAAACAACTAACTACTTTTGTTTTTAAAGCCATTTGACAAAACTGTTATTACTAGGATGGCAGAGTAAGGAGGAATTTTAGTGACTCTTGAGACGCATCTTAGTAAACATTTTCCAATGGTTATTTGCAATATTCATAACAAGGCTTATTAGAATACTTCTTGAAATATTCAGGTTTACAAACTCTCGCATTGTTATCACTTGATTCTGCTCATATACTCATTTAACAAGTATTCTTAAACCTTTATTTTCACACACACACTTTAACATATGATTGTGGGTTGCACATTGGATTATTACATTATTTATGTTCTTTTGTTAAAGGTAAGAACTAAGGGATAGGGATAGTCTATAATTTGCAAAAAAAAAACAAGAAAAAGAAAATGATGATAACAAAAACGTAGATAAGTTTGGTTTCGAAGCCTCCCTAACCTAAGCAATTAAGCCCGAAGGGGTGTTTTAACACCTAATACCCTAAAGTCAACTGATTTGGGAGCTATTGGCCCAAAGCTTGTTACATGGGTTAAGGAGAAAAGCTTAAGGGAATCAAACATTGCACTATCTACGTATCAGTATCTGCAACCCGAGTTACTAAGCTCGTAGGGGTGTCTCAACACCCAATACCCTAAGACCAACTGGTCTAGGAGTCATTAGCCGAAAGCTCGTTACATGGGTTAAAGATGCATTGTGTTTTAAGTTATATGTATATATATTGAAAAAAAAAGAGACAAAACAAAAAGAAAAAAAAAGAAAAAAAAGGAAAGAAAAAAAAAGAAAAAAAGATAATAATCCCAACCCAAGGAAGTTAACCTTAAACATTAGAATAAAATATTATTCTCTTCCAATAAAAGCCCCATCATCTATGTTTTCATACATTGAGCACATAAAAAAGGAAGGTTTATTAATATTTTTTTTAAGAGATATTGAGCAGATATATAAACTTAATGAGAGTTTGTTTATCTAGATAGATTAATGGAAGTTGAATGATGAATGCCTTGCTTTGTGGAATTTGCAAATAGTTTTTCTATTTTAACGCTCTGATTACTAGGGACTAGTAATAAGCTGGTTGGGGGGTGTGATTAGTACTTAAAAGTGTATTTTTATCAAGGTTTTATATCATCATTTTGAACTTGAAGTATCAATAACTCCTTAACTAAAACATGTTTTATAATAACATATCTAATAATATAAGATACCTTTAATTTATGGTAAGTGTTCATCTTAAATGCAGGCCTATCACATAAATGAAAGAATTTATTGATGAGTTGAAGTACTAAAATTGAAAGGACAAAGAGATGGCCAAACTTATAAAAGAGATGTTGGTGCAGTCCAAACTGGAACAATGTTCGGTAATCGGGTCATATCTGGAGCTGTAGATCTCGGATTTAGGTCTACTCTATATGGATGGAAAGTTAAGACATAGGCCTACAACGTTCATGAGGAGCCCAAGATTTAACAAGGCCGTTTTCAAGTCCAAATTGTAGCAACAACGAAGAAGTCCGAATCTGTCCTGCAGCCCAGATACTGTTCAGTGTTCAACCCATATCTCGGGTTCTAGAAGTCCAAATGATCTCAAATGTTTACCCTAGAAAGATAAGACAATTTCCTAGAACTTTCATGATTGAAGTCTGTTCAAATTATGACGTTATTAATGACGTTTTTGGCAGACAAGAAGATAAGAATTGTCACCAAGTCAAGATGTGGCCACCCATTCATCAATTAGTCAACAAATCAATAGTTCCGAATTTTGGCCTATAAAATGAGGCATTTGCCATGTATTTAGGCATCTTGGTGGTCAGATCAAGATCATGCTCTTGCTTTCTCTCTTTATATTTTGTAATGCTTAAGTTTTGCTTATATTAATCTCTTGCTTATGCTTTTCATTTCCTTTCCTTGTTTATTTATATTTCATTCTTTCATTATGTCTAGCTAGGTTAATAATGTCAAGGTGAAAAGGGTACACTAATGGTGTAAGAATAAGTATAATATAAACTTAACATGGACCTTAATGTTGGATACTAACATGCTTTATATTTGTTATCTTGTTCACTTTTAATACTTTGCTTGTTAAATGGTTAATGTAGATTTATATTGTATAACACTTGGTACAACAAATACTTGGCAGTTTCATAGCTCATACTGTATGGTATAACCGACACCTGAGCTATGAAAGGAACTTGATTTGTTGTTAACATAAGTTATAATCATGAATGTCTGGCAACATTTACAAGTATTAGCATTATTCGAATAAGATAACTAATGTAATCATGTTAACAATTTATAATCTGATTGGAACCTCCTTGTGTGTGGTTTCCAATTGAATAATAAGAGTTTATACTATACTTGTTTGAAATACCATTAGTGGATTCTCTAACCTTGACATTTGTTGTTATCATTGTTTAATCCTTACGTTAATCTTCCATCTCAAAGTTCTCATCAACTTCTTCTTCTTCATCTTTATTATTATCATTATTAATAGTATTATTATTATTGTTGTTGTTGTTGTTGTTGTTGTTATCTATATTTATACAATTAATCTCCTTGTGTTTCGACCCCGGTCTTGCCGGGTTATTTATTACTTCGACACCCCTGCACTTGGTAGAAGACATCAATCTTTTGGTCGTGTCAAGCTTTACCCTAATTTCTAGTTTTTTTTAAATTTGATTTTTATCCTGATTTTCTAGTTTTGCGTTTTATTGATTAAAAAAAAGTTATTTATCAAACTAGTATTCTACCAATATATATATATATATGTTATTTGGTTTCTATTGAAATTATTAAAAAAAAGAAAGAAATCACAAATCATAGTTGATTGAAATCGATTTGTTGTTGGGATTATAGAATTGAGATTGGTTTGAATTGAAATAGCCAAATTGATTTTAGTTTAATTAAATCTATATTGATTTCTAGTTTTTTAGTTATTTTCAATTCAAAATTGGTTTGTTTGGTTTGATTCTAAATTGAATTTGGGTTGTTGTTGAATTCAGGTTTTGGTATTAATTTGAGTTTGTTTATTGAGTTATCATTTTTTATAGTTTCCTTATCATTTTTTTTATTATTATCATTATGTCTTTTTGAATCCATTAGTTGAATGTTATAATCTAAAATTTCTTACTGATTTTGTTTAGCTCATTAAACAACTGAAGAGTTAAGCTAATAATAATAAAAAGTAAAAACAAATATGAGAATATTATTGTGAAAAGCCAAATTACAAGTGAAACACTTTTTTTTTTGTTTCACATTTTCTTTAAAATATTTGTGTTTTAAAGGCAAATCATCACCTAAAAAGGAAGAGGAAGAAAAATTTCTTTATTTCATAGGCCATCCAACAATAATTTGAAAGGATAAATGCATTGTTTGGCAAGGTAAAGAATTAAATGGATAGACATGATGTCATGATTGTTAGTTTGCGTGAGGAGCCATCCCAAAGGGTTCCTAATGCCACAAGAATGGAAAGATGTGTTACCATACTGGTAAGAATAGGGATAATTATTTGAATGAACTTGCTCAAGCTTTATTCAGCCAATGAGGTAGAATTCAGTAGCATGCTACATTTAGTGGTAATAGATTTTGGCATCATGGGGATTTCGGCCATAGAGTATTTAGGAGAGATATTGGGTTTCATGATGGTTTGGATAGAAATTTAAAAGTATTAAGATTAAGATTCCTGGTTTCCAATAGAAGAATAATGGAATGATCCAGAAACTTACTTGTAATGAGATAAAAAATTGAAGTTGATTTTTTATTGTCATAATTATTCGTATAAGAAAAAGGTAAAATCAGTTGTGATTGAATTTACTGATTATGCTATTATTTAGTGGGATTAACTTGTTTTAAGTAAGAGAAGGAATCATGAGGGGCATTTTAATAATTGAGATGAGATAAAGGCAATCATGAGGAGGAGATTTGTTTATAGTCACTATTAGGATTTGCATCAAAAATTGTAAAGCTTAACTTAATGTTCTAAAAATGTAGAGGACTGACACAATCAAAGAGTTTGATATCTTCTCCCAAGTGCAGGAGTGTCGAAGTAATAAATAAACCGGCAAGACCGGGATCGAACCACAAGGAGGTTAACTATATAAATTATAAATAATAATAATAATAATAATAATAATAATAATAATAATAATAATAATAATAATAATAATAATGAGTTAAAGAGAATTTTGAGATGTGAGATTAATGTGAGGATTAAGCAATGATAAAAACAAATGTCAAGGTTAGAGGATCCACTAATGGTATTTCAAATAATTATAATATAAACTCCTTTTATTACTCAACTAGAAACCACACACAAAGGAGGTTCCAATCGGATGATTTGTTATTAATAGCTCATTATAAATTATTAACATGATCATATTAGTTATCTTATTTAAGTAACACCAATACTTTTAAATATTGTCAGGAATTCATAATGCTAACTTATGTTAACAACAAATTAAGTTCCTTTCATAGCACAGGTGTCGGTTATACCATACAGTTGGCTATGAAAGATCAAGCATTTATTGTATCAAGTGTTATACAACACAAATCTAGATTAACCATTTAACAAGTAAGGTATTAAGAATTAATAAGATAAAAATAATAAGACATATTAATAGCAAACTTTTTTGGATGTAAGTATTGAAGTTCATATTGAGTTTATATTATACATATCCTAACACCATTAGTGAAACCTTTGCACCTTGACATATTAAACTTAGCTAAACATTATAAAGAAGAGAAACATAAATAAACAAGATGAGAACATAATTATATAAGTATAGTAAAGGAAATGAAAGGCATAAACAAAATATTAATGAAAATATAACATGAAATAAAACTAGAACATTAAAACTACCAAGAAAGAAAGCAAGTAAGGAAATGATCTTGATCTAAAAACCAAAATGTCTAAATACATGGCAAATGCCTCCTTTTATAGGCCAAAATTCAGAGCTATTGATTTGATGACTAATTGTTGAGTGGATGACCACCTTTTGACATGGTAACAATTCTTATCTTCTTGTCTGCAGAAAATACATTGTTAACATCCGAATTTGAGTAGATAGTCTTTATGAAAGTTCTGGGAAATTGTCTCAGCTTTCCATCAAATAAATCGGTGTATTTGGATTTCTAGTACTCGAGATATGAGCTGAAAACTGAATAGTGTCTGGGCTGCAAGATAGATTTTGACTTCTCTGTTGTTCCTACAATTTGAACGTGTAAACGGTCATTTTGAATCTTGGATTCTCATGAAAGTTTTAGGCCTATGTCTTAGCTTTCCATACATATAAACCAGACTTAAATCCAAGTTCTACAGCTCCAGTTATGATCCAATAACAGAATGGTGGTTCAGTTTGGACTGAACCAACATCTATTTTCTAAACTTAGCCCTCTCTTTGTCTTCTTAATTTCAGTAGTTAAACTCATCAATCAAACATTTGGTTTATGTGATAGGCCTGCATTTAAGATGAACATTTACCATAAATTAAAGGTATCTTATATTATTAGACATGTTATTATAAAACATGCTCTAGTTAAGGAGATATTAATACTTCAAGTGCAAAATGATGATATAAAACCTTGATAAAAATGCACTTTTAAGTACTGATCAAGGACTACCATAAAAAGATGAAGGTGATTATGATTGGGTGAATATAAGGGAGGAAAAAGAAGCTACCATGACTAGATTATTGAATGGTTTGAACTATGAGATAACAAATGTTATAAAGTTACAACATTATGCAGAGTTAAAAGACATTGTGTATATGGCTATAAATATGAAACAACAACTTAAGAGAAAGGGTTATTCATGGTAAGTTTAAAATCTGAGTTTTTTTTAATCATAAAGGCTGAATTAGAAGAATGATGGGGATGCCCAAACTAAGCCAAATATAAGTAGTAAAACTAAGATAATTAATGTCAAAAAAGAAGTCTCCATTGATATTCTAGGTAAATCTATATGGCTATAAATATGAAACAACAACTTAAGAGAAAGGGTTATTCATGGTAAGTTTAAAATTTGAGTTTTTTTTAATCATAAAGGCTGAATTAGAAGAATGATGGGGATGCCCAAACTAAGCCAAATATAAGTAGTAAAACTAAGATAATTAATGTCAAAAAAGAAGTCTCCATTGATATTCTAGGTAAATCTGATTCTCAATCACCTCGTAATCATGATATCAAATATTTCAGTTGTTTAGGAATAAGTCACATAACTTCTCAATATCTAAATAAAATAGTTATGATATTGTGTAACTATAGGGATGTGGAAACCAAAAGTGACAATGATGATTAAAAGATGTCATCACTTGAGAATGCTTGTGATTACGAGGTAAAGTATTCGATTGAGGGTGAGTCACTTATTGTTAAAAGTGTATTAAATGTTTAAGTCAAATAGGATGATTTAGAGCAACAAAAAAAGAATATTTTCCATATGACATGCCACATCACTAATAAAGTATGTAGTATAATTATAAATGGTGAAAGTTGTGCTATTTTTATCTAGTATTTACACTTATTGAGAAGTTGAATTTGAAGATTACAACATATCATAGTTCTTATAAGCTTTAGTGGTTGAATAAATATGGGGGAAAGGAAGGTGAATAAACATGTTTTAGTTTATTTTTTCAATTGAGACATATAATGATAAGGTGTTTTGTGATGTTGTTCATATGCATGCGTGTCACATACTATTGGGTAGGTTGTGGGAGTTTGATAGGAAGGTTATCCATGATGGGTTCTAGAATAGGTATTCATTTATAAAAGTAGAAATTTCATCATCCTTGTATTGTTAACCCCAAAACATGTGTATGAAGAACAATACAAATTAAAAAGAGAGAGTAAAGTTGAGAGGAGAGAAAAGGAAAAAGTGGCTTAGAGGAGTAGAAAAAAAAAAAGGAGGCTAAGGGGAGAGGAAAAAAAAAGAGGGGCTATATGAGAAGAAATGAAAAGAGAGTTTAGAGGAAACAATAAAGTGGCAAATGAGTTTTTATACAAAAGAGAGTGAGGTCAAGAGTGTTTTTTATACTAACTAGATTATGTTTATACTTTTGTATAAAAAGGCATGTTTTAATACTAATAATATTGATTATTATATTCTTAGTATTGTCATTTATTTATTGTAGGAATTTATGGATGTGTTTCGTGAAGATTTTTCTAGTGGTTTGTTACCAATAAGAGGAATAAAACATCAAATTGATCTCATATCTATAATTGTGATTCCTAACCATCTAGCTTATACAAGTAATCCTAAAGAGACAAAAGAGCTTCAAGGGCAAGTTAAGGAGTTGATGGTAAAGTATAGACTTCCAATTTCTAGGCTAGATGAATTACATGGTTCTTGTGTTTTTACGAAGATTGATTTAAAAAGTGAACATTATCATATTAGAATGAAAAAAAGGTGATGAATAGAAAACTGCTTTTAAAACTAAGTATAATTTGTATTATTGGTTAGTTATGTTGTTTCTTTGTATTAATGCACCAAGCATATTTATTAGATTGATAAATTATGTATTGCATGCATTTATAGGCAGATTTATTGTATTTTATTTTAATGATACCTTGGTATACAATGAAAGCTTAGATGAGCGTATTAACCATTTGCGTTGTGTGCTTGATGTTTAGAGAAATGAAAAATTATATGTCAACTTAAAGAAGCATACATTTTGCATTGATAAAGTTGTTTTTCTTGGCTACGTTAGAGAAAAAAGATATAGAAATGGTGAAGCAACTCCATAAAAGTGTTTGATATAAAATAAAAATGAAAAATGAACAATATGCATCTAAAGCTAACAAAGGGTGTAATGTTATATTTGAACCTAGGGATTGCGTTTACGTGCATATAAGAAAGAAAAGATTTCCACCCCATATGCGATCTAAGTTGCAGTTTAGAGGGAACAATCCATTTAAAATTCTTGAACGGGTTAAAAATGATGCATATAAGTTATATCTTTTAGGTGAGTATAATGTTAATGCTATATTCAACGTTTTTTTTATATCTTTTTCTTTTTATGTAGGTAATTGACATAATCAAAGAGTTGATGTCTTATCCCAAATGCAGGAGTGTCGAAGTAATAACTAACCCGGCAAGACCAGGGTCGAACCACAGGGAGGTGAACTATATAGAATTATAAATAAAAGAAAAGATTTGAAGAGAGCTTTGAGATGTGATAATAATTTAAGGATTTAAACAAAGATAAAACAATTGTCAAGGTTAGAGGATCCACTAATGTTATTTCAAATAAGTTTATTATAAACTCTTTTTTATTATTCAACTAGAAACCACACACAAAGGAGGTTCCAATCAGATTATAAATTGTTAACATGATTACATTAGTTATTTTATTTGAATAATGCTAATACTTGTAAATGTTATCAGGTATTCATGATGTTAATTTATGTTAACAATAAATCAATTTCCTTTCATAACACAGGTGTCGGTTATACCATATAATTGGTTATGAAAGGATCAAGTATTTGTTGTACAAAGAGTTATACAACATAAATCTAGATTAACCATTTAACAAGCAAAGTATTAATAATGAATAAGATAACAAATACAAAACATGTCAGTATCAAACATTAAAGTCCATGTTGAGTTTACACTATACTTATTCTTACACCATTAGTGTAACCTTTTCACCTTGATATAATAAACTTAACTAAACATAATGAATAAGAGAAACATAAATAAACAACACATAAGTATAGTAAAGGAAATGAAAAGCATAAACAAGAGATTAAGGAAAATATAACATGAAATAAGACTTAAACATTACAAAAATATAAAGAAATAAATAAAGAGCATGATCTTGATCTGAAAACCAAGATGCCTAAATGCATGGCAAATGCCTCCTTTTATAGGCCAAAATTCAGAACTATTGATTTGATGACTGATTGTTGAGTGGGTGGCCACCTCTTGACTTGGTAACCATCCTTATCTTCTTGTCTGTAGAAAACATCATTGCTAACATCAGAATTTGAATAGATAGTCTTAATGAAAGTTATGGGGAATTGTCTCACTTTCCAACAAAACAAGAATGAGGTCATTTGGACTTCTAGAACTCGATATATGGGCTAAACACTGAACAATGTCTGGGCTGCAGGACAAATTCCGACTTCTCTATTATTGCTATAATTGAAACTTGAAAACGGTCCTTTTAAATCTTGGATTCATCATTAACATTTTAGGCATATGTCTTAGCTTTCTATCCATATAAACTAGACCTAAATCCAAGTTCTACAGCTCCAGTTATGATCCAATAACCGAATGGTGTTCCAATTTGAATTCAATCAGCATATCTTTTCTAAGCTTAGCCCTCTCTTTATCTTCTCAATTTCCGTAGTTAAACTCATCAATCAATCCTTTGATTTATGTGATAGGCCTGTATTTAAAATGAACATTTACCATAAATTAAAGGTATCTTATATTATCAGACTTGTTATTATAAAACATGCTCTAGTTAAGGAGATATTGATACTTCAAGTGCAAAATAATGATATAAATCCTTGAAAAAAATGCACTTTTAAATACTAATTACACCTCCAACCAGCTTATTATTAATCTCTAGTAATCAAAGCGTTAAAATAGAAAAATAATTTGCAAGTTCCACAAAGCAAGACATTCATCATTCTATTTCCATTAATCTATCCAAATAAACAAACTCTCATTAAATTTATATATTTGCTTCATACAGTTGAAACAAGATATTAATAAACCTTTTTTTATGTGCTCAATGTATGAAAACATAGATGATGGGGATTTTATTGGAAGAAAACAATATTATGTTCTAATGTTTTTCTAAGGTTAACTTTCGTTTTTTCTTTTTTTCTTTTAAATATATATATATACATATAACTTAAAACACAATGCATCTTTAACCCATGTAACGAGCTTTCGGCTAATGACTCCCAGGCTAGTTGGTCTTAGGGCATTAGGTGTTGAGACACCCTTACGAACTTAGTAACTCGGGTTGCAGATACTGATACGTAGATAGTGTAATGTTTGATTCCTTTAAGCTTTTCTTCTTAACCCATGTAACAAGCACTAGGCCAATAGCTCCCAAGTTAGTTAATTTTAGGGTATTAGGTGTTAAAACACCCCTTTGAGCTTATTTGCTTAGGTTAGGGAGGCTACGAAACAAAACTTATCTATATTTTTATTATCATCAATATTTTGTTTTTGTTTTTTTTATGTCAACTACTACCCTCTAGCGCCAAAAACTCACGACCAAAAGATTGATGTCTTCTCTCAAATGCAAGATGTTGAAGTAATAAATAATCTGGCAAGACCGGGGTCGAATCCCAGGGACGTTAACTATAATAATAATAATAATAATAATAATAATAATAATAATAATAATAATAATAATAAGCTAAAGAGAATTTTGAGAAGTGAAATTAATGTGATGATTAAACAATGATAAAAAAAAATATCAAGGTTAGAGGATCCACTAATGATATTTCAAATAATTATAATAAAAACTTTTTTTATTACTCAACTGGAAACCACACACAAAAGAGGTTCTAATCGGATGATTTGTCATTAATAGCTCATTATAAATTATTAACATGATCATATTAGTTATCTTATTTTAGTAACACCATACTTTTAAATATTGTCAGGAATTCATGATGCTAACTTATGTTAATAACAAATCAAGGTCCTTTTATAGCACAGGTGTCGGTTATACCATACAGTTGGTTATGAAGGATCAAGCATTTATTGTACCAAGTGTTATACAACACAAATCTAGATTAACCATTTAACAAGTAAGGTATTAAGAATTAATAAGATAAAAATGATAAGACATGTTAATAGCAAACTTTCTTGGATGTAAGCATTGAAGTCCATGTTGAGTTTATATTATACATATCTTAACACCATTAGTAAAACCTTTTCACATTGACATATTAAACTTAGCTAAACATTATGAAGAAGGGAAACATAAATAAAAAAGATGAGAACATAATTATATAAGTATAGTAAAGGAAATGAAAGGCATAAACAAGATATTAATAAAATTATAACATGAAATAAAACTAGAACATTAAAACCACAAAGAAAGAAAGAAAGTAAGGAAATGATCTTGATTTGAAAATCAAGATGCCTAAATGCATGGCAAATGCCTCCTTTTATAGGCTAAAATTCAGAAATATTGATTTGATGACTAATTGTTGAGTGGATAGCCACCTCTTGACTTGGTAACCGTCCTTATCTTCTTGTCTGCAGAAAACATCATTGCTAACATCAAAATTTGAATAGATAGTCTTTATAAAAGTTTTAGGGAATTGTCTCAGCTTTCCAACAAAACAAGAATGAGGTTACTTGGACTTCTAAAACTCGAGATATGGGCTGAACAGTGTCTGAGCTGTAGAATAGGTTCCGACTTCTCTGTTGTTGCTACAATTTGAACTTGAAAATGGTCCTTTTGAATCTTGGACTCTTCATTAAATTTTTAGGCCTATGTCTTAACTTTCTATTCATATAAACCAGATCTAAATTCAAGTTCTACAGCTCCAGGTATGATCTAATATATAACCGAATGGTATTTCAATTTGAATTCAACCAGCATCTCTTTTCTAAGCTTAGCCCTCTCTTTGTTTTCTCAATTTCAGTAGTTAAACTCATCAATTAATCATTTGATTCATATAATTCTCAATTTATTTTATGAAATGTATGCATCTAATTATGAATCCGCGACTAAAATTATTCCTGCTGCTAGAAAACACATTAACAATAGTTATATATTTTATTACATTTATTTTTTTATGACTCACAGCAAATCACAAACAATTATCTAGTAAAAGACCATTGAAGGGCAAACAATTGAAATCAAAATGGACCTTCTTATTTTATCATTGGTAAAGAAAATGATGGGATTGAATTCAATGTGATAGGGAGACTGAAGTCTCTTATCTCAATGT
Source organism: Populus deltoides (assembly GCA_015852605.2). Classification (NCBI taxonomy): domain Eukaryota; kingdom Viridiplantae; phylum Streptophyta; class Magnoliopsida; order Malpighiales; family Salicaceae; genus Populus; species Populus deltoides. Next base: position 9,773,796 of record CM027588.2, on the reverse strand, counting down.
GGAATGGTGAAAATGAGAAGGTTAGTATAAACTTAAGTCTTCTTATCATTAAAGCTACACTGTTACACATTGACACAAGAATGGACCTTCATTGGTTAGCGTTAACAAACAATTTAATATGATATTAATTTTTAGCCCTCCCTTGGTCTTAATTGAAATCGAAATGGACCTCTCTTGTGTCAATGCTGCAATGTACAGAGAAGGTCCCTTCACAATGGGATCCATTCACCCGTAAATACAAACAAGATAAGTAGAAGGACGACCTTTTAATGTAAGTTTGGTGTGCTTTGAGTTTGTTTATGTTTAACCATTTATGAACAAATAATATTTCATTAAATTTATTAATTTTCAAGTTTATAAATATTGAGGTTGCTTGAATAATAACATCGGCATTTAAATCATCGATGGAAATTCCTTTATGTAAACCCCGGGGAAAAAAATTAATAAATAAATAAATAAAAGTGAAGAAATTCATGTATATGATTAAATAAAAATAAAAATTCATTTGCATTTAGGACATCCCAAGTTATCGACTACTATCAGTTTACTCAAATGACCCATCATCACAAGGTCCCTTAATTTCGGACCTTATAATTCCACACCTCATACAATCAACACAATATATATATATATATATATATATATATATATATATATATATATATATAGGAGTAAGTTCAGTATGAACATAGTCCAACACAATTATATCATAAAATTTAAAGGAAAAGGAATACTAACATGCAAAGAAAGTATTTACAATATAAGAAGTGTTCTTAGATATTTCAAAAGGGTTAATTTTGCAAGGTAGAGTCCTAAACTAATGATATTCCTGGATGTTTGATGGACCTGTTACATAAATAAACATATCATTATATTGATAAAGAATATATGTATGCTCATGTAATGAATACGAATGAAGTATTAACTTTCTATCGAATCCATGAGAATTCTAATAAAGAACTTATATTTTGCTTGTAAATCTTTTAAACCCAATTAACACCCATTTGTATATTCTTAATTGAATAATCTTATTTACTTGCATAAACTGGGTGACCTTGCAAGCTAATCGTGTAAATCATATCCCAGCAATCCCATCACGGATGCCATTAGCCGAAGGTAATCGTGTAAATCATATCCCGGCAATCCCATCACGGATGCCATTAGCCGAATGCTAATCGTGTAAATCATATCCTGGCAATCCCATCATGGATGCCATTAGCCGAAGGTAATCGTGTAAATCATATCCCAGCAATCCCATCACGGATGCCATTAGCCGAAGGTAATCGTGTAAATCATATCCCGGCAATCCCATCACGGATGCCATTAGCCGAATGCTAATCGTGTAAATCATATCCCGGCAATCCCATCACGGATGCCATTAGCCGAAGCTAATCGTGTAAATCATATCCCGGCAATCCCATCACGGATGCCATTAGCCGAAGCTAATCTTGTAAATACACTAGGATTTATTTACATTTAACATGATATTTATTATAATTGCATTCACCAGAAGGATTCTAAATTGTATAAATGCAAATAGGAGGGAAAATCACGCACCTGCTTCGCCTGTCTCGCGACCTCCCCTAACAGAAGATCCGATCCTGGTTGCTCCTCCTGAATCACAAGGAAGTTTTTTTTTTTGTTATGATTCTTTCAAGCCGATATTATAGAGAATTCATATTCATCCATTACTCATATGTTACTTTCTATGTATGTTCATTTCCTCATAATAACATACATACATATATCATGTATATTTTCAGAGTTAATATCTCAATACACAGTGTTCGTATGACTCAATTCTTTTATATTCTTATTTATAGTATTAACATGAAAGTCTACTGTTACTGTCCAATTTCCAACTGTTACTGTTTGACTTTGAACTGTTACTGTTTGACTTTTCCAACCGTTACTGTTTGACTTTTCCAACTGTTACTGTCTGAACACTCATCAGATTTTTAACTATATCTAAAGTTCTAAAACTCCATTTTAACTGAGATTGATCTCGTTGGAAAGCTAAGACACGAGGCTACTAGTTCTCTGAGGGAGGAGAACCCAGTTTTGCCTCCAAGATAGTCAAAATTGTTCATTTACTAATCAGTCCTACTGCCCTACATAATTAGTCACGGCTCAGTCTCAGTCGGTAACCCATAACTGGAGTTCTACATTTCCAAATTGAGCAAGACCAGTTTCCTTGGTTAACTAACATTCAAATCTACAATTTCTATGAGGAACCCGATCCTAATCCCCTCATCCTCCTACCCGACATCTCATCGAAAGTTAGGAGACAAGTCTGTCCAGACTCGTCTCCCCCTTCCCTTCACACAATACTTTCATAAACTACATACCACACACATGAATTAACTTAATCTCAACAATAAGTATTTTTTCCCCAATTTATGTCTAAGAACCCTAACCTATGATTTAATATCAAGGCAAAAAATTACCCTCAAATAAAAAGGATATATTGGAATCTTTTAACATTGATTGTGTCAGGACTATTACACTTTATTTCAATGAAGTCATGTTTCCAAATATCCTGAAAGGAAACCGCATATTAATGCATGGTTTTCAAGATTTAATATTAGTATTAACTTAAAATTTTTACTATTTATTATGTTAATTTGTTTACTTTATTGAAATTATTGAAAATTTTCCTTTTATAAATTTTTACTGCAATGCTAGATCTGAGTGGGATAGAGCAAATGATAATGTTGCTATCAGGATTTGGAAGAATCACGCTGCAACTAGGTAATATCGAAATCAAGATATTTTTTTTCAAATATTAAAATTTCATTTGTCATTTACTCATAGATAATATGTTTGTATCATATAGGTTGCATGATTTTTGGTATAAGGCGCAAAGAAATCTAAAACATATGCCAAAGAAAGCACTCTACCAAGCTGGAATGATGTGGCAGTTTAGAAGGATTTCAGGTCGCCATACATCCCGGAGACTATTTGGGTGGAATACATTCAGCACGTAATGTCCGAGTGTTTCATAGGACGGTCAAAGTCTGGTGCGAGGAACCAAAGCCGACAAATTCATGGTTTGGTTACCACACATACCAACGATTCCATTCCATTCGTTTTGCATGCAAACCGAATGGTAAGATTTATTTTATTTATATTGTTTTAATTTGTTGTTATTTATAAATATATTTAATTGATAATATTTTTATCTTACAAGCTACGACTCTTGGATGTGAACCAAGTCTAATAGAGCTTTTTTATGGAAACGCATGTGCGAAGTGATGATTGCCAAAAAAAGATGCGACAATTTGTCGACAACCGAACTCAACACTTTGTGGTACGTTGGTTTTCAACCATTTTTTTATTAAGTTATTATTTTCTTGAATTTTATGATTTCATTTTTTATTTCCAGGAGACATATAACAACTGCTTGAAGGAGAGATATAGGGAGGATCCTTCAACCCACCTAGATTTCAATCCGGATTTATGGTTGGAGGTAGGATCATCTGGCGGACTCGATAGAAATTGGGTGTACGGACTCTCTAATACTATGACCGAGAACTTGCGGACGGCCCATAGTGTTTCAATCGTTAAGTGCTCGCAATTAGTCCCGAGCACTGAGTCTCCGAAATTCATGGTCTTGTTGGATCAAGGACTGCAAGAACAAATGACCCATCTCAATTAAAAAAAATATGAATGACTCTTTGTGGATTATAAAGAACTCCGCTGAATGGTCATAGATATTAAATCACAGATTGGTGGTAAATGTGCACTATCTTATTGGCCCCACGGTCTAGGGGATGACCAACCTCCTTCTCCAGCGTCGCCTTTGTTCTAATTTCATTGTGTTTTAATGTATAAATTTGAAATAAATATTTGGTTTTTATATTAATATATTTGATTTTTAAATACTTAAATTTTATACAAATTTATTTTTTAATTATTTTCTATTTTTGTTCAATACATTTTTTTAAAAATATATATTTAAATTATTACTGACATGGTTACCAACGAACTTATTCCGTCGGTATATTCTAGAGAGTTGAAAAAAAATTACTACAAATACCACTACAACTGTTAAATTACCGATGAAATAATTTCGTCGGTATATTTCAGAGAGATGAAAAAAATTACTACGAATATCACTATAACTGTTAAATCATTAATGGAATATGCCCGTCAGATCATTCTAGAGAGTTGGACAAGAATTACTACAAATGTTACTGCAACTCAGCGACAGAATGACGGACAGAGGGAAGCAGGTAATTGTTTTTTGACGTGCATGGTCCGTTTGCAAAATTATTAGTAATTGTTTTTATTAAAAACGAACTTACTGACAAACCAAAAACTACTAAATTTGATAGTGAACCGTGATTTCGTGATTTCAATTGAAAGGAGTCATTCATTTTATGATTTTTTTAATATATTTTTTCATATTTAGTCAGTGTTATAAATTTAATTTTAATTATAAATCTAATATAAAGATTTTTTTTCATGATAATATTTAATTTGAATAAAATAAAATAAAATAAATATTCTACAATTGGATTTTTAGAAATACAAAATATTAATATGAATATTATAAATTATAGTTTTAATTTTTATATGAAAATAGTTAAAATTTTAATGTATTTTCTTATTTTTTTTCATTGGAAAAATCATTTTTATTTTGAACAACTGAACCCCGTTTTCAATTGAAAAAGAAAATTAGGAAAGAAAAAAAAAAATTAAAATAGAAAAGGAAAATAATTTTCGATCTGTTAATAAACACACACCCTTGGTGTTTCGGTTATAGGGTTTGTATTTTTCTTTGATACCTTTTTATATATTTATTAAGAGCATAGGCTAGTATGAGAATATAACTCTTACCCTGTTGATTACACGTAGAAGGAAAGAACTGTACGGGAAGTAAATACACAGGCAAGACAAAACATTCCTGCTCTTCTGCCATTCCCTAGCAAGACAGACATTCTTTGATTCCTTGAAGCATTCAGCTGATCACAATTCCTTATGAAGTTGCAAATTTAAAATGGAGTTTTCATCCTGCAGGGAAACTATGCTTTAAAATCAACCAAACATCTAATTGGACAACGTTACAAAGCATGTCATTAATGCTTATAAACACGCTAGTAGCTGCCACTCATCCTGGGCAATATATGCAGTCCAGCTACTTGCTGTCCCAGCGGTGGCTCCACCACCCAAAACCGTGCAGGCCTCGCCATCACATCCACCACAACAATCGTCTCCCCATTCGCGCAAACCACACAAACTCTCCCTCTTCCTGCGGCGATCTGCTCAGCGAGTTTAAGCTCTGGCAATTCAATGACCTTCTTCCAACAATCATTTTTACAATCATACTCACTCAAAGCTCCTGTTACTTCATTCACCACATAGATAGCATCTTCATTCATTGTAGCTGCTGGTCCATTCCATCCAGCTAGCATCCCTCTAGGCATATCATTCCATTGGTTTTCTTCTACATCATAAACCAAACCTTCTTTCGGTGCATTGCCTTTAACGTTGACCATGTAAAGCTTGCCTTTGTATCCTATTGCCCCAATAGGTTCCCTGCTAAACCTACCATCTTTCAGTGGTGCCATGTTTTCCCATCTCCAATGGTTACCTTGTTGCCTGAAGTCCCATTGTTCCATTGATCTAGCTACTTCTCCACTGTACCGTGGACCAACCCCACTCGCCACATAAACCCTTCCATGCACAGAACCAGTGGCACACCAACGCCGAGGGCTAGTGAACGGAGGACCAAAGAACCACTTGTTAGACTCTGGATGGAAGACTAATGGCCTAGACAGTGCTGGGACAAACTGGTGAGTGGTGCCAGATATAAGAACAAGATGGTTAGAGACTGTTAGGGATTGTACTGAGAGCTTTCTTGATAAAAACGATGGGTGGCGGTGGAGGAGGTGGAGTGGTGGATCTTTTGGAATACTAGGGACTGATCGCCATAATGATGATATAGGGTCAAATGACATGAGCTCAATTGAACTGATTCTATCCACTTGATTGTCTTTTGTGGTAGGATACGATGATGATGCAGAGAGAAGGGCGTAAAGGGAGAAGAATGGGGCGAATAATGAAGAATAGAGAAGCCGCCGCCATGCATGGGATACAGAGAAAAGAATGGAAGGTGGGAGAGAAGTGAGGCAGTTTTGAGAAAGGTGGTCGGGTAGGCCTGGCAACAACGTTTCATTGAGAGTATCAGGGAGCTCATTCTTCCTGGTTTTCTTATTATTCGGGAAGGATTTCATGGAAGAAAAATTGTTTTAAAGTTAAGAAACGAAGAAGAGGGGGCAGTGGGGGATATGATTTTATATAAATATATCTTGTAACAGAGGAGTTGATGAAGTACTTTCTTTTTCACTAAGAATTTCTCTAGCTGAACCATTTATATGAACATTTATTGTTTGGCTTTCTTTTGGCGCAAAAGTGAGATTAGGTTAGTCATAGATAAAATAATATTTTAATTTGTTTAAAAAACTTGAGTAAAAAAAATGAAACTTCTCCGTTCAAATACAATATTTTTTTATTTAAAAAACTAAAAAAATTAGTTTTTTTTTTAGTTTTCAAACTTTATACCAAGTTTCAAAAATATTTTTTAAAATGTTATTCATAGTTTTTCAATACAAATTTTTCATAAATATTTTTTCAAATGATGAAAAAACATGAATGAAACCTTTTTTTTCTTTTATATAAAAGTACTTTCTAGCAATTCAAAAGATTAAAATTAATTTTTTTTTATTTAATTAGTGTCGTAAATTTAATTTTTGATAAATCTAATATGAAGATGTTTAATTTGAGTTAAAAATATATTTTTTTAATTAAATCTTTTTAATCTTGATGAAATAAAATTAATACTCTACAACACAAATATAAATATTAAGATGATTGTTATAAATTATGATTTTGTTGTTTTTTATGAAAATAGTTATAATATTGATGTATTTATTATTTTTATTTTCAAAAATAAACAAGTTCTTTAATTTTGGATATTTTTCGTGATTGAGAAATATTTTCTCTCAAAGGAAAAACAATACAATATAAAATTTATTTATTTTGGCTGACTTTATAGAGATAAATGCATGGGTTCTGTATATGATCCATAGCCTTGACTAGAGCCGGTTGGAGCAACAAGCATTCACTTCTTGGTTTCTCTCTTCCTCGTTATAATATGGCCCTTCCATGTCCTTTTCTTGAGTCTAGTCCGAGCATCCTCTGACCCGAGGCTGAATAACATAAGTAGTGATAATGCATGTGGTGGCGAACTCCAAAGCCAAAATTTATAATTATGAAAGAAAAAGTACGCCTTTGGACATGGAATCACACGAAAGATTTTGAGTGCTTCACCTTGTGATACGGCAGCAAGTTAAAACAGCTGACGGGTGCAGGTTGAGTGGGAGTAGGAGTTGCAAATTGCAAGCTAATGCTTAACCATATTCTCATTGTCATTTTCTTCTCCAGGAACCACTCCACTACTGGCACTAGGTAACAAAAAGTACAGAAGAAAATGTAAAGTTAATTTGGCACGCTTGTAGCTCCATACAGTGTTTGTTCATTTAATAATCAATACATGTGTCACAGGTCTAGGTGTAAGGGCGTGCTGGTAAAACACTGTTGGGATCTTGACAGCATGGACAGTAACAATACCCGTGGGCAGAGGTAAATTAGATAGCAGTGCATAACAGGTGTGTATGAGCAATGAATTTATATTCGACACGACTTTAGACTTGGATGGTGAGTTGTTCAAGATGTAAGTAAACACAACTAGGCTGGTAGAGAGGGTTCAACTGATTGGCTTGATGGTTTAATGGGTGAAGTTACAATAATGGGCAGTTGGCCACAATTTTACTGTTTTTGGACAACACTGTCCATATTTGTTTAGATTTGTATTAGGGTAGTTTCTATGTAACTTATGTATTCTTTGTAATATAAATAGAAGCAAGAGTTATGTAGCATTGTGCATTGCACACATAAAAAATTTTGTGTACCCTTTGTTATTGGTATTAATAAAGGTTAGGAGTTTTCATTGTAAATGTGCTTGTGATTCTGATTCATATACTTATGTTGTTATGGTTCTTGTAAGAGTTTAGGGAAAGCCTTTTGGGTATGTGAAACATCTTATTTTATATGACAAACATGAGTTGAATTGTGAGATAGGTTGAGTCTAGAGAGGGACTAAACTGCCGTATAGGGATCCAGATTTTGATGGAAATTTAACGTTGTGGCAAGTGGTATTAGGGTTACATGCTAGAAAGGATATTTGGTTGTTCTGTGAAAGCTATTGCTGGTAAGTTTCTGAAACTTGTGATTGACTTCACATGCCATTAGGTATGGAATCAATTCGTGAAACATTGACACGTCTAGAAGGCTTGATTGGGCCAATCCCAGAACACGTAGATTGCTCCATTAATAAGAGACTAGAATTGGATATGGATATTGTAGAAAAGGCTACTAAATAGTATGTGGAACTCACGCCAGAAACAAGCTAAAAGTTGCAGGTTGTTGAGGATGAAATTTATGTTTTGAAGAGAGCAGTAACAAACATCCCTAGGGGTGGTGGCACATCCAAACCAAAACTGTTAGAGCCAAATCCATTCGGTGGTGGGAAAAGTTCCTAAGAGTTGGAAATTATATGTGAGATATGGAGTAATACTTTAATGTAACTAAGATTGATGTGGGTGAACAAGTGAACATCACCGTGATGTACTTGTTGGGTGATGCAAAACTGTGGTAGAGGACCAAAATTAGAGAGGATTTGAATACGGGATGATTAAAGATTGATACTTGGGTGCATCTGAAGCAAGGATTAAAGGAATAGTTTCTATTGAATAATATGTCCCCAAATTGTAAGGAAAGATTTGAAACGGTTGAAATTATTCAACTTTCTATCTGGTTTGCAACTTTAGGCACAAGCAAAATTGAGTCAACAAAAAGTGATCGATTTGTCTTTCGCAATTGATGTCGCAAATGGCTTATGATTTTAAAATAGTTATGAAGGATAGGTCTGTTGTAGTCCCCTCAAAATCAAAGATAAAAGATAAGAGAGAAGAAAAGAAGAAGAAGAAATTGGTAGGTGTGGATTTAAGTCTGCTAATGACAAGGGTAATGACAAAAGAACCCAAGCTAAATGTTGGCTAAGCTAAGATTATATTTAGGGGACCACACTATACTAGAAAATATATGAAAGCTATTTTGGTCAATGATAGTGAACATGAGGAAACAATCATGCATATGAACCCAATGCATGTGTTGAACTATTTGGTTATGGAATTAGAGGATTCAATGGATAAATTCAGCATTGTTAACATTGATTTAGTGTATCTAAATGCTTTGCGGCAAGGAAAATTAAGTGCTTTTTACACTCTAATGTATGTCAAAATTAGAGTGAATGACAGGGAAATTACTTCCATGTTAGATTTTGGTGCTACGAACACCCTTATTGTTGACAGATTGGTGACGCAATTGGAACTACAATTGAGTAACAATTATACGGCAATGAAGGCACTGAATGCAAAGGCACAAAGGGTAATAGGAACTGCTTATAGTGCTGAAAAAGTGGTAGGGGAGTATGATTTATTAGTTTATGGCACTTGATGATTTTAACGTCATTTTAGCTTAGACTTTTTGAAAAAGGCTAAGATTGTGTTGATGTTGTGCTTCGATGGAATTTTGATTACCAATAAAACATGCCTTGATTTTACGTCTTGCTATAAGACTTTGATGGTTGGAAGTAGCAAGGGTAACAGTAGCATAATTTCATCCATCGTGATAAAAAAAGCCTTGAAAAGGGCAGCAAAATGTTTTCGGTAGTAGCGATGGGTAAGGGTTTTGGATATATTAAGCAAATGTTGAATGTCTTTTCTAAATTTTTAGAAGAGTACAAAGATGTCATGTCTCTTGAGTTGCTGAAAAAGCTTCCACTGAGAAAAGCCGTTGATCATATAATTGAACTAGTGCCCAGTGCGACACCACCATTACAGCTCTTGTATCATATGTCTCCAAAACTATGTTGCTCCTATTCCATTTCAAAAAAAGGCAGATGATAATCTTCGAATATGAGTGGATTATTATGCATTAAACAAGATGACGATAAAGAATAAGTATTTGGTGCTGCTGGTGCAGAACTTGATGGATAGGTTAAGTGGGGTTTCTATCTTCATGAAACTAGATTTTAGATCTGGTTATTGGCAGGGTAGAATTGCTAAAGGGCACAAGCATAAGATGAATTTTATAACAAGGTACGATTCATATATGTTTTTAGTTATGCTATTTGGCTTAACCAATGCTCTAACTACATTTTGTAACTTGATGAACGATATGATATATGAGTTCTTAGATGACTTTATGGTCATGTATTTAGATGAAATTGTGGTTTATAGTACAAGCATAGAGGATCATGTGGTGCATTTGTCTAGGGTTTTGAATAGGTCGAGGGAATATAAGTTGTTCATCAAAAAGGATAAATGTGATTTTGCATGTTCTGAAATTATATTCGTAGGGCACTTGGTAAATATGGGCCAAGTGAGGATAGATCTGAAGGAAGTATAAGTTATACTGGAATGGGCAGCTATTATGAAGGTGTTTGATTTACGATCCTTTTCAGGTTTAGAAAACTATTATTATCTATTTATTAAGGGTTATAGCAAAGTGGTCGCCCCTCTGTTTAATCTGTTGAAGAAAAATTAGAGGCAAAAGTGATATAATAAATGTCAACGAGCACTCAACAAGCTGAAAATGGATGTTACGTCAATGCCAATGTTGAAACTATCTGATTTTGAGAGGCTATTCAAAGTGCATATAGATGTTTTGGATAGGGCTATTGAGGATGTATTGTTATAAGAGGGACATTCAGTTGCATTTGAAAGTCAGAAACTAAATTAGGCAAAACAGAGGTATTCGACACATGAGAAGGAAATGACTGTGGTGGTTCACTTTCTTGGTGTGTGGTGGATGTATTTGTTAGGGCTGAAGTTTACTGTGAAAACAAATAATGTGGACGACATTTTCTTTATAACACAAAAGAAGTTGTCGCTGCAGCAATATCGATGGCAAAAGTTCTTGGCCGAGTAAGATCTTGTATAAAAACACAAACTGGGGCAACACAATCAAGTTATGGATGCACTTAGCAGACATGAAGTTCTTGCTACCTTTTTTCCTTTGTGCAAATGGAGATGGACATGATGGAACGACTTCATCAAGCTCCTGAAAAAGATATAGCTTATAAAAAGTTGAATGATCTTGTATAAGAAGGGATAGTACAAAGATATTGGCTGGAAAACAATCTCTTCAATGCCAAAGAGGGTCTAATCTACATGCCAAAAGGGAAGCGATGAAAATTCTTCATGTTAGAGACACATGATCCGTAGTGGGTTGGACATCTAAGAAGGGAAGGGATGCTAGTTTTGTTTTCCCAAACATATTATTGGTCGATGATTAATAAAGACGTAGACTTATATGTCAAAACTTGTTTAGTATAACAGCAAGACAAAACCTTATAGCAGTGCGAGATAAGTTTGATTCAGCCATTATCAATGCCAAACAAGCCTTGGGGATAGATTCACCAAATATGTAAAAAAATCACTAGCAGATTGATTCAACAAGGGTTGATATCAAAATATGATGGGCCTTTTAAAGTTAAGAAGAAGGTAGGAGTTGTTGCATACAATCTGATTTTACCAAAATAGTTGAAACTTCACCCTACATTTTATGTGAGTTACTTAAAACCCACTACAAAGACAAAAAGGACCTAGATAGAAACAAGTCACAATATGCTCCCCCAACAATTCAGAAACAATTTGACAATGGCATTGTCAAGATCATCCTCGATTTGGTCATCATAGGAAGACTTAATGAATTGAGTTTTTAGTGAAATAGGAGAAAAACTCAAAGGTTTTATGGGAGAAAAACATAAATTTTTGGCAATTTAAAGATAAGGTGCAAAAATAGATAGTGAATATAACTTTATCATAATTTGTGCGTGTTGTTATTCAAAAAATTCTGAAAAGTTGAGAAGAATGTTTGCCTTTTGTTAAGTTTGCTTATAATAGAACTGTGCATTCGACCTCTAACTTTTCTCTTTTTAAAATTCTTTGCTCCATCCAATTCTTTATTCTGCCCTGCTCCCCGTTATTTACTATATGTAATTAGTTACTACTTTGTAATTTAAGTGCAAGTGAACTCATTTGCAAAATTTGTTTTAATAATTAGAGATCCGTGTGGTTTATAATTTATTAGAAAAGAATACATTCATTGGATGTCCATCATTAACCTCTAGGAATGCAAGGGACGGGTGTAAGATAGCAGGGACAAAAAAAATTGGAAGAAATCATACATGGTCAATTTTTATGGTAATAGAATAATTCCTCAAAGTAAAATATTGATGCAACTGCAATATGAATCAATTCGAGTTACTAATGAGTCACTTGGGCTAAAACTTTTTTTTTCACATAGTCTTTTCCATTGCTTTTAATTTTTTTATTGTAATTTTAATACAAGATGTTTATATTGTTGTATCTCCTTTAGGGATTTATACAGGCAAAATGATACACAATTCTATTGTCAGTTTTTTAGCTTCACTTTTTCTTTAATTTCACTATTCTTTGTGCTAGATCTTGGCTTGTGGTTGATGATTCATGAAAATCGATTGCTTTAGTGAGAAGATGCACAAATTTTACTTCATTTTGAGCTTTATATATATATATGCTTGCATTTCAGTCATCACGAAACAATAAACTGATTCTAAATTTGTTACTTTTTCACTCTTGTTGTGAAACTCAAGTCAATAAATAATTTTATTGCATTACCATTTGATACGGAACAATGAACAAAAAGAATTAAAGTAAGAAAGAAAAAAGCTTTAAAGAAAGAAGTTAAGAATTGAAAGGGAAAAAAAAAAGCTAGGAAGAAAAAAGAATTTAGAAAGGGAAAAGTCTGTTATTTTTATTTAATCATCAAAAACTGTCTCACATAATGAAAGAGAAAAATATAAATAGCATAACCTTAAAACATTCAAATATTGAGCTTAACTCATCTATTAAAACTATCTAATATAAAGAACTCAAATAAATAAAATAAAATAATGAAATAGGCCCAAATCAATCTCTCAACCAAAAAGTGACAGGCTAGGCTATCCTATACGTCTTCATTTATATACCCATGTAATTTGTGGTATGGGTCTGATGTCTTAATCAACTCTCCCAAAGTTGGAGAAAGTCGACCCTGCCGAGTAAAGCTTTGGGCGACTCTAATAGTACTCTCAAAGATCTGGATTAGTTTACTATAAAGTTTCTCTAGCAATCCAAATGCAATATGAATCATGTCGACTCACCCAACGAACTAGGAACCTCTCTATTCTTAGTAAAAGCAACTTGTTAATTTAGAATAGCATCAATATTGTCTTTTATGTTGAGGTCAAGGTAAAAGAGGTAGAAGTTTCAATAAGATCATCAGAAGAGGAAGGAGAGTTAAGTGGCATCTCAAAATGATCATTTGGAATAGGATGTGGTTTCTCATATACAATTAGATCTTCAATGTTAAATGTAGAGCTAATGTCAAAATCAAGTGGTAAATCAAAAACATAAGCATTTGGATCAACCTGTTGTAGCACTTTGAATGGCCCCGCATTACATGGATATAATTTTTGATTAGTTCGCAAAAGAAACCACTCAGATGTAATCCTTATCATAACAGTCTCCCACATTAAATTCATTATGTCATCTATGTAAATAAGCGTGAAGTTTATATTCTGCATTACTACCTTGAAGCTTCTTAGTGATCTCAATATGCAAATCCAGAATTCTACATGCAAAAGATTTGACTGACTTGGACACTCTAGCATGAAGAGTATGGAAATAAGGTCTAAAGGTTTTCTAGGCTTGTAACCATGTACAACTTCAAAAGGACTTATGTTATTGACCTATTAACAAATCTATTATTGGCAAATTGAGCCATAAGAAGAACTAAATCTCAATTCCTATGATGATCACTCACTAGACACCTCAAAGGGTTTCCTAAACTCTTATTAACCACCTCAATTTGACCATCAGTTTGGGGGTGCTAGATACTATAAAACTTCAACTTAGTTTCCACCATATGCCAAAGGGTTTTCCAAAAATAACTCATAAATCTAACATTCTTATTTGAAACTATGGTTTAGGGAAGACCATATAACTTGATAATATCATTAAAATAAAGTTTCATAACTCTAAAAGCATCTATGGTTTTAGTACAAGGGATAAAATGGGTCATCTTAGAGAAGCGGTCGACAGCCACAAAAATAGAATCATACTTATTTGCAGTACGTGGAAGCCCAAGCACAAAATTCATATTTACATCTTGTCAAGGGCAAGTGGGAACAGACAACAGGGTGTATAAACCAATATTTTATTTTCTATGTTTAGCTAGTTGATATGTTTAACATTGACAACTTAGCTATATCTCCTTTTAAACTAGACCAAAAAAAATTGACGTTCTACCTCTTCAATTGTTCATTTCTTCCAAAGTGTTCTGAAAGATCTCCAACATGAATCTTTCATATAAAAAATTCACGCATTAATTTCTTCAAGATACAAAGATTTTTATCTTGAAACAAATACCCTTCTTGGAAGTGATAACCATATATAACACGATTATTCTCATATCTCAAAGTCATGTATATTTCTTCAAATTCTAGGTAAGATTCATACTCCTCTTTAAGTCTCTCAAATCTAGTAAATTCAACACTCATTATAGATAATAGTGTTACTCGGTGAGTCAAGATATCTAACACCTTATTCTTCATTCCAGATTTATGTTTCAAAATAAATAAATAGGCTTACAAATACTCAACCTAACAACCATGCCTATGATTGAGAGTTGAGATAATAGAGGGTCTCATGGTCAGAGTAAAGAACAAACTCTTGTGATAGCAAATAATGGCATCAATAACGCAAAGCCTTAACCACCGCATAAAATTCTTTATCACAGGTTGAGTACTTTTATTTGGTCTTGTTAAGTTTCTCACTAAAACAGGTTACAGGGTCATATTCCTAACTAAGTACTCCACCTATACCAACTCATAAGCCATCACATTCCACTTAAAACACCTTAGTAAAGTTAGGAAGCCGCATTACTAGGACCTCTGTCATCATCTTCTTAACCTCCTCAAATGTCTTATTAGCTCTTTCACTCCATTAAAACTCATTTTATTTCAAACATCTATAATAAACAATATGATGGTGCTAAATCCCTTGATGAAACGATAATATAAAGACACAAGCCTAAGAAAACTACAAACCTTATGAATATTCTTAAGCTAGAAAGAACACTTTTGGACATTGTCAAACAAACTTTCCTTCTTTAGGGTGGTACAAACTTGGATAAGGTGATCTAAATGATCTTCCTTATTTTTAGTATAAATAAGGATATCATCAAAATACACTACCAAGAATTTTCTCATAAATGGCCTAAGCACTTATGTCATTACTCTCATAAAAGTGCTTGGTGTATTGTAAATGTCAAAAGACATGACTAGCCACTCATATAATCCATCCTTAGTTTTAAATGCAGTTTTCCATTTATCTCCAAAGTGGATCCTAATATGATGATACCTACTCTTTAGGTCAATCTTAAAGGAAAATTGGGCTCCTACCATTATATCTAGCATGTCATCCGATCAAGGAATGATAAAACGATACTTGATTATAATCATATTGATGGCTCAGTTATCTACACACATTATCCATGATCCATCTTTCTTAGGTGTTAACAAAGCAGGTATTGTACATAAGCTCAAACTCTCTCGTATAAATCCATTTTTGTAACGGTTCATATACTTGTCATTGCAATTCGGCATGTTCACTAGGGTTCATCCTCCAATGAGGCAAGTTTGGGAATGTGGCACCATGGACAAAATCTATAGCATGTTGAATGTCATGCATAAGGGGTAAAATATCAGGTAGTTCAGAGGAAAAAACATCCTTATGAACCTATTCAGATGATTTTATTGCATTACCATTTGATATGGAACAATGAACAAAAAGAATTAAAGTAAGAAAGAAAAAAGCTTGAAAAAAATAAGCTAAGAATTAAAAGCAAACAAAGGAAAAGGCCAGGAAGAAAAAAGAATTCACGAAGGGAAAAAAGTCTGTCATTTTTATTTAATCATTAAAAACTGTCTTATAAACTGAAAGAGAAACATATAAATAACATAATCCCAAAATATACAACTATTGAGCTCAACCATCAATTAAAATTATCTAACACAAATAACTCAAATAAAATAAAATAAAATAATGATATTGAGTGCAACGCCTTCACCTTTCTCTCTTTCTTGGCTACCAAACTCTTAAATTATACTAGAAATATATGCCAAAGTTGATCTAACTAGAAGGCAAGGGTATTTTTACGATTTGATTTCATGGCCAAATTATCAAAGATGTATTAATAAAGATGATCAAGATATATTCTCGGCTTTCTCCTATCATTTGCTAACCCTATATGAAAACATAGAACCATATGCTGCTTGGTGAATTAACATGTTTTCTTTATTGTTCTTATAGTCTGACACCTTTTGGACACCATTCTCTTGATATTTTGAATATTAGAAAGATATGTCAATTCTTATTAGCTTTTTTTTTTCTTTTTTTACATTATTTCTACATAATTACCTATCGCTTTATGAAACTTAACTTTTTCTAAATATAATATCGTTATCTTTTAGGACCTTTATTAAGTGATAATAAAAAAGTGTGGTTGCGGTTACTTTTTAAAATGATTTTCACTCAGAAAAGTATCTAAATAATATATATTTTTTATTTTTTAAAAATTATTTTTTATATCAGCGTATCAAAATGATCTAAAAACACTAAAAAAATATTAATTTGAAGTAAAGAAAAAAATAAAAAAAATTAAATTTTTCAAAAACACTTTTGAAACGAAAAAAAAAAAAACCTTTCAATATGCTTGTTTACTACTTTTCTTTACTGGCAACCGCTTCTTAAACAATTCAAAAGATTTCTTTTTCATTTAAGGAAAAAAAATAAAAAAAGAAAAATTAGGCTCTTAACCATCATTTGTGTCGAACCATGTTTATTTAATTCATTATTTTACATTGTCACCGTCATTTATTTTCAAAAAAATAATTTAATGATGATATATTATCCATCTCTTAATAAAAGAAAAAAATACCTTCAGCCCACTCTGCACACATGGGCAAGGTGTTGTGATGGCTTTTTCTCTTCTTTGTTTTTTAACACTCTAAAAAAAATTATTAGATTCAATTTCTTTTCAGTTTTAATATAGTTCTTATTATAATTTTTTATTTAAATTTGAATAATTGTTTTCAATTATTATGTAAAAATAATAATACAAACAATAAATTATTTTTGAAATTTAGCCTAAAATTGAATGTTTATTATTAAAATGTTTAAAGAGATTTGAAGCAAAAATCACAAAATATAAACATACTATTTTATTTTTTATTTCTAACTTGCTTCAACTATGATGAATTTTTTTTAAAATAGAAACAATACTTCCAGTTAAAAACATTGCTATGAATAAGATAAACAAGAGATACACTGATAAAATATATATATATATATATATATATATATATATATATATATATATATATATATTATCTTTGTGACAAAAAGAAAACCAAAATGATTGTGCTTTCAGTTTTAATGACAATGCTAAAAACATATCAAAGACCTAGAAGTTTCTTTTTATTTTTAAATTTTTTTTAGATCATCTCGGTACTCAGCACAAGCATACAAACCAATTATAACTATGAAATATAAGAAATAAACTTTATATATATTTATATGTGTGTGTGAGAGAGAGAGCGCTCTCGATTAACCACGTTTCGACAATAAAAAGATCAATCTTGATAGCAACTTGTTTTATTCAATGAGGGGAGTTCATGACCATGAAGGTATTTTTATACCTTGTTGAAGAAATGTAGTTCCACATTTCTGGTTGTGACCACGTAGAGAACACAGCACACTCAATAAAATAACAGTGGTACTATGACCTTCAATTTAATCAGCCTTTAAGCATAATACGAGAGTTGTGAGAGGTCATGCCAGAAATTTTTAGCAATATAATCATGCATTCATCATAAACTGACATTGTCATCTTGCTCACGTACAATAGAAGCTGAGAGAATGCCAAGATCACGATTTAAGAATGTCAAAGCAGACTCACACTCTGAAATTATTCTTGGAACAGGAGCAACTTTTGTTTCGGATGACCCAACAGCAAGAGCTGAATGTGAGTCTCTAAGATTTCTTAAATTCCCTAGGAACTGCCACAGAAGTAGAAAAATGTTATTTCAGAAAGAAAAAATGGTAACTTTGCTTGTTTTCCTGATATAAATTCAAGATGATGAGTAATTAACTGTAAATGGCTTTGAGATCAAATGCAACATCTCCAAAAATTATAATCACCAATCAGATTATAGTATAACAATGCAGGCGAGCATAATTATCAAGAATATAATAACTCCACCTCTAGGGTGCTAGATGATTTTCTAGCACGAAAACACGTCTGATGCATTTGAGCACAATATCAAAAACAAAAAAGAAGGAACAAGAATAAACTCAAATTGTTCAAAAACATCTTAAGCTAGCCATATAAATTCAAATCTATAGCAGAAACCGAATCAAATCTTCATATTAAACCATATAAATTCATTTTTTTAAAAAAAAGAACAACAGAAAAACAAAACTTCTAGTTCTAGTTTAGGCTATAGAGAGGGCATGTTAGGTCTCCATAATTTAGTGTCCAAGAAAACTGCCTTGGTGGAAAACAAATCACGTTCTCCCTTGGTCTAAAACCACATTTTCTTTAGCATAAATTGATGAAAAGAACGCAAGTTTCCAAGGCAACATTGCTTTGCCAAGGCTTGGTCAATGTTGCCTAAGCGAGCCCTTGGAAGTTCATCTCCCACATTTTCTCTTACTTTTCTCCTCTCAGTACCATATAATGTTAGTGATAATTCTCATATATGCTATACAAAGATTTACGGTATGATGATCAATCTTTTTCTAATGCTTCATGTTCCTAATCTAATATTGATAGAATCTTACTTGGCATTTCAACCTCTTCATAAATTTAAAACGGAAATTGAGGGCCTTTATTTACCCTCAACTACTTAGTCATATATAAACTCAGGAGATGAAATAGTATCAGTCATAACTCTATGCGATGATGTATCATTGTGTAGTGACTTGACTGATAAAGTGTTGATAGGATTCAAGAAATATTAATTTTATGCCATGTAACCTTTCAAGAAGATGAACATGAAAAACAAGAAATGATGCTGAGATACCTTCCAAAGCATCTTGTATGCCTCCAACAACCGGTTGGCAGCGGGTCCAAACCCATGAAGTTGTGGCACTTCCATCATGTGCGTCCAAGGGCGTATTTCCTGTAAAGGTAAACGAAAAATCAGATTACAGTTAAAATATAGCAAGAGAATGCTTGCACTCATTATCATAGACTTCAAGACAAAGATGCTCGAGCATAGCTTCATAAGCTTCCAAGAATAATGTTTTATGCCGAGAACATTTAAAAAAGTACAACGTGCTAAAGATCTGAGAGAATTTCTTTTGCGATTTTCTTAAAACATCTCTATGAAGAGTCATAATCAACCAGACAGAGAAACTCAACAAATGGGCATAGCAACTCATAATACCTAATGCATAAAAGAGATCCAGCATAATGTAGAAAGTTTTTGTTCAGATATGTTAGGATGGAGCAGAGAAAACACATAAAATAAATTGAATGATCTTGAAATTCCTAAAGAGATTCCTAGAAACTTCTTCATTTACATTCAAGCAGACAGGATGGTTAAAATTATAAATTGTGATCTAGCAGAGAAAATTCAGACCTTAGTGTATATGACATTGAATGACCTTGCAATTTCCAGAAAAGATTCCAAATGTGCCTGGAGTTGGGATTCCACCTCAGCATACTCCTCATCTGGATTGTATGCATGCTAAATAAAACACATATGCATTGCACAGAGTTAAACACGGGGTGAAATCAGATATGAATGAGATGGAAAAAAAAAGAGTTGCATTAATACTTATTCACAACACAAGAAATTGGGAATGACTCGCCAATAGAGGAAAATAGGTATTCACAAAAAGAACAATTTGTTAAAAGGTGGGAATTTAAGAATTAATATTATATTTTCAAGACAGGGAAATGTAAAAACAATCAGTTGTTTTAAAAGATCATAACAATAGTTTCTCCAAAAATGGCAACATCATGTCTAGAGCTACAAATCTAATGAACACTTTGCAGAAACTCTCTTCCCGAATGTGCACACAGTGTGAATTGTAGACATGATAATGTAAATTGATCGAACAAGAGAAACACAAAGGGCCCTTTTGAACAGATAAGAAAAATAAATAAATAAAATGAAACGAGATTTGGATAAACCTTAGATGCCAAATCATCAACTTTCTGCTGAAGATTCAGAAGTACTTTTGACTGTTCTGCAAGCTTTGTCTCCAACTCAGATACATCTGGTCTGCAAATGTACTTCGATAAAAGGAAGGTAATGTTACTATATCTTGTGACATGAAAAAGAAAAATCATCATTTATGAGTATAAATGAAAAGGGATGATCATGTCATATGTTTGGCATCAGCATTGATAGTTGTGTTCTATAAATTGCTTTTATATGTCTTCTTCAGGACTTACAATGGAATTCATTCCATATAAAACAAGTTATCAATAAACTTGGTTGTCTAGAGAAAAGATTATAACACTTTTCTAGGTAATCTACGTAGGGTCAGACTTGAAAATCACAAAAAGGGGTTTGTCTTTGATAGCAGTTGACAGGCTTTAATATACTTAAACAAGAAGGGTGAACAGGCAAAACGAGAGAGGAGAATGACATAATCTTACAATGGATATATGGATTGAATCTGCACATCAGCAGGGAACAGCTTGCACTCCTCTGAGAAAATTAGAGCTTGTTTCTCTGCAATAGAATCTATGAGTTGTATGTCTTTCGCCACCTGTTCATCTACACTGCAAAATAATACAAACAAATTTCATAAGACCAAAGGACGTAAGGAAATGCAGGCAATAAAGGTTGCAACATTTAAGATCAAAGAGCTGATGAAACTAATTCAAACAGCAAACTTTAAGCAAAGTCAACCTCCATTCTAGATTATCAGCATATCTGCTAGCCTCCACGAGATCTACTATTAGGCGAAGCATTTCAGTTCTGTCTTCATAGCTTCCTTGCCCCTGAAACACAGAGGCATTAACATTGCACTCACTTGAGATTAGAACATCTAACATATGATTCCAAGTTGACTTGATCATAATAACTTTTTGAAATTTAGACATTTCAATTCATTTGAAAAACGCAAAATCTTTTACCTCACCTGCCATTCATCTATTGGTCCATCTTAAAATTGTAGTTTATACAAACTAGACATAAGCATGTGCATCAGTTGTAAAGCATGAAAGGATATTAAATTCATAAGTTACCAGGGTTCCTACTGAAAGGTTGTGTTAGAGTTAAGATGGGTTTTCAACTGCACTTAATGTCATTGAAGCAAACTAAGTGAAATGTATGAAAACTTACTTGATAAAAAGGTACAATTATTGATCAAAAGATAACCTTTTCATACACAAAATTAAGCAACCTACTTGGATGACTTCTGTGTCTAAAGTTGAAGTGATGCCCAGAAACTTTGCAATCTCTGCCAGATCTGCAAAAAAATGCTCAGTTAGTTTTGAATTGCATGTTGCAGCAGCAGTAATATAATCACAAATGTTAATGAGCCTTTTTTATATTATTACAAAGATCTTGGAGAAAAGAATGACAAAAACAGAGATGTCACAATAGCTGGATAAAAGAATAGTTATAAAAATACAACATAGAAACCCTATAGGTATATCAAAAGGCCAAAGTCCAAAAATTTAGACTGGCAATGATAGAAAATTCTCACACCAAGCTTTTCCCCGAATCCATTTTATGAAAAAGAGGAAATGAAATTTTGTAAAATACTCATTGTAGACAAAAAAAAAAAAAAAAAAAAAAAGCAATACAATTCACTTTCTAAATAAGCTAGTTAAGGATAAATTGGAATGGGTTTGGATTCTGACTGAGATCTTCTAGAAGAAAATAAGTTGTACAATATCTGTCTAAATCCACACTCTACAATCAGGTATCATGTTGAAACAAGAAGAGTTGGAAGTTCCTCTATAAATCAGATTACTGAAGAAATGAAACTTCAAAGAAATAATATTGCCTGATAAAAAAACCACAAATGGAATTGTGATGACCGATAAAGATTTTGGAAGACTATAGACAATGGATGTTTCTCAACACACTCCCAGAGGAGTATGAAATAACCAATACCAACTTCATATACGTGATTAACTTAAGAATTCCAAATTTCCAACCCTTAGATTGAAGCTCAAACTGCTATTGATAACCTTTTTACCAAGGAGAATCAGTTTCTAAAAGAAAGCACGAAATCCATTTGCCCTGCAAGGAAATATTTAGTTCATTGAAAGTCCAAGATTCCAAGTCTCCATGGGTTTAAGGAATAACATTACTGGAAATCTATGCATATATATGAAATCCCCACTAATGAACCATGATTCTCATTACAATGGCAAGAGAATTCCAAACATGATCCTCAGAGAATTCTAAACATGACCCTCACAACAACCCTACATAAAAAAGACTCGAGTAACAATGAGAAAAGACACTAGAATCTTTATCAAGTCCATCATATTCTATGATCCGATTGTTTTTTACTCCAACTATGCAATTGTTAGATGTACAATAAAAAACGAAAGGTTGACTTTCTGAAGGTTAAGTATATAAAAAGTAACGGAAAGAAAAGGCTTACATTGGATACGAGCAGTCTCTTCGCCACGATCCATAGTATCCCGTTGTAGATTGAGCTGCGAGAATGGCGATTTATCACCCAATAACCTGCAATTCAGAGTACCAAAGATTTTTAAATGCCCTTCAGACAGCAAATTCATTATTTCCTTACAGAGAAACTAGCATGTCTAGCACTATATATATATATCTGGGTCAAATAGACCGTTCTCAGCAACCAAACAATCAAGAATCACCAAGTAAAGTAGACATACATCATCAAAGAAGTAACAAGGCAAATCTCCCAAATTAATTTTCTCCTTGACCCGCATTTTCCCAGTAACCAAACAAGCCGGCAACAAAGAGAATGTGGAAAAAAAAGGAAAGGAAATCACAGTACATTTGGTTCAATTTTCCCAGAAAAAGAAAAAGAAAGTGACAAAGAACATGATGATGATAATAAGGGGAAATGGGTACTTGAAGAAGAGCCATTCGAGAAGAGCATAACGTTCCATGCCAGCGAAAAGAAGAAACTGAGCAGGAGCATTGGCTCTTGGATAATTCAGCATCCCCAGTTTTCTCTGTATCTCTTCCATTTGCTTCGCTGCCATTTCTTTTCTTCTGTTTCTTGTTTTTGATTCAGTAGTTGATCTTTTGCTTCTTTATTTCAATGGAGTGGAGAGACAAAGTACACCTCTGGTTGTTGTTTGACTTTACTATTTCTATGTTTGCTTCACTTCGCTTTGAGTGAATTATAACCTCCTCCTTTCTTTCTTGTTGAATTTCTAAGTTGGGAGTTTCTAAACTATCCTTTTCAAATGCTTTTTTATTTTTTATTTTTTATTTTTTATTTTTTTAATACGAGAGGTTGTCAATTTAGATTACAATGAAATATATTTAAAAAATAAAAGAATTACTATCATGAAAAAAATAACACAAGACTAAGTTGCAATCTTTATTATCCTAGATGCACGGTATTTCTTAAAAATAATTTTTAATAGAAAATATATTAAAATAATTTATTTAATTTGTTTTTATATTAACATATCAAAATTATTTAAAAATCTTCTAAAAAATTATTTTAATTTTTTTTAAAAAAATCAATTTAAAAACACATTAAAAGACAGATTATAACATAAAAACAAATACTTACTAATGTGTGTTTGGTATTATTGTGTATTGTGTGTTTTTAAAAATATTTTTTAATCGAAAATGCATTATAATGATAATTTTTTATATTCTTTAAATTTTTAATATTTTCATATTAAAATTATTAAAAAATACTTAAAAAATAATATTTTGTTGCTTTCCACCCGTTAATTGTTCTTGAGCCTTTATTTTTTTCATATTCATACCTCAAATTGGCATAGAATGAAAGGGACACTAAAAGATAGGTTCAAAAGAAATATGCAGTTGTCCTTATGATTGAATATCCCTCGGTAGTTGTTGGATTGTCTTTTCCAAGACAGAAGCCCACTTGTCCTTGCCTAAAATTTTAAATGAGAAAATTGCGTATTTAATGTCTAATTTTTTATAATTTTTATGTTTAAGTGTCTTCTAATTTTATTATCTATTTGAGTTATTAATTTTTTTATTTTACTACATATTGTTAATTTATTCCGTTAACTACTGCTTTTCTTTTATCTCATAATACATGGGAAAAAAAGTGCTATAAAATACTAAATAATGCATATTTAGTGTAATAACTCAATTTTGTATCCTGAAATTAGTTTTTTTTTGTGTGTGTATACTCAAAAATATAAAAACAATTGTAAAAAAACATATATTTTCAGGATATGAAGAAAAACAATTCAAGTTGAAAAGATCAAATACCAGAAGAATAGCTAGATTAGGAGCATTCGACAAAATAAAATGAAGAAAGAAAAAATTCAAGTTTGAAATCCAAACTTGACCAAAATCAGAAGAATTTATTAAGTTTAAAGACTTAATTAAAAGTTTAATAACTTATTTAAGGACTTAATTAAAGAAAAGATTGTGTTTGAAAGTCATTTGGATAAAAATTAGAAGAATTAATTAAGTTTAAAGACTTAATTATACTTCTAATAAGTTTTGTGGATTCAACCAATGACTCAATTGAAAAAAAAATCAAGTGTGAAGACCTAATTCGAATCAATTTGTAAAGGGACACAATTGAAATTTTAAAAATGTCAAATTAGTGAAATCAATGGTTCAATTGCAAGAAGTTTGAAAGCTAATTAAGGGTCAAATTCAAAAAATTCAAAAACCAATAACCTTTCTACAAAAGGCATGCAACATTAGAGGTTGCATCGAACTTTTTCTAGGGATCAATTTGAAGAAAATCAAAGTTTAAGGCTTAATTGGGACTAATTTGAACAAAATAAAAATCAAGGGCCACTTTGTAAAAAGCGCCAGACTTGAGGGATCTCATTTGATTTTTGGTAGGAGCCTAACTGCATAAAATTAGTCGGTTTTGTCTTAATTATAGACATTTGAGCTTAAATTGAAACAACAAGGACCAAATTAAAATGTATCAAAATCCCAATCAAAGATTTAGGGTTTAAACAGATGATATGTTGTTCGTTTTTAATTAATAGTTTGAGTGACATGTTGTCTGCCCTTGTTTATTTGTCTTCCTCAGCTGAGAAGGGTAATCTAGTTGCCACTTTTATACGAATGAACGTGACATATGCAGTCACTTTGGGGGCTCTAACCACCACCATTTGACAGAGAAAGTTTTCCTTTTTAAGTTTGTGCTACTCTTGTTTGATGTTTGTGCCCCACTTATTGCATGGAAGTCCTTAACTTCTTGTCCTAAGGCAGCTTGTCTAATTCAACAAAACTTGGTAGAATTACACCCAACTTTTGGATTGATATTGAGAAAGATACATACCACCAAATCAATCATGGTTTGATTCTAGTTGAAGAATAATGCCCCCTCTACAGGATCTATGGTTTGTTTGGCTTTATTAACCTCTTATTGGCCATGATTAATTCATGGAAAGTACACTATCAGTCAACCATTTTTTGACCAAAGTTTCAACTATGAAACTACTAACTTTTTCTAGAAGCTCTAAGAGTTTGTTAAATATTTAAGGAGCAGGAAAATAGAAAAAGAAAGGAGAATAATCGTCTATTAACATTTCAGATTCAAAAAATAGAAAAGAATCTCATATAATCTAGTTTTAAAAAATCACATTCAACCCACATGTGGCTTTACATTTTAAAGCTGTAAAAGAAGTAGGAAAACAGAAGAATAGATCTTGTGTAGAAACCTTAAGAAAAAAATCAATCCAACAGTAAAAAAAAATAAGAAAAGAGAAAAGAAAAGAAAAGAAAAGAAAAAATAAGATATTGTGTAGAAAAAGATTAGAAGCTCTTCGAAAAGGCTATTAGAATATGCTCTAACCAAGCAAAAAAAGACAAGAACCTGTCACAATCATCTTTTGAGGGTAAGTTATTCAACGTGATGGAAGGGTATAACTCACTGAGAATACCCCTCCCTTCTATTTCAAGTTTTGATTCTTTCATTCAAGTATTGTTCATAATGTTTGTGAAATAATTTGACTATAATTTGGTTTGTTTTTAGCATGTATTTTCAATTTTCTTGAATACAAGTTTGTTATATAATTAGTTGTTTTGTTGTTAATCAAATGTTTAATGGTTCATTAACGACATACTTTTGATAATTGAATACTTGTTTTTAATACATAGAAAGTATATTTATAGTTTGACGATTATATGTACAAATAGTACATATAGCAATGCTTGGCCATTCTAGTGTTTTTGTTCAGTTTTAAAAGTTCTTATAGGTCATTTAGATGTTGCTTGTGAAGTTAAATGAGTTTTTAGATGCATAAAAACAATATAGATACATGTTTGAATATTAATAGTAGGTTATAGACTTTGATTTCTATGTCTTGCATGTTTTTTTGTTGCTTCTAAAGGTTTTTTTAAGTATGTAGATATATGTGTATATGACTTGCATGAATAGGGTTTAGTCCTTTATTTTGGGTTTAGATGCTTTTTTTTTTTCCTTCCAGGTTTTAGCTTTGCTGGGCATTCTGGGTTGGTGTTTCCCGGATGAACTTTGCCTTAGGTCGTTGATTTCGGTGTCATTTTGGTTGATTGATAGTTATTATATGTGCATGCATACTTGTTGATCTTTAATCTAAGGCTTTTACGCCTTAAAATATCGATTTAATAGCTTTTGATTTTCATTTTTATCATTTTTTTTTTGTATAAAAATCAAATAATCATGATTTTTGTTTGATTATTGTAATGATATAGCCCCAAAATCTTACTTGAATGTTGATTTCACACATGTTTATTCCTTTTATTAGATATAATATGATCTATTTTTTAAATTATGTTTCTGGGTTTTATCATCATGTTCTTCATGATCTTCGTCAAATTCAAGCCAAAAAATTTTGTTTGATCTTTAAATTTCATTATTGTTTCTAGGCTTGTTTTAGGCTAGGAAGTTAAGCCCATGTGACTAGACTAAGTCTATTCTCCATAAGGCTATGTTTGGCAATGTCACTTTTTGTCAAGAAAAATAATGTTTTTCATGTTCTTAAGGCGTGTTTGAAAAACACGTCCTTAAGATATTTTTTAAACCTTTGATTCTTAGTTAATAGTGTGTTTGGAAAACATGCCTTACTCATTTTTCAATTGTGTTAATTTTCTTATTTTTTGTGTTTTTGTCAAACAGACCTAAAATAATTACAAAAAATTCTAAAAAAAAATAATCAAAGACCATTTTAAAATTATTTGTGGGTCCCTTGTATATTTTCCAACCATTTCACTTAATATTAGGGTTGTAGACTTATACTGTAAAATACTGACCCGATATTAAATATACTTGATTTTCTTCAAAATCACCAAAAAAAAGACAAAAAATCAAAAATTCCTATTTTGAAAAAAATACAATAACAAAATGTTTTATTTTTATGCATATGGTCAAGTCTCTCAAAAATAAAAATAAAAATAAAAATCATATTTGTATAAATAAAAAAAATACAAGACCTTATTTAACATCTTTAAATACAAAAATTCAAGAAAAATAATTAGAATATTTAGGTTTTAACATGATAAGATAATGATTTCCTTATCGAGGAAGACTTTTTTTAAACTTTAGATAAATCAACAATTAGAACACACAATAATATCATAGTTTATATCAGACAAATAAAGAATGTAACTTAAACTACGTAAGGTGAACTGAATAATATGTCCTTCTTGTATATAATCAGTCCCCTTATCCAGACTCTGTGACCAATTATATCTTGATTAAATCTCTAATATAATACTCAATATAAAAAATATCAAGATATCAATTTTCAAGCAAATAAACATTAATTCTTAACGTTGCACCTTAATCAGAAATATAATTCCTAGAACACTAATTTCATTCATAAAAAATTATTTTCACACTCGTCTTTCAACAGATCACTAATTTCATTAACCCAAAAATTAGTCCATGAATATGTTCATTCATCAAGACACTAATTCCATTAACCCAGGAATTAGTTTATCACATCGTATATTTGTTTTCCTCAAAAAATAATATAACTAATTGTTAATTAATTAACAACTCATTAGAATTAAACTAAAAATACAATTTAATCATCAATAAATTCAAGACTTCCATATATATAACTGATGATTGAGCTCGTATTGAAGTTCTCTGCTGTGGTAATGATTTGGCAGCCTCTCCTCCATCGACATAAACATTCTTTTCTTTTATTATTTTTTTAATTCAAGCTAAACTTCTATTATCATTATTTTCAATTACAATTCTCCACAAATGTATTTATTTACATTAAATTTTCCATTTTCTTATTTCCCTTTCATTTGACCGAAAATAAAAACTAAATAGATAACACAAAAATTTCTTATTCCAACCATCTATTTAACATTATTTCATTATTTTCCTATCAATTTCCTTCCACTACATCAAAATTTTTAATTTCCTAGTTTTTTTTCCTCGATCGAAATTGTTTAATAGATGGAGGGAAGAAATTTTTTTTTCTTCTCATTCTCTAATTAATCATTTCTTCAATAAACCAATTCTAATGCAACCTCATATGTGGATTTATCACTTAACAACATTTATTCACAATTAAATCCCCTAAAATCTTCTATAATTAGCCAGCCACAAACTCTATTTAATTATAAAATTTTTTACTTCAATTACAATAATTAAATTATTTTACTCTAGTTTTCATAAATTACAATGACTTTTATTTTCTCCAAATTTGTTTAAAAACCCTAACTTTTTAATTTTAAAAATTCAATCAATTAAGAACTTTAAGCCATTAAAATTAGATCAAGAGTGTTATCATGTCACATATAATATTCATTAAATTTATGAAAATATAAGTATAAAATTATCTTTGAATAAAATAAATTATTGATACCATAGAACCCTTGCTAATATAATTTGAATATGTTTTGTTTTCCTAACTTTTACTTGACACATTGCAACTATATAAGAATTTGTCTCCTAATTTATAATTTTGTTATAAATTTATTAGGTAAGGCTAAATAATATGTCTCCTAAATATGGATTTCTTGTTTCAAAAGAGGAAAATACTGTAGATTTGCTTTCCTTAGGACTGATTGTCGCAGAGACAGGAAGCCTCTCTCCCCTTATCCTGTCATGTTTTCACCTCAATACCAACAAATAACATCCCACCTATCTCTCTCCGTATCTTCCTCTCCCTCTCTCTGTTTAAATTCCAAATCTTTGTCACAAAACAGATAAGAAGGCTTCTTCTTTCATGGATTTCTTTATAGAAAAAACACTGAATTGAATTGAATTGAATGATAAAAGAATCATACAGTAATAATAATTATAGTAGCTAGCGGTAGACTAGTAGCAAAGTGGAGGATGTCTTGTTTACTGCCACAGTTCAAGTGCCAACCAGACTCTTTCTCTATTCAGTTTAGAAATCTCCAACATCACAGCACCAACCATATCCAGCTCTGTGAGTTGCTCTCTTGCATTCTTTTCTTTTTTCTTTATTGTTTACTCACCAATGCCTTCGTTTCAGTTAGAATTCAAATGGGTTTTGTGCGTTTGTTTTGGTGTTGCCTTTTCTTGATATTTTATCACAAATGCCATTGTTTTGACAATAGTTGAACTGGGTATCTCTTTGTTTTGACCATAAAGCAATTTTGAGTGCTTTCGTTTCTATCAGAATTGAAATGGATGTCTTGTTTTGGTTTTGTGTGTTTTGAATGCCGTTGACTAATGGAAGTCTTGGCTTCGATAATAATTTTTGAAGATTATGTTTTTGTGTTCTTATGGTTGATATCTAATGACAAATGCTTTAATTGATACCAGAACTGAAATGGGTGGGTTTTGGTTCAATGTGTATTTGATGCCAGCAATCGTAGACATTTTTGTTTCCGTAAGAATTGAGGTGGGTTTGTTTTGGTGTTAAGTTGCATGATAGGCATCCTCAATACATGTCTTTGTTTCAAATAGAATTGAGATGGGTGTGTTCTGCTTCTCCATTCCTGATCTTGTGTTTTCACATTATTCCCTGTTTCTAGAATTTGGAAATAGTGTTTTAACTAAACTTACTTTCTATGGTAGATCTGCAGCAAAATTTAAAATATCTACCCAAAGAAAGTGTGATATCTCTAGGTCTAATCAGGATTTGTTTTCCAATCATCATTCTTTTCAATTTGTGATGTTTTTCCAAAACAAATTGTTTCCCAAATAATTTAGTAGTTGATCGAGTGATGTTTGTTTGTGTAATTTAGTTGTTGAGCTCCCAAGGATTTCAAGATATGGGGATTCTTCAATGTGAACTTTCTTCTTATCTCCAATATTGATAACTGCAAGACATATCTTGGACCTTAGGACAATGGATTTTGTTTTGTGGGTTATCCAGTGTTCCTGCTGTGTCAGCACCATATTCAAGAGCTATTGTTCTTCATTGGAACAGATTCCTCTCTCTTGTCAACATGGGCCATTACCATTTCAGTATCCCCCTTCTCTAATAGCAGAACCTTGATTGGAAAGGCCAACAAATCCATGCAACTGACCTCTTTTACTTGGGAAAGTCTAATTTGTTTTTTGCACAAGAAATAGCTAGGCAAACAATGTTTTTTCAAAAGGAAGGCTCAGAGATAAAAAAAAAATCAAATGCTAGATGGGAACTAGAGGCAAGTTTTGATAAACATTTTCATGTTAAATTTTTTTCTACTGTTGAATTATCTTCTTTAATCTCTTCTATTCTGAATTTAGAATCATCATAACACACTTTAATTACCCTTGACAAGATTTGATGACTTCATTACAGATTTGTGTTATTTTATTATTACCTTCCACCTGAAACAAAAAGCATTTGCATTATCCAAGTATCATGTTGTCTGCCACTTCCTCCAGAGCTTTCCCATCTAGAAGCTTGCATTTGCTGTTGCTCCTAGGATTAGGTTACTCCCATGTGTTACCCTCATTCAAAGTGTCTATTCCTACAACTCCAGGAGCTAATTTTACTTCTCCTTCAGAAATCATACAGATGTTTCACTTTAACATGAGGAAACAATTACTAGCAAACAGACAGTCTCTATAAACATTTTAAGTTGAACCATGCCTGCAGAAACCTGTTGCTTTATTCAGCGGCACAATTTCCGAGTCTCATTTTTCACAGGGACCAGCCATTCTTATTTCCCCTTTCTTGTATCTGCTTTCCACAATAACAGTCTTTCTTTTCTATGGTGGAGGAATCTCTCTCATCCAGAACCATAATATTACCTCAACATACCTCTTTTCCAGAGTAACATAGTTTTTGCAATTAAGGAATGGTGATATGGATTTTATTCACTAAAAATCCAGATTAGAAAATCCTATGAATGGTGAAATTGAAACAAATTCTAATTGTATTCCTATGGCCACATGGAATCACCGAATATTTGTAATATAAGTTTATGCTTTGAGAAAACTTAGTGTGCTTGCTGTTTAATTTCCTTGCTGACTGTTATGCAAGTTTATCTAGCATCTACTGGTTATTTTATTATTTAACTTGTTGCAATTGTAGTTTGTATAAGGGTGCTATTACCACTTGTTTGCATAGATGTTCCTGGTTTTAGTTTGATGTTGTTGCTCCATGTAGAATATTGATCCTGGGGTTGTTGTTAAGTTGCTAAACTTTTAAGATTATATTGGTTTTATGTTTATTTATGATTTGAAGTCATGGAACTTATTATCTTTATTTTTGGTCATGATTGCTTTGTGGAAATTGGCAGCAAAGAATGGGGAGCCATTTTGTTTCCGAGCACAATGCGCTTTGTCTTCTGCATCACCATCAACATCAACTGCAGTGCTCAATCTGGAGAAGTTGAGATTGCCTTCTTTAGAATCTCATTCTGATTCAATCGCTGCAAACAGGCCGTGGACATATATAGGGGGGATTGGTCCACCCAAAGAGGTGAGACTTGCATTATTTGGGATATCACTGCAACTACAGTCCACTAAGTTAGTAGCAAGCTCCCTAGATGCTTTGTTTGTCATATTGCCAATCAAACCACAGTCAAAAAAATTTCTACCATTCATCCAGGGCCTCTCTAATCAGATTTTTAGTTTCTATTAGTTTCGTTTCTTTTTCAAGCTATTCATGATCTTCTTCTTCTTTTTATTTTTTTTGTTGATCCCCTGCTATCTAAGTTACAAAATTGTTTGGCCTAATTATTGAACAATCTTTTTGTATATATGTAGTTTCTGCAGTCTGTTTGTTTCTGATATAATCTGTTAATGATCTGTATAAATGGTGATGTAATCTATTTTCTACTTTGATATTTGTGCAGCCACTCTTTGGAACTAGTTTAGCCACTGAAACACTTATTATAAATGATGAGGCTGTAATTGCTGCAGCTGCTGCTGAAGCAGTTGCTCTTGCAAGAGCTGCTGTCAAGGTTGCGAAAGATGCAGCTGAAATGGCCAAAAATTACTGTTCTGTGAATACAGAAACTAAAATTCCGATTGCATCCACAGCAGATTCCTTTTCTTCAATGTGGTCTCTGCTTACTGGAAAAGAACGAGCTGATATAATTGGAGTTTCCTTCTCAGCTGAAACTGGACTAAGAGAAGAATGTTCGACTCATTACCCTACCGAAGAATCTGATTGTTTCGGACCAACACATGAAGAACTTGCACTTTTGGAGAAACAGCTTTCTGAGAGTATAGTTGTGCGATCAAAGCGCCAAACACAGAGAAAAGCTAAACGTGCAAGAGCAGCCGAAAAGGCTGCTGCAAATTTTGTGTTCATGAAGTCCAGTTCTGCTTGCAAGAAAAAGCGTGTGCCCGTGCAAGAGGTAGACCAGTCTGATCCATTGCGTTTTTTTAGAGGAGCTAGCACCTCTTCCAGGCTTCTCAGTGCTACCGAAGAAGTGGAGTTGTCAGAAGGAATACAGGTCTGATTTATGAATAACCAATTTTAATGTTATTTAAAGAACACTTCTTTTTTGATGGGGGTTTGGTTTAAGAATGCTTCTTTGATAAATTCCAGATGTCAACCACTGAAATACATTTTTACAGGAATGAATATTCCTGGTAATTCAGCAATTTTTTCTCCCATGTTTTGAGCTTTTTCACCCAAGAGTGCAGTGTAAACTAATATCTGCTAAAGCTTTAAAGGACTTGGTAGAAGGGAGGTAAATTATCCTAGATGCACTATAAATGGGAGCTAATTTTGTTAGTTGGTTGTTTGAAATTGAAAAAGAAAAATTTCCCCTGCTATTTTGTGTACCTGACAATGTCTTCCAGCGCATTAGGTTTCTAGAATAGGAAGCTTCCAACATGTCTTCCTCGAGTTTTATGCTATGGGTAACTGGAAAAACTGTTACTTCATTCATAACAAAAGAAGATTACTATTATGTGACCATTTGCAAGGAAGTCGAGACTTAAGTGTTGAAATTTGTATTTTGTATAATCAGAGATAAGTAAGGTTATTGCTGCACTTATATATTGCATGTCAATCAGATTTGTGATGTCTCATATTTTGTTAATGTTCTTCAGGACCTACTAAAACTTGAAAGGATCGAGGAGGAGCTTAAGGAGCGATTTGGAGGCAAGCCCACCTTTGCACAATGGGCTGCTGCAGCTAGAGTTGATCAGATAACTTTGAGGAAGCGCTTAAACTATGCTATCCTTTGCAAAGACAAAATGATAAAATCCAACATTCGGCTTGTTATTTCAATTGCCAAAAATTATCAGGGAGCTGGGATGAATCTCCAAGATCTTGTTCAGGTGTGTAAAACACCAAATGGGGTCAGAGGGTTTTCCTGTATGTTCATCACAAAATATTTCTAGATCCCAATACCAGATAACTGCCAATAAGCGCAAGCAAGAAAACACAATATGCACCCCAGCCACACTTTTATGATTTCAAATACTTGGATTCGTTATAGTTCCTCCTGTAATACTCCAACTACCCCATAAGGTTCCAAATAAATAGAATTAATTAATATAGAAGAAACAAGGAAACTGAAACTTGTAATAATCCATGACATCATGCGTGTAATTTCTAAAACTTATTCTTTTACTTATAGGAAGGATGTCGAGGCCTAGTACGTGGTGCAGAGAAGTTTGATGCATCAAAAGGTTTCAAATTCTCAACATATGCTCACTGGTGGATTAGACAGGCAGTACGCTGGTCTCTCTCTGATCAATCTAGGACAATTCGCTTACCTGTAAGTTCTCCTCCAACTCTCAGTTTTCCTTTTGTCTGACTAAGTTTAAACAATTTGCCTTTAGAAAATGTGATCTAAACATGAGGTAGTAGCTGTATGCTTGCTGTGACCAACTCATTTGCTTATGTCTGTACTAAATACATATCTTTTGTTCTAACATTTTTTTCAATATTTTGTGTTTACAGTTTCACATGGTGGACGCAACTTATAGAGTGAAGGAGGCTAGAAAACAATTTTATAGTGAAAATGGAAGACATCCTGATGATAAAGAAGTTGCAGAGGCAACTGGGCTCTCGATGAAGAGGCTCAGTGCTGTACTACTAACTCCAAAAGCCCCAAGATCTCTTGACCAGAAGATGGGGTTTAACATGGATCTTAAACTTTCGGTCCGTAATATTCTTTCTCTAATGTACTCTTGGCGTTGCAGTTTTTGCTTAAACTTTTGCAGTCATCGTTGCATCTTTCAGCTTGCTTGGTTTGCTGAAAATTTTGTGCATCATATTCCCCAGGAAGTCACTGCGGATCCCGAAGCAGAAACAGCAGAAGATCTGCTAATGAAGGAATTTATGAAAAAGGACCTGGAGAGGGTTCTGGAAAGTCTCAGTCCAAGGGAGAATCAGGTCATCAGATGGAGATTTGGTATGGAGGACGGAAGGATGAAAACATTGCAGGAGATTGGGGAGTTGATGGGTGTCAGCAGAGAAAGAATCCGGCAAATTGAGCTGAGCGCATTTCGAAAGCTAAAGAACAAGAGTAGAACCAAACAGTTGAGGCAGTATTTGGTTTCATAAATCACATTCATTCATGAATTGGTTTGCCGAAGAACCTCGTAACCTGCCTAGGGATCCAAAGGGCCTGTCTTTCATGTATATTTATTTCTTAATTTTTCTTCAGCAATTGAAATTTTATGTTTCAGGATCTTAGAAAGTTGTTGTGCATAGAAGCAAATCATTTTCTTGAGTTTTTTTTTTTTTTTTTTACAGTGCTCAAAAGGCAAGCTAATTGAAAATGTTTTTCAAAAGTGTGTTTTTCCCATTTTCCCTTTTTTTAAATATCGGCTAGCTTTCTCCTATTAGCATCTCTGTAGCCAAGTCCATCAGGTAATTTAAACTTCTTCTTTTAACGTCCTATTAGCATCTCTGTAGCCACGTCCATCAGGTAATTTAAACTTCTTCTTTTAACGTCTTGTTCATGCACGCACCATTGAGAAATTCCAATTGAATGTGTGTTTCAGTCCATGTTTGTGATAGTTTCCATTTTTGGCTTTTGAAAATTTCAAGAAATGGCAATGACATGGAGGGAGAAGGAGTTTACAATTCCTCAGAACAAGGCTTAATCCAAGCTCCCTTTCCTTTCTTTCACTAGAACACCTTACATTTTTGTGTTTCAAAAATTTAAAAAAAAAATTAATTTTTTTTCTTTGCTTTAAGTTAATATTTTTTTAGTGTTTTTAAATTATTTTAATGCGTTGATATCAAAAATAATTTTTAAAAAATAAAAAAAATTATTTTAATGTATTTCCAAGTAAAAACACTTTAAAAAACAATTACAACCACACATCCAAACTGACTATTAATTTTGTAAAAATAAGATTGAGCCATGTCTGAACCTATCAAATCAATTGAGAGGACAAAATCTAATTTTAGTTTCTTTAGAAATAAAATTAGAAAAGATAAAATAATAAAAGAGATGAATCTTTTGGTTGGTTTTTTTTCTAGGTTTAACAGTGTTAAAATGTCCTAAGAAAATTTTGTCTTTAGAAATAAATTTTTGCCTGATTGGATTTTTTTTTTTGCATTAAGAGTTTAATTAAAAGATAAAGAATTGAAATTAAACACGCATGCAACATTGATGGTCCTTTAGAATTTTCTTGAAAAGTTCATTTTCATCCATTGTCTTTTAAAACTATTAAGTAATCAGTCATTATAATTTTTTAAAATAATATTTTGATACAAAACTTTATTTTCCTCAATGTTTAGTTTTTTTTTGGTGGAATAGAGAGAGGGGATCGCCAAATTACGGCATAGAGAGAGAAAGTTGTCGTTGGGAAAAATTTAGACCACCAAAACAATTGATTTTAGTGTCAAATGGTTTCATATGATAAAGTAAATTTCTATTAGATGTTTTTTTTACCTTCAAAACACCTAAAAAAACAGATATGAGCTCAGAAAGATTTATGGTTTCGGGTTGATTTTGGGTTTTGGATTGATTTTTTGTGTTTTTAGAGGTCATGCATTGATTTAACAAGGTTCATATTGTGTTTCCTAGATGTTTTGGGTTAAAAATGGATTCAAATGGGTTTTTTTGATAAAAAACAAGAACCTTGTTTTCTGATCAAACCAGTGGTTGGATTCTAAGATTAATAGACGACATGCCATCTGTTTTTTGCTGCAATCAATTAGGGTGGACGACACGTCGTTCATCCCATTAATTTTTTTTTTAAAAAAGAGCATGGGTGTTAACCTTTTCTTTATTAGGCCAGGTGTTAGGCCTAGTTTACCAGGTCCAATAGCACTTGATCTTATTTTTTTATTTTTTTTCAATTTGTTTTTATATTAATGGCTTTGCGTGTGTGTGTTTGTGTGTTTTTAAATAACTTTTAAATTTATATTTTAATTAATACCTTTTCTCTATGATTTTTAGGGTTTTTATCCTTTGTTGAATAGTGATTATTTTTAAATTATATTGTATGTGTTTACTTTTTTCTGGGGTTAGTATGATTCATTTTTAATTTTTTTATATATCTTATATAGATTAAATATTTATTTTTTATAATATTTTTTTTCTTTTATTTTATTCAATAAATTTTATGTGTGTCAATCTCTATTACAAATTGATTTTCATAAAAAAAATCATTAAAAACAACTCAGTAAATAATCCGTGTTGAGATATTGAATATCTTGATTTAGATTGGTATCTTGATTTTTCTAGTTATTTTCTTTTTTTAATTACTTTTTTTTTCATTTATTTACACAATAGTTTATGATTTATGCATAAGATTTTCAATTTACATTTATGATTTTTTTTTATCTAAAACAATGCGTTGAAAAATTCTACATATTCAAGTTTTTTTTATCATGTATTGATGTTTTCAATTTGATCTTTATTCTTCATGGTTTCTTTTTTTTTTCTTAACTCTTTTATAAAAGTTTTATTGTTTTTAATTTTACCCTCCAATCCAAGTTGATAGAAATTGTTTTTTTTTTAAATTTTGTTCCTCATTTATCAAGTTTTTATATATATATGTTTTCCCATTTGCTATTTTTTTTCCATGTGATTCATATAAATCCAACTTATTTAGTTGGCCACGACTTTAACTCGAGTTATTAGATTTAAAAATAAAAATAAAATTTTTAGAACATTTAAATATTTTAGTGAAAAAATAATACAGAAGCACAACATTGTGCAGGTACCAACCTAGTCGGTATGTAGTTTCAAAACAAAATATGCATAAAAAAAGACAGGGTGAGCACCAAATTGCTTTATTGTATGCTTGGCTTTTTACAGTTGATTCCATATCTATTGCTAATATTTCCCTGTAGAGTTTATTGAGTAGCAGCAATAAATAAACTTCCTCAATATTTTTTTTTTTTAATATGAATGTCTTGGTTATTTTATATATAACTCGATTAATTCTACAGACCATAAAATTAATAATTATATAAGTTTCTAGTGATCTGGAGATTTGTAAAACTTAAACTAGTAATTTCTAAAGAAAAGATCTAGAATCTGACCAGTTAACCTTCATCCCCAGCATTAAAGATAATTAAAGCTTGAAGGGCGCATTAGAAACTGGAAAAAGATGAAGCAAATTTGGATAGGACATCCTGTCAAAGTTGCAATAGGAGCTCCGAAAGGACGTTGAGAAGCTTGATGGATCTATATGGCAGTGAAGGAGGCTTGACTATAGAGTTGGCATGAAGGTAGCAGAACACTATAAAAGGCTCCATAGCTCACCTAGGTCCAAAAAAATCAGTAATGGAAAATATATGCAAAACAAACCCATAAGTTGCATTTAGAAAAAAGCAGGAAATGACCTAAAATGGAGAGACTACGTGAAACTTACTAAGAATTTATGAGAAAGCATTCGAGAACTGTTGAATTAGCTGCTATGGCATCTTTCACAACTAACATGACACCAAAACCAAAATTAAAAGTGAAAAGAAGGGAGGGAAAGGCAAAGGTGAAACTTGATTGATAAAGCAATTGCAAGGAAGAATCTGTAAGCAAATTAGGACAATATAAGCAACTGGTAACAGTCTCGCATGAAAAAGTAACAACAAAAGAGCCAACACTTGCGAAAATGAGCAGGATTGAATGACAAAACTAAGGAAAACAAAACAAAGATATCCAACAAAAAAAGGTTTGTCATTGCAATATCGTGTTAGAGGCCGGCATGAAAGAAACTAATTTCCAATTAGATATGTACAAGAAAAGCACACGCACATATGTTGAAGAGCACAGAGCTATAATTTTTGAAGGACAGAACAATGCATAGCAAAGCAACCCAGAAGATGATGCACTTTATTTACCTGCTGGTTCGAAACGAGTTGAATTTTCCTGAAAATAACAACCAATTAAAAGAAAAATAGCCCTAGGCAAGCCATATCTGGTATAAAATCCAGACTAACCCTCTTCACATACCAGAACTCAACACCTAAAAAAGCACAACTCTGCACATGAAAAAAGAAGGCAAAAATAACCCTGAGGAGTGTAGATCAACTGGTCATGTTCTACGTATGCTTTTTAAAGGTCACTAGTTCGAGTCTCACATACCTCAAGGTCACTGAATGCTTACATGGTCATTAACTTTACGGCGCTTGGAATAATCAAGCCGTGTATTGTATAAAATCTAAACTAACCCTCCTCTTCACATAGCAGAACTCAACACCTAAAAAAGCACAGCCCTGCACATGAAAAAAGAAGGCAGAAAGAATGAAGTAGTTTAAGAAATAAAATAAAAGACATGCCAAGCATGACAAACGTAGAACTTGTTACACACAGACTAAAAATAGAGCCATGGTTGAAAGCATTCTGCTAGTAGCTGAGAGCGACAAATCAACAACCAAATAAAAGAGGTTGGAAAAAGCCATAAAAAGTGGCACAACTTAGCTAAGATCATACAAATCAAAGTAGTCATCAGCCTATATATACAGCAACAGGGAAAAAAAAACTGAAAGAGTAAAAGGATACGAACTTTAAACCTAGTCAATTGACAGCAACAACAAAAACCAAGGGCATTCAGCAATAGTAGCAAGAAACAATGAAAAATGAAAGGTTATTCACGCATTAAAATGGAAAAAAAATAGTGGCAAACAAAAAAACAAAGAAACTAATCGAATAGCAAAGGCAGATCAAGCAAGTTTATAATGACAGGTTAAGGAAAATAACGCCAAGAAAAATTTTTAGAGGGAAAGCATAATCAAGAAGCTCGGAACACGGACAGCAAACAAAAAGGTTCTAAAAGGATTAAAAGGAAAGGTAAACCCAACAAAAATAAATGATAAAGTAAACATTATAACAAAAGTTAAATTGTACTGGAAAATCACTGTAGATCAATAAACCTTTTATTATGGATTATAATAGTAGTTTTACTTTTAATTTCCTTTTCTTTTTATGAGCGGATAAACGTTTCTCTGGCTTTCTTTCACAAGGGTATTCAAGTTTTTTCAATTTTCAAGCATAATCAAATAGCGTTTTTAGCCTCAGAAAAGACAAAAAAAAAACTTTGCCTTTGAGGGCATTTTGGTATTTTTACATGGGTGTTTTGTGTAATTAAGACGATCATGAGGGAATTTTGGTATTTTCACGATGTATTTATTATTTTTAAATCAAAAAGTTGCGGGCGCGTGTTTCCCCACACCCTAGCGAGTGAGCAACATCTACGCCATTAAGGAGGCACATATGATGCTTCCTAGTGGCCAAATCTAACCATTCGCTGTCTAACTAGATGCGCAGTCGTGCTCTTTTCCACATAGTGTGGTGCGTGTAGATAGATAATGGTTGGATTGCTGTGAATGATTGATTGTTTGCATTTTTTCTTTCTTTTCTCTCTTTTGACAATTAAAGTGCACAATTGTCCTCTTTGTTTGTTGTTTGTCAAATCATACATGTTTGCTATTCCATGTATCTTGGGTCTGGCATAGCTGCAAGGTGTTTGGGTCTAGCACCAATGTTAGACCCACGCACTTTGGATTTGTCATGTTACTGTGGATTGTAATAGTAGTTTCACTTTTAATTTCACATCTTCTCACGAGTGGATAAATGTATCTTTGGCTTTCTTCTGCAAGGGTATTCAAGTTTTTTTAATTTTCAAGTACAATCAAATAACGCTTTTAGTCTCAGAAAAGACAAAAAATAAGCTTTTCCTTTAGGGGTATTTTGTGTAATTAAGAGCATGAGGTGCATTTTAGTTTTTTTTATGATGTATTTGTTATTTTTAAATTGAAAAGTTGTGGGCGCGTGTTCCTCACGCCCCACCGAGTGGGTGGCGCCCGCACCATTAAGGAGGCACGTATGACGCTTTCTAGTTGCCAAATCTAGTCATTCGTTGTCTAACTAGATGTGCAGTCGTGCCCTCTTCCACATGGTGTGGCACGTGTAGACAAATAATGGTTGGATTGTTGCCAATGATTGATTGTTTGTGTTTTTCTTTCTTTTCTCTCTCCTGAGAACTAAAGTGCATAATTGTCCTCTTTGTTTGTTGTTTGTCAAATCATGCATGTTTGTCATTCTCACGCACCTTGGGTCTGGATATACCTTGGGTCTGGATAGCTACCACACCCAAGGTGCTTAGGTCTGGCACCTATATCCAACCCACACACCTTGGGTCTGACTTGTTACTGTGGATTGTAATAGTAGTTTCACTTTCAATTTCACATCTTTTCGTGAGTGGATAAAAATTTCTTTAACTTTCTCCCATAAGGGTATTCAAGTTTTTCTAATTTCCAAGTACAATCAAATAATGCTTTTAGTCTTAGAAAAGACAAAAAAAAAAGAAGTTTTTCCTTTGGTGGTATTTTGTGTAATTAAAAGGACCATTGGGTGCATTTAGTATTTTAATGATGTATTTGCTATTTTTAAATTGAAAAACTATGGGCATGTGTGCCTCAAGCCCCAGCAAATGGACGGCCCTCATGCCATTAAGGAGGCGTATATAACGCTTCCTAGTGGCCAAATCTGGCCATTCACCATCTAATTGGATGCGCGGTTGTGCCCTCTTCCACATTGTGTGGCGCTTGTAGATAGATAATGGTTGGATAACCGCCAATGATCGATTATTTGTGTTTTTTCTTTTTTTCTCTCTCCTGACAAATAAAGTGCACAATTATCCTCTTTGTTTGTTGGTTGTCAAATTAGACATATTTGTCATTCCCATGTATCTTGGGTCTGACACCCATGTCAGACCCACGCATCTTGGATCTGGCATGTTACTGTGGATTGTAATAGTAGTTTCACTTTCAATTTCTTAAATTTTCGTGAGCAGATAAACATTTTTTTGGCTTTCATCCATAAAGGCATTCAGATTTTTTCAATTTTCAAGTACAATCAAATAACGTTTTTAGCCTCAGAAAAGACAAAAAAAAAAAGCTTTACCTTTAGGGGTGTTTTAGTATTTTTACATGAGTATTTTGTTTAATTAAGAAGATCATGGGGGCATTTTAGTATTTTCATAATGTATTTGTTATTTTTAAATAAAAAAGTTGTGGGCACGTGTTCCTCATGCCCTAGCGAGTGGGTGGCACCATTAAGTAGGCGTGTATGACACTTTCTGGTGGCTAAATCTAGTCATGCATCGTCTAACTGAATGTGCAGTCGTGCCCTCTTCCACATGGTGTGGCGTAGGTAGACAAAAAATGGTTGGATTGTCATCGGTGATCAATTGTTTGCATTTTTTTCTTTGTTTTCTCTCTCTTGACATCTAAAGTGTATAATTATCTTATTTGTTTATTGTTTATCAAATCAAACATGTTTGTCATTTCCACGTATCTTGGGTCTAGTATAGTTGCTAAACTCAAGCGCCTAGGCTTCACAACCATGTCAAATCCATGCGTCTAGGCCTGATAACCATACCATGACCATGCTTCTGGGCCTACCAGACCTTTGCACCTAAAATTGAGTGAATTTTAGGTATGTGTGTGGTTACTATCCAAAATAGAAGAAAGAAATATAGAAAAGATAAAAATATATTTGGTTAAAAAGACAAAAATGAAAATACAAAATAAATATGTTTTTAGAACAATTATAAGTGAATTCCTATATTTAAAAAAAAATATGCATGGATCTGGCATGGTTGCCAAGCCTATGCGCAGGTCTGGCATGGTTGCCAAACTCAAGCACTGGACAAATAATTGTGTTTAACAAGTTAATGATTGAGTTGGAAAAGTTTAAAAATATCCATGAATGATTTGGATTGCAAATTGGGGTCTCAATTGAAAAGTAATCAATGAAAGGGGTTTAACTTAGCTTTAATTAAAAGAGTTGAAGGACCACGACTAAACTAGAGAAAAATAACAAATTAAAGGGTTTAATGAACTTAATCAGGGGGTTTAATTGATGAGAAAAATAAAGAAAAATTTTGAATTTAACTTTAATTGAAAGTATTAAAGGACCAAAGACAAGAAAAAAATTGACAAAGATTAAAAGGTCCAATCAATTCAATCATGGATTCAATTGAATAAAAAAAAATAAAATTAAAGGTTAATTTGACTGAAAATGCATAAATTGGATAATCAAGTATTAAACCGAGAAGGCAACCAAGTATAAGGATCCAATTAGCTTGATTAGGGGCTCGGTTGAAGAAGAAAAATAAGATTTAGGTTGAAATTGATAAAAAAAAATGTGCAATGTTGGAAATCAAGGATCGAGAAGAGAAATATGATAACATTTAAGGGTTAAAAGCTTGGTTCGGAGTGTAGTTGCGGTTGCTTTTTAAAACGCTTTTCATTCAGAAGTGTATCAAAATAATGTTTTCTTATTTTTTTAAAAATCATTTTTGATATAAACGCATCAAAATGATCTAAAAATACCAAAAATATATTAATTTGAAGTAAAGAAAAAAATAAATAAAAATTCATTTTTTTTCAAAAATACTTTTAAAACACAAAAATAAACTTGTTCTAAATCATGTTGAAGCAGATATGAAATTGAAAGAAATACAAGGATTAAAGTCTAATTGAAGATACAAATTGAGAATCAAATGGACACTGACTACAATGAAAATTAGAAGGCTGAGTTTATTTTTTACGATTCCAAACGACGTTGTTTTGATTCAAATAAAGAAAAAAACCCTCTCCAGCTAAACAACGTTGTAAACTAAAAATATGTGAAATGATATATCATTCAAATTCTTACTCGAACGACATCGAAAATGAATAAAATAATGTGTCGTTCCAAATGACATTATTCATCATCTTCCCCAAGTCAAAATTTATTTCCACCAATGATTAAGCCACTTGCAAAACAAAAACATATATGGTTGATTGGGAACCTCGTTTTTTATTCTCCGATTAGTACCCAGATCATTGCAAAACCCCCGGTTTCTAGCCATACAAATCCCTAATTTCCAATCCCCTACTCCCTATAAAAAAAAATAATAGAAAATCAGCCCAAGGGAGGAGGTGTTAGTGTGTGTACATCATGTATCTAATCGATTGGTTACACGTGGCATTAACTTTGTTCATGTAAATATATTTAATTTATTAATAAAAGCTTATTTATCTTTAATATTCATCTAATATTTGATTAATGAATCTAAAGTAAAGATAAAGTTCTTGAAACAAAAATGTCTTGCAAAGAAAATTATAAATTTATTATAATTACGAGATTCATATTACATCAAAGCATTGTTCTTAAAATGTTCCTAATATTGACTCTTCTAAGACTGAATATTATTTAGAGCTGTTGAGACTGATATATATTATTTTTTTTTCCTTTTATGAAAAAAAAACAATTGTTCTTATAAGCTGAGGTATGAGGGATACCTATAAATAATATATAAGTGCTTGTCTGATAGCATGTACATTAAATTGACCCACATGAGAATTTCATCATTTGTGTCTATGGAAAGACTTACGTGATTGTTGTGTAAGTAATCTTTAGACTTGAGATCACTAAATTATCTTATATAGGGAGTGTTATGTTTTGATCCTGCCACATGTTGTCCTAATCAAGGTTAACAAATGAACAAATATTAAGTATAACAAGAATTATATGAAGGTATTTGAGTAATCAATAAATGATTCATCTCCCTAATCGAATTAGGAAAAATATTCTATATATTCTCAAATAGTAGTGATTGTAAATTCTTCCGTAAAGTGGAATGAGATTTGAAAAAAAAATCAAATCTTATTCAAAGAAT
Source organism: Populus deltoides (assembly GCA_015852605.2). NCBI lineage: Eukaryota > Viridiplantae > Streptophyta > Magnoliopsida > Malpighiales > Salicaceae > Populus > Populus deltoides. The sequence goes on along the minus strand of CM027588.2, from coordinate 9,728,917 downwards.
TATTGACTATGGTGTTGAGAACAAACATGATTTAACATAGTAAACACATTTCATACTATAATATCCAAATCAAAATATTATTGATGAAGTGATAATAATTACACTAAGAAATTAAACACTGAAAGTTCAAATCAAACTATTTATGATTTTTTTAATACATGAGAAATTATGACAGGTCGTTAGATATTCTACTTGATCTTTAAATATAAATCAATAAATCTCTCATTTTTCAAGACTGGTATTGAATTAAAATATCAATTGTAAATAAACATTTATTGACAATTAAAAGAAAATGTACAAGAAGATAAAAAGCAAAGATAACCTTTAATTTGAAAAGACACGATAAAAATAATGTTTTTCTTCTTTTAAACATAAATAAGCTTTTAATCTAGAAATGACATAAAACTTTTGTTTCTTTCCATTTAAAAAACAGTTTGCTTCACGTATTTTCTCTAAAACAATAAAAAAGAATTCCAATAGAACTCACATAAATGAAGGCACTAGCTAGCTAGCTACTTCCTTGAGAATGGGAGAAATATGAAGCAAAGCACGCTTGAACAAAAGACCAGAGATCCCATGAAGCAAAACCCATTAACAATCAAATCATTAAAGCTTTGAAATAGTTTTTTTTTTTTTTTTTTTAAGAACTCGAAATCAAAGAGTAACTAAAAATAGAAGGCAAATTGAAAATTTAACGTCCTTCATAGGCTGGCATGAATACATTGTATAGCATTAGTAGCACTTTATTATTAAAAAAAAAATTGAAAGAAAAAGATTACTTAATTTACCCCTTTTCAATTTGGCCCTTTCATCCAGTCATTTGCTCATGTACTGATGGTCTCACGATTCAAGCTGCTCCTTGTTTATGATGTGAAATTGAGTATTTTACATCATGCGATTGTTGATGGAGAGGGATGATCGACAAGGAAAAAAAAAAACAAGAAGAAGAAAGTCGTAGATTGCTTTGATAGTTATATATCAAGATATTTTATCTCACAATAAAAGGTTATTTATCTAATTATATTTAATGATTTTATTTATTAAAATTAATTTTTTTTTATCTAACATGAAATTGATTGAATAAAATCAAAGAGAAACAAATATCATGTAAGGTTGTAAATATTAGAAATATTAACCAAAAATAAATATTTTTTATTTTTAAAAATAAATTTCAAACATAAAAAATTATAGATAAATTATAACAATCTCTTTAAAAATTAAATATATGCAAAATAATTAAAAACAACCACTATTTTAAAATGGATAAATAAATAAAATAAAATAATAAAAAAAGGGTGTTAATTTGAATATAAATTAAAAAAATCATGTTAACAAAAGTATCAATTTTAAAAATAATAATAATAAAGAAATCAAGTGCTGCTAAGTTTGCAAGCTATGTCAGCATGTTTGGCCCATTTGAGGGGCCCCCATGCATGGGACCTTATATTTAAAAAATAATTGATAGGGTAGACAACATGTTATTTATCCCAATTTGTTTCAAAAAAATAAACTCAGATGACGCTTCGTTAGTTGAGTAGATAATGCATTATCTATTTTTTCATATTTAGCCACCATTGTGGCTGAAAAAATAAGGATGGCTTATTTTTTGTCTTGAAACCCAATTTTCAATCCATTATTTTTTACTCAAAACACCTAAAAAACATTTTAGACACTTTAATAAACCCATGAATGGCCTTAAAAAAAACCTAAAACCCCGTATTAAAAACTAAAATCAACTCAAAACCAAAACTCTTCCCGAACTTAGATTTGGTTTTTTAGGCAGCCTGAATGTGTAAAAACACCTAAAAGGAACTTTTATCATGAAATGAAATCTATTGACACCAAAATCGATCATTTTAATAGTCAAAATCGGTGTCAACACTGATTTTCTCTCTCTATCATTGAAATCTAGTGACTCTCTCTCCTCTCTAAAACCAGGAACTTAAAAATAAAATAAAAAATGAAGTTTTGTACTAAAATTGAATTTTTTTTTCATTCTAAAATTTGGAGGGATACAATATTTATAATTTGAAAAGTATGAGGATTACAATGTACATTTTGCCTAAAGTTAAAAAAAACCATTAATTTCCTCATTGTTTTTTACTTTGATCTTCAATCTTTCAATCTTAACCTCTCCTAGCAAATTAGCCTAAATTGACGTACAATTTGGTCTTAAATCGAATGAAAATGGACAGCAAAAAAAAAAAACATTGTGAATAGTGAGTCCCCGGTGTTTTATGAGGGGATTCACAATACATTTTGCACAATGAATTACTTACACCATTTAGATTTTTCTACTAGCTATTTGACCCCCGTTACGCCATGTATTAGATATTTTTTTTCCAATAAAAAAAATTGTATATGCAAGTTTTTTCAATGCATATTTGTATATAAAAAAATTATAAGTGCAAATCGAAAACTTTATGCATAAATATAATCAAGTAAATCATGAAATATGTGTGTTAAAAAATGAAAAAAAAAAGATCATTAACAATAAATGAAGATGAAAATAAAAAAATTGATAGGCATATAAAGATTAAGATATTTTACATAGCAATACGGGCTTTTAACTTCGTTGTGTTGAATGATTTTGTTTAATGTGTTGTTTAACAATAAGAAAACTATAAGAGAATTAATCTGATATGATCTAGTCAGCTTGAAAAATCTAAAGACAAATCGAATGACCAATAAAAATATAATTTGACTAAAAAAATCAAGATAATATTTAAAAACAATATTGAAACACCAATATATTAGATCAACTTAGATAAACTAGGGTTAACTTGTCAAATCTATTGCCCAGATCATGGGATCATAACAACCCTATAGAAAGCAAATAAAAAATAAATAAATTCAATTATCAATCAATCCAATGTTGAAGGATGGAATTGAAAACAAAATTTAACTAAAAAAGGATACAAAACCTTATTCAACCAACCTAACCCGCAAGTTGGGTTATAAGATCGTGATATCCCTATAAAAAAGATAATTAAAAGAAACTCATGAAACTTAATTTTCAATCAATCCAATGTTAAATGATTAAATTGAAAAAAATCAAAAAACAAAAAAAACTAACTCGAATCAACTCAAGTTAACCTTTAAAACCTGGGTTAGGAAACCAAGATAGATAGAAAGCAAATAAAAAAATTATAAATTTTAATTCTCGATCAATCTAATGTTGAATGATGAAATAAAAAAAAATCAGTTGAGAAAAAAAACAAGTCAACTTGGTTAACCTGTAAAACTTGCAACCTAGGTCATGAGACTGTAATAACCTCATAGAAAAAAAATCAAATAAACAATTATGAAATCCAATTCTCAATCAATCCAATATTAAAGGATGAAGTAAAAAACAATCTAATTAAAAAAATGACAAGAAAATAACCTGAGTCAACACATCTAACTCACAAAACTATCGATCTAGGTTATGAGACTATAATAACTTCATAAAAAAATTTAAACAAATTATGAAGTATAATATCTAATAAACTCAATATTAAATGATAAAATTAAAAAAAATACTAATTTTTTTAAAAAATATTAAAAAAATTAAAGATTAAATTGAAAAATGCATTGACATTTCACTTTTAACAGTTACTTTGAAATGTCAAGGTCGTATATGTTAATTAATAATAATATTCAAAGAGGCACCATCAATTTTTTTTTCTTGGCTGGTCAGACAAGATTAATGCATAAGAAGGTGTTTCCTAGGTATTTCTTCGTATAGATATAATAAAGTTTATAAAAATAGGTTTTTTATTTGTTTCCATGAAATATTTCAGTTTTTAATTAAGAATCATATTTTTATTAGAGAAAATAATTAATTATTAATTATCAACAAAAACTAAAAGAGGTGTTAGTCTTTTACATTTATGTTTTTCCCCTAATTTCACCATTTACATTTTGTTTAATGGAGATTGGTTTCATAATTTATTGTAGTTTGCTTTCTATGTAATTATTCTAGTCTCATTATCCATATCGCGGGTTTAATAGGTTAACCCAGTTAAATCGAGTTTTTTTTAATTAGTATTTTTTTAATTTCATCCTTCAATATTTGGTTGATTAGGAATTAGGTTTTCTAATTTATTTTGATTTACTTTCTATGAGGTTATCTTGGTCTCATAACTTGGATCATAGATTTTGTACATTAACCAGGGTAGACTCAGTTTGTTTTACTATTTTAAATTAAATATTTTCCAATTTCATTATTCAACAATGGGTTAATTGATAATTAAGTTTCATAATTTATTTCAATTTACTTTCTATAGAGTTATCTTGGTCTCAAGACCTTGGTTGCAACTTTGACAGGTTAATCGGGGTTAACTCGAGTTTTTTTTTCAGTTTATTTTCTATGAGATTATCTTAGTTTCATGACTTAGGTCATGGGTGTGGCCCGGTTAACTCGATTCTTTTTTATTGATGTTTTTTTTTTCAATTTCATCATTTAATATTGAATTGATTGAAAATTAGGCTTTATAATTTATTTTGATTTACTTTTTATAGTGTTACCTGATCTCATGACTTGGGTTGTAAGTTTGACAAATTAACTCAGGTAATTTTTTGTTGTTTTCTATTAATTCTTTTTTATCAATTTCATCATTCAATATTGATTTGATTGAGAGTTGAGCTTTATAATTTGTTTTGATTTGTTTTAAATAGAGTTATCATGATCTTATGACCTAAGTTGTGGATTTAGTAGGTTAACATTGGTTGATCTAAATTGATCCAATATATTATCGTCTCAATATTAAAAAAAAAAGATGTTTTCTTGATTTTTTTGAACCAAACTATATTTTTACTAATTGTCTAAGTTGTCTTTAGACTTGCTAAGTTAATCGGGTCATGTTAGAATAACTCTCACACGGTTTAAATTTTTTTCTTACTAGAAAAACATTAGTAACATCCATTAAAAAAATGGTTTGACCAATAGAATAGCACAAACCAATAATCTAGTTCAAACTAAACCACTCTAGTATTTATAACTAAGCTATATGAAAACTTCTGTAAAATTTTTCGAAGAGAAAAAGAAAAGGAAAAGAAAAACTAGTTTAGACTCGGGTCTTGATGATAAGTGTTTCATCAAGGTATTCTTTTACCTTCAAATTGCCTGAAAAAAAATAGATGTGACCTTGAGAAGTTTTTGGGTTTGAAGTTGATTTTTCTTGGATCGTTTTTTTGGTTATTTGAAGTCATAAACAAGTTTATTTAGGTCTCTAAGGAGTTTTTTTAGATTCTTTGGATAAAAATAGTTGAAAATAGATTTTTGGGTTTGAAACACTCCTAGCCTGACTTTCTAGTGACATTTAGTCGTTAAATCTAGGTGAAGCAGGCGACACATCACTTGCTATTTTTTTTTTCAAAAACATCAAGGTCGCACGATGATGCACTCATATTACTCTATATTTTTAATACTTTATTATTAGTCTTTTATACATGTTTTTATGTCTTACAATAACTTACTTATTTGTACTTAATGATATTGTGGAGACACAAAGTGTAAAAGGAAGCTAAATGAAGCATTTTTAGTATAATTTCAAGAAAAAGGACTACAAAGAGCACATAGGTATCAATAATTAAACTAAGAAAATTCTAATTGCATTAGAAATCCAACTTGAACATTGAATCCTAATAGGATTAGGATTAGTCAAAGCAAATATATCAAGCTAGACCAGCATGTACCTTAAAGTAATCTGATTAGGAATTAGTTATTAATTAGTAGACTTCTCCACCTCCTGAACTCCACGTATAATCAATCCTAACCTCTAAAGAAAAAGGAATCATGTTTAGAATACAACATAGAAGAAGAAGGGATTTTATTGTTTTCAAAATTATGACTTTTTATATTTTTTTTTCCTTGAATTTATGACAAGCTTAGTTTTTAATTTTGAGAGGTTAGTACTCTTGAGTTTAAAATTATCATAAGGATTTGTGCTTAAGATTATTTCATATTTGATTGTGATATATGAATATCTTATTTTTTTTCTATGATTAAATTTAATGATTTATGACTTAAATTTTACATAATGCGCAACATATGTTTTTGGCTTCAAATCTATTGATAATGATTAGTTTATGACGGATTCATGACTAATTAACTAAAATAGAAAAAATATCTAATAGGTTGTAGTGGCAATAATTTTTTAAAATATTATGTTATATTAAAATTTATATTTAATCTTAAACAATGTTTTTGCCTGTTATCAATTTATTTTTGAACTTACTAAGTCAATTATGTGATGTTAAGAAAACTAAAAAGCAATTTAATTTGAAATATGGACTAGGCAAGGAGACAAGCTAGGAAGTTTTGTTATTTGAACCTCTTCACGTAGACAAACTTTGTTTTTTTTAAGTGCAAATTTTTTAAAATGCAACATGCCACATAAGTATTTTTATTTTAATATTAGTAAGTGAGTTTTTTTTAAGAAACTTTGCATTATATTTTTCATTATATTTTTTTATATTCTTAAATAAAAAATTAATTATAAGAAACAAAGTAACTAAACACAATAAACATGTGTAATCAAAGGCATAATAATACCTTTTTTTTAGAACGGCTATGAAGGAGCTGAATAAATTATTTTTTTATTCATATATTTGTAAAATACTTTTTAAAATTTAATTTTTTAAAAACACAAAGTTAAGTAAAAATACCAATTGAAAGTTTTTTATTTATTAATTATTTATCAATCATTATTATTATAAATTATAGACTCCATAAAAAAACATATAAGTAGAAAAAAAACTTATCATTTATGTGAGATTTTTTTCTTGAAAATATATTAAAATAATATTTTTTTATCTTTGATATCAATATATTAAAATAATCTAAAAACATAAAAAAATATTTTTATACACATTATTTTTTTCAAAAATTACCCAATCTCTATTTAAAAAACAATAGGATGTAATCAAAGGCATAGGAATATCTCGTTGAACTCTATAAACACGTGTCCAAGGGTTACCATGGTTAGATCCTTGCTACAATATCTAAATGTTGCTTACAAAATCGAATTCAACAATAATTAGTCCCATCTAAAAGTTGCTGGAACTAGGAAGGGCGGGCTGTCGGTGCTGCTGCTACTGTCAGCGGGTCTCCTGTTGGAGAAGAGAGTGAGGGCACGGGAGTGAGGGGGGAGGGAAGTTGACGGCTGGAAAGTAACCCAATCTCTATAACATTTAATGTATATCCATATCTCTCTCTCTCTCTCTCTCTCTCTCTCTCTCTCTATATATATATATATATATATATATATATATAAAATAACATTTAATGTTTATGGATATATTAGGATGAAGTTTAGATCCATAATTATATGTAATTACAAGTTATAATTTTATTTTTTTTAGATTTAAGCGGTTGGATATTGATTAAATTAATTTTTTTAAATATTATAGATACTCATGAGTTATATTTATATTATTAATTTTCACAAATCCACGTTTATAGATATTCATTAATATAATTGTATCGAGTTTTAACTTATAATTATATCTAACCCAATTTATAATATTTTAAAAATTATAAATTCAATCCATTTATTTTTTTTAATTAAAGTAAGTTGAATATATCATGGTGGATTGAATTGTTTTTGTTGAAATTATAAATATCACGAGCTAACTTATATTACTAATTTTTATGAGTTTGTATTTATTGGTAAATCTATAACATGAATAGTAGATGCCATGACACCCCGAATATCATGTCTATTTTTCATACATTTAACCACTATTCAATTCTAGCAATCTCTCCATCCCTTCTAGTAAAGAATTATTTTTTTTATTATATTAAAAAAATCTAATAGTAAGCAAACTAACAAAAACTTTAGAATCCAAACATTTCTAAATAATATAAAAATAAATATTTAATCTACAAATTATTAGATATAAAGACAAAAGGAATGTTGGATATACTGAACCTGTGATATTTAGTTTTTAGATTTTTTGACTAACTATTATCTATAATATTTATATTATTAATTTTTTACAAATAAAATGAAATAAAATAATACAAACATTATAAATGAAACTATTTTTTTTTAACACTAGAGTGTAAATGTAATTTTTTGAAATTATTAAAGCATTTTAGATTAGGTTCGAATATAAGTAACCATTACGTAATATACTAAAAGGGCTTAGTGCCCCTGTTACTGTTTACATATATACAAAGCATTGTGGATTGGAGCAGTATAATGGCAGTCCAGCCCTTGACAAAAAGAGTTGCAATGGCAACAAGGGAGGGGTGGGGTTGTCTTTTCTTTGGGATGCATTTGACATTGAATGGATAGTTATGGAGAAAATTGTCAGACAAGTTTTGGTGGGGCTACAGGCCATGAGAAGCGAGCACTTGCGTTGACGCTGCCCTGAAAGGACAGCTAGTGCTTTGGCTGCCCAACCCTTGCGCGTGGCAGACCGAGCGCCACATGGGGCATGGGCGGCCCTACCCTTACACGGGGCAGACCTGAGTGCGCACTTGGCGTTTGGTCGGCTCCAATATGCGGGGCGGACCCCGCGCCACCTGGCACTTAGGTCTTGACAAAAGGCTCGATTGGCTTGGGAAAACTCGAGCACTACCTGGTACTGGGGCACGCCCGAGCACCACTTGGCGCTTGGATCTTGGCAAAAGGCTCGATTGGCTATGGTAGCCCCATCGCCGGGGGCGGAGTTGAGATTATTTGATAGGGGGCCAAAAATAATATAACAAGGTATAAGTTTTTACATGTAAAGAAACTGATATATAAAAGCAAATCCAACATAAAAATAGGATTATTGGTTTCTAAAGAAGAAAACTTACACTGAATTAAAATTGAGTATGTGCTCTTCAAAGAACTCAATTTGGCTAGAAAGATTATGTCTAATTATTATGGGACCTCGTGATAATAAGGTACATGTAAGAAAAAATTGATAATTTTAACGGCTTTGCTAAAAATAAAACATAAAAAAATCCAAGTATAATCGAAACAAACCCATAAAATATATCCAACTAATTAGAAAAAACAACATTCACTATAATAAGAAATAATCAAAAATAGTAAAACTAGAGTGTGTGTGTAACAACCATAAAAAAAAAGATTTTAAATTTGGGTTACAAATTATCTTGTTTTGATAAATAATGAATTAATTGGCAGTTTTGTTTTAACCTTTCCGTATTGTTTTGTATTATTATATTTTTTGGTTAGGGCTCTAGAGAAGGAAGACAAAGAAATAGTGAAGAAAGGTAATTAAATTAAAAAAATTGTTTGTTTTCTTTTCTACTTATAAGGAGAGATAATTTTAAATTTAAAGATAAATAATAAAATAATAATTTATTATCAGAAAGCTCGTTACTTATTATATTTAAATACTAAAAAAAATTTAAAATATTTTATAGGGGTGTTTTGCAGGGCCCGGGCCCCTGCTTGCCACCCCTTGGTTCTGCCTTTGCCCATCGCCACATGGCGCTCAGGTCCGGACATGTCCGCGCTCAACTATATGTGTGTTTATATAATAATGTGTGTTATAAATATTATTATTTTTATTATAACTCAAAGTATTGATATAAAAAATATTATTATTTATACATATGATATTTATTTTTAAAATTTTTTTGACTAACTATTATCTATAATATTTATATTATTAATTTTTTACAGATCAAATGAAGTAAAATAATACCAATATTATAAATGAAACTATTTTTTTAACACTAGAGTGTAAATGTAATTTTTTGAGATTATTAAAGCATTTTAGATTAGGTTCGGATATAACTAACCATATCAATCTAAAACCTTTTGACTTTGAGTTTTGTCGGAATCCGATCAAATAAATTTTTTTTCTAGCCATTCCGATGCTGAACGGATTTGGGCAGAAATTACCATCCCTAAACCCCAGAGTCTCAAGTGTCAAGAGTTACCAAGTTTTGTTGACAGGTCTGGTGTCCATCTCTGTCTCTCACACGCACACATTTGGTGTTGGTACGTGTGGTAGGTCTAGGACTCTGCCATCTTTCCACTGCAGTATATATTTATTTAATTGTATACATAAACACAGACAACCAAACCCAAACTCCAAAACAAAAGAAAATCACATTTCTTCCCTCCAAAAAGAATCAAACTTTTTTGAATACGATGAAGGGAAAGAGGAAGGCAACTACAAATCCAGTGTTGACTGATGCTGCAGAGGGCAGTAGTAGCAACTTATTTGAGACCCAAGTGAGGGAAGGGAATGTTGATGAAGAGGAGGAGAGAATTTGGGCTTATAATGGGGAGAATCGAGAAGAAACCGAAGGAGAAGAAGAAGAAGATGATGATGATGAAGAAGAAGAAGAGGAAGAGGACTCCAAAGGAGAACAAGAGAGAGACTATTTATTTGATGAAGAAAGGACAAAACTTGATGAGGGTTTCTTCGAAATCGAGGCTATTCGTCGAAAACGAGTTCGTAAGGTCTGATTCACATTTTTTTATAGGAAATTTCTGTGCCCCCATTTTTTAGAATCTTGTATTTAATTCTTTTGCCGGGACTTTTTGCTTCTTGGTGGGGAGGTTTAGAATACGGGACCAAGGAATACAACAAGGGGTTTATTTGGTGAATTGAAGTGAATTGTGTTTTTTCTTTGTTGTTGATGATTTTTTCCTGATTATTTGAGTGTGTTTGTCCTGCTAATTGTGGCTGATGATGATGGCAAATGACTCCCCAATTGTTGCAAAAATAGGGTCAGCTGCAGTATCTTATTAAATGGTAAGTGTATCTCTTATATCCTGTCAAGGCTTTACATTTTTCTGCTTCCGAATTGGTATTCAATTAGTTCTTATCTTATATGTCATTATGGTAGGGCTAATGTAAGGAGCTATTAATCCACTTTATTGATTCCAGGTAATTTCTTGACTGATATGCTCTATTTGTTTTAAAGGCGAGGATGGCCTGAAACAGCCAACACCTGGGAGCCTCTGGAGAATTTGCAGTCATGTGCTGATGTCATTGATGCATTTGAAGAGAGGTAGATTTCTTTTCTTCTTCTTATTTACACAAGCTTCTTTGATTGCTGACGACATCAATGCCAAAGAAAATTATGTTTTCAAACTTTCAGTTAGAGTTTTCTCAAGGTAACCCGAGTGATAAATGAGTTGTTTGCTTGGCTAGCTTCTTCTTTTTTTTGGTAGCAAATAAGAAGCAGAAAGAATAAATTTACAAACTTGATTTTCAAGTTAATTTATTTTCAGTATTCTTTTTTTTGGCAATCAAAATGAAGTTTAAAGTATATATTAATTCAATGGAGTTATCTATTTACTAACAATCACTGAATTTTCTTTCTTCTGTCCCTCTTTTCTCTTGTTTTTCTGTCGAGTTTCAAGCTTGCAATCTGGCAAATCTTTCCGAAAACGGAAACGCAAGCATGGGGGTCCTCATACTCAGTCAAAGAAGAAGCAATCACGTTCCTCTACTTCCTACAATGTATTGGATGTTGAAATAAGTATTGCGGATAAACATCTCCCTTCTGCTCCTCTTAGTAGCTCATTGCTTGGTGATCTTCCTTCACCCCTTCAATTCATCAGCTCAGATCCTGGAGGAGAGAGTAATGGAGAAGCAAACAATGTCAAAACATTCAAGCAAATCGATGAGAATGGATCCATGAATGGTTCAAAGCATATTTTTCCTAGGAAAGAGGACAATGAATATGATCCAAAGCTTAGCGAACTTAGAGGAACAATTCCTAACATTGATGTAAACACGAATAATCTCGCAATACATTTCCAAGAAGAAAAGACTTTAGAAGGTAATGGTCTGGCAAATGGGCTTCCCAAGGTTGATTATGATCCTGTTCAGAACAGTCAACGCACAGGTGCTAGGAAAAGAAAATCTGGTTGTGTGAAGAGGTTCAAAAAGGACTCTGTCAAGCCAGCTTTTTTACATAATTCATCTGCAAATTTCTCAGTTGGCTCTACTGGTGGAGTTGCACAACTAGGGATTGAAAATCCTAGCTTAACTTGGGGTAATTCAAGTCACATGCCCATGGCAGAAAATACCATTAATGCATTAGCTATCACCAAGATCCTCAAGCCTACAGGCTTTTCAGCTTCTGTGTTTGACAATGTCCAGGATGTGCTTATAACCTTTCGCGCATTAAGGTTTGTTTATCTTTTAACTTCAATTTCTTGCATCTATCTTGTATGATATTTAATGATTTCTATTTCTTGCATGCTTCTGTTTGTGGAACCAACATGTTGAGAGTAGCTGGATTTCATCGTGTATTCTAACCATCATTCACAAAGAATACACATCTTCCAAGATGTACCAAGCCAATTATCTATAATAATATTTCTTCATGTTAAGTAATACCCTAGTTTTCATGTTGAGTAATTCCCTAGTTTTATTTTGGCTAGTTTGCATGAAATTGATTTGAAAGGAGAGGAGTGAAGTAGCTTGTTGAGACACTATTACATGTTTAACAAACAATGTTGGGCAACTTTGGATTTTGTCCCACAAAGTGTACATGTGAGCTAGGTTTAGAGAATTAGGGATTATAGAATAGAAATAAGCTGAGGGGCGTTTGGTATTAGGACATTCAGGATTACCTGGGGAAAGCAATTCAGATGTCAAGCATGCTTGCATTTGGTACGTCAATAAATCTTGAACTCTCAAGAATCTTGAATGTTCTATGATATTAGATTGCTCATAAATATGGGAATGCGATTTGTTTCTAAAATAAGGGGAATTGGAGATGCCAAAACATTCAATATTTTTTTTGACTTGAATACCTCCATTTTAATAATTAGATTGACTGGCATATCTCTTACTAATAACAACACAAATACTTTAGGTAACTAGTTTACACATATTTGCTAGGTATTGAATTTGGACACCTAATATATATTTTGTTGAGTTTAATCTAATAAGAAAATTATTAATATAACATATATGTTATATAAATTTTTACTAGATATATAAATTTATTTGATAGCTATAGGCACCAAAAGCTCTTCTAGTTCTAAACTAAGAAGGAAACAAAAAATCTAACAGAAAAATCCTAATTAATGTTCTAGTTCCTAAATAAGGTAAGATTTCTAAATAGTATTAATATTACTTAGACTAATTTTACATATAACATCAAAATATATAAAATTAAAGATTAAATAATTGTACTTTCTAAACTTGTCTCTCGTTGACTGCATTACAAAGTCTGTGTATGGACTGCAACAAGAGGGCTTTTGAGAAAAAAAATGTTTTCTTGGCCATCCGTGACCTTTATGTTGTCAGTCTTTAATTTGTTTATTTGGAATGGTTATATGGTTAAATTTTTTTTTTTCTTTTGGTTCCATGGTCAACTTGTACAGTATCTGGGGTTGCCTACCAATGCTTTTATTTTATTTACCTACTATAAGAAATTATTTAACTATAGGGATGCATTTGTGCTAGAGATTAGTGAAATGAATTATTGTAAACAAGAAGAGAGAGGAAATTAATAAAACAGATGGAATGGGGTTAAAAAAGAGAGCAAAGAGCAGATGAAAAAGGAGCAACCAATGTCAATGGGACTTTAGGTAATGTTGATAGTGGTTTTTAATGTTAAAAATGGCATTTTGGAGGAGGCGAAATTAGAGTTCTCCTATTAGCTTTTGAAGGCACCACCTGGTGAAGAGTAGAGTTTTATTGGTATGATGCAGCCAATCAAGGAGAATTTTAGCTCGTTACTTTAGTTATAATGTTAGTTGCAGTTAATTAAGGTTATCTGTCATTTTGTTTTTTTTTTTTTTTTAATCTAAATAAGGTTTGTATGCTAACAGAGCACCAATTCTGTCTACAGCCGGGGCTTTGATAATAGAATATGAGTATTGCATGTTCTCATCATCAAATATATAAACCTATCTCTGTATTTTTCAACTCTTTCTCCCCTAATTAAATCACTTACGCAGACCATTGAATTCAATCTTAACTCACTGTCCAAATATTGCTGGATTCCTGACTTTGCCATTGCAAAGATTATTTTTCCCTCAAACTATTTATTCCCAACTAGATTCTAATTGCTTCGAGAATTCTTCTTCTTTTTAGAGTTGAAGTTTCGTACCTCTAGAATTGGCTATTTTTTTTTATTTGTTCTTTTCCCATTTTGTGCTTTATATTTCTATCTTAGTTAATACTTAATTAAAGGGCATCACTTTCTTCGTAAAAAATAGTAATAATAACCTAACATTCCATTAAAAAAACATAAAAACCTTTCTGTTCAAAATTGCCCCCCCCCACCCCTCTCTCACACACAGACATGTGCACGTGTGCTCTTCCTCCTCCTGCCAACCTCAGTACTACCCATCACCCACTTCATTTCCAACGCTTTCTTTGAATTTCTCCTACAATGGCTTAACCCACTCAAATACCAGGCACAATATCATCTATTTGGTCTTTGATTCTGTCCACAAACTAATTGAAGTGTCAAACTGGTGAAGTTTGGGAAATTGGTGCTTGTTAGAATGAATTGATTTCAAATGAGTTCAGGATTTGTTTTATGTTTAATTCAAAGGTGATGTTATTCGTATTCTACCAATTCTTAATTGTATGTGACATCATTAATGAGTGACTAAACTAGCCTCACTTCATTTTTTAATCGCAATTGAAATTCAATAACATCAAATATAAAAATTCTCTTAAACCTAATGCAAAATGCTATAAAAGAAGGTAAATCTTGAAATTTAAAATTTATAAATAAAATTTTGATATTGTAGAATATTATGAAAATTAAACTGTTATATTATGGAAAATACATTTTACATTCCCAAATTTGATTGTAAAATTAACCTGCCGTTTTAGCAATGAGATACTATATTCTAGTTGGATAAAAAAGATGCTAACCCAACATAGTATTGTAAAAATATTCTCAATTAAGATTTTTATGATTTTAAGTATTTATGAACTTTAAACTAAATACTTCTAAATTTAGAAAATCTTAAAAACTTAGTGTAAGGAGTTCCACAATTGAATAAGACACTACGTGTATTACTAACAAATTGTGTCGGGCTTCTCTAAAAGAAATTATGCTGGCCTTATGACGTTTAGAGTTGATATAAATGAAATTTGACTAGTAATTAAAAGTGACAAGTTAATCTAAAAAAAGTGGTAACTAAAATGAAGGCTAATTTAGTTATTCTGTAGAAGTGTGGAATGGGATTAACGATTGGTAGAGTAGGAAGAACACCATCATGTCAAGTCAAAAGAAAGAAATGAAATGCTTTATTTAACTTTGATGTGAATGCATAAAATGGATCTATTGTGTTAATAATATCAGCCTAAATCTTAATCTATGTGAATTTACCATTGTTAAAATGGCAAAAGCTGGTATGGCATGCCTTGTGTCAATAATGCCTGCTTTTTTTCCTCTAGCGACGACTGCTATATTGGAAAAAACTGACAGCAAGGAGTTGATTCTAGAAAGAGAATTAGTAATTATTGAAGGGTAAATTCAGTACTTTGTAGTTGAGACTCCCTTTTCTAAAGCATCAACTTTGGGGATGATTTACATCTTAGGAATTTTTGTGAATAAACATACAACCCCGGATAAGGAAATAGTAGGAATGATGACAAAGTGAACAAGCAGAATTCTTATGAATTGGTCTAAATGATGCATCCAAGGAAAAAGGAATTAGGAGCTGTGTTTTTTGTCCAATTCTTAATTTTAACAATTTTCCAATGATGGGTAAGTTTGATGTTCAATTGAGGCACTCTGTGTCATGTGATTTGTCAAGTTTAGTTCTTCAATTTAAGATATTTAAGTTTATTAACTTTTGACAACCAGTCCACCTCTTGCTGTTTATTAGACATTTTAAGATATTTTTGACTTCTGATTACAGAATTCCTAAATGCATACCACATAAACCCCATTCATTCCCCTGCAATAGCATCTTAAGTCGAGAAATCCCTTGGGTCACTGTTTACAGCATTCAAACAGCCTTCTATATCCTCCTTTTCTCATTAACTCCCCCCCCCCTCGCGATTTCACCCCATCATCACACCCTACATACGCCATCAAGAGTTATAACTCACTATGTTGTTGTAACAATGTTGCTGCCAAAGCCCTAATAAATTTTCAAACCTCTGCCTTTTCTCTAAATGATTAAATAACAGTCTAAAATTCTAAATACAGCAATCTGTCCTTAGCTGCCTTTAAAATCATCCTCGTACAGCTTTATCAAACAAATCTTACTTCAGTATGTCTTTATGCTTTCTCTCGTATAAATAGAGTTTAGAAGTCTGGAGCACATGAGTTCTCTTATTATGTATGGATTGTGTTTCATGCAATTTCAGATTTATGTATGTCTTCTGGTTGTGAAGTGTCATCTTTTTAAGTGGTTTCCCACATTGCAGGTCTGATGGACAAGAAGTAACAGTGGATAACAGGTTTCTCAAGGCTAATAATCCACATCTGGTAACTGATTATTATGTTGCTGATTATGTTTAGAGTTTATTCCCCATCCACACTGCACTGTCTTCAGCCTTCAAACTGCTCATGATTTTTTCAAAATATCTTTCATGATTTTTATTGTTGTATTTACTGTCTTTTCTTTTTCCTTCCATTTCAGTTAATCAACTTTTATGAGCAACATCTCAAATACAGTACATGATTGGATGGCAGTTTGTATATGGGGGATCTGCACCATTGTATGCTTGTCTGTGTACAGTGCTGTAATTCTGTAGTTGCAGGAGATAGTGCAGGACAATTAGTGTTGTCTTAGTTCTGTAATGCAAAACTGATTGATATAGCTTTAGTGCATCGGTATTTCAAACTTTTCCCCACATATGATTAGGTTTTTGGTATTCCATCTAACGACGGTTATCTAAATATTTTACATGACAAAGACTAGAACTATAGAAGTTCACTTAGTTTGTAATCGTGCTGTCATCTCTCTTTCTCTATCTACATGTCTGTTCCTTCCACAGCAAACTCTCTCTGTTGCTGTTGGATATGATTCTGTTGAATGATGTTTCTGAACATCAAATTACTCCCTTAGTATCAGTTTACTTGATCTCATTGGAAGCATCGAAGATAACCAATTGTCATTTTCAAAAGCTATTTTATTTATTGTCACTGAAGTAAACAAATGGTCCATAATTTGTTTTCATGTGGGATGACACCATGATGTCCTTGAAGAAGTTTAATTAATTTGTTTTGGGATTATTAGTTGGTTTGGTCAACCTTGGATATAATCACTGTTAAACCAAAAAGTACAAAAAAATAAAATAAAAAATTCAGAGGTATATTTACGCAAGGAAGTTGCCATAGGTCAACTAATCATACTGGACCAAAGAAAAGAATCAGATTGTCATCTCTAACTACAACAAAAACCTCCAAGACGGAAGTCCTTGTGTATCCACTGAAACAGGAGAATCCAAAAGATTAGAGAGGAATGGGGATTCGAGGACCGTGCTCATAGTACCTTCTCCAATGATGGGAGTTCAGGGACTGATCATCCTTGGCCCTTCGATATTGTCACTTGCAGACTATGTACTGCCACTATTTCAAGCAGGTGATGAAGATGTTGCGTTCAACTACTGGGAGCTTCCTCTTTTACTGTGACTGCTTAAACACTTGCTTTCTTCATGCTTTCCCTACCGGGACAACAGGTACTCAAAACAGGGAAGTAGTAGCTCTAGCTATGATGCTGATGGATACGGTTTGGGATCCTTACCTTTTCTTGTGCTCTTTTTTGTTCTGTATAATGTTTGCTAACATGATTACAAAGTCTTTTGCTCTTTGTCTCACAAGAATTGGAGTTCTGTTTGGCTCATGAAGATGACTGTTACACTAGGATTGTGCATGCGCCTGTGTACTCTCCTTATCTTTTCTGCAAGTTTTTAAGAGACCAAAGAACTGTAAAATAGTAAAGGAAAAAGAAGAAACTCATGAAGCTACTGCGTTCTGCTAGTTGGTGCTCTAGTTTGTGGCCCTGTATAATGTTTTGGTGTCAAGATTAATCCTACCTAGATGTGCTATGTTTATTATATTTCGTCCAACCAAGAGCAGAAGCTAGCAACAAGAAAATAGCTAGAACGATATTCCGCCATGTACTTGCCTTTTGCAATTTGTACACTTACATACAAGACCAAAGTTTCATTTGACTTTTTCTCATTCGGAGATATAATTTTTTTTTCTCATTTAGTTCTTGAAAATAATTGGAGGTTTCTTATTTGATTATGTAATTAAAAAAATAGAAAAATTTAAATTGAAAAAATTATTTTATAATGCAAAATATAAAAGAACAATCATAAAAAAAATACAAATATGGTGCTTTCAAGACTTATGAAGATTAACAGCTGCTAAGATTTTGATCATTTAATTATCTTTGATGATTTGAGAAAATTAGTTTAGATATATTCATAATCATCCAATTAGAATGATCATTTAATTATAGAATGGTATGTTAAGAAAGTATATATTTGTTATGTATGAAATATCACTCATGTCATAGAATGAAATCCAATTAATATAACAAATATCTCACTAATATATTAAATATATATTGAGAACATTATTTGCTGTTAATGATATTCAAACGGAGAAGATAATTCCAGGCACATCTCAACAAAATAGTGTTGTTGAGTGCAAGAATAGAACTATCTAGAAGCATGAGGTTACATGTTGTGTTACCTTCAATATTTTGAGTAGAAGCAGTTAATAACTAGATCAACCAAGGACTTTTTGATACTTTTAATTTCAAAATTCTATAAGAGGCATGAACAAGAAAGAAGGTAAATCTTTCACATTTGAAAGTACTTGGTTGTGTTACTTATGTGCATATATAGACTTGGAATATAGACTTTAAAGCTAGAAGTAAGCTTGGATATAACACTAATGAGTTTGGATATTGATTTTAAGATGAGAAAAATAAAAAAATCATCAGAAGTAAAGATGCCATATTCAATAAGAAAGTGATGTACAAGGACAAGGAGACAACAAATTCTGGCAGGTCTGTACCAAAATTAAAAATTACCAAGGTGGTTAACATGGATGATGTTGTAGAAAGTATTGTGCAAACCAATGTTCATGGCAAATAAAATATTAATCCAAGTGGAGCTAAGTGCACTAGCAACGATTGTTAGAAGGTCTTTGAGGAATATCAGGCCTTTGTAATATTTCTCCCCATCACTAAATTATATTTTGTTTACATAAAATAATGAGCCTGAAAGTCTTGATGAAGCTATGCAAGCAGAAGAATCAAGTGGGTAAGAGTTAGCCATGAAAGATGAGATGATTTTCTTATCAAGGAATAAAACATAAAAGCTAACCGACCAACTTGTAGGAAAGACATACTTGCATAGTATTATTTAGGGAATGATGAATCAATCATTAATGTACTTATCATCACTTGTAATATTATTTTGGGCAAATGTTTAATTATGTAGAAAGATTTGAGTAATATATAATCAAAGTAAAGATTTTTGTCATTTAACCTGTTGAATGAAGATTTTAATTATTTATTAATGTAATGTGATGTGTGTATTAACTTTTGAAGTCTTTATCATATATATATATATATATATATATATATATATATATTCTTGAATGTATATGGATGTCCCGGATGATTGACTATGATTTGATGACTAGAATAACGTCTAAGGGGTTTTGGACCTATCATAGCAATTTTATACAAATCAAACAATATTTGGAGTAGAAATTATAAATTTTAGGTTAGGATTTATGAAAATTTTTAGAGGAAATGTAAATTGATTATGAATCGACTTAATTGAGTAAATTAGTAGAAATTGAGGAAGAAAACATGGTAATTCTAAAGGCATTCATAGCTGGCCATGGGATACAAATTAATGTATGATAAAAATGGGTTTATTCAAGTGAATTGTGATCTATCAACTCATAGTCTTGTGTGTAAAATGATTTTAGGTAAGTTTAGTTACTTTGTCTAACTCGATTGAATTAATTATATCATTGTGAATCGAAACCTTGAGAATAGTTACAGAACTTAGAGATGAGAGTCGTTGTAATTGGTTGATTTTGTGTATAAGGAAGAATTAATGAAAAATATACTTTTTTTTTACCTGATTATGTTATTGTTACTGTGAATCATAATAAATATTTGTGATAAATTAAAAGTGTATATGACTATGCTAATATTGTGAAAGCTAAAATAAGTAGGTATTCCTATGATGAAAATATTCTTTCTTAAAATAGTTTTGATTATTTTAAATAGATGCAATTTAGGTGATAAGTTTTAGAAAGTTAATTTTAATGATATTCCAAAGTAAATGACATAGTAAGGATTATTTTGAAAGGTGAGAAATTAAATAAAAATGTTCCGCTTATTATAAAACTACATATGGGAAAACTGGATAGCTTCATCTCTAGAAGTTCGAAGGAGATTAAGGCAAGAAAATGATAAAATTTGGGATAGGTTTCTTCATAGAAGTCATAGCCTGAGGTGTTAGCTTTTTAACGGGACTGGCCTTACTTAATTTGGAGTACTAAAACTTTAGATATGGGTCAAAATTTAAGAGTAGGTCAAGCTAAAAATTGTATTAAATAGTTTTGACAAATCACGAGAACAAGAGGTTTAGGTGCATTAATGAAAAACTGGACTTTCATTTCTTCATTAAAAATTTAGCTTGAAATCTTAGCTTTCACAAGAAACAAGCCGCATCCAAAACTGAATTTTTATAACTTTAAATATAATTAAAATAAGAAACTGTGTTTTAAAATGGTCAAAATGGATTGATCGAGGTTGGTTAACATTTATTTTGCTTAAGAGTTGTTATAATGTAAGAGCTAAATTGTTGTGGTGATAAAAGTGAATCGAGATATAATGGTGTATACCTGTTGTTACGGGAGAGGTCTCGGGAGTTGTGCAGTAGTAGGGAGATACGATGAAAGCTTTTATAGTGGGTAAGCGTCTAATACATTGACTCTTTTGTTTATTAAGTTTTTTTTTTAACTACCAATTTAGGATCTTAATTCATGAAATTTTTATTGAAGAGAAATGAATTAGCTTCCTGGTAATGAGACTAATGCTACAATAAGCAAAAGGACTAACTTTCTGGCAATGAGACTAATGCTCGGTTATGAGCAAAAGAACTAGCTTCTAGGTAATGAGACTAGGGCTTGGTGAAGAGCAAAGGAATTAGCTTTTTGGTAATGAGACTAGTGCTCGGTGAGGAGCGAAGAAATTAACTTCATGGTAAAGGGACTAATGCTTGTAAATGAGCAAAAGAAACTAGTTTCCTTGTATTAGGACTAGTGCTCGGTGATGAACAAAGGAATTAGCTTTTCAGTGATGAAAGTAGTGCCCGAAAAATGGACAGAGAGACTTAATTTTCTAGTGATGGGTTATCTCCTGGATATGAAGTATGAAAATAAATACCTAAATGGGTGAATAAATTCTCGAAAAGGGGTCAGTAATTTAGAGTTAAAAGAGACTTTAACTCGTATTGTGTAATTGTTGATATGAACACAATATAGTTAAAATGAAAATGAAATTTTAAGGTTGGTTCTTTTGTTTAAATTTTATTTATTAAGTAACTTCACCTTACTTTATATTGAATTAATTTCAAGCACTTCACATCATTGAGTAGACAAATATAAGAACTCTTTTTTTCTTTTGTTAAATTTAATGATTATGTAATTCTATATTTCTTTTGTAATGTCAACTTGCATGTAAGGAATGAGAAATCCTCTTTTGTCTATTAAACTATTTAAATTAGAATATGTTAATCAACCTTTATGAATTATAAACTCTGTGTTGTGACATAATTATTAATGTATGCAAATGACTCATGATGCTTAATGATAACCTATATACTTGTTTATATATTTATATAATAAATAAACTATAATGATGAAAGTATTGGAATATAGCGTAAAAGTTAATCTAATTCATTTGATATGAGAATGTCCAGGATGATTAAGTTCACGTTGTATTTTGATGATAGTTGATTTAAGAACAAGTTCTAGTTGATAACTTGGGATCTCCTGATATAAGAGAGATTCTGTCGAAAATTCAGTAAATTTTATTTGCAATTGTGATTGTAAAAAAAATCATCTGAGATACAGATTAATCATAAGAAAATTTTGTTTAAATGGTGTGTGAAAATTTGGATTTTTACAGCTAGTACATTGATGGGGTTGTTGCATTAATTGAGTCTGTTAGTTATTTTATTTGGTATTATTTTAATTTAGTTTTGAGTGTGTCTTTCAAATTCAGCCTTATTCATGTATTAGTTTCTTTAATTTCAATAAAAGTCCAAAAATAAAAGTGTAAATTATTTACAGCTAGTACATTGATGGGGTTGTTGCATTAATTGAGTCTGTTAGTTATTTTATTTGGTATTATTTTAATTTAGTTTTGAGTGTGTCTTTCAAATTCAGCCTTATTCATGTATTAGTTTCTTTAATTTCAATAAAAGTCCAAAAATAAAAGTGTAAATTATTTATAGCTATTAATCCTCTTGAAATTATCATACAACTTTGTTTTGGTTTATTACAAAATGGTATTCAAGCACTATTCCTTAGCAATCATGGCTAATGGAACTTGAATATCTCATTTATTAGGTAAAGTGGTGAGTATGAAGACATAACTAGCAACAACAACATTCACGACAACATGTTTTAGAGGAGCTGATTCAACAACTATAAAATATTTCAGTTAAGGTTGATTAGTTAATTAAAGTGTAAGGTAAAATACTAGAATCACCACTAAACACTCTAATAACCTCTATCAATGCACATCACTAGGGGCCTTTAACAGTTAATTTAGGTAAGACTTTTTAAATTGGATTTTCCCAAGTTTAATAAAAAGATCCTTTGGGATGGGTTTACAAAGTGAGCCATTTCTTTAATTTTCATAACACTCCAACCTAACACAAATTATTCATTGGTAGTTTTCATATGGAAGGGAAGGATGTCTCATAGTTTTAAGAGATGGAAGAAATAAGATTATTAACCAGTTGGGATTCTTTTGTTAAGGCATTACATGTGCAACTTGGAGCTTCTTAATATGATGATACCATAAAGGCTTTCATTAGCCTAAAACAATAATAAAAAATGGAAGATTACAAAATGTAATCTGAGTTACTTTTAAATCGGGTTAGAGGCTTATCCAATACACACTAACTTGAATGTTTTTTAGAAGGTCTGAGGGATGAAATTAAATTCAGCGTATGTATGTTTAACCCTCCCAAATGTTTGGCAGGGTATGGGTTAACTCGTATATAGGACGAGAAATTGAGAAACATGAAGAGAAGTTGGAGATCTAGCACTACTACTGTATTTGAGAAGCCTAGTTTATCTAGACAATCCAAGAATAGAAATAAGCTGGGAGTGACTATTTAAAGGTTAACACCAACCCATATGAAAGAGTTATGTTTTAGGTGGAACAACAACTAGGGACTGGGGAAAAAGTATGGTGACCCCAAGTTATTTTTAATTGAAAAGCTAAAGATATGGTATCTATGAAATCATTAAAGGAGTTAGGTGATATAATTTATTTAAGGGTAGTTACAGAGTTGAAAGATAAAGTGGAGACTTCGTTGCATACAATGGTGGGAGACTTCATTGCATACAATGGTGGGAAATCCAAACCTTGAAACCATATAGTTAAAAGCAAAGATTAATAACTAGATTTGGTGGTATTAATCATTAAGCATATATAATTTTATTCATCTTATGGTGGCTAAGAAGGTTGGACTATAAATGTTAGCTGAAGATCTTATTTGTATTAAAATAGTGGATGGTACTATGCTACAAAGTGAAATAAGGTGCGCTGATTTTAGTCTTGAAATTCAAGGATAACAATTCACAACTCAAGCCCTGATGATTCAATTGGTTGGTTATGAAATGATGTTGGGTATATAATGGTTTAAGGGCTTAAGGCCTATTTTATGGAATTTATCTAAATTAATTATGGATTTTAAGTTTAATAGGTTATTGGTCGAATAGTTTTTAGTTGTGGGAGAAGTGTTTTATGTTGTGGTCAAATCTGATGGTTTTCTTTCATCTTATTTCTCACTTTGATTTCTCTACTCATGTCATCATATTTATTTGATTATCATATACTTGTTTGTATGTAAGAGGTATAAGAGTGATGATTTTATCATCTTTTACAATAATATATTGATTTTTAACCCCATCATGTGTTTCTTTCCTACTGAACTGTCATAGTCTTCCCAATAAGATATGACTTGCATACATTGGAACTACATCATATAGAACATCATTAACATACTTTCCAATAAAAATTGGAACTAAGACTTGCTTAGTTACTTTCACCTTACCACAATCATTTAACCATTACAATCTATAAGGTCTATGGTGCGTAATAGTACACAAGTTGAATTTAATAATAAGGGTAGTACTAACTATATTAGTATAACTTTCAGTATCTATAATCAAACTACATATCTTGTTTTGTACATCATTTGCTTATCAATATCATCTTTATTGACTTGAACCTAGAGGTGCGCCATATAATCAATGCCTCACTTTTAATCGTGTATGCAACCTCTTCATCAATACAATCCTTCAATGATGACATGTCTTTATAATTAGATCTTTATCACTTTCAGACTCTATGACTCCATTGTCTCTGATAACCATTATTCTCTTGTTTAAACACTCTGAAGCATAATGCCCAAGCCACTAAAACCTAAAACATTTAACATCATGAGTACATTTAGGCTAAGTATCATATATACCTTTGGAACCTACAAAGACATCAACCTTGACTTTGAGCAGTTCGGTTTTGGAGCCAGTGAAAGTTTTAGGTTGGGTACCCCCCTTTCTCTTAAAATCCAGTTTCCATGACGATGAAGAACTTGAATTGTAAGTTAGTCATACATTCCCTTTCCTTTTGAGTTGTCTTTTCACTTTAGTAACCATATGAATCATGTCCTCTACCTCCACTTAGTGTTGTAGCTGAACAACACTGTCTAACTCTCTTTTCAGCTCATTAAGAAACCTAACCTATTAACTTCCCTATCTTCAACCTCATCAACCCTGATCATTGCAATTTTTATCTCATTGTGGTAATCTTCCACATGTTTTGGCCCTTGATGTAAACTCTACAATTTTAAAGAGCTCTTTGTAATAAAAGTTAAAAACAAATTGTTTTCTCATTATGGTTTTCATGTCATCTCATGAATCAATAAGCCTTTCTTTATTCCTTTTATTATTCAAAACAAGTTGATCCCACCATATTAGTGCATAATATGTAAACTTAATGACAACAAGTTTTACCTTTATTTGTTTTATGTAAAGATGACAATCAAAGATCCATTTAACCTTCTTTTCCCACTTTGGATATACCTTTAGATCATTCTTTCTTTGAAAAACATGTATTTTCAACTTAACCATGACTAACTCTCCAACTAAATCATTACGATGCCTAAAGTCCTAACAATTCTCCATCTGGCTAAATGTTCGACCCTGTTGAAACTAACATGCCTTCTAGCCCTGTTTGGCCCTACTCTATTCCCTTATCCTGTGGATGCAAAGTTATAATCATCATCATCCACAACTTAATGATGGCTAACTCTCCAACTAAATCATCGCAATGCCTAAAGTCCTAGCAATTCTCCATCTGGCTAAATGTTCGACCTTGTTGAAACTAACATGTCTCCTAACCCTTTTCGGCCCAACTCTATTCCCTTATCCCATGAATGCAAAGTTATAATCATCATCATCTACATCTGTGTTTTCATCAACAAAGTCAATTTTAACATTATAAATTGTTTTTCGAACAATGTTTCCTTTTTGATAACCCCCATCCTTAAACCATCCATCCCACTATTTTATTATCTCATTGAAGCCAATTCATCTTTTAGATCCTTCATCACCTTAACCAACAAATCAATTTGTTGAGTGAAAGCTTGAATTTGGAAAGTGGTATCCACTTTTGGTGTCGCAGACTTTTGTGTTTCACACAATTCAAGGTTTTTAACTTAATTGTTCTCACTATACCTTTTACCTCTTGACTCACTTTTTTACGATTCTTTCAAAACTCAAAATAAATGAACCAAAGTCAATGGTTGTTGTAACACAATCCAAATATATATAAAGTGACTCAATAATCAATAAGATATTAAAAACAAGTAAAACAAACTTACAATTATGATTTCACAAGTTGTAAACGAATTCGTACAAAATATGGACAATATGAAGACTCGAAATAAAACAAAAGTAAAAATTAATGAAAACACTTATTTGAATCCTTAATAACCCAAATATATCCAAAGTAAATTGATTAGGTCAAAATAGATAGTAGTAAATATGTTTTTGAACGTTGATGTAAATTTGACTTGTTACATAATTTAAAACATCATAATTGAAGCCTGGACCAAATGATATCGGAATAACCTCAAATTTAATACATAGTATCCTTATGACCAATAAATAACATATCACAGTTTATAGGTCATTCTCTTATTTCAAGGTATCGAAAACTCGTGTATGATCAGTTTACGATATAATTTAACTTAGAATTGAAACCCCAATTAAATGATATCAAAAAAGACCAATTTAATATGTAGTGCAATTTCAACCCAAATAACCAATATATCAATTTTAAGGTGATTTCAAGATGGTTTGATTTGGCTTTTCTATTGTTTATGTTTTTGTGACAGAATTGAAACAAGCTTAAATAACATCTATTCTTTTCTTTGTTTTTTTTTTACTTTTTATGCTATTGATATGTTTAAGGACAATAACAAAATGAAATAACACTTTTTTTTGTTCTAAGATGCCAAAAATACAAAGAGAAGAAGAAGACTGAAAACACAACTAAACTTATGGAACAAAAAAGAAAAAGAAATTAGAAAGATATGACCTGATTTTGAAGCATGACTCTGATACCAACTAATGTGAATCTTGTGATCACATGGTTACACAACCTATAAAAAGATTGACAATAAATCCTGTAAAATAAAAACAAGTCTGATAGAAATGGGATACAATGAAAAATTATCTCAAGGCACCAACATTATTAGAATAAGAACCCCTACCTTATGAATACTAATTTACGAATGAGAAGTATAATAAAGATACCACAAAACCAGTTAATTTTCGTTAAGTCAGTTTAGTTTGTTAAATAACTACAGAATGTGAGAAATCCTCTTAACAATCAAGAACAATAGATCATAAATTGAATAAAAAGTGTCTCTTACAAGGAGTTTTTATACTCCAAACAAAAATACCCTAATGGATCTATCCTAGTGAACTGTTTTGAACTCACTTACAAAATTCATTCAAAATAGATGATTAAATCTGAAATTCTAAAGAAATTATTAGGTTCAAACATGTCTTGGATTGTAGATAAAACTAATTCAAATCAAATATAAGTTAAGCCCAAACAATCCTGGACTGTAGCTAAAATAATCAAGACCAACTAAGCCCATAAAATAACAAAATCAATGTTTAAACAACTAAATATATCAAGACAAAAACCAAGGCCTAATGTCTTAATTTACCAAAAAAATAATTAAATCCCATATAATAAGTTTATATAGGCTGTCAAATTTTAAAGAACAAAAAAGAAGCAAGAACAAGTAGATCCCTTGCTTAAATAATGAGTAGCAATCGTCCATTATTTCCTTAGAATCAAGAAAAAATTGTTACCTATAGTCTTCTTGGAATTGAGGGAGAATCTATCGTCTTTTGTTTCCTTGGAATTGAGGGAGAATCTACCACCAATGCATCTCCTTTTCTCTGCCATTTATTTATCCCCTAAGCACTAGAAAACTTGTTTGTAGCTAAACAATCATTGTAGAATAAGAAT
The DNA here is from genome assembly GCA_015852605.2 of Populus deltoides. Classification (NCBI taxonomy): domain Eukaryota; kingdom Viridiplantae; phylum Streptophyta; class Magnoliopsida; order Malpighiales; family Salicaceae; genus Populus; species Populus deltoides. The sequence goes on along the minus strand of CM027588.2, from coordinate 9,701,180 downwards.
TGATGTTGACCTTTCTTGCTTGACAACTTTAGAATCCTTGTTGATCTTGTATTCCTTTTGGCATGTGGAATCATTTCAAAAATTTATAAGTACTATGCTGCCATATATTTATTCAAAAAAAAAAAAAATCCTTGCCAAGTATAGAATCCAAAAATCACAAGGAAAGATAATTCCAAACCAATTAAAAAAATCATGCAATTTACATCTTGCAACTTCTAATCAATATCAAACTGTCTTATTGAACTTTGATTGACTTAAAATTTTACACCAATATAAAACAACATCTTTAAAATTATCTGGTAAAGTTTCAACTCAATCCAATAATTATTTTGAAATTATGTTCAATATCATAAAACCAAATAGACAATAAAAAATATTAAACCCTAAACAACTTCTTTAGTCATTTTGGTTATTGAAGTTGTAATGGACTTGATGAGCCCTCAATCGGATTTGTTGATGTCATAAGCTGATATGCATCAATATCCAACATTAAGGTCCATGTTAAGTTTATATTATACTTATTCTTACACCATTAGTGTACCCTTTTCACCTTGACATAATTAACTTAGCAACACATAATGAAAGAAAGAAACATAAATAAACAAGGGAAGGAAATGAAAAGCATAAGCAAGAAATTAATATAAGCAAAACTTAAGCATTACAAAATATAAAGAGAGAGCAAAAGCATGATCTTGATCTAAAAACCAAGATGCCTAAATACATGGCAAATGCCTCCTTTTATAGGCCAAAATTCGGAACTATTGATTTGTTGACTAATTGATGAGTGGGTGGCCACATCTTGACTTGGTGACAATTCTTATCTTCTTGTCTGCCAAAAACGTCATTGATGACGTCATAATTTGAACAAACTTCAATCATGAAAGTTCTAGAGAATTGTCTCATCTTTCCAGGGTAAAAATTTGAGATAATTTGGACTTCTAGAACTCGAGATATGGGCTGAACACTGAATAGTGTCTGGGCTGCAGGACAGATTCGGACCTCTTTGTTGTTGCTGCAATTTGGACTTGAAAACGGCCTTTTTAAATCTTGGGCTTCACATGAAAGTTGTAGGCCTATGTCTTATCTTTCCATCCATATAAAATGGACCTAAATCCAAGATCTACAGCTCCAGATATGACCCAATTACCGAACAGTGTTCCAGTTTGGACTGCACCAGCATCTCTTTTCTAAGTTTGGCCATCTCTTTGTCCTTTCAATTTCAGTACTTCAACTCATCAATCAATTCTTTTATTTATGTGATAGGCCTGCATTTAAGATGAACATTTACCATAAATTAAAGGTATCTTATATTATTAGATATGTTATTATAAAACATGCTTTAGTTAAGGAGTTATTGATATTTCAAGTGCAAAATAATGATATAAAACCTTGATAAAAATGCACTTTTAAGTACTAATCACACCCTCCAACCAGCTTATTACTAGTCCCTAGTAATCAAAGCGTTAAAATAGAGAAACAATTTGCAAATTCCACAAAGCAAGGCATTCATCATTCAACTTCCATTAATCTATCCAGATAAACAAACTCTCTTTAAATTTATATATCTGCTCAATATCTCTTAAACAAGATATTAATAAACCTTCCTTTTTATGTGTTCAATGTATGAAAACATAGATGATAGGGCTTTTATTGGAAGAAAACAATATTCTGTTCTAATGTTTAAGGTTAACTTCCTTGGGTTGGGATCATTATCTTCTTTTTTTTTCTTTTTTTTTTAAATATATATATATACACAATGCATCTTTAACCCATGTAACGAGCTTTCGGCTAATGACTCCCAGACCAGTTGGTCTTAGGGCATTAGGTGTTGAGACACCCCTACGAGCTTAGTAACTCGGGTTGCAGATATTGATACGTAGATAGTGCAATGTTTGATTTCCTTAAGCTTTTCTCCTTAACCCATGTAACAAGCTTTGGGCCAATAGCTCCCAAGTCAGTTGACTTTAGGGTATTAGGTGTTAAAACACCTCTTCGGGCTTAATTGCTTAGGTTAGGGAGGCTACAAAATCAAACTTATCTACGTTTTTATTATCATCATTTTCTTTTTTTCTTTTTTTTTAAGCAAATTATAGACTATCCCTATTCCTTAGTTGTTACCTTTAACAAAAGAACATAAATAATGTAATAATCCAATGTGCAACCCACAATCATATGTTAAAGTGTGTGTGTGAAAATGAAGGTTTAAGAATACTTGTTAAATGAGTATATGAGCAGAATCAAGTGATAATAATGCGAGAGTTTGTAAACCTGAATATTTCAAGAAGTATTCTAATAGGCCTTGTTATGAATATTGCAAATAACCATTGGAAAATGTTTACTAAGATGCGTCTCAAGAGTCACTAAAATTACTCTTTACTCTGTCATCCTAATAATAACAGTTTTGTCAAAAAAACAAAAACAGTTAGTTGGTTAGGTTTTTTTTTTTTTTTAATGTCAACTACTACCCTCTCCCCCCAACCAAAACGAGACATTGTCCTCAATGTCATAAGGTAGAAAGATAGAGTATAGAAGACATCACCTGAAACAACGAACACTGACAAACCTGAAACACACTTAAACAAACATAAGAAATAACAAAACAAAATAATATGCTATTAATAAAACAAAAAACATAAATTTTTACAAACTAAGACTTAAATCGTAGTTGTGATTGTGGCTCACATCTTCCCTTGGTTTTACGTCCAAGAACGGCTTAAACGCCCTCTATGGGTCGGGGATAGGCTTCCTATCCAGTTTTCTTAAAAACTGGCAAACAGGGTCTTTTTTAGTCAGATTCCCAAGACTAAGTCGATCATGTTCTTTATGGAATTGTGGCCATAAATCATGAATAGCACGATGCACATCTCCACTAGGATGCGTCTCAAGGGTTAATAGAAGATTATCTAAAGACCCCTTACTCAGGCCATCCTTAATGAATTGTATTTTATCTTCACGGTTTATAGATACTATTCCTAAAGAACGACATGTTGCATTACAAGTCCATCTGCACATCGGTGACAGACTTTCAGTCGTTTTGCACGACGTTTCTTTGCAAAAGTGTTTTTACCTGTTCCAGGCATGTGTGAAATGAAAGAATTAGATGACTCACCTGATAATCAGACCTTTGCTTCAATCAGCCAACGAATATCTTCAGGAATTCCATGATTCATTAACAACCTCAATCTTGCACACCTAGCACGGTAAATTTTTGTAATCGCATTCTGAGGCAGAGCGGGAAAGTATTTTTTCAATTTTTCAAGAGTGGTGTCCATTTTCAAATGCGAATTAGAGAAGAGATTCAAAGAAGAGAGAAAGAGCAAAGAATTGCACAAATATATACAGATATCAGTTATTATGGGAAACTGAAAGAACCGACTGAAGTCACGGAGTACCGTTATCCGCCATTTGACCGGGGTGAGAGAGACTAACAAAACAAAATTCACACCAAAAAAGAAACAAAAAATGTGAGAAAAAAAATACTCAACCTTTATCTATAGGATCATTCAAACCAATGGATTCATTTTCACTAGGAAAATTATCAAAATAAGCTTTCAAACGATGTCCATTTCCATTAGGAACATTGTCATTCTTTGGATTCTCAATATCAAAGGCCCCATAAGGATACACATGTTTCTCAATAAATGGACCGCTCCATCTTGATCTTAGCTTTCCAGGACATAAATGGAGTCGAGAATTATAAAGCAAAACTTTTTGACCAGTATCAACTTGTTGACAATTTTCACAAGTTTTGCAGAATGCATGTGTGTCCTTGAACATGGTGGGCCAATAAAATCCATTTTGTAAAATTTTCGCAATCTGTCTTCTTTGACGAGAAATGACTCCCACATGCTTCAGAATGACAAAGTTTAATGACATTACTTACCTCATTGTCAGGAATGCATCTTCGAAATATTTGATCAGGACAATATTCGAATAAGTAAGGGTCATCCCAATAAAATTTCTTCACTTCGTTCAAAAACTTACCTTTGTCTTCGGTACTCTAATGAGTTGACAAATCTCCTGTAGTAAGAAAATTGATATTTTTAGCAAACCAAGGCATTGAACTAAGAGAAAGTAAGGATTCATCAGGAAAGTAATCATCGATTGGTGTAATGTCGGATGTCGAATCTGTTGTCACTTTTGACAAAAGATCCGCATCAACATTTTCGGTGTCTTTTTCATCCGTGATTTCTTCCTGAGAATAAATCATTTGCAAATCTTCAGATTCATCCAATTCAATTTTACTCAAAGTAGATTCAAGTTGATCATAAACTAATTCTTTGATAGAATCTACTTCTTGTAAATCATTATCATCTCGGGAGTTGCTTGCAAATGTTGAAAATATTCATCTCCAATGTCATGTTTCCAAAAGATAGCTTCATCAGTCCATTCCTACAATTAATCAACGCATTAGAAGTTGGAAGAAACGGACGTCCTAAAATAACAGGAAATGAATTACATGCTTCAACAGGTTGTGTATCCAAGACAATAAAATCCACAGGGTAAATGAATTTATCGACTTGTACTAACACATCTTCAATTATTCCTCTAGGCACTTTTACAGATCTATCGGCAAGTAAAAGAGTTACAGAAGTTGGTTTTAACTCACCTAGATTGAGACTTTGAAAAACTGAATATGGAAGTAAATTCACACTAGCTTCAAGATCAAGTAAAGCTCTTTCAATTTTATGTTCTCCAATAAAGCAAGAAATTGTAGGACAACCAGGGTCTTTATATTTCAAAGCATTATTGTTCTGAAGAATGGCACTTACTTGTTCGGCTAAAAAGGCTTTCTTTTTCACATTCAGTTTTCTCTTCACAGTGCACAGATCTTTCAAAAATTTAGCGTAAGAAGGAACCTGTTTAATAGCATCCAACAAAGGTATATTGATCCTTACCTGTTTGAAAGTTTCAAAGATTTTAGAGTTGTGATTGACTTTCCTTTGTTTGGTTATGGCATGAGGAAATGGAAGTGCTGGCGAAGAATCAGTCTTTTCTTTACAATGTTCAGATTCAACCCCTTCCTTACCCTTAGAGATTGACTCATCATCATTCTCACAAGGTTCAAGAATGGGTTTTTCAATAACCTTACCACTGCGAAGAGTGATGACTGATTTGGCTTGATCCATGTGCTGGCTTCCCGAACTACTTGCATTCACATTGTATTGCCCCTTTGGATTTTGTTGAGGTTGAGATGGGAACTTACCTTTCTCTTGGAAACTGAGAGCAGATGTCAATTTTGCAAGAGTATCTTTAAAATCTGTCATGCTTTGAGCAAGTTGAGTGTTAATTGCCTCTTGTTTTTCCATAAATGCATGCAATGTTTCCTTAAGATTTCTTCTAGGAGGGGGGCATAAGGAGGTGCATATCCATGAGAATTTTGGAAATTATGGTGTGCTTGAAACGGTGGTTGTGAAGTTTGTGCATTATTGTTATCACTCTTCCAATTGAAATTTGGGTGATTTCTCCAACCAGGGTTGTATGTTTGCGAGTATGGGTTATGATTGGGCCTTTGGAAACTGTTTAATGCATGGGCTTGTTCATGGAGACATTCCGTAAAAAAGGGCAAAGTTGGACAGTCATGGGTTGAATGTTCATTGGTTTCACAGATTTGACACACAATGTCTTGAACAGATTTTAGTTGACCACTTTTTTTTAATTCTAATGCCTCGACTTTTTTAGCTAAAGATGCAAACTTGGCTTGGAGGTCATGATCTTCCCTAAGGTTATACATACCTCCACTAGATGTATGAGGTTGGGTTTTACTTGGTGCCTCATAAGTTCCTGTAGTGTCCCAATTTTGCGCATTTTCAGCTAGCAAGTCTAGGTATTCCATGGCTTCATTAGGGTCTTTATCCTCAAAAGTTCCATTGCACATCAATTCAACCATTTGCTTATCTCTAGGTGTTAATCCTTCATAAAAATATGAAACTAATCTCCATGTTTCAAAACCATGATGGGGGCAAGTATTAAGCAAGTCTCGATATCTATCCCAACATTGGTAAAATGTTTCTCCTGGTTTTTGAGTGAAAGTGATGATTTGTCTTTTGAAAGAGTTTGTTCTGTGGGATGAAAAAAGCTTCTTTAAAAATTGTTGTTGCATATCATCCCACGCACGAATGGATCCAGGTCTCAAATTTTGTAGCCATGTTTTAGCTTTATCTTTTAATGAAAAAGAAAAAAGCTTTAACCTAATGGTGTTCATGCTACAATTTGAGTCATTATAGGTGTTACAGACCTCCTCAAATTCCCTTAAATGTAAGTATGGATTTTCTAAATCTAAACCATGAAAAGAAGGTAAAAGTTGAATAATGTCTGACTTAAAATTAAAATGAGATGCATCAGGAGAAAAAACTATGCAAGAGGGTGCACTTGTTCTTATGGGATTCATGTGGTCTCTAAGTGTTCTAACCCGAATATTCTCATTATTCTCATTATGAAGCGATTGGTTATCTTCTTCGGCCATATTTTCTGAAAATGATGAGGATACTCTACAAAGTCTACCACTTAATGTACGTGACCACACTCTCATGCACGTGCAGGAAGAGAATAAAAGAAAGAAAAGAAAAACAATAGAAAAAGAAACAAAACAAAAGAAACAAAGTTAGATACAAGAAAAGAGAAGAGAAAAGAGAAAATAAAATAAATACTATAATTTGTACAAGAATTTACCTCCCCGGCAACGGCGCCAAAAACTTGACACGACCAAAAGATTGATGTCTTCTCCTAAGTGCAGGAGTGTCGAAGTAATAAATAACCCGGCAAGACCGGGGTCGAACCACAAGGAGGTTAATTGTATAAATTATAGTTAACAGCAACACAATAACAACAATAATAATAGTAATAATAATAATAATAATAAAGAAGAAGAAGAAGTTGATGAGAACTTTGAGATGGAAGATTAACGTAAAGATTCAACAATGATAACAACACATGTCAAGGTTAGAGGATCCACTAATGGTATTTCAAACAAGTATAGTATAAACTTTTATTATTCAATTGGAAACCACACACAAAGGAGGTTCCAATCGGATTATAAATTGTTAACATGATTACATTAGTTATCTTATTCGAATAATGCTAATACTTGTAAATGTTGTCAGGCATTCATGATTATAACTTATGTTAACAACAAATCAAGTTCCTTTCATAGCTCGGTGTCGGTTATACCATACAGTATGGGCTATGAAAGTGCCAAGTATTTGTTGTACCAAGTGTTATACAACATAAATCTAGATTAACCATTTAACAAGCAAAGTATTAAAAGTGAACAAGATAACAAATATAAAGCATGTTAATATCCAACATTAAGGTCCATGTTAAGTTTATATTATACTTATTCTTACACCATTAGTGTACCCTTTTCACCTTGACATAATTAACTTAGCAACACATAATGAAAGAAAGAAACATAAATAAACAAGGGAAGGAAATGAAAAGCATAAGCAAGAAATTAATATAAGCAAAACTTAAGCATTATAAAATATAAAGAGAGAGCAAAAGCATGATCTTGATCTAAACACCAAGATGCCTAAATACATGGCAAATGCCTCCTTTTATAGGCCAAAATTCGAAACTATTGATTTGTTGACTAATTGATGAGTGGGTAGCCACATCTTGACTTGGTGACAATTCTTATCTTCTTGTCTGCCAAAAACGTCATTGATGACGTCATAATTTGAACAAACTTCAATCATGAAAGTTCTAGAGAATTGTCTCATCTTTCCAGGGTAAAAATTTGAGATAATTTGGACTTCTAGAACTCGAGATATGGGCTGAACACTGAACAGTGTCTGGGCTGCAGGACAGATTCGGACCTCTTTGTTGTTGCTGCAATTTGGACTTGAAAACGGCCTTTTTAAATCTTGGGCTTCACATGAAAGTTGTAGGCCTATGTCTTATCTTTCCATCCATATAAAATGGACCTAAATCCAAGATCTACAGCTCCAGATATGACCCAATTACCGAACAGTGTTCCAGTTTGGACTGCACCAGCATCTCTTTTCTAAGTTTGGCCATCTCTTTGTCCTTTCAATTTCAGTACTTCAACTCATCAATCAATTCTTTCATTTATGTGATAGGCCTGCATTTAAGATGAACATTTACCATAAATTAAAGGTATCTTATATTATTAGATATGTTATTATAAAACATGCTTTGGTTAAGGAGTTATTGATACTTCAAGTGCAAAATGATGATATAAAACCTTGATAAAAATGCACTTTTAAGTACTAATCAGACAGTAACAGTCCAAGTGTTTGTTAATGAGTGATTTTGGCTATCTTAGAGGCAGAACTAGGTTCTTCTCAAAACATAGAACTTGTAGCCTCATGTCTTACCTTTCCAACGCCATAAATTTCGCTTGAATCGGAGTCCTATAACTCCAGATATAGTTAAAAAATTGAGGAGAGGTCAGACAGTAACAGTTCAAAAACGAGACAGTAACAGTTGAACAATGATAGTCCAAATATAAAGAAAGGAATCATAACTATGATTGGACAAAGAACGACAGTAATAATGAGTGAAATGAGAAAAACATAAAGTACTAAGAAATGACTAAAAGAAAGACTTATTGGTTGTTGATATGGTTATTATAAAACATATCCTTGAGTGAGGAAAATTTATGAGATAAACCTATGATTTGCAGGAGGGATCACAGACGTGATGCAACAGCAGCAGCAGGGGAGCACGAGTAGAGCTTCTATTGTAGGTAGGTGATTCACACCTATGCTTTCTAGTTAAATTCCATGATTTAATATTTTTTTGATGTGAAATGTGAATTACCGAATGTATGTGTATTCAAGGTGAAAAGTTGTTATGTGAATTGCCAAGTGATGAAATTATCACTGACAAAGGAAATATGAGAAGTGAGATTTGAGGCATAAACTAGCATACATTGAGTGTATGTTAGGATCCCGGGTAAGGGGATCACCATGTATTGTCTAGCATACATTGAGTGTATGTTAAGATCCCGGGTAAGGGGATCGTCACGAATGAACTAGCATACATTTAGTGTATGTTAGGATCCCGGGTAAGGGGATCACCCTGTATTGACTAGCATACATTGAGTGTATGTTAGGATCCCAGGTAAGGGGATCACCATGTATTGTCTAGCATACATTGAGTGTATGTTAGGATCCCGGGTAGGGATCGTCACGAATGGCCTAGCATACATTTAGTGTATGTTAGGATCCCTGTAGGAGGGATCACCCTGTATTGGCTAGCATACATTTAGTGTATGTTAGGATCCCCGGTAAGGGGATCGTCACGAATGGACTAGTATACATTTAGTGTATGTTAGGATCTCGGGTAAGGGGATCACCCTGTATTGACTAGCATACATTGAGTGTATGTTAGGATCCCGGGTAAAGGGATCACCATGTATTGTCTAGCATACATTGAGTGTATGTTAGGATCCCGGGTAGGGATCGTCACGAATGGACTAGCATACATTTAGTGTATGTTAGGATCCCGGGTAAGGGGATCACCCTGTATTGGCTAGCATACATTTAGTGTACGTTAGAATCCCCAGTAAGGGGATCGTCACGAATGAACTAGCATACATTTAGTGTATGTTAGGATCTCGGGTAAGGGGATCTCCATGTATTGGCTAATATACATTTAGTGTATGTTAGGATCCCGGGTAAGGGGATCACCATGTATTGGCCAACATACATTTAGTGTATGTTAGGATCCCGGGTAAAGAGATCGCCTTATATCGACTCCTATGACGATACCAGTGAAATTGGTATTCGTAATGTGATAAGCATAAGTAATCACGTTAATTTTATAAGGTCTGGAATGAAGGTTGATAGTGGCAAAGGGAATGGTTATTAATAGTTTGAATAAGGAAAAGATTTTAATTAAAAAAAAAACTAGAAGGGAGAAGTAAATGAAATATGAATGCATTTTACCCTGTTGAAATTATTATATATTCATATTGTTATATTTATTGTGATATTCACCTTGCAATAATATGTATTTTGTTTCAGGATCATCGCATGCACGATAGGAGTAGATCCTAGCTTATGTTCCCTTTTTGAAATCTAGGTTCTAGGGAGTATACCTTTGTATTTTGTAAACATGAAAATGTTTGTATAACTTAATTTGTATAATAAATGTTTAAACTTGATTGGATGAATTTAACATTGTAGTTTATATATCCATATTTCATGTCTATGTATCTATATTTATTTAAATTATCCATCCATAATGATATTTTTGTTACATAATGCATATCATAAATATTATGGTTGATAGGTTTGAGTATAATTGTGGAATTGAAACCCAGGATGATTGGGTCAAGAATTAAGTTATGAGATGCGAATTGTTAGAAGTGTAGACAGGTTACATATCGGTAACTTGGGACCTTCCAGTATAGGGGGGACTTCTTCGAAATTCCGGTAGATGTTAATACGAAGACCATGAATACGTATATAAAAAAAAAAATTTACTACTCTGTTTTTTTTATTGACATTAGATTGTTGTTTTATCCCATAAAAATGAGGGATGTTACATAAAAGATGGGAAAAAAAGGTGGGGAGAAATTTGAAACGAGACAATATACATCTGGAATTGATCAAATTCATTCTACAGATTGTAATTTACAATATGCAAGGATTTCAAAAAATCTCTCCCAAAGTACTCACTCTTTGAACTACAAATAACCAAAAATAAATAAAATTTCAAGAACTCAAACCAAAAACTCATTCTTGAAGAAATCAGATCAATAAATTAGAAAGTAATCAAAACCCATCTACTAGTAGTAAACCAAGATGGCAGACCAAACTAAAAAAAAAAAACCCATTCTCACACAACTAGACCAATAAGGAGAACTCAAACCATAAAACTTCCTTTCCCTTTTCTCTGCTACAATCCTTATCCTCCATCTGAATCACTTGAGCTCAAGCTTGAGCTGGAACTAGCGCTTGAACTATGAGATTTTTCCTTCCAGCCTTTGGTATCCAATATGCTCGAACTTGAATTTCGAGATGCTTCATCAAATCCATGCTCGGGTTCATGAGGAGCAATTGCTCTGGTTTCTCCAACACCAAATTCAGTGGTGCTCGGTTCACTCTCCTTGATGGAGGCCACTTAAGTTACTTGTACAGAGCTTGATTCCACAGCCTTGGTGGAATTCACTCCATTTACTTCTACAGTACTTGATTCAATATCCTCAGTGGTTTCCTCTTCATTTATCTGTGAATCCCTAGAATCAATCTCCTCGATAGAAGCCACTTCATGTCCTGGTTTATCATTCGGACCCAACAACTTTGGCAGCTCCTCAGTATTTCCCTCTGAAACCAGCTTCATGGCGATATGAATATCCTTCAAAGATCTTGCTTCAACAACTGGCAAGACTGGACAGGTTTGCCCAAGATCTTTGGTATCATCCACCACTAGTTGCTGCTCAATTGCACTGAGAAGGATGACCTCCTCAACTTCTACTCCTTCATGAAGTTGCCTGAAATCCAAGTCAATGTCTTCAATCGTTTTAGCTTCAAGGACCAGGATCTCCTTGGTAGATGCCAAGTCATTTACTTCTGCTGTTGCATCCCTTGAATCCACCAGTTCCTCAAAATTCTCTTCTGAGACTAGCTTCATTGCAATATGAATATCTTCTAAGGATTTTGCTTCAACAACTCGCAAATCTGAATTAGTTTGAAGTTTAGGTTCATCCTCAGCTAACTGCTCCTCAACCATACTTGGAAGGATGACTTCCTCAACATTTACTCCTTCATGAAGTTGCTTGAAAGCCAAGTCAATATCTTCAACTGATCTAACTTCAAGGACCGGAAGCTCTGGCTTGAATTTTTTGGCAAGAAACTAAATTCAGGACTAACACTAGTATTTTCAGGTACTTGTTCGTCAGGGAGTGACTCGCCAACAACTTCTTTTACACTTAAGTCTCCAACTGTATCCAATTCTGACAACAATTCTTCATCAATCTCCTTCATCTCATCTTCCTCTTCGTTCACATTATCCTCATAAATGGGGGGCCCATATGTTTCTCCTGGGTAATTATAGCGTTCTAAGACTTGATCCTGCTCAAGCCCAAGACTTTTTTCAGTAATAAGTCCATGGTCCTTGACAGGTTTAGCCTCTGAAGCAGATAATTCAGTGTCTGCTGAAACCTGCTCAACTACCAGTGGAGGATAATCTTTTTCCAGTACAGGCAAATTGCACTCTTCGGAAGTCATCTTATAACTAGAATAGGCAGAATCCAACTGCTTATTCCCATCAACAATGATTTCTGTAACAAGACTCAATGAGTGCAGTTGATCCTGTTTGTGATGAGAGCTTTCTTCCTTATAGGCTACAACCTCCTCTGCTGATCCATCGTCTGACAAAGATGCAGGAGAATCAACAGAAACATTCTCAACAGCTGATTCAGGCTTCATGACCCCATTTTGACCGTAAAAATTTGAATCCACTCCAGACAGCCCAAACTCTGTAATCTCATCCCCAGTATTTTCTACAACTCCTGATCTTATTTCACTTTCATCTGGTGATTGTTCTTGTGAAGAGCCTTCAAGCATCTCTTTGTAACCAGACGCACCCTTCTCCAAGCTCTCAACATGTGCTTCAGATTCTTTATCTTCAACCATTGCCAGAGGTGAACCCATTTCTGATCTGTGTGTGTCAGAAGAAAGAGAGGAAAAAGAGAGAAAAGTCTCAATTGATGGGGGGCTTGAATCATAAACAGTATCACTATGTTGACCGTCATCCACCACTGCAGTTGTCAAATGGAAATCTGAATTATGAGAAGTCTGTGATGAAATGCCAGATTCCACAATATGATGACCTCTTGGCTCCAAAACATGTTCTTGATTGTCATATGCCAGTCCACTCATTACACATAAATCAAACTCTGGTGAACTTTCCTTCAAAATACCAGAATCCACAATTTGATAGCCTGTTGACTCCAAAGCAGGCTCCCTATGTGAACTTTCATCCATCATCCGACTAGTAAAATGAAAATCTGAATCAAGAGAAGATTGTGTTGAGATGTCACATTTGTCAATATGATCATTTCTGGACTCCAAAATAGGCTCCCTGTGTTCATTATCATCTGCCAACCCACTCACAAAATGAAAATCAGAATCAAGTGAAGTTTGGGTTGAAATGTGAGAACCCTCAATCTGAAAGTTTGCTGGCTCAAGACACATTGATCCTCTTTTCACATCAGATATTTTTTCATCTATCTCTGACAATGAGGATAGGCTTGATCTACCACTGTAATCCTCCTCACCAGGTCCCATACACAGAAGAATTTCACTTGGGTTAAGCTCCTTAGGAGTTGCCCCTTCTGATTCAGACAAGCCAGAATCTACTTCATGATGGTTTTCAAAGATCCCTGGTGTGATTTCAGCCCCATCAAGGTGAAAATCACCCTCCTCAACCTGTTCATCATCCACAGAATCAACCTCTTCAGATGATAAACTTCCTGGTTCAACAAGGAGAGAGGCATGGTCAACATTGGAAATCATTTCTGTTTCATGAGAAACATCTACTTCATTGATCCTCTTGTCCTCCTCCTCCAGAGCTGAACTAACAGACTCACTATCTGGAACTGAGCTCACCTTTGAGTCACTAGCCTCACTTAATTGCTGCTGGAAAGTGTGATAACTAGTTGCTTCAATAGTAAATCGTTCAGGAACAAAATAAGGCTTCCATTGAAGGTCTTGCCTCTCTTGCCAGGGACCCCCCAAAGTTGATGGCCCGACACTGAAACTGAAACTTTCAGGCCTTCGAAAAAATGATTCCCTATGCTGAGTTGTTAAGAATCCCTGTTGAAAACTATCCCCCTTAAGATCAGGCTTTTCCTCATGTGAGTTGTAGGGAAGGTCAAAAGGATTTTGTCTTGGCAACAATACAGATGGAGTGGACCCAGGAACATCATCGTAAGGAAAATCAAACGGGTTCCGCCTAGCTGTTGAAATGGATGGAACATTAATGGGAAGATCAGCAGCATCCAAGTCTATAAGATTCTTCTCAGCCATCAATCTCAAGTTTCTGCAAGCCCTTCTCCTTGCAATAAGACTCTCCAAACACAGGTTTCTTTCGAGTTCTAAAGTCCCCAAATCCATGAGATTTTTCTGGTCATCCTCTGTCCATTTGATAGCAGATTTACTTTCATCCTCTTTACTTCCCTGTGCTTCTTCTTCGTTATCATTATCATCATCGCCATCTTCGTCCTCATCTGTCTGGTTTACCACATCCTCCTCTGACTCAATACTGCTCTCATCACTCTTATGAGACCCCTCTGAACCAGCATCAGATCCATCATGAGATATATGAGCTGGTCGAGGAGCTTCCTCATCTAAAAGTAGGTGGAGCTCATCAAGCATTGGAAGAATGTCTGCCATTGAAGCATCTGGAGAGGAATTTTCCGCCCCGTCAGATCCAAAATCAGAAGCCTCATCATCTTCTTCTTCATCATCATCATTTGCATGTTTCCAAGATGATTCCTGAGAAAATTCTAAGTAACCATTTTGAGTTTCAATAAACTCCACCACTTAATTATCTTCAAGGTTCTCATCTCTAAAGTTTTGGAGCAAAGAATATTGATCCTGAGTGCCCTCCTCTTGACTTGTCCCTTCCATGATCTCAAGATTCTCCTCTTGAATTTCCCTCTTCTTTCCTGACTCTAAATTATCAAAATCACTCTTCACTTTAACTTGCTTCTCAAATTGAACTTCCCACAAAGTTTCATCAATCAGTGGCACATAATCTCCTAAATAACCATGACCCTCAATCATTTTATTGTTGCTCTCTACCAAGCTCTCTTCTTCAATGTCTATGTTCCCTACATATCTATCTAATCTAAAGCTCTCATCTTTCTGAACAACAAAAGTGGCATCCTCTACAACCCCTTCCTTTTTCAAAGACGAAATCTCATGGCTAACTTCTTCTTCTTCCTTTTCCGTTTCAATATCAGGAGCATTTGGCTCCCCAAAACACAAAAGGGACCCAAGCAAAATTGCAGTACAAATCAAAACAGGGGATGCAGAGACTAAAAGGGAAAACAAGACAGGAAATGAACTATACAACAATAACAAGTAACAAACCATGCCCACATGAAAAGGGTGTTTACAAACTGATCTGTAACATAATCTAAATAAAATCACCGAAAATTTCCTAATTTGAACTCTAATTTTCATTGCATCAATACCCATTCTCGCTCTCTCTCTCTCTCTTCCTGTCCTTCTCCTATCACAACCATCTTTTTAGCAAAAAACTTAAATAGAAATTAACTAAAATGCACTAGATGCATGAAACTCAATTACTAAACATGACATAAGAAAACCTACAAAAGGAGCTGACAAGTGGCAATATAAGCAAAAACCCACCTTAAAAATCCAATCAAATGAAATACAGAGCCATCAGATGAGATCAAATTCAACAACTGAAATCCAATAAAATAATTCACAAAATCTAAGTGACGGCTTTCGGTCAGAGCTCAGAAAAGAGACAAGAAAGATAGAGAAGCAAATCAATCAAGTTGAAAATCAGACCAATCAAATTATGATCAACTTAGTGATAACAGCAATACCTGAGAAGCAGAGCACAATAGAAAGGCAAAAGATTGATGTCAAAGTTTGAAACTCATAGAAGGAACAGATAGAAATGAAATGAATGACTTGCCAGATTGACATACAGATCAGAGGATTAAAAAAAAAAACAGGAAAGGAAATGGAATCCTCTGCTTTTGCTCTTTTCTTTTCCTTTCTGTCTGTATCTTTCTTTTAACAAAGATTTTTTTTTCTTTTTGGGTCAGCTACACACATGGAGGGGGAGCTTTCTTTCTTTTTGGAAGAGTGTTCTTCAATTTGGAAATATAATTTTTTTTATTTGAAAGAGATGATCAAAAGGGAAGGTGGCTTCGTAATTGCACTAAAAGCAGAGAAAGAGAAGCTTGAACGTGCAAGGAAAAGAATACTTTTTACAAAAAAAAAAAAAAAAAGTTGATGCCGTCAAACTATTTTTATTTTTCATGGAGTTATTTATGTTTCAGTTTACAGTCATGCAATAGGTATCAATCATTTTCTTACTGTTGAATTAGGTATTAGTAAAGTTGATTAGCATAAGGCCATGTTTGTTTCCCGGAATTCACTTTCCGGGAAACCACTTTCCAAACTTTTCTGTGTTTGTTTGCTATTAGAAAAGTTGGTCAACGGAAAACACTTTCCGGTCAACGGAGAACACTTTCCAGTCAACGGAGAATACTTTCCGGTCAACAAAAAACACTTTCGAGTCAAAGAAAAATTTGGTTTAGTTTTCAGGAAAGTGTTTTTCCTTTGGCTGTGTTTGTTTTCCGGAAAGTGGTTTCCGGGAAACCACTTTCCAAACTTTCCTGTGTTTGTTTGCCATTAGAAAAGTTGGTCAACGGAAAACACTTTCCAGTCAAAGGAAAATTTGGCTTGGTTTTCAGGAAAGTGTTTTCCTGAAAAATTTGGGCGGAAAACACTTTCCGGAAGTTGTGAAAAATTTAGAAATGTCATTATTTACTGATTATATTAAATTTGATCCTCAAACTTTTGATTGCTATATATAATTTGTTTTGTATATTTATTTTTCAATTCCATCTCTTAAAATTTAATTTTTATATTAATTTTGGTCCTTATTTTTATAATTGCTATTTGCTTTTTCCTTATCATTTTTTTATTGAAATTTTTTATCAATTAAATTTGGTCCTTATTCTTTTATTGTTACTTATTTTTTTTGAAATAATTTATGAAATGTTAATTATTATTATTTTAATTTATTCACCTTTTATTTTTTTTAATTTTTTAGATTTGATCTCTATTATTTTGATTATTATTTATTTTATTTAAGATAATTTATAAAATTATTTTTTTTTCAATTTCATTCTCATTCAACTTTTTAATTTGTAAGATTTGTTCCTCATTATTTTAATAAACTTGAGAAAAATAAAACATTAATAAGTTATTTTCCAGCTCATTTTCCATGACATAACCAAATACTGGAAAGTGTTTTCCAACTTATTTTCCATTACACTACCATAAGCCCACGCTACATAGAATCAACTAGATGCATATCGTGCAATGTCGCGGGCTTGTAATATATTTGCACGTTGATGTGGATATATAAAAATAATTTAAAAAAATTTATATAAAAAAATATTACAATTTATAATATTTTTTAAAAAAAATTACAAAATTAAATTTTTAACCAGATTAATATTTAAAAAACAAAATAAACAAAGAAAATTTTGAAAAAATCATAACAAAAAAAAAACAAAAGGAAAAAAACCCAATGCAGGGAAACATTGTAGCAATTTATAGTGTTTCATGAGAAAATCTACAGTTATAATTCTCAAACAGCTCAATATTAAAAATAATAAAATCGATAAAGATAATTTTGAAAAAAATCATAACAAAAAAAATCATGTGGAAGAACACTATAGCAATACACAGTGTTTAAAAAAAAAAACTACGAAGATAAATTCTCAATCAGCTCAATATGAAAAAAAAATCGACAAAGACAATTATGAAAAAAAAAATCATAAAAAAAACCATGTAGGGAAACACTGTAGCAATCCACAATATTTTTAAGAAAAAAACTACAAAACTAAATTTTCAACCAGCTCTATATAAAAAAATAAAATCAACAAAAACAATTCTGAAAAAAACACAAAAAATTAAAAAAAAAAAAAAAGACAATTTTGAAAAAAAAAAGCAAAAACAAATGAAAAAAATGGAAAAAAACATGTAGGGGAAGTTAAAGCTGACTTCTCAACTAGCTAAATATTAAAAAAAAATAAAAAAAATAATTTTGAAAAAAACATGTGGGGAAACACTGTAGTAAAACAAAAATCATGTAGGGAAACATTATAACAATTCACAGTGTTTTTTTAAAAAAAAACTACGAAGCAAAATCGATAAAGACCATTTTGGAAAAAAAAACAATTTATAAAATAAAAAGAAAAAAAGTCATGCAGGGAAATATTATAGTAATCCATAATGTTTTAAATAAAAAAATTGCATTACTAAATTTTCAACCAGTTCAATATTAAAAAAAAAATCGATAAAGATAATTTTGAAAAAAAACACAAAAACAAAAAAGAAGAAGATAATCATGGGGAAAAAAGAAAAAAAAATATGTAGAGCCCAAAAAAAGAAAAAAAAGAAAAAAATATAGGAAAAAACAAAATATAAAACAAAAAAACCGAACAAACATAACAAAAAAACATGAAAAAACAAAAAAAAAACATGTGGCGTGGGGAAAGCTACAGTACTTTCCTTATGCCTTTTAGAGTATTAGTTAACTAGACTGATGACAGTTTTATACTGTTGATCCACACTATTTTTTTAGTAAAATATTTAAATATTATAAGTGTATTTTTTTTAAAAAAAATGCAAATACTCAAGTTATATATATATAAAGGTAATCTTGATAATATGTAAAAAAAACTTTACACACGAGAAAAAAATAATATCGTTTAATTTTTAGCTAATTAAACATGGAATGACAAAATAAGATAAAAAAGAAAAAGAAAAAAAATAGGTGTAATCCAATTGGATTCAGCAAAGTAAACTTGTAATTTGGACATTAAAAAGCAAGCTAGTTTGAATTATCTTGAAAACTTGTATTCTAGGTCATGAATTCAAAATAATTCGATATAAAAAGAAATTGAAAATAACCACAAAACCATTTAAAAAAATCAAACGATGATATTGGAAAAGAAAATAATAAAAAAGATTTCAACCCCTATTAATATTTAAAACATGTGACTTGGATCATAAAACTAGAAGTACTATACATTAAAAAATTTAAAAGCCCAATCCATAGGAAATGAAACGTTAAAGGATGATTTGAAAAGAACAAAATCCTAAAAAAATAGCAATTAAAATAATAAGGATTAAAATTGAAAGCAAAAATAAATTAAAGGCTAATAACAAATTTTCATTTCAAAAGTTAAATTGAAAATAATAAAAACATTAACACAAAAAATTAAAAGAACAAGAACAAAAAAAATACACAATTAACTTGGATTGAAGGGTCAAGGAAAAAAATAAGTAATGAAAAGAAAATGGATCAAATTGAAAACATCATTACATGATAAAAGAATTGAACATGTAGAATTTTTCAACATGTATTTTTACAAAAAAATCTTAAATGTAAATTAAAAAACTTATGCACACATTTAATTAAATCATTCACAAAATTCACAAACTGTTTTGTAAATGAATAAAAAAAATTCATCAACAATAAATAAAAAACATAATTAAGAAAACCAAGAGACAAATGTAAATCAAGATATTTAATATCGCAACACAGGTAATTTACCTGATTATATTTAAACCAATTTATTTATTAAAATCAATTTGTAATGGAAATCAACACAAACATAAAATTTATTAATAAAAATAAAAAAAACATTTGTTATATAAGGTTGCACATATTAAAAATATTATAAAAAATAAATGTAATTTTATAGATGAATCATACTAACCTAAAAAAAATTAAACATGCCCACTATAATTAAAAAATAGTCTTTATTTAAAGAAAAGCTAAATAAGCCAAACAAAATCATGGAAAAGGGGTACTAATCAAAATTGTAAACCTCTAGTCAAAAATAGATAAATATGGATTAAATAAGGTGATTGTTAATTGAAAAATGATAAATTAGAAAGAAAATCATATGAATTGGGACAAATATTTTTAGGAGATCAATTTAAAATTTAGAGAAGCTAAAGTATAAAATAGTATATGAAATATTAGTTAATGATAAATCATGAAAATTCCCTAACTAGGTAAAAATAATAATTTGAAGGAGAAAATTTTGTAAATTGGGTGATGTTCTGTGTAAAATAAATGGAAATGTCAAATAAATCAATGTATAACCCTTTGCGCGAGAAATGTCGAATTTCATTATAATCCCCACATACAATCGCACTATTGGGACTAAAAATGGCAAAAAACTCAGAAAAAAAATATAATAATTATGAATAGAAATCTCCAAAGAATTAATCTAAGACCCAAGATGATTTAAGTAAATTATATGCTATGTGAAATTCAGATTTTTGGCATGAAATTTTCAACCATCTAGTTTTACAATAGTGAAGATATCTCTCAATTCGACTTTTGGATCGAGCTGAAATTTTACGTGAGGTCATAAGACATAATTTTTTACCTTGGGTTAAATGTTGAGGTCGATCGGAGTTTGGGAAGGTCCTGAAAATAAAGACACAGTATCAGGTCAGTGCAATAAACTGAAATTTGGGGGAAATAAGTTGGGGTATAATAGTAATTGACCCATAAAACCTAATGTCACTGTGCTTGATGCTACTATTCACGTGGAACAGTAGCTAAAAAGAGACAAAGAGGCTTCTTTCTTGCCTCTCTTCAAAAACCACCACTTGAGAAATCTTTTCAAATTGTGAGATTGAAGCTTGCAAATAGGTTTGTGATAAGAGAAATAGTTTTAGGCTGAAATTAAAAAGCTTGGTTGGGGGAGAGGAACTTGAGGGACAAGTATGGGTGATGAAAAGGAAGAAAAAATTGGTAAGAACTCTTCAATTTGAACTTGAAATTGTTGATAAAAGTGTTTTTCCTTAGTTTTCCTTCTTGATTTCATAGTTAGTAAATGATAATTGAAAAACCTTCAATGTTTTAATTCTAGGGTTCTTGAATATGTGTAGGAAATGAGAGTTTCTTTAAACATGGATTAATGATAATGCATGTTATGATGCATGAAAACACTTAGTGTGATTGTCAAATTTATCTCTCATGTAATTAAAATTCTAACAGTTTTACTAGCCAACTTCTAGTTAAATTTACAACTTGAAAATAATGTAATTTGAAGTTGGTGTCTTTATAAACTATATAGTTATGGATATTATCTTTTATATGAAACTAGTCTCGACTTAGTTGGAGTTGTATAACTCCAAATATGAGAAAAACACTGAGTAAGGGTTTAGACTAACATAGTATTGGATAGATTTCTTATGCTTTTATAATAAGTGAGTTTACACATGTAGATGGCAAATCTGGGTGTTGTGTTCTTCATAATAGTTGTAGCCTTATGTATTAGGCTTTCCATAAAGACAAACAATGCTCTAAAAAGAGTTTTGAAACTTTAGTTATGATTAAAACACCAAACAATGCTCGGGGTTGGGTGGACTAAACTAGCCAGGACTAATCAAGCTCTAATATTTACTTAGAATTTGTTGTTGATTAAAGGTTCTAACACTTGGAACGATGTAGTAAAAAATTGATGAAATGAACACTTAATGTTAATACCCATGTTTCGGCCTATAAAAATTTAGATGGGATAATCCTTGAGAATGTACATGTTGAACTTGATTGTGTACTACTTGGCAACATTGTGATGAGCATGATAAGGTTATGGAAAAGAATATGATCCTTGAACATATTAGTAGTCCTTCATAATTGGAATGTGTAGAACACCTTATGCCACGCGATAATAAATGAGAATTTGATGTTGCCACATGAAGAACACAAAAATATGTTTGATAGGGGAATGACATAGGTTGCAGGCACCTTAAGAGAGGATAGCAAAAAAAGACCTTTGCAATGTTTGATGGTTCCTCTGTAATAATGTTTGATGAATGTGTGATATTGTCATGGAATAGAAACATTACATGTTTCCTTTACTTCATAAACTTTGAAAGTGAATTTGGTTGTGGTTTATGTCCAAAACTAGGTTGAAGTATGGTCTTTAGGAGGAAAACTTGGTATTGACCATATCCATGAATTTAGGGAAAAGAAATGTCAAAATAGCTTAGTTTTCATTAACGATTGTTAATGTCAAAATGATTTAGTTTTTTCATTGATGATTTTCAGTGTCAAAATGAATTAGTTTTTTGTTGATGATTTTCAGTGTTAGAATGACTTAGTTTTCATTGACAATTTTCAGTGTCAACATGACTTAGTTTTTTGTTGATGATTTTCAGTGTCAGCATGACTTAGTTTTTTGTTAATGATTTTCAGTGTCAGAATGACTTAGTTTTCACTAAAGATTTTTAATGTCAAAATGACTCGGTTTTGTTGATAATTTTAGTGTTATGATGATGTAATTTCTATAGAAGACCTTCATTAAAATTAGAGATGAATGTCTTGTTACAATATTATTATTGTACAGTTATACAAATATGAGAGATGTTTGAATGAATGTATATGTGTTCTGGTATATGTGTGAAAATGGTCTTTGACATTACCTAAATAAAATATACTGAGTAATGGTCATTTTGTGTAGCAGGAGACCCGATCAGGATCTGATCTTCGACCGGGTGAGGACACACTACAAGAGGGGTAGGTAAGTGGTTTCCACCTTTAACTAATTATTATTAAATCCTTGAAGTATTTATACATAATGTTGCTACCTGATTCCAATCAATTAAAATTACTCATGAAAAATAATGAATAATGATGTGATTAGCTTCAGCTAATGGTATTCATATTGGATAATCAGGGTTAATTTATGAGAATAGCTTTGGCTAATCATATCCATATTGGATAACCGAGATTGGCTAATGGTATCCATATTAGATAATCGAGATTAAATAATGTGATTAGCTATGGCTAATGGTATCCATATTAGGTATCCATATTAGATAACCGAGATTAAATAATGTGATTAGCTTCCGCTAATGGTATCCATGTTAGATAGCCATGATTAAATTATAAGATTAGCTTTGGTTAATGGTATCCATGTTGGAAAGCCGAGAATGAATGACGAGGTTAGCTTTGGCTAATGGTATCCATGTTGGGTAACCAGGAATGAATAATAAAATTCGCTTTGGCTAATGACATCCATGTTGGATAGCTAGGAATAAGCATTGAAGATTAGCTTCAGCTAATGATATCCATGTTGGATAGCTGGTAATAAAGGATAAGGTTAACTTCGATTAATTGGGTCCATACTAAGATTACCTAGTAAGGAGTGTTGTGAACCATCTCATTTGAAAACGTTTACTAATACGATGAAATGAAGAATATGATGTGTTATTTGCAATAAAAATTAATGTTTAAAAAACCATATACAAAATTGATCATAGCTAGGAATAAATAGTTATGCATAGAAGAATCCTATATTTACAAGGATTCCTAGACCATAATACATGTCATCAATTGTTTGTTGAACATAGCTCAAATAAAATAATACGGTATAAGGTTATATGAAGATGTTGTGTAAAATATTAAACATAGTTCGGTAGGAAGATATTAATAGCCGAATTTGTTGGCAATCAAATAAGTTTGCTAGAATTATTGTCATCTGCAAGGGGATGATTGGATTATACTTAGTGGCCATAGTATCGGCGACTAAGGATGAGATATTAATGATACTTAGTGGTCGCTGACACGATCAAAGAGTTAATGTCTTATCCCAAGTGCAGGAGTGTCGAAGTAATAAATAACCCTGTAAGACCGGGGTCGAACCACAGGGAGGTGAACTATATAGAATTATAAATAAAAAAAAAGATTTGAAGAGAGTTTTGAGATGTGATAATGATGTAAGGATTTAAACAAAGATAAAACAATTGTCAAGGTTAGAGGATCCACTAATGTTATTTTAAATAAGTATAATATAAACTCTTTTTATTACTTGACTAGAAATCACACACAAAGGAGGTTCCACTCGGATTATAAATTGTTAACATGATTACATTAATTATCTTATTCGAGTAATGCCAATACTTGTAAATATTATCAGGTATTCATGGTGATAACTTATGTTAACAATAAATCAAGTTCATTTCATAGCACAAGTGTCAGTTATACCATACAGTTGGGCTATGAAAGTGCTAAGTATTTATTGTAGCAAGGGTTGTTCAATACAAATCTAGATTAACCATTTAACAAGCAAGGTATTAAGAGTGAGTAAGATAATAAATATAAAACATGCTAGTATCAAACATTAAAGTCATGTTGAGTTTATACTATACTTATTCTTACACCATTAGTGTAACCTTTTCACCTTGACATAATAAACTTAGTTGAACATTATGAATAAGAGAAACATAGATAAACAAGAGGAGAACATGATTATATAAGTATAATAAAGGAAATGAAAGGCATAAACAAGAAATTGATGAAAGCAAAACATAAGCATTACAAAAATATAAAGAGAGAGAGCAAGAACATGATCTTGATCTGAAAACTAAGATGCCTAAATGTATGGAATATGCCTCCTTTTATAGGCCAAAATTCAGAACTATTGATTTGATGACTAATTGTTGAGCGGGTGGCCACCTCTTGACTTGGTAAAAATCATTATCTTCTTATCTGCAGAGAACGTCATTGCTAATATCAGAATTTGAGCAAATAGTATTCATGAAAGTTCTGAGAAATTATCTCAGCTTTCCAACAAAATAAGAATAGGTGTATTTGGACTTCTAGAACTTGATATATGGGTTAAACACTAAATAGTGTTTGGGCTGCAGGACAGATTTCAACCTCTCTATTGTTGCTACAATTTGAACTTGAAAACGGTCCTTTTAAATCTTGGACTCTTCATGAAAGTTTTAGGACTATGTCTTAGCTTTCCATATATATAAACCAGACCTAAATCCAAGTTCTACAGCTCCAGTTGTAATCCAATAACTGAATAGTGTTCCAGTTTGGACTGAACCAGCATCTCTTTTCTAAGCTTAACCCTCTCTTTGTCTTCTCAATTTCAGTAGTTAAACTCATCAATCAATCCTTTGATTTATGTGATAGGTCTACATTTAAGATGAACATTTACCATACATTAAAGGTATTTATATTATTAGACATGTTATTATAAAACATGCTTTAGTTAAGGAGATATTGATACTTCAAGTGCAAAATAATGATATAAAACCTTGATAAAATGCACTTTTAAGTACTAATCAGTCACAATGTCGGTGACTAAGGATAAGAAATGAACGATACTTAATGACTGCAATATCAATGACCAAGGACAAAATATAAATTGATAGTTGACGATTAATTACTAATATATATATGAATATAACAACTTTTGATGTTTAATTGCTAAAAGAATGATGACCAAGGAAGCAAAGTATGAGTTGGTTAATTATAAGATGATGATGTAGATTCTCCTTTTCCTATACTTCTATTTAAATTGACAAGTCCTTTAAATTAAATCATGGGCAACGAAAGTTACTTCCTAGTTGTCCTTAATAAAAAGGGAATTCATGTGGTTGTCTTTGTTTTGAATGGAGACCATTGTGTTGTTGTTTCCAATTAGTAGAAACTACGGTGTTATTGTTTTCAAATAATAAAAACCATTGAAACTATCTTCGATTGTATAATGAAAACCATTGTGTCAGACCATTAACCAATGCTTAAAAATATATATGACAGGGGGGTTGATTGGCAACTTAAGACAGAATATTATGTAATGTACTATTAAGTCAAAGTAAATGTTAATGGTGTGATAATATAACAAACGGTTATGATACCTAGAAAATAGAAGATATGATAATGTTACAAACAAATTATGTTAAGATGACTATTATATAGAGAACAAACATGATTTAACATGGCAAACATACTCCATGCTTATTCTTTTTCTTTATTTGTAGTTGAACTCCCTCATGGAGTTGTCTCACCATCTTTGCCTTCTTTTCACCATCTAAATTTACCATTTCTTTAAAAGGTAAAGGAATTAAGTCCATAGAAGTTAGTGGAATAAACCCATAAACAATTTGAAAAGGAGAAAAGCCAGTGGTCGAATGCACGGTTCTATTATAAACAAACTCAATAAAAGACAAACATTCTTCCCAACTTTTCAAATTCTTTTGAATAACAACATGCAAAAGTTGGGATAAAGTTTTACTCACTACCTCAGTTTGTCAATCTGTTTGAGGATGACAAGTTGTCAAAAATAAGAGTTTAACTCACAACTTCCCCTATAAAGTTTTTTAAAAGTAGATAAGGAACTTAACATCATGATCTAACACTATACTCATAGGAATGACATGCAAATGTACAATCTCTACAAAGAACAAGTCTGTGATATGAGATGCATCATCTATTTTATGGTATGCAATGAAATGCATCATCTTAGAAAACCTATCAACCATAACTAAAATAGAGTTTCTACCTTTTTTTGACTTAGATAAATCTAAAACAAAGTCCATAGAGATATCTACCCAAGGTTCAGTTGGCACAGGCAATAATGTATACAGGTCTATGTAGTTGTACTCTAGATTTTGTTTTTTTTACAAGCAATGCACTATTCACATATTCGTTGCACATCCTTTTTCTTCTTTGGCCAACATAAATGCTCATACAATACATCCAAGGTTTTCCCAACGCCAAAGTGACCCATTACACCACCCTCATATGCTTCACAAACAAGCAATTCACATAAAGAACTAGCAAGAACACACAATCTATTCTCTTTGAACAAGTAATCATCCATTAAATAACTTACCAAAAGCTAAATGTCCACATGCATTATAAATCTCGACAAAGTCATAATCATTAACATATAATTCCTTCATATATTCAAAGCCTAGAAATCTAGTATTCATGGTGTTTAGAAGAACATACCCATGTGAAAGTGCATCAGCCACTATGTTTTCTTTGTCTTACTTATACTTGATTACATAAGAAAAAGTTTCAATAAATTCAACCCATTTTGCATGTCTCCTATTCTACTTACCTTGTCCTTTTAGATTCTTAGATGACTCATAATTTGAATGGATTATGAACTCTTTTGGCCACAAGTAATGTTGTTATGTCTCAAGTGCTCTTACTAACACATAAAGTTCTTTATTATAAGTGAGATAGTTCAAGGTCGCCCCACTTAACTTCTTACTAAAATACACAATAAGTCTCCAATCTTGCATCAAAACAACACTTATTCCTATTCCAAATGCATCATATTTTATTTCAAATGCTTTCATAAAGTTAGGTAAAGTCAAAACAGGTGCAGGGCATAATTTCTCTTTCAAAAGAATAAAAGCCAATTCTTATTCCTTCCCCTATTTAAACCTAACTAACTTTTTAACAACTTCATTTAAGGGTGCAACTATTGTACTAGAATCTTTCATAAAATGCCTATAAAAACTAGCTAACCCATGAAAACTCCTTACCTCACTTACCGATTTTGGTATAGGTCAATCCCAGATGACCTTAACTTTTTCCCTATCCATCTCGATACCCTGTGCAGTTACAACATAGTCAAGAAACATAATTTTCTCCATGCAAAAGGTACACCTTTTAAGATTAGCATATAATTTCTCACTACACAACACATTAAGTACATTATGCAAATGATCAAGATGTTCAGTTAAGTTCTTGTTATAGATCAAAATGTCATCAAAATACATAACCATAAACTTACATATGAATGCATGCAACACATGATTCATTAAACGCATAAATGTACTAGGTGTATTTGTAAGTTCAACCAGCATCACTAACCATTCATACAAACCATGCTTCATCTTAAATGTTGTTTTCCACTCATCACCTCTTTTCATCCTAATCCGATGGTACCTACTATTCAAGTCAATTTTAGAGAAAATGCAAGAGTTATGTAACTTATATAACATGTCATCAAGCCTAGGAATGAGATGTTTATACTTTATCATTAAGTTGTTGTTGGCTCGACAATCAACACATATCCTTCATGTTCCATCCTTTTTAGACACAAGTAACACGAGTACAGCACACGAGCTCATACCCTCACGAATATACCCCTTTTTCATCAGCTCATCAACTTGCCTTTGAAGCTCCTTCATCTCCTCGAGATTGCTTTTACATACTGGTTGGTTAAGAATTGAAGCTCCAGGTACGAAATCAATCTGATGTTTTATCCCCCTTAATGGTGGAATTTCGCTAAAAATATCATTGGGGGAACAAATCATCAAACTCTTACAACAAAGAAGTAGCAACACTAGACACAATATGATCAAGGTCGTTAGTATTAAAGTAAGTACTCTTTGCACACAAGTAAAACCATTGGCTTGTTAGTGAAAAATATAGATCTGACCTCACCCTCTTTAGCATAAAAATTGGGTTGTTTCTTTAGTTTTTTCATACAATTCTCATTACCCTTCCTGATTTTCTTTACTCCTCCTGTCTTACCTCCACTCTCAGCCAAATTTGGGTGTTTTTTAGTAGTGGTCGAATGGTCTGATTTATTTGGAGTGTTGGTCAAATATTTGTTTGTGTTTGGATGGGTGGCCGAATGGATTATAGGGGTGTTTTGGGTTCTGGCCGAATCTGATGGTCTTCTCTCCCCTTGTTCCTCACATTGATTTTCTCTTCCCATAGCCTCGTGCTCATTTTTTAGCTTTATTTTATCATCATACACTGGTTTGGGTGAAAGAGATACAAGAGTGATGGTTTTACCATTATTTACAATGATATACCTATTTTTAACCCCATCATGAATTGTCTTCCTATCATATTGTCATGGTCTCCCCAACAAGATGTGAGTTGTTTGCATTAGTACCACATCGCACAAAACTTTATTAACATACTTCCCAATTGAAAATGAAACCACAACTTGTTTAGTCACTTTCACTTCACCATTATCATTCAACCATTGCAATCTATATGGTTTAGCATGCTTAACAGTACAAAAATTTAGTTTACTAACAACGGTGGTACTACAAACATTAACACAACTTCCACTATGTATAATTAAACTATACATCTTGTTTTGTGCATGACAACGTGTATGGAAGATGTCTCCCTTTGTTGATTAGTTTTATATTCCTTGATCTGAACTTGAAGTGCTCACTTTATAACCAAGGACTTCTCAACCAGTAATGCTAACGCGTCCCTATCACAATCTTTCAATGGCGGCATGCCTTTATAATCAAATCTGTTAGTTTCAGATTTGATATTACCATTATCTCTAATCAACATGATTCTTATCCTGGCAAGGTTAGAGCATTTGGGATGCTTGTTGGAGGCTCTGGCATTACTCCAATGTTTCAAGTATGCTATCAAGATTATTTCAGTGCTCCAGTTTTCACTTTTTTGCCATCTTTAGCATGCAATGATCTTTGGCTATTGCCTTTCATATAGTTTTTGGTGATCACCAATATATTGTATCTTGATGTCTCGTCTTCAGGTTGCTAGAGCCATATTAGAGAATCCGAATGACAAGACAAAGGTGCACCTCATTTTTGCTAATGTTACATATGAGGACATTAATTCTTTTAAAGGTAAGCTGCAGCTCTATTATCATATGATGCTCTGTTGTAGCTCCCATTCAAGTGAAGTATTGAGCTGATGTGCCTTACGCTAGGTTAAGTGGTGCCCTAAGAGTTGCATATCATGCAGTACCATCTATTTAGCGGGATAACAAACCATAATAAACCTTGGCATCTTTTAAGATTTAGTGAGACATAAGGTGCAAATACCTCAGCAGTTAGGTCTCTGCTGGCAAGCTTTGTTGCAATTGATCCCCAAAAATGGAAACTATTTGAAATTATCTTTTGGGTGCAGAGCAGTTTTAGCTGCATACAAATTGACCATGCAGACGCATAGCAGTTATTAGAATGAAGAGAATTTACAATAATGGGAAAGCATATGGGATCCTCAACAATTGGAAGTTCTGAAGTTTTAGTGCTCTTACCTGACTTTCTCAACCTTTTTCACAGGATTTCATACCTGCACATTTGCTCATTTATGCCACTCCAGGGAGAAAAAAATAGGAAAAGAAAGTGTTTTGTTAAAAAACAAATTCTTGAGAATAGGCATTTTTGGCATCAATGAAACCTACTTTAGTGTATACTGAATGAAAACTTGGGGAATGACAAACCATCATTGATTTACCACGTGCTAAGACTTCATGGTTGCTAATTCAGTGGAGCTAAAACTTCACTGGGAACCAAAAAACTTGGCTAATAGTGTCGGTTTATTGAGAAAGACGAATCTTTTCAAAAATACCTCTAGAAAGATTTGATAACATGAAGAAAAACTAGGAACTAAAAACCACCTTAATTCTAAGCTAAGACATGAATAGTGATGTCAGCTTTCTTGTTGGAATTTTGTCAAAGCTTCTTGGGGTTTTGTTTTCGGTTCAAGAGGATGTCATAGTCTGCTCTGTCTTTTGAATATTATCATTACATGTAAGATGCCTGTGTTCCTTCTCTGTGTAGTCAGAAAGGGGCAATTTGCTATGTTTGGCAGAAAGATCGTGAGTGGAATATCTATGCGTGCTCGTGAGGGGTTTGGGAGATCGGTTCCTTGTCCAGCATAGCTGCTTGAAGCAAATTCCTGTGATCCAGCCTTGAAAATCTGATTGAATCTATTGAATTTGTTAACAAAAGTGGATGAGTCTTCTATTCTGTATGACGGCATGATCATGGTTGCGTAAACTTGTGCGTGGCTACTGTTCTGCTGGTAGGTCCTTCTTCATAGCGCCACCTAACTGAAACAGGTTTCTCATGCTCGCTGGGCCATTGATGTCTGTACTTGTATATGGTATGGTCGATGATAACTCTGTGATTGATCAAATTGCCTTGTTGGATGATATTTTCTCGTCAGCCTCCTTAGGTCTGGGATGGTGGTGTTGGCTTTGTATCCAAGGAAATGATTCAAACCTACTGCCCTGCACCAGCATCAGATATCTACAAGGAGTGCTTACTAATTTCCATCATGCAATCTGCAGATTCTAAGATGTGGACCACCACCTATGAACAAGGCCATGACTGCTCACCTTGAAGTTCTTGGATACGCAGCTGAGATGCTGTTCCCTCTATTTGGATGGGTATGCATCATGGGTTCAATAAAAAGACTAAATTGGTATTTTGGTTCCCCATGTCTGATATCAACTGCTAAGCTTGGAGCTGGGGAAATGGAACATTAGTTTTTCCTTTTAACTTAGAGATAAATTTTCCTTGAGTTGCTTTAATCCGTATTGGTTCTCCAGTTGATCCTTAGATTTGAGGATTTCTGTTGACCAGATTTTGCGTGACTTAAAAGTACAGTACCTAGTAGTTGAATGATAAGCCAAGTTTATAATGGTATTAACTCTGTATTAAAAAAAATATGGTAATAATTATTTTTTAAAAAGAGTTTTTAAAATTATATTAAAATAATATTGTTTATGTTTTAAAATTTATTTTTAATATTAATATATCAGAACAATTTAAAACAACAAAAAAATATTTAAATAAAAAAAATATTTTTAAAAAACCCAACTAGACTGTAAAAACAAATATCCATTTTGTTTCGGTAATATTGTGAGGTTTTGTTTTAACTACAAATTTTAAAGTGTGTTGTTAATATATAAACATATTATAGTTTTTTATGAGTTATAATGAAAACTTTATCTTGTAATTTTAGTTAAAAATAACTATAATTTATAGTTTTTTAAAATGAAAATTTATTTTTTAAAACAGGCAAGAGGGCATAATATCCTAACCTAAAAGCTGAAGTAGACCCGAAAAGAGTAGATTTGAATTTATTACCCAATACTTCTACGAGGTTTTAGGTGTTAACCCCCCTTTGTCATTGTTCATATAACAACGAATTTAGAGGGTTTTTTTTTTTTTTTTTAATATTTTATTGATTTTAAATTTGTTTTTTATAAATTATTTAAATTTATTTTAAATGAAGATATCGCAATCTCAAATAAATATTTAAATATTTAATTTATACTCAATTTTACGATCATCTAATTTTATTATCATATAATTAAGTAAAAATAGTATTTTTAAAAAAATTCTTAAATCTAGTAGAGTTCATCATCTAGATCTTGTATTTGATAAGTTAAACCACAAAACCTGGATTGATCTAATATGTTGATGTCTTAATATTAAAAAAAATTATTTTGAATATTTTAAAAGTCAAACCATATTTTTTACTGGTTTTCCGAATTATTTTTAGATTTTTCAAATTAATTGGGTTACATCAGAATAATTTTTATATAATTATTAAGCTAAATAAAAAATCAAATCAGGAGATTTTAAAATTAACTTGTTAAGTTAAACTTAATAATAATGATAAATATTTTTTTATACCTGTACATTATTTGAGACATAACACAATAAACTATAAATAACTCAACATGTCTAAGAGATCACTCTTTCTTGTATTCAGAATAACTTGAAGTTATAGTAGCAGTTAGCGAACATCAATCCACTCAGATTAAGAGAGTATTTAAAAATATAATAGCAGTTAATTTTTAAAATATTATTTATTTAGAAAAATATTAAAATAATATTTTTTATTTTTAAAAAATTATTTTTAATATCAACATATTAAAAAAATTAAAAAAATATTTTTTAAAAATAATAATTTTAAAAAAATCAAATTAAAAAAAGAGTTAAAACTCGCTTTCAAAATGGTGCGTAATCCACATGGTGCTTGTCCTACATGGCCACTAGATTTTACTACCTTTTTGCTTTAGAATAAAAGTGATGAAGGACACTCCTTTCAATTTTAAAGGTACTAGTATATTGACGGTCGCTCTCTCATAGATTAATATCAATTTAAAAAAATATATAAATTTTTCTTTAAAAGCACGGAGGATTTTTTAAGTGTTATTAAACCTAATCAAGTAGGTTAATTTTGAAATATTCCGACTCAATTCTTTGTTTAATTCAAGTTTTTAATTAAACAATGTGAAAGTTAACTCAACTTATATCAATCGATTTTACAAGTTCAAATGCAACTTTGATGATCGATAGAAACATGATTTAGCTTTCAAGGAAACTTCAAGATGATAATTTTTTAAAAAAATATTAAAACGATGACAGATTGGATTGACCTCACCCCCCCTCAACGGGTCATGGACTCTATTAAGTTTAATAATATTTTTTTAATTAAATGATAAAAACAGATGGTCATAAAATTGAGCATCAATCTAAAAATAAACACTTATTTGCGATAATTATTCCTAGAAAGAAAATAAAAATCAATAATGCAGTTTATTTCCCTACTAATCCAATATTAAATGATGAAATCAAAAATGAATAAATTAAAAATAATTAAAAGATAAAAAAACATATTATATTGGTGGGTAAACTTGTCAAACTTGTGAATCGGGTAAGCTGAGCTAGTACGCCAAACCTGTGAATTGGATCATGGACTCCACTGAGATTATACTTTGTTTTTTTAATCTATTTTTTATTTAACTACATGATAACAAAAATAGATGATTGCAAAATCAAACACCAACCCAATATCGAGATTGTTTTTAGATCACGATAATCTCATAAAAGGCGAAACAAAACCAATTATGAAACTGAATTATCAATTAACCTAATATTTAAGGATGAAAAAAATTAATATATAAAATTTAAACTTTCCAAACCTGCAAATGACACGACCAAAAGATTGATGTCTTTTCCCAAGTGCAGGAGTGTCGAAGTAATAAATAACCCGGCAAGACCGGGGTCGAACCATAGAGAGGTTAATTGTATAAATTATAGTTAACAG
This sequence comes from Populus deltoides, assembly GCA_015852605.2. Classification (NCBI taxonomy): domain Eukaryota; kingdom Viridiplantae; phylum Streptophyta; class Magnoliopsida; order Malpighiales; family Salicaceae; genus Populus; species Populus deltoides. The sequence continues at coordinate 9,667,787 of CM027588.2, read as the reverse complement.
CAACACAATAACAACAACAATAATAGTAATAATAATAATAATAAAGAAGAAGAAGAAGTTGATGAGAACTTTGAGATGGAAGATTAACGTAAGGATTAAACAATGATAACAACAAATGTCAAGGTTAGAGGATCCACTAATGGTACGTCAAACAAGTATAGTATAAACTCTTACTAATCAACCGGAAACCACACACAAAGGAGGTTCCAATCGGATTATAAATTGTTAACATGATTACATTAGTTATCTTATTGAATAATGCTAATACTTGTAAATGTTGTCAGGCATTCATGATTATAGCTTATGTTAACAACAAATCAAGTTCCTTTCATAGCTCAGGTGTCGGTTATACCATACAAGTATGGGCTATGAAAGTACCAAGTATTTGTTGTACCAAGTGTTATACAACATAAATCTAGATTAACCATTAAACAAGCAAAGTATTAAAAGTGAACAAGATAACAAATATAAAGCATGTTAATATCCAACATTAAGGTCCATGTTAAGTTTATATTATACTTATTCTTACACCATTAGTGTACCCTTTTCACCTTGACATAATTAACTTAGCAACACATAATGAAAGAAAGAAACATAAATAAACAAGGAAAGGAAATGAAAAGCATAAGCAAGAAATTAATATAAGCAAAACTTAAGCATTACAAAATATAAAGAGAGAGCAAGAGCATGATCTTGATCTGAACACCAAGATGCCTAAATACATGGCAAATGCCTCCTTTTATAGGCCAAAATTCGGAACTATTGATTTGTTGACTAATTGATGAGTGGGTGGCACATCTTGACTTGGTGACAATCCTTATCTTCTTGTCTGCCAAAAACGTCATTGATGACGTCATAATTTGAACAAACTTAAATCATGAAAGTTCTAGAGAATTGTCTCATCTATCCAGGGTAAAAATTTGAGATCATTTGGACTTCTAGAACTCGAGATATGGGCTGAACACTAAACAGTGTCTGGGCTGCAGGACAGATTCAGACTTCTTTATTGTTGCTGCAATTTGGACTTGAAAACGGCCTTTTTAAATCTTGGGCTTCACATGAAAGTTGTAGGCCTATGTCTTATCTTTCCATCCATATAAAATGGACCTAAATCCAAGATCTACAGCTCCAGATATGACCCAATTACCGAACAGTGTTCCAATTTGGACTGCACCAGCATCTCTTTTCTAAGTTTGGCCATCTCTTTGTCCTTTCAATTTAAGTACTTCAACTCATCAATCAATTCTTTCATTTATATGATAGGCCTGCATTTAAGATGAACATTTACCATAAATTAAAGGTATCTTATATTATTAGATACGTTATTATAAAACATGCTTTAGTTAAGGAGTTATTGATACTTCAAGTGCAAAATGATGATATAAAACCTTGATAAAAATGCACTTTTAAGTACTAATCACACCCCCCAACCAGCTTATTACTAGTCCCTAGTAATCAAAGCGTTAAAATAGAAAAAAAAAACAATTTGCAAATTCCACAAAGCAAGGCATTCATCATTCAACTTCCATTAATCTATCCAGATAAACAAACTCTCATTAAATTTATATATCTGCTCAATACCCCCTTAAACAAAATATTAATAAACCTTCCTTTTTATGTGCTCAATGTATGAAAACATAGATGATGGGGCTTTTATTGGAAGAAAACAATATTCTGTTCTAATGTTTAAGGTTAACTTCCTTGGGTTGGGATTATTATCTTCTTTTTTTTTTCTTTTTTTTTTCTTTCTTTTTCAATATATATACATATACTTAAAACACAATGCATCTTTAACCCATGTAACGAGCTTTCTGCTAATGACTCCCAGACCAGTTGGTCTTAAGGCATTAGGTGTTGAGACACCCCTACGAGCTTAGTAACTCGGGTTGCAGATACTGATACGTAGATAGTGCAATGTTTGATTCCCTTAAGCTTTTCTCCTTAACCCATGTAACAAGCTTTGGGCCAATAGCTCCCAAGTCAGTTGACTTTAGGGTATTAGGTGTTAAAACACCCCTTCGGGCTTAATTGCTTAGGTTAGGGAGGCTACGAAATCAAATTTATCTACGTTTTTATTATCATCATTTTTTATTATTATTATTTTTTTTTTGTTTTTTGTTTTTTTTTTTTGCAAATTATAGACTATCCCTATCCCTTAGTTGTTACCTTTCACAAAAGAACATAAATAATGTAATAATCCAATATGCAACCCACAATCATATGTTAAAGTGTGTGTGTGAAAATGAAGGTTTAAGAATACTTGTTAAATGAGTATATGAGCAGAATCATGTGATAAGAATGCGAGAGTTTGTAAACCTGAATATTTCAAGAAGTATTCTAATAGGCCTTGTTATGAATATTGCAAATGACCATTAGAAAATATTTACTAAGATGCGTCTCAAGAGTCAATAAAATTCCCCTTACTCGCCATCCTAGTAAGAACAGTTTAGCCAAATGGTTTTTTTTTTTTATATACTACTACCCTCTCCCCCCAACCAAAACGAGACATTGTCCTCAATGTCATAAGGTAGAAATATAGAGTATAGAAGACATCACCAAACAACGAACACTAACAAACTCGAAACACACTTAAACAAACATAAGAAATAACAAAACAAAATAATATGCTATTAATAAAACAAAAAACATAAATTTTTACAAACTAAGACTCAAATCGTAGTTGTGATTGTGGCTCACATCTTCCCTTGGTTTTACGTCCAAGAACGGCTTAAACGCCCTCTATGGGTCGGGGATAGGCTTCCCATCCAGTTTTCTTAAAAGCGGCAAGCAAAGGGGTCTTTTTAGTCGATTCCCAAGACTAAGTCGATCATGTTCTTTATGGAATTGTGTCATAAGTCCTGAAATGCACGGTGCACATCTCCACCAGGATATGTCTCAAAAGTCAATAGAAGATTATCTAAAGATTCCTTATGTTTTGAAATAAATCCACGAGTTTTGACAATTTTCACAAGCTTTGCAGAACACATGTGTGTCTTTGAACATGGTGGGCCAGTAAAATCCACTTTGTAGGATTTTTGCAGTGGTCTTTCTTGATGAGAAATGACCCCCACATGCCTCAGAATGACAAAATTTAATGACACTACTTACCTCATTGTCAGGAATGCATCTTGAAATATTTGATCAGGACAATATTTGAATAAATAAGGGTCATCCCAATAAAAGTTCTTTACTTCATTCAAGAACTTTCTTTTGTCTTGGGTACTCCAATGAGCCGGCAATTGTCCTGAAACAAGAAAATTAACAATATTAGCATACCAAGGCATTGTAGAGACGGAAAATAAAGATTCCGTCGGGAAAGTAGTCATCGATTGGTGTGATGTCGGATCTCGAATCTGTTGTCAATCTTGACAAGTGATCTGCGACAACATTTTGGTGCCTTTCTTGTCTTTGATCGTGATATCAAATTCTTGAAGTAACAAAATCCACCGAACCAATCTAGCCTTAGAATCTTTCTTAGAAAGAAGATATTTCAATCTTTGCATGATCACTAAAAACAATATGGTGAGCCAACAAGATAAGACCTGAATTTTTCACATGCAAATACTACCGCAAGTAATTCTTTTTCGATGGTGGTGTAATTCATTTGAGCACTATTCAAAGTTTTACTTGCATAGTAAATCACATAGGGTTTCTTATCTTTTCTTTGTCCCAAGACAGCACCTCACGGCATAATCACTAGCGTCACACATTATTTCAAAAGGTAATGACCAATCGGAGGTTGAATGACAGGAGCGTAAGTAAAGCGGGTTTTTAAGTTTAACAAAGGCTTCTTCACAATGTTCGATCCATTCAAAAATATTATCCTTTGTTAGAAGGTTACTCAAGGGCTTAGATATCACACTAAAATCTTTGATGAACCTTCTATAAAAACCAAGCATGTCCTAAGAATGATCTAACATCTTTATGATTTTGGTGTTGGCAAGTTAGCAATTAACTTCGATTTTAGATTTGTCAACCTCAATTCCTTTGGATGAAACAATGTGACCAAGTACAATGCCGTTTGTTACCATAAAGTGACATTTTTCCCAATTCAATACAAGATTCTTCTCTTCACACCTGCTCAAAACCTTTTCTAAGTTAATCAAACAATCATCAAATGAATCGCCAAAAACAGAAAAATCATCCATAAAAATTTCAAGAAAACGTTCAACCATATCACTAAATATCTCGAGCATGCATCTTTGAAACGTGGCTGGTGCGTTACATAATCCAAAAGGCATCCTTCGATATGCAAAAGTACCAAATGGACATGTGAAAGTAGTCTTCTCTTGATCTTCCAATGCAATTTCAATTTGGTTGTAACCTGAATAGCCATCTAGGAAACAATAAAATTCATGACCTGCAACTGTTTCTAGGATTTGATCCATAAAAGGTAAAGGGAAATGATCTTTTCTAGTCATTGAATTTAGTTTCCTATAGTCAATGCACATCGCCAACCCAGTAATAGTCCTAGTTGGAATTAACTCATTTTTCTCATTTGTTATCACAGGTGACTCGGACTTCTTGGGTACAACTTGGGTAGGACTTACCCATTTCTTTGTCGAAATAGGATAAATGATTCCATTATCTAGAAGCTTAATGACTTCATTTTTCACTACTTCTTTCATATTAGGATTAAGCCTTCTTTGCATTTCTCTAGAGGGTTTAGCATTTTCCTCCAAATAGAACCTGTGTGTGCAAATCAAAGGACTAATTCCTTTTTTATGGCTATGGTCCATCCTAATGCATTTTTGTGATTTTTCTGAGTTTGTAATAACTTACCTTCTTGATGTGCATTAAGTTTGGAAGAGATTATTACCGGAAAAGTTTCATTTTCTCCCAAAAATGAGTATTTGAGATGGAATGGTAATGGCTTCAAATCCGGTTTTGGTGGTTGAACACTTGAAGGTATGGACTCAATTGATCGTGGTGGCAATTCCTCAATTTTGGTCTCCAACTATTTGCCTTTGATTCTTCAACGAAAATAAACCATTTGCAAATCTTGATTCATTAATCTCAATTTCACTAGAAGTGGTTTGAAATTGGTCATGAACTAATTTTTCAGTAAAGTCCACTTCCTGTAAATCATTATCATCTCCAGGTTGCTTGCAAATGTTGAAAATATTCATCTCCAATGTCATGTTTCCAAAAGATAGCTTCATTAGTCCATTCCTACAATTAATCAATGCATTAGAAGTTGCAAGAAACGGACGTCCTAAAATAACAGGAAATGAATTACATGCTTCAACAGGTTGTGTATCCAAGACAATAAAATCCACAGGGTAAATGAATTTATCGACTTGTACTAGCACATCTTCAATTATTCCTCTAGGCACTTTTACAGATCTATCGGCAAGTAAAAGAGTTACGGGTTGGTTTTAACTCACCTAGATTGAGACTTTGAAAACTGAATATGGAAGTAAATTCACACTAGCTCCAAGATCAAGTAAAGCTCTTTCAATTTTATGTTCTCCAATAAAGCATGAAATTGTAGGACAACCAGGGTCTTTATATTTCAAAGCATTATTGTTTTGAAGAATAGCACTTACTTGTTCGGCTAAAAAGGCTTTCTTTTTCACATTGAGTTTCCTCACAACGGTACGGATCTTTCAAAAATTTAGCGTAAGAAGGAACTGTTTAATAGCATCCAACAAAGGTATATTGATCCTTACCGTTTGAAAGTTTCAAGGATTTTGAGTTGTGATTGACTTTCCTTTGTTTGGTCATGGCATGAGGAAATGGAAGTCTTTGGCGGAGAATCGGTCTTTTTCTTTGCAATGATCGGATTCAACCCCTTCCTTACCCTTAGAGATTGACTCATCATCATTCTCACAAGGTTCAAGAATGGGTTTTTCAATAACCTTACCAATCGCGAAGAGTGATGACGATTTGGCTTGATCCATGTGCTGGCTTCCCGAACTACTTGCATTCGCATTGTATTGCCCCTTTGGATTTTGTTGAGGTTGAGATGGAAACTTACCTTTCTCTTTGAAACTAAGAGCAGTTGTGAACTTTGCAAGAGTATCTTTAAGATCTGTCATGCTTTGAGCAAGTTGAGTGTTAATTGTCTCTTGCTTTTCCATGAATGCATGCAATGTTTCCTCAAGATTTCTTCTAGGAGGTGGAGCATAAGGAGGTGCATATCCATGAGAATTTTGGAAGTTATGGTGTGCTTGAAACGGTGGTTGTGAAGTTTGTGCATTATTGTTATCACTCTTCCAATTGAAATTTGGGTGATTTCTCCAACCAGGGTTGTATGTTTGCGAGTATGGGTTATGATTGGGCCTTTGGAAACCTGTTTAATGCATGGGCTTGTTCATGGAGACATTCCCTAAAAGAGGGCAAAGTTGGACAGTCATGGGTTGAATGTTCATTGGTTTCACAGATTTGACACACAATGTCTTGAACAGATTTTAGTTGACCACTCTTTTTAAATTCTAATGCCTCGACTTTTTTAGCTAAAGATGCAAACTTGGCTTGGAGGTCATGATCTTCCCTAAGGTTGTACATACCTCCACTAGATGTATGAGGTTGGGTTTTACTTGGTGCCTCATAAGTTCTGTAGTGTCCCAATTTTGTGCATTTTCAGCTAGCAAGTCTAGGTATTCCATGGCTTCATTGGGGTCTTTATCCTCAAAAGTTCCATTGCACATTAATTCAACCATTTGCCTATCTCTAGGAGTTAACCCTTCATAAAAATGTGAAACTAATCTCCATGTTTCAAAACCATGATGGGGGCAAGTATTAAGCAAGTCTCGATATCTATCCCAACATTGGTAAAATGTTTCTCCTGGTTTTTAAGAGAAAGTGATTATTTGTCTTTTGAAAGAGTTTGTCCTGTGAGATGGAAAAAACTTCTTTAAAAATTGTTGTTGCATATCATCCCACGCATACGAATGGATCCCGGTCTCAAATTTTGTAGCCATGTTTTAGCTTTATCTTTTAATGAAAAAGGAAAAAGCTTTAACCTAATGGTGTTCATGCTACAATTTGAGTCATTATAGATGTTACTGGACCTCCTCAAATTCCCTTAAATGCAAGTATGGATTTTCTAAATCTAAACCATGAAAAGAAGGTAAAAGTTGAATAATGCCTGGCTTAAAATTAAAATGAGATGCATCAAGGGGAAAAACTATGCATGAGGGTGCACTTGTTCTTGTGGGATTCATGTGGTCTCTAAGTGTTCTAACCCGAATATTCTCATTATTCTCATTATGAAGCGATTGGTTATCTTCTTCGGCCATATTTTCTGAAAATGATGAGGATACTCTACAAAGTCTACCACTTAATGTGCGTGACCACACTCTCATGCGTGCGGGAAGAGAATAAAAGAAAGAAAAGAAAAACAATAGAAAAAGAAACAAAACAAAAGAAACAAAGTTAGATACAAGAAAAGAGAAAAGAGAAAAGAGAAAAGAGAAAAGAGAAAAGAGAAAATAAAATAAATACTATAATTTATACAAGAATTTACCTCCCCAGAACGGCGCCAAAAAACTTGACACGACCAAAAGATTGATGTCTTTTCCCAAGTGCAGGAGTGTCGAAGTAATAAATAACCCGGCAAGACCGGGGTCGAACCATAGAGAGGTTAATTGTATAAATTATAGTTAACAGCAACACAATAACAACAACAATAATAGTAATAATAATAATAATAAAGAAGAAGAAGAAGTTGATGAGAACTTTGAGATGGAAGATTAACGTAAGGATTAAACAATGATAACAACAAATGTCAAGGTTAGAGGATCCACTAATGGTACGTCAAACAAGTATAGTATAAACTCTTACTAATCAACTGGAAACCACACACAAAGGAGGTTCCAATCGGATTATAAATTGTTAACATGATTACATTAGTTATCTTATTCGAATAATGCTAATACTTGTAAATGTTGTCAGGCATTCATGATTATAGCTTATGTTAACAACAAATCAAGTTCCTTTCATAGCTCAGGTGTCGGTTATACCATACAGTATGGGCTATGAAAGTACCAAGTATTTGTTGTACCAAGTGTTATACAACATAAATCTAGATTAACCATTAAACAAGCAAAGTATTAAAAGTGAACAAGATAACAAATATAAAGCATGTTAATATCCAACATTAAGGTCCATGTTAAGTTTATATTATACTTATTCTTACACCATTAGTGTACCCTTTTCACCTTGACATAATTAACTTAGCAACACATAATGAAAGAAAGAAACATAAATAAACAAGGAAAGGAAATGAAAAGCATAAGCAAGAAATTAATATAAGCAAAACTTAAGCATTACAAAATATAAAGAGAGAGCAAGAGCATGATCTTGATCTGAACACCAAGATGCCTAAATACATGGCAAATGCCTCCTTTTATAGGCCAAAATTCGGAACTATTGATTTGTTGACTAATTGATGAGTGGGTGGCCGCATCTTGACTTGGTGACAATCCTTATCTTCTTGTCTGCCAAAAACGTCATTGATGACGTCATAATTTGAACAAACTTAAATCATGAAAGTTCTAGAGAATTGTCTCATCTATCCAGGGTAAAAATTTGAGATCATTTGGACTTCTAGAACTCGAGATATGGGCTGAACACTAAACAGTGTCTGGGCTGCAGGACAGATTCAGACTTCTTTATTGTTGCTGCAATTTGGACTTGAAAACGACCTTTTTAAATCTTGGGCTTCACATGAAAGTTGTAGGCCTATGTCTTATCTTTCCATCCATATAAAATGGACCTAAATCCAAGATCTACAGCTCCAGATATGACCCAATTACCGAACAGTGTTCCAATTTGGACTGCACCAAAGATCTCTTTTCTAAGTTTGGCCATCTCTTTGTCCTTTCAATTTAAGTACTTCAACTCATCAATCAATTCTTTCATTTATATGATAGGCCTGCATTTAAGATGAACATTTACCATAAATTAAAGGTATCTTATATTATTAGATACGTTATTATAAAACATGCTTTAGTTAAGGAGTTATTGATACTTCAAGTGCAAAATGATGATATAAAACCTTGATAAAAATGCACTTTTAAGTACTAATCAGCAAACCAAGTCAATCATCACGTAAACTATAAAGTTTAATAATATAACTTTTTTCTGAAACTATTTTTTAACAATATGAGAAAAAAATAGACGATAAAAGAGTCAAGTTCAATTAAAAATAAAAAAAACCGCACCAAACACGTAAACTAGGGCAACCGGGTTACCTTGGCAAACCCGCAAACCATGCTAACCTTATAGAAATGTAAAATAAAAAGAAATAAATTATGAAGCCAAATTCTCAACTATCACAATATTAAAAGATAAAATTGAATTTTTTTTTAAAAAAATCATGATAAAAAAATTCAAAAACATAAAGAAAAAAGAAAAAAAAGCAAAACACTGTATGTTACTATTGTCATTCGATTACAGTGTGTGTGGGTAAACAATGGTTTCCGACACCCTTTAACTTTTGTTAATTTATAAAGTTTAATAACATGATTTTTTTAAATATATTTTTTTAACTATATGAAAAAAATATAAACTATAAAAAAGTTAAGTTCAATTAAAAAAAAAGACCACCCATCAAACTCGTAAATCGGAGCTACCTGATTTATCTTGTCAAACCCGTAAACCATGCTAACCTCATATAAAATAAAAATAAAAAGAAGTAAATTACAAAGCTAAATTCTTAACAATATCTATTTTAAAAGATGAAATCGATAAAAATAGATTTGAAAAAAAAATCATAACAAAAATTCAAAAAAAAAGAAAGAAAAAAGTAAAACATTGTGAATTACTATTGTAATCCATAATGTGTTAGGTGAACAGTGGTTTCCCTCATTTCCTTAAATTTTTTTATTTCATAAAATTTAATTACATGGTTTTTTTTCTAAAACTATTTTTTTAACAACATGAGAAATAAATAGATTATAAAAAAGTGAAGTTCAATTAATAAAAAAACCTATCAAATCTATAAATTAAGGTAACTCGGGTTACCTCGACAAACCCGCAAACTATGCTAACAATAAGAAGACAAAATAAAAAGATTACAAAACTAAATTTTTAACCATCTTAATATTAAAAAATAAAATTATTAAAAATGATTTTTTTAAAAAATCATAACAAAACAAATTATATGTAAAAAATAATAATATGAGAAAACACTATTGAAATTCATAATATTTACAGGAATAAGAAAATTATAATGCTTTCCCTCATTTAATATTTTTTTTTTTATAATAATAAACAAGATTAAGATAGGAAAATTTGTTTACACCTGCTTGTACCAACCCCCCTTGTAGCAATAAAAAAAATAAAATAGAAAAATATACTTTATTTTTTCTTTTTATTCTCTCAACTCATGGAGAAAAAGAAGGTTGTTTCATAACTTGTGTTTATCATTGTATTTTGAAAGCATTTTTAAAAAAATTAAAATTTTTTTATTTTTATTTTTATTTTAAATTAATATATTTTTAATATTTTCGGATCATTTTGATGTCTTGATGTCAAAAATAAATTTTTAAAAATAAAAAAATATTATTTTAATATATTTTAAAATAAAAAATACTTTAAAAAATAACCAAATTTCGTGAGCTGAACTTTTCTAATTACATTAGTGGGATGGATTTTGATATATATATATATATTCTTGCACATGTAGATCCATATAAATTTTATATTATTTTTAAAATAGATACAGATGAATTCAGGAGAAAACCTCACAGGCTCTCCACATTCTTTGTATTTGAATTTATATTTTTGTTGGTAGAATTTGAACTCTTAATTATCAAGTTTCTGATACCATATTAAAGAATTAATTTAATTAAAAAACTTAAATTGTTAAGTGAAATTTTAATATATAATTTATATTATTCTTTAACCGTAAAACATATCGAAGCTAAATAAACTTATGAAAATTACATCATTTTATATGATTTAATTAGATTTAACCTTTGATAACAGATAAGAAAGCACTGGACCAACCCCTTAGATTATGAGGTCAATCTATAAATTCAAAGTTCAGTAACATGTTTGTTAGTTTCTTACAAGCAAAATCCACCTTCAAGTCATTCATTGCATCTCTCATCATTTGAGTGGGACCAGCGAAGTAAAATACTAATATATATATATATATATATATATATATATATATATATATATATATATATATATGTTTTTAAACCCTACAAGTGCATTTAAGTTTTTGAAAATTGACAAGGGGCAGTTGGCATCGTTACTGTACCTTTGTCTGTATTAAATTTGATGGAAGGTGACTCATTACTCTTGTCCTATACCTATTATTGACATATTATAGGATATATTTAGAATTTTGGTAATAATTATTTTTTAAAATATATTAAAATAAATTTTTTTTATATTTTAAAAATTATTTTTAATATCAGTATATTAAAATGATCTAGAAACATAAAAAGTATATATTTTTAAATTTGTTTTAAATACTTCCGAAATGGGGTGTGTGTATATTATATATAAATATATATATAGTTGATATCTAAAACTATAAAAAAAATAACAGTTCCATTTACTTTTTGTTGGGATTTGGTTGCGGTAGCTGAAGACTTATATCGTCGAGAATGCAACTGCTTTGCTAATAATTTGACTATATGTGTGTGTGTGTGTATATATATATATATATGGCATAGTTTTTTGTTGTTGTCCCAAATATACGATCCAGCATATTCACCTGCTATTTTTGTCGTGGTACTATCTGCATTCAAAGACAAATTGCAAATGATTTCCTTGAAATTCAGTAATTAATTCACACAGTTTTTTGTTTTTTAAACATTCAAAGTTTTGAATCCACGAGGATATATATATATATATATATATATATATATAAACTGATTTATTATCCGAACTCAATCCTTAGACATTTAGGTAGTCAACTCGTAATTTTTAAAAACTTAATTTTTTTATTAAAATTTATTATTATTTTATGTTTTGAATTGTTTTGATACGTTGATTTTAAAAATAATTTTTTTAAAATATTATTTTAATACATTTCGGCATGAAAAATATTTTGAAAGTAACCGCAACTACACTCCCAAACATGCTAGACTGTATTATTTGACATAGCCGCACTAGAGATTAAGTTTGAATTAAAACTTGCTTGAATATAAAAAAATATTGGGGTATAAAAATATCTAATATATTTATTAAATCTGATTTAACAGATCAATCTTAAAATATTCTAATCCAATTTCCTACTAAGTTAGAGTTTAAACTTGAATTGTGTATGAATTATATGACACGATATAATTAATTTGATTGGTTAAAAAACAACTCAAACAATCAATAAAAAAAATGATTTGATTTTTAAAAGAATTAAGATAAATTTTTATTTTTTTTAATATTAAAATAATTATATAATAAATCAATTCTATCGTAACTTAACCAATCAAATTTACAATATTGGTGATTAACTTTACTTGATTTAAAAACTTAATATTTTAAATTTATGTTTTAATTGAGAGTTTTTTTTTTCTTCTATTGCTGCATGCAGCAGAGGAAGATTCTTACATGTATTTTGAGATTTTCATTTAGTATTGAAATCCTAATTAAAAACATCGAGAAACTAGGGGTGAGTAAAAAAATCAAAAAATAATTAAACTGAGAAAAACAAAAAAAAATAACTGAAAAAACCAAATCGTGAAAAAAATCGATTAAAATTTTGAAAAAACCGACCGGTTCGGTTTGGTTTCAGTTTTATAAGCCTAAAACCGAACCGAACCGAAACCGAAAAACAGAAAAAAACCTAGTCAAACCAGAAAAAACAGAGCCAAACCGGAAAAAACCGAGCCAAAATAGAGATAAATCGAGCCAAAACCAAGCCAAACCAAAAAACCCAAACCAAACCGATTTGAACCGGTTTTATCCTAAAAAACCAGAACCAAACTAAAACTGATCGGTTTGACCCGGTTTTGGTTCGGTTTTTTCAGTTTGGTTATTTTTTTTAATAAAAACTGAATTAAACTAAAAATAATTACCTCTACAAGAAAGTATGGTTTCTCAAAAGAATCTTTTGATACAAACAAAAAAAAAAACAATAAAATAAAATAAAATAAGAAGCCAATCCCTTTCCTTAAAGAATCTGAGTTTAGTGTAATCCTAATCGATTTATTAAAACTAAACACTGATTTATTATTTATTAGCACCATAATTATATTTAACACAACACAACGGAAAGCCATGGATAAATAAATACTCTAAAAAAACACCCGCAGAGCAGAGGGAAAAGAGGGGGGGACTGGGGAGAGAGATGCTCAGCCCGGTTCTACAGTACAGATAGATAGTACCTATTCCCACGCTAACTTCGTTGAGTCCTTCTTCTTTTGTTTTGCATTCTAAAACAAAAAGAAAGAAAAAGAAAACAGAGAGAGAGAGAGAGAGAGCAGCAAACAACGAGGGCCAATTTTGTTTATTTTCCATGGTACGATTCTATACAACAAACAAAGAAACACGCACTTACTTGTTTTTTGTTTTTCTCTACCATTCTTTGGTGGGTTTTTGTGCTTTTCTCTTGACCTGAGATTTTAGTCTTTGTGGGCTTCTTATTGAGCTCCTGATTTCCCTCTTCTCAGGAAATTTAGATTGAAAAATTCAATTTTAATCTCTTTTCTTCAATCTGGAGGTGATTTGCATTTGTTGGGTATTGACTGTTTTTGCTGAATATTGTGGAGAGAGAGATCTTTTAGCCAATGTGATTGGCATCAGTTTCTTGTAGAGAATCATATTGGTGGTAATGTGATGTTTGATACCTGATATTCTTCTCTTTTTTTGGCCGGATTATTTATTAGTATTGCAATGGCTGAGAAGCACTCCTCATCGTCTCTTGGGATTATTTCTAGGAAATCTATGCTTTTCTTGTTTTTGTTTGCGTCCGCCTTGTTCATGTTGTCTTGGTTTTTTCTGTTGCGTTCCACGAGCAGTGCTGGGTTTAATGACCTCAGTTTGTTACCTCATCCCAAACTTAATCCTCTGATTGATAATGGCAATTCTGCATCCTGGAATCGGAAGGATGTTGAACCCTCGATTGGAAATCGAGCGATTCTTGTAGACAACGAAGGAGAAGAAGAAAAACCTCAAAAGAAAGATGATTTCGGGGATGTGAAATGCAGCGGTTTTGATAATAATTACAAACAAGTTCTTAAGATTTTCATGTATGATTTGCCTTCTGAGTTTCATTTTGGACTCTTAGATTGGAAACCTCAGGGGGATAGTGTTTGGCCTGATCTTAGAGCTAAAGTGCCTGAATACCCTGGTGGGCTCAACTTGCAACATAGTATTGAATATTGGCTTACATTGGATCTTCTTGCTTCAGAGGTTCCTGGCATTCCTAGAGCTGGTAGTGCAGTAAGAGTTCGAAATTCTAGTGAAGCCGATGTTATATTTGTTCCGTTCTTTTCTTCTTTATGCTATAACCGATATTCTAAGGTGAATCCACACCAAAAGAAGAGCAAGGACAAATTGTTGCAAGAAAAGTTGGTCAAGTTTTTGACTTCACAAAAGGAATGGAAGAGGTCTGGGGGGCGAGATCATGTCCTTTTGGCTCACCATCCAAATAGTATGTTGGATGCAAGGGTGAAGCTATGGCCAGCAATCTTCATACTTGCAGACTTTGGGAGGTATCCTCCAAATATAGCAAACGTTGGCAAAGATGTGATTGCACCATACAAACATGTAATTAGAAGCTACGTCAACGATTCATCAAGCTTTGATAGCCGCCCAACTTTGCTGTATTTTCAAGGAGCCATATACCGGAAAGATGTATTTTCTCTCTCTCTTGACTACTTCTGCTGTTAATTGTTTCTTTAAAATTTCTACTGTAACTAAAAACTTATTTTCTACAGAATTTTCTTTTTGACATGTTCTACAACTCAAAAATAAGCTCTGATTCGACAATATCATGAATAAGTGATAGTTACAACATAAACTGTCATGAGCTTCCCAGTTCTCACCACGTTATTACCTATTCTGTGAGACAGAAGATTAGTTAGATTAGAATTATTTCATGGATTAGGTGTCAAAGTACATGCCAATTAAATGATAAGTTATTCTATTTCAAGGCATCTATTTCAACGTACTGAGTTCTTAATGTGCATTTCTTATCATGTAGCTGTTGAAGTAAAATCATTGTCAAAACTTAAATTTGGCTCTGAAACTAGCATGGACTTGATGTCTATGTAGTCTACTTCTCACGGGTGTAATGAACTAGCCATGCGCACATGTATGGAAGTTCATTCATGTAAAGTATTGTGGGCTGCTGTTGAGGATGGGTTGTGGTCATAAACTGAAAAATCACCATTCCATCTCATGAAACTTTCCTGATGGAATCTCTTAATGGATCTTCATAATTCCATGTGATATATTTGACTTGCTGAATGTTTTTCACTAAAAACTTCATATTTATTAGATCCTGAAATCCATCCAATTAAGATGATCCATTATTTTCCTTTAATTCAACTGTTATTCCAGGCCTCTCTTTTGGTTGGCTTTACAGTATCTATACCTTGATTCTTCAATTTTGAGTTTCTTGTTTTCAGGGTGGCTTCGCTCGGCAAGAATTATTTTATCTTCTTAAAGATGAAAAAGAAGTGCATTTTCAGTTTGGGAGTGTACAAAAAGATGGAGTGGGCAAAGCTTCTCAAGGAATGCACTCCTCCAAATTCTGCCTTAACATAGCAGGTGACACGCCCTCATCAAATCGTCTCTTTGATGCCATTGCTAGCCACTGTGTTCCGGTCATCATCAGTGATGACATTGAGCTCCCTTACGAGAGTGTTCTTGACTACTCTCAATTCTGCATATTTGTTCGCACATCAGATGCTGTCAGAGAAAAGTTCCTCGTAAATCTCATCAGGAGTATTAAGAAGGATGAATGGACTAGAATGTGGAAGAGGTTGAAAGAAGTAGAAAATTTCTTTGAGTTTCAATATCCATCAAGGGAAGGTGATGCGGTTCAAATGATATGGCAGGCTGTAGCGAGAAAAGTTCCTGCAATTAGGTTGAAGGTAAATAAATTAAGGAGATTTTCCCGTTTCGGCACCCAGAAAGATGGAGAGTTAAGAAAAATACCATCACCTAGTAATTTCTGGTGAACACATTCGTTGTTGCCCTATAGTGACCTTTGAGCCTGTCATATATGGTCCACATGAGGTTCTGCTGCTTGAAAAGGTGAGAAATTCAATGAATTCTCACTGCAGATTTTGACAACTCTTTTGCAAAAATAAAAATATAAAAAATTAAGAAGATAAGAGTTTCAAGAGTTTGGCTTCCCTGCATGTCTCAACAGCACTTCTTGTATCTCTATTTTGCTGTCTTTGCTGGCTATATACATCTCCGGATTTGACTCAAATATACAATGCACAAATTATTTTGTCTAGCTATTGATAAATTACGATCCTTCTTCGAAGAATGGAATATAATCACTCGCTAATATTGTACTATGAGTGCTGGCAATAGCATCAGCACCATAGCAAGGAAACCCTGTACTTGCTGGGTTTAGAAGTTGGATAGAAGAAAATTGGAATTTTGTAGTGAAAGACCACATTCATTTTTTTCTTTTGGAATCAATTTTCCCCCCTTATGTTAAAAAAAGGGCCAAGTCCCCCCCACAACTACTTTTTTTAAAAGAGTAATTTTGTTAAAAGGGAAGAAATGGATAAAGTACAGTAGGCATACCCCAATAAATCCAAATGCTTGTTATCCTGTCTATCTTACCAAAAATAACAAGCAAAAGAAGCAAAAACTAAAAAGAAATAAAATGAAAAAGGACAAAAGCAAATTATGAAAATAAATAGCAGATGAGCCAGTTGACTGGTTTATGAAAATTCGTTAAATGGTAGACTGGTAGATTACATTTGAAACTATACTAAATAAAATTTCAAAAATCAGCGAGAGTAATGATATTTAATGACTCTCAAAGGTGCAAAATGAACCTCAATGTAGCTGGGATGCGAAATCTTGGTTCGAGCTCTACACTACCAGAAATTCGCTCAATACCAACAGCATTACCGACAGAATAATTCTGTCGGTAATTTACGGTCATAATTACTGACGAATATTTTTCATATGTAATTCAGTCGGTATATACCAAAGGAATACTTTGGTCAGTATATATCGACAGAATAATAGACCGAATATTCAGAATTAAAAAAAAGGGTGGTTCGCCGACGTGGAAGTTTTTGCGGGTGATTTTACCGACGAAATCACCGAGGGATTAAAAACGGGAGCTACATACAGTGACGTGACCGATTCACAAGCAGAATTGCCGACGAAATCACCGAGGGATTCAAACTCAGATCTCAGTACAGTGACGTGACCGATTCACCGTCAGAATGGCCGACAGAATCATCAACATAATTAGTCTGTCGGTGATTCCATTGGCAAAAGTTAATATATAACCACTCTGCCGACCCTTTCCTCCCCTATTTCTCCTTCTTCTTCCCCATCCCAACTCTCCCATCCCAAACTGCAAACAACCAGCCCCCCCCCCAAAAAAAATCTCCCTCTTCTCAGCACAAATCATATTTATGTAAGTTTTGTGGTCACAACATTCGTGTTTTGATTTACCAACGGATTTTATCAGTTTTTGTAAGTAATTTTATATTTTTAAATTTTAACATTTAAATGTCAATTTTATTGTTTTTTTAGTATATGTATTTTGTTAGTATATATGTACATGTTTTATTGTTATTTCTCAAACAAACTTTTAGTATATGAATGTATAATTTTGTACTTGTTATGGTTTGTTTTAGATTTTGTAAAATTGTATTTGTTTGTAAATTGTTGAAACTTTATTGAATTACTTGAATTACATGTGTTGTTTTGAAATAATTAATAGCTTGTTTAACGAGTCCGTTTTAATTTTTATCAATGTTAATGTGGAGTTCTAATTTTTGTAAATTTATATGTATAAATTTGTATGGACGTTGATAATTAATAATGAATATTTAATATTTATGAGAAGTTGTAATTAGTTTGTTGGATAATCTCGAGGTAAACCAATATTTTTGCAAATTTATTTACCTAACATAGTTAATTAATACATGTTGTCATCATAATTTTATAGAGGTTTGATAGATGTAATGGATGATCGTTTATGGATGTATCGAGATTCACCCCAAGGATTGCGGAGGATGGATTATTGTAACGGGGTTTAGGGTTTTATTAATTTCGCAACATCTATTCCCAGAAATTTTACATGAGGCGGTATTAGGTGTCCATGCAGGAAGTGTCAAAATAAAAAGTATCTGCATCTAGATGTTGTAATGATGCATCTTCTACACAAAGGGTTTATGAAGAATTACCGATGTTGGTATGCATACAGAGAAGTATTTGTTCATAATAAGAGCATGAGAGAAATTTTACATGAGGCGGTATTAGGTGTCCATGCAGGAAGTGTCAAAATAAAAAGTATCTGCATCTAGATGTTGTAATGATGCATCTTCTACACAAAGGGTTTATGAAGAATTACCGATGTTGGTATGCATACAGAGAAGTATTTGTTCATAATAAGAGCATGAGAGAAAGGGTGGTTGGGTCAACTTCTAGTGCTAACAATGTGCATGAAGCACTACCAGAAAATTGATAAATACAAACGGAAATACCGAGGGAATATTTTCGTCGGTAAATTTCCGAGGGATTTTACCGACAGAAATATTCCCTCGGTATATACCGACGGAATTACCTTGTGAAAAAAATTTAAAACAAAGCAAAAAAAAAAGATGACATGTCATTTTTACTAACAAAATTACTGATGGAATTACCGACGGAAAATTCCGTCGGTAAACTATGAACACTGTTCATCATGTCAATTACAAAGGGAATCATCGACGGAATTTTCCGTAGGTATTTTCCAGAGAGTGTTATTTGGCGATTTTCTGAAAAAAATTCAATTAATTTAAAATTTTCATTTACATATTACAGACGGAATCATCGACGGATTGAAAATCCGTCGGTGATTGTTGGCGGTTTCTGAAAAAAATTTACGAAATTGAAAATTTAAATTAAATATTACTGATGGAATTATCGACGGAATAATTAAAAAATATTAATATTCAATTATCCGTTGGTACCGCGCCCCAATAAAAAGCCTGAATCCCCTTTTTTCACAAGAGACAGATTCATTTCTTCTCCTTATTCTTCTTCTTCTTCTTGTTCTTCTTGTTCTTCTTCTTCTTCTTCACTATATGTAAAGAACATCAATATATATTTCTTTCTCTTCTTTTCTCTTCTCATCTCCTTTTCTTTTCCTCCATGCTTGGGTATGTCTTCTTTTTCTTTCTTCTTTTATCCTCTTAGTTTTTTTTTTAATTAATATGCTTAACAAAATTTTTTTCTCTCCTCAGCTTCACTTGCAACTACATTAAGGTAAGATTTTTCTTTTTTCTTCTTTTTTCATGATTTTTTTCACTATATTTGTTTTTATTTTATTTTTAATTGTTTTTGTTCTTAATAATTGTATAAATGTTGTTGTGAGATTTTTTTTTCATATGAGATCAATTTTTAGTTGATTTATTTATAGGATTTTTAAATTTTTAGCAATTACAACTTTATTTTTTTCATATGAATTTTTTAGTTGAATTTATTTTTTCATTTTATTTATTTGTTGCAAATTTGTTTGAGTTGATTTTCTTATTCTTTTTTCCAAGCATTTTGAGTATATATTATACAGTGTTAATTTATGCTAATTTAATTATTTTATAAAATGATTTTTTTAAAAATGTTTTTAAATAATTACCGACGGCAATTCCATCGGTAAATCCGTTGGTAATAAAAAAATATTATTACCGAGGGATATACCGACGAAATGAAGCGGATAAATTTATTTTTTTATTACCAATGGATTTACCGACGGAAAAAAAATTACCGACAAAAGATTCACCGACGGAGCATTTCCGTTGGTGATTCCGTCGGCAAATTAATTACCGACAGAATATGTGTCTTACACTGACGGAAGAATTCCGTCGGTAAAACTGTTAAATCTTGTAGTGAAGTTGCAAATGACAACAATAATCCTTACAGGAATATGATTATGAATGCAATGAGAATAAATCAAGGTAATGTTAGTCAATGTTCAATCGTAGAAAAAGAACCTAATGCAGATTCAACTAGGTTTTTTGATCTGTTGAAAGATTCTGACGAATCATTATGGGATGGCTGCATGAACCACAGTAAATTATCGACTGTAGCACATGTATTCACTTTCAAGTCAGATCACAGGTTGAGTGAGGCCGGGTATGATAAAATTATTAAATGGGCGAGAAGCATTTTACCTGAAGGGAATAGGCTAAAAGAGAACTTCTATGTTGCGAAGTCCATGATGAAACCCTTTGGTTTAGGATACCAGAAAATTGACATGTGTCCTAACTTCTGCATGTTATACTACCTTGAAAATACTGAGCTCACCGAATGCATGACATGTGGGCATTATTCCTGTTACAAACCTAGAATTGGTAGGGGAAAGACTCTAGTGGCAAATAAAAAAATTAAATATTTCCCAATCACACCTAAACTGCAGAGGTTATTCATGTCATCAAGGACTGCTGAGCATATGACATGACATCAATCACATGATGCGGTTGATGGAGTGATGGTGCATCCTTCTGACGGCGAAGCGTGTAAACGCTTTAACAGTGTGCATCCTCACTTTTAAGCTAAATCAAGGAACGTGCATATTGGGTTGTGTACAAACGGATTCAACCCAATCTGGTTATTTGCTACTCCTTATTCTTGTTGGTCGGTCATACTCACGATTTATAACTTGCCACTGGGAATGTGTATGAGGCCGGAGTTCATGTTTTTATCTATTGTCATACCCGGTCCGAGTAGCCCGAGCGGGATATAGATATTTGTCTTGACCATTGATTGATGAGTTGGCACGCTTGTTGTCCTCCTTAGCTTTGACTTATGATATATCGAGGAAACAAAATTTTGTTATGAGGGCGGCTTTGAAGTGGACTATCAATGAATTTCCAGCTTATGGAATGCTTTCTGGTTGGAGCACGTATGGAAAACTAGCATGTCCATACTTAATTTGTTGAATATATTTTATTATTTGTATTGCCATAATAATTGAATAATTTGTTGAATTTTAATTGTTATTGTTGAATTTACCTTGTAATTAGTAATTAAATATGTTGGAATAAATTTAATTATTTTCTCTCAATTTTACTCTATTATTGCATGATTTGTGTTTAATTATTTCCATTAATTTTAATAGTTAGTCTAGAGTTTTTTTTTTGAATTTATTGAATATATTTTATTGTTTGTATTTCCATAATAAGTGAATAATTTGTAGAATCTTAATTGTTATTGTTGAATTTACCTTGTAATTAATATAATGTTATTTGTATAGATGTTATGTTATATACAAGATTAGTATAGATGAGGTCAATTGGTTGTGGCTATTGTCAATATTTGCAGGTTTGAAAAGTTTGGGTAGTCTATAGTATAGGGGAGGTGCTGCTGAATTTTTTTTAACATTTGAATTTAATTATATAATTATTCGTATAAAATTGTGTAAATGCGTAGAACGAAATCCACAACTCGTCGCTCACATATAGTAGCAGCTAGTTCTTCTAGCAGTGAGGATGACATATCCTTAGGTGTCTATCAAGAAGAGGCACCTGCGCCGTCATCTGATGCTGCCTCTTCCAGTGCGGTTTCACAGCGTAGAGGCGGCATGCCTTCACAGCAGAATCAATTCACTCGCAAGTATGAGGCATAGTGGAAGGACTACCTTTCAATGTAAGTTTGTTTCGGTTTTTTTTAATTATAACATAATTTATGAACAACTAATCAATATTTCATTAATTTAATTTATTTTCAGGGTCACAAACATTGAGGCCGCCCGAGTAATATCATCGGCGTTTAAATCATCGATGGAGATTCTATTATTTCAATGGAGTCAGGTATCCAGACATCTTAAATGGATACCTCAAATCGAAGCATGGTTTGCCATATTTGAGGTTGGTGTTAATTTCTAATTTCTAGCTTATTTCTAATAAATTATTAATATAATTATAAATAAATTATTATTTTTATTTAAAATTAATTATTTATACACAGGACAAATTCGACTGGGACAGTGCACATGACATTGTTGTGAGGAGGGTGTGGGAAAATCATGTGGCAACTAGGTAACATTGAAAACAATACAATATTTTTTTAGAAAAAAATTATGTTTCAAAATCTAATTTCTCGCTATGGAAGTAGGTTGCGTGATTTTTGGTATGAAGCATAAAAAAGACAAACAAAACACGAGAGATAATGGTCTTCAAGGTTGGAACAACATGGAGGTTTGGAAGGATTTCAAACCGATATACATACCGACAGATATTTGGTCGCAATATCTTGAGCATGTGACGTCTGAGCGGTTCACATGACGCTTATAGTCCAGTGTTGGCAACTGGAACAGGCCAATTCATGGCTCGGTGACAACGTACACCGGCGGCTCCGTTTCGTTTGCTGCACATGCGAAACAGATGGTAAGATTAATTTAAATGAAATATATCGTTAAATAATTTGTTATTACTTAATTAATTTTTTTCATTAAAGGCTAGGTCTCTTGGACGTGAGCTGAGCCTAATGGAGCTGTTTGTTGAGACGCATGTGCGGAGTCAAGACCGCCAAAAGGGGGTGCAACAGTTCGTTGACAATCGCGCTTAAAACTTTGTGGTATGTTCGCTCAACCATTTTTTTTCATAAGTTATTATTTTTATTGAATTGAATATGATGATGATTTTGTTTTTCATTTTCAAGAGATCTATAATAGCTAGTTGACGGAGAGATATGGGGACGATCCTTTAATCCATTCAGATTTCGATCCGGATTTGTGGATGGAGGTCGGATCGTCCGGTGGACCCGATAAAATTGGGTGTACGGGCTCTCCAACACTATGGCAGAGAACTTGTAGTTGGCCCATAGTGTCTCAACCGTTGGGAGCTCCAAATCAGTATCGAGCACCCAATCTGAGGATATCATGGCCTCGAAATAACACACGACTAATCTCACCGAGAAATACGAGCAACTCTCAGCGAATTATGAATAACTTCGCCAAATGGTCATAAACATGAATTCACAGAGTGGTGATACATGTTAGCCCCCTTTTTGGCCGTATAACAACCAGCCTCCTCCTCTTCCAGCTCCGCCATTGTGCTAATTTAATATTTTTTTGAAACACATTCAATTTATAATGAATATTATTTAACTTTATTTTTTTTTAATGTTTAATAAAATTTTATTTGCATAATTGGTTTTTTTACTATTAATTTATATAATTTTATATTATTTATTCTAAATTATTTTTTTAAAAAAATTAAATATACCCACCGAGGGATTTATCGGCCGGAATGTATCACCGGCGAATTTACAAACGGATATAATCCATCGGCATTTCACAGAAGCTTGATGGAAATGCACACTCACCGATGACTTTACCGATGGATACGTCCGTTGGCATTTCACTGATAGCTAAAAAATATTTACTATATATGCCACTATCACCGACGGAATAAATCCGTCGGTAATGTTCCAGCGGGAAGTTTTTTTTGGCGCGCAATTTCCGTCTGTAAAACCATTAGTAATTTTTTTTACCGACAGCTTTGGCGACGGAATTTGGCATTACCGATGAACGTTATGCCAATGGACATTTTCCATCGGCGATTTAGTCGGAAAAAAATTACCGACAAACTCTAAATCTCATACCGACGGAATATGTCCGTCAATAAAACTGTGAAATCTTGTAGTGCTACCAAACAGGACTGGACCAAATAAAAAATATCCTCGCAAACATCCTGATGAGATCGGTAAATATTATGAAAGACTCAATTATTTTTTTCATACTAAATGAAGTAAACTGAGGCTGAGAGAGCTAATCGAGCAAGTAAATGCATAAATGCCTTCTTCTTTTTCAAGTATGTATATGCCCACTGAAGTAGCTGACACAATGTTCAAAAAGGTCAACCTATAAGGGTTATGCTTGTGATAGCATCCCAAACTATAGCAGAGAAAAGGCGCTGAAAGAATAAATGTTCATGTGTGTCAAGTTGCGACCCATAAAGGATACATGTCGAAGAGAGAATGATTTGAGAAGCAAGTAGTCTGACCATGGTGTTGAGACGACCTATAAAGGCAAGCCATATGATAAAAGAGTGTCTCGGGGATGAAACTCGAGAACCAAAGAAGATGGTGTATAGAGTCTGTGGGTTTGGAATCTTTAAAAACCTCCCATGCTGAGTCAATGGAGAACCTCCCCAATGAATGGCCATTCTAGACATAGTGGTCTGGTAAGGCACTCATGGGGTTAAAAGTAATTGAGTTCCCCTCAATAATGTTTGAGACCTTAGCATTCTGACACGACCAAAGAGTTGATTTCTTTTTTCAAGTGTAAGAGTGTCGAAGTAATAAATAACCCGACAAGACCGGGGTCGAACCACAGGGAGGTTAACTGTATAAACTACAAATAAAGAAATAAATAATAATAAAAAAGGAGTTGAAGAAAGCTTTGAGATGTGGTATTGATATAAGGATTAAACAAGGATAAAATAATTGTCAAGGTTAGAGGATCCACTAATGGTATTTCAAACAAGTATAGTATAAACTCTTTTTATTACTCAACTAGAAACCACACACAAAGGAGGTTCCAATCGGATTATAAATTGTTAACATGATTACATTAGTTATCTTATTCGAATAATGCTAATACTTGTAAATGTTGTCAGGTATTCATGATTATAACTTATGTTAACAACAAATCAAGTTCCTTTCATAGCACAGGTGTCGATTATACCATACGGTTGGGCTATGAAAGTGCTAAGTATTTGTTGTACCAAGGGTTGTACAACATGAATCTAGATTAACCATTTAACAAGCAAAGTATTAAGAGTGAATAAGATAACAAATACAAAATATTTTAGTATTAAACATTAAAGTCCATGTTGAGTTTACATTATACTTATTCTTACACCATTAGTGTAACCTTTTCACCATGACATCATAAACTTAGCTAAACATAATGAAAGAGAGAAACATAAATAAACAAGATAAGAACATAAATAAGATATTAGTTAACTAAGTAAAGGAAAGGAAATGAAAAGCATAAACAAGAGATTAATATAAACAAAACTTAAGCATTACAAAAGAAAGAGAGCAAGATCATGATCTTGATCTAAACACCAAGATACCTAAATGCATGGAAAATGCCTCTTTTTATAGGCCAAAATTCGAAACTATTGATTTGATGACTAATTGTTGAGCGGGTGGCCACATCTTGACTTGGTGACATTCCTTATCTTCTTGTCTGAACAAAACATCATTGCTAACCTCATATTTTGAACAGATTGTCTTCATGAAAGTTTTGGGGAATTGTCTCAGCTTTCCAACAAAATAAGAATGAGGTCATTTGAACTTCTAGAACTCGAGACATGGGCTGAACACTGAACAGTGTCGGGGTTGCAGGACAGATTCTAACTTCTCCGTTGTTGCTAAGATTTGAACTTCCATACAACATAATTGGGTCTTGGACTCCCATGAATATTTTAGGCCTATGTCTTAGCTTTCTATCCATATAAACCAAATTTAAATCCAAGATCTGCAGCTCCAGATATGACCCAATGACTGAACAGTGTTCCAGTTTGGACTGAACCAACATCTCTTTTCTAAGCTTAACCCTCTCTTTGTCTTCTGAATTTCAGTAGTTAGACTCATCAATCAATCCTTTGATTCATGTGATAAGCCTGCATTTAAGATGAATATTTACCATAAATTAAAGGTATCTTATATTATCAGACTTGTTATTATAAAACATGCTTTAGTTGAGGAGTTATTGGTACTTCAAGTGCAAAATAATTATATAAAACCTTGATAAAACTTCATTTTTATGTACTAATCACATTCCACGACAACCTAGTAGAAGTAAGCACCTAAAACGCACTAGGTTGCATAATTATTGCCCATCTAGCAACCAATAATCTAACCACAAAGAGGTAATAGTTCCATTACCAATATTAAAGACAAACTTCCCTCTACATCAATCTCTGCTGAATAGAATCTTCCTCTATAATCATGAGGACATTGAAGGAGGCTTGACATATCAGAAGGATCTACCTTTGAGTAGAACACCTTAGACCCATCCTGACTAAACTAATGATCTATCTTAAACCAATCGCCAGATATGATTAAGAATAGCCGCTCTATTCCAAGTTTGAGCATTGTTTATTCCTAGGCCACCCTTTTTTAAAGGGATAACAAACATAGGACCACGTCATCTTAGCATTCGATTATCATCTGGTTGTAATTGTATTGTGATAATTTGAGGGATAGTCATATGATTATCTTTATTTATGATTTGCTTAATAATTTAGTCATTTTCATAAAAAAAGTAACATCTTTAAGATTCATTAATAAAACAAATAATAATATTATCTAATACAAGAATTAGTATGTTGAGAATTGATGATTTTTGTAAGTAAGATAGTAGGATATCTTTGTTCAGCTTGTTTCCCACAGTATTATCTTGGTTCTTTGTGTTGCGTTCCACGGGTAACTGGCTCCATTGACCTTAGCTTGCTGCCCAAGCCTAATCTGTATTATGGAATGGACATGGCATTTCCTTCCTGTATTTTGAACCCTTGTTTGGAAATTGAGCTCTCCTGATGGATAATGGAGGATAAGGAGAGAAACCCCCGGATAGAAGTTGTTCTGGAAGATGTGAAATGCCAAGCCTCTGACAGCCATGGAAAAGATGCCCTTTTGTTTTTGTTTTTTATTTTGTTTTGACGAGTGAGAATTTCATTGATTAAAGAAATAGGGAGAATCCATGATACAAACTAGTACTTAATGCAGTTAAATTGGATACTTTCAATTTTCATGCACACATCCGGTGCTTATAAATGTCAAAGAACTGTGGACTCCGTAGAGCTTCTTGTAGAATTCAAGTTGTATGCAACATACATTTTATAATCTGACAGATCCATCTGATTAAAACCAGCAAAAGGAAGCTCATTGTTGCAATGCGCTCTTTGATTCTTTGTAATACCATAAATTGTGGGCTTCCATGCTAAGCTTGTAAGGACTAACTGGAAGCTTTTCTTCTGCAACTTCCATGCAATTTTATCGTCTTCAAAAGATTGGGACAAATAACACTAGAGATAGCCCCCAGAATCTCCACCATAGCATCTTACCTTGAACTAGGCCAAACCCAATCTGCTTTCCTGTTATCGCAGCTAGCTTTGCATCAGAATGGGTTCAGCTTCTTGAATAGGCTGTGTTCCATGTTTTCTGACTAAAAATACCAAGTTGTTGCCAACAGTCCCACCACAAGCTAATTCATTGGTCATTTCCCACAATATTGATTCCAAATTGGCTCCCTCAATTTCAGTAGCTTGTTCCAGTACCACGCACCACCATTAGTGCATTTTTGGCTCCAAAATCTCCTCCTTTTAATCTATATGCTTCAACCTAGCTTGCATAATATTATTCCAAATGCATTACTGATGGGCCACGACCACGACGTTCTCAAAGAGGTTATAGGCCAAATCCCAAATATCTCTCGTATCTGTTGTGTTGGTTCCCATGTTGCCTCTTCGGCTGGAAGGTGCTTCCATTGCACTAAGCTCTCCTCGACAAGCTGGGTTCTTGCTTGATCCAGTGGTAGTGTAAAATAGTTTGAGGCTCTAAAAGGACTACCCCTTCATCAGTGAATGGTGGTAACTCGATTGTTGTCGTCTCAGCAATGCCCTTGCTGTCCTGGAATTTTTAAGCAGTGACACGTGAAACACCGGGTGAGGTAACTGTAACTTGTATGCAACAGGTCCGATCTTCTCTATGATCTGGTAGGGTCCATAAAATCTGCTATCTAATTTCTGATGGACTCGTTTAAAAGCGGTTTGCTAGCGGTATGAGTGCAACTTTAAAAATACCCATTCTCCAGTGTTAAATGAAATGTACCTGCGCTTTTGGTTTGCCATCTGCTTTATTTTATTCACTGATCTCGCTAAATTGGTCTTCAGTTGCTGTAGCAGGTCATCGCGGCTTAGGAGTTGTTGATCAACTTCATGTATTGGGGATAGACTTGTAGTGTACATTGGAATGGAGGGTGGTAGGCGTCCATACAGTGCTTGAAAAGGGGTCATCCCTGTTGAAATGTGATATGTGGTATTATACCAATTTTCAGCTCATGGTAAGTAACAACACCATTTCCGTGGTCATTGATGAACCAAACACCGAAGGTACTGCTCAACACAACGATTGATGACTTTTGTTTGGCCATCCGTCTGTGGATGGTATGGAGAACTGAGCTGTAGTTTAGTGGCTGACGTCTTGAAAAATTCTTGCTAGAAGTGACTGATGAAGATGGGTCCCAATCACTAATAATGGACTTGGACATTCCATGAAGCTTGATGATGCCTTCCACAAAATTGTTTTTCTATAGTTTTTGCAGTCGAATGATGACTTAAAGTACGAAAATGTGTAGACTTAACCTATCGACAACTACCATGATGGTGTCCTTTCCCTATGAAATCGGTAATCCCTCAATAAAATCTAGGGTAATGTCATCCTATACTTGGCACAAGATTGGTAGTGGCTAAAGAAGCTCAGCTGGAGTCAAGGTCTCGACTTTTATCTTATGGCATGCCTCGCACCCTTTAACATAGTCTTGCACTGATCTATGAATCCCAGGCCAGTAAAATTGCTGTCGCAATTTCTTGAGTGTACGTAGGACGTCTGAATGACCCCCCACCTTGGTGTCATGCACTTCGTGTAATAGCTTAGCCTTTAAGGTGGTATTATCCGGAACAATGACCCTTCCTTTGTATAGTAGTAGTCCTTGATGTCATTTATATGATCCTCCAGGTTGTTCAGTGGCCACACGACCCATTGATTGAATGTATGGGTCCTCCTCTGCAGCCTTTTTTTAATTTCTTCCCATAAATTAACTTGCAGAACGAAAATATTGTGAAGAATGAGACTACCTTGCTTACGAGAGAGAGCATTTGCTACAAAATTTTCTCAGCCCGATCAATAGATAATCTCGTAGTCATAGCCTAGGAGCTTAGCAACCCATTTTTATTGCTTCGGAGTTGCTATTTCGTTGCTCTAGGAAATACTTGGGACTACGTTGATCTGTCTGAATATAGAATTTTTGGCCTAGAAGGTAAGGCCACCACATACGTATGGCCTCCACAATAGCCAACATCTCCTTAGCATATGTGACCAAGATTGCTTGGTCACTCCGAGGGCTCGACTCATCTATGTTATTGGTTTTCCTTGTTAAGACAAGACCGCTCCAATACTTTCCCCGGACGCATCTGTTTTGATAGTGAAGGTCTCGTTAAAATTCAGGATGGCTAATGTCGGAGTGATTATCATGGCCTGTTTGAGAGCTAGGAAGGCAACTTCAACTTCCTCATGCCAATCGAATTTCCCTTTTTTGAGAAGATTGGTGAGTGGTCGAGCTATAATGCCATAATTTTGGAAAGCAGCTTTATGGATATCATGTGGATTTACTCGTACATGATGGTACCCAACTCTTAGATCTAGCTTGGTAAAGTAAGAAGCACCGTAGAGCTCATCCAACATATCATCAACTATGGGGATTGGAAATTGGTCTTTAATTGTTATGATGTTGATCGAGTGCATGATAATTTGTACAAAAATGCCAGTTCCTGACTTTCTTCTTCACTAGAAATACGAGTGATGAGAAAGGATTAGTGCTGGGGTCGAACGAGCCCTGATCTCAGCATCTCTTGAACTTATTTCTCAATCTCGTTCTTTTGATAATGTGTGTACTTGTAAGGTCGAACATTAACTAGTTCGGTTCCTTAAGTGAAATACCATGATCAATCTTCCATGTTGGCGGTAAGCTCAAGCGCTCTACAAACAGATTAAAGAATTCATGCAATATTTCCTGCATTCTTGGATGAATATTCTTTGGTGGTTCATGTAAGTGACCTAATGGCATAATGCCAAAAGCACATAGCTAGAATGAATTTCCTTAGATATCTCTTTGAGGGACGCTACTTGGATATCTTGCCTATCATGCCTACCAACCTCTTGGTCTGGCCTTCTTACATAAATTCCATGGTTAACCATTTCTAGTCACAAACCACAAAGCCAAGTAGCTTGAGCCATTGAATTTCCATAACTATGTCCAATCCTATGAGAGGTAAGGAATAAAGAGTTAAGGAAAAAAAGTTGGATTTATAGGTCTTACACACCTTCAATGTCTTATAAGTTGATCATCTTTCATTCGTGCTAAGCTAATAACTGCTTTCAAAGTTTGGGGCCTAAACATTTGTATACCATTCAAGATGTCCATTTTTAAACCACCCATAAATATTCCCACAGGTGCATCTAGCCTCGTACTCGATTGCCCAAGTGCTTGAATTCCCTCTAGTAATCACGCAGAGAACCATCTTGCATTATCCTTGAAAGAGGTTTATCAAAATTTTCATAGGAATTCGAGCTGCTTAAATAAGCCAAGCCACATACAAAATGCCAAAATATAAGGAAAACTAGTAACTAAGAACTAGAATTCAAATACATCTTAAACAGAGCATAACTAACAGAAATCACATGCAAACTCTCCACTATAAAAGACTCATTCCACTTCTGCACGTAGAACTCTCAACTGCCACGACACAATCCATTTCTGCATTATTCTTCATGTGCCCCACATTGCATGTTACATGCAACGGTCTTCTCTAGCTCATCTCATCCCAAATATTTGGGATTTGGCCTCTAACCTCTTTGAGAACGTCTACACTTAGAACTCTCAACTATCATGACCCAATCCATTTCTGTATTATTCTTCATGTGCCCCACGTTTGCATGTGATTTTCATTAGTTATGCTCTATTTAAGATGTATTTGAATTCTAGTTGTTACCTACTAGTTTTCCTTATATTTCGGCACTTTGTATGTGGCTTGGCTTATATAAATAGCCAAGAACTTATCAATGGGGAATACAAAAGAATTATCCAAACTATGGTACATTCTCCCTAAAAGAGAATATTTATTTAGGCATGAATTTATAGTGGGACCTATCAATTACATCATATAATCCTTGATTTATTTTTACCACCCTTCTGTTTAGAAAAATATAATCATATTCATAAGCTCTATCATCCTCGCCTTTCCAGAGGAATGAATTGCACTTTTGCTCAATCATTTAGACAACACAAGAAGGGAGGAGAAAGAGAAACAACAATCTTGAACACTGAAAATAACTGGTGAGGTATATAAGTTGCAATCTTCCTGCAAAAGATGATTACTTGAGAAGCCCAATGCTAAATCCACCACCAAAAGTTTTGCTTTCAATTTCCTTATGATTAATAGAACCCCAAGCATTTGACTGGGAAGTTTCCAAATTTTTACACTCTGTATTTCATGTAATGCAGCAGTAAAAACACCAGTACTAAACAAAAGACTTTACTTTGCAAACATTTCCACTGAACCTATTTTAAAGATCATCATTCACATAGAACATAAAGGAATGAACATAATTTGCTAGCACTTGGGATGGAAAAGTGAAGTAGTATAAACTGAAGGTTCTAAGCAATCAAATGGACATCTGCTATAACTAGATGGAGATCTTTCATAAACGTATAGTCTAACATATATTTTTATGAGCTAGTGGAATAGGGTTAGACTCTAGAAGAGATCTAGTCATGCTAGACCAATATAGTGGTAATAAGAAGCCATAACTCTTGATCCGACAACTTGATCGGGCTCAAATTTTTCAAGGAGATTTTCAAGGTCTAGTTTTATAGGAGGCTCTACTCATTGTAACTAGCCAAGCTTTGAAAGACCTTTAAATTATGATCTGAAGATGCTATTTGAGCTAGTTTTGTTTATTTGTCCTTGATTTTTAAGGATTTTTTTATTTAATTTGAGTTTTTTTTTTTTTTTTTCCTTTTTATTCAGGGATTTTGATTTTATTACCTAGTAGAAATTGGTTTTTGATTTATTTAAGAAGTGTTAAACCTTATAAAAGGACAAATTACATTAGACTATTATTTTAAGCATTAAGGCTATGGATTAAGGTGTTGTTGTTCCAATCCTATTTTTTGCCAACATTTATCTTTTATGTGTTCTTGCTTTCTTAAGTGTGCTTTCTCTTATGTTAGACTATACACATCATCTAGTATTTGTTTGCTTGTTGTGGTTTGCAGAACAACCATGGCTAGTAGAGGTCGCAAGGCAGAACATGTTTAAGAAGGAGGTTCCTTCTTAGAAGAGAAACATTTAACAACTGATGATTGAGGATATGTAGAGGCAGATCACAGAGTTTACCTGGTAGTTGGTGAAAACAAATCACCTAGAATAAAAGGAGAGTGGTTGTGGATCCCTAGCTAGCCCGCAAACCCTGTTCTAAAGGCAAGACCAATAAAGATATCCTTTTGAAAAGGTAGAACATCATGGATGATATGGATTTTGAATTAAACTTCCTAATTTTACAAGAATTTTACAAGAAAAGGAGTTCATAGATTAGCTAAATAAGGTTGAGAGAATTTTTAATTACAATGAGGTTCCCAAATATATGTGAGTGAAGCTGACTGTGATCAAAATGAAGAGCCAAGCTTTTGTTTAGTGGGAACAATTGAGGAGGACAAAAAAGAGACAAAGGAAACCAAAAATCAATGATTGGGAAAAAAAATGAAGAAAAAGATGAGAGAGCACATTTTACTTTTTGGCTATACATAAACCTTTTACCAAATGCTTCATATGTTGAAACAATATGGTAAATCAGTCAATGATTACATTTGTTGTTACTCAATTTTGGACCCCACGTGCTGGAGACGGTGTATACCTTTTTTGAACAGAGTGTAGGAGTTTAGCTCATATTCACCAAAAGATTGACAAAGGCACAGAAAGAAATATTTTGAAACCTTGTTTGAGTTGTTTTCTGCTCTTTTTATCCTTCCCGTTTACTATCAAAATCATCAGGTTTTCTTAGGTTGATCAGGAGTCTTCATAATGCTAAATTTGTTCTTTTTTATCTGGTCTTTAAGGTTAAATAAATCCCTCAGAATTTGCACTAAAAAAATAGTTCTGTTGCTGTCGTAATTTTTTGGTTCCAACTTAGGCTCTGATTCTGACTCAGTTTCGTACGATATCTGACCATCCTAGGTATATCCTGTCACTCATTACATATTGAAAAATTGACGTACACCTTTATTAGGTCCTAGGGATCATTGTTCTTAGAGCAGATTCTCATTTAGATTTGGATGCTCAGTATTGTCAGATCAAGAACCTTTTTGACCAACTAGATTACTACCAGTTTCTGTTCTGTAAAAAGATTTTATCTCACTTCGACTCCTTCATAAAAGTTGTAGTCCTAGATGCGTAGATGAATTTGAGCTTTTGAATCACTTGATTTCAATATCAGAGGCTCAAGATGTTCCCATTTGAATATCTAACGTAAAGGCAGAGAATTCTGTCGTGAGAAGGATATTGACCCGAGTCTGCACTAAAGAAACTCTATTTTTGGCCTAGTTTTGTGCTGTTTGTTCTTATTCATACTCTCAGTCATATCAGGATTCTCGGCATTCGTCAGTTTTTGAGTTAGACCCAGAGATCCCTTTTGACCAACTAGATTACTGCCAGTTTCTGTTCTGTAAAAAGATTTTATCTCACTTCAACTCATTCATCAAAGTTGTAGTCCTAGACGCGTAGATGAATTTGGGCTTTTGAATCACTTGATTTCGATATCAGAGGCCTAAGATGTTCCCGTTTGAATATCTAACGTGAAGGCAGAGAATTCTGCCACGAGAAGGATATTGACCCGAGTCTACACTAAAGAAACTCTATTTTGGCCTAGTTTTTGTGATTTTCGTTCTTAGTTCATACTCTCAGTCATATAAGGATTCTCGGCATTCGTCAGTTTTTGAGTTAGACCCGGAGATTCCTTTTGACCAACTAGATTACTGTCAGTTTCTGTTCTGTAAAAAGATTTTATCTCACTTCAACTTCTACATTAAAGTTTTAGTCCTAGACGCGTAGATGAATTTGGGCTTTTGAATCACTTGATTTCGATATCAGAAGCTCAAGATATTTCCATTTGAATATCTAACGTGAGGGTAGAAAATTCTGCCGCGGGAAGGATATAGCCCAAGTTGGCGGGGCTGATTCGAAGGATTTTTTTTGGACCAAGGACTGAATCAAAAATTGCTAAAATGAGGGATTGAATTGAAGAAGGATATTGAAAGCTGGAGAGGGGGCTGGATCATCATAAATGACAGGATTTTTTCCACACCGAATAAGGAAAATGAGACTTTGTTTTGCACCCTCCATCTGATTTCTTTCCTTTTTTTTGCTGCAAATTCCTGCTGTTTTTCCTTTATCATCATGCCTGAATTTTGGAGCTGCAACCATGTTTTTTCTTGCCTCATTTGAAAGGGAGCAGCTGGCCCTATGGAAGGAAAGAAAATAGCCACACCCTCCTCTAAAACTGGAAAGAAATCGGGACGTAAAGCACCAAAGACAAAATCGGAATATTGCGACTTCCTTTTGCGCTTTTTTTCCCGCAAATCAAGAGGGGATTTACGTTCTAGAATTAATGCATTAAATCTTTCCTAAATAGAGATATTCTAGACTATATATAAACCCCTCTAATGACCTAGCAAGGGGCGGCAGAAAGAGAGCAGAAAAATAGCAAAAAAGAGGGTAGAAAATAGCAAAGAGAGAGCAGAAACAGAGGAGAAAAACAGAGAGTAAGGGATAGAAAAAAAACACAGCAAAGAGGAGAAAAAAAAACACAAGAGAGGCAGAGTAAAAAACGCAGTAAATAGAGGGAGTTTTCTGTTTTGCATTCTGGTGTTATTGGCAGAGAAGAGAGGAGAATAGAGAAAACAAATGTTCGCTTAGTTTCATTTCATCTTCTGCAGAAAATAAAACAGTGAGACCTGCAGGTAAGTCTTAACTATCTTCTCCTTTGCTGCCTTTCAATTTGTTGCACCCGTTTTTTTCCTTGCTTTGTACATTCGGTTTATTTTTACTATACAATGAACGCTCGCTTTGTTTTGTTCCTGTCGTGGCTTTTGAGTTTAGATAAGTGACTATGTTAAGAGGGCTAGCCTTTAGCGTTCTGTTTTTTTTCTTTCTTTCACTGTTTCAGAACTGAGGAACCGGGGAAGGGGGCTGTTGTTTCGTCATCATCAGCTCCCTTTTCTGTTCGTATCCTTCCATGCTTTTAAATTGAAATAGCCGGCCAGGTTTTCTTTAGTTTTTAGTCCGTGATATAATTGTGTGATAAGAGCATGCCGTCCCAAGCTTTTCCTTTTTGTATGAAACCAGTATGCCAGTTTCTCCCGGATTGGTAAAATGAAAATAGGTCATGATTCATGGACATATGCAGTAGGATTTGGATTTCAAAATTTCAGTTTCAAAACTTTGGCTCCCTCATGCATATGGGCTTAGTCCTTTCCAGTTTACAGAATTTTAAGCTGATTTGGCTTTGAACGATTTTTGTTACGAATTGTTTTAAGTTTCTTGTAATATGAATGATGGCTTGCTACTTTCCATTTTGGTGTATGTCTAATTGTGATGTTTGCGTTTTGACAAAAAAAATAAAAAAAATATTTTCTTGTGTGTTGCATACGGCCAATACCCTAACATGTTTTGAACGCTCTTTTTTTATATACAAAAAAAAAACATTGGAAGTTTTGAAAATGTGTTTTCGCATGGATTTCTTAAATTCCAAAAATTGTTTTTTTTGCATTTCTGGATTTTACAACATGTTTGTAAAACTCCAAAGGGTATTGGCCAATATTCCAAAAAAATATAAAAATCTTATTTTGGGGGGGATTCATCTATTATTCACCGCTAATGTTTGGATAAAGAAATCCTTAAAGGACGAATATCCAAAATATTATTGGAAGTAATAAATCCGCACACATCCTTGAAAGAAGTCTTGATTATAATCGAGGACATTTCGATTTTTTTTTATTCCACGATTTATGAGCTGTGAGAGTTAAAACACTAAGACAA
The DNA here is from genome assembly GCA_015852605.2 of Populus deltoides. Classification (NCBI taxonomy): domain Eukaryota; kingdom Viridiplantae; phylum Streptophyta; class Magnoliopsida; order Malpighiales; family Salicaceae; genus Populus; species Populus deltoides. Next base: position 9,631,797 of record CM027588.2, on the reverse strand, counting down.
AAAAATAGGTTTTTAAAGCACCCTAGATTTCTAAATTTTTGTCCCTCCTCCTTGCGATTTACGAGTCGCAAACCCTTGAAAAACTAAGGGGAAAATGAGCTTTTAAAGCACATGGAACTTTCTTGGGTTTCTATCCTAATAAATTTAGTTTGAATCAAAACCTAGAAAACTGATGGGATTAGAAAACATCAACACCATAGCAATTATAAGACAAACCAAATACTAAGCAGCTTACCTTAGGTATGGCGTACTAGGGGTGCTAATACCTTCCCTTTACGCAACCAGTCCCTTGCCTTAGAATCTCTGAAAGACCAGTTAGGTTTCCTAATGACCATAATACTAGGTGGCGACTCCTTTACACAAAAAGACCCCGAAACCAATCGAGGATTGCCGCGACGCCACGCTCCGCTCGCGAGGGTGCGACAACATTGATGAATTCTTTTAGTTGGTGATGAGGAATGACTTGGAAAAAATAGCAGAGCAGCTTGTGGTGAGGTATAACATCCTCCAATAAAAAAAAAATACTTACTTGTAATCATACTTAATGTCTTATGAAATATTATAATTTTTAGAGTGAGATTTTTTTTATACATATACATTCTACTAAGAAATCTTAAATTGAAAAATCTACTGTAATTTTATTAGAGTTTCCTTTATACCAGAAAATCTTAAGTTATTGACTAGAGCCTATTACACTTTAATATTTAACCAATTCACATCCCATTTATTGTCCAATCACCCAGGACTTATCACATCACAAAACACATCAAATCCATCACATGTCATTATGGTTCATTACATACATACAATTATCAAGATAAAATATGCAAATCTTCAAAAACAAATTTAAGGAGTTCAATCACGCATTAATTATTTTGGATACAATAAAAGAAACTAATACATCATCATAATTTTATATATTTAAATCAAATTCAAAATTACATAAACTTTAGGACAATTTAATATTTAATTATAAATCCCAATACATTACAAAAAAGGAGATCTAATACAAGTTAATACACTACAAAAAAGGAGATCTAATGTAAGTTAAACAAAATCATCTTAGGATGTCCTATATAACTATCATTCCGCTCATGGTTGTGAAGTACCTATAGTTGATATTAATTAAGATTACATTATGAAAATTATCAAGGAAAAACAAACATAATAATACATTTAAATTGTAACTCTATATTATCAATAATTTCTTTCTAACAATCAATACAATTTGTTTGTTAGCCGATAAAATTGTTCATTCTTTCACCCCTTACCAATATTATTTTCATTTCTAGAAATCTAAATTTTATCACCTATTATGTGCATTAGTTTCATTACGGAAACTAATTCCTTCGCCCTTTACCAAACATTCTTCCCACTTCCTGGAATCTAATTTTGTTGTCCATTATTTGACATTAATCTCATTACTGAAAACTAATTCTTTCGCCCCTTACTAGGCATTATTCTCACTTCCAGTGTTCTAATTTTGTTGCCCATTACTGGGCATTAATTCAATTATTGGAAACTAATTCCTTCAACCTTTACTGAGCATTATTTCCACTTCCAAGAATCCAATTTAGTTGCCCATTACTAGGCATTAGTCTGATTATCAAAAACTAATTCCTTCCATCTTAAGTCACAATTCTAACACATAATATAATTGCCTCATCAAAACTTATGAGGAAAGGATGTATAGGATGCTTCATATAATCTTAAACTCGGATAACAAAGGTCCGCAATGAAGGATATTCTTATGGTGAATGAATTCCTAGACGTGTTTCTCGAAGAACTGTCGGGACTACCCCTAAAGCAAGAGATAGAAGTGTCTTTAGACTCTTTCCTAAAAGTGCCACCCATAGCTCAAAAACTGTACCGGATGGCTCTAAAAAAATTGAATAAGCCAAAGACCTAACTACAAGAGTTGCTAGACAAGGGGTTTATAAGACCTAATAATTCACCCTGGGGGCGCCAATTCTACTCGTAAGAAAGAAAGATGGAACCCATAGACTTTGTATTGACTACCATCAGTTGAACAAAATAACGATGAAAAATAAGTACCTGTTACCATGGATATATGATTTATTTGATCAACTAAAGGGAACGAGAGTATTTTTTAAAATAGATTTGAGGTTAAGGTATTATCAGACAAAGATTAAAGAGGCAGATATACTGAAGGCCGCATTCAAGACACGTTACGGGCACTACGAGGTTTTGGTTTTGCTGTTTGGGTTGACGAATGCCCAAGCCCTTTTCATGGACTTAATGAATCGGGTCTTTCAACCATACCTTGATAAAGTTATTATAGTATTCATTAATGATATACTGGTTTACTCGAACTCCTTTGAAGAATATGAAGGACACATAAGGCAGGCCTTACAGACCTTACGAAATCACCAGTTGTATGCAAAGCAAAGTATATGTGAATTTTGGTTGGAAATGGTGATGTTCCTGGGGCATGTCATTGTAGCCAAAGGTGTTCTCGTAAACCCCAAGAAGGTCAAAACAGTCTTGAAATAGGAAAGACCGACCTTGGTGACAAAAATACATAGTTTCCTAAGACTTGCAGGATACTACCGAAGATTCATTGAGGGGTTATCAATGATTGCAACCCTCTTGACACAATTAACTAGGAAAGATAAGAAATGAGTGTGGTCAAAAGAATGTGAAAAAAGCTTTCAAGAGTTGAAAAGGAGGCTCACCACGACTCGGTGTTAACACTTCCCTTAGGGACCAAAGGTTTTGTAGTTTATAATGATGCCTTGGGGAAAGGATTAGGTGTGTCTTGTTGCAACATGGGAAGGTGATTGTTTATGTATCGAAATAATTAAAGACTCATGATGTGAATTATCCGGTATGTGACCTGGAGTTAACCACTGTGATATTTGCCTTGAGGATATGGAGACACTATTTGTACCGGTCTCAAACCCAAATCTTTATCGTTCAAAAAAGTTTGCAGTATTTGATGTCATAAAAGGAGTTAAATATACGGCAAAGAAAGTGGATAAAACTTATTAAGGACTATGACTGCACCATGGAATACCACCATGGGAAGGCAAATGTAGTAGTAGATGCTCTTAGTCGTAAAAATAAAACCACTTTGAGTAAGCCAACATTGTGGAAGGCGTGACAGTTGGCGGAGTTGAAAGAGATGGGTGTAGAATTGGGTATTAATGCTAGAGGTGGTTTATTAGCTCAACTATAGTGCGACCAACGTATTAGGAACAAATACTATAAGCCCAATGCAGTGACTTTGAGGGGTCCAAGATTAGGAAGAAAATGGAGGTTGAGATAGAAACTCCATTTTGAGTAGTGGATGATGGATCATTGATGATGGGACAATGTTTATACATGTCTGACGACGAGATGGTTAAACAAATGGTCCTATGAGAAGCACACAAATTTGAATTCTCCATACATCCTAGCGGCACCAAGATGTATCAGGACCTGAAACATCTCTATTGGTGGCCTAATATGAAAAGAAAAATGGTTGAATATGTTTCAAAGTATGAAGTATGTTAACAAGTCAAAGTTGAACACCAAAGACCAGCAAGACCAGTATAACCATTACAAATCCTAGAATAGAAGTGGGAGATGATTACCATGGAATTTGTGTTAGGATTTCCCAAAAGGAGGAAAGAGAATGATGCAATATAGGTCATCATAGACTACCTGACAAAATTCATGTTATGCCTACCTATAAAGATGATCGATTCGGTAGACAAATTTGCCAAGATATACATAAATAAGGTGTTACGGATCCACAGGATTCCGGTATCCATTATCTCATATTGAGATCCTAGGTTTACTTCCTAACTTTGGTTGAGTATACAACGCCTTAGAAACAAGATTAGATATGAGCACCGCATTTCACCCCAAACCGATGGCTAATCGGAAAGGGTAATCAAGTTTTGAAATTGAGGGCTTGTGTGTTAGAGTTTGGAGGGAATTAGGAGGAGGACATAGCATTGGTGGAATTCACATACAATAAAAGTCACCAAGCCATAATAGGGATGACTTCGTACGAAGCCTTATATGGCAAAAGGTGTAGAAACTACCCTATATTGTGAAGAAATTGGAGGCAAGAAGTTGTATGGCGCATAATTGGTTCAAGTCACCATGGAAAGTGAGAACCATCAAAGATCAAATAAAAGCGGCGTAGGACAGACAGAAGAAGTATGTGAATGTGAGGAGGAGACCCCTTGAGTTTAGTACGAGGGATCAAGTATTATTGAAGGTAGCCTCGTGGAAGAACATGTTGCAATTCATATTGAAAGGGAAGCTAGCTCCCCGTTTCATTAGAACTTTCAAAATCTTGTAGCGAATTTGGCCAGTACAAAGTAGACTTGCCCCCGTAGTTAGCTAAAAAAGGCTGGCATGGATCCTACCCAAATCTTACCCCAAGTTTCGGTAGAATTGAAGGAAAACTTAATGCTTGAATTGATACCCACAAGAATTCTAGATCGGGGAGTGAAGGAACTACAGAATAAAAGGATTCCCATCATTAGAATCTTACGGTGAAACACCTAAATAGAAGAAGAAACTTGGGAGAGGGAGTATGAAATAAAGAAACCTCTTAAATTTTAAAGAGAAATTCATATTAAGGGTGGGAGAATGGAAAACCCAATAAAAATTTAGTCCTATACTAGGTTGAATCGAGGGATACTAACCAGCTAGCCTTAGAGAAAACCTGGATGAGGAGGACCGACCTATTCTAAGGGAGAATTTGAATAGAAACCAGCCCCAAAAATAACCCAAAAGAGGGATAAGAATAACCTTTGTCCAACACCCAAACACCCCACCTCATTTAAAAGGGGGGTATAAATGCAAGGAAGAGAGGAAAGGTGACCCTTCCTATTCACAAAAACCGGCTAGCAGATTGCAACAACCTCCTCCCACTTTCCAAATTAAAAACCCCCATAAGCCTAGCTGCATATAGCCCTCTTGAACATTGAAGAAGATAAAAGAGTTAAAGAAAGATATAAATAGCCTAAACCATGGAAGGAAGAGGAGTGTAGGAGGCCAACTGGTGCAGCTGGAGAAGGAAGAAGAAAACTGAAAGTAAAGAGGATGAGGAAGAATAAGAACTACATAAGAAACCTTCATAGAATAACCAAAAAATAATAAGGTAAGGAAAGAACATCACATCATTACTGCTTCTTGGAATTTTGAACAAAAAAAAGGGAAAATCATAAGGGTTTGGTTAGGGTTCTTACATCTATTACTTAAGAGAACTAATTAAAAAGACTAAGAAGAATGGGGGGCTGGATATAGGACATATTTCTAGAAATATCAATAAAAAAGAATGAATGAACTTTATCACATAAATTGGAGGAAGAATTGGTCAGGTTGAGGGGCTGAACAACATGTAATTGTATGATGAAATGGATGACAATGACCTTGTTGAACTCCTAAGATCATAGTCAAACTAAAACAGAATGTATGTTGATGATTAATGCTTTGATTTTTCACATATGATTGATGAACTTACATGAAATGTGTAAAGAAATGATGAAATGCATGGAATGTGATTCTACTTGATTCCCAGGAACATTTTGTGCGCTGGAACTGACATTTATGTTGATATTCATGCTTGAATTTTGTTATGATATTGATGAGTTTAAATGAGAATGGTTGAAGTAAATGAAAATAGGTTGTGGCATGATTTTTGTGATTATACTTGTGATAAAATTGAAATAGAACCCTTATGTGTTGTAGAATTATTAGTTGTATTCATACATTGCCATGATCTAATTTTGAATGTTAGAATGCATGGTAGTAGCAATGCTAGGTGCTGGCATTGGAAGTAATGATTTGGGAAAAACCTTGGTAGATGAACATATAGAGACATTTATGTGTTGCTTGATAGTGTATGATGAATGGTGTGTGGTTCAGTGAGCTTCTTTATCCAGGTTGAGAAATGTTGGTAGGGGAAAAGCCTAGCGTAAACCTTATGCTTGACCAAAAGAAAGAAGTTGAACCAAAAACAACTTCATCGCCGCTATCGATTTTTGAATCGACATCGACATGGATTGTGTTGATGATTTCTGGGTTGGTAGCGACTTAGTTTTCATCAACAATATCTACATCAATAATAGAATATGTAAGTTGAAGATTTCAGCGATAGTTATGAGACTGTGTTGCATTGACAATTTCTGAGTCGGTAGGGACTCAGTTTTCATCAACGATTTATCTGAGTCATTCGTAAACCATATGCGTTGATGATTTCTGAGTTGGTAGCAACTTAGTTTTCATCAATGATTTCTAAGTCAACAGTAGCCTATGTATGCCGATAATTTCTACCGAATACGGTGTTACCAGCAAGTCAGTTTTCGCTGCTAAATTCTGTGACACCAGCGAGATAGTTTTGGCTGCTGAATTTTAGGTTATTAGCGAACTAGTTTCACTAATGATTTTGTGTTCCAATGAACCAGCTTTGCTGACGATTCTATGTTTCAGTGAATTAGTTTCACTAGCGAACTAGTTTTTTTGATGATTCTATGTTCCAGCTAATTAGTTGCTGATAAATCTGCATCACCAACGAACTGGTTTCTGTAACGTTCCCAAATTTATCCCCATAACCGAGATAAAATAACAATCTCATGTCAAAAAGGAAAACAGAGCAATTTTTTTCATATAGTTTTCATATAAAAGTTTACCGAAATTTTGGCAAAGTCTTCCCTATTCTGAGAGGTCCCAAGTTATTGACATTCTATAACCAGCATCAACAAATCCTATATATATGATATTTTATATTGCATTGATTATTTTCCATAACCAGCACGAATCAAATCATATATCTATGGTATTTTATATTGCAGTGATTATTTTCTATAACCAGCACGAATCAAATCATATATCTATGGTATTTTATTTTGCAGTAATTATATATGATTCAATAATTATCTCCTTGACATATTGCTTCATTAATATTAGCCCTAATGCTCTATGTTATCGCCACATGTAAACCCTTTTTTTTATTTCTATTTTTTATTTTTTTATTTTTGAAAAATTATTAAAACATGGGTCAAAAATTGGGTAACAACACCTTATAGGATGATTTATGGAAAAGCATGTCATTTACCGGTGGAGCTTGAACACAAAGCTTTTTAGGCCATTAAATAATGTAACATGGATTATGATGTTGTTATGATTGCAAGAAAGTTGCAATTGCAAGAGTTGGAAGAGATTCACAATGATGCTTATGAGAATGCAAGGATTTACAAAGAAAAGACCAAGAGTCTTCATGACCAAATGCTTACAAGAAAGGAGTTTCATGTTGGAGACTGTAACAACCCGACTTTTTCAAGGCCAAAATTGATGGATTTTTTTTTTTTGCTTCTTGCAATGACATTTTGTGAATTAGTAATTATGTTCCTTCTTTATCATGGCTTCATAGGGATATAGTTCTTGCGAAAGAACATTCTCATACAACAGATACCTAATACACATGTCTATAATATTATATTTTCATATTCATACATTTACATTACATCATATTGGCATACCCGTGTGTTTGCATTCCTGTTCCAATCTCGTTATCAACACGAGTTTATAATCGACAATCTTACACAACTAGTACTTTCTTTCAAACGATCCTTATGTGATTTCACAATATAACATCCTCATAAAAGGAAATACCATATAAATGTATTCATAGCATCGTTACTACATGTTCGCACATCCCCATCCGTGCTCCATTACAATTTCCATTACAAGTCCTTACAAAAGTGTAGAATGACAAATATTCAACATAACAGCTAAGTCATGCTATTACATAGCACCTTTTAAAATATATGAACTTGTGGAACGGGCTTTCCCATGCACCTTGATTGTGTGATGTCCCTGTTACAAAACAACATGGGTACAAGAATTGTAAACAATCTAATATAATAATTAACGTCTAGAAGTACATTGTCGTTGCTTTTTGTTATTAACTTAGAAGGGGAAGATTCCTTCTTATACTTCTTATATACATTGTACATCTCTTACTATTTCGTTAACTGTACTTTTCTCACTCACACACCCCAACCTCTCTATGAGGTTGCGGGGCCGAAGTTTAACATCCATCGGGGTTAAATACTTTGCCTTAACCCGGTCATCCACCTTGGATACTTATAGCCGTAGCTAATTGCAACATTTAAATTCGGTCATCCATCTTAGATGACATTAACAAAAACTAATCACGAAATCAACCCCGTCATTCCTATAGATACCATTAACCAAAGCTAATTTTTTTTATAATCAATTCAACCATCCATGTAACACCCTGTAATTTGGTACATTCATAAAATAACTTTAAGCCTTAACTTAAAAAAAAAGGTATTGTTTTTCTTCCACCGAACTTATTTGAGACTTGCTGAAATTCCCACTAAAATTTCAGCAATTTCCTTTATACCTGGAGGTCCCAAGTTATCGACAATCATCCTGTACAGTTATACTCATTTCTCAATCATATCATAATCATGTAGAACCTCAACAACACATCATTCATGGTACATGCCTCACATTTTGCATGTTCATTTCTTTCCCATTAACACACATAATTCATAAAATTCATAATAAATGCAAGTAAACAAACTAAGATTACAAATACAAAATAGTAAGTACATTTTTATGTCCCGACACTTAATGTAAAAGGAGTACTATTACATATTAAGTCATTTAGTTTCTTAAAGACAAAATACATTAATGTTCATCTTCTTATTCAATCATACAAAAGGAGACTAGAGGACCTAAAACTCTACTCTTGGTGTGAATCTGAAGGACCTGTAATTTCATAATGTATATAATAAATATAGAATAAAAGGAAAATCAAACAATACATGCATAGGTAATTAAACATATATTCAACGATATGCAATCATAGTTCCTTGAAATTCTCATTTATCCTTCCATTATTACGTCTCTATTCATCCTTCCTAGAATCATTCAACATTTTCATTTTGTGTCTTGTTTCACCTAAAGAGCGCATTTAATTTGTTATAATATCTACCATGTAATTTCTCTCTCTCTTACGATTATCTCTTTATATCAATTTCAATCCTAACATCAATTATACCCATTATGGCTTTTCCATATAAATCATCAAACTCGTCATGATTTCGATCCAATTTTAGTTTATAAATATATTCAACTTACATATTTATTGTGCCCATTTCGACACATTTCAATGTTTCTTTAGATTTTCAGTAAAATCTCTCATTATCATGGAACCTACAATCATTTTCACAATATTCACATTCGATCCATCTTCAAATAATATGAATACCATACATACATCATTCTATTTAATTCATCAACCTAATCTCATTCGACCACTATAATTAAGGCCAAATTTCATTATCTATCACTATTATTGGCATTTTATTACACTATTATAATTATCACCAAATTCTTATCATGCCAGCAACAACACAAAACCTTAATACAACATATTTACTTGAGTAGTCAAAATTTCTTTGACATCTTCCATGTGCGCAGTACATAATTCTCAAATTATATCAATTACAATTCATCAATGAATTCAAAATACATCATATATATATATATATATATAGCATTGCATTCCTTAAGTGTAAAACACCTACCATGGTTCATGAACTTCTATTCTCACGTCCCAAGCGATACGATATTTGCCTCCATCCTTCATAAGAATTAGATCTTCATCATTTTTTTTAATTTTTTTTATTTCTTCAATAATCCATAACATAAACACAAATTACAATTTTTGTTTAACAGTTAGGTATCATCCAACATTCCATTTATAATCTGACATGTCAGTCATCCCAACAATATTAACACCACACAAGTAAGTTTAACTCAAGTTGTATATTCCGGTCATTAGAAAACAAAACTGATGCCACTAACCCATCACCGGGTAACTAGTTCCTCCGCCCATCTTATTCCATAATTTCCAATCAATATCCGCCTCTTCAAGACCGAATGAATAATCCTATCAAGATACCAATCCTCATTTCATTAATATTTTAAATTATTCCCTATCAAAAATATCATTATAATACCTCTCCCCTAAAACTTGGAAGGGAATGCTGACACTAATAAATTTTCAGTAGTGTTATTAGTCTCCCATATTAGGACCGATTAATCAAGTTCATTGTAAATGTCAAAATTAATACTACTGATTGATGTCATTGACTATTTCTAACCTAAAATAGCCAATTAGATTTTTCTTTCCATAATACCTTGGAATATTTCTGGAATGTTGACGTCAAGATTCTTGACATCATTAGCTTTCACTTCAGGAATAGCTAGTCAAGTTTCATGTGATTGCCGATATTGACAGCACCGGTCGATATCATTAACTATTCTCACCCGAATAGTTAATCAAGTTCAGTATCCCTCATTTTCAAAGATGATTATGCCGATGTTAGTAAACCTTACAAACATCATTAGCCTCCGCATTCGGGACCTGCTAATCAAGTTTCGTGTGATTGTCGATATCGACAGCACCGGTCGATATCATTAACTATTCTCACCCGAATAATTAATCAAGTTCAGTATCCCTCATTTTCAGGGATGATTATGCCGATGTTAGTAAACCTTACTAGCATCATTAGCCTTTGCATTCGAGACTGGCTAATCAAGTTTCGTGTGATTGCCGATATCGACAGCACCGGTCAATATCATTAACTATTCTCACCCGAATAGTTAATCAAGTTCAGTATCCCTCATTTTCAGGAATGATTATGCCGATGTTAGTAAACCTTACTAGCATCATTAGCCTCCGTATTCGGGACCGGCTAATCAAGTTTCGTGTGATTGCTGATATCGACAACATCGGTCGATATCATTAACTATTCTCACTCGAATAGTTAATCAAGTTTAGTATCCCTCATTTTCAGGGATGAATATGCCGATGTTAGTAAACCTTACTAGCATCATTAGCCTCCATATTCAGGACCGGCTAATCAAGTTTCATGGAACGATCATCAATGAAGTCTATTAATGTAATTCATATTCTTAACCCAATCAAGTACTCAAATCCATTTTTAATTTCTCATTTATTTCACTTTATCCTTTCTCTTTGTAGTTTCACCCATAAATGCAAAGACCAAGATTTTAATAAGTTAGTGAATTAACGCTACGTAAAAAGTGTAGGAATAGAACACCTACCAGCTGCAGAAGCTCAACTCGTGCTTCCTTGTTGTTGTAGTCCCCTCCTGCAGTCCCTCCTTAAGCTTTTACTATACGAGCTCCTGAGAAGTCGAGTGAATGCTTCTCCTACATTTCTAATATAACATCCTGAATGAATATTTGAATCTTCCCGATTTATTCATAATATTCATAAATTCACAAAATCAAATACGGAAGTAAACAATTTCCATGGATGTATTTTATTTTCTTACTTATAATTTAAATTCATTTACATTAGAATTTATTTACACTAACATTAAACGTCCAATTAATTCAATTCTTCATCAATGATTTTCAATGTCCAAAGGACATGACTTTTCGTTACCGATTTTTTTTTCTGGTGTTCAAAGACATGAATTCTCGTTACCGATTTTCTAATGTCCCAAGACATTTAATCTATCACCAAACAATGTAATTTAACTTAAATTTCATCAATAACTACACATGCCAAATTTTTCCAAAGCACAGTCAAAATGATTCCTTCTATCATAATTCACCTTACAACATCCCTTACCATGATTTCCCATTCCAACACAACCAAAGTATTAATCAATCACTATTCTTTATAGAATTTAACTATACCATCACTTATCAACACATCAAACATGACTCAAACACAACCATCATCATTAAACCCATTTCCATTATCCTTAGTCCCAAAACATACCTTTTATGTTAAACCTCAGATTCTCATTCAATATTTCTCAAACCAAACTTAAAACATCATTCTGTAAATTTAGAATTCAATAAATCCAATTGGTGGAATTATACATCATCATTATTAGAATAACATATCCAAAATTAATATATATCCAACGATTAAATCTCCCGATATCATGACAATACCGAACTGACCTGAAATTTAGACACTTACTATTTGGGAAGTACAATTTCTGGATTTTGGATTCTTCTTCTTCAAATTTTTCTTGCAATCAAACCATTCATAAATTCAATTAAACCTTTAATAAAATATAATTGATTCCATAAACATTTGATTTTGGATTCTTCTTCTTCAAATTGAATTTTCTTTGTCAACAAGGCTCTCACTAGTCAAAAATATACTGTCAAATTTCAATCTTTGTATTTTTGAACCTCCTCAACCAATTTTTGGCCATTTTTTAGGTGTTCTGGCATCCTCCTCTCACTACTATTATTTTTTTATTTTCTTCTAAATATATATTTTTTATTATTTTCTAGTATTTTCTCTTTGTTTTTGTGTGGGGACCCAAAAATTGGTAACAACAATATGCTTGTTTCTCTAATGATCATTCTCTAGGTGCAAGTTCTCCTCTTTCATAGTTGCATTTTTCCAAGTTTGCTATTGCAAAGACTCCTGGTTCTGCTGCGAGCTCCACGCCTCAGACTAGTTCTACAGCCGACCTACAATTCATTGTTGATCTCTCCTTTTATCCTCTTCACCAGCTTACAAGTTCAAGTTCTCTTCCATCTCATTCTGTCGCTCGTCAGCATATCATGGTCCTTCATCTATGGTTGCCCAAGACTGCACATTTGACAGCGTCTACAGCCATAGTTGCTGCCCCTATTTGTTGGGTACTCTCTCCTCCTAACTATGAGCTCATTGCATTCTCTGATGCTGATAGGTATGAGATTTGACATGGTGTTGTGCGAGATGAAATTCAGGTCTTGCACTCTAACGACACTTGGTCCTTAGTTCATTTTCATCCTTCAATGAATGTTGTTGGCAATTGTTGGGTGTGCAGGATAAAGCATCATGCGGATGGAAGCATTGAGTGATATAAGGCACAATTAGTTGCTGGAGGTTTTACTCAATAAGAAGGCAATGATTATTTTGGGACCTTTAGTCCTATCATTAAGCAAGCGACTGTTAGGTTGGTTTTCTCCATTGCAGTTTTGAGTGGTTGGAAGATTCATAAACTCGATATACATAATGCCTTCCTCAATGGAGTTATTGCGAAAGAGGGGACATTTATTGCTACCCAATTTTTACCCCATTTTTGAAAAAAAAATTTAGAAAAACCAAAAATAGCAAAAAAAAAAACCAAAAAAATATATCTTTGATGTATTTGCATTGTTTTTTTGCATCTTTTTCAAAGAATTAAAAATAAAAGAGAGAGAGAGAGAGAGAGAGAGAGAGAGGAAAACAAAAAAATTCATTTAATTTTTAGTGATCTAATTTTAATTGTGGAAAGGAGAGGACTAATTTGAAAGTTGAAAACCCTCTCACCAAGTTGTCACATATGGTGCGGCATAACGATGATCGACATATAACCAATATTCTTCCTCGCCCGAGCTGCTTCACTGTTCACGTTGTATGTGAATAGTGGAGAGTTCTCCACTGTTTGTTTTTGTTTACTAGGCTGGGCAGTGCCGGACTAGCCCAAAAAAAATTCAAAAAAATATTTTTGAAAAATTTGTGATTTCCCCGCGTATTTTTTACTACATTTTGATCAATAGTGGTTTGTATTTTTATACTATAAAGATAAAAATTCGATATTAAAATACCTGGTTTTTGTCAAAACATAAAAAAATTGTTTTGTTTTCATACATACGACCAAGTCTCTAAAAAAAAAAATCATATCATATTCTCATACAACAAAAATTCAAAAAAATAGGTATTAGCATGCATTTTGGCTTTAATAACCAGTTTATTAAAGTCACGAGAACTAGGCCAATATTTCAAAAATTCAAAAAAAATATTTCGTTTTCTTTTAATATCTAGGGTTATGATCTTATACGTAAGATGTACTCTGGATATTAAATTCTTTTGTTGAGATTAGAACGGTTAGGTTTTACCCAATAAGATAAGGATTTCCTTACCGAAGATAACTTTTCTTAAATCAGAGACAGACCAACAACTAGAAAACACGACAAGACCTTAGATTTTATCAGACAATAAAACAATGCAACTTACCTTAGGTAGGGTGTATTTGGGGTGCTAATACCTTCCCTTTACGCAACCAGTTCCCGTACCCGATCTTTAAGACTAATTAGGGTTCCTAGTGACCAAAATACTAGGTGGCGACTCCCATTCCAATTTTCCATTGATAAGAGACAAGAATTCCTTGTCTCCCCGTATTTGCCACATTTAGATAATTTTAAGGGTGGATTTTTTTCACTGCGACGCCGCACACGTGCGACAGAATGACGACTCCACTAAGGACCTTGTGGACTAAGCATTGTTTTTTGTCTGATAATTTTGTTTTGTTTGGTTTGCGTGTTGACACGACCAAAAGATTGATGTCTTTTCCCAAGTGGAGGAGTGTCGAAGTAATAAATAACCCGGCAAGACCGAGGTCGAACCACAGGGAGGTTAATTGTATAAATTATAAGCAACAATAATACAACAACAATAGTAACGACAATAACAATAACAATAACAATAATAATACTACTAGTAGTAGTAGTAATACTAATAATAGCAATAATAGTAATAGTAGTAATAGTAGTAATAATAATAATAATACCAATAATACTATTAATAATGATAATAATAAAGATTAAGAAGAAGAGGAAGTTGATGAGAACTTTGAGATGTAAGATTAACGTAAGGATTCAACAATAATAACAACAAATGTCAAGGTTAGAGGATCCACTAATGGTATTTCAAACAAGTATAGTATAAACTCTTTTTATTCAATTGGAAACCACACACAAAGGAGGTTCCAATCAGATTATAAATTGTTAACATGATTACATTAGTTATCTTATTCCAATAATGCTAATACTTGTAAATGTTGTCAGGCATTCATGATTATAACTTATGTTAACAACAAATCAAGTTCCTTTCATAGCTCAGGTGTCGGTTATACCATACAGTATGGGCTATGAAAGTGCCAAGTATTTGTTGTACCAAGTGTTATGCAACATAAATCTAGATTAACCATTTAACAAGCAAAGTATTAAAAGTGAACAAGATAACAAATATAAAGCATGTTAGTATCCAACATTAAGGTCCATGTTAAGTTTATATTATACTTATTCTTACACCATTAGTGTACCCTTTTCACCTTGACATAATTAACTTAGCAACACATAATGAAAGAAAGAAACATAAATAAACAAGGAAAGGAAATGAAAAGCATAAGCAAGAAATTAATATAAGCAAAACTTAAGCATTACAAAATATAAAGAGAGAGCAAGAGCATGATCTTGATCTAAACACCAAGATGCCTAAATACATGGCAAATGCCTCCTTTATAGGCCAAAATTCGAAACTATTGATTTGTTGACTAATTGATGAGTGGGTGGCCACATCTTGACTTGGTGACAATTCTTATCTTCTTGTCTGCCAAAAACATCATTGATGACGTCATAATTTGAACAAACTTAAATCATAAAAGTTCTAGGAAATTGTCTCATCTCTCCAGGGTACAAATTTGAGATCATTTGGACGTGTAGAACTTGATATATGGGCTGAACACTGAACAGTATCTGCGCTACAGGACAGATTCGGACTTCTTTGTTGTTGCTCCAATTTGGACTTGAAAACGACCCTTTTAAATCTTGGGCTCCACATGAAAGTTGTAGGCCTATGTCTTATCTTTCTATCCATATACAATAGACCTAAATCCAAGATCTTCAGCTCCAGATATGACCCAATTACCGAACAATGTTCTAGTTTGGACTGCACCAACATCTCTTTTCTAAGTTTGGCCATCTCTTTGTCCTTTCAATTTCAGTACTTCAACTCATCAATCAATTATTTCATTTATGTGATAGGCCTGCATGTAAGATGAACATTTATCATAAATTAAAGGTATCTTATATTATTAGATATGTTATTATAAAACATGCTTTAGTTAAGGAGTTATTGATACTTCAAGTGTAAAATGATGATATAAAACCTTGATAAAAATGCACTTTTAAGTACTAATCACACCCCCCAACCAGCTTATTACTAGTCCCTAGTAATCAAAGCGTTAAAATAGAAAAACAATTTGCAAATTCCACAAAGCAAGGCATTCATCATTCAACTTCCATTAATCTATCCAGATAAACAAACTCTTATTAAGTTTATATATCTGATTAATACCTCTTAAACAAGATATTAATAAACCTTCCTTTTTATGTGCTCAATGTATGAAAACATAGATGATGGGGTTTTATTGGAAGAAAAACAATATTTTGTTTTAATGTTTAAGGTTAACTTCCTTGGGTTGAGATTATTATCTTTTTTTTTCTTTTTTGCTTTCTTTTTTTCTTTCTTTTTTTTTAAATATATATACATATAACTTAAAACACAATGCATCTTTAACCCATGTAACAAGCTTTCGGCTAATGACTCCAAGACTAGTTGATCTTAGGGCATTAGGTGTTAAGACACCCCTACGAGCTTAGTAACTCGGGTTGCAGATACTGATACGTAGATAGTGCAATGTTTGATTCCTTTAAGCTTTTCTCCTTAACCCATGTAACAAGCTTTGGGCCAATAACTCCCAAGTCAGTTGACTTTAGGGTATTAGGTGTTAAAACACCCCTTCGGGCTTAATTGCTTAGGTTAGGGAGGCTTCGAAACCAAACTTATCTACGTTTTTATTATCATCATTTTCTTTTTGTTGTTGTTTTTTTTTTTTGCAAAATATAGACTATCTTTATCCCTTAGTTGTTACCTTTAACAAAATAACATAAATAATGTAATAATCCAATGTGCAACCCACAATCATATGTTAAAGTGTGTGTGTGAAAATAAAGGTTTAAAAATACTTGTTAAATGAGTATATGAGCAGAATCAAGTGATAACAATGCGAGAGTTTGTAAACCTGAATATTTCAAGAAGTATTCTAATAGGCCTTGTTATGAATATTGCAAATAACCATTGGAAAACGTTTACTAAGATGCGTCTTAAGAGTCACTAAAATTCCTCTTTACTCTGCCATCCTAATAACAGTTTTGTCAAATGGTTTTAATAATAACAAAAACAGTTAGTAAGTTAGTTTTTTTTTTAAATGTTAACTACTACCCTCTCCCCCTAACCAGAACGAGACATTGTCCTCAACGTCATAAGATAGAAAGATAGAGTATAGAAGACATCACCTAAAACAACGAACACTAACAAACCTGAAACACACTTAAACAAATATAAGAAATAACAAAACAAAATAATATGCTAATAATAAAACCAAAAGACACGAGGATTCACAAACGAAGGCTCAAATCCAATCTAAGCTTTTTACGGCTTTCCGTAGTTGACCTATTTATACGACTCATGGAGGGATCAATTATAGGGATGAAAGATTGTAGTTGGTTAATCAATTGTTCAGCAGTAGTAGCAGAGATTATGATTTGTCGTGCCGAAGATGTTAGAAATTCCTATTCCATAGCTTGATCAAGAAAAGACAACAAATTATCATAAAAACCATTAACATTGAGCAAACCTATAGGTTTATGGTGAATGTGAAGTTGGGCCCAAGAGGAAATATGAAAGATCTCTTCCAATGTGCCTAGACCACCTGGTAAGGCAATGAAGGAGTCAGCATGGTTAAACATTGCATTCATTTGATCAAACATTGTCGAGACATGTAGTTCCTCTCCAATTGTTTTTCCAATGATGTCCCCTTTTGCTAAAGCCTTGGGGACGACCCCCAAAACTTGACTTCCTCCTAAAAATGCAGCTATTGACACACCCCTCATTAACCTAAGGCTGCCTCCTCCATACACTAAATGAATCTTTCTCTCAGTTAATACATGACCAAGATGATTTGCTGATTCTAAAAACTCTTTTTCTTTCCCAGGATTGGATCCACCGAAAACACAAATATTTCTGATGTGATGACTTGAGGAACCTGCCATTTCTACACACTTCTATATTTGTTAGATGTATGGGTTAAGTAGAAATGAAGGGAAGGAAGAGAAGATTTTATAGATGAGAAATTGAAGATGCAATCATACTGCCTATATGTAGGCCACCTGGAGTCTCAATTTCTCTCTCTCTTTTATTTATTTATTTATTTATTTTGAAAAAGCATGTGTATGTACAGGTATTGTGATTGTGGCTCACATCTTCCCTTGGTTTTACACCCAAGAACGGCTTAAACACCCTCTATGGGTCGGGGATAGGCTTTCCATCCAGTTTTCTTAAAAACTGGCAAACAGGGTCTTTTATA
The DNA here is from genome assembly GCA_015852605.2 of Populus deltoides. Taxonomy (NCBI): domain Eukaryota; kingdom Viridiplantae; phylum Streptophyta; class Magnoliopsida; order Malpighiales; family Salicaceae; genus Populus; species Populus deltoides. Next base: position 9,613,561 of record CM027588.2, on the reverse strand, counting down.
GTCAGATTCCCAAGACTAAGTCGATCATGTTCTTTATGGAATTGTGGTCATAAGTCCTGAAATGCACGGTGCACATCTCCACCAGGATATGTCTCAAAAGTCAATAGAAGATTATCTAAAGATTCTTTATGTTTTGAAATAAATCCTGACTTTTGACAATTTTCACAACCTTTGCAGAACACGTGTGTCTTTGACTACACACTTCTATATTTGTTAGATGTATGGGTTAAGTAGAAATGAAGGGAAGGAAGAGAAGATTTTATAGATGAGAAATTGAAGATGCAATCATACTGCCTATATGTAGGCCACCTGGAGTCTCACACTCTCTCTCTCTCTCTTTTATTTATTTATTTATTTATTTTGAAAAAGCATGTGTATGTACAGGTATTGTGATTGTGGCTCACATCTTCCCTTAGTTTTACACCCAAGAACGGCTTAAACACCCTCTATGGGTCGGGGATAGGCTTCCCATCCAGTTTTCTTAAAAACTGGCAAACAGGGTCTTTTATAGTCAGATTCCCAAGACTAAGTCGATCATGTTCTTTATGGAATTGTGGTCATAAGTCCTGAAATGCACGGTGCACATCTCCACCAGGATATGTCTCAAAAGTCAATAGAAGATTATCTAAAGATTCTTTATGTTTTGAAATAAATCCTGACTTTTGACAATTTTCACAACCTTTGCAGAACACGTGTGTCTTTGAACATGGTGGGCCAATAAAATCCACATTGTAAGATTTTTGCAGTCGTCTTTTTTGACGAGAAATGAGTCCCACATGCTTTAGAATGATAAAGTTTAATAACACTACTTACCTCATTGTTAGGAATGCATCTTTGAAATATTTTATCAGGATAATATTTGAATAAGTAAGGGTCATCCCAATAAAAGTTCTTTACTTCGTTCAAAAACTTTCCTTTGTCTTCGGTACTCCAATGAGCTGGCAAATCTCTTGTTGCAAGAAAATTGATATTTTTAGCAAACCAAGGCATTGAACTAAGAGAAAGTAAGGATTCTTCAGGAAAGTAATCATTGATTGGTGTGATGTCAGATGTCGAATCTATTGTCAATCTTGAAAAATGATCCGTATCAACATTTTCGGTGCCTTTTTCATCCATGATTTCTTCCTGAGAATAAATCATTTGCAAATCTGCAGATTCATCAAACTCAATTTTACTCAAAGTAGATTCAAGTTGATCATGAACTAATTCTTCAATAATATCTACTTCTTGTAAATCATTATCATCTCCAGGTTGCTTGCAAATGTTGAAAATATTCATCTCCAATGTCATGTTTCCAAAAGATAGCTTCATCAGTCCATTCCTACATTTAATCAATGCATTAGAAGTTGCAAGAAATGGACGTCCTAAAATAACAGGAAATGAATTACATGCTTCAACAGGTTGTGTGTCCAAGACAATAAAATCCACAGAATAAATGAATTTATCGACTTGTACTAACACATCTTCAACTATTCCTCTAGGCACTTTTACTGATCTATCGGCAAGTAAAAGAGTCACAGAAGTTGGTTTTAACTCACCTAGATTGAGACTTTGAAAAACTGAATATGGAAGTAAATTCACACTAGCTCCAAGATCAAGTAAGGCTCTTTCAATTTTATGTTCTCCAATAAAGCATGAAATTGTAGGACAACCAGGGTCTTTATATTTCAAAGCATTATTGTTTTGAAGAATAGCACTTACTTGTTCGGCTAAAAAGGTTTTCTTTTTTACATTTAGTTTTCTCTTAACAGTGCACAGATCTTTCAAAAATTTAGCATAAGAAGGAACTTGTTTAATAGCATCCAACAAAGGTATATTGATCCTTACCTATTTGAAAGTTTCAAAGATTTCAGAGTTGTGATTGACTTTTCTTTGTTTCGTCATGGCATGAGGAAATGGAAGTGCTGGTGAAGAATCAGTCTTTTCTTTATAATGTTCAGATTCAACCCCTTCCTTACCCTTAGAGGTTGACTCATCATCTTTCTCACAAAGTTCAAGAATGGGTTTTTTAATAACCTTACCATTGTGAAGAGTGATGACTGATTTGGCTTGATCCATGTGTTGGCTTCCAGAACTACTTGCATTCACATTGTATTGCCTCTTTGGATTTTGCTGAGGTTGAGATGGAAACTTACCTTTCTCTTGGAAACTGAGAGCAGATGTCAATTTTGCAAGAGTATCTTTAAAATCTGTCATGCTTTGAGCAAGTTGAGTGTTGATTGTCTCCTGCTTTTCCATGAATGCATGCAATGTTTCCTCAAGATTTCTTCTAGGAGGTGGAGCATAAGGAGGTGCATATCCATGAGAATTTTGGAAATTATGGTGTGCTTGAAACGATGGCTGTGATGTTTGTGCATTATTGTTATCACTCTTCCAATTAAAATTTGGGTGATTTCTCCAACCAGGGTTGTATGTTTGCGAGTATGGGTTATGATTGGGCTTTTGGAAACTGTTTAAAGCATGGGCTTGTTCATGGAGACATTCCTTAAAAGAAGGCAAAGTTGGACAGTCATTGGTTGAATGTTCTTTGGTTTCATAGATTTGACACACAATGTCTTGAATATATTTTAGTTGACCGCTCTTTTTTAATTCTAGTGCCTCGACTTTTTTAGCTAAAGATGCAAACTTGGCTTGAAGGTCATGATCGTCCCTAAGGTTGTACATACCTCCACTAGATGTATGAGGTTGGGTTTTACTTGGTGCCTCATAAGTTCCTGTAGTGTCCCAATTTTGCGCATTTTCAGCTAGCAAGTCTAGGTACTCCATTGCTTCATTAGGGTCTTTATCCTCAAAAGTTCCATTGCACATCAATTCAACCATTTGCCTATCTCTAGGAGTTAACCCTTCATAAAAATGTGACACCAATCTCCATATTTCAAAACCATGATGAGGGCAAGTATTAAGCAATTCTCGATACCTATGCCAACATTGATAAAATGTTTCTCCTGGTTTTTGAGTGAAAGTGATTATTTGTCTTTTGAAAAAGTTTATTCTGTGAGATGGAAAAAACTTCTTTAAAAATTATTGTTGCATTTCATCCCAAGCACAAATGGATCCAGGTCTCAAATTTTGTAGCCATGTTTTAGCTTTATCTTTTAGTGAAAAAGGAAAAAGCTTTAACCTAATGGTGTTCATGCTATAATTTGAGTCATTATAGGTGTTACAGACCTCCTCAAATTCCCTTAAATGCAAGTATGGATTTTCTAAATTTAAGCCATGAAAAGAAGGTAAAAGTTGAATAATGCCTCACTTAAAATTAAAATGAGATGCATCAGGGGAAAAACTATGCATGAGGGTGCACTTGTTCTTGTGGGATTCATGTGGTCTCTAAGAGTTCTAACCCGAATATTCTCATTATTTCCATTATGAAGCGATTGGTTATCTTCTTCGGCCATATTTTCTGAAAATGATGATGATACCCTACAAAGTCTACTACTTAATATACGTGACCAAACTCTCATGCACATGTAGGAAGAGAATAAAAGGAAGAAGAAAGTAAAAGAAAAGGAAACAAAAGAAAAGAAACAAAGGTTAGATAAAATGAAAAGTGAAAAGAGAAAATAAATAATTACTATAATTTGCACAAGAATTTACCTCCCCGGCAACGACGCCAAAAACTTGACACGATCAAAAGATTGATGTCTTTTCCCAAGTGGAGGAGTGTCGAAGTAATAAATAACCCGGCAAGACCGAGGTCGAACCACAGGGAGGTTAATTGTATAAATTATAAGCAACAATAATACAACAACAATAGTAACAACAATAACAATAACAATAACAATAATAATACTAGTAGTAGTAGTAGTAATACTAATAATAGTAATAATAGTAATAGTAGTAATAGTAGTAATAATAATAATAATACCAATAATACTATTAATAATGATAATAATAAAGATTAAGAAGAAGAGGAAGTTGATGAGAACTTTGAGATGTAAGATTAACGTAAGGATTCAACAATAATAACAACAAATGTCAAGGTTAGAGGATCCACTAATGGTATTTCAAACAAGTATAGTATAAACTCTTTTTATTCAATTGGAAACCACACACAAAGGAGGTTCCAATCAGATTATAAATTGTTAACATGATTACATTAGTTATCTTATTCGAATAATGCTAATACTTGTAAATGTTGTCAGGCATTCATGATTATAACTTATGTTAACAACAAATCAAGTTCCTTTCATAGCTCAGGTGTCGGTTATACCATACAGTATGGGCTATGAAAGTGCCAAGTATTTGTTGTACCAAGTGTTATGCAACATAAATCTAGATTAACCATTTAACAAGCAAAGTATTAAAAGTGAACAAGATAACAAATATAAAGCATGTTAGTATCCAACATTAAGGTCCATGTTAAGTTTATATTATACTTATTCTTACACCATTAGTGTACCCTTTTCACCTTGACATAATTAACTTAGCAACACATAATGAAAGAAAGAAACATAAATAAACAAGGAAAGGAAATGAAAAGCATAAGCAAGAAATTAATATAAACAAAACTTAAGCATTACAAAATATAAAGAGAGAGCAAGAGCATGATCTTGATCTAAACACCAAGATGCCTAAATACATGGCAAATGCCTCCTTTATAGGCCAAAATTCGGAACTATTGATTTGTTGACTAATTGATGAGTGGGTGGCCACATCTTGACTTGGTGACAATTCTTATCTTCTTGTCTGCCAAAAACATCATTGATGACGTCATAATTTGAACAAACTTAAATCATAAAAGTTCTAGGAAATTATCTCATCTCTCCAGGGTACAAATTTGAGATCATTTGGACGTGTAGAACTTGATATATGGGCTGAACACTAAACAAAGCTCCCGGCTTACAGGACAGATTCGGACTTCTTTGTTGTTGCTCCAATTTGGACTTGAAAACGACCCTTTTAAATCTTGGGCTCCACATGAAAGTTGTAGGCCTATGTCTTATCTTTCTATCCATATACAATAGACCTAAATCCAAGATCTTCAGCTCCAGATATGACCCAATTACCGAACAATGTTCTAGTTTGGACTGCACCAACATCTCTTTTCTAAGTTTGGCCATCTCTTTGTCCTTTCAATTTCAGTACTTCAACTCATCAATCAATTCTTTCATTTATGTGATAGGCCTGCATGTAAGATGAACATTTACCATAAATTAAAGGTATTTTATATTATTAGATATGTTATTATAAAACATGCTTTAGTTAAGGAGTTATTGATACTTCAAGTGCAAAATGATGATATAAAACCTTGATAAAAATGCACTTTTAAGTACTAATCACGTGTTTTCTGTTAATAAGCTTATTTTATTTATTTATTTTTACATGTTTGAATTTCTGTACATATATGTTCATGCATTGTATAGAACTGCCTCATGCATCACATACTTTAATTTTTGAAAAGCACACACAAGCTTCTAAGTTAGATGGGGAATTAGTGATCTGCCCTATGACTATTGGTTAGGATTCAAATGCGTGAAACACCCAACTATGTGAAGTGATGGTGGAACATATTTATGATGGTGGAACACATTTCTACAACAAGTCATTTGATTCTTGAATGAAGAACTATGGAATCACACACAAAGTTGCCACCCCTTATCACCCTCAAACAAGTGGACAAGTAGAGCTTGCTAATAGGGAGATTAAATAGATCTTGGAGAAAATAGTGAACCCTAATAGGAAAGACTGGTATTTAATACTTAATGGTGCACTTTGGGCTTATCGAACTGATTATAAAACATCATTAGGTATGTCACCTTATAGACTAGTCTATGAAAAACTTTGTCACTTGCCTGTGGAACTTGAACATAAAGCTTATTGGGCTATTAAAGCTTTCAATTCAAACCTTGATGATGCTAGTCAGCTGCGTCAGTTACAAATAAATGAGCTTGAGGAAATAAGAAATGATGCATATGACAATTCAAGAATTCATAAAGCAAGAATCAAAGAGTTTCATGACAAGAAAATCTTGAGAAAAACATTTGATGTTGGTCAAAAAGTCTTGCTTTATAATTCTCGACTCCATTTATTTCCTGGAAAACTGAGATCAAGATGGAGCGGTCCTTTTATTGTGAAACATGTGTATCCATATGGGGCCTGTGATATCGAGAATCCAAAGAATGACAATGTTTTCAAGGTAAATGGACATCGTTTGAAAGTTTACTTTGACAATTTTTCAGTTGAAAGTGACTCTATTGAATTGAGCGATCCTGTATATAAAGCTTGATTATTTTTCTCACATTGTTTTGTGTTTCGTTTTGGTGTGAATTTTTTTTCGCTACTCTTTCTTACCCCGGTCAAATGGCGGATAACGGTATTCCGTGACTTCAGCCGGTTCTTTCAGTTTCCCATAATAACTAATACCTGTATATATTTGTGCAATTCTTTGCTCTTTCTCCCTTCTTTGAATTTCTTCTCCAATTCTAATTTGAAAATGGACACTGTCGCATGTGAGCGACGACGCGGCGATCGTCCACCCTCGATATGTGTGATGGGGGGATATATATCTGGTAAATATGGGGAGACAAGGAATTCTTTGTCTCTTAGCAGTGAAAAAAGGAATGGGAGTCGCCACCTAGTATTTTGGTCACTAGGAACCCTAACTGGTCTCAGAGATTGGGTACGGGGACTGGTTGCGTAAAGGGAAGGTATTAGCACCCCAAATACGCCCTACCTAAGGTAAGCTGCATTGTTTATTTGTCTGATAAAATTCAAGGTCTCGTTGTGTTTCCTAGTTGTTGGTCCGTCTATGGTTCAAGAAAAGTCCTCCTCAATAAGGGGGTCCTTATCTTATCGGGTAAAACAGTTGTTGGTCCGTCTATGGTTCAAGAAAAGTCCTCCTCAATAAGGGGGTCCTTATCTTATCGGGTAAAACAGTTGTTGGTCCGTCTATGGTTCAAGAAAAGTCCTCCTCAATAAGGGGGTCCTTATCTTATCGGGTAAAACAGTTGTTGGTCCGTCTATGGTTCAAGAAAAGTCCTCCTTAATAAGGAGGTCCTTATCTTATCGGGTAAAACCTAACTGTTCTAATGTCTATGTAAAACTATATTTTTAAATACCAGGAATACGTTTTATGTATAAATTAGTAATCCCAAAGACAAAAAGATTTTTTAGAATTTTTGAAATATTGGCCTAGTTCTCATGGCTTGAATAAACTGGTTATTAAAGCCAAAATGCATGTTAATACATATATTGTTTTGAAATTTTCTTTGTTATATGAAAAAGATGATGTCATAATATTTATATATATATATATTGGAGAGACTAGGCCGTATTTTAAAACAAAACATTTTTTAAATATGTATTTTTTGTACGTTTTGACGTAAATCGGGTATTTTAATACTTGGGTTTGTATCCTTGCGGTATAAAAATACAACCAAATATTAATCCACTTTGATAAAACAAAATGCAGAAAAATCAACAACATTTTTAGAGAATTTTTGAAAGCTAAAGAAATTTTTTATTTTGAAAATCTTTGATGTTTTGATGAAAACCGGGTATGTTAATACCGGATTTGTATCTTTACAGTATAAAAATACCAACCGATATTAATCAAAATACGTAATAAAATTACAGCAAAATCACATATATTTTCTTATAATTTTTTCAAAATTTTTATAATTTTTTCATATATATATATATATAAATAAAACAAAATATAATATATATATATATAATATAATATTCAATGGTAAATTTGCGCCCAACTAACCGGCGGACTGACCAATTAAAATTGTCGGGCGATTTGCCCATTAAAATGGGTTGGGCGATCTCGGCCCCAAAAAAACTAAACATTATCTTCTAGGCCGGACCACCCAGAAGAGCGGCCGGGCAGGATCCGCTGGCCCAAGCCAAAACGGGCGGGGGAATTATTTTCCCCACCCTCGCATGCGTAACGCTACTCGTTCTGCATGCGGGGAAGGAAACGAAAAAAAAATAAACGCAAGAATGAGGTGGGGAGAAAAGTTACCTGGCGCGGAGGGGGCTGTGCGTCAGGGGCGGTCTCGCGGCAGGGCGGTGGCGTGTCGTAGCTCCACGGACGGCGGCTCGGTCCAGGCGCTGCAGCTATTCCGAACGTCCGTTTCCCTTTTCTTCCTATGTTTCGGTCTTCTTTTTCTTCCCTTCCCTCTCTTCTCTCAGTCTGTTTTTCTTTCCTCTGTTTTTTTTATGTTTTTCTCTCCTCTCGGTTTCTCTCTTCTTTCGGTTCTTCCTCTCTCTCTCCTCTGTTTTTTTGTTTTCTCCTTCTTCCCTCCCCTCTGTTTTTCTTCTCTCCTTTTTTTCCTCCCCCTCATCAGCGTTCTTGAGGTTCCATTTATAGAGCCAAAGGTGTGGCCTTTTCGTTGTGGAGCATGGGGAGCAACCGTGGTCGGCCGTTGGCCATGGCGCAAAGGCTCGGCCCCCTCCTCGGTTTTCTGGGCGGTCTTGCGGTGGGTGGTCGGCCATTGTGTCCGGTCCGGTGGGCTCCAGCGAGATTGGCGGCAAAAATTCAAAAAAAAAAGCAACCCTTTTTTCCTTCTTCCCCCCCGTCGATCGGGGAAGAAGATGAACGATGCGTTCAAAAACGACACCGTTCTCCTCTTTTTTTTTTGAATGTATGAAACGGCGTCGTTTTGGAGAAAACGCCGTTTCATTTAAATGTGGCGCCAAAACGCGCCAAATTTCAAATCGAGCCCTCAATCATCTTTTTTTTCTTCAATTGCATCCTCGCCAATTTCGGTCTCCGCCCCTCTTGTTGGCGCGTTTTCACTTTAGTCCTTGGCCTCTGATTTATGCAATTGAGCCCTTAATTGATCAAAAAAGTTCTAATTTCTTCAATTAGGCCCCTGAATCAATTAATTCCAGCCCCTCCATTTACGCGCCTCTTCCAATTTGATCCCACCGGTTTGAATTTTCTCAATTAAGTCCCCAATTGGCCCTTAAACTTCAATATTTATGCAATTAGGCCCTTGATTTGACCTAATAAATTCCTAAAAAATATATTTTGGCCCCAGAACTTAAATTTCTTCTAATTAAAGCCCAAATTGACTTAAAAATCAATTTTCTTCCAATCAAATCTCTTATAAATTCATTTAAAAATTCAATTAAGTCCATAAACATCCAAATTTGGGCTTTTCTCCTCAAAATTCAAATTTTCCTTCTCAACAGGGTTCTCCTCCTTCAAGAATATACTGTCAAAAATCCAATCTTTGTATTTTTAACCTCATTGACCGATTTTCCAACCATTTTTTTGAGCGCTTCTGCCTCCTGTTATTTTTCTAACCTCCTTTGGTTATATATTTTTATATATATTTTGTGGGGACCCAAAAATGGGTTACAACAGATGCCCCCTCTTTATAATGCTTACGGAGCAGAGGTTTTGCGCAGTAAGTTTTATAAAGATAACCCAAAATGGAACTCCCGAAACTGATCTGGTTGAAGCTTGATTGATCTGAAACTTGTCTTTTACAGCAATCCTCCTCAACTTCAAAAACTATGATCAAAATTTATCATCTTGAGATCCCTTCTGGCGATCTCTCTAAACCAAAACCTATAATTATTGCTTACTCAACTTGGAATACCGTCTGGCAATTCCCCTTTTAACCAATATTGAAATACAAGATCCCTTCTAACGATCTCCTTTAACAAAAAATCTTAGAATCCCATCTGGCGATTCCTTGTAACCAATGTTGAAATATGAGGTCTCTTCTAACGACCTCCAAATAGTGAAATACGAGATCTCTTCTGGCGATCTCCTTTAATCAACTTGGAATCCCATCTGGCGATTCCTTTTATTCAATGAAAAATGAGGTCCCATCTGGCGACCTCCAAATAACGAAACACGAGATCCCTTCTGGCGATCTCCTTTAATCAACTTGGAATCCTATCTGGCGATTCCTTTTTTTTCAACAGGTAATATGAGGTCCCATCGGGCGACCTCCAAATAGCGAAACGCGAGATCCCTTCTGGCGATCTCCTTTAGTCAACTTGGAATCCCATCTGGCGATTCCTTTTATTCAATGAAAAACGAGGTCCCATCTGGCGACCTCCAAATAACGAAACACAAGATCCCTTCTGGCGATCTCCTTAAATCAACTTGGAATCCCATCTGGCGATTCCTTTTTTCCAACAGGTAATACAAGGTCCCATCTGGCGACCTCCAAATAGGGTAGCAACGAGATCCCCTTCGGCGATCTCCTTTAGTCAACTTGGAATCCCATCTGGCGATTCCTTTTATTCAATGAAAAACGAGGTCCCATCTGGCGACCTCCAAATAACGAAACACGAGATCCCTTCTGGCGATCTCCTTAAATCAACTTGGAATCCCATCCGGCGATTTTCTCCTTTTTTCCAACAGGTAATACGAGGTCCCATCTGGCGACCTCCAAATAGCGAAACACGAGATCCCTTCTGGCGATCTCCTTTAGTCAACTGGGAATCCCATCTGGCGATTCCTTTTATTCAATGAAAAACGATATGCGAGGTCCCTTCTGGCGACCTTCTTTGACCAATATCGAAATACAAGATCCCCTCTGGCGATCTAAGACAACTTGGAATCCCATCTGGCGATTCCTTTTATTCGAAACTGAAATAATGAGATCCCTTCTGGTGATCTCCTTTAATCAAAAACCAAAAAATCTATCTTGTAAATTGGTTAACCTGGAGTCCCCTCTGGCGATTCCCTTTTACGGATTGCTCGATGTCATTCTTCCTGATGGCAGGGTTTGAAAATTATTAACTTCTCTTCTTGTTGTTCTAGAATCAACTCAATGATTCTTTCTTCATCTCCAATCTTGTTGGAATGCGTCAAGATCTCCTCCTGTAATGATCCAAAAACATATATGCAATGATTTATGATTAGATGCAATGCATGCATTAGTACCTGGTTTTGAAACATAGGCCCCATCATCTTCTTCGAGTTCATGAGACTCCCTCTTAACATGAGCTTGCTTTTGAAGTCGTATGCTGGATTTATCTCTCGTGTTGCCTCCTATCATATTCTTGGAGAAGAAATCTCTGACTTTCTTTAAGTAGTCCTTTTTCAAAATGTATGACTTGTCATTGTCTCTTTGTCATGCTTTTGAATGTTTTAGCTTGGTTTTCAAATCTATAGTCTTCCGTACATTTTAAACACATCAAACTTCTCATGAAAACATCTCTTATTGCCCCCAGTGTAGGGGTGCAATTCTAGTCTAGGCTTTTATAGAGAGAAGAAATTCGTTCAGCCGATGCTAAACTTTTTAGATGTGATAACACAAGACATGCATTGTTGGGATTAATGCAAAAAAATGATTGTTGTGAGATCAATGCAAAAAAGAAAGAAGTCAATGGCCAAACTTTGTTTTATTGATTTAGGAGCCTACATCAAGCATAATATCTTTTTACAGAGTCAGAATTCACAGGTCGAGCTAGGTCTTCTCCATCCATTCTAGCCAACTTCAGCGCTCCTCCTGAGAATGCCTTCTTTACTACGTAGGGACCCTCGTAATTCGGTGCCCATTTGCTTTGTTCGTCTCCAGGTAGTGACAATATTTTCTTCAATACTAGATCCCCTTCTCGAAACAAACGCGGTCTAACCTTCTTGTCATATGCCTTGGCCATTCGTTTCTGGTAAAGTTGGTGATGACATATTGCAGCTGTCCTCTTTTCGCTGATCAAGTTCAGTTGCTCATATCTCACTTTGGCCCACTCGGCTTCTTCTAATTCGGAGTCCATCAACACTCTTAACGACGGGATTTCTATTTCCAAAGGCATCACTGCTTCCATACCGTACACCAAAGAATATGGGGTAGTTCCTGTCGAGGTCCTAACTGTAGTGCGGTATGCATGGAGAGCAAATGGCAACATCTCGTGCCAATCTTTATATGTGACTACCATTTTCTGAATAATCTTTTTGATGTTCTTGTTGGCGGCTTCTACTGCGCCATTCATTTTCGGTCGGTATGGCGAGGAGTTCGAATGCTTGATCTTCCACTTGGTACACAACTCCACTATCGTTTTGCCATTGAAATTCTGTGCATTATCGGTCACTATCTTTTCCGGAGGACCATATCGACAAATCAGATCCTTTTCTATAAACCTCTTCACTACCTTCTGTGTTACATGGGCATACGAATTAGCTTCCACCCATTTGGTAAAGTAGTCAATAGCCACGAGGATGAATCTATGACCGTTGCTAGCTTTCGGGTTAACCGGACCGATCACGTCGATTCCCCACATTGCAAATGGCCAAGGAGATATCAGATTAAATAGAGGAGCTGGGGGCATATTGACCTTGTCACTGTAAACTTGACATTTATGACATTTCCTGACATAGTCGATGCAGTCTTTCTCTAAAGTCATCCAAAAATAACCAGCCCTTTGTATTTTCCTTGCTATCATATGCCCGCTAGCATGTGTTGAGCAAATCCCCTCATGGACCTCCCGTAATGCCTTTCTAGCATCTGCCTCATTCAAACACCTTAGCAAGGTTCCATCAAATGATCTTTTATACAAAATCTCTCCATCTAAATAGAAGTCTATAGCCAACCTTCTCAAGGTTTTCTTATCCGTTTTGGAAGCTCCCACCGGATATTCGTGATTTTGCACAAGGTTCTTGATATCGTAATACCAAGGTCTATCTCTCCTTCAACTAAGCAACAATGAGCTGGGTCATTTCTAATGTCAATGTGTACCGGTTGTACCTTGCACTTGAGATCAAGGGTAGTCATAGCAGCTAGTGTGGCCAAAGCATCTGCAAAATGGTTCCCCTCCCTTCCCAGATGAGTGAATCTAATTTCTTCAAATTCCTTTGCTAGCGTGGACAGGTATTCCTGGTACGGCCTCAACTTTTCCTCCTTGGTTTGCCATTCCCCTTTAACCTGACAGATAATCAACATTGAATCTCCATATACATCTAACTTCTTTATCTTCAACTCTAATGCCGCTTATAAACCGAGGATACAAGCTTCATACTCAGCTGTGTTGTTGGTGCACTCGAAATGTAGTTTAACCGAAACTGGATACTGTTTCTTATCAGGAGAGATTATTACCGCACCAGCCCCGTTACCATATACATTCACTGCATCGTCAAAAAACATTGTCCACCGATCTGTCTTCTCTTCTTCTTTCTCTATTGACAATATATCTTCATCAGGGAAGTCAAAATCCAAAGGTTCGTAATCTTCAACAGCATTATCGGCCAGATGGTCTGCGATTGCACTTCCTTTTACGGCTTTCCTTGTCATGTATACTATGTCATATTCTGCTAATAGAACTTGCCACCTTGCAATTCGACTTGAGAGAAATGGCTTGTTACAAATGTACCTCAGAGGATCCACTTTTGAAATCAACCAAGTGGTATAGTATAGCATATAATGCCGCAACCTCTTTGCTGCCCACACCAACGCACAACAAAGCCTTTCTATCTCCGTGTATCTAGACTCACATTCAGTGAATTTCTTACTTAAGTAATAAATAGCTCTTTCCTTCCTTCCGGTTTCATCATGTTGACCCAATACACATCCCATGGCTGCTTCAGTCACTGTTAGGTACAATACTAGAGGTTTTCCTGATACCGGAGGAACCAGTAAAGGTGGATTTTGCAAATAATGCTTGATTTTATTGAATGCCTCCTCACACTCCTCATTCCAGGTTCCAGGATTCTTTTTCCTTAGTAGTCGGAATATTGGTTCACACGTCGTTGTTAACTGAGCTATGAACCGAGCAATGTAGTTTATCCTTCCCAAGAATCCTCTTACTTCTTTCTCCGTCTTAGGGGATGACATAGCTTGGATGGCCCTTACTTTATCTGGATCCACCTCTATACCTCTATCACTTACCACAAATCCTAACAGCTTACCTGATTTAACTCCAAATGAACATTTTGCTGGATTGAGCCTTAATTCATACTTTCTCAATCTCTCAAACAACTTCCTCAAAACTTCAACATGATCCTCTCCCTTTTTAGACTTGGCAATCATGTCATCTACATACATCTCAATTTCCTTGTGCATCATGTCATGGAATAAAGCCACCATTGCTCTTTGATAGGTTGCTCCTGCATTCTTCAATCCAAATGGCATGACCTTATAGCAGAATGTCCCCCAAGGTGTGACAAAAGTTGTTTTCGTCTTATCCTCCGGAGCCATTTTTATCTGGTTGTATCCTGAAAAACCATCCATAAAGGAATATGTGGAACTCCAGGCCGCGTTGTCCACCAAAACATCTATGTGTGGTAGCGGAAAATCATCCTTGGGACTAGCCTTATTCAAATTCCGAAAATCCACGCATACTCTAATCTTCCCCTCCTTCTTAGGCACCACAACAATGTTAGATACCCATTGTGGATATCTAACTCCTAGAAAACCAGCATCCCATTGCTTCTCGAGTTTTGCCTTGACCTTGATCCAGACATCCGGGTGGGCCCTCCTCAGCTCTCGCTTGATCGGCTACGACCTTCTTCCAACGGTATCTTGTGTACTACGATATTTGTGTCCAAACCGGGCATATCTTCATAAGACCAAGCAAAGACATCTGCATATTCTTGTAACAGGGCGATCATTTTCGTCCTTAGTTCCGAAGTAATTAGGGTACCTATTTTCAACTCCTTCTTGAACTGATCATTGCCTACATTGATGGTTTCGAGTTCCTCTGCGGCAGGTTTCCAAGTCTGTTCCTGTTGTTCTACTAGCCTGGTGAATTCACTGATATTGCTTTCATCCCACTCTTCTTCTTCCATAGATATCACATGCTCGTTCAAGTTTGGCCATTTATTTTTGATGCTAAATGTATGTGATGTTATGGGAGATCCGCTTTCAGGATTCCTGAAAGCGGGAAGTGTTTGGTGTAAATGCATAAAAAAAAATGGCAATTTGTGAAAAGTGCATGATCTCATAATTTATTTAAAGAAAAGGTGGGCTCCATGACAAGCATAAAGTCTAGCCGACAATTGAGCCTTGATTGTCGACTAGCGAAAATAAATGAAAACCAAACAAAGCAATGACAAAAGCATGTTAAGACAAACAAAATTGGTTTACATTTTGAAAACCATTGGAGCTTCTTGGGTCACCCAGTTCTGAAACTTCTCGTCTTGAGCTAACTTGCGCACAAAGGTCTTGGCGGAGACTTCTTCTATGGTGTAGACCGTCAGTTGTGGGAGTGCTTCATCTCCCTTTCTTGCTACTGTCTTCATGTCATCTCCTTCCACCTTGTTTTCACCCAAGGTATTTATGCTCATGTTTGACAGCTCTTGATCAAGGCTTTCGGCTTCTTTATCATGTTGCATTATGTATGCAGCTTTTGGGAATGACACGCTAAGGGGAGGGATTTCTAGCTTTTCTTCCTCTAGCTCTCTTCCTTTAATTCTAGCCATCCTTCTTGCCCTTCTCCGACCAGCAGCCCACCGATAATCCTTTTGGTTAGGTTGGTATCCTAACCCAAATCTTTGAGCAGCACTTTTCATCCTTGCCAGATTAACCCCTTCTAGTATCCTGATAATAAGGTTATATTGAAATGGGATCCCGCGGTTCAAGAAGCATAGACTTGCCATCCTTGCTGCTTCCGAGATCCTTGGCCTTCTTAGCACTGTGTTCTCCGGCACCCAGTCGGTGTTCACAATCTCAAAGGCATGGATATTGTTACCCTTGCAATCACCCGCTTCGATAAAAGGCACGGCTACATTCTTTGTCATGGATACTGTCTCCTCGGCCTTGACAGTTACCAATATCCCATTCATGATATACTTCAAGCATTGGTGCAATGATGAAGCTACTGCCCCCGCTGCATGAATCCAAGGTCTTCTTAACAACATACTATAGGAAGGGTGGATATCCATAACCTGAAGTGTTACTAGGAACATTTGTGGTCCCACGTGTAGCTCCACTTCTAAAGTCCCAATTATTGGCCTAGGCGATCCATCATACGCTCTGGCCATCATAGTACTTGGCTTAATATGGGATTCATCGATCGGCATTTCTTCCAGCATGTGCTTTGGCAACACGTTAAGGGCTGAGCCATTATCAATGAGTACTTTTCCTATGAGGCAATCCTTGCACCTAACCGTAATGTATAAGGGCTTGTTATGTCCGGTACCTTCAGCATCCAGCTCATCAGCCGTGAAGTACAGGTAATTAGTTGCATGGATCCTTCCCACTAAATGCTCCATGGTTTTATGTTCAATGTCTTGGGGTACATATGCCTCATTCAATACCTTTTGCAAGGCGTTTCGATGCGGCTCGAGTGAGTATCAAAGACATAAGGGAGATCCTAGCTGGAGTCTTCTTTAGTTGATCTACTATGCAATATTCACTATGCTTGATCAACTTCAGGAATTCATTCGACTCCTCTTCCGTTACGGGCTTATTAACTTCTAGTGCTTTGTCCAGATCTACCACTTCTTTGCCCTTTGCCTTGCTTAACTCCTCGGAAGTAAAGCAACGACCACTCCTGGTCAAACCACTTATCTCAGACTGGAACAAAGGCAGAGGAGCTCGAACGTTGGAGGCATAACCATAATTATAAGGCATGGCGTTGTGATTCCCTTTTGGTTTAACCAAGATTAACCTTGGGGGCCCATTAGCTGTTTGTTGGATCCTGCATACTCCTACCATCTCATCTTGACCTTCCATCATAGTCACCTCACCCCTGCTCTCCATGGGTTCAATCCTTAACTCCCCCATTTTTAGCATTTTTGCAATCTTTTCGCAAAACTCGACGCAATCCTCAATATGATGTCCATCTCTTCCATGATATTCACAGTAATCATATCCCTCCAAATGGCTCTCCACCTTTGTCTTTAGAAATCCTGATTGTACCAACATGTCGTACAACTTCTTCATGGACACCTTCAACACCTTGCATTGATTTCCAACTTCTATCATGCCTATTCCACTACTACTTGAGGCATGTTTAGGCAACGGGTTTGAATTAACATTGGGTTTGTCTTCAAAGGATACCCACCCTATCTTAATAAGTTCCAGCAATCTTTTCTTGAAAGCGTAACAGGTTTCAATCCCATGCCCGGGATTACCCGCATGGTACTTGTCGCGCGTGAGCGACGTCGCGGCGATCGTCCACCCTCGAATGTGTGATGGGGGATATATATCTGGTAAATATGGGGAGACAAGGAATTCTTTGTCTCTTAGCAGTGAAAAAAGGAATGGGAGTCGCCACCTAGTATTTTGGTCACTAGGAACCCTAACTGGTCTCAGAGATTGGGTACGGGGACTGGTTGCGTAAAGGGAAGGTATTAGCACCCCAAATACGCCCTACCTAAGGTAAGCTGCATTGTTTATTTGTCTGATAAAATTCAAGGTCTCGTTGTGTTTCCTAGTTGTTGGTTCGTCTATGGTTCAAGAAAAGTCCTCCTCAATAAAGGGGGTCCTTATCTTGCTCCGGGTAAAAGCAGTTGTTGGTCCTGTCTATGGTTCAAGAAAAGTCCTCCTCAATAAGGGGGTCCTTATCTTATCCGGGTAAAAGCAGTTGTTGGTCCGTCTATGGTTCAAGAAAAGTCCTCCTCAACAAGGAGGTCCTTATCTTATCGGGTAAAACCTAACCATTCTAACGTCTATGTATATTGGTCCGTCTATGGTTCAAGAAAAGTCCTCCTTAATAAGGAGGTCCTTATCTTATCGGGTAAAACCTAACCGTTCTAATGTCTATGTAAAACTATATTTTTAAATACCAGGAATACGTTTTATGTATAAATTAGTAATCCCAAAGACAAAAAGATTTTTTAGAATTTTTGAAATATTGGCCTAGTTCTCATGGCTTGAATAAACTGGTTATTAAAGCCAAAATGCATGTTAATACATATATTGTTTTGAAATTTCCTTTGTTGTGTGAAAATATGATGTTATAATATTTATATATATATGTTGGAGAGACTAGGCCGTATTTTAAAACAAAACATTTTTAAAAAATATGTATTTTTGTACGCTTTGACGCAAATCGGGTATTTTAATACTGGGTTTGTAAAAAATACAACCAAATATTAATCCACTTTGATAAAATAAATGCCGAAAAATCAACAATATTTTCAAAGATATTTTTTTAGAAAATTTTTGAAAGCAAAAGATATTTTTTGTTTTGAAAATCTTTGATGTTTTGATGAAAACCAGGTATTTTAATACCGAGTTTTGTATCTTTACAAAATAAAATACCAACCAATATTAATCAAAATATAATAATAAAATTACAACACAATCACATATATTTTTCTATAATTTTTGCAAATTTTTATAATTTTTTTTCATATATATAAATATATATATATATATATAAATAATACAAAATATAATATATATGTATATATAATAAATATTAAATCGGGCTGGGCCGGCCCAAACCATGATGGGCCGAGGTCGGCCCAAAAAATATTGGGCCGATCTCGGCCCAAAAAATTCTCTTCTAGGCCCAACCCGGGAAAGACTGGTGGGCAGAGACCCTGGCCCAAAGCAACAAAACGGGCGGGGGGAGAATTAATTTCTCCCCCGCCCCTGCATGCAGAACGCTATTCGTTCTGAATGCAGAGAAGGAAATAAGGAAATGCCAGAATAGGGGAGGGAGAAGGGTACCTGGCGCGGAGGAGGTGGTGGCGCTGTCGTTTCTGGCGGAGGCGGTGGCGGTGGCGTAGCCCACGGACGGCGGCTCCAGGCGGCGCTGCGGCTGTTCCAAACGTCCGTTTCCTTTTTTTTTTCTATGTTTCGGTCTTCTCTTTTTCTTCCCCTCCCTCTCTTCTCTCAGTCTGTTTTCCCTCCCCTGTTTTTTTTTTTTTTTCTTCTTCACGGTCTCTCTTCTCTCCTTTCTTTCTCCGTTTTTTTTCCCTTCTCTCAGCGTTCTTGGCCTCTATTTATAGAGGCCAAGGACGCTGTTTTTTACAGCTCTCATGGGGGGCAGCCGGCTGGTCGGCCCATGCATGGCTAGGGGTTCGGTGGGTGGTGCGCGATGGTTGGTCGGCCATTGTGTCCGGTCGGTGGGCTCCAGGCGAGAGTGGCCGGCAAAAATTCAAAAAAAAGCAACCCTTTTTCCCTTCTTCCCCGCTGCGTGATCGGGGGAAGAAGATGAACAGTGTCGTTCAAAACGACACCGTTTCTGCTCTTTCTTTTTTTTTTTTTTTGAATGTATGAAACGGCGTCGTTTTGGAGAAAACGCGCCGTTTCATTTGAATGTGGCGCTTGAACGCCAAATTCCACATCAGCCCTTAATCATCTTTTTTTCCTTCAATTGCATCCCTGCCAATTTCGGTCTCCGCCCCTCTTGTTGGCCGTGTTTTTCACTTTAGTCCTTGGCCTCTGATTTATGCAATTAAGCCCTTAATTGATCAAAAAACTTCTAATTTCTTCAATTAGGCCCCTGAATCAATTAATTCCAGCCCCTCCATTTCACGCCTCTTCCAATTTGGTCCCCGGTTTGGATTTTCTCAATTAAGTCCCCAATTGGCCCTTAAACTTCAATATTTATGCAATTAGGCCCTGATTTGACCTAATAAATTCCTAAAAAATATATTTTGACCCCAGAACTTAAATTTGTTCTAATTAAAGCCCAAATTGACTTAAAAATCAATTTTCTTACAATCACATCTCCTATAAATTCATTTAAAAATCCAATTAAGTCCATGAACATCCAAATTTGGGCTTTTCTCCTCAAATTTCAAATTTTCCTTCTCAACAGGGTTCTCCTCCTTCAAGAATATACTGTCAAAAATCCAATCTTTGTATTTTTAACTTATTGACCAATTTTCCAACCATTTTCTGAGCGCTTCTGCCTCCTATTATTTTTCTAACCTCCTCTGGCTATATATTTTTATATATATTTTGTGGGGACCCAAAAATGGGTTACAACAGTACTCACAAGTTAACTCGGGCTTGTACCAAATTGGAAATGGTGGTTGTAATGGTAGTGTAGGGATAGGAGCTATGTGCCCAATGCTCAACAGTTTGGCATACATGTCCTTCAAAGGCATGGGTAGCAAGTGATTGTTCAAGTGTATCTTGTATGGGGTCTTTGGTAGTGATTTTGGTAGTTTGACTGGTTATTTGTTCGATTAGGGGAAAAAGGTTGGTTAAAGTTTGTGCGTGAGAATTGAGAGGTAGATACTTGAGGATTGTGGAAATCTACTCTTTTGCCCTTGTACCCACCTTCCAGATTGTTAACATCGCCTTCTCTCTTTCTTCCAATAAAACCCTTCTTTTCCCTTTGGCATTGCTATTCGCCTGACTTTAATCCCCTGTTCTATCTTCTCAGCTATGCGTACCGCATCATAGAAATGTTGAGAGGAGCTACCCATTAGGTGCTCATAATAAGGTGCTTTGAAGGTATTGGCAAACAAGCTCACCATCTCGTTTCTATCAAAGGGGTTGGACATGCATTGCCTCATCCCTCCATCTTTGCGCATAAGCCCTTCATCGACTCCTGGCTCCTTTTCTCCATTGCCATTAGACTTGTTCGATCAGGAGCGATTTCCATGTTAAACTTGTACTGTTTGAGGAAAGCCTCCACCAAGTCTCTCCAGCTCTTGATCCTGATGCTGTCTAACCTCATGTACCGACTTAAAGCGGATCCGCTAGGCTATCTTGAAAGAAATAGATTAGCAATTTATCATCACGGATTACTTCCGCCATTTTGTTGCAGTAGGATCGAAGGTGAGTGTTTGGGCATTCCAAATCGGTATACTTAATGAACTCTGGTATTCAAAAATCTTTTGGTACCACGATGTTTGGTACCAAACATACTTTGCTCTCGCATAGGGTCAAACCAGTCATTACCCTCAACCGCCCTTAATCTTTCTTCCAAGGCAAACAACTTGTCCTGGTCCATCAGATTGGGAGACCTATTATCCGGGGTTCCTTCCGCTGTTAAGTCAACAGTGACTGGAGTATGAGTTGGTAGGATAGGAGTAATAGGCACAAACTGCTGTCCATTGGCCGAGTTTGCCCCCTGGTTTTGAGATGTTTGAGGGATGTGAGCTGCTGGCGCTCCTTCAAGTTGTTGTGCTGATGTTCCCTCCCCATTCTTAGCTCTTAGAAGCTGCCCAAGTAAGTCGGTTAGCCGAGAAACTTCATTCTTTACAGACTCCAACTCGGTCTGATAATGTGACTCTAAGTGAGCTCTCTCTTCGTTCTCCATTCTCGCTCTGGACCGGGTGTTGTGGATTTTGGATGTGGGACCTATGTTTCACGATCTGGAATGCATATGATGAATTAAAAACAAAATGTGTGATGAAAATATGATGCTCATGCAATGTATATTTTAGAGCCGACTCATGACTTTCGTAATCCTTTAGGCAAGATTTCTGAGTTGACCCGATTACTGTAAAGGAGGGTTTGCCAAGTTCTTTATCATAGTAGCTTACCAAAACATATTTAGAAAAATTCCAGGCAACCTACTAGCATCGATTCTTGGGCATTTTCCTTCAGCTACTTGAGTCAACTCAGATTCTTGTCCAAACTCTTGGAAAGATAGGTACTTAGTCATGATTTCGGCTCAAAAACCTGGATTGATGATTTTAACA
Source organism: Populus deltoides (assembly GCA_015852605.2). Classification (NCBI taxonomy): domain Eukaryota; kingdom Viridiplantae; phylum Streptophyta; class Magnoliopsida; order Malpighiales; family Salicaceae; genus Populus; species Populus deltoides. The sequence goes on along the minus strand of CM027588.2, from coordinate 9,592,095 downwards.
TTATTAATCATGATGAACGTAAGATAGATATCCTAAGGACAAGTTCTATTTATTAGGTGAGAATGGGTAGGTTTTCTATTTGGTCTTTAAAATGGTCTCATATCTGCCCAGTGACGTTCTTCATAAAGACAGTATGGGGGCGTTGCAAGGAACAGTTAAGGTAAGTATACCCACCATTACCAAGCAGGCACTCAGATATGAGTTGGGTGTTTCACGCATCTGAACCCTGACCAATAGTCATAGGGCAGATCGCTAATCCCCCTCCTAGCTTAAAGCTTGTGTGTGCTTCTCAAAATCAAAGTATGTGATGCATGTGACAGTTCTATAAGATGCATGAGACAATTCTATACATATGCATGAACAATATGCGTAAAAATATTTAAAGCATATAAGCAGATAACAAAAGGAAAGGTATATTAAAAAAACACACGAAAACAAAAACAATTCAGACAAAAACAAAGCTTAGTCCACAAGGTCCCCAGTGGAGTCGCCATTCTGTCGCACGTGAGCGACGACGCGACGATCGTCCACCCTCGATATGTGTGATGGGGGGATATATATCTGGTAAATATGGGGAGACAAGGAATTCGTTGTCTCTTAGCAGTGAAAAAAGGAATGGGAGTCGCCACCTAGTATTTTGATCACTAGGAACCCTAACTGGTCTCAGAGATTGGGTACGGGGACTGGTTGCGTAAAGGGAAGGTATTAGCACCCCAAATACGCCCTACCTAAGGTAAGCTGCATTGTTTATTTGTCTGATAAAATTCAAGGTCTCGTTGTGTTTCCTAGTTGTTGGTCCGTCTATGGTTCAAGAAAAGTCCTCCTTAATAAAGGGGTCCTTATCTTATCGGGTAAAACAGTTATTGGTCCGTCTATGGTTCAAGAAAAGTCCTCCTCAATAAGGGGGTCCTTATCTTATCGGGTAAAACAGTTGTTGGTCCGTCTATGGTTCAAGAAAAGTCCTCCTTAATAAGGAGGTCCTTATCTTATCGGGTAAAACCTAACTGTTCTAATGTCTATGTAAAACTATATTTTTAAATACCAGGAATACGTTTTATGTATAAATTAGTAATCCCAAAGACAAAAAGATTTTTTAGAATTTTTGAAATATTGGCCTAGTTCTCATGGCTTGAATAAACTGGTTATTAAAGCCAAAATGCATGTTAATACATATATTGTTTTGAAATTTTCTTTGTTATATGAAAAAGATGATGTCATAATATTTATATATATATATATTGGAGAGACTAGGCCGTATTTTAAAACAAAACATTTTTAAATATGTATTTTTTTGTACGTTTTGATGTAAATCGGGTATTTTAATACTGGGTTTGTATCCTTGCGGTATAAAAATACAACCAAATATTAATCCACTTTGATAAAACAAAATGCGGAAAAATCAACAACATTTTTAGAGAATTTTTGAAAGCTAAAGAAATTTTTATTTTGAAAATCTTTGATGTTTTGATGAAAACCGGGTATGTTAATACGGATTTGTATCTTTTACAAATATAAAAATACCAACCGATATTAATCAAAATACATTAATAAAATTACAGCAAAATCACATATATTTTCTTATAATTTTTGCAAAATTTTTATAATTTTTTCATATATATATATATAAATAATACAAAATATAATATATATATATATATAATATAATATTCAATGGGTTGGGCTGGCGACCCTAACCGACCATGGCGAACTCATTAAAATTGCTGGGCGATTTCGCCTTAAAATGGGTGGCGATCTGGCCCAAAAAAAAACTAAACATTATCTTCCCGGGCGGACAGGCCCGAGAAGACGGCTGAGCGGGGATCCGCCTAGCCCGAAGCCAAAAGGCGGGGGGAATTATTTTCCCCCCCCCGCATGCGTAACGCTACTGTTTGCGCATGCGGGGAAGGAAACGAAAAAAAAAATAAACGCAAGAATGAGGTGGGAAGAAAAGTTACCTGGCGCGGAGGAGGCTGTGCGTCGCTGGCGGTGCTGCGGCAGAGGCTGGTGGCGTGTCGTAGCTCACGGACGGCGGCTCCAGGCGGCGCTGCAGCTATTCCGAACGTCCGTTTCCCTTTTCTTCCTATGTTTCGGTCTTCTTTTTCTTCCCTTCCCTCTCTTCTCTCAGTCTGTTTTTCTTTCCTCTGTTTTTTTTATGTTTTTCTCTCCTCTCGGTTTCTCTCTTCTTTCGGTTCTTCCTCTCTCTCTCCTCTGTTTTTTTTGTTTTCTCCTTCTTCCCTCCCCTCTGTTTTTCTTCTCTCCTTTTTTTCCTCCCCCTCATCAGCGTTCTTGAGGTTCCATTTATAGAGCCAAAGGTGTGGCCTTTTCGTTGTGGAGCATGGGGAGCAACCGGCCGGCCATTGGGGCCATCGCCAAGGCTCCGCCCCCTCCTCGGTTTTTCGGCGGCTGCGGTGGGTGGTCGGCCATTGTGTCCGGTCGGTGGGCTCCAGGCGAGAGTGGCCGGCAAAAATTCAAAAAAAAAGCAACCCTTTTTTCCTTCTTCCCCGCTGCGTGATCGGGGGAAGAAGATGAACAGTGTCGTTCAAAACGACACCGTTCTCCTCTTTTTTTTTTTGAATGTATGAAACGGCGTCGTTTTGGAGAAAACGCGCCGTTTCATTTAAATGTGGCGCCAAAACGCGCCAAATTTCAAATCAGCCCTCAATCATCTTTTTTTTTCTTCAATTGCATCCCTGCCAATTTCGGTCTCCGCCCCTCTTGTTGGCCGCGTTTTTCACTTTAGTCCTTGGCCTCTGATTTATGCAATTGAGCCCTTAATTGATCAAAAAAGTTCTAATTTCTTCAATTAGGCCCCTGAATCAATTAATTCCAGCCCCTCCATTTACGTGCCTCTTCCAATTTGATCCCTGGTTTCGAATTTTCTCAATTAAGTCCCCAATTGGCCCTTAAACTTCAATATTTATGCAATTAGGCCCTTGATTTGACCTAATAAATTCCTAAAAAATATATTTTGGCCCCAGAACTTAAATTTCTTCTAATTAAAGCCCAAATTGACTTAAAAATCAATTTTCTTCCAATCAAATCTCTTATAAATTCATTTAAAAATTCAATTAAGTCCATAAACATCCAAATTTGGGCTTTTCTCCTCAAAATTCAAATTTTCCTTCTCAACAGGGTTCTCCTCCTTCAAGAATATACTATCAAAAATCCAATCTTTGTATTTTTAACCTCATTGACCGATTTTCGAACCATTTTTTTGAGCGCTTCTGCCTCCTGTTATTTTTCTAACCTCCTTTGGCTATATATTTTTATATATATTCTGTGGGGGCCCAAAAATGGGTTACAACAGACACCACTCTTGAAAAATTGAAAAAGTACTTTCCCGCTCTGCCTCAGAATGCGATTACAAAAATTTACCGTGCTAGGTGTGCAAGATTGAGGTTGTTAATGAATCATGTAATTCCTGAAGATATTCGCTGGCTGATTGAAGCAAAGGTTCGATTATCAGGTGAGTCCTCCAATTCTTTCATTTCACACATGCCTGGAATAGGTAACAGCACTTTTGCAAAGAAACGTCGTGCAAAACGACTGAAAGTCTGTCACAGATGTGCCATATGGACTTGTAATGCAACATGTCGTTCTTTAGGAATGGTATCTATAAATCGTGAAGATAAAATACAATTCATTAAGGATGGCTTGAGTAAGGGGTCTTTAGATAATCTTCTATTAACCCTTGAGACTCATCCTAGTGGAGATGTGCATCGTGTTATTCATGATTTATGGTCACAATTCCATAAAGAACATGATCGACTTAGTCTTGGGAATCTGACTATAAAAGACCCTGTTTGCCAGTTTTTAAGAAAACTGGATGGGAAGCCTATCCCTGACCCATAAAGGGCGTTTAAGCCGTTCTTGGACGTAAAACCAAGAGAAGATGTGAGCCACAATCACAACTACCTATACATACACATGCTTTTTCAACATAAATAAATAAATAAAGAGAGAGAGAGTGTGAGACTCCAGCTGGCCTATATATAGGTGGTATGATTGCATCTTCAATTTCTCATCTATAAAATCTTCTCTTCCTTCCCTTCATTTCTACTCAACCCATACATTCAACAAATAGAGAAGTGTGCAGAAATGGTAGGTTCCTTAAGTCATCACATCAAAAATATTTGTGTTTTCGGTGGATCAAGTCCTGGGAAAGAAAAAGAGTTTTTAGAATCAGCAAATCATCTTGGTCAGGTATTAGCTGAGAGAAAGATTCATTTAGTGTATGGAGGAGGCAGCCTTGGGTTAATGGGGGGGGTGTGGCAATAGCTGTATTTTTAGGAGGGAGTCAAGTTTTGGGGGTCGTCCCCGAAGCTTTAACAAAAGGGGACATCATTGGAAAAACAATTGGAGAGGAACTACAGGTCTCCACAATGTATGATCGATTGAATGCAATGTTTAACCATGCTGATGCCTTCATTGCCTTACCAGGTGGTCTAGGCACATTGGAAGACATCTTTCATATTTCCTCTTGGGCCCACTGCACATTCACCATAAACCTATAGGTCTGTTAAATCTTAATGGTTTTTATGATAATTTGTTATCTTTTCTTGATCAAGCTGTGGAACAGGAATTTCTAACATCTTCGGCACGACAAATCATAATCTCTGCTACTACTGCTGAACAATTGATTGACCAACTACAATCTTTCATCCCTGTAATTGATCCCTCCATGAGTCGCATAAATTGGTCAACTACGGAAAGCCGTAAAAAGCTTAGATTGGATTTAAGCCTTTGTTTGTGAATCCTCATGTCTTTTGGTTTTATTATTAGCATATTATTTTGTTTTGTTATTTCTTATATTTGTTTAAGAGTGTTTCAGGTTTGTCAGTGTTCGTTGTTTTAGGTGATGTCTTTTATACTCTATCTTTCTATCTTATGACATTGAGGACAATGTCTCGTTCTGGTTGGGGGGAGAGGGTAGTAGTTGACATTAAAAAAAAAAAACTTACTAACTGTTTTTGCTATTATTAAAACCATTTGACAAAACTGTTATTAGGATGGCAGAGTAAGGAGGAATTTTAGTGACTCTTGAGACGCATCTTAGTAAACATTTTCCAATGGTTATTTGCAATATTCATAACAAGGCCTATTAGAATACTTCTTGAAATATTCAGGTTTACAAACTCTTGCATTGTTATCACTTGATTCTGCTCATATACTCATTTAACAAGTATTCTTAAACCTTCATTTTCACACACACACTTTAACATATGATTGTGGCTTGCACATTGGATTATTACATTATTTATGTTCTTTTGTTAAAGGTAACAACTAAGGGATAGGGATAGTCTATAATTTGCAAAAAAAAAAAAACAACAAAAAGAAAATGATGATAATAAAAATGTAGATAAGTTTGCTTTCGTAGCCTCCCTAACCTAAACAATTAAGCCCGAAGGGGTGTTTTAACACCTAATACCCTAAAGTCAACTGACTTGGGAGCTATTGGCCCAAAGCTTGTTACATGGGTTAAAGAGAAAAGCTTAAGGGAATCAAACATTGCACTATCTACGTATCTGTATCTGCAACCCGAGTTACTAAGCTTGTAAGGGTGTCTCAACACCTAATGCCCTAAGATCAACTGATCTGGGAGTCATTAGCCGAAAGCTCATTACATGGGTTAAAGATGCATTGTATTTTAAGTTATATGTATATATATATATATATATATAACAAAAGAGAAAAAAAAAGATAATAATCCCAACCTAAGGAAGTTAACCTTAAACATTAGAACAAAATATTGTTTTCTTCCAATAAAAGCCCCATCATCTATGTTGGTGCAGTCCAAACTGGAACATTGTTCGGTAATCGGGTCATATCTGGAGCTGCAAATCTTGGATTTAGGTCTATTTTATATGGATGGAAAGATAAGACATAGGCCTACAACTTTCATGTGGAGCCTAAGATTTAAAAGGGTCGTTTGCAAGTCTAAATTGTAGCAACAACGAAGAAGTCCGAATCTGTCCTACAGCCCAGACACTGTTCAGTGTTCAGCTCATATCTCAAGTTCTAGGAGTCCAAATAATCTCAAATGTTTACCCTGGAAAGATGAGATAATTTCCTAGAATTTTCATGATTTAAGTTTGTTCAAATTATGACGTCATCAATGATGTTTTTGGCAGATAAGAAGATAAGAATTGTCACCAAGTCAAGATGTGGCCACCCACTCATCAATTAGTCAAAAATCAATAATTCTGAATTTTGGCCTATAAAAGGAGGCATTTGCCATGTATTTAGGCATCTTGGTGTTCAGATCAAGATCATGCTCTTGCTCTCTCTTTATATTTTGTAATGCTTAAGTTTTGCATATATTAATTTCTTGCTTATGCTTTTCATTTCGTTTCCTTGTTTATTTATGTTTCTTTCTTTCATTATGTGTTGCTAAGTTAATTATGTCAAGGTGAAAAGGGTACACTAATTGTGTAAGAATAAGTATAATATAAACTTAACATGGACCTTAATGTTGGATACTAACATGCTTTATATTTGTTATCTTGTTCACTTTTAATACTTTGCTTGTTAAATGATTAATCTAGATTTATATTGTATAACACTTGGTACAACAAATACTTGGCACTTTCATAGCCCATACTGTATGGTATAACCGACCCCTGAGCTATGAAAGGAACTTGATTTGTTGTTAACATAAGTTATAATCATGAATGCCTGACAACATTTACAAGTATTAGCATTATTCGAATAAGATAACTAATGTAATTATGTTAACAATTTATAATTTGATGGGAACCTCCTTTGTGTGTGGTTTCCAATTGAATAATAAGAGTTTATACTATACTTGTTTGAAATACCATTAGTGGATCCTCTAACTTTGACATTTGTTGTTATTATTGTTGAATCCTTATGTTAATCTTGCATCTCAAAGTTCTCATCATCATCTTCTTCTTCTTTATTATTATTATTATTATTACTATTATTGTTGTTGTTATTGTGTTGCTGTTAACTATAATTTATACAATTAACCTCCCCGTGGTTCGACCCCGGTCTTGCCGGGTTATTGATTACTTCGACACTCGTACACTTGGGAGAAGACATCAATATTTTGGTCATGTCAAGCAACAAAAACAGCAGATTGCTTCAGTTATAAGGAATGTTTCATGGCTACTATTCCTCTACATGTCGTTACCAAGTCGAATGTTGCACCGCATGGCATTCTTTGGCTTATAAAAGCCAGAGAAAGATGATGAAAGAAAGGGGAGGCAGAAAAAAACGAGAGAGGAGAGGTGACAGTGGAGGGAACAAAAAAGGAGAAGAAGAAAGAACGAGACAGAAGGGGAGAAAGGAAAAACACAGAGACGACAGAAAACACCACCGCCCAACCGATCACCAGCATCACCGTTAACTCATCAATCCAAGCTCATCATCCCAGCAATAGCACCACCGCCGACCTTCCCCTTAGAACTACCGCATGGAAAAAGAAGCAGAGAAGCAAGGTGACAGATGTAGGAGATTGTAATTATCTCTGATTGTAATTAGCTTCTAAAGAGTTGTGATTAGAACTCTTAGTTGTTCAGTTATATTCCATGTCTATGACTGTCAATATGTATCTCCTATTCTGTAGGGAGAAACCGGTACAAGGGACTATAAAGAAGCCATGGACTTCTTGTATTTGTAACTTGAATGAATAACGTGAAACTTATTACTGAATTCTATATGGTATCAGAGCAGGTTTTCTAAAATCCCTGCAAATCCACTGAATCAAATCACCCTCAATACAATGACTACTGAAACACCCTCTCCTATTATACATGTCCAAATTGAAAACTCAGGTTTCAATGCTAGTATAATACTCACCGAAACCAATTATGACACCTGGTCCCAAATCATCAAAATGCAGATTGTTGGTCATGAAAAACTGGATTATATTATTGGCGACTCACCTCAACCTGATGCAAAAGACCCCTCTTACTCCAAGTGGTATGCCGAAAATCAAAAAATTAAAGGCTGGTTACTCACATCAATGACCTCAGAGATTATGAAGAGGTATCTTCGCCTACGTACTGCTCGTGAAATTTGGAGTGCTCTTGATAAAGCATTCTATGATGGATCGGATGAAACACAAATCTTCGCTCTCAATCAGCGTGCCTTCTCTATTCGTCAATCCAGTCGTTCTCTTCCTATATATTATGGTGAGCTAGTTGAAATATTTCAAGAACTTGATTACCATGACAAAGTTAAAATGAGGGACCCTGAAGATATTATTATGTATAAAGCAGCAGTTGACAAATTAAGGATACATATCTTCTTAAATGGCATTGATGCTGAATTTGAGCAAGTGCGAGGAGAAATACTTCGCATGGATCCAAGCCTGGATCTTGAGTGCACATATGCATATATTCGTCATGAAGCAAATCGTCGAATCCTTCTAACTAGTGACCTGACTACTTCTAATTCTGTGGCCATGTTAGCTCGTCGAAACACACCACCTGTTCGACACTCTGGTTCCATGGCGACATCTCGCAGCTTTGACATTGGAAACAAACATGCTGGCTCATCTAGATATTGTACTCATTGTGGAGACACTGGACACACTAAAAGCCGCTGCTATGACTTGATTGGATATCCTGAATGGTGGGATCCTTCCAAGGCTCCAAAACGTAAAGGCAAGACTTCACTTGCAACATCATCTGTCTCCATCGCCATAGCTGAAATGTCATCACCTAATACTAATGCTACATCATTACATATTTCCTCAGAATCACCAGGTAAGTCGTTTGATAAACCTACACCTATTGGATCTTGTGCATGGATTATTGATTCTGGATCAACTGATAATATGTCCTTTGATACTTCTTCTGTCTCTAAATTGAAACCATCTGAAAAATATGTTGTGTCTACAGCAAATGGAACTCAAGCCACAGTTGTTGGAAAAGGTTCATTTTCTTTAAATAAGCTAAATTTGAACTCTGTTCTTATAGTTCCTTCCCTTAATTTTAACTTGATATTTGTCTCACAAATTACAACTTCTTTGAATTGTGTCATAATTTTTTGGCCTGATCATTGTGTTTTTAAGGACATCAAGACAAGGAAGATGATTGGTTATGGTACTAAAAAGGGGAGGCTCTATTATCTTGATCTCACATCATCTAGCTCAAGTGCATTGGCTCAATCATTATCAGTTACCAGTTCAACATCTACGTCTAATATTTGGTTGTGGCACAAACGATTTGGACATGTTTTATTTGGATATTTAAAGCATTTGTTTCCTGAATTATTTTTAAATGCATCTCCACCATTGTTTAAATGTGAAACATGTGAATTGGCAAAAAGCCACCATGTTCCTTTTCGTCCAAGTTTGAATAAAAGTCCTTTGCCATTTACACTTATACACTCTGATGTTTGGGGACCTACAAAAGTTCCAACTCTGAATGGATCATGTTGGTTTGTCTCCTTCATAGATGATCATAGTCGGATGACTTGGGTATGTTTGATGAAAACCAAACAGGCTGTGTGCTCACTTTTTAACCAGTTTTATTCAATGGTTGCTACCCAGTATAAAACTTCAATTCAGGTCTTGCGCACTGATAATGGTGGGGAGTTTGTCAATCATGAGATGGAGCAATTCTTATAGTGTCAGGGCATAATCCATCAAACTACATGCCCTTATTCCCCCCAACAGAATAGGGTTGCAGAAAGGAAAAACAGACATCTCCTAGAAATGGTTTAAGCCACACTATTTGAAGCCAATATACCCCTTCATTACTAGGGTGAGTCACTTACAACTGCATCATTTATAATAAACCGTATCCCATCCCGCAGCTTAGACTTCCATACACCACTTGATACATTAAACCACAATTTGTCCTCATCACTCACACCAAACCTGCCCCCAAAAGTCTTTGGTTGCACTGCCTTTGTACACATACCAAAACATACCCGTCATAAACTTTAACCATGTGCTCTCCGATGTGTCTTTGTTGGATATGGTCTTCATCAGAAAGGATATCGATGTTTCCATCCACCCACTAAAAAATTGTATGTCACAATGGATGTAAAATTCCATGAGCACCAGATGTACTTTCCTGCAACAGAGACTACACATCAGGGGGAGGAAAGTTTTAACATACAGTCTATTAGCCATCAAACTGAGAACATAAGTCACTCTTTACCTGAACCTGAAACACCAGAATAGGAACCAACAGAACCAGAAAATATGGATGCAGTAATTGAGCCAACAACACTTGAACTTCAACCGTGTGATCAACCTAATATAGCTGAAGCAACTGTACCACAACAACAATCATCTCCACTTGATGCTTCCATTTCTCATGAGTCACCATCAACTGATGAATCACAGGTAAACCTTGAACCTCCACTCCGTATACTTCCTAACCGTATCACAAGAGGAATTCCTAGAGTTAGCTATGAACCTGTTCGTACTTCTACCCCTAAATACCCACTAAATAATTATGTATCTTACCATAGGCTATCAAAGGCATGTGAATCATTTGCAAATCAATTGTCTACTGTACATGTTCCTAATAGTGTGCAGGAAGCTATCAAGGATTCTAGGTGGAAAAATGCAATGTATGAAGAAATGAAATCTCTCCAAAGAAATGCAACATGGGAGGTGATCGACTTACCTGCTGGAAAAAAACCTGTGGGATGTCTAATGCAACCATATTATTCAATAGTTTCACCCACATTTAACTATTGTTTTGCCTATGTTTTATATATAAAATGCCTTGATATTATTTGTTTTATGTTTTGAAGGCACTTTTGGATGAAAGATGCAAAAAGGAGTAAAGTGGAGATAATTGCATGATTTGACCTTCAGTTGATGTTTTGTGCAGAGCGTGAGCTCTGGAGGTTGAAATGAAGTGATTCCAATGGCATTAAAAAGCTAACATCCATACCTTTCTGGACATCTAAGGCAAGAAAATAAAATAAGGAAGAGCATGGAAATCGCAGCCTTCAAAGTCAAATCTCGCAATCTGCCAGTGTTGACCTTCGGCTATTCCAACTTGAATATCTGGAGCTACAGAAGTCCAATTGATGCAAACTCAATTGTTTTAGATTCATGACTCAAATTTCTATAAACGCTCCAAATTTAAGCCAAAGACGATGTCATATGAGGGAGATATGATTTTTCAAAGATGACATCTGAATTCTGCCAGGAAACAGGTTTCGTGAAGAAACGAGTCCAAATTACGTTCCGAAGCATCTAAACCGATATTCAAGTTTTTATTTCAGCAATTTAGCTCCTCTAAGTCAAAGCTTGAAGATTTCATGGAAGGCTATTTCTTCTTTTTTTAGAAAAATAGTTATTGAAGTACTTAAATGTAAATAGTCTACTTAATGGAGGACTATTTTGTAAAATAGAGACCTAGGGTTTCCTAGGATATAAAAAGAATGAGAGAAGAGAAGGGGGGCAGCCAGCCAAGAAGAGAAAAATGCCCCCTTCCTCTAAGAAACCCTAAATTATGCATTCTTCCTTCTTTTTGATTAGTTGTTCAACAAACATAAAAGGCTAAACACTTTTTCTTGGTTGCAAGGACACGGAAACCTTTGGATTTCAAGAACTGTGAGATTTATTTTACCTTTTCTTTTCAGTTTATATGATGAATATGTTTGTTCTCCTATGCTTGTTTTTCTTATGATTGTTTATTTTAATTGTTAGAGCGGACTCTAAGTTATTATTGTAGACAATCTATTGATAAGTTTGATATCAAAACCGGAGTTGTGGTATATGAACTTGTGAAGCAACTGAGTTTAATAATTGTGGTGGATCTACGTTATTAATCTTAGGGAGAACATTCAATCAAATCAAACATAGACTGCGGACAGTTATGTTTTCTTGATTAATCAACTTATCTAGTTCTTAAGGCTGCCATTAAATTAAATTACTAGTGCGGACACTGTGGTTGTTTAATGGTTAGGATTAGTTATACGGCGGATCCGTTAACTAACTAATGTTAAGAAGAGATAAATATTCAGAATATAAATTGATGTTTCGTTTCCATGATCAGTTCTGATTTCTGTAGGTGGATGTGTGCTTGTGACCAAGGTTTATTCTCTTGATAATTTTTTGATTTTATTAAATTTCGTTTGATAGTTTTCTGTTTTCTTTTGCTTTAGCCTAGATAACGTCCAAACCCCCCCAAATTGTATATCATCTAGCATAAAAATCTGACTTGAACTTCCTCGTGGGATCGACCCTTTGCTTGCTCTATACTATCTTGTGTGTTGTGTTTGAAGCTAGGATAATTAATTTGTGCGACCACGACATTGCAACAATGTCGATGGATTTTTTTAGTCAAATACAAAGCTGACAGTGCTGTTGAGAGGTTTAAAGCACGGCTTGTGGCCAAGGGGTACAGTCAAACGTATGGGATTGATTATGCAGAAACGTTTGCACCAGTGGCTAAAATAAACATAGTCTGTATTCTCTTGTCATTAGCTACAAATTTTGACTGGCCACTACATCAATTTGATGTAAAGAATGCATTCCTGCACGGGAATCTCCAAGAAGAAGTATACATGGAGTTGCCTCCAGGATGTCAGTTACAGGTTGAAGGAAGCAAACAAGTTTGTAAACTGCAAAAATCATTGTATGGATTAAAACAATCACCAAGAGCTTAGTTCGGCAGATTTACAAACTCAATGAAGGCATTTGCATATCAACAGAGTAGTTCTGACCACACCCTATTCATAAAGCATAAGGAAGGGAAGCTCACAATATTGATTATATATGTTGACGATATGATTGTGACAGGAAATGACTCTATTGAAAAGGAAGCCCTGCAAACTTATCTCTCTCGAGAATTTGAAATGAAAGATCTTGGACCTTTAAAATACTTTCTGGGAATTGAGGTCTTGAGATGTAGACATGGTATACTCTTGTCACAACTGAAATACACAATTGATTTGCTTAATGAAGTTGGCATGCTAGCCTACAAAACAAGTGACATACCTGCTGCTGAAAATGTCAAGTTGAGTGCACACTCAAATTAGATTCCTGCAAATAAAGAAGAATATCAAAGACTGGTAGGACGATTGATGTATCTTGCACATACTAGACCTGACTTAGCATACTCACTTAGTGTTGTTAGCAGGTTTATGCACTCTACAAGTGAAGAACATATGAAGGCAGTAATGCGTATTTTACAATATTTGAAGTCTTCTCCAGGTAAAGGAATTATGTTCACTAAAGGAGACACTTTGAATATTGAAGGCTATACCGATGCAGATTGGGCTGGCTCAATTGATGATAGACGTTCCACTGCAGGATACTTGACATTTGTTGGGGGAAATCTTGTTACATGGCAAAGCAAGAAACAGGGAGTTGTCGCTAGATCTAGTGCGGAAGCAGAGTACAGAGGTATGGCTAAAGGTGTATGTGAGCTGCTGTGGATTAAGCATTTGTTGCAGGAACTCAAGATTTCATCAACATTTCCTATGAAAATTATACTATGATAACAAGGCTGCATGTGATATAGCTCACAATCCTGTTCAGCATGACCGAACAAAGCATGTAGAGATTGACAGACACTTTATTAAAGAACAACTGGAAGCAAAGATAATTGAAGTTCCTCATGTTCAATCGCAAGATCAACTTGCTAACATTCTTACCAAGGCAGTATCAAGTAAAGCCTTTCACCAAGTATTAGACAAGTTAGGCATGAAAAATATCCATGCACCAACTAGAGGGGGAGTGTAGCAGATTGTAATTATCTCTGATTGTAATTAGCTTGTAAAGAGTTGTGATTAGAACTCTTAGTTGTTCAGTTATATTCCATGTCTATCACTGTCAATATGTATCTCCTATTCTGTAGGGAGAAACTGGTACAAGGGACTATAAAGAAGCCATGGACTTCTTGTATTTGTAACCTGAATGACTAACGTGAAACTTATTACTGAATTCTATAACAGAAACAAAGATAAGAAGCAACACAGAAACAGAAGAGAAGAGGAAGAGTGACAGCAGCAACACCACCGTCTAACTGGTCACCAGTGTTGCGATGTCGCGGTCGCACAAATTAATTACCCTAGCTTCAAACACAACACACAAGATAGTATAAAGCAAGCAAGGGGTCGATCCCACGAGGAAGTTCAAGTAAGATTTTTATGCTAGATGATATGCAATTTGGGGGGGTTTGGACGTTATCTAGGCTAAAGCAAAAGAAAACAGAAAACTATCAAACAAAATTTAATAAAATCAGAAAATTATCATGAGAACAAACCTTGGTCACAAGCACACATCCACCTACAGAAATCAGAACTGATCATGGAAATGAAACATCAATTTATATTCTGAATATTTATCTTTTCTTAACATTGGTTAGTTAACGGATCCGCCGTATAACTAACCCTAACCATTAAACAACCACAATGTCCGCACTAGTAATTTAATTTAATGACAGCCTTAAGAACTAGACAAGTTGATTAATCAAGAAAACATAACTGTCCGCAGTCTATGTTTGATTTGATTGAATGTTCTCCCTAAGATTAATAACGTAGTTGCTTCACAAGTTCATATACCACAACTCCGGTTTTGATATCAAACTTAGCAATAGATTGTCTACAATAATAACTTAGAGTCCGCTCTAACAATTAAAATAAACAATCATAAGAAAAACAAGCATAGGAGAACAAACATATTCATCATATAAACTGAAAAGAAAAGGTAAAATAAATCTCACAGTTCTTGAAATCCGAAGGTTTCCGTGTCCTTGCAACCAAGAAAAAGTGTTTAGCCTTTTATGTTTGTTGAACAACTAATCAAAAAGAAGGAAGAATGCATAATTTAGGGTTTCTTAGAGGAAGGGGGCATTTTTCTCTTCTTGGCTGGCTGCCCCCCTTCTCTTCTCTCATTCTTTTTATATCCTAGGAAACCCTAGGTCTCTATTTTACAAAATAGTCCTCCATTAAGTAGACTGTTTACATTTAAGTACTTCAATAACTATTTTCCTAAAAAAAGAAGAAATAGCCTTCCATGAAATCTTCATGCTTTGACTTAGAGGAGCTAAATTGCTGAAATAAAAACTTGGATATCGGTTTAGATGCTTCGGATTGTAATTTGGACTCGTTTCTTCACGAAACCTGTTTGCTGGCAGAATTCAGATGTCATCTTTGAAAAATCATATCTCCCTCATATGACATCGTATTTGGCTTAAATTTGGAGCGTTTATAGAAATTTGAGTCATGAATCTAAAAAAATTGAGTTTGCATCAATTGGACTTCTGCAGCTCCATATATTCAAGTTGGAATAGCCAAAGGTCAACACTGGCAGATTGCGAGATTTGACTTTGAAGGCTGTGATTTCCATGCACATCCTCATTTTATTTTCTTGCCTTAGATGTCCAGAAAGGTATGGATGTTAGCTTTTTAATGCCACTGGAATCACTTCATTTAAACCTCCAGAGCTCACGCTTTGCACAAAACATCGACTGAAGGTCAAATCTACCAATTATCTCCAACTTACTCCTTTTTGCATCTTTCATCCAAAAGTGCCTTCAAAACATAAAACAAAGAATATCAAGGCATTTTATATATAAAACATAGGCAAAACACTAGTTAAATGTGGGTGAAACTATGGAATAATATGGTTGCATCAACCAGCACCACCGTCATCTTCTCACCATCTTCCTCCCCCTGCTACAACACTCGTGAAGAAGAAGAAGAAGCCTGCACCTCTGCACAGATGGGAAGAACAACAGCAAACACTGCCCACCACCGCAGAGAAGAGCCACCGTCTGCAGCCACCTTAAGCCACCATCAACACCGACATCACCACCATTAGAAGCAGAAGAAGAAAAGGAGAGATAGGAGACATAAGCGGGGAGAAGAAGGAACATAAAAAAAAACAGAATAGAGAAGGAACAAAACCACCGTCCAACAGCATATAATCGGCAGCTCCAGCTCTCGCAAGAATGGACGACGGCCAAGTAAGCCTCCACTTCTCTTCTTCTTCTTCTTCCTCACCCGAGCTGCTCCACTATTCACGTTGTATGTGAACAGTTGAGAGTTCTCCACTGTTTATTTTTGTTTACTAGGCCGGGCAGTGGCAGCCCAGCCCAAAAAAAAATTCAAAAAAATATTTTTGAAAAATTTGTGATTTCCCCGTGTATTTTTTATTGCATTTTAATCAATATTGATTTGTATTTTTATACTGTAAAGATACAAATCCGGTATTAAAATACCTGGTTTTCATCAAAACATAAAAAAATAAAAAATATATTTTATTTTCATGCATACGGCCAAGTCTCTAAAAAAAATCATATCATATTTTCATACAACAAAAGTTCAAAAAAATAGGTATTAGCATGCATTTTGGCTTTAATAACCAGTTTATTAAAGTTACGAGAACTAGACCAATATTTCAAAGAAAAGGTATTACCACCTAGTATTTTATCACTAGGAACCCTAATTGGTCTTAGAAATCAGGCACGAGAATTGGTCGCTTAAAGAAAAGGTATTAGCATCCCTAATATGCCTTATCTAATATATGCTGCACGAGAACTGGTCGCTTGATATAATTAAAGTATCATTGTGTTCTAATTGTTAATTTGTCTAAGGTTTATATCGGGAATACGTCTTACATATAAGTTCGTAATCTCAAATACCAAAAGAAAATAAAATATTTTTTTGGTATATTTGAAATATGGGCCTAGTTCTTATGGCTTTAATAAACTGATTATTAAAGCCCAAAATGCATGCTAACACATATTTCTTTTTTAAATTTTATTTTATATGAAAATATGATATGAAATATTTTTTTTATATTTTTGAGAGACTTGGTCATATACATGAAAACAAGACCCTTTTTTTCTTTTTATTTAGTTTTTTTGCAATATTTTAGAGAAAACCAAGTATTTTAATCTTGGATTTGTATCTTTATAGTATAGAAATAGAAACCAATATTAAGCAAAATTTAAAAAAAAATATGAGAGAAAATCACAAATTTTGAAAGGATTTAAAAATCAAATTAAATTTTTGTTGTTTTTTTGTTTAATATATAATTAAATATTAAATATTATTATAAAATATATAGAGATGGGCCTGACCCAGTTGTGTGGGTTGAGCCCATGTTGGTTGGGCCAGAACCGGCCCAAAAAGAAATTAGGCCAAAGTTAGCCCAAAAGTGTTTGGCCAATATCAGCCCAAAATAGGACTATTTCCAAGGGGACTCAAGCGAAATTGGTCCAGCCCAGAAACAGTGGGTTCTCCATTGTTCACATGCAATATGAACCATGAGAGTGAATTAATTAACTCTCCACTCTTCACTTGCAGGAACAGTGGAGGCTAGGAAGAAGAAAAGGTAGAAGAAGGAGAAGGGAGACTGACCTAGCGGTGGCTCACGGTGGTGCTGGTGGCGGTGACGAGGAAAGAAGTCATGGTTCGCGGTGGCGTTGCTACTAATAGAGACACCAAATGAAAGAGGTTGCTTTTCTTCTTTTCTTCTCTGTTTTTCTTTTTTCTCTTCTTTCTCTTGTCTTTTGCGCTTCCTTTTCTTTTCTTTCTTATTCCCTTCGGTTCTTTTGTTCTTTTTTCTTTCTGTTTTGTTCTCTTTCTCCCCTTTCTTTCTGTTTTGTTCTCTTTCTCCCCTACTCCTTTCTTTTACTTTCCGCTCCCCTCTCACCTCTTGGTGAAGGGGTATTTATAAAGGCCGGGGAGAGAGGGAGCTACCATACCTCTATCCAGTCATGGTGAAGGGGTAGGGCGGCTAGGGCGGCCACTGTGTAGCAACCCCAGAGACGTCCGCAGGGCTTATCCCTTTTGTTTTTTCATCTCAACGGTAGGCCATGAGAGGGGTGTAGGTCATGTCAAGTTTTTTTGGTTTTCTGGGATATAGAGAGAAGGGGGGGGGGGAGAGAAATAGGCACTGTAAAAGAGGGGAAGAAAAACCTTTTTCCCTTGTCTTTGCGTGTCCAAGGGAAGAAGATGATGTACAATGTCGTCAAAACAGCACCGTTTTGCTTTTTTTTTTAATGAACAGTGAGTGAAACAACATCGCTTTGTAATAAACACGTGTTTCATTTAATAGAAAAAGGCGTCAAAATTGTCAAATTTCCAAATTAATCCTTAATTTTTTATTTTATCAATGCAGTCCTTAATTGAGATTTTGATTTTAAGAATTAATTCAGTTGCATCCTTGTTGTATTCAAATATCAGTCCCGAAGTTGGTTACCTTTTCCACTTTGGTCTTTGGTTTTGAATTTATGTAATTTGACCCTCAACTAATGAATAAACTTTCAATTTCTTCAATTTGGCCCCCTGATTCGCTCAATTGCAGCCCCTATATTCAAACACATTTTTCCTTTTCGTCCTTGGTTTTAGATTTCTCAAATCAAGTCCCTAATTGCCCATCAAACTTCAATATTTATGCAATTAAGCCCCTAATTTGATCAAATTAACTCTTAAAAATTGTAATTCAATCCCTAAACTTTAATTTCTTCCAATTAAAGCTCAAATTGACTTAAAAATCAATCTTTCTTACAATTAAAACCCTCCTTAAATTCAATTAGACCTTTCAACAAAATCTAATCGATCCTTAAACATCAATTTTGAATTTCTCATCCTTAAATTGAATTTGCTTTGCCAGCAGGACCTTCATCGGTTGAAAATATATTGTCAAATGTTAATCTTTGTATGTTTGAACCTTTTTAACTAATTTTTAGCCAATTTTTGGGTGCTCTGGTGTCTTCTTCTCACTTTTATATTTTTTGGTTTTCTTCTGACAATGTTTTTTATTTTTTTTTATTTTCTCTCTTCTTTGTGTGGGAACCTAAAAATAGGTAACAACACTCAACATTTTGAAGGTCCATTTCGAGTTTTAGATGATTGTTGAAATGTTTGTTGCAATTTATTGTAATATCTGTATTTGGGTGTGTGTGCATTAATTAGTGAAAGAGAATATATATGTGTGTTTGCATCTTCCTACATGTTTTTAAATGCTTATAATCAAGAAGACAACAATAATAGTAAATGTTTTAATTGTATCATGACCAAGTTTTTTTAAAAAAAAAAGTATAAAAAAGTATTTGTAAACCCCTGGAAAAATCAAGGCTGGATTAAAAAAAAATAATACACTTAAAGAGAATGGGGCCTAAATGCAAATAAGAATAATTATAGAGCATAAATAGCCCTCTTCTCACCAAAAATTTGTAGCAACCGTAAGGAAAGAAAAGAGGGAGTTTTTGTATTCATTTTCGCAAATCAAGAGAGAAACACCAAAATTTCAAGAACCCATCCAAGATTAAGGGTTATAGGTAGAATAAACACTTGTGGGCAAGGGATGAACAAGAAAATTTGAACAAGAAGAGAAGAGGGGAGGGCCGGCTGTCATTAGAAAGAAAAGAAGGGAGTTGAAGATCGAAACTTTAACTTCTTACTGGGTAAGGTGTTGTAAATGTGGTCTTATGAGTCATTTCAAAGTCGATTATAAATTGATGTCTGGATGTTGAATTATAGATTAGGGTACTCAGACTTGAATTGAGGAAAAAGTATTAGTTGCTAAATTAAATAATTTCATGTGTTGTGTGTAAATGGAAAGGTTGACGAACCTAGACAGTTTCGTCTCTTGACTTTCAAAGAGATTTCGGGTAGGAGGATGAAGGAATTAGGATTCGGTTCCTCATAGTTATTGTATTTTTGGATGTTGACTAACTAAGAAAATTGGTCTTACTCAATTTGGAGTTATAGAACTCCAGCTACGGGTCACTAACCGAGATTGGGTCATGATAGACCCTGTAGGACAGTAACAATTGGATAGTAACAGTTCAATATTTGTTGATGAGCAATTTTGACTGTCTTGGGGCAGAACTGGGTTCTCCTTTATTCAAAGAACTTGTAGTCTCATATCTTAGCTTTCCAATGAGATCAATCTCGCTTGAAATGGAGTTCTATAACTCTAGATATAGTTAAACATCTGAGGAGTGGTCAGACAGTAACAGTTGAACAGTAACAATTCAATGTTCGTTGATGAGAAATTTTGGTATCTTAGGGGGAACCCGGGTTTTCCTTTGTTCAAAGAACTTGTAGCATCATGTCTTATCTTTCCAACAAGATCAATCTCACTTGAAATGGATTCTATAACTCTAGATATAGTTAAACATCTGAAGAGAGGTTGGACAGTAACAGTTGGACAATAACAGTCCAATGATCGTTGATGAGCAATTTTGACTGTCTTGGGGGCCGAACTGGGTTCTCCTTCCTTCAGAGAACTTAGCTTTCCAACAAGATCAATCTTGCTTGAAATAGAGTTCTATAACTCTAGATATAGTTAACAATCTGAAGAGAAGTTAGACAGTAATAGTTGGATAGTAACAATCCAATGTTTGTTGATGAGCAATTTTGACTGTCTTGGGGGCAGAATTGGGTTCTCCTTCCTTCAGAGAACTTGTAACCTCATGTCTTAGCTTTCTAACGAGACTAATCTCTCTTGATACGAAGTTCTATAACTCTAGATATAGTTAAAACTCTGAGGAGAGGTCAGACAGTAACAATCCAATGTCTAGCATGGAGGTTGATAATGGGAGGGGAAATGATTTTTAGTAGTTGAACAAGAAAGGGATTCTAATGAAAACCAGAAGGGAGAAATGAACAAAATATGAATGCATGTTTCCTTTTTGAATTGTTAGATATTTGTGTTGTTATATTTATTGTGATATTCATGTTTTCAATAATATATATTTTGTTTCAGGACCATCGTATGCACGATTGGAGTAGATCATAGCTTATGTTCACTTCTTATAATCTAGGTTCTAGGGAGTATACCCTTGTACTTTTTGTAAACATGAAAATGTTTGTATAACTTAATTTGTATAATTAATGTTTGATCTTGATTAAATGAACTTAACTCTATAGTTCATATAACCATGTTCATGTATGCATATTTATATTTTTATCCATTCATAATGATATTTGTTATATAATGTATATTATAAATATTATGGTTGATATGTATGATGATGTTTGTGGGATTGAGACCCAAGATGATTGGGTCAGGATTGAATTAGGAGATGCGGGTTATTAGAAGTGTAAATAGGTTAAATGTCGATAACTTGGGACCTTCTGGTATAGAGGAGACTCTGTCGAAATTTTAGTAGACTTTAATATGAACTCCATGAATATATATATAAAAATTAATTACTTTGTTTTTCGGTTGACATGAGATTGTTGTCTTTATCCCTGAACAGGGGATGTTACAATATCTCTCTTTTGCATAATTTAACATTTTTTTTTAAATTACCATGTCTAGCATAAAAAATAATAAATAAAAAAATCATTTTTCATGATTTAGCTTTGTAAAAAAAAAGTATTGTTTAGCATTGGGTTGGATAACAAGCTTATCAAGCTCATACAGGTTATGCATATGTTGTACTATTTCGACAAAAGTTCCTTTTAAGAATTTAATGTCAATATCTTTGATAAGTCTTCTATTTTTAAAGATTGATATTATTTTCTGACGTGTCTAGGAATCCATGTTAAATTTTTCAGAAAAATAATTAGAGATAAAATAAATAAAAATAAAAAAGGCTAAAACATAATTAAGATAATTGATTGCAATCAAGAAGACAAATTTAGGAGAAAACAAATGGTAAAGGAAACCTTTCACAAGAAAAGATGTTTTAAGGGTGACATTTTTCTTCCCTTAAACATATAACCAACCCCTTACCTGAATCTATGGAACTAGTGCATTCTTAGAATCTCTAATTTCCTTTAATTACTAGGTGGTGACTCTGATTTTTTATGATAGTTATTTTGGCCCTTGTCCACGACATCCACTTAGGTGCGACAATGACAAATGGGATCAAATTCATTATCCAACATATTTGAAACTTCTTAAGACATTGCATTGTGAAGTTCAAGATGATTAAATAGAATAATATTTTCTATAGTCATATCTTAAAGTTCAATCCAATGAACATTTTAGGTTTGTCACCATCCAACATAAAAGGTGATAGTGGAATACTCTCTACTGAAGTAGTACTTGTCAAAACAATATTATTGCATTAACCATATCTTATTTTGAGGTTATGATATTTTTTCTAAAATAATAACCAAACATCTACGATTAAACTTTGGCTATAAACATGCTAAACATAAAAATATGTTGAGACAAATTAAGATTTTAACAATGAAATTAATTAAAATAATTTTCTAATAATTTAGCATGTAAAATTATAACAATATCAAGTTTATAATTTAGTTTTTTATAAACAATATTATCACAAATATAAATAAAATAAATTAGATAATACAAATAGATTTGACATACAAACAAGTTTTTGTTTTAAGATTGTAGGATATTTAAAAGATTGCAATTGTTTAGTTTAAATTGTGTATAATTTTGTAAATCGAAGTAAAAGTAATTAAACTTGCAACAAATTTAAAACAAAATCTTAGTATGCATAATAATATAATACTCAAAGTTGCAATTGAATCAAACAAGATTTTAGCATGCATACTAACACATACAACAACAATTATTATACACAAACTAAAAGTAGTGTAAATATATTATAATGTTTATAAAAAACTAAATTATACAATACTTATTTGTTGAAGATATCTTGACAAAAAAAGGAAGATTTTGTTGCCATTGATTAAACCGTTTGTCATTAAGACTAAAATGGTTGTCACTTGATGCAAATAATCTTCTTGTAAAATGGATTCCAACAACTTTGCTTTTAAAGTCTACAAATAAACAAAATAATTAAACTCAATATCTCTTTACAAATATTTTTGTATAAGAATATTTTCCAACAAAGTGGTAGCCCTAAAAGTAAGTAGACCTCACTTTTAATTAATTTGACTTCAAATATGTTAATTAATCATATTTTCTTAAAAACAAATTTCAAACACTAGATTCTTATATCATAAAAAAAAATTAAGGTTTAAGGGTATCATATTTTATGACAAGGTAAAAAATTAGTGCTAATTCTCTACACAGAAGTTAGTTGGAAAAAAATTCATTTTAAATACATTAGATTTTTAAGGTCATTCCATTTTATAAACCTCAAAAGATAGATTACATAGAGAGGGAGAGTGATAAAACCAACAATCCTATATGAAATAAATACATAAGTAATATAAAATTTATAATAAATAAATCACAACAAGATTTAACTTTCTTAAAAAGCAGAATACAAACTAATTAAACTTCTACATTCAATATATATATGAGGAAAAAAAGCACACACATCTAGTACAACAATATTCACACAAACACTTACAGTCTATCTTAGAAATTATAATGTTCACGAGCTAGTCAGTAGTACATTCATTCAGCAACATTCATAAAGAGCTCAACGTAAGAATTCTACCCCATTATTCACACATAGGCACTTGCTCAACATATAATAAAGTGACATAATCTTTTAAACTTAGTGGGATTGTGTAGGCGTCGTCATCGTCCCCATACGTAACATCGTGAACTCGAACAAGGTTAACAATATGTTGAAGGAGAAGCATTGGAGCATTAGTTGGCCTCATGCAATCTTCATTGATGTCCTTCCATCCATTTGCGACCATATTTTGTATCTCTTCAATTGCTTTCTTCTCCGATGCATCATATTGTTTCATGAAGCATTCAACACCGGATGCACAGTCTCCCCTCTTTTGTTCATCCTTCAAACAAATATAGGATTATAATGGTTAAAAAAGAAACTTAGCATGAAAAACTCAAAAGAAAAAGAAAAAGAAAAAGAAAAGAATATTCATGAGAATAGCCCAGGTTCAATTCTGTTGGGTTCCATGAACAAATGTAATGCGGTGGAACTGAAATGCATGTGTTCATCCTTTAAATTGTGTGATTCTGTTGGGTTCTATGAACAAATATAATGTTGGAACTGAAATACACGTCTTCATGCTAAAAGCACCAACTTCTTAAGTTTATTATTAATATTGTTCAACTATACTTGTTTAGAATTTGTGAATACTTTTCAAAATAGGTTCTATATTTATGTGGTAAATGAGAATTCAATTATCAATACATCAAAATACCTCATGGCCCGCTATGTCATTCATTAAACGACCGATCATCTTTCCAGCTTTAATAATTTTTGGATTACTGTTTAGCCATTTATACTCCTCCCGCCCTGCAACTTCATCCATTTCAACGAAGGATGCCGCCATAATTAACACAAAAGCACTTGTGACTAATCCATTGCGCACATACTCATCAAATGTTGGGACATGGCCTTCATCTGCCCACTGCGCCTCCACTTGGTAGGCTCTCGCCAATTCTTTGAACTAAAAGCATACAAATAAAAAAGAATGTATGAGCCTGGAATATTTCAATTAATAGAGACTATAGCAATGTAGTATGCTAGAAATAGAAAAGGATTGCATGAGCCTAGAGAAATATTCTTACTGCCTCCTTCAAGTGATATGAGGCATAGGATCGTCCTTGCTTTCCCATATCACTCTCAGTTTCATTGAAAAGATTCAGAAGAGCTCTGTAAAGAACTTTCAAGTACTCGGCAGCTAGTTGATCGATGGCATCCATGCAGCATCTGAAATTGAGACAGAAAATCACATATCATTTCTTGAACATCTTTGTACGATCTAATATCAACTTCAAGTGGCTATCGAGTGCAGGTTCCTCTGGTCAATAAACTCTAATAAGCAAAAAGTTCATAAACTTGCTTGGAATACGGTGGTCAGAGAAAAAGATAGAGGAGGGCTAGGAATAAGATTAGGTACTGAAAATAATAAAGCCTTTCTGTTTAATTGACTTTGGAGATTAGGGTTAGGAAACCAAAATGTCTGGGAAGATTTCATTAACAAGTATAAACCGTGTTCAGAATGGTATGCTTTGGTCTATCTTCTACTTTGTCATTTATTTTCTCCACTATTCACTCTGTTGATCGACCATTTTTTGTTTTGAAAGAGAGCTTCAGATTTAAAATAGGGATGGGTAACAGAATTTAGTTTTGGAATGATATTTACGTTGGTGACAAGCCTCTTTCTGAATTCTATCCCTAGTTGTTTCAGCTCAACAACTTGCTACTAACAAATACTATGGGGTTTTGAGATGATAGTTTCTGGCATTGAAACCTAATATGAAATTAATGCTTTAGAAACAATAAAAATAATCACCTCTAGAGTACGATGAAAGCTATTAATCTCATGAACCTTCATAGATATAAAGAAAATAAAAAAAATATGTAGTTTAGATGGTAAAGGACACGACACTATTAAGCTATGTTATGTTATCCTTCATAGACTCATTTACCTGGATTTAAAGACATACAATATTGATATTTGGAAGGGTGTTTCCCCTTCAAAAACTGAGTTTATTCTTTGGTTTGCTATGCATAACAGGTTATGCACTCGCTTCTTTTTTATTACAAGAAAAATTATAATGATGTATGAAGATATATGTCGATTTTGTATTTCTGAGTCAGAAACTACAACTTACATCCTTGGACGATTTGTTTCATCAATGGCAAAGATTGATTAAAGAAAAGTTTAAGCAAAAAGTTTGACAAGGACTATTCTATAGAATAATTTAGATTTTCTAGCATAGTACTAGGGACAAAGATTAAGAAAATATATTTTTTTTTTCACAATTCTGTATCTTGGATTCATTCTTATAAGTCAAGTTTCTTTTATACTGGTATGAATTTGTTAAGAAATATGGAGTGTATAGCAGATTGGAATAACGAGTACTTAATTATAACTTGTTATTATTGTGCTGTATTTCCATGACCAGCGTAATATAATTTTTCGGTATTCATAAAAAAGAAGAAGATTATGAGATAACAAGAAACAAACCTTTCAATTGCATTAGTAAAATGATGTATTTCTTCAAAAGATGCATATGCATCATATGTATCATCTAGCAGTGATACAAATTTTATATATTTCGCGACCACCATCCGCGAGAAAGCATATTGAGGCTCGAAATGTATTCCATTTGCCCAGAAATAGACCTCTACAATTCTATCTCTTGCATAAGGAAACTCCTCAGCAAAATTTAAGTCATTCCACCACCTAAAATGTAAATAGCAACCGAGTAAATAAATTCCAATAGAAACTTAGTATGATATCTCTCCCGAACTCGAACACAAAATTACCTCGAGAGAATGGATAGCTCTTGTCGATGCAGTAACTGAACTCGATTGAAATCTATCTTGGCAAACTTGAGTAGAGTGTCATTCCGAGACTCCTCTTCTTCGTAGAAAGAGATGTATTTTCTAGCCTCTATTCTTGGTACGCCTTTGTGAAAGGGCCTGATCAAAGCATTCCTAATATGGTCTGCTAGACGTGGGCTTGATTGCATAGCCGAGGACTCCAGGTTTGCCTTTGTGAAAACTAGGGCATCATCCAGTATCTGTTCACCATGCACACTTAAAGACGAAGCTTCATATAAGCTCAGGATGCCTTTAACATCGTTGATGATTGTTTTCTTAAACTCTCCATTGGTGTCCTTGAACTTGTCGAACACAACTGATTCATGAAAGAATAATTTCACTGTTCTAGTCATTTTTTTAATAATCTTAATTTGACCATAGATTACTTCTTGTCAATGAAAGAAAGATTTAGCAGAGTTTAAAGTACTGTCCAAGAATTAATTTTTGAGAAGTTAAGATTTAATTTTTCCTCTGGAATTAATTAATGCTCTCATAGTGTCAAAGAATTAATTTTGGAGATGTTACGTAAGGTTTGAAAGGCTATGAAGTACTGGAAGGATGCGCTCACCACAAGGCATTTTGAATCCATGCTGTCTCAATACTCGAAATAGAAGTGACAAAGTGTAGAGATCAAAGTCATGCTTCTCAAGAAGATGAGGAAGGTCATCAAAAATTTCTTTCAGGCTGTTTTCAATCTCGTCGTCAAAATGATATGACACACCAAGCCGACATAACAGATTAATGAATTCAATATGTTCCACTGTATCCTTTTTGGATGCCATCAGCATGTCCTTCACATTTCCCTTCAACACGTCTACTTGTCTGGTGTACCGCTCGAATTCCTGCAGTGAAATATTCAGTTAATATAAATTGATAGCACTGAGTCATCCTTAACGTGTTTTTGTTTTTTTCTACTCTATTGATAATGTTTTTGTCTCTGTTTAAAGTAAAAGTAATCAACAGCTAGACAAAAGTACAACATATGATCAGAGGTGTGGCAACAAAAGATACATATGATTTATCATTAAAAAAAGAGAGAGAAGTGAGATATAATTAAAAAAAAATAAAAAAACAACTATGAAACATCAGATTATAATCTTAGTGCAGAATTGGATGTTAGATCCCACTAATCTAAAAGCTTTTTTTAATATTTTTTTTTTGTCTTGATACTTAAAATCATTAAAAGAAGAATACACTGTTATACACACAGAAGAGAAGTAGTATACCGTTTCTGGGAAGGTAAACGAAGCGAAGCTACAACCCCACACGCTTGGTGGGAAATTTGCCTCTGGACGAGAATGGTTTTGTTGATTGGTGTTTGCTGTTAAATGTGCTTGGGTTTCCATTTTCTTGAATGAAATAGAGACTTTGATGCTCGAGTACCTAAATCATCATCAAAGGAAGGCTATTTATAGGGAAATAACATGACGTTTTGTACTATACCTTTTCTTATTGAACTCCTTAATAATAATATAAAAAAAACAAGATGGACGTGATTTTGATGCTAAATGAGTGTTTTTAAATTTGTTAGTGGTTGTTTTTTAGAATATATTTTTTAAAAAATATATTAAAATAATATTTTTATTTTTCAAAATTTATTTTTTACATTAACATATCAAAAAAAATTAAAAAAAAATATAAAACAAAAAAATTTAAATTTTAACAAAAAAAAAATTTAACCTCAATTCGAAATACCAATTACAAGTAAAACATTTGTTGCACCACCTGAACTTTTTATAATGAGATGGCTTCAAGTGATTAGTGAGAGCATAGTCTTATAATAGACTTGATTGCATTCTATGATGATCACTTAGACTTGCTTGAATGTAATTTTCTTTTGGAAAGTGGTTTTCTTGCAAAATAGATTTCTAGAAAGTGAATTATTTTATAATATTTAGCGATGTCATGGAAAATAAGTTGGAAAACATTTTTCAGTGTTTGGTTATATCATAAAAAATAAGCTGGAAAATAACTTATTAATATTTTTTTTCAAATTTATTAAAGTAATGAGAAACAAATCTTATAAATTAAAAAGTTGAATGAGAATAAAATTGAAAAAAAAATCTAATTTTATAAATTATCTCAAATAAAATAAATAACAATTAAAATAGTATATCAAATATAATAGATAAAAAATTGAAAGATGATGAAATTAAAATAATTATAATTATAATTTCATAAATTATTTCAAATAATATAAGTAACAATCAAAAGAATGAGGACCAAATTTGATAGATAAAAAATTTCAATTAAAAAAATGATAAGAAAAAAGCAAATAACCATCATCATCAAAGAAAGGCTATTTATAGGGAAATTGGATGACGTTTTTTACCATACCTTTTCCCATTTCACCATAACAACTCTTCCACTGGTCAAAACAAAAATTCTTTGGATTAATCATTGGTGAGTGCAAGTTTATCTCTAGACATGCAAGTTTATCTCTAAACATTCATGTTAATAAAAATAAATATTGTTTTAATAAAGAAAGTAGAACTACAGAAACTTTCTCATATTACCCAACCAATTCTGTTTCAATATTACAAAAGATAAAAGACATTTGTAAATCTCTATCCAGTATTTGATTTAAAATCATGTTATTTTCTTCTTTATATTTTTCTAAATCTCTTTCACGTTATATTTTATACGAAAATTTGATTTAGGATTGTAGGGAATTAACACAATATAAAGTGAAAAGATAGAATTAGAATTCTCAGACCCTAAAATTAGAACCCCAAACTATACAAAAGTAAAGAAAATTTTGATATATCTCAATGGTCTTTTAATTCATAATTTTAATGAAAAAAATAAAACATCAGCTATATATTAATATTGAGGTAAATATCTAAGAAAAATAATTAAAATTTAAAATTAACTATGAAAATAATTAAAATTATAAAAACAACAACTTTTAAATTTAAATTGTAGATGGATTGATCAGTTTTACCTAACTTGAAGTATTTATTGGGTCCCAACCATGTCAAGGACATACACCAGATTTGATTCAAGATGAACATATGTTTTTGGAGTGGCAACAAATAAAGAACAACTCCAAAAATATAGGGTCATCATGAATGAAATCATTTCTTTCTCTCTCTATATGTGTGTACTACATTTACTCATGTTTTTTTAAGAGATACAAGTACTCCAACACCAATCAATGAATCCAAACAAATTTTTCCTTAATTTGTAATAAACTCATAAAAAATATGACATCATAGATAAATCTTTAACAAAACAACTAAATTACTTGGTCGGTTTAAGTATTTATATAAATAAAAAATCATGTTAATATATTATTTTAATTATTTAATGATATATTTATTATGTAGTTAACATGATTAATGTGTGGTGTTCATTAAACAATGAACAATTTATTTTTTATTTTAACTTACCGAATCGATAAGGTCATATTAGAAAAACTCTAATTATGTTGTTAACTTGATTAATGTGTGGTGTTGATTAAAGAATGAACAATTTATTTTTTATTTTGACTTACCGAATCGATAAAATCATATCAGAAAAACTATAATTATTTAATTTTAAATCTAGGATAAGCAAAGTGTCAGGTTTTTTTTAAAATTTGAACAGTTATGCATAATTTAATGAGAATGTCTAAAAATTTCCAATAATCTAAATATTTTTTTTCAAGTTCCAAAAAAATTTAATTCAATAAGTACCGCCAAGTTTCTTTACTCTCACACAAGTACTCTCTGAATATTTATCACGAAAAAAACTCACATCCTCCTAAATTGTTTTACCGACATTTGGCTTTGGATGAGATAGTCCATGGCTAAAAATCATATAATTTTTCACTGGAAGATCTCATGATAGAATCTCTAAAAGGTACAATCAAATTTAGAAAGAGAAAAGGCTACCTTGTCTATATAAGGTAAAATCCATCGAAACTCTTTGGGGAGAGAAAGAAAATCTATTTGTTGCATCCTTTTATTATGAAATCAAAGATGGGTGACGATACTTGTGCAGCTTCTTTTTGGCCGCATGGTCCCGAGAACAATCAGCCTCCTCCTCCTCATCCTGCTCCTCCAGCTCCGACGCTATTCAAGTTTAATTTTGTTTTTTAAACACATTAAATTTGTAATGAATATTATTGAACATTACTTTTTTATTTTTAATGTTTAATCCATTTTTATTTGTTTATTAAGGTTTTTTACTATTAATAAATTATTATTTTTATATATTTTAAATACATACCGATGGCTTTACCGACAGATAATTTCCGTCGGTATTTCACAGAGAGTTGCCAAACAATTACCAGCCATGCCATAATTACCGAAGGATATATTCCATCGGTGATTAAATACAAACGGATTTACCGACGGATAATATCCGTCGGTATTTCACAGAGGGTTGGCAAACAATTACCAGCCATGCCATAATTACCGACGGATATGCCGTCAGTAATTACGTTGAAATTGCAGACGGATTTATTCCATCGATAATGTTCCCACGGGAAACTTTTTTTTTGGCGCGCGTGTATCCGTCTGTAAGACCGTCGGTGGGTTTTTTTTATTTGCGACAGACTTAGCGATGGAAATGGGAGTTACCGACGACTGGTATACCGACGGACGTGTTCCGTCGGTGAGGCCATCGGTAATTATTTCACTAACGGATTTCATTCCTGTCACCGACGGAATTAGTTCGTCGGTAAAACTGTTTAATGGTGTAGTGTTCTTCTTCTTCTTTTTTCTGTTTTTAGGTTCCTTTCACTAGCTTCCAAAAGTGAGTAATAATCTGGCTGGAGCCATAAAACAAAGAGCAATTTCAAAATTTCCCAGTTTAAAAATTTTAAAAATTTAAATTTCTTAAAAGCTGTCAAAATTTCAATGATTGAACTTTTTTTTATGTTTTAAATTATTACTAAATTTGAAATTTTCTAATGCACTTTAAAATGGTGAGGAAATTTCTTTCATATCGATCACTTGTAATATATATAAGCAGACTATTTATATGGAGTGGTTCATAAAAGTCTTGACACAGGAAATTTGAACGTAGGCGGCTTCCCTGTTTGAAATGCATCTACAAGGTCAAAAAAAGCCGTCATAATCCAAATGCATGTATAATGTATAATTTTCGAAAACACAGAACGTAAACCACATGTTTATAGACTTAATAATCTGATCAATTTTTGTTTTTTTATTTGGGATCGATTGATTTGAATTAGAGGCTTCATTGATTTGAATTCGAAAACACAGAACGTAAACGTATATGAATGTAGGTAATTTGCATGAAATAGCAGAATTATATTTGAAATAATTCGACAAATGAGAGCCTTCATGAAAAAGTTTGATCAGATTTAACCGTTAATTTGTAAAAATATCTCGTCTTGAACAAATCAAGCTAAGATGTTTTAAATTAAAAGTTGTCAACCAATTATCCAACCAGTTGAAGAAAAAAAAACTTATTTTTTTCATTAATATGGGTGTTCGAGTCAGCTAGTATGCACCTCGACTAATTCTACGAGCCATAAAGTTAACAATCATATAAGTTTCTAGTGGCTCTGAGATTTGTGAGACACGAACTAGCAGTGGCGGAGCCACAATGGATCAAAAGGGGGTAATTGCCCCCTCAATTTATTTTTATATTAAAATATTAACTCGACTCATCTGTTAACATATATATATATATAATTACAGCTCCCCAATTTTTTTTCTTTTCCCTTTTGTTTCTTTATCTTTCCCTATATAACAAAATAAAGAGGGTTTTTTCAGCTCCTATTCTATCTTTTCTATACGCAAATTTCTCATCAATAAATCTTTTGTGCCTTTTACTTTATGCTTTAGGTAATTTTTTTAATTTTTTCTATTTATTTTATTGTCTAATTTTAATTTTAATTTTTTTATAATTAGTTATTAAAAATATTAGAGTTTATGATAATTTAGGAGTTTTGTTATGAATATATTTAAAATAAATGTTTAAATCTGCTAATTTAATCAATTAAATATTTTTTTTATTATTATAAAGAAATAAATTAATATTCATGCAAAACCACTATTCTTGGTATCTCTTGCATTGACATAGTAGTTTATTGAAATTCTAAGAGAACAATTATAATGTAAGTTTTTTCATTTTAAAAGTATTTTTAAATTAATTTTACTTGAATTAATATATATGTTTTGAATTGATTTCTAATACATGTCTATATAATATAATATTTGTTAATAATTTGTCCCCTCATTTAAAAAACTCTAGCTCCATCGCTAACCGGTAACCTCTAGAAAACAAACTTAAAACCCTGACCATTTGAGCTATACCTCCTCGGGGTTAATTTTTAAAGAAAAAAAATTAAAAAAAATGAAACCATTGCTTAAGACTAAAATAACAACTAAGGATTTCGTAATTTTTTAATTTTTATTTCTAATTTTTTTTAAATGAAAATTTAAAAAATTACTAATTTCTTAATATTTCATATGTCTTGAAAAAAAAAATTAATGCATGGAGAGCAAATTCGAGTTTGGTTTAGGCTTCCTTAATTGCCTTGGCCTTCCTATTCCCTCGCGGTCTCACTATCATTTCCACCTTTCCTCTCAGCAGCGCGACTGACCCAGCAACCGAACCTCCACTCCTTCTATTTAGTCAGAGCAATACAAGCCTCATCTCTCCACTGTAAAAAAAAAAAAAAAACAAAAAAACAAAGACGACCTGGGAGTTTCAAGTTTTTTTTATCATCATTGAAAAATTATATTTCTAAGCTATCCCAAGAAGACTTTTGAAGAGGAGACATTGCTAAACAAATCCTTCTAGCTCCAAGACTGCAAGCCTCTCATGTTTTCTTCCCTGCTCTGCCATTGTTTCAGAACTAATCCTTATTGTCAAACTATTGGAGGCAAGATTATCAAACTATTGATAGTGGCGGTGGCGCGTGGAGGAGACGCCCATGGGTCGGCCCATCTTCTCCTGAGCCGCCACAGCCCCTCAGCCACGACCCCCCTCTCCCCCTCACAGGTGCCGACCCATTCGGCCTTCACAGAAACCAGCGGAGCTCCCCCCATTTCAACAGATCTTCTCCTTCGGTCTCCTTCACAGCAACCGGCCAGCAACAAACCTGGCTCATCGCCTCCCACGGCGGCCAAAACATGGCAGACCACATAGAACCCGTCGACCGAATAGCCACCCCCATCTCAAGAGTCGCTTCACCGGCCCCATACCTACCCCAACCGCCCGATCTGACATTGGCAGAAAGTAAAACAAACCGGGAGGAAAGGAGAACAGACTGCTTTAAATAGATCTAAAAAATACCCAAATAAAATCGGATCGCTGTGTTTTTCTTCTATTGCAGGTGACGTTGAGCCAGATCCCACTGTTTCAGGTTCTTACGGCGGCGCGTGAACCCACGCGCCGCTAGTGGCGGTGGCGCGTGGAGGAGACGCGCCGCCACTGTTTTGTGGTCCAGAAACCTTCCCAGCAGTTTCCTCTACTATGTAATTGTTATTTGTGTGATGTATTTGTTTGTTTTATTTTAAATTTGTGTTATTTGTAATTACATATGGATATGGTTGTATAAAAAAAAAATAAAAAGTGATGTGTGTGTTGTGTGTGTTTGTTTTTTGATGTATGTTATTGAATTATAAAATAAAAAAAGATAAGAAGATGAATTTAACGTTTTAATTTGTATATGATCAAGTATCGAGAGGACAAATAAAATTATTTTTGTATTTCTCGTGAAAATGTAAGAACATGTTTCTACATATTTTATTGGGATTTAATAACTGATTTATTAAAGCCTTAAGAATTTGACTAATTTATGGTTTTCTTAACTTTAATTGTGATTAAATGTAATGTTTGTGTTTTTGATAAAGAAAAATATAAAAAAATGTTTTTGTGTGTTGCATAAGGCCAATACCCTAACATGTTTTGAACGCTTTTTTATGTAAGAAAAAATATTGGAAGTTTTAAAAATGTGTTTTCGCATGGATTTCTTAAACACCAAAAATTGTTTTCTTGCATTTCTGGAATTTACAACATGTTTGTAAAACTCCAAAGGGTATTGGCTAATATTCCAAAAAATATAAAAATCTTATTTTGGGGGGAATTCATCTATTATTCACCGCTAATATTTGGATAAAGAAACCCTTAAAGGATGAATATCCAAAATATTATTGGGAGTAATAAATCCACACACATCCTTGAAAGAAGCCTTGATTATAATCGAGGACATTTTAATTTTTTACTCCATGGTTTACGAGCCGTGAGAGTATAAAACACTAAGACAAAAAAATAGGTTTTTTAAAGAACCCTAGATTTCTAAATTTTTATCCCTCCTCCTTGCGATTTACGAGTCGCAAACTCTTGAAATACCAAGGGAAAAATGAGCTTGTAAAGCACATGGAATCTCCTTGGATTTCTATCTTAATAAATTTAGTTAGAATCAAACCGAGAAAAACTGATGGGATTAGAAAACACCAACACCGTAGCAATTATAAAGCAAACCAAACCCCAAGCAGCTTACCTTAGGTAGGGCGTATTAGGGTGTTAATACCTTCCCTTTACGCAACCAGTCCCTTACCTTAGAATCTCTGAAAGACCAGTTAGGGTTCCTAGTGACCAAATACTAGGTGGCGACTCCTTTATTCACAAAAACAAAAGACCCCGAAATCAACCGATGGTCACCGCGACGCTGCACTCCGCTAGCGAGGGTACGACAGGATGGCGACTCCACTGGGGATCCTTGGACTAAGCTTGGTAATTGTTTTTTTTATTATGCTATGTGTTGTTGTTTTTTTACTATGAATGTTAATTTGTTTAAAAGCTTTAGCATGCATCTTTACATTCTGTCGTACATGATGTAGTCATTCATCACTTTACTATTATTTTCTTTTTGGAGAGCACACACATTAAACTTTAAGTTAAGTGGGGGACTAGCAGCTTGCCTTATGACTTGAGTCAAGGTTTAAGTTTGTGTAAACCCTAACTCTTTGCTGAGTGTTTAGACTGATAATGATTGGTACACGTGCCATCCCACTATCTGTTGAACCCCCATATTGCCTTTACGAGGGTGATCACTAGGACAGCAAGAGACCCTTTTTAGAGACCAAGTAGTAAACCTACCCTACATCTCACGTAAAGGAACTAGAACCTATCCTTAGGATGTATGCTCCATAACATCTTTTTGCATCCAAACAAGCCTAAGCTCAAAGCATCTTGAATCTCAAGACCTTCATTCAAAAGTTAGCCAAGAGAGAGATGTTCTAGAATTGGGAGACCCAAGAAGCTCCATTGGTGTTCAAAATTTAAATGCTTGTTTGATCATGATATTGTGTTGTTTGCCTTTTTCAACTTTTTAAATCGAGGTTCCAAATGTCAATGGGATTTTATCCTTGTTTTTTTAGCCAAACTTTTCCCTTTAATGAGATCATGCATTTTCAAAAGTTCATCTTGGTGTTTTTACACATCACTTTCCTTTTTCAAAGCGAATTTTCCATAACTACACCTGCACTTTACACTGAGAATGAATGGCCGGACTTTAAAGAATACATATTAGTTGTAAAAGAGGAAGAATGGTAGGAAAATAACATTAGGGGATTCATAAAAATTAACAACACAAACAAGCTTGGAAACCTGCTAGAGAGGAGCTTGAAACCATAAATCTAGGCGACGAAGAAATCAAGAGAGAGTTGAAGATACAGACTCTGATCACCCCTAAAGAAAGAGAAGAGTTGATTGCACAACTCCGAGATTATGTAGATGTTTTTTGCATGGTCCTGTAAAGACATACTTGGTGGATAGGGTACCACTAGTAGAAGGATGCAAACCGGTTAAGCAAAAGTTGAGAAGAATCCATCTGGATGTCTTAGTAAAAGCAGAAATTGAAAAGCAGTGGAACACTGATTTTCTAGAAGCAGTCAAGTATCCACGATATGCGTCGAACATAATGATAGTACCTAAAAAGGAAGATAAAATCAAAGTTTGTGTAGACTTTAAGGAGTTAAGCTGAATTAGCCCTAAAGACAATTTTTCTCTACCACACCTAGATATGTTGGTTAACAATGCATCACGTAACTCCATATATTCCTTTATAGATGGATTTTCTGGCTATAATAAGATAAAAATGGCACAAGAGGATAAGGAGAAGAAACCTTTGTAACACTACGGGGAACCTTTTGCTACAAAGTCATGCCATTTGGGTTAAAAAACATTGGGGCCACCTACCAAAGGGTCATGTTGACTCTATTTCATGACATGATGCATAAAGAGATGACATGATTGCTAAATCTAGAGAGGGAAAGAATCATGTCCAAATATTGAAGAAATTGTTTGAAAGACTTAAGGAAATATAATTTGAGGCTTAACCCAACGAGGTGTTCATTCGGGGTGAAATCTGGGAAGTTGTTAGAATTTGTGGTAAGTGACAAAGGGATAAAAGTGGATCCCAACAAAGTAAAGGCTATTCAATCTATGCCACCTCCCAAGACTGAGAAGGATGTAATAAGGTTCTTAGGAAGATTGAATTACATTGCCCGGTTTATATCCCAATTAACCATGACTTGTGACCCAATCTTCGATTGTTAAGGAAGAAAAATCTTGGAATTTGGAATAAGAGTGTGAAGAAGCTTTCACGAAAATCAAGCAGTACCTACTGAATCCACCCTTATCTATCAAGCCAAATGGCAAGTTCTATTGGCTGAGTACGACATAGTATATATGACAAGGAAAGCCATGAATGTCATCGCCGATCACCTAGCTAACCATGCTATGGAATATTATGAGCTGTTAAACTTTGATTTTCCTGATGAAGATGTGTTTTCAGTCGAGGAAGGGAAATCAGATTGGTGGATTATGTACTTGGATGGTGCTATGGTAACGAAGTGGGGGCAGTGCTAATCTCTCTAGATAAGAAACATTATCCGGTTTCATTTAAGTCGTAGTTTGGGTGCACTAACAACATAGGAGTATGAAGCTTGCATTCTCGTTTTAGAGGTGGCATTAAATATTAGAAAGATAGATATGTATAAAGACTCTATTTTTGATTATTTGCCAAGTGAAAGGAAAAGGGCAAACCAAGGACGAGAAGTTGAGACCTTACCAAGAATACCTGTCTGAATTGGCTAGAAAATTTGAGGAAATAAAGTTCACCCATCTAGGAAGGGAAGGAAACCATTTTCTTTGATGCTTTGGTCATGCTAGCTTCTATGACTAGAATAGACTTTGGGCACAAGGTGTGGCCGGTACACATTGATACCAGAAATAACTCAACTCATTGTTGCTTAGTTGAAAGAGGAATAGATGGAAACCCTTAGTACTATGATATCAAGAATTTCATCCAAAACCAAACATATCCCATGGGGGCATCTACAATCGACAAGAAGACTTTGAGGAGGTTGGCAATGGATTTCTATCTTGATGGGGAAACTTTGTATAAGAAATCATCTAACGAAACATTGTTGAGATATTTGGATGGCGTGGAGGCAAAAGGTGGTGAAGCAATTTATGAAAAGAGATTTGATCTATCGATATGGTCCACTAGAAAATATTATATCTAATAATGCCCAGAACTTCAATGGTAAGATGATAATAGAACTCTACGCTAGATGAAAAATCAAGCACTCCAATTCCTCGCCATATAGGCTAAAGATGAATGGTGCGGTAGAAGTTGTTAACAAGAATGTCAAGAAGATTATTCAGAAGATGATATTCACCTACAAGGATTGGCATGAGATGTTGTTATTGGCCCTTCATGCGTACTGCATCGCAGTCTGAACCTCAATAGGAGCCACCTCATATATGTTGGTATATGGAATGGAGGCGGTGATGCTTTTAAAAGTTGAAATCCCCTCATTAAGAGTATTGATAGACTCTAAGCTAGAAGAGGTAGAGTGGGTAAAAGTTAGATATGAATAGTTGAATTTGATCAGTAAAAAGAGGATAGCTGCAATCTATCATCATCACAGATGACCAAATCATATGATAAGAAGGTCTGACCTCGAGGATTCCATGAGGAGATCTTGTACTGGAGAAAATATAGCCTTTACCAGGGGAAGATCAGAGTAAATGGGTGCTAAACAATAAGGGCCCTTGCGTGGTAAAGAAAGCGTTCTCGGGAGGAGCTTTATTGTTATCCAGAATGGATTGAGAAGATCTTGTTAGACATGTGAATGCTGACTCTATAAAGAAATACTATGCTTCCAGATCCATAAAATAAAGTTCGGCCATGAATTCTCTCTATAAAGAACCTTTTCTTCATAAAGCGCATGATCTCATAGCATTCAAAATCTTTCACTTAAAAGAATTGTTTTTACACATGACTAAGAAGATGACTCCATCAATTCTCAAATTGAAGGGATCCAAACCAAATTTAAACCTGATAGGTATTGCACACCACACTAGGGGGCAAAAAGTGCACATAGGGGTCTATAGTGAACCAAAGCCCAAAGGGGTATCATCATTAGAACTTCTGAAACACCTTTTATGAGAGTTGCTTAAAACAAATATGATGATTGCATTGAAAATTTTAGTTTTCATGAACAAAACCAATTTTTTTGAGTTTTCCTTTTAAAAGTAATTTCTCAAAAAATGGAAAAGGCAATTAAAACATCGGCAAAAGTATAATACAAAGCAACGTTTAATGGAGTAAGAAAGGGCTCCATAAGGAACTGGAGATCTCTTCATCAAGCATGAAAAGGATAGAAAATATAGCTCATGGAGCATATTTCAGTTCAAGAGGATAGGTCGTACAAACAAATGGAAACAAGAGCTCGAAGAAGTCCACAACGGAAAGAGGGGACCTATATTTCCAAAAATAGGTAACAAAAAACATGCATGCTATATTGTCATAACACTAACTTCGGCGAGAAAGGTGGGACGAAAAGCCAAATAGTTCCAAGTTTTGGGACTCACTGAGATACAAAATCTCAGGTCAACAGAACTACGAAAAAGAATATGAATTGTGAGCCGACACTGTTTCATTCCTCGAGGTAAGATGATTTCTTTTGAAGTTCAAAATGGGCAGGTCACCCGATATTGAGACCATTTTTTTGAAAAAAAATGTGAGTTTTTCTAGAAATTTTAAAATAGAAAGGTCATCCGATTTTGAGACCATTCCCTAGAAAAAGCATGGAGTTTTTCTAAAAAAATAAAAATAAAAATAAAATAAAATGGGCAGGTCTCTAGATATTGAGACCCCTTTCTAAAATCATTTTCTCTTACATCTGGGTAGGTCACTCATCATAATGAGACCATCATTTTCCACCTGGGTAGGTCACCCATCACAATGAGACCATTTTTTCTGGGTAGGTCACCCATTAGAATGAAACCACCATTTTTTTCTGGGTAGGTCACCCATTAGAATGAGACCATTCTCCATCTTTTTGTTACTTGGGTAGGTCACCCATTATAATGAGGTCATTCTTCCCCCTGGGTAGGTCACCCATAAGAATGAGACCACTCTTCCCCTTTTCCACTTGGGTAGGTCACCCATCACAATGAGACCATTTTTTCTGGGTAGGTCACCCATTAGAATGAGACCATTCTCTATCTTTTTTTACCTGGGTAGGTCACCCATTATAATGAGGCCATTCTTCCCCTGGGTAGGTCACCCATAAGAATGAGACTACTCTTCCCTTCTCTCCACTTGGGTAGGTCACCCATCACAATGAGACCATCTTGCATTTGGGTAGGTCACCCGTCAGAATGAGACCATCTTGCATTTGGGTAGGTCACCTGTCATAATAAGATCACACACATATTTTTGTTTTGGTTTCGGATTAAAGGAGATCGCCAGATGGGATCTCAGGTTAACCCAAACCCACACAGAGTTTAGCTTTGGTTAAAGGGAATCGCCAGATGGGATTTCAGGTTAACCGAGCTACACACCGACTTTGCTTCGGATTAAAAGAGATCGCCAGATGGGATCTCAGGTTAACCCAATCAAAAGGGTAGGTCGCCCGTGAAAATAGACCAGCGTTAGTATGAGGGCAGGTCGCCACTGAAAATAGACCAGGTTTGGATGTGTGTGGGCAGATCGCCTGTGAAAATAGATCAATTTTCTTTTTAAAAAAAAAGGGGGCAGGTCACCCATGATAACAAGCAAGGAATACTTTTTTTTCTTTACAAGCTTACTATGCTTCGTAAGTATTGTAAAGAGGGGGCATCTGTTGCTACCCAATTTTTGACCAATGTTTTTATAAATTTTCAAAAATAAAAATAAAAAATAAGGGTTTACATGTGGCGATAACATAGAAC
This sequence comes from Populus deltoides, assembly GCA_015852605.2. Taxonomy (NCBI): domain Eukaryota; kingdom Viridiplantae; phylum Streptophyta; class Magnoliopsida; order Malpighiales; family Salicaceae; genus Populus; species Populus deltoides. Next base: position 9,551,788 of record CM027588.2, on the reverse strand, counting down.
ATCATGGCTAATATTAAGGAGGCAATATGTCAAGGAAATAATTATTGAATCAAATATAATTATTGCAATATAAAATACCATAGATATATGATTTGATTCGTGTTGGTTATGGAAAATAATCATACCATAGATATATGATTTGATTTTTGCTGGTTATGAAAAATAATCACTGCAATATAAAATACCATATATATAGGATTTGTTAGTGCTAGTTATAGAAGACAATCTCTGCAATAATTATTGTGATATTTCCTTAAATAGCACGTGTAGAGATTTTCTATATAAGTGAACATTCAGCTATATTTATAAAGGGGAGAGGGGAATTTACAAAAAGGAGAGCACGGAACCCTAAACCCATCCTTTTTTTATCCAGCCGGCTGCACACCCTCCTTTTAAAAAAAAGAGCCGCCGCCCAAGGAAGCTCTTCCTTCCCCTCAGCCGACCGAAAAGACCTACCCTCTGCACATAAGCCTCACATCTCCTTTGTTTCCCGGATCTCTATTTTCATTTCCATAAGATAGCCCCTCAGCTGCTCCCGTCTCCCCTCAGCATTTCCCTCTCTCCGCCGGTCAAACAAACCCACAGCCCCTCACCTGCCTCTCTTCCCCCGATCTTTTCTTTCGACTCCTCCTCCTAGCAGCGATGTCCCCTCTAACCCGACAAACCCGGCAACCCATCTTCTCCTGAGCCGCCACAGCCCCTCAGCCACGACCCCCCTCTCCCCCCTCACGGCGACCCATTCGGTCTTCATAGAAACCAGCGGAGCTCCCTCCATTTCAACAGATCTTCTCCTTCGGTCTCCTTCACAGCAACCGGCCAGCAACAAACCTGGCTCATCGCCTCCCACGGCGGCCAAAACATGGCAGACCACACAGAACCCGTCGACCGAATAGCTACCCCCATCTCAAGAGTCGCTTCACCGGCCCCATACCTACCCCAACCGCCCGATCTGACATTGGCAGAAAGTAAAACAAACCGGGAGGAAAGGAGAACAGACTGCTTTAAATAGATCTAAAAAATACCCAAATAAAATCGACTGCCTGTGTTTTTCTTCTATTGCAGGTGACGTTGAGCCAGATCCCACTGTTTCAGGTTCTTACGGCGGCGCGTGAACCCATGCACCGCTAGTGGCGGTGGCGCGTGGAGGAGACGCGCCCAGCTTTTTTGTGGTCCAGAAACCTTCCCAGCAGTTTCCTCTACTATGTAATTGTTATTTGTGTGATGTATTTGTTTTTTTTATTTTAAAGTTGTGTTATTTGTAATTACATATGGATATGGTTGTATAAAAAAATAATAAAAAGTGATGTGTGTGTTGTGTGTGTTTGTTTTTTGATGTATGTTATTGAATTATAAAATAAAAAAGATAAGAAAATGAATTTAACGTTTTAATTTGTGTATGATCAAGTATCGAGAGGACAAATAAAATTATGTTTGTATTTCTCGTGAAAATGTAAGAACATGTTTCTACATATTTTATTGGGATTTAATAACTGATTTATTAAAGCCTTAAGAATTTGACTAATATATGGTTTTCTTAACTTTAATTGTGATTAAATGTAATGTTTGTGTTTTTGATAAAGAAAAATATAAAAAAATGTTTTTGTGTGTTGCATACGGCCAATACCCTAACATGTTTTGAACGCTTTTTTATGTAAAAAAAAATATTGGAAGTTTTAAAAATGTGTTTTCGCATGGATTTCTTAAACACCAAAAATTGTTTTCTTGCATTTCTGGATTTTACAACATGTTTGTAAAACTCCAAAGGGTATTGACCAAATACTAGGTGGCGATTCCTTTATTCACAAAAACAAAAGACCCCAAAATCAACCGATGGTCGCCGCGACGCCGCGCTCCGCTAGCGAGGGTGCGACAGGAGTCACAAAATATGGATTTTCTTTCAATACGAGGTCTCATGGGAAAATTACAAGTCCATGAGGAAAGACTCAATGGGATTTAAAAGGATGTGGTTGCACAAACACTTTTTTTAAAGCAAGATAGTTCTAGATATTTTTAAAGGAGTAGAGGATATGAAGAAAGCATAGGAAGAGGAAAAAGAGGTAGATTTGAAAGAGGAGGCAGTGACACCCTCAATAGATCAATCGGTCGACTGCATGAAGTAAATTGATCGACTGGTTCAACTGACAATGGCAATCCGACACTCGGGTTTGACAAATCAAAAGTTATATGCTAGGGATTGTTGGAGTCTAGCCAAGAGAGTTGAGAAGAATGCAAATCTAGTGATAGAAAGGAGAAGGAAGCCACCCTATTATTACTAGTGTATGATGAGAGAATGAAAAACAAAGAGAACATGTGGTATTTAGACAATGGAGCTAGCAACCACATGTATGGAGACAAAGAAAAGTTCATGGAGCTTGATGAACCAATTAGAGGTAATGTCACATTTGTGGATCATTCAAAAGTTGTCATTAAAAGAAAAATATATGATTTTGATTAAATTGAAAGATGGAAGTCATCAATTTATTGGTGATGTATATTATATACCAACAATAAAAATCAACATATTGAGCTTTCGACAACTATTGGAGGAGTATGAGATTAAAATAAAAGATCGTACTTCAACATTACTTGACACTAAAGGAGCTATGATTGCAAAGGTAGCCATGACAAAGAATAAAATGTTCTTGCTAAACATAGAGACTTATATGCCTAAATGCCTAAGCGCATGTGTGAATGATGAGACTTGGCTTTGACATATGAGACTTGGGCATGTAAACTTTGATAGCATAAAGATGATGACACAAAAGGAGATGTTGAAGGGTCTACCATTCATTATACATTCAAATTAGTTGCATGAAGGATGTTTAGTTGGCCAACAATTTTGCATAAGCTTTCTGAATGAATCTATATCAAAAGCAAGTCAACCCTTACAAGAAATACATGTCGACGTTTGTGGTCCTATTAAACCATGTTTGTTTGGTACAAATCTGTATTTTCTAATTTTTATAAATGATTATAGTAGAAAAAATTGGATATACTTCTTAAAAGAAATGTCTAATATGCTTAGCTGTTTTAAGAAGTTTTAGATATTAGTTGAAAAAAAATGGTTATTCTATAAAATCACTTAGGATGTATAAGGGGATGAATTTTGTTCAATAATTTTAATGAGTTTTGTGAAGATTATGGTATAAAAAGACTCGTAATGGTGCCTAGATCCCCACAACAAAATGGTATGGTAGAGAGAGAAAGAATAGAAGCATCCTTAACGTGGCAAAAAGCATACTCAAAACAAAGAAGATGCCTAAAGAGTTTTGGGCTGAAACTGTAGATTGTACTATCTACTTTTCAAATAGATGTTCTACTAAAAACTTGAATGACATGGCTCCACAAGAAGCATGGAGTGGAAGAAAGCCAAATGTTTCTCACCTGAAAGTTTTTGAGAGTATTAGCTATGTAGAAGTAGATGATCAAGTAGGGACCAAGCTACAGGAGAAGAGCAAAAAACTTATCTTTGTGGGCTGTGATAAAAAGTCCAAATGATATAAGCTTTACAACCCTAATGAAGGAAATATGATGATTAGTAGAGATGTTGAGTTCACTGAAGAAAGAGCATAAGATTGAAAGGTAGATAATGATGAAAAATATGAATTCTTGTCGATTATTGATAAAAATGAGGTAATATATGAAGATCATCAAGAACATATAATTACACATCCACAAACTCCAATGAGCTCAATTTTTCCTTCTTCATCTTCTTATAGTGCAAGCTCGAGTAATGGCACTCCAACAAGTCTACCAAAAAAGATGAGGAGCTTTGATGACTTATATGATGTAGCTAACACTATATTTCCACCTTGCTACATGTTGTAACCCATTTTTGGGTCCCCACAAAATATATATAAAAATATATAGCCAAAGGAGGTTAGAAAAATAATAGGAGGCAGAAGCGCTCAGAAAATGGTTGGAAAATTGGTCAATAAGGTTAAAAATACAAATATTGGATTTTTGACAGTATATTCTTGAAGGAGGAGAACCCTGTTGAGTAAGAAAATTTGAAATTTGAGGAGAAAAGCCCAAATTTGGATGTTTATGGACTTAATTGGATTTTTAAATGAATTTATAGGAGATTTGATTGTAAGAAAAATTGTTTTTTAAGTCAATTTGGGCTTTAATTAGAAGAAATTTAAGTTCTGGGGCCAAAATATATTTTTTAGGAATTTATTAGGTTAAATCAGGGGCCTAATTGCATAAATATTGAAGTTTAAGGGCCAATTGGGGACTTAATTGAGAAAATCCAAAACCAGGGACCAAATTGGAAGAGGCGCGTAAATGGAGGGGCTGAAATTAATTGATTCAGGGGCCTAATTGAAGAAATTAGAAGTTTTTTGATCAATTAAGGGTTCAATTGCATAAATCAGAGGCCAAGGACTAAAGTGAAAAACGCGACCAACACGAGGGGCGGAGTCCGAAATTGGCAGGGATGCAATTGAAGGGAAAAAAGATGATTGAGGGCTGATTTGAAACTTGGCGCGTTCTGGCGCCACTTTTAAATGAAAAAATAGGCTTTTTATCCAAAACGACGCCGTTTCATATATATTAAAAAAAAAAGAGAAAGAGCAGAACGATGTCGTTTTGAACGACACTGTTCATCTTTCTTCTTCCCCCCCCGATCACGCAGCGGAGAAGAAGGAAAAAGGGTTGCTTTAATTTGAATTTTTTGCCGGCCACTCTCTCGCCTGGAGCCCACCGACCGTACACAATGGCCGACCACCCACCGCAGACCGCCGTAGAAAACCGAGGAGGGGGCCGAGCCTTGGCGATCGCGCCTAATGGCCGGCCGGTTGCTCCCCATGCTCCACAGCGAAAAGCCACTCACTTGGCTCTATAAATAACAGCCAACATAGCAGCAATGAGGGAGGAGAAGAGAACAGAGGAGAAGGAAAACAAACGAGAAAAACAGAGGAGAGTGGAGGAGAACGAAAACCGAAAGAGAGAGAAAGGGGAGAGGAAAAGAGAGAACCGAAAGAAAGGAAAAAGGGGGGGAAGAAAACCAAAGAAGAAGAAGAAAAGGGAGAAAACGAAAGGGAAAGGAAATGGAGGACAAGGGAAGAGGAAGAACCTCCCTCTCGGCTACTAACAGCAGCGCCACTACCTCCATCCGAAAGTCAGCCGCCTCCGCCTCCAAGAAGACCAACACCGCAGCACCGCCCAAAGAAGAAGAACACCAGCGCCACCGCCTCCCCCGCGCCAGGTAATTCTTCTTCCTCCCTTCATTACTGCACTTTTTTTTTCCTGCATGCAGAACGAATAAGCAGAAGGGTGGGGGGGAAAATAATCCCCCCCGCCAACGTTTGTTCTTGGGCGGTGAGTCTGGCCGCCAGCGATCTTCTGGGCCGGTCCGCCCAGAAGAGGATAATAGTATTTGGGCTGAAATCGACCCAATTCATTTTTGGGCCGAGATCGGCCCAACACATTTGGGGCTGAGTCCGGCCCAGTTGGTTGGGCCAGCCTAGCTTGAATTTAATATTATATATTATTTATATTATATTTTGTATTATTTATATATATATGTGAAAAATTACAAAAATTCTGCAAAAATTATTTTAAAAAAATATGTGATTTTGTTGTAATTTTATTACTGTATTTTGATTAATATCGGTTGGTATTTTTATACTCTAAAGCTACAAAATCCAGTATTAAATACTCGGTTTTCATCAAAATATCAAAGATTTTCAAAATAAAAAAATGTCTTTTGCTTTCAGAAAATTTTCTTAAAATATCTTTAAAAATATTGTTGATTTTTCTGCATTTGTTTTATCAAAGTGGATTAATATTTGGTTGTATTTTATACCGTAAGGATACAAATCCGGTATTAAAATACCCGGTTTTCGTCAAAACATCAAAAAAATACATAACTACAAAAAAAAATGTTTTGTTTTCATGCATACGGCCTAGTCTCTCCAATATATATATAAAAATATTATAACATCATATTTTCACACAACAAAAGAAATTTCAAAACGATATATGTATTAGCATGCATTTTGGCTTTAATAACCAGTTTATTCAAGCCATGAGAACTAGGCCAATATTTCAAAAATTCTAAAAAAATCTTTTTGTCTTCTTGTAGTATTTGGGATTACGAATTTATACATAAAACGTATTCCTGATATTAAAAATATGGTTTTTTTACATAGATATTAGAACGGTTAGGTTTTACCCGATAAGATAAAGATCTCCTCATTGAGGAGGACTTTTCTTGAACCATAGACGGACCAACATACAGAGACATTAGAACGGTTAGGTTTTACCCGATAAGATAAGGACCACCTTATTGAGGAGGACTTTTCTTGAACCGTAGACGGACCAACAACTAGGAAACACAACGAGACCTTGAATTTCATCAGACAAATAAACAATGCAGCTTACCTTAGGTAGGGCGTATTTGGGGTGCTAATACCTTCCCTTTACGCAACCAGTCCCCGTGCCCGATCTCTGAGACCAGTTAGGGTTCCTAGTGACCAAAATACTAGGTGGCGACTCCCACACCATTTTTCACTGCTAAGAGACAACGAATTCCTTGTCTCCCCATATTGACTAGATATATAACCCCCCATCACACATTTGAGGGTGGACGATCGCCGCGACGTCGCGCACGTGCGACACTACATGTAATCTTATATTGTTTAAAGAAGTAATAAAGCATGTAACATAAAGAATTGTTATGAATAAAGAGACTGCATCAATTGAAAAGAATGGCACTGCTAAACAAATCCTTCTAGCTCCAGGACTGTAAGCCTCTCATGTTTTCTCCCCTGCTCTGCCATTTTCAAAACTAATCCTTATTGTCAAACGTATTGGAGGCAAGATTATCAAACTATTGATAATTTAATATAATTTTTCCCTCTTTTCAAGAACAAAATCATTTTCTCTATTTTTCATATATCTGCTGTCTATATAATTTCATCAATATGCTTTAACAATTTAATATAATTTAATATAATATTTCCTAGATTTCCGAATATAGAAGTATATATTTCAAATTGAAAATCTTTTATATCCTTAAATAGAAAAACATAATCGACTAAAAATAAAATCCTAATACACCGAAGATCCTAATAAGTCTCTTTTCTATTTAAATAAATTTTATTTTTTTTGAGAAATCCTTAACAATTAAATAAAAATAATTTAGTCTAAAATAATGAAATTTCCATCCCCACAATCATATTTTCCAAAAAATTAAAGCTTGGAGTGAAATTTTGAAAAAAAAAAATTGTTTAGGCTTCCTTAATTGCCATAAAACAAAGAGCAATTTTGAAATTTCACAGTTTAAATTTTTTTTATTTCTTAATTTCTTATAAACTTTCAAAATTTCAATGATTGAATTTTTTTTATGTTTTGAATTATTTCTAAATTTTAAATTTTCTAATGTACTGTATAAAAGTGAGGAAATCTTTTTCATATCGACCACTTGTAGATAGATAGATAGAGAGAGAGAGAGAGAGAGAGAGAGAGAGAGAGAGAGAGAGAGAGAGAAGCGGACTATCAATATGAAATGTATGTATAAGGGCAAAAAAGGTGGTCACAATCCAAATGCTTTTTTGAAATGTATGTATAATGTTAAGAAAAGTTAGCTTAAGATGGCCATGATCAAAACTTTTGATTGAGTAGAATTATAAATAAGACTGAACCTTGTACAGTGTTTGGCAATAATCTTGAATCTGATTTTCGGAAAGATAGAATGTAAACCACATGTTTATATATAGGTGGGGGTATGAATCATAGACTTAGAAATCGATCAATTTTTGTTTTTATCACTGGGATTCATTGATTCGAATTAGAGGCTTCAATGGGAAGTTAGAGGCATGAAATAGCAGATAAGGCAGAATTATATTTGAAATTAATTCGACAGATGAGAGCCTTCATGAAACAATTTGATCAGATTTAACCATCTATTTACAAAGATTTCTCAATTCGAACCAATCTAACTCAGATATGTTAAATTAAAAGCAGTTGAAGAAATAAAAAGTTACGCATAATTTAATGACAATAACAATGACAATGTGAAAAATTTCCAATAATCTAAATATTATTTTTCAAGTTCCAAAAATTTTTATTTCTTGAAGCACGGATAGCACATGCAATAACCTGGTTTCTTTACACAAGATCTATCTAGCCCAAGTTTGCTGAAATTAGGATGAGATTATCACAATGGAAGACATGCTCCAAGGCAACAAGACTATAAACCAACCCAATCACAACGCCTATACTTGGAGACGAGCAAAAGAAGTATAAATTCACAACAAAGATTGGTCAATTCTTTGAAGAGTTGAAAGTTCAATAAAAAACCAAGATTGACAACCAAAAGTTGGTAAAAATCAAAATATTATTAGCCAAAAAAAAATGTGCTAAAAATTATTCTCAAGAGTATTTATACCCCAAGTCAAAAACCTTAGTTTCCCTAATGGGTTATATATAAACCCAATTTAAATAATAATCAACCCAATCTAAAACTAACCCAAACTAATTAAAATAAATAAAATAAACAAGTCTGGAACCCGAACAAGTGTTTCGTCATAAAATAAAGAAAGTTTAGTAGCTCAACTAATTTAATAAGACAAGTTCGGTTATTTCCATGATCTATCGAAAGAAAGAAAGCCCAACTTCAAACTAAGGATTTCGTAATTTTTTAATTTGAATTTCTAAATTTTTTTAATATAATTTAGAAATTATATATTTTTTTGAAAATTTAAGTTAATGTATTCTTTTGTTTTTTTAATCTTGACACATGAAATTTAAACGTAGGCGGCTTCCCTGTTATAAGGGCAAAAAAGCAGTCACAATCCATATGCATGTATAATGTGGAACCTTATACAGTGTTTGGCAATAATTTTGATTGAGTAGAATTATAAATAAGACTGAACCTTGTACAGTGTTTGGCAATAATCTTGAATCTGATTTTCGAGAAGATATATAGAATGTAAACCACATGTTTATATAAAGGTAGGGGTATGAATCATAGACTTAGAAATCGATCAATTTTTGATTGAGTAGAATTATAAATAAGACTGAACCTTGTACAGTGTTTGGCAATAATCTTGAATCTGATTTTCGGAAAGATAGAATGTAAACCACATGTTTATATATAGGTGGGGGTATGAATCATAGACTTAGAAATCGATCAATTTTTGTTTTTATCACTGGGATTCATTGATTCGAATTAGAGGCTTCAATGGGAAGTTAGAGGCATGAAATAGCAGATAAGGCAGAATTATATTTGAAATTAATTCGACAGATGCCTTTGATTAACAATTTGCCTCTTTAAAATCGCTTTTTGCCATCGAAGATGCCCTTGATTTACTAGCCTATATTTATAGATGGATTGATCAGTTTTACCTAACTTGAAGTATTTATTGGGTCCCAAACATGTCAAGGACATACACCAGATTTGATTCAAGATGAACATATGTTTTTGGAGTGGCAACAAATAAAGAGCAACTCCAAAAATATAGGGTCATCATGAATGAAATCATTTCTTTCTCTCTCTATATGTGTGTACTACATTTACTCATGTTTTTTTAAGAGATACAAGTACTCCAACACCAATCAATGAATCCAAACAAATTTTTCCTTAATTTGTAATAAACTCATAAAAAATATGACATCATAGATAAATCTTTAACAAAACAACTAAATTACTTGGTCGGTTTAAGTATTTATATAAATAAAAAATCATGTTAATATATTATTTTAATTATTTAATGATATATTTATTATGTAGTTAACATGATTAATGTGTGGTGTTCATTAAACAATGAACAATTTATTTTTTATTTTAACTTACCGAATCGATAAGGTCATATTAGAAAAACTCTAATTATGTTGTTAACTTGATTAATGTGTGGTGTTGATTAAAGAATGAACAATTTATTTTTTATTTTGACTTACCGAATCGATAAAATCATATCAGAAAAACTATAATTATTTAATTTTAAATATAGGATAAGCAAAGTGTCAAGTCAGGTTTTTTTTAAAATTTGAACAGTTATGCATAATTTAATGAGAATGTCTAAAAATTTCCAATAATCTAAATATTTTTTTTCAAGTTCCAAAAAAATTTAATTCAATAAGTACCGCCAAGTTTCTTTACTCTCACACAAGTACTCTCTGAATATTTATCACGAAAAAAACTCACATCCTCCTAAATTGTTTTACCGACATTTGGCTTTGGATGGGATAGTCCATGGCTAAAAATCATATAATTTTTCACTGGAAGATCTCATGATAGAATCTCTAAAAGGTACAATCAAATTTAGAAAGAGAAAAGGCTACCTTGTCTATATAAGGTAAAATCCATCGAAACTCTTTGGGGAGAAAAAGAAAATCTATTTGTTGCATCCGTCTATTATGAAAAAGTAACAATGAATCTCAAATTAATCTATTCGTTTCATTCTGGCTCTCACAGTTTCTAGAGGATGCTCCGTTTATGATATTAGTAGAAATTCATGCCCTTTCGTCAATTAAATTTATAATAAAAATATATATAATATAATTGAAGTCATTACAAAATTCCATTTAGTCCCCAGTTTTGAAAAAAAAAATATAAAGTCTTTTGGTCCTTGTATAGTAAAAATTAAAATTTAGTCTTTATGATACCTTTTGTAATTCACTTCATAATTATTATTGGAACGCTCTAGACACCCGATAATGTGAACGATTAGAGGTGGAGAGTGGAAATATGTTGAAGACCAATCTGACGAATCTAAGCACTGGTAATCTCGTCATATGTTGAGAAATCAGGTATAAAACCAAGATATTTCAGATCTCTTGTAAAAGAAAGTCGTGACAAAGCTAGCAAATGGTTGTATATACGGAATTAAAGATAGTACGATGGATATATATGACCTAAGAAGTTCTGGCTAGGAGATTGGGTTTTAAGTGGGACAATGTGACCTCTCCAATCTTTCTTGGGAACTTGCTTAGTTTAATGATTATCCATACGATACTATTTTCGTATATGTAACAATTTGTAATAAAATTGTTGAAGACTAGTAAGATAACGGCACAAGGAAATAGTTGGGTTCTGTATATTCAAGGATCTGATGTAGTACATTTGATGTAGTAGTGATGTAGAAGTTAGATTCGGTGACTGTGATTTCTCAATGGTAGAATTGATGAAGACCCTGATAATGGAAGAGAAATACAACAAGCAGATCAAGATTGACACCCTATTTTGACTTGGATAGGTGTTGTGACAGGATGAGCTGGTGTCAAACATAAAAGCAAAGAATAAAGAGAAATATGGAGAATAAAAATTACACGAGGGCACTTGTAGATTATGCAAGAGTACGCATAAGATCCAATGAGGTACTGTAATGAGACAACATATGCAAGGAGAAGAAGTGTTCCTAGATGAACCTCAGAGCAGAGACTGTTTAGAGGTTGTACAACAAGAAGTCTCTTATGCTCTTGATGAAGACAACAGGCAAAGACCTTTCCAATGCACGCAAGGATGAAAAGATGAGCTGTTGTAGAGGCACCTAATGAAGGAGGATGCGACCGTCTATGAAAGGTGAATAGACCTTAGAGAGAAGGTGTGAGGGTCATGATATGAGCCTAGTTCAGACCGCCCTATGACAACGGGCGAAGACACTAAAGAGAGTTGGTGTAGGTGGAGTTGTCAAGAAGAAAGGCGTAGAAGCTCCAAACATAGAAGTCAAGATGGAGGATTGCGAGGACTGTACTGCAACTTTATCTTTCTATGTGATCAGTTACAATTATCTCTCCCATAGTGCACAAGGTGGTAGAGAATCTTGAAGTCACTTTGAAGCATCCCAGCTGAAGGAAGATGCAATCGCCTATGAAAGGTGAATACACTTTAGAGAGAAGGTGTGAGGGCCATGATATGAGTCTAGTTCAGACCATCCCATGACAACGGGCGAAGACACCTTAGAGAGAAGGTGTGAGGGCCATGCTATGAGCTCCAGTTCAGAATGCCCCAGAGTCGATGCAATGGCTAGTATGAGTGGACAAGTGTATGGATAGTCAATGAAGTGGCTATGATGAGTATGAAGATGAGTGTCGGATTGACTTTCATGAATATTGCCTCCATGCTAAAGCTTAATGAGCTAGAAGACATTTGTCTTGGACAATAAGTGGATGACTTGTGGAGCATTAAGACGCGACTGCTAGGAATGAGCAGCGGGCATGTGCACGTTCCGGGAACAAGTTAACTCTTGTTAAGTTGGTAAGCTTGGTAATGGCATTGTAATATTTAGAGTATGAAGATAGATATGGATCAACCTTTAATGAGTTGCCCCATGGTTAAAGGTGGAGAGCTACCTGTACTCTTAGGACTAAGAGCGAGAGACTCACAAAGAAGTAATGCATGGTTCCTAGGGTGGAACGAAGAGTAGATGCAACTCGTGGATGAGTAACTCTTGAAAGAGTGGTGAGCTCGTGACCACATTGAAATACTCAGACAATGACTGTCGCACTTGAAAATAGATATTTCTGTTCGAGGGGGTGTTGTAAGGCTTGAAAAATCATTCCGGACCGAGCATAGTTGATACGCTTGAAGAGGAATGTTGTGTGTCCCAAAGACAAGTGTTAACACTCTTCAGATGTGATGTGGGAGACCATCTAGTTGAAGTGATCCTTTGGAGTGAGAAAATGTGTGCTTGGGTGACTCTAATGATTGAAAGGTCTGGCAAGTACTTGTAAACTTGACCGAAGACGCTCTCAAAATGGTAAGCTTGGAAGAGCTGCAAGGTGCAAGCATATGCTGAAGAAGCAAGAGGACAATTGCCCCACATGAATGGCAAAGGGGGTGATTGTTAGGTTTGTTGCCATTAATGTGCAGCAAATGAACGACACCATCCATTGACAAATGCAGCAGCCCATACCAAATGTCAAAGTTTGGCAGCCACCATTCTTGAAGATGAGCTGGAGTTGATGGCACCATTCTTGCCTATAAATATACACCAAGAGAGCAGAGCAGTGTGTGTAGCAGCAGAGTAAAAGAGTGAAGAAGAGAGAAAGAGAGAAGGGTTGCTAATGGCAGCAGCTGCAAGTGCAACAATGGAAGATGGGAGTTGAGTGAGTGGATGTGATCTCCTGCTCCATGTTTTGTGTATTGTATTCTTTTTCTATCTTTATTAATATGGATTGCTCCCGTGGATGTATGCATTTCGCCGAACTACGTTAAATATTGTGTGCCAGCATGCTAAGGCTCCAATGGGCAATGATCATGAACACCACCGGTCCGAGAGTGAGAATCCCCAACATATATTACATTAGATTCCATTACATATTATAAAACATGTCATTAGAAATTTTATTATATGTAATTGCTTCGTGGATATCATGGGTTTGCTCAACTTTAGTTATTATAAGGTGGCTTCGTGTTTAGTAAGTTAATTGGAACTGCACTTTTTGTAATTAGATATCTGCGTAATTATTCTTAATCATGTAATGGTTTATTATTTAATCTTTTTTATATAATGCTTGTACTTTAATGAGTCATTAAATTATAATATTTCATTAAATTATAATTTTAAAATTACATTAATGTGCCATCACATCACATTCCATTATATCTGATATCATTTACATTAAGGCTAAATTATAAAAAATTAAATCAATCTTTTACTCTTTTTATGTTTTTTGAAAATGTTTTGTTGGCTTCTCAAAAACATGTGATTTATATAAAATAGTTTATAAGGAATTTTCTGACATGGAATGTCTTTTATATAGGTTTATGAATGATATACAAGGCAGAACACATGAAAAGAATTCAAATTTACAAACCAATCAATCTTGCAAAGGTTGGACAGACACAAATTTAATTAGGGGTTTTAGAAGTCCAATTCAACGGGGGCGGATGGCTATAACCAACTTTTAAGTTTTAGACATTGTCATTAAATTATGCATAAGTGTTCAAACTTTAAAAATTCTAATTTGATACTTTGCTTAAAAAAATTACTATTAATCATGTAATGGTTTATTACTTTTTTTATATATATATATATATATATATATATATATATATATATATAATGCTTGTAATATAATAAGCTATTAAATTACAATCTTTCATTTATTATAATTTTCAAAATAACACAACAAAACATAATTTAATGTTAGAAAACATATCATTCAAAATTTAATAAATCTTTACATTACATTAGATTCCATTACATATTATAAAACATATCGTTAGAAATTTTATTATAAGTAATTGTTGATAAATCAGAGAGCCGCCATCCTGTATATTCAGCTTTTGTTCTTATATTTCAAAACGTTATAGAGTAGTTCTCTTATATAGAAACTGATGCAACCATATTATTTGATAGTTTCACCCATATTTAACTAGTTTTTTGCCTATGTTATATAAATAAAATGCCTTGATATTCTTTATTTTATGTTTTGAAGGCACTTTTGGATGAAAGATGCAAAAATGAGTAAATTGGAGGTAACTGACAGATTTGACATTCAGTCGATGTTTTGTGCAGAGCGTGAGTTCTAGAGGTCGAAATGAAGTGATTTCAGTGGCATTAAAAAGCTAATATCCATACCTTTTTGGAAATTTAAGGTACGAAAAATTAAAAAAAAGAAAGAGCATGGAAATCGCAACCTTCAAAGTCAAATCTCGCATTCTGCCAATGTTGACCTTTGGTCATTCAAAATTGAATATCTAGAGCTTCAGAAGTCCAATTGATGAAAACTCAATTTTGTTTGATTTATGACTTAAAGACCTATCAACACTCCAAATGTCAACCAGAAACAATGTCATATGAGAGAGATATTAATTTTCAAAGATGATAGCTGAATTCTGCCAGCAAACAGAATTCGTGAAGGAACGTGTCCAAATTACGTTTTGAAGCATTTAAACTGGCGTCCAAGTTTTTATTTCAGAAATTTAGCTCCTCTAAGTCAAAGCTTGAAGATTTAATGCAAGGCTATTTGTCCTTTTTGGGAAAATTGTTATTGAAGTACTTAAATGTAAACTGTCAACGTAAGGGAGGACTATTTTGTAAAAAAAAGACTAGGGTTTCATAGCATATAAAAAGAAAAAGAGAAGGGAAAGAGGGCAGAAAGAGGGTGGCAGCCAGAAGTGAAGAAAAACAAACTCTCCTCTCTACAAACCAGAAATAATGCTTTCTTCTATCTTTAAGAGTAGTTGTTCCATAGATATGGAAGGCTAAGCTCGTTTTCTTGGTTGCAAGGATGCAACAAACCTTTGTATTTCAAGAACCGTGAGATTTATTCTTCCTTTTATTTTCAGTTTATATTATGAATGAGTATGATTGTTTTCCTATGCATATTTTCTATGATTGTTGTTGATAATTTCTAGAGTGGACTCTAAGTTATTATTGTGAACAATTTATTGCTAAGTTTGATATCAAAACTGGAGTTGTGATATATGAACTTGCTAAACAACTAAGCTTGATAATTGTGGCGGAACTACGTTATTAAACTTAGGGAGAGCACTCGAACAAAGGAACACAAGTTGCGAACAGCTTGGTTGTCAAGAGATTAATTAATTTATCTAGTTTTTAGGGCTGCCATTGAACTAAATCATTAATGCGGACATTGTGATTGTTTGTTGTTTAGGGTTAGTTATATAGCGGATCCGTTAATTAACCAACATTAAGAAAAGATAAAATTTAGAATATAAATTAAAATTTCATTTCAAGGATCGGTTCTAATTTTCGTTGGTGGATGTGTACTTACGACCAAGGTTTGTTTTCTTGATAAATTTCGGTTTCATTTGATTTTGTTTGTAGTTTAATTTCTTCTATAGTTTAGATCATCACAAATCAAAACTCCCCAATTCCATAACATATAGCATAAAAATCTGAACTAAATCTTTCTCGTGGGATCGACCCCTTGCTTGCTCTATACTATCTTGTATGTTGTGTTTTAAGCTAGGGTAATTAATTTGTACGACCACGACATCACAACAGAAACCCTTTCCTAAGATAACCATATAAGTAAGCAACATTAATCCCACATATATCGGGATACATATAATTATGGAATACTGAAAGATAATTCCTCATATTTGATTCTACAGCTCACGTTAACATTAATTCCTAACCTGTATAGCTCACGCTAACACTCCCCCTTAAGTTGGTGCAAAGATGTCTTCGATGCCCAACTTGTCAAGTGAGCAACGAAAGTTTTTGTTGGAAATTGTCTTTGTGAGCATATCGGCAAGTTGGTCTTTTGATCTAACAAAAGGAAAGCAAATCACCCCTTCTTCAAGATTCTATTTAATGAAATGTCGGTCTATCTCGATATGCTTTGTCCAGTCATGTTGAATTGGATTTTGAGAAATTGCAATTGCAGCTTTATTATCGCAGTACAGGTTCATTCCTAACTTGGGAGTGAAACCAATTTTAGAGAGTAATCTTCTAATCCAAAGAAGTTCGCAAAAGCCCTTAGGCATTTCTCTAAACTCAATCTCAGCAATCGACAAAGCTACTACTTTCTATTTTTTACTCCTCCATGTAACCAAGTTACCACCAACGAAAGTGAAGTAGCCAGATCTAGATTTTCTATCAAACAAATTTCCTGCCCAGTCAGCATCCGTGTAACCTTCAATATCCAAATGACAATTCTTGGAGAACATAAGTCCTCTTCCTGGAGCGGATTTTAGGTACCGACCAACTGCATCCATGTGATCCTTGCTAGGACAATGCATGAATTAACCAACTAGGCTGACACCGTAAGAAATATCTGGATGAGTATGAGATAAGTAAATCAATTTACCTACTAATCGTTGATACCTCTCTTTATCAGTTGGTTCCTGATCAAGATACAGTCCAAGTTTTTGATTCTGAACTGTTGCAGTGTCTGTCGGTTTATAGTCAAGCATTCCTACTTCAGTTAGTAGGTCCAATACATACTTTCTTTGTGAGAGAAAAATGCCCCGCCTTGATCTAGCCACTTCGATCCCTAAGAAGTACTTAAGTCCACCTAAGTTCTTCATTTCAAATTCGGTAGATAGTTGCTCTTGCAACCTTTCAATTTCTTCATCATCTCCTGTAATGATCATATCATCTACATAAATTATCAGGACAATTACCTTTCCTTGTTGCTTTTTCAGGAAGAGAGTATGATGTGAGTTGCTCTATTGGAAACCATACTTTCTCATAGCCATGCTAAATTGACCAAACCATGCGCGTGGTGACTGCTTTAATCCATATAAAGCCCGTTGTAATCTATAGACAATTTCAGGTGTGATTGAAATATACCTTGGTTGGATATCCATATACACTTCCTCCTCAAGATCGCCATGAAGGAAGGAATTTTTTACGTCAAATTGGTATAGTGGCCAATCTAAATTTGCAGCCAAGGATAACAAAACTCTTGGTATAGTCTCCATAAAGCCCGTTGTAATGATTTAGTTGTTTTGTTAATAATTTATATATTATCATGACCATATTAAATAAAATAAAAAATAAATTGTTCATTGTTTAATCAACACCACACATTAATCAAGTTAACTACATAATAAACATTTCATTAAATAATTAAAATAATATATTAACATGATTTTTTATTTATATAAATACCTAAACCGACCAAGTAATTTAATTGTTTTGCTAAAGATTTATCTATGATGCCATATTTTTTATGAGTTTGTTACAAATTAAGGACAAATTTGTTTGGTTTCATTGATTGGTGTTGGAGCACTTGTATCTCTTAAAAAAACATGAGTAAATGGAGTATACATACCAAACACAAATATATATAGAAAGACATGATTTCATTCATGATGACCCTATATTTTTGGAGTTGTTCTTAATTTGTTGCCACTCAAAATAAATAAATAAAAATTGTAAAAAAAATCAATAAAAAACCTCAAAATAAAAAAATTGCAATCTTAAGAATAAAGCTCAAATTAAAAATAAAAATAAAAATAAAAATAAATAATTAGATATTAAATTAAAAAATAAAATCCAATTAAGAAAAAACATTTCATTATTATCCCACGATATTGTGTCAGGACTTGAACATTTTACAAGAGACGGCTTCAAGTGACTGGTGAGCATAGTTATGAAACCCAACTCGAGGGTTGATCCGGTCAAGAGACCAGGTCCCGGGTTTTATGGGTCAACCCGTATGAATGCAGGATATTTATGACCAAACCCTTCAAATAAAACAAAATATCACACCTGCACACGTTATACATTTACCTTTGTTGCTATCAATGCTCTCCTTTACTTGTAATTGGCCATTTCAAAAATTAACAGTAAAGAAAGAAAGAGAGACAGAGTAGAGAGAGATCTAACGCATTTGTTGCAGATAGGGAGAGAGAAACAGAGAAAGATCAACCATGAGAACTAGCAATCACTTGATAGCGGTACTCAATACCCATCACAGGAGGTGGTATATGGCTAAGCAGTAGAGCCAACAACACATATTGTTTGAAATTCTTAAAGTGGCCATTGATAGTAATTGGAATCTCAATCATGGTCGTTTCTTTAGCCGATTGCGCTGGCGCGTGCTATCGAAACACTTTCTTGATATTGGTTTTACCTATTTGTCTATTTGTTATGTTCTTCATCATCGCCACACTTTTAGGGTTCTTCATCTTTGCCTATGTTGTCACCGATAAAGGGTTGGAAAACCCAGTCTTGAATCGTGCGTATTCTGGCTATTATCTACAGGACTGTTAAGGGTGGTTGAAGGACCGAGTAGCTAGTGTTAGCTACTGGCACAAGATTAGCTCTTGTACATGAGATTCTAAGGTTTGTGGTAAGATGGGGAGAAGTATTAATGGCGTCCCTGAGACTGAGACTGTAGATTTGCTCGGCCACAACTTCCCTCATCCCTCTCTCAGTCATCCCTTAGAGTCCCTTCTTCTTGTTCCCAAGTCTATACAGAAACCACATTTGAAAAGGAAAAAAAAATATCACCGGGTCTTGTCCGGGTTCGCCCGGGTCATGGGTCGACCCACGGGGTTAACCGGGTTTTGCCGGGTTGTTGTATTAGCTGGTCTTTTAACAAACCCGAACCGGTCTAGCCACTGGGTCGACCCGCCGGGCCGGTCCGGGTGTAATAACACTGCTGGTGAGAGCATAATTTTATAATAGACTTGATTGCATATTATGATGATCACTTAAAGTAACTTCGTGGAGGAAAGTTTTAAAATCTTGACATTATCATCATCACCTATGACGCAAGTAGTTTGATAAGCCACATAAATATCATTTTATTTTATCTCAGAATGTATAAAGCGTATTTGAAAGTGTGACTATGGTTATTTTTTAAAATGTTTTTCACTAAAAAATATATTAAAATAATATAACAGCACATTAAAGTGTTTGGGAGTGTAGTTGTGGTTACCGTTATTTTATTTTATTTTTTAAAAATTATTTTTGACATCAGCACATTAAAATGATAAAAAAAAAAAAACTTGAAACCAACATGTAAGAGTAAATAAATATAATTATATATTTGTAGATGAAAGTCGATATTGTTGAATAAAAGATTTTCAGTTTGAAATATATACTTTTATATTCGGAAATCTAGAGAATACTTACATTAAATTGTTAAAGCATTATTGAAATTATGTAGACAACAAATATATATAAAAAAAGAAAAAATGAAAAAAACATTTTAAAAAAGAGCGTCTAATGTTTTTTAAGTATATTTTTAAAAATTAATAATAAATCATAAGATGTAAATATTTAAAAAAAAAAGTGCAAATGAGAGAGGGAGAGGGAAGAGGGAATACGAATGGAAACAAAAACAAATAAGTGAAATCACCTTTTCATTTCACTGTAACATATTTTTTATACATATTTTTTTAGTGTGATTAAAAGAATAATAAATCATTATAAATATGAAAATATTAACAATAAAACACATTATAAAAATAAAGAAAAGGGAACACATACGAAAAGAGAGTAAAACTACAGTCACTAATAAAATTAGAAAAGATAGAATTAGAATTCTCAGACCCTAAAATTAGAACCCCAAACTATAAAAAAGTAAAGAAAATTTTGATATATCTCAATGTTCTTTTAATTCATATTTTTAATGAAAAAAAGTAAAACATCAACTATTGATATATAGGTAAATAGCTACTTAAAAAACAGTAAAAACATTAAGTAAGAAAAATAATTAAAATCTAAAATTAACTATGAAAATAATTGAAATTACAAAAATAACAACTTTTGGTCCTTGTATAGTAAAAATTAAAATTTAGTCTTTATGATACCTTTTGTAATTCACTTCATAATTACTATTAATCATGTAATAAGCAATTACATTACAATCTTTCATTTATTATAATTTTCAAAATAACACAGCAAAACATAAAAATTTAATGGATCATTACATTACATTAGATTCCATTACATATTATAAAACAAGTCGTTAGAAATTTTATTACAAGTAATTGTTTTGTGGATATCATGGGTTTGCTCAACTTTAATTTTTTTTAGTAAGGTTGTTTGGAAAAAGTTATGATAAAGTAATTTGGTTCCATCTTATTGATAATGATCATGTAAACAAAAATAATCTTAGAGAAATTAAACAAAAGAAAAAAACAAAATCTTTTCTACATTAAAATCATGAAAGTGACCTAAAGGGTTCATATTGGCTTAGTAATGCTTTAGTCTTATGACACTTTTTGTAATTAAATATCCGTGAATTATTCTTAATCATGTAATGGTTTATTACTTAATCTTTTTTTATATAATGCTTGTAATTTAATGAGGCATTAAATTCTAATATTTCATTATATTATAATTTTAAAAATTACATAGCAAAAATTAGAAATATAATGGAGGAGACGACCGCCATCTTGTTTTTGTGGTCCAGAACCCTTCCCAGCAGTTTCCTGGATTTTTAGGGGTTATTATGTAATTTTTTTTATTTATGCGATGTGTTGTTTGTTTTATTT